>SWDC01000155.1:19295658-20568152 GCA_004919715.1 Linderniella brevidens | reverse complement strand
TTAACATGGCATTCTACTCGGTCAACAACGCATTCGACTTGTCCAACAAGGCATTCTACTTGGTGAACAAGGCATTCGACCTGTCCAACAAGGCATTCTACTTGGTCAACAAGGCATGACTTTGTGAGCAAGAAATTCATCCTATTAACCAAGGCATTCGACTTGGTCAACATGACATTCTAGTTGGTCAAGCAGGTGCTCGACTTGTTCAACATGGCATGGTCAACATGACATTCTAGTTGGTCAAGCAGGTGCTCGACTTGTTCAACATGGCATTCTACTCGGTCAACAAGGCATTCGACTTGTCCAACAAGGCATTCTACTTGGTTAACAAGGCATTCGACTGGTCCAACAAGGCATTCTACTTGGTCAACAAGGTATTGGACTTGTTCAACAAAGCATTCTACTTGGTCAACAAGGTGATCGACTTGTTCAACAAGACATTCAACTTGGTCAACAAGGCATTGTACTTATTCAAAAGGCCATTAAATTGGTGAACAAGATATACAAGGCATTCGACTTGGTCAACAAAGCATACAAGGCGTTCGACTTGTTCAGCAAGGCATTACTCTAGGTCAACAAGGCATTTGGCTTATTCAACAAGGCATTCGACTTTGTCAACAAGGCATTTAAGTTGTTCAACAAGGCTTCTACTTGTTCAAAGGTCATTTTATTGGTCACAAGGCATACGTGGCATTTACTTGTTCCACAAGGCATTCGACTTGTCCAACAAGGCATTTTACTTGGTTAAAAGGCATTCGACTTATTCAACAAGACATTCTACTGGTCAGTAAGGCATTCGACTTGTCCACAAGGCATTCTACTAGTTCAACAAGACATTCTACTTGGTCAACAAGGCGATTGACTTGTTTAACTAGGCATTTTACTTGGTCAACAAGGCATTCTACTTGTTCCAAAGGCCATTAAAATTGGTCAACAAGACACAAAAAGCATTAGACTTGGTCAACAAAACATACAAGGCATTACTCTTGGTCAACAAGGCATTTGCAACTTGTTCAACAAGGCATTTGACTTTGTCAACAAGGCATTTAAGTTGTTCAACAACGTATTATACTTGTTCAAAGGAAATTTGACATGGTCAACAAGGCATACAAGGCATTCTACTTGTTCATCAAGGCATTACTCTTGGTCAACAAGGCATTCGGCTTGTTCAACAAGGCATTCGACTTTATCATTAAGGCATTTAAGTTGTTCAACAAGGCATTCTACTTGTTCAAAGGGCATTTTACTTGGTCAACAAGGCATACAAGGCATTCTACTTGCTTCCCAAGGCATTCGACTTGTACAAGAAGACATTTTACTTGGTGAACAAGGCATTCGACTTGTTCAACAAGGCATTCCATTTGTTCAACAAGGCATTCGACTTGTTAAACAAGGCGTTCGACTTGTTCAACAAGGCATTCCATTTGTTCATCAAGGCATTCGTCTTGTTCACAAGGCATTCGACTGTTTACAAGGCTTCTACTTGTTTAACAAGGCATGACTTTGTGAGCAAGAAATTCATCCTATTCAACAAGGCATTCCACTTGGTCAACATGACATTCTAGTGGTCAACCAGGTGCTAGACTTGTTCAACATGGCATTCTACTCGGTCAACAACGCATTCGACTTGTCCAAAAGGCATTCTAGTTGGTGAACAAGGCATTCGACCTGTCCAACAAGGCATTCTACTTGGTCAACAAGGCATTGAATTGTTGAACAAAGCATTCTACTTGGTGAACAAGGTGATCGACTGTTCAACAAGACATTCAACTTGGTCAACAAGGCATTGTACTTATTCAAAAGGCCATTCAAATTGGTGAACAAGATATACAAGGCATTCGACTGGTCAACAAAGCATACAGGCATTCGACTTGTTCAGCAAGGCATTACTCTTGGTCAACAAGGCATTCGGCTTATTCACAAGGCATTCGACTTGTCCAACAAGGCATTTGACTTTGTCAACAAGGCATTAAGTTGTTCAACAACGTATTATACTTGTTCAAAGGAAATTTGACATGGTCAACAAGGCATACAAGGCATTTCTACTGTTCATCAAGGCATTACTCTTGGTCAACAGGCATTCGGCTTGTTCAACAAGGCATTCGACTTTATCATTAAGGCATTTAAGTTGTTCAACAAGGCATTCTACTTGTTCAAAGGGCATTTTACTTGGTCAACAAGGCATACAAGGCATTCTACTTGCTTCCCAAGGCATTCGACTTGTACAAGAAGGCATTTTACTTGGTCAACAAGGCATTCGACTTGTTCAACAAGGCATTCCATTTGTTCAACAAGGCGTTCGACTTGTTCAACAAGGCGTTCGACTTGTTCAACAAGGCATTCCATTTGTTCATCAAGGCATTCATCTTGTTCAACAAGGCATTCGACTTGTTTAACAAGGCTTCTCCTTGTTTAACAAGGCATGACTTTGTGAGCAAGAAATTCATCCTATTCAACAAGGCATTCCACTTGGTCAACATGACATTCTAGTTGGTCAACCAGGTGCTAGACTTGTTCAACATGGCATTCTACTCGGTCAACAACGCATTCGACTTGTCCAACAAGGCATTCTAGTTGGTGAACAAGGCATTCGACCTGTCCAACAAGGCATTCTACTAGGTCAACAAGGCATTGAACTTGTTGAACAAAGCATTCTACTTGGTGAACAAGGTGATCGACTTGTTCAACAAGACATTCAACTGGGTCAACAAGGCATTGTACTTATTCAAAAGGCCATTCAAATTGGTGAACAAGATATACAAGGCATTCGACTTGGTCAACAAAGCATACAAGGCATTCGACTTGTTCAGCAAGGCATTACTCTTGGTCAACAAGGCATTCGGCTTATTCAACAAGGCATTCGACTTGTCCAACAAGGCATTTAAGTTGTTCAACAACGTATTATACTTGTTCAAAGGAAATTTGACATGGTCAACAAGGCATACAAGGCATTCTACTTGTTCATCAAGGCATTACTCTTGGTCAACAAGGCATTCGGCTTGTTCAACAAGGCATTCGACTTTATCATTAAGGCATTTAAGTTGTTCAACAAGGCATTCTACTTGTTCAAAGGGCATTTTACTTGGTCAACAAGGCATACAAGGCATTCTACTTGCTTCCCAAGGCATTCGACTTGTACAAGAAGGCATTTTACTTGGTGAACAAGGCATTCGACTTGTTCAACAAGGCATTTAAGTTGTTCAACAACGCATTATACTTGTTCAAAGGAAATTTGACTTGGTCAACAAGGCATACAAGGCATTCTACTTGTTCATCAAGGCATTACTCTTGGTCAACAAGGCATTCGGCTTATTAAACAAGGCATTCGACTTTATCAACAATGCATTTAAGTTGTTCAACAGGCATTCTACTTGTTCACAAGGCATTTTACTTGGTCACAAGGCATACAGGCATTTTACTTGTTTCCCAAGGCATTCGACTGTACAACAAGGCATTTTACTTGGTCAACAAGGCGTTCGACTTGTTCAACAAGGCGTTCGACTTGTTCAACAAGGCGTTCGACTTGTTCAACAAGGCGTTCGACTTGTTCAACAAGGCGTTCGACTTGTTCAACAATGCATTCCATTTGTTCATCATGGCGTTCATCCATTTCAACAAGGCGTTCGACTTGTTTAACAAGGCTTCTACTTGTTTAACAAGGCATGACTTTGTGAGCAAGAAATTCATCCTATTCAACAAGGCATTCCACTTGGTCAACATGACATTCTAGTTTGTCAACCAGGTGCTAGACTTGTTTAACATGGCATTCTACTCGGTCAACAACGCATTCGACTTGTCCAACAAGGCATTCTACTTGGTGAACAAGGCATTCGACCTGTCCAACAAGGCATTCTACTTGGTCAACAAGGCATGACTTTGTGAGCAAGAAATTCATCCTATTAACCAAGGCATTCGACTTGGTCAACATGACATTCAAGTTGGTCAAGCAGGTGCTCGACTTGTTCAACATGCATGGTCAACATGACTTCTAGTTGGTCAAGCAGGTGCTCGACTTGTTCAACATGGCATTCTACTCGGTCAACAAGGCATTCGACTTGTCCAACAAGGCATTCTACTTGGTTAACAAGGCATTCGACTGGTCCAACAAGGCATTCTACTTGGTCAACAAGGTATTGGACTTGTTCAACAAAGCATTCTACTTGGTCAACAAGGTGATCGACTTGTTCAACAAGACATTCAACTTGGTCAACAAGGCATTGTACTTATTCAAAAGGCCATTAAATTGGTGAACAAGATATACAAGGCATTCGACTTGGTCAACAAAGCATACAAGGCGTTCGACTTGTTCAGCAAGGCATTACTCTAGGTCAACAAGGCATTTGGCTTATTCAACAAGGCATTCGACTTTGTCAACAAGGCATTTAAGTTGTTCAACAAGGCATTCTACTTGTTCAAAGGTCATTTTATTTGGTCAACAAGGCATACGTGGCATTCTACTTGTTCCACAAGGCATTCGACTTGTCCAACAAGGCATTTTACTTGGTTAACAAGGCATTCGACTTATTCAACAAGACATTCTACTTGGTCAGTAAGGCATTCGACTTGTCCAACAAGGCATTCTACTAGTTCAACAAGACATTCTACTTGGTCAACAAGGCGATTGACTTGTTTAACTAGGCATTTTACTTGGTCAACAAGGCATTCTACTTGTTCCAAAGGCCATTAAAATTGGTCAACAAGACACAAAAAGCATTAGACTTGGTCAACAAAACATACAAGGCATTACTCTTGGTCAACAAGGCATTTGCAACTTGTTCAACAAGGCATTTGACTTTGTCAACAAGGCATTTAAGTTGTTCAACAACGTATTATACTTGTTCAAAGGAAATTTGACATGGTCAACAAGGCATACAAGGCATTCTACTTGTTCATCAAGGCATTACTCTTGGTCAACAAGGCATTCGGCTTGTTCAACAAGGCATTCGACTTTATCATTAAGGCATTTAAGTTGTTCAACAAGGCATTCTACTTGTTCAAAGGGCATTTTACTTGGTCAACAAGGCATACAAGGCATTCTACTTGCTTCCCAAGGCATTCGACTTGTACAAGAAGGCATTTTACTTGGTCAACAAGGCATTCGACTTGTTCAACAAGGCATTCCATTTGTTCAACAAGGCGTTCGACTTGTTCAACAAGGCATTCCATTGTTCATCAAGGCATTCGTCTTGTCAAAGGCTTCGACTTGTTTAACAAGGCTTCTACTTGTTTAACAAGGCATGACTTTGTGAGCAAGAAATTCATCCTATTCAACAAGGCATTCCACTTGGTCAACATGACATTCTAGTTGGTCAACCAGGTGCTAGACTTGTTCAACATGGCATTCTACTCGGTCAACAACGCATTCGACTTGTCCAACAAGGCATTCTAGTTGGTGAACAAGGCATTCGACCTGTCCAACAAGGCATTCTACTTGGTCAACAAGGCATTGAACTTGTTGAACAAAGCATTCTACTTGGTGAACAAGGTGATCGACTTGTTCAACAAGACATTCAACTTGGTCAACAAGGCATTGTACTTATTCAAAAGGCCATTCAAATTGGTGAACAAGATATACAAGGCATTCGACTTGGTCAACAAAGCATACAAGGCATTCGACTTGTTCAGCAAGGCATTACTCTTGGTCAACAAGGCATTCGGCTTATTCAACAAGGCATTCGACTTGTCCAACAAGGCATTTGACTTTGTCAACAAGGCATTTAAGTTGTTCAACAACGTATTATACTTGTTCAAAGGAAATTTGACATGGTCAACAAGGCATACAAGGCATTCTACTGTTCATCAAGGCATTACTCTTGGTCAACAAGGCATTCGGCTTGTTCAACAAGGCATTCGACTTTATCATTAAGGCATTTAAGTTGTTCAACAAGGCATTCTACTTGTTCAAAGGGCATTTTACTTGGTCAACAAGGCATACAAGGCATTCTACTTGCTTCCCAAGGCATTCGACTTGTACAAGAAGGCATTTACTTGGTCAACAAGGCATTCGACTTGTTCAACAAGGCATTCCATTTGTTCAACAAGGCGTTCGACTTGTTCAACAAGGCGTTCGACTTGTTCAACAAGGCATTCCATTTGTTCATCAAGGCATTCATCTTGTTCAACAAGGCATTCGACTTGTTTAACAAGGCTTCTCCTTGTTTAACAAGGCATGACTTTGTGAGCAAGAAATTCATCCTATTCAACAAGGCATTCCACTTGGTCAACATGACATTCTAGTTGGTCAACCAGGTGCTAGACTTGTTCAACATGGCATTCTACTCGGTCAACAACGCATTCGACTTGTCCAACAAGGCATTCTAGTTGGTGAACAAGGCATTCGACCTGTCCAACAAGGCATTCTACTAGGTCAACAAGGCATTGAACTTGTTGAACAAAGCATTCTACTTGGTGAACAAGGTGATCGACTTGTTCAACAAGACATTCAACTGGGTCAACAAGGCATTGTACTTATTCAAAAGGCCATTCAAATTGGTGAACAAGATATACAAGGCATTCGACTTGGTCAACAAAGCATACAAGGCATTCGACTTGTTCAGCAAGGCATTACTCTTGGTCAACAAGGCATTCGGCTTATTCAACAAGGCATTCGACTTGTCCAACAAGGCATTTAAGTTGTTCAACAACGTATTATACTTGTTCAAGGAAATTTGACATGGTCACAAGGCATACAAGGCATTCTACTTGTTCATCAAGGCATTACTATTGGTCAAAGGCATTCGGCTTGTTCAACAAGGCTTCGACTTTATCATTAAGGCATTTAAGTTGTTCAACAAGGCATTCTACTTGTTCAAAGGGCATTTTACTTGGTCAACAAGGCATACAAGGCATTCTACTTGCTTCCCAAGGCATTCGACTTGTACAAGAAGGCATTTTACTTGGTGAACAAGGCATTCGACTTGTTCAACAAGGCATTTAAGTTGTTCAACAACGCATTATACTTGTTCAAAGGAAATTTGACTTGGTCAACAAGGCATACAAGGCATTCTACTTGTTCATCAAGGCATTACTCTTGGTCAACAAGGCATTCGGCTTATTAAACAAGGCATTCGACTTTATCAACAATGCATTTAAGTTGTTCAACAAGGCATTCTACTTGTTCAAAGGCATTTTACTTGGTCAACAAGGCATACAAGGCATTTTACTTGTTTCCCAAGGCATTCGACTTGTACAACAAGGCATTTTACTTGGTCAACAAGGCGTTCGACTTGTTCAACAAGGCGTTCGACTTGTTCAACAAGGCGTTCGACTTGTTCAACAAGGCGTTCGACTTGTTCAACAAGGCGTTCGACTTGTTCAACAATGCATTCCATTTGTTCATCATGGCGTTCATCCATTTCAACAAGGCGTTCGACTTGTTTAACAAGGCTTCTACTTGTTTAACAAGGCATGACTTTGTGAGCAAGAAATTCATCCTATTCAACAAGGCATTCCACTTGGTCAACATGACATTCTAGTTTGTCAACCAGGTGCTAGACTTGTTTAACATGGCATTCTACTCGGTCAACAACGCATTCGACTTGTCCAACAAGGCATTCTACTTGGTGAACAAGGCATTCGACCTGTCCAACAAGGCATTCTACTTGGTCAACAAGGCATGACTTTGTGAGCAAGAAATTCATCCTATTAACCAAGGCATTCGACTTGGTCAACATGACATTCAAGTTGGTCAAGCAGGTGCTCGACTTGTTCAACATGGCATGGTCAACATGACATTCTAGTTGGTCAAGCAGGTGCTCGACTTGTTCAACATGGCATTCTACTCGGTCAACAAGGCATTCGACTTGTCCAACAAGGCATTCTACTTGGTTAACAAGGCATTCGACTGGTCCAACAAGGCATTCTACTTGGTCAACAAGGTATTGGACTTGTTCAACAAAGCATTCTACTTGGTCAACAAGGTGATCGACTTGTTCAACAAGACATTCAACTTGGTCAACAAGGCATTGTACTTATTCAAAAGGCCATTAAATTGGTGAACAAGATATACAAGGCATTCGACTTGGTCAACAAAGCATACAAGGCGTTCGACTTGTTCAGCAAGGCATTACTCTAGGTCAACAAGGCATTTGGCTTATTCAACAAGGCATTCGACTTTGTCAACAAGGCATTTAAGTTGTTCAACAAGGCATTCTACTTGTTCAAAGGTCATTTTATTTGGTCAACAAGGCATACGTGGCATTCTACTTGTTCCACAAGGCATTCGACTTGTCCAACAAGGCATTTTACTTGGTTAACAAGGCATTCGACTTATTCAACAAGACATTCTACTTGGTCAGTAAGGCATTCGACTTGTCCAACAGGCATTTACTAGTTCAACAAGACATTCTACTTGGTCAACAAGGCGATTGACTTGTTTAACTAGGCATTTTACTTGGTCAACAAGGCATTCTACTTGTTCCAAAGGCCATTAAAATTGGTCAACAAGACACAAAAAGCATTAGACTTGGTCAACAAAACATAAAGGCATTACTATTGGTCAAAAGGCATTGCAACTTGTTCAACAAGGCATTTGACTTTGTCAACAAGGCATTTAAGTTGTTCAACAACGTATTATACTTGTTCAAAGGAAATTTGACATGGTCACAAGGCATACAAGGCATTCTACTTGTTCATCAAGGCATTACTCTTGGTCAACAAGGCATTCGGCTTGTTCAACAAGGCATTCGACTTTATCATTAAGGCATTTAAGTTGTTCAACAAGGCATTCTACTTGTTCAAAGGGCATTTTACTTGGTCAACAAGGCATACAAGGCATTCTACTTGCTTCCCAAGGCATTCGACTTGTACAAGAAGGCATTTTACTTGGTGAACAAGGCATTCGACTTGTTCAACAAGGCATTCCATTTGTTCAACAAGGCATTCGACTTGTTCAACAAGGCGTTCGACTTGTTCAACAAGGCATTCCATTTGTTCATCAAGGCATTCGTCTTGTTCAACAAGGCATTCGACTTGTTTAACAAGGCTTCTACTTGTTTAACAAGGCATGACTTTGTGAGCAAGAAATTCATCCTATTCAACAAGGCATTCCACTTGGTCAACATGACATTCTAGTTGGTCAACCAGGTGCTAGACTTGTTCAACATGGCATTCTACTCGGTCAACAACGCATTCGACTTGTCCAACAAGGCATTCTAGTTGGTGAACAAGGCATTCGATGTCCAACAAGGCATTCTACTTGGTCAACAAGGCATTGAACTTGTTGAACAAAGCATTCTACTTGGTGAACAAGGTGATCGACTTGTTCAACAAGACATTCAACTTGGTCAACAAGGCATTGTACTTATTCAAAAGGCCATTCAAATTGGTGAACAAGATATACAAGGCATTCGACTTGGTCAACAAGCATACAAGGCATCGACTTGTTCAGCAAGGCATTACTCTTGGTCAACAGGCATTCGGCTTATTCAACAAGGCATTCGACTTGTCCAACAAGGCATTTGACTTTGTCAACAAGGCATTTAAGTTGTTCAACAACGTATTATACTTGTTCAAGGAAATTTGACATGGTCAACAAGGCATACAAGGCATTCTACTTGTTCATCAAGGCATTACTCTTGGTCAACAGGCATTCGGCTTGTTCAACAAGGCATTCGACTTTATCATTAAGGCATTAAGTTGTTCAACAAGGCATTCTACTTGTTCAAAGGGCATTTTACTTGGTCAACAAGGCATACAAGGCATTCTACTGCTTCCCAAGGCATTCGACTTGTACAAGAAGGCATTTTACTGGTCAACAAGGCATTCGACTTGTTCAACAAGGCATTCCATTTGTTCAACAAGGCGTTCGACTTGTTCAACAAGGCGTTCGACTTGTTCAACAAGGCATTCCATTTGTTCATCAAGGCATTCATCTTGTTCAACAAGGCATTCGACTTGTTTAAAAGGCTTCTCCTTGTTTAACAAGGCATATGACTTTGTGAGCAAGAAATTCATCCTATTCAACAAGGCATTCCACTTGGTCACATGACATTCTAGTTGGTCAACCAGGTGCTAGACTTGTTCAACATGGCATTCTACTCGGTCAACAACGCATTCGAATTGTCCAACAAGCGCATTCTAGTTGGTGAACAAGGCATTCGACCTGTCCAACAAGGCATTCTACTTGGTCAACAAGGCATTGAACTTGTTGAACAAGCATTCACTTGGTGAACAGGTGATCGACTTGTTCAACAAGACATTCAAGGGTCAACAAGGCATTGTACTTATTCAAAAGGCCATTCAAATTGGTGAACAAGATATACAAGGCATTCGACTTGGTCAACAAAGCATACAAGGCATTCGACTTGTTCAGCAAGGCATTACTCTTGGTCAACAAGGCATTCGGCTTGTCCAACAAGGCATTCGACTTGTCCAACAAGGCATTAAGTTGTTCAACAACGTATTATACTTGTTCAAAGGAAATTTGACATGGTCAACAAGGCATACAAGGCATTCTACTGTTCATCAAGGCATTACTCTGGTCAACAAGGCATTCGGCTTGTTCAACAAGGCATTCGACTTTATCATTAAGGCATTTAAGTTGTTCAACAGGCATTCTACTTGTTCAAAGGGCATTTTACTTGGTCAACAGGCATACAAGGCATTCTACTTGCTTCCCAAGGCATTCGACTTGTACAAGAAGGCATTTATTGGTGAACAAGGCATTCGACTTGTTCAACAAGGCATTCCAGTTGTTCAACAAGGCGTTCGACTTGTTCAACAAGGCGTTCGACTTGTTCAACAAGGCATTTCATTTGTTCATCAAGGCATTCAATTTGTTCAACAAGGCGTTCTACTTGTTCAACAAGGCATTCAATTTGTTCAAGAAGGCGTTTGTCTTGTTCAACAAGGCATTCGACTTGTTTAACAAGGCTTCTACTTGGTAACCAAGGCATGACTTTGTGAGCAAGAAATTCATCCTATTCAACAAGGCATTCGACTTGGTCAACATGACATTCTAGTTGGTCAAGCAGGTGCTCGACTTGTTCAACATGGCATTCTACTCGGTCAACAAGGCATTCGACTTGTCCAACAAGGCATTCTACTTGGTTAACAAGGCATTCGACTGGTCCAACAAGGCATTCTACTTGGTCAACAAGGCATTGGACTTGTTCAACAAAGCATTCTACTTGGTCAACAAGGTGATCGACTTGTTCAACAAGACATTCAACTTGGTCAACAAGGCATTGTACTTATTCAAAAGGCCATCATTCGACTTGGTCAACAAAGCATACAAGCCATTCGACTTGTTCAGCAAGGCATTACTCTAGGTCAACAAGGCATTTGGCTTATTCAACAAGGCATTCGACTTTGTCAACAAGGCATTTAAGTTGTTCAACAAGGCATTCTACTTGTTCAAAGGTCATTTTATTTGGTCAACAAGGCATACGTGGCATTCTACTTGTTCCACAAGGCATTCGACTTGTCCAACAAGGTATTTTACTTGGTTAACAATGCATTCGACTTATTCAACAAGACATTCTACTTGGTCAGTAAGGCATTCGACTTGTCCAACAAGGCATTCTACTAGTTCAACAAGACATTCTACTTGGTCAACAAGGCGATTGACTTGTTTAACTAGGCATTTTACTTGGTCAACAAGGCATTCTACTTGTTCCAAAGGCCATTAAAATTGGTCAACAAGACACAAAAAGCATTAGACTTGGTCAACAAAGCATACAAGGCATTACTCTTGGTCAACAAGGCATTTGCAACTTGTTCAACAAGGCATTTAAGTTGTTCAACAACGCATTATACTTGTTCAAAGGAAATTTGACTTGGTCAACAAGGCATACAAGGCATTCTACTTGTTCATCAAGGCATTACTCTTGGTCAACAAGGCATTCGGCTTATTAAACAAGGCATTCGACTTTATCAACAATGCATTTAAGTTGTTCAACAAGGCATTCTACTTGTTCAAAGGCATTTTACTTGGTCAACAAGGCATACAAGGCATTTTACTTGTTTCCCAAGGCATTCGACTTGTACAACAAGGCATTTTACTTGGTCAACAAGGCGTTCGACTTGTTCAACAAGGCGTTCGACTTGTTCAACAAGGCGTTCGACTTGTTCAACAAGGCGTTCGACTTGTTCAACAATGCATTCCATTTGTTCATCATGGCGTTCATCCATTTCAACAAGGCGTTCGACTTGTTTAACAAGGCTTCTACTTGTTTAACAAGGCATGACTTGTGAGCAAGAAATTCATCCTATTCAACAAGGCATTCCATTGGTCAACATGACATTCTAGTTTGTCAACCAGGTGCTAGACTTGTTTAACATGGCATTCTACTCGGTCAACAACGCATTCGACTTGTCCAACAAGGCATTCTACTTGGTGAACAAGGCATTCGACCTGTCCAACAAGGCATTCTACTTGGTCAACAAGGCATGACTTGTGAGCAAGAAATCATCCTATAACCAAGGCATTCGACTTGGTCAACATGACATTCAAGTTGGTCAAGCAGGTGCTCGACTTGTTTCAACATGGCATGGTCAACATGACATTCTAGTTGGTCAAGCAGGTGCTGACTTGTTCAACATGGCATTCTACTCGGTCAACAAAGGCATTCGACTGTCCAAAAAGGCATTCTACTTGGTTAACAAGGCATTCGACTGGTCCAACAAGGCATTCTACTTGGTCACACAAGGTATTGGACTTGTTCAACAAAGCATTCTACTTGGTCAACAAGGTGATCGACTTGTTCAACAAGACATTCAACTTGGTCAACAAGGCATTGTACTTATTCAAAAGGCCATTAAATTGGTGAACAAGATATACAAGGCATTCGACTTGGTCAACCAAAGCATACAAGGCGTTCGACTTGTTCAGCAAGGCATTACTCTAGGTCAACAAGGCATTTGGCTTATTCAACAAGGCATTCGACTTTGTCAACAAGGCATTTAAGTGTTCAACAAGGCATTCTACTTGTTCAAAGGTCATTTTATTTGGTCAACAAGGCATAGTGGCATTCTACTTGTTCCACAAGGCATTCGACTTGTCCAACAAGGCATTTTACTTGGTTAACAAGGCATTCGACTTATTCAACAAGACATTCTACTTGGTCAGTAAGTAAGGCATTCGACTTGTCCAACAAGGCATTCTATAGTTCAACAAGACATTTACTTGGTCAACAAGGCGATTGACTTGTTTAACTAGGCATTTTACTTGGTCAACAAGGCATCTACTTGTTCCAAAGGCCATTAAAATTGGTCAACAAGACAAAAGCATTAGACTTGGTCAACAAAACATACAAGGCATTACTCTTGTCAACAAGGCATTTGCAACTTGTTCAACAAGGCATTTGACTTTGACAACAAGGCATATTTAAGTTGTTCAACAACGTATTATACTTGTTCAAAGGAAATTTGACATGGTCAACAAGGCATACAAGGCATTCTACTTGTTCATCAAGGCATTACTCTTGGTCAACAAGGCATTCGGCTTGTTCAACAAGGCATTCGACTTTATCATTAGGCATTAAGTGTTCAACAAGGCATTCTACTTGTTCAAAGGGCATTTTACTTGGTCAACAAGGCATACAAGGCATTCTACTTGCTTCCCAAGGCATTCGACTTGTACAAGAAGGCATTTTACTTGGTGAACAAGGCATTCGACTTGTTCAACAAGGCATTCCATTTGTTCAACAAGGCATTCGACTTGTTCAACAAGGCGTTCGACTTGTTCAACAAGGCATTCCATTTGTTCATCAAGGCATTCGTCTTGTTCAACAAGGCATTCGACTTGTTTACAAGGCTTCTACTTGTTTAACAAGGCATGACTTTGTGAGCAAGAAATTCTCCTATTCAACAAGGCATTCCACTTGGTCAACATGACATTCTAGTTGGTAACCAGGTGCTAGACTTGTTCAACATGGCATCTACTCGGTCAACAACGCATTCGACTTGTCCAACAAGGCATTCTAGTTGGTGAACAAGGCATTCGACCTGTCCAACAAGGCATTCTACTTGGTCAACAAGGCATTGAACTTGTTGAACAAAGCATTCTACTTGGTGAACAAGGTGATCGACTTGTTCAACAAGACATTCAACTTGGTCAACAAGGCATTGTACTTATTCAAAAGGCCATTCAAATTGGTGAACAAGATATACAAGGCATTCGACTTGGTCAACAAAGCATACAAGGCATTCGACTTGTTCAGCAAGGCATTACTCTTGGTCAACAAGGCATTCGGCTTATTCAACAAGGCATTCGACTTGTCCAACAAGGCATTTGACTTGTCAACAAGGCATTTAAGTTGTTCAACAACGTATTTATACTTGTTCAAGGAAATTTGACATGGTCAACAAGGCATACAAGGCATTCTACTTGTTATCAAGGCATTACTCTTGGTCAAAAGGCATTCGGCTTGTTCAACAAGGCATTCGACTTTATCATTAAGGATTTAAGTTGTTCAACAAGGCATTCTACTTGTTCAAAGGGCATTTTACTTGGTCAAAGGCATACAAAGGCATTCTACTTGCTTCCCAAGGCATTCGACTTGTACAAGAAGGCATTTATTGGTCAACAAGGCATTCGACTTGTTCAACAAGGCATTCCATTTGTTCAACAAGGCGTTCGACTTGTTCAACAAGGCTTCGACTTGTTCAAAAGGCATTCATTTGTTCATCAAGGCATTCATCTTGTTCAACAAGGCATTCGACTTGTTTAACAAGGCTTCTCCTTGTTTAACAAGGCATGACTTTGTGAGCAAGAAATCATCCTATTCAACAAGGCCCACTTGGTCAACATGACATTCTAGTTGGTCAACCAGGTGCTAGACTTGTTCAACATGGCATTCTACTCGGTCAACAACGCATTCGACTTGTCCAACAAGGCATTCTAGTTGGTGAACAAGGCATTCGACCTGTCCAACAAGGCATTCTACTTGGTCAACAAGGCATTGAACTTGTGAACAAAGCATTCTACTTGGTGAACAAGGTGATCGACTGTTCACAAGACATTCAACTGGGTCAACAAGGCATTGTACTTATTCAAAAGGCCATTCAAATTGGTGAACAAGATATACAAGGCATTCGACTTGGTCAACAAGCATACAAGGCATTCGACTTGTTCAGCAAGGCATTACTCTTGGTCAACAAGGCATTCGGCTTATTCAACAAGGCATTCGACTTGTCCAACAAGGCATTTAAGTTGTTCAACAACGTATTATACTTGTTCAAAGGAAATTTGACATGGTCAACAAGGCATACAAGGCATTCTACTTGTTCATCAAGGCATTACTCTTGGTCAACAAGGCATTCGGCTTGTTCAACAAGGCATTCGACTTTATCATTAAGGCATTTAAGTTGTTCAACAAGGCATTCTACTTGTTCAAAGGGCATTTTACTTGGTCAACAAGGCATACAAGGCATTCTACTTGCTTCCCAAGGCATTCGACTTGTACAAGAAGGCATTTTACTTGGTGAACAAGGCATTCGACTTGTTCAACAAGGCATTCCATTTGTTCAACAAGGCGTTCGACTTGTTCAACAAGGCATTTCATTTGTTCATCAAGGCATTCAATTTGTTCAACAAGGCGTTCTACTTGTTCAACAAGGCATTCAATTTGTTCAAGAAGGCGTTTGTCTTGTTCAACAAGGCATTCGACTTGTTTAACAAGGCTTCTACTTGGTAACCAAGGCATGACTTTGTGAGCAAGAAATTCATCCTATTCAACAAGGCATTCCACTTGGTCAACATGACATTCTAGTTTGTCAACCAGGTGCTAGACTTGTTTAACATGGCATTCTACTCGGTCAACAACGCATTCGACTTGTCCAACAAGGTATTCTACTTGGTGAACAAGGCATTCGACCTGTGCAACAAGGCATTCTACTTGGTCAACAAGGCATGACTTTGTGAGCAAGAAATTCATCCTATTAACCAAGGCATTCGACTTGGTCAACATGACATTCTAGTTGGTCAAGCAGGTGCTCGACTTGTTCAACATGGCATGGTCAACATGACATTCTAGTTGGTCAAGCAGGTGCTCGACTTGTTCAACATGGCATTCTACTCGGTCAACAAGGCATTCGACTTGTCCAACAAGGCATTCTACTTGGTTAACAAGGCATTCGACTGGTCCAACAAGGCATTCTACTTGGTCAACAGGATTGGACTTGTTAACAAAGCATTCTACTTGGTCAACAAGGTGATCGACTGTTCAACAAGACATTCAACTGGTCAACAAGGCATTGTACTTATTCAAAAGGCCATTAAATTGGTGAACAAGATAAACAAGGCATTCGACTTGGTCAACAAAGCATACAAGGCGTTCGACTTGTTCAGCAAGGCATTACTCTAGGTCAACAAGGCATTTGGCTTATTCAACAAGGCATTCGACTTTGTCAACAAGGCATTTAAGTTGTTCAACAAGGCATTCTACTTGTTCAAAGGTCATTTTATTTGGTCAACAAGGCATACGTGGCATTCTACTTGTTCAACAAGGCATTCGACTTGTCCAACAAGGCATTTTACTTGGTTAACAAGGCATTTGACTTATTCAACAAGACATTCTACTTGGTCAGTAAGGCATTCGACTTGTCCAACAAGGCATTCTACTAGTTCAACAAGACATTCTACTTGGTCAACAAGGCGATTGACTTGTTTAACTAGGCATTTTACTTGGTCAACAAGGCATTCTACTTGTTCCAAAGGCCATTAAATTGGTCAACAAGACACAAAAGCATTAGACTTGGTCAACAAAACATACAAGGCATTACTCTTGGTCAACAAGGCATTTGCAACTTGTTCAACAAGGCATTTGACTTTGTCAACAAGGCATTTAAGTTGTTCAACAACGTATTATACTTGTTCAAAGGAAATTTGACATGGTCAACAAGGCATACAAGGCATTCTACTTGTTCATCAAGGCATTACTCTTGGTCAACAAGGCATTCGACTTTATCATTAAGGCATTTAAGTTGTTCAACAAGGCATTCTACTTGTTCAAAGGGCATTTTACTTGGTCAACAAGGCATACAAGGCATTCTACTTGCTTCCCAAGGCATTCGACTTGTACAAGAAGGCATTTTACTTGGTGAACAAGGCATTCGACTTGTTCAACAAGGCATTCCATTTGTTCAACAAGGCATTCGACTTGTTAAACAAGGCGTTCGACTTGTTCAACAAGGCATTCCATTTGTTCATCAAGGCATTCGTCTTGTTCAACAAGGCATTCGACTTGTTTAACAAGGCTTCTACTTGTTTAACAAGGCATGACTTTGTGAGCAAGAAATTCATCCTATTCAACAAGGCATTCCACTTGGTCAACATGACATTCTAGTTGGTCAACCAGGTGCTAGACTTGTTCAACATGGCATTCTACTCGGTCAACAACGCATTCGACTTGTCCAACAAGGCATTCTAGTTGGTGAACAAGGCATTCGACCTGTCCAACAAGGCATTCTACTTGGTCAACAAGGCATTGAACTTGTTGAACAAAGCATTCTACTTGGTGAACAAGGTGATCGACTTGTTCAACAAGACATTCAACTTGGTCAACAAGGCATTGTACTTATTCAAAAGGCCATTCAAATTGGTGAACAAGATATACAAGGCATTCGACTTGGTCAACAAAGCATACAAGGCATTCGACTTGTTCAGCAAGGCATTACTCTTGGTCAACAAGGCATTCGGCTTATTCAACAAGGCATTCGACTTGTCCAACAAGGCATTTGACTTTGTCAACAAGGCATTTAAGTTGTTCAACAACGTATTATACTTGTTCAAAGGAAATTTGACATGGTCAACAAGGCATACAAGGCATTCTACTTGTTCATCAAGGCATTACTCTTGGTCAACAAGGCATTCGGCTTGTTCAACAAGGCATTCGACTTTATCATTAAGGCATTTAAGTTGTTCAACAAGGCATTCTACTTGTTCAAAGGGCATTTTACTTGGTCAACAAGGCATACAAGGCATTCTACTTGCTTCCCAAGGCATTCGACTTGTACAAGAAGGCATTTTACTTGGTCAACAAGGCATTCGACTTGTTCAACAAGGCATTCCATTTGTTCAACAAGGCGTTCGACTTGTTCAACAAGGCGTTCGACTTGTTCAACAAGGCATTCCATTTGTTCATCAAGGCATTCATCTTGTTCAACAAGGCATTCGACTTGTTTAACAAGGCTTCTACTTGTTTAACAAGGCATGACTTTGTGAGCAAGAAATTCATCCTATTCAACAAGGCATTCCACTTGGTCAACATGACATTCTAGTTGGTCAACCAGGTGCTAGACTTGTTCAACATGGCATTCTACTCGGTCAACAACGCATTCGACTTGTCCAACAAGGCATTCTACTTGGTGAACAAGGCATTCGACTTGTCCAACATGGCATTCTACTAGGTCAACAAGGCATTGAACTTGTCAATAAGGCATTCTACTTGGTCAACAAGGTGATCGACTTGTTCAACAAGACATTCAACTTGGTCAACAAGGCATTGTACTTATTCAAAAGGCCATTCAAATTGGTGAACAAGATATACAAGGCATTCGACTTGGTCAACAAAGCATACAAGGCATTCGACTTGTTCAGCAAGGCATTACTCTTGGTCAACAAGGCATTCGGCTTATTCAACAAGGCATTCGACTTTGTCGACAAGGCATTTAAGTTGTTCAACAAGGCATTCTACTTGTTCAAAGGGCATTTTAGTTGGTCAACAAGGCATACAAAACATTCTACTTGTTCAACAAGGCATTCGACTTGTCCAACAAGGAATTTTACTTGGTTAACAAGGCATTCGACTTATTCAACAAGACATTCTACTTGGTCAGTAAGGCATTGTACTAGTTCAACAAGACATTCTACTTGGTCAACAAGGCGATTGACTTGTTCAACAAGGCATTGGTCAACAAGGTATTCTACTTGCTCCGAAGGCCATTCAAATAAGTCAACAAGACATAAAAGGCATTAGACTTGGTCAACAAAGCATACTAGGCATTCGACTTGTTTAACAAGGCATTACTCTTGGTCAACAAGGCATTCGACTTGTTCAACAAGGCATTTGACTTTGTCAACAAGGCATTTAAGTTGTTCAACAATGCATTTTACTTGTTCAAAGGAAATTTGACATGGTCATCAAGGCATACAAGGCATTCTACTTGTTCATCAAGGCATTCGACTTGTCCAACAACGCATTTTACTTGGTGAACAAGGCGTTCGACTTGTTCAACAAGGCATTCTACTTGGTCAACAAGGCATTCGATTTTTCCAACAAGACATTCTACTTGGTAATTAAGGCATGCTATTTGTCCAACAAATCATTCTACTTGGTCAGCAAGGCATTCGACTTGTTCAACAAGGAATTCTACTTGGTCAACAAGGCGATCGACTTGTTCAACAAGGCATTCTATTTGGTTAACAAGGCATACTACTTGGTTCATAAGGCCATTCAAATTGGTCAACAAGACATACAAGGCATTCGACTTGGTCAACACAGCATACAAGGCATTCGAATTGTTTAACAAGGCATTACTCTTAGTCAATCAGGCATTGGACTTTATCAACAAGGCATTTAAGTTGTTTAACAAGGCATTCTACTTGTTCAAAGGGCATTTGACTTGGTCAACAAGGCATACAAGGCATTCTACTTGTTTAACAAGGCATTCAACTTGTACAACAAGGCATTTTACTTGGTCGACAAGGCATTCGACTTGTTCAAAAGGGCATTCAATTTGTTCATCAAGGCGTTTGACTTGTATACAAGGCATTCGATTTGTTCAACAAGGTCTTTGACTTGTTTAACAAGGCTTCTACTTGTTCAACAAGGCACGACTTTGTGAGCAAGAAATTCAACCTATTCAACAAGGCATTCGACTTGGTCAATAAGACATACATAGTTGGTCAACCATGTGCTCGACTTGTTCAACATGGCATTCTACTCGTCAACAAGGCATCGACTTGTCCAACAAGGCATTCTACTTGGTCAACAAGGCATTCGACTTGTCCAACAAGGCATTCTACTTGGTTAACAAGGCATTGGACTTGTTCAACAAGGCATTCTACTTGGTTAACAAGGCATTCTACTTGTTCAAAAGGCCATTCAAATTGGTCAACAAGATATACAAGGCATTCGACTTGGTCAACAAAGCATACAAGGCATTGGACTTGTTCAACAAGGCATTACTCTTGCTTAACAAGGCATTCGACTTTCATTTAACTTGTTCAACAAGGTATTCTACTGGTTCAAAGGGCATTTTACTTGGTCAACAAGGCATACAAGGCATTCTACTTGTTTAACAAGGCATTCGACTTGTTCAACAAGGCATTTTACTTGGTCAACAAGGCATTCGACTTGTTCAACAAGGCATTCCACATTGTCAAAAAGACATTCGACTTGTTCAACAAGGCGTTGAACTTGTTCAACAAGGCATTCGACTTGTTTAACAAGGCTTCTACTTGTTCAACAAGGCATGTTGTCAACAAGGAATTCAACTTGTTCAACACGGCATTCGACTTGGTAAACAAGGTATTCTACCTGGTTAACAAAGCATTCGACTTTTTCAACAAGGCATTCTACTTGGTCAACAATGCATTTGACTTGTCCAACAAGGTATTCTACTTGGTCAACATGGAATTCTACTTGATCAATAAGGCGATCGACTTGTTCAACAAGGCATTCTACTTGGTCAACAAGGTATTCTACTTGTTCAAAAGGCCATTCAAATTGGTTAACAAGACATACAAAGCATTCGACTTGTTCAAAGGGCATTTGAGTTGGTCAACAAGGCATACAAGGCATTCTGCTTGTTGAACAAGGCATTCGACTTGTACAACAAGGCATTTTACTTGGTCAACAAGGCATTCGACTTGTTCAACAAGGCATTCGACTTGTTCAACAAGGCGTTCGACTTGTTCAACAAGGCATTCGACTTCTTCAACAAGGAATTCGACGTGTTCAACAAGGCATTCGACTTGTTCAACAAGGAATTCTACTTGGTCAACAATACATTCGACTTGTTCAACAAGGCATTTGATTTGTTCAACAAACGCGTTCGACTTGTTCAACAAGGCATTCGACTTGTTTAACAAGGCTTCTACTTGTTCACCAAGGCATGACTTTGTCAGCAAGAAATTCAACTTGTTCACCAAGGCATTCGACTTGGTCAACAAGACATTCTTCTCGGTGAACAAGGCATTCTACTTGGTCAACAAGGCATTCGACTTGTCCAACAAGGCATTCTACTTTGTCAACAATGCATTGGACTTGTTCAACAATGCATTATACTTAGTCAACAAGGCGATCGACTTGTTCAACAAGGCATTCGATTTGTTCAACAAGGCGTTCTACTTGGTTAACAAGGCGTTCGACTTGTTTAGCAAGGCATTCGACTTGTGTTACAAGTCTTCTATCTGTTCAACAAGGCATGATAATGTTAACAAGGAATTCAACTTGTTCAACAAGGCATTCGACTTGGTCACCAAGGCATTCTAGTTGGTCAACCTGGCGCTCGACTTGTTTTAACAAGGCATTCGACTTGTCCAACAATGCATTCTACTTTTTTTTTTTGGATGAATGTCCCATTATATATATATATGAAGACAAAAATACAAAATAGCACGTATGAGTAGAAACTCATGCCGCAAACAACCGATAACAAGCTATCGGATAACAACGACATCAACTACGACATCGACTACGACTGCGACGACAACTAAAGCTCGAAACAAGCTACCATGCAACTCGCCACAGACGGCGAATAGCAGCTACTTGTAAAGGATATCCATGTGCTACAGTGTCCAATCGTAAACAAGCATTCCCCAGAACCAAAGCAATCACTTGCTCAGGGGAGCCGCGTCTATGCTCCTTCCACCGTGTATTCCGTTCATGCCAAATGTGATAAACAAGCGACGACAAAACATGACGATAGGCTACACGGTAAAGATGATGCCCTCGCCACTTAGCCGCTACCCATATGACATCAACCTGCCACTCACGAAACGGCCATCTCCATCTAATCTGGCGGCTCAAAAGCCTCAAACAGCGTCTCGAGAAGCGACAATCAAAGAACAAATGGTTATGTGTCTCTCGTATGTTATTGTCACACAACATGCATGTATCTGTTCCCGCTCGCTGTTCCACCCATGCAAATTCTCGAGTCAAAAGACGTCCCCGAATCGCCAGCCATAGAATGAATTCGTAGCGTGGAACTCGTAAACATCCGCCAAATAGCATAGCCCAACCCACCGGATCACTTCTCAATGGATCGCTTCTCGGACTGATTTTGTCGAGAAATGACCATTCGGAGTACCTTCCCACCGCAGTAAGTCACAACGTGACGGGTCCACTGCTGGTAGATGTGGACTAAGCTCAATGAACTCAACTGTAGATTGCGCAGGCCACATCCACCCATGTGTCGAGATAACAGTGCTAAGAGGAGCATCATGTGGTAGTCCCATAACCAGCGGGCCTCGTGGAAAACGATCCATCAATGGATATGAAAACAACCAGGGGTCCTTCCATAGGGAAATGGAAGAACCATTTCCTATATGAAAAGAAATAAGTAACCTAAGTAGAGGCCGTAACTTCAGCATCTTCTTCCAGCTCCAAGCGTCATTAGGTGCAGGACGCACCACCCAAAAAGAATTGGAGCGGAGTCGATTGAGAAGCAACCATTCCACCCAAATCGAGCTCTCCTCTCGGGAGACAACACTTCATAAATGCCGCAAAAGGAAGGCCTTGTTATCCGTTGCAATCGAACGAATTCCAAGACCTCCCTCAGCAACAGGTAAGCAAATGTCCACCCACGCAACTTTTGCCGGCAACCCTGCCCAGAGAAAGCGTCGAAAACGAGCCTCCAAAGCCGCAATGATCCCCTTCGGCAATAGGAAAACCCCCGACCAATACGCATGCGTGGTAGTGAGTACCGACTTGATAAGTTGAACCCGCCCCGCATATGACAGGGAGCGGTTAAGCCATGATCCCAGTCGCGCATCAACCTTGTGTAACAATGGGTTACAATCTGCTAGCATCAATCGAGAGTGAAGTGGCGGAACTCCTAGATATCGTACAGGCAACTGTCCCCTTAGAAAAACCATTAGACCATGGAGGTCATTCGCAAGGCTCTCCGCCCGCTTGGCAACAAACATCTCGCTTTTGGCCGGGTTTGGATGAAGTCCAGAAAGCATTGCAAATTCCACTAATGCTTCCTTGATAACTCTAGCCGACACAAGATCGGCGTGACAGAACATGAGGAGATCGTCAGCAAAAGAGAGCATAGAAAGTCTATTCGCCTCGCATCGCCAATGATAACGGAACTGAGGCTCACGGCTGATCCGATGTGTGACGATGCCATGTAGCACCTCCATGACTAATGTAAATATATACAGCGATATAGGATCGCCTTGCCGAAGACCACGCTTCCCTGCAAAGTATCACGTTGGGTGTCCATGGATATTAATCGAGAAAGTCGTCGTGGTCATACAACATCTCACCCAATGGATAAAGATAGGATGAAACTTCATAGCCGTGAGCGTGGCTAACACGAAGCTCCAGTCAACCTTATCATAAGCCTTCGCCAGGTCAATCTTGAAGGTTACACGAGGGCGCCTATTGCATCGATAGCCTGAACAAATCTCCTGTGCTAACAAGATATTATCACTAATGCGTCGCCCAGGGATAAACGCCGTCTGAGAAGAGTGAACCAAACTTCCTAACCATGGCTTGAGCCGATTGGCCATAATCTTCGAGATAACCTTGAAGAGAACATTACAGCACGAAATTGGCCGAAAATCCGATGCTTTCCTCGGGGAATCACCCTTTGGAATAAGTGTAAGAAGCGTGCTATTCAGTCCTTTTAGCAAATGGCCTGACGAAAAAAACTCCTGGACGGCCTGAATCAAGGCATCACAAATAACTCCCCACGCTGCCTTGAAAAACCCCGCCGAATAGCCATCCGGTCCCGGGGCCTTTTCATCCCCCATCGAGAAAAGTGCCTCCTTAATCTCTAAAGCCTCCACCTTCCGAATCATATCAGTTGTAGCCTCATCAGATAGCTTCCTTGCTACGAATGGTGCAATCTCTCGTGGCTCAACGGGAACCTCCCTCGCTGACTGTCCAATAAGGTCTGGTAGAACCGAATCAACTCTGCTCGAACGCTATCTTCTCCTTCAAAAACCTCGCCCATATCACCTTCAAGGGAAAAAATGCGGTTAGTCGCACGACGCAATGCCACCTTCTTAAAGAAATAAGAGGTGCATTGGTCCCCATCTTTAAGAAACGCCAACTTAGCACGCTGGGATAAGGCAGCATGCTCGATCTCGATGGCCTTCGCATACACCCTCTTACAGATACGCTCCAACTCATGAAATCGACTTTCCATGGGAAAAAACGTCGCAAACTGCTGGCACACATCAAGAAAGTGTTTGGCTTCACTAACATTCATCGCAAGGTCACCCTTTATCCTTCTCATCTGTCGGAGAATGGGTTTCAGTAGTTTCAGTCGTCGTACCAGTGTGTACATCGGGTAACCCTGGATCGGAATCTGCCAAATCTTCTGGACATGTAAAAGGAACTGTGCGTCATGGGTCAGAAAATTATCGAAACGAAAAGGACCGCCTCGGGGACTTCTGCGCACCAACTCGAGAAGTAGCGGGCTATGGTCCGATGTCGATGGGAGAGCCGCGTCGTAGGAAATATCAGGATACTTGGAGAACCACGTGGGATTACCAAGCATACGATCAATACGGCGCCATACACCTGCATCCCCTCACTGTTGGTTATACCATGTGAAAAATTGCCCCGTAGAAGGCAAGGTGACAAGATCTGCAGCAACCAGACATTCTCGCATATCACCCATATCGTGGGCGTTGGGTGACCCTCCCCTCGCTTCGCCTGACTCTAAGATGGTATTGAAATCACCCAATACCAGCCATGGATCCTCCGTCCGCTCCTCCGATCGGATAGTAATGTCGTACCACAATGCAACCCGCTCCTCTCGCCGGTTTTTCCCATAGATAAAGGAAATAAAAACCGTCTCACGCGACTCCCGGGAGAAAACTTCACAATGTATCGCTTGGTTCGAAAGCCCAAGAACCGATACCTGAAGAAACACGGGGTTCCATCCTACCCATATTCTCGTACCGGGGCCCTCTGTGTAATCATAAAACCACGTCCACCGCATCCGTAGACCATTCGACACCATCGCAGCATTAGTGCTAGCCACTCTCGTTTTTTTTTTTTTGGGGAACGTTCACTCAATAAATGAAATAAAGGACAGTAAAGCGCACATGATATGATTCATGTCGCAAAGACCAGTGACATGCCACTGTGTACAAGATGGATATAATCTCTATCCACCAAACAAACTACCATAAATAACGTTCATACATCTACCAAGCAATGTGCCACAAGCGACGCAGGGCACAATACTGTAGCTCATATCGACACGGTAGTAATGATAGGTACATAAGCAATACCCTCACAATATCCTCAACGAGCTGCTGGGGATGCTGCTGTCTGCCATCAGTCCAACGGTGGTTTCGCTCAGTCCAGATGTTGTGAATCGTCGAAGCCAGAACATGTCGATATGCCAGATGCTGGAGGTGCATACCTTTCCACCGCAGGCCAGCCCACCTAATCCCCTGCTGCCAATCGCGGTAAGGCCAGAGAAACCGAATCTGCCGCCGAAGAAGTCGTAAGCATCGAGATGTGTATGGGCAATCAAAGAAAAGGTGATTGATCGTCTCCATCTCATCCGCGTCACACAATAAGCAAGCACTCGACGCGGCCTTGAGCGCAACCCAAGGCTTATCTCTAGTAGCTAGGCGTTCACGAATAGCAAGCCATAAGATGAATTCATAGCTTGGAACCCTAAGCACCCCCCAAATAGGGCTGCCCAATGAACCGGCGAGCGTTTCTGCCGGAACAAATCCCGAGCAGAAGCAGTGGTGAAAAGTCCTGTGGGAGACGGTAGCCATCGGTAAGAGTCAGCTTCCAATGGGTGATGTCCGGGAGCATGGGTTCAATCATCAGAAATTCCATCGAGGAAGTCGTTGGCCACCTCCAACCGTCACTAGCAATGACTCGACTCAAACGTGAATCATCAGAAAGGCCCATAATCATCGGTCCTCGTGGAAATCGTTCCAGAAGCGGCCTATCATCGATCCATGGGTCCTGCCACAACCGAATAGTTTTGCCATTACCAATACGGATACTAACCTTCGATCGAAGCATAGGCCGAAGTTGTAAGAGTTTTCTCCAACTCCACGCCGATTGGGCGGTTTCCGATATACTCCGCAACGAGCGATTTTGCAGTCGCGTCTGGAGAAGCCACGATACCCAAATAGAATTGGGATCCGTGCTCAGAATACTCCATAGGTGCTTAAGAAGAAGGGCCTTGTTATCGTCCACAAGCGAGCGAATGCCCAAACCACCCTCATCCACCGGGAAACATACATCATCCCAAGCAACCTTGGCAGCAGAACCCGCCCAGAGGAACGATCTGAATCGTTGCTCAATCACTCTAATAACGCCTTTGGGCAGGATGAACACCCCGGACCAATACCCATGCAGCGCAGCAAGGACTGAACGGATCAACTGTACTCTCCCAACATATGAAAGAGAGCGATTGAGCCAAGAGCCTAAGCGTTGGTCAATGCGCTGTAGAAGTGGATTACAGTCCTGAATAGTCAGTCGTGATGTAAGTAACGGGACACCCAAATACCTCACTGGTAAATTGCCTAAAGGAAAACCCATAATAGATAATAAGGGTTGGCAGCCGCTCGCCCGTTTGGAAAGAAACATCTCGCTCTTTCCAGGGTTAGCCATTAACCCCGAAAGTATTGCAAATTCATCCAACCCCGCTCGGAAAGTCTGGATGGATTCAGTGTCCGCGTGACTGAAAAGAAGAAGATCATCGGCAAATGTCAGCATGAAAATACGGGAAGGCTCGCATCTCCAATGGAAAGTAAATCTCCCCTCCGAAAGAATCTTGTTCCGAAGAATACCATGAAGCACCTCCATGGCCAACGTAAAAAGATACGGAGATATAGGATCGCCCTGACGAAGACCCCGCTGTCCCGGAAAATACCCCTCCGCTCGACCATTGATATTGATCGAGTAATAAGGAGTCGTCAAACACACCTAAATCCATGCAACGAACCGCGAAGGAAAACCCATGGCCTCCAACACACACACTAAAAAGTCCCACTCGACATGATCGTATGCCTTTGCCAAGTCAACCTTCAGCGTAGCCCGTGCCGGTAAGCTCTGATTCCGGTAGCCATAGCATAACTCCTGAGCGAGGAGAATATTATCGCTGATCCTGCGACCAGGGATAAATGCAGTATGGGAGACATCCACTAAGCCTGGGAGATAAGTCTTCAGACGATTAGCCAAGATCTTCGAAATAATCTTGTATAAGACATTACAGCACGATATAGGCCGAAAGTCAGCAGGTCGTCGTGGGGAGTCTCGCTTAGGGATCAACGTAAGAAGTGTAGTATTCAGCTCCCTCAGAAGATGGCCTATACGAAAAATTCCTGAATAGCAGATATGATGTCCCCTCCAATAGTAGGCCAAGCGGCTTTAAAGAAAGCCAAAGTGAAACCATCCGGACCCGGTGCTTTGTCATCCGTAATAGAAGAAAGCGCCAACTTAATCTCACCTTCGTCGATGAGTCGAAGTAGATCTCCCGGTGCGTGATTGGGTAATGTACGAGATATGGCCGCATAGATAGCAGAGCGATCCAGCGGGCCGCTTCGAGCGATTGTACCCAAGAGGTTCTTGTAGTGTTTAAGAAGCTCGCCCTTTACTTGTGGCTCCCCTTCAATTAAGTTCCCAGCATCATCCTCAAGCGAGAAGATACGGTTTGCCACTCGTCGTATGGCAACCTTCTTGAAGAAAAAAGCGGAGCAACGGTCGCCTTCTTTGAGCCAAGTCATTTTGGCCCGTTGTGCTAGGGCCGATTGCGCCATTGCTACCGCAGCTGCATAGAGACGTCGACATATAGATTGTAGTACCAGAAAACGATCATCATGCGGGTACAATGAGACAAACTCCTGGGCAATGTCAAGGAAATTTTGCGCCTCCACTACGTTACGCGCCAGATTCCCTTTAGCACGCCTCATATCCTTGAACGCTCGCTTGAGGGCCTTCAGACGTGCAAGGACCCGAAACATCGGGTATCCCGAAATAGGAAGCTGCCACCCTGAGCTTACGACAGAGCCAAAATGAATGGTCAGAAGTGGCTGGTAGTTCACATCGATATCCAAGATCCCCAAATTTAGCAAACCACGTAGGATTAGCAACCATCGTGTCCAAACGGCGCCAAATACCTGCATCACCTCGTCGTTGATTAAACAACGTAAAATATTGACCCGAGCATGGTAAGTTATGGAGATCAGCCGAGATGAGACATCGAGTCAGATCATGATAGTCTGCTGGATGTGGAGATCCTCCCCGGGCTTCATTAGGTTCCACTTCGCATTGAAATCACCGACCACTGACCAAGCGTCATCCGCGCGAGCTTCGGAGATCGTAACTAACTCATCCCATAATGCGCAGCGCTCCTCCTGCTGATTGAGCCCATATATGAATGTAATAAAGAAAACCAGACGAGTCGCCAACGATAGAACTCTGCAGTGTAGGGCTTGCGTCGTCATCCCGATAACATCAACACGAAGATATCGCGCGTCCCATTCTAGCCAGATACGCTTCCCGGGGCCCATATCATAATCGATGCCCACTGCTTAATACTGTTGGCAATCGAATCAGCGTTTGCCACTGTTACTCGTGTCTCTAGCAATCCAACAAGCTTAAGGTCAAAACGACGAATCAAATCCCCTACCGCTCTCCCATGGTCTCTCTTGTTGAGACCACGTACATTCCAGCAGCCAAATGATATCATAAGACAACCCCATGAAGGGTTGCGTCATTATCAGGGCCCGGATGTAGGAAGTCCCCATCTTCATCAATGAGGTGAAGCATGTCAAACGGGTTCGTAGGAGGTGGTGTCATCTGAGCAGGGCTTGGCACCACCACCATGCTATTCTCGATGGTTGGCCGAATTACGCCTCCCGTACCCGCCGAGTCTGGAGAGGACCATGATGAGGTTGCCTGGAACATTCTCCCTGCTGCTCGCTGGAGACAATGGGTACGAGAGGCCTATTATGTTGCTCAGTGGCTACGCCGCGTGTCTCACCCGTCGACTTGGCCTTCGCGATTGGACGCCAGATCCGCGTAATAGTTGGGGCTGCCCGTTTTGTCGTAGCCTTCGGGGCCGTTGGGGCGGTCATGGGACATGCACCAGTCGAATGACCCATAGTCAAACACGTCGAACATCGTGGCAGTTTCCATTCATATTCCCCGCTCGAATCGTGATCACCCTGTCCGTATTGGGGTACCGCAGATTGAGAATCGCAACAAAGATAGCCCCAAGGGTTTTGTTAGGATCAGACTCGTTGCTCTCCGGAGCGAATTGTGAGTTTGGTCTTAGGGATCGCATGCTTGAGGCTGAGTCAGGCTCCCTCCCGCTTCACTCTGCAGGCTGCCTCGCTCTAGAGTCTCTGGCACATTGCATGGTAGTCTGCTTTTGGTTTGAACTGTGGTTTTTTTTCTTGGATGTTTCGGCTGCTGTTGTCGATTGTGTTTGACTTGATTGTTTGCTTCCCGGTAGCTTGTTACCGGTTCTCTGCGGCATGGGTTTTTTCCCATGGGCGCTTTTCTGTTTACATTCGGTTTTTATTTACGGGAAATTTTACCAAAAAAAAACAAAGATAGCCCCAAATCTTTACGAAGATAATGCAAGATCTTTTCCATACTAGGGTGGCCCTTTGCATTTTCAGCCAGATATGCAAGATCTCTTCCCGAAATAGCCTCTTCCAATTCATTCTCAACCGTGTCTAGGTTCAATGAATCTTGCGCAAGCGTGTCTAGGTGCAATGAATCTTGCGCAATTTCAAGCGTGTCTAGGTGCAATGAATCTTGCGCAATTGCAGGGGTGTCTAGGTTCAATGAATCTTGCGCAATTTCAGTTGTCATGTCCGACACGTTCCCTCGTCGATCGGCTCTCCGGCTAGGTGGTGGCGGCGTTCCCGGTCGATGATATTCGGCTCCCACCCGAGCGCCACGTAGTGGTTGTAGTATTGTCACTCCATTCCGTCTATTACCCCCGCCACGGCCCCCTTCGGGAATGTGAGGATCGTCTTCCGTTCCGCCATCGGAGCGGCCATTAATCCTACCCATCAAAGAATTAAAACGTGCTCCATCAAATCTAGAGGCGAACGATGGGTATTCCCGCCTTAGTGAATCAATATCTCGTGAACAATCTTTCGGATCCGAATTCTTCATCGATGTAGAAGATCCACTCATTATCGATCCATACGTGAGGGATGTCGATGCCATTGTCAAGCAAAGTCGAAAAAATGTAAAACAAAAACTCAAAAAATGATAATCAAACCCTCCAAAGCCGTCTGATCCCGGCGATGGAGGTGCGCCCCGTGTTCCGCCGCCCGTTAACACGCCGTAGAGATTTTGGAGGTAGTTTGTAATGAATCTGGACTATATTATGGATGATATTCGTTAAGGAACTCTAGAGAGAGATGAGAGAAAAATCCCCTAGAGAGACAAAGTAGCTCGTGTTGCCTTGCTGCCTGCGAGAGTGTATTACTTTTACCACTCTCGTTTCCAACAACCCCATTAATTGAATTTCAGACTTAGCCACGAGCTCCCCCACCTCCCTTGCGTGGTCCCTCTTATTGAGACCACGTACATTTCATACGCCGACAGGGATCATGGATCACCCCCTCCCGGGGCTGCCATAGCTTCAGGGCCCATAGAGATAATGAGATCGTCATCCTCATCTCGCAAGGTGTGTAGGATAGCGAAAGAATTCGATGCCAATCCATCTGCGTCATGTACCGATTCGTCACACGCATGTGGAGCCGTGGTCCAATACGATGTCGAGGGTCCACTATCTGCCCGCCGAGTCACCTCACCATGATTCCGCGCACTAGCACGATTTGCCCTCTCAGTGGACTCCACCCTAACAGCCTTGCCCTTTGCACCCACCTGTCGCCACTCAACCCGGGATCGAGTTGCCATTATCCCGCCTTTGCTATCTTGAGCCCTGACTGCCGGACCGGGCCTGCGAGACTGTTGGCCCGTTACTTGTGAACCACCCATAGGAGTATTCGACAACTGTGTAGGCGGACGACAACCTTGCACTTGCTGCCCGGCTGGAGATGTCGGGCATGCCACCGCCGTGTGAGTCCATGACTTGCACTTCGAACATTTTTTTGGTCTCCATTCGTACTCCACCCGTACGCTAACCACACCCCCTGAACCCCCATCTTCCAACGGCATCCGTATATTAAATTGCTCGACAAACGAATCAGCAAGTGTCTTAAGCACACAAACTCTCGCGAAATCAATGCGCTTGCCTGTAGTAGTAACGCCATCAGCAAACAACGGCCGCCCCACCGCACTGGCCATGATTCCTAGTCCCGCCTGAGTCCAAAACTCGCTCGGTACAATTCCATAACTTAATCCAGAGCAGCACTTCAACAATGTCTCGTTTCGCAAATGACATACCTGGCCGCCAAACCTCCAAGAATAATGGCTGCCCTTGCATGAGCCATGGACCTCCATCAAGAGCCCCGTGCATTGCATTCTCCGATTTAAATCGGAATTTGAAAAACCCATAAATGGTTGCCCTAACCTCCACTAAATCAGCCCTAATCGAGCGCACAAACCGTTCCACAAAAGGAAAGTATGGTTTTCTTCCCAAAAAATAGCCCTCCAGAGTGTGTTCCCACCGGGCAAACCCTTGACGTGCAATCTCCCATGTTGGGCAGACTTCGGCTATTCCATCAACTATCATTGGTGCCGTGTAATCCAACGAGACCCGCTTCGTTGCGGGTCGTGTACATCGTGCTGATCCTTTGGTCACATTTGCATAAGTTGGTGCGGTACGTTTCTCACGAGTAGTTCCGATGACCGCACGCGGAAGATTTACATGTGCTGCAATAGTCGGCTGCGGCGTCATACCCGTCCCCTTGCGAATCTTTTCCATCGTGGCAGACACCTTTGTCGTCGGTCGTTGCTCATCCATACGTTCATTTGACGGCGTAGATTGCATTGGCTGTTCCGCAATCGAGGCGGCCCCACAATCCTCCAAAGGCAGGATATCAAAACCGGGATCTTTTCCATTAATGTCGGGATCTTTGCCATTAAATTCCTCCAAGGGTAGGATATCAAAGCCGGGATCTGTTCCATTAATGTCGGGATCTTTTCCATTAAAATCAGCCACGGGCAGGATATCAAAATCGGGATCTTTTCCATTAATGTCGGGATCTTTGCCATTAAATTCCTCCAAGGGCAGGATATCAAAGCCGGGATCTTTTCCATTAATGTCGGGATCTTTTCCATTAAAATCCTCCACGGGCAGGATATCAAAACCGGGATCTTTTCCATTAATGTCGGGATCTTTGCCATTAAAATCGAGATATCCTGGCAAGCTTAATTCCTGACGAAGATATGTTAAGATTTTTGCCATAATAGGATGATCCCCAAAATGATTGGCCAAAAAATCAAGATCCTCTCCCGAAATAGATTCAACAATCGGGAACGGAGATGTCGTTATGGAAACCCTAGCCGCCATAATTTCCGTTCGCTTCCCTGCTTCAACCACCACTTGATCCCGCCGATTGGATCGTTCATTTTCAGATTCCTCATCCACCCCTCGTCGCAGCGGTGGAGGTGTACCCGATCGTCGTCGGAAACTCGCCCTCGTATCAGATTCCGCACGCAAAGGAGGTAGTGTCACGTCGTGTTTTCCCACCATCGAACACATACCGAGAATCAGATCGTCTCACAGCCACTATACCCCGGCCATGCACTCTATCAAGAAGATTGTTAAATCGCGTACCATCAAAACGCTCTGCAAACGCCGGGTAATCCCGGGACAGTAACTCCACATTAACACGATTCAGATCAGATTCCAGCGACTGCGATGAAGATCCATTCATTGTCGATCCACACATGAGTGAAGTCGAAGCCATCTTCATGCAAATTCGAAATAAAAACGAAAACTAAAAGATGAAACCCTCCAAAGCCGTTTGATCCCGACGATGGAGGCGCGCCACCTTGTATCGCCGCCCTTCAATCCGCCGTGTAGATTTAGAGAAAAATATGATGAATCTGGACTGAATTATGGATGAAATTCGTGTAGGAATCCTAGAGAGAGGAGAGAGCAAAAACGCCTAGAGAGAGAGAGAGCATTCCCTTTTTTCCCACAAGGCATTCTACTTGGTCAAGAAGGCATTCGACTTGTCCAACAAGACATTCTACTTGGTCAACAAGGCATTCGACTTGTTCAACAAGGCATTCTACTTGGTCAACAAGGCGATCGACTTGTTCAACAAGGCATTCTACTTGGTCAACAAGGCATTCAGCTTGTTCAACAAGGCATTCGACTTTGTAAACAAGGCATTTAAGTTGGTCAACAAAGCATTCTACTTGTTCAAAGTGCATTTGACTTGGTCAACAAGGCATACAAGGCGTTATACTTGTTCAACAAGGCATTCGACTTGTTTGACAAGGCATTCAATTTGTGCAACAAGGCGTTCGACTTGTTCAACAAGGCATTCGACTTGTTCAACAAGGCATTTTACTTGGTCAACAAGAAATTCGACTTGTTCAACAAGGCATTCCACATTGTCAAAAAGACATTCGACTTGTTCAACCCGGCGGTCGAATTGTTCAACATGACATTCGACTTGTTCAACAAGGCATTCGACTTTGTCAACAATGCTTAAACAAGGCATTCTACTTGTTCAAATGGCATTTAAGGTGGTCAACAAGGCATACAAAGCATTCTCCTTGTTCAACAAGGCATTCGACTTGGTTAACAAGGCATTCGACTTGTAACACAAGACATTCTATTTGGTCAACAAGGCATTCGACTTGTCTAACAAGGCATTCTACTTGGTCAACAAGGCATTGAACTTTTTCAACAAGGCATTCTACTTGGTCAACAAGGCGATCGACTTGTTCAACAAGGTATTAAACTTGGTCAACAAGGCATTAAACTTGTTCAAAAGGCCATTCAAATTGGTAACCAAGATATACAAGGCATTCGACTTGGTCAACAAAGCATACAACGCATTCGACTTGTTCAACAAAGCATTCTCCTTGTTCAACAAGGCATTCGACTTGGTTAACAAGGCATTCTACTCGTTAAACAAGGCATTCGACTTGTAACACAAGGCATTCTATTTGGTCAACAAGGCATTCGACTTGTCCAACAAGGCATTTTACTTGGTCAACAAGGCATTGAACTTTTTCAACAAGGCATTCTACTTGGTCAACAAGGCGATCGACTTTTTCAACAAGGCATTAAACTTGGTCAACAAGGCATTAAACTTGTTCAAAAGGCCATTCAAATTGGTCAACAAGATATACAAGGCATTCGACTTGGTCAACAAAGCATACAAGGCATTCGACTTGTTCAACAAGGCATTCGGATTGTTCAACAAGACATTCAACTTGTTCAAAACAAGGCATTCTACTTGGTCAACAAGGCATTCGACTCGTTCAAAAAGGCATTCGATTTGTTCAACAAGGCGTTCTACTTGCTCAACAAGGCGTTCGACTTGTTTAACAAGGCATTCGACTTGTTTAACAAGGCTTCTATCTGTTCAACAAGGCATGATATTGTTAACAAGGAACTTAACTTGTTCAACAAGGCATTCGACTTGGTCGCCAAGGCATTCTAGTTTGTCAACCTGGCGCTCGACTTGTTTCAACAAGGCATTCTAGTTTGTCAACAAGGCATTCGACTTGTTCAACAAGGCATTCGACTTGTCCAACAAGGCATTCTTCTTGGTCAACAAGGCATTGGACTTTTTCAACAAGGCATTCTACTTGGTCAACAAGGCGATCGACTTGTTCAGCAAGGCGATCGACTTGTTCAACACGGCATTCAACTTGGTCAACAAGGCATTCTACTTGTTCAAACGACCATTCAAAATGGTCAACAAGATATACAAGGCATTCGACTTGGTCAACAAAGCATACAAGGCATTCGACTTGTCCATCAAGGCATTCTACTTGGTCAAAAGGCATTCGATTTGTTCAACAAAGCATTCTACTTGGTCAACAAGGCGATCGACTTGTTCAACAAGGCATTCTACTTGGTCAACAAGGCATTCGGCTTGTTCAACAAGGCATTCGACTTTGTCAATAGGGCATTTAAGTTGGTCAACAAAACATTCTACTTGTTCAAAGTGCATTTGACTTGGTCAACAAGGCATACAGGGCATTCTACTTGTTCAACAAGGCATTCGACTTGTACAACAAGGCATTTTACTTGGTCAACAAGGCATTCGACTTGTTCGACAAGGCATTCAATTTTGTTCAACAAGGCGTTCGACTTGTTCAACAAGGCGTTCGACTTGTTCAACAAGGCATTCGACTTGTTCAACAAGGTTTTTTACTTGGTCAACAAGGCATTCGACTTGTTCAACAAGGCATTCGACATTGTCAAAAAGACATTCGATCTGTTCAACACGGCTTTCGACTTGTTCAACAAGGCATTCGACTTGTTCAACGAGGCATTCGACTTTGTCACCAAGGCATTTAAGTTGTTCAACAAGGCATTCGATTTGTTAAACAAGACGTTCGACTTGTTCACAAGGCATTCGACTTGTTCAACAAGGAATTGGACTTGTTCAACAAGGTATTTGACTTGTTCAACAAGGCATTCTACCTTGTCAACAAGACATTCGACTTGTTCAACAAGGCATTCGATTTGTTCAACAAGGCGTTCGACTTGTTCAACAAGGCTTCTACTTGTCAACAAGGCATGACTTTGTCAGCAAGTAGAAACTCAACTTGTTCACCAAGGCATTCGATTTGGTCAACAAGGCATTCTATTCGGTGAACAAGGCATTCGACTTGTAACACAAGGCATTCTACTTGGTCAACAAGGCATTCGACTTGTCCCACAATGCATTCTACTTGGTCAACAAGGCATTGAACTTTTTCAACAAGGAATTCTACTTGGTCAACAAGCCGATCGACTTGTTCAACAATGCATTAAACTTGGTCAACAAGGCATTCTACTTGTTCAAAAGGCCATTAAAATTGGTCAACAAGATATACAAGGCATTCGACTTGGTCAACAAAGCATACAAGGCATTCGACTTGTTCTACAAGGCATTCGACTTGTTCAACAAGGCATTCGACTTTGTCAACAACGCATTTAAGTTGTTCAACAAGACATTCTACTTGTTCAAGGGCATTTGACTTGGTCAACAAGGCATACAAGACATTCTACTTATTCAAACAAGGCATTTTACTTGGTCAACAAGGCATTCGACTTGTTCAACAAGGCATTCTACTTGGTCAAAAGGGCATTCGACCCGTTCAACAAGGCATTCGGTTTGTTCAACAAGGAGTTCTACTTGTTACACAAGGCGTTCAACTTGTTTAACAAGGCATTCGACTTGTTTAACAAGGCTTCTATCTGTTCAACAAGGCATGATAATGTTAACAAGGAATTCAACTTGTTCAACAAGGCATTCGACTTGGTCACCAAGGGATTCTAGGTTATCAACCTGGCGCTCGACTTGTTTCAACAAGGCGTTCTAGTTGGTCAAGAAGGCATTCGACTTGTCCAACAAGGCTTTCTACTTGGTCCACAAGGCATTCGACCTAATCAACAATGTATTCTTCTTGGTCAACAAGGCGATCGACTTGTTCAACAAGACATTCTACTTGGTCAACAAGGCATTCGGTTTGTTCAACAAGACATTCGACTTTGTCAACAAGGCATTTAAGTTGGTCAACAAGGCATTCTACTTGTTCAAAGTGCATTTGACATGGTCAACAAGGCATACAAGGCACTCTACTTGTTCAACAAGGCATTCGACTTGTACAACAAGGCATTTTACTTAGTCAACAAGGCATTCGACTTGTTCAACAAGGCATTCAATTTTTTCAACAAGGCGGTCGACTTGTTCAACAAGGCATTCGAGTTGTCCAACAAGGCATTTTACTTGGTCAACAAGGCATTCGACTTGTTCAACAAGGCATTCCACATTGTCAAAAAGACATTCGACTTGTTCTACACGGCGTTCGACTTATTCAACAAGGCGTTGAATTTATTCAACAAGGTATTCGACTTGTTTAACAAAGCTTCTACTTGTTCAACAAGGCATGACTTTGTCAACAAGGAATTCAATTTGTTCAATACGGCGTTCGACTTTTTTTTTTTTTTGGATGAATGTCCCATTATATATACATATGAAGAGAAAAATACAAAATAGCACGTATGAGTAGAAACTCATGCCGCAAACAACCGATAACAAGCTATCGGATAACAACGACATCAACTACGACAACTAAAGCTCGAAACAAGCTACCATGCAACTCGCCACAGACGGCGAATAGCAGCTACTTGTAAAGGATATCCATGTGCTACAGTGTCCAATCGTAAACAAGCATTCCCCAGAACCAAAGCAATCACTTGCTCGGGGGAGCCGCGTCTATGCTCCTTCCACCGTGTATTCCGTTCCTGCCAAATGTGATAAACAAGCGACGACAAAACATGACGATAGGCTACATGGTAAAGATGGTGCCCTCGCCACTTAGCCGCTGCCCATATGACATCAACACGCCACTCACGAAACGGCCATCTCCATCTAATCTGGCGGCTCAAAAGCCTAAAACAGCGTCTCGAGAAGCGACAATCAAAGAACAAATGGTTATGTATCTCTCGTATGTTATTGTCACACAACAGGCATGTATCTGTTCCCACTCGCTTTTCCACCCATGCAAATTCTCGAGTCGAAAGACGTCTCCGAATCGCCAGCCATAGAATGAATTCGTAGCGTGGAACTCATAAACATCCGCCAAATAGCATAGCCCAACCCACCGGATCACTTCTCAATCGGATCGCTTCTCGGACTGATTTTGTCGAGAAATGACCATTCGGAGTACCTTCCCACCGCAGTAAGTCACGACGTGACGGGTCCACTGCTGGTAGATGTGGACTAAGCTCAATGAACTCAACTGTAGATTGAGCAGGCCACATTCACCCATGTGTCGAGATAACAGCGCTAAGAGGAGCATCATGTGGTAGTCCCATAACCAGCGGGCCTCGTGGAAAACGATCCATCAATGGATATGAAAACAACCAGGGGTCCTTCCATAGGGAAATGGAAGAACCATTTCCTATATGAAAAGAAATAAGTAACCTAAGTAGAGGCCGTAACTTCAGCATCTTCTTCCAGCTCCAAGCGTCATTAGGTGCAGGACGCACCACCCAAAAAGAATTGGAGCGGAGTCGATTGAGAAGCAACCATTCCACCCAAATCGAGCTCTCCTCTCGGGAGACAACACTTCATAAATGCCGCAAAGGAGGGCCTTGTTATCCGTTGCAATCGAACGAATTCCAAGACCTCCCTCAGCAACAGGTAAGCAAATGTCCACCCACGCAACTTTTGCCGGCGACCCTGCCCAGAGAAAGCGTCGAAAACGAGCCTCCAAAGTCGCAATGATCCCCTTCGGCAATAAGAAAACGCCCGACCAATACGCATGCGTGGTAGTCAGTACCGACTTGATAAGTTGAACCCGCCCCGCATATGACAGGGAGCGGTTAAGCCATGATCCCAGTCGCGCATCAACCTTGTGTAACAATGGGTTACAATCTGCTAGCGTCAATGGGAGCGGTTAAGCCATGATCCCAGTCGCGCATCAACCTTGTGTAACAATGGGTTACAATCTGCTAGCGTCAATCGAGAGTGAAGTAGCGGAACTCCTAGATATCGTACAGGCAACTGTCCCCATAGAAAACCCATTAGACCATGGAGGTCATTCGCAAGGCTCTCCGCCCGCTTGGCAACAAACATCTCGCTTTTGGCCGGGTTGGGATGAAGTCCAGAAAGCATTGCAAATTCCACTAATGCTTCCTTGATAACTCCAGCCGACACAAGATCGGCATGACAGAACATGAGGAGATCGTCAGCAAAAGAGAGCATAGAAAGTCTATTCGCCTCGCATCGCCAATGATAACGGAACTGAGGCTCACGGCTGATCCGATGTGTGACGATGCCATGTAGCACCTCCATGACTAATGTAAATATATACGGCGATATAGGATCGCCTTGCCGAAGACCACGCTTCCCTGCAAAGTATCCCGCTGGGTGTCCATGGATATTAATCGAGAAAGTCGTCGTCGTCATACAACATCTCACCCAATGGATAAAGATAGGATGAAACTACATAGCCGTGAGCGTGGCTAACACGAAGTTCCACTCAACCTTATCATAAGCCTTAGCCAGGTCAATCTTGAAGGTTACACAAGGAGGGCGCCTATTGCATCGATAGCCTGAACAAATCTCCCGTGCTAACAAGATATTATCACTAATGCGTCGCCCAGGGATAAACGCCGTCTGAGAAGAGTGAACCAAACTTCCTAACCATGGCTTGAGCCGATTGGCCATAATCTTCGAGATATAACCTTGAAGAGAACATTACAGCACGAAATTGGCCGAAAATCCGACGCTTTCCTCGGGGAATCACCCTTTGGAATAAGTGTAAGAAGCGTGCTATTCAGTCCTTTTAGCAAATGGCCTGACGAAAAAAACTCCTGGACGGCCTGAATCAAGGCATCACCAATAACTCCCCACGCTGCCTTGAAAAACCCCGCCGAATAGCCATCCGGTCCCGGGGCCTTTTCATCCCCCATCGAGAAAAGTGCCTCCTTAATCTCTAAAGCCTCAACCTTCCGAATCATATCAGTTGTAGCGTCATTAGATAGCTTCCTTGCTACGAATGGTGCAATCTCTCGTGGCTCAACGAGAACCTCCCTCGCTGACTGTCCCAATAAGGTCTGGTAGAACCGAATCAACTCTGCTCGAACGCTATCTTCTCCTTCAAAAACCTCGCCCATATCACCTTCAAGGGAAAAAATGCGGTTAGTCGCACGACGCAATGCCACCTTCTTAAAGAAATAAGAGGTGCATTGGTCCCCATCTTTAAGAAACGCCAACTTAGCACGCTGGGATAAGGCAGCATGCTCGATCTCGATGGCCTTCGCATACACCCTCTTACAGATACGCTCCAACTTATGAAATCGACTTTCCATGGGAAAAAACGTCGCAAACTGCTGGCACACATCAAGAAAGTGTTTGGCTTCACTAACATTCACCGCAAGGTCACCCTTTACCCTTCTAATCTCTCGGAGAATGGGTTTCAGTAGTTTCAGTCGTCGTACCAGTGTGTACATCGGGTAAACCGGGATCGGAATCTGCCAAATCTTCTGGACATGTAAAAGGAACTGTGCGTCATGGGTCAGAAAATTATCGAAACGAAAAGGACCGCCTCGGGGACTTCTGTGCACCAACTCGAAAAGTAGCGGGCTATGGTCCGATGTCGATGGGAGAGCCGCTGGTAGGAAATATCAGGATACTTGGAGAACCACGTGGGATTACCAAGCATACGATCAATACGGCGCCATATACCTGCATCCCCTCGCTGTTGGTTATACCATGTGAAAAATTGCCCCGTAGAAGGCAAGGTGACAAGATCTGCAGCAACCAGACATTCTCGCATATCACCCATATCGTGGGCGTTGGGTGACCCTCCCCTCGCTTCGCCTGACTCTAAGATGGTATTGAAATCACCCAATACCAGCCATGGATCCTCTGCCCGCTCCTCCGATCGGATAGTAATGTCGTACAACAATGCAACCCTCTCCTCTCGCCGGTTTTTCCCATAGATAAAGGAAATAAAAACCGTCTCACGCGACTCCCGGGAGAAAACTTCACAATGTATCGCTTGGTCCGAAAGCCCAAGAACCGATACCTGAAGAAACACGGGGTTCCATCCTACCCATATTCTCGTACCGGGGCCCTCTGTGTAATCATAAAACCACGTTCACTGCGTCCGTAGACCATTCGACACCATCGCAGCATTAGTGCTAGCCACTCTCGTTTCCAACAACCCCATTAATTGAATTTCAGACTTAGCCACGAGCTCCCCTACCTCCCTTGCGTGGTCCCTCTTATTGAGACCACGTACATTCCATACGCCGACAGGGATCATGGATCACCCCCTCCCAGGGCTGCCATGGCTTCAGGGCCCATAGAGATAATGAGATCGTCATCCTCATCTCGCAAGGTGTGTAGGATAGCGAAAGAATTCGATGCCAATCCATCTGCATCATGTACCGATTCGTCACACGCATGTGGAGCCGTGGTCCCATACGATGTCGAGGGTCCACTATCTGCCCGCCGAGTCACCTCACCATGATTCCGCGCACTAGCACGATTTGCCCTCTCAGTGGACTCCACCCTAACAGCCTTGCCCTTTGCACCCACCTGTCGCCACTCCACCGGGGATCGAGTTGCCATTATCCCGCCTTTGCTATCTCGAGCCCTGACTGCCGGACCGGGCTTGCGAGACTGTTGGCCCGTTACTTGTGAACCACCCATAGGTGTATTCGACAACTGTGTAGGCGGACGACAACCTTGCACTTGCTGCCCGGCTGGAGATGTCGGGCATGCCACAGCCGTGTGAGTCCAAGAATAATGGCTGCCCTTGCATGAGCCATGGACCTCCATCAAGAGCCCCGTGCATTGCATTCTCCGATTTAAATCGGAATTTGAAAAACCCATTAATGGTTGCCCTAACCTCCACTAAATCAGCCCAGATCGAGTGCACAAACCGTTCCACAAAAGGAAAGTATGGTTTTCTTCCCAAAAAATAGCCCACCAGAGTGTGTTCCCACCGGGCAAACCCTTGACGTGCTACCTCCCATGTTGGGCAGACTTCGGCTATTCCATCAACTATCATTGGTGCCGTGTAATCCAACGAGACCCGCTTCGTTGCGGGTCGTGTACGTCGTGCTGATCCAATGGTCACATTTGCATAAGTTGGTGTGGTACGTTTCTCAGGAGTAGTTCCGATGACCGCACGCGGAAGATTTATATGTGCTGTAATAGTCGACTGCGGCGTCATACCCGTCCCCTTGCGAATCTTTTCCATCGTGGCAGACACCTTTGTCGTCGGTCGTTGCTCATCCATACGTTCATTTGACGGCGTAGATTGCATTTGCTGTTCCGCAATCGAGGCGGCCCCACAATCCTCCAAAGGCAGGATATCAAAACCGGGATCTTTTCCATTAATGTCGGGATCTTTGCCATTAAATTCCTCCAAGGGTAGGATATCAAAGCCGGGATCTGTTCCATTAATGTCTGGATCTTTTCCATTAAAATCAGCCACGGGCAGGATATCAAAATCGGGATGTTTTCCATTAATGTCGAGATCTTTGACATTAAATTCCTCCAAGGGCAGGATATCAAAGCCGGGATCTACCAGCCTCCCGTTCCGGAGAAAACTTAGGCCCAAGACCACATGGATGCTTGTGGCCCATATCAATCAAAGAAACCCTAGCCTTCATATGATGATCATGCAAATTTCCCGCATCGGGCTGTGCGTCATCCCCAACCACCGTATGATCAAAGCGTGGAGTATGATGCGTGACCAATGGCACAGCCGCATCAACCAATATCTCGTTATCCCATCCAAAATCTTTACGAAGATATTGTAGTATCCTTTCCAAAGACGGATTAGTAGCAGATTCCTTCATTAAATATACGAGATCCTCTCCCAAAATAGAAGCATTTTCCATATCTTCAAGATCTCCCAGCGATTTCTTACCATCCAGCTTGATCCTTTTTTTTTTTGGGGGAACGTTGATTAAATAAATGAAATAAAGGACAGTAAAGCGCACATGATATGATTCATGTCGCAAAGACCAGTGACATGCCAGTGTGTACAAGATGGATATAATCTCTATCCACCAAACAAACTACCATAAATAACGTTCATACATCTACCAAGCAATGTGCCACAGGCGACGCAGGACACAATACTGTAGCTCATATCGACACGGTAGTAATGATAGGTGCATAAGCAATACCCTAACAATATCCTCAACGAGCTGCTGGGGATGCTGCTGTCTGCCATCAGTCCAACGGTGGTTTGCTCAGTCCAGATGTGGTGAATCGTCGAAGCCAGAACATGTCGATATGCCAGATGCTGGAGGTGCATACCTTTCCACCGCAGGCCAGCCCACCTAATCCCCTGCTGCCAATCGCGGTAAGGCCAGAGAAACCGAATCTGCCGCCGAAGAAGTCGTAAGCATCGAGATGTGTATGGGCAATCAAAGAAAAGGTGATTGATCGTCTCCATCTCATCCGCGTCACACAATAAGCAAGCACTCGACGCGGCCTTGAGCGCAACCCAAGGCTTATCTCTGGTAGCTAGGCGTTCACGAATAGCAAGCCATAAGATGAATTCATAGCTTGGGACCCTAAGCACCCCACCAAATAGGGCTGCCCAATGAACCGGCGAGCGTTTCTGCCGGAACGCATCTCGAGCAGAAGCAGTGGTGAAAAGTCCTGTGGGAGACGGTAGCCATCGGTAAGAGTCAGCTTCCAATGGGTGAACGTCCGGGAGCATGGGTTCAATCATCAGAAATTCCATCAAGGAAGTCGTTGGCCACCTCCAACCATCACTAGCAATGACTCGACTCAAACGTGAATCATCAGAAAGGCCCATAATCATCGGTCCCCGTGGAAATCGTTCCAGAAGCGGCCTATCATCGATCCATGGGTCCTGCCACAACCAAATAGTTTCGCCATTACCAATACGGATACTTTCGATCGAAGCATAGGGCGAAGTTGTAAGAGTTTTCTCCAACTCCACGCCGATTGAGCGGTTTCCGATATAGTCCACAACGAGCGATTTTGCAGTCGCGTCTGGAGAAGCCACAATACCCAAATAGAACTGGGATCCTTGCTCAGAATACTCCATAGGTGCTTAAGAAGAAGGGCCTTGTTATCGTCCACAGCGAGCGAATGCCCAAACCACCCTCATCCACCGGGAAACATACATCATCCCAAGCAACCTTGGCAGCAGAACCCGCCCAGAGGAACGATCTGAATCGTTGCTCAATCACTCTAATAACGCCTTTGGGCAGGATGAACACCCCGGACCAATACCCATGCAGCGCAGCAAGGACTGAACGGATCAACTGTACCCGCCCAGCATATGAAAGAGAGCGATTGAGCCAAGAGCCTAAGCGTTGGTCAATGCGCTGTAGAGGGTGGCAGCTTCCTATTTCGGGATACCCGATGTTTCGGGTCCTTGCACGTCTGAAGGCCCTCAAGCGAGCGTTCAAGGATATGAGGCGTGCTAAAGGGAATCTGGCGCGTAACGTGGTGGAGGCACGAAATTTCCTTGACATTGCCCAGGAGTTTGTCTCATTGTACCCGCATGATGATCGTTTTCTGGTACTACAATCTATATGTCGACGAAAATGTTAGAGAAACTCTAGAGAGAGGAGAGAGCAAAATCTCCTAGAGAGAGAGAGAGCATTATTCTTCTTACGGTGGTTGGGGATGACGCACAGCCCGATGCGGGAAATTTGCATGATCATCATATAAAGGCTAGGGTTTCTTTGATTGATATGGGCCACAAGCATCCACGTGGTCTTGGGCCTAGGTTTTCTCCGGAATGGGAGGCTGGTAGATGCAATCTCACGATTGGGGATGGTGCGAATGAGGGGATGACGACGTCAGCGCCGACGGCTATCGTGGAAAAAATTTCTATCCTTGATGACGGACCTAGAGTTTCTACAGTGGTGGCAAAGGTGACGGATACGGTTTCGGTGCCGGCTAAGGTAAATCCGCCAAAGCCGTGATATAACCAGCAAGGGGGCACGTCGGGTGTCTGGCGACGCCTCGATAGGATGCTTGGCAACCCATCTTGGTTCGCTAGATTTGGGGACCTTACTTATCATTGCGCAGCCCCTGCTACATCGGACCACTCTCCACTCATCCTCGCGTCTACAGCTAGGGCTTCTGAGAGGAATAATTCTTTCCGTTTTGATAACTTTCTGGCGCAGGATCCTCGTTTTCTTCCTATTGTGGCGGAAACTTGGAGTCTGCAAGCAAATGGTTACCCGATGTATGTAGTCGTCCAGAGACTGAAAGCGTTGAAGAGGAAACTACGACAATTACGCCGCGACAAGGGTGATCTCAATCGTAACGTGCTCGAGGCACGCAAATTTCTAGAGATCGCTCAGGACATGGCGGCAAACTCTCCATTGGAGGCTCAATTACTAATCTTGGAGAAGCAATGTCGGCTTGTGTATGCCAAAGCGGTCGAATTGGAGCACTCGGCACTCCTTCAGCGGGCGAAAGTGGCATGGCTCAAGGACGGTGACCAATGCACTTCTTTTTTCTTCAAGAAAGTAGCCACACGGAGGGTTGGCAATCGTATCTTCCACTTGGAGGATGAGGCGGGAAACACGTTCGAGGGCAGTGCACAAGTGCGGGCTGAATTGGTCCGATATTACTCAGAACTCCTCGGGCAATCCATGCGGACAGCCCCAATATCCGCCTCCGACGTCGCACATTACTTCGGGGCAGCGCTCAGCACAACCGACGCGGAGGCAATGGTCCAGTCGGTCACTGATGCGGAAATCAACACTGCGCTGCATGCAATGGGAGATAACAAATCGCCAGGGCCAGACGGGTACTCCGCGGTTTTCTACAAGCGGGCATGACACATCATCGGGGCGGATATCTCGTTCGCCATCCGAGATTTCTTCCGGACGGGACGCCTCCTGGGGGAGCTGAATTCGACCCTTATCACCCTCATTCCAAAAGGGGATAATCCACGCATGGCGAAGGATTTTCGTCCGATTGCCTGCTGCAACGTTCTCTATAAGATCATATCAAAGATCATTGCTAATCGGCTATGAGACAGCTTGGGGAAACTTGTTCACCCTACACAGACGGCATTCATCCCTGGAAGGCGTATCTCCGACAACGTTCTCTTAGCCCAAGAGATTTGTCACGGATACAACAGAGCCGGGCTGCCTGAACGGGTGGCTCTTAAGGTTGACCTAGCGAAGGCATATGATAAAATCGAGTGGGATTTCATCATTGCCACACTTCAGGCGCTTCACTTTCACCCGATCTTCATTGGGTGGGTCCGGTCATGCCTCACGTCGACGCATTTTTCCATCACAATCAACGGTAGGCCGGAGGGTTTCTTCAAAGGACGGCGGGGCCTCAGACAAGGCGACCCCATATCACCTTATCTCTTTGTGTTGGTGATGGAGGCTTTACATGGAATAATTGCGTCCCGCATCCAACTAGCAGCAACTTCCGATACCACATCCCTCTTCATGTTGACTTTCGCCGATGATCTTCTTCTCTTCTCGCAGGCGGACGTTCACTCAGTCAGTATCTTCCGCGAAAGCCTTGAGCTTTTTGCCTCGCTTTCAGGGCTACGGGCTAACTCCAGTAAAAGCGAGATGTTTATCTCGAAACGGGCAGAACGACTGAAGGGTACCCTCCAGGCTGTTATGGGCTTCCCTATCGGGTCTCTTCCTGTGCGGTACCTGGGGGTCCCCCTTATCACATCGCGATTGACTATCGATGATTGCGCCCCATTATTATATTCTATTGATCGTCGGCTTGGTTCTTGGACCAACCAATCGCTCTCATACGCCGGGAGGGTACAGCTCATTCGATCGGTCCTTATGGCTATCCATGTGTATTGGGCGGGAGTCTTCTTACTCCCTAAGGGAGTCATCCACAGTATCGAGAAGCGTCTTCGAGCGTTCTTGTGGAAGGGATCTAGCGCGAAGGTGGCATGGGCCGACGTGTGCGTACCAAGGGAAGAAGGGGGACTTGGACTGAGATCGATTGAGGTGGAGAACAAGGCGCTGATGATGCGTCTTATCTGGAACATTCTCAGGGGAGATGAGTCTTCGATATGGGCCACATGGATACGACGGACGCGGTTGCACAACACATCCTTCTGGACCATCAGACCCACGGCTAATACCTCATGGAGCTGGAAGAAACTCCTCAAACTCAGACCCATCATCCGGCCACTCCTAGAGTTCCGCATTGGGAATGGAGCGAATACACGACTCTGGACTGACCCATGGCTGCTCGCGATTCCGCTGGTGGAACGGTACCCGCGTGGTCCATCTGTTATGGGCCTCCCACTTGATTCACGATTGAGCGCGGTGATTGATGAGTCGGGATGGCATTAGCCAGGACAGACGACGGTGGAGTTTATGGATTTTGCTGGTCTCCTACCTCCCATTCAACACGGTGTGATGGATACGATTCGATGGCGGGGGACTCCCAATGGCGTCTTCTCTATTCACTCCGCGAGAAATTGCATACGCCAACATTCTCCGACTAAATCCTGGACCAACCTGTTTGGAGGCCCTATTTCGATACCACGGCATGAACTCATTTTATGGCTGGCGTTTAGGGAACGCCTGGCGACGAGGGACAAGTAATGGGTGGCCGCGGCATCAGGAAGTTCAGCTTGCCTCTTGTGTGATGATGGCCATGCTATAGAGACAACACGACATCTTTTCTTTGAGTGTTCATATTCCAGACATTGCCTACAGTCTTTGCAGGGAAAGTTACGTTTTGGTTGGCCTTACACGGACTGGATCGAAGGCGTTTACTTGGCTGCTCTAAGGTGGCGGGGCAAGCATCTCGCATGGATGGGGCCCCGACATGCGCTTGCATCGCTTGTCTATCACCTATGGGCCGAGCGCAACCTACGATGGCGGGAAGGAAGACGACGACCTCCTACTCATATCGTTGCGGATGTCGAGTCTACCCTCTGCTTACGGCTCTCTACCCTCGGAGGGAAGTACCAGCTACAGTCCTGTGCGCTTCGATGTGTTTGGCGCATTGCGTGGCCGAGCACGTAGCCAATTGCTTATAGTTTGCTTGCTTGTTTTTTATGTTTTTGCTTGCTTGAATGGATTGCTTGCGTTGTTTATCGGTAGTATGTTACTGAGCGGTGCAGCTAACTGCTGCTGAACATTGTATCTTTTCACCTTTTATTTTAATGACCTTTTCCCAAAAAAAAAAAAAAAAGTAGAATGCCTTGTTCAACAAGTCCAATGCCTTGTTGACCAAGTAGAATGCCTTGTTGAAAAGGTCGAATACCTTGTTGACCAAGTAGAATGATTTGTTGGACAAATAGAATGCCTTATTGGCTAAGTAGAATGTCTTGTTGAAAAAGTCGAATGCCTTGTTGACCAAGTAGAATGCCTTGTTGAACAAGTCGAATGCCTTGTTCACCAAGTAAAATGCGTTGTTAGACAAGTCAAATGCCGTGTTGAACAAGTAGAATGCCTTATATGCCTTGTTGACCATTTCAAATTTCCTTTAAATAGGTAGAATGCCTTGTTGAACAACTTAAATGCCTTGTTGACAAAGTCGAATGCCCTGTTGAACAAGCCGAATGCCTTGTTGACCAAGTGCAATGCCTTGTTGAACAAGTCCAACGCCTTGTTGACCAAGTAGAATGCCTTGGTTGACAAGTCGAATGCCTTGTTGACCAAGTAGAATGCCTTGTGTTACAAGTCGAATGCCTTGTTCACCGAGTAGAATGCCTTGTTGACCAAGTCGAATGCCTTGGTGAACAAGTTGAATTTCTTGCTCACAAAGTCATGCCTTGTTGAACAAGTAGAAGCCTTGTTAAACAAGTCAAATGCCTTGTTTAACAAGTCAAACGCCTTGTTGAAATCGAATGCCTTGTTGAACAAGAGGAATGTGTTGTTGACCAAGTACAATGCCTTGTTGAACAAGTCGAATGCCTTGTTGAACAAGTCGAATTCCTCGTTGAATAAGTCGAATGCCTTGTTGACCAAGTAAAATGCCTTGTTGGACAAGTCGAATGCCTTGTTGAACAAGTCGAACGCCTTGTTAAACAAGTAGAATGCCTTTTTGAACAATTTAAATGCTTTGTTGACGAAGTTGGATGCCTTGTTGAACAAGCCGGATGCCTTGTTGACCAAGAATAATGCCTTGCTAAACTATTCAAATGCCTTGTATGCGTTGCTGACCAAGTCGAATGCCTTGTATGTCTTGTTGACCAATTTGAATGGCCTTTTGAACAAGTAGTATGCGTTGTTGAACAAGTAGAATTCCTTGTTGAACAAGTCGATCGCCTTGTTGACCAAGTAGAATGCGTTGGTGAACAAGTCGAATGCCTTGTTGACCAAGTAGAATGTCTTGTTGAATAAGTCGAATGCCTAGTTGACAAAGTAAAATCCATTGTTGGACAAGTCAAATGTCTTGTGGAACAAGTAGAATGCCTTGTATACCTTGTTGACCAAGTCAAATGCCCTTTCAACAAGTAGAATAGCTTGTTGAACAACTTAAATTGCTTGTTGACAAAGTCGAATGCCTTGTGGTACAAGCCGAATGTCTTGTTGAGGAAGAGTAATGCCTTGTTAAACAATTCGAATGTCTTGTATGCTTTGTTGACCAAGTCGAATGCCTTGTATTCTTTTGAACAAGTTGTATGCTATGTTGACCAAGTAGAATGCCTTGTTGGACTAGTCGAATGCCTTGTGGAACAAGTAGAATGCCTTGTATGCCTTGTTGACCATGTCAAATGCCCTTTGAACAAGTAGAATGCAATGTTGAACAACTTTAATGTCTTGTTGACAAAGTCGAATGCCTTGTTGAGCAAGAGTAATGCCTTGTTGAAAAAATCGAATGCCATTTATGCTTTATTGACCAAGTCGAATGCCTTGTATGTCTTGTTGATCAATTTGAATGGCCTTTTGAACAAGTAGAATGCTTTGTTGACCAAGTGGAATGCCTTTTTGAACAAGTAAATCGCCTTGTTGACCAAGTAGAATGCCTTGTTGAACAAGTTGATGCCTTGTTGACCAAGTAAAATGCCTTGTTAGATAAGTCGAATGTCTTGTTGACAAACTAGAATGTCTTATTGAACAAGTAGAATGCCTTGTTGACCAACTCAAATGCCCTTTGAACAAGTAGAATGCCTTGTTGACCAAGAGTAATGCCTTGGTAAACAATTCAAATGTCTTGTATGCTTTGTTGCACAAGTCGAATGCCTTGTATGTCTTGTTGACCAATTTGAATGGCCTTTTGAACAATTAGAATACCTTGTTGACCAAGTAGAATGCCTTCTTGAACAAGTCGATCGCCTTGTTGATCATGTAGAATGCCTTGTTGACCAAGTAGAATGCCTTGTTGGACAAGTCGAATGCATTGTTGACCAAGTAGAATGCATTGTTGGGACAGTCGAAATACTTTATTAACCACGTAGAATGCCTTGTTTACCAAGTCGAATGCCGTGTTGAACAAGTTGAATTCCTTGTTGACAAATTCATGCCTTGTTGAACAAGTAGAAGCCTTGTTAAACAAGTCGAATGCCTTGTTGAACAAGTTCTACGCCTTGTTGAACAAGTCGAATGCCTTGTTGACAAAGTCGAATGTCTTGTTGAACAAGTCGAATGCATTGTTGAACAAGTTGAATGCCTTGTTGAACAAGTCGAATGCCTTCTTGACCGAGTAAAAAGCCATGTTGAACAAGTCGAGCACCTGGTTAACCAACTAGAATGTCTTGTTGACCAAGTCGAATGCCTTGTTGAATAGGTCAAATTTCTTGCTCACAAAGTCATGCTTTGTTGAACAAGTAGAAGCCTTGTTAAACAAGTCGAATGCCTTGTTGAAAAACTCAAATGCCTTGTTGAACAAGTAGAATGCCTTGTTGACCAAGTAAAATGCCTTGTTGTACAAGTCAAATGCGTTGTTAAAAAATTAGAATGCCTTGTATACGTTGTTGACCAAGTCAAATGCCCTTTGAACAAGTAGAATGCCTTGTGGACAAAGTTGAATGCCTTGTTGAACAAGCCGGCTGCCCAAGGCACTCGGCTAGTTCAACATGGCATTCGACTTTGTCAACAAGGCATGTAAGTTGTTCAACAAGGCATTCTACTTGTTCAAAGGGCATTTGACTTGGTCAACTACGCATACAAGGCATTCTACTTGTTCAAAAAGGTATTCGACTTGTACAACAAGGCATTTTACTAGGTCAACAATGCATTCGACTTGTTCAACAAGACATTTGATTTGTTCAACAAGACGTTCGACTTGTTCAACAAGGCCTTCGACTTGTTCAACAAGGCATTCGACTTGTTTAACAAGGCTTCTCCTTGTTCAACAAGGCATGACTTTGTCAGCAAGAAATTCAACTTGTTCAGCAAGGCATCGACTTGGTCAACAACGCATTCTAGTTGGCCAACCAGGTGCTCGACTTGTTCAACATGGCATTCTACTCGGTGAATAAGGCATTTGACTTGTAAAACAAGACATTCTACTTTGTCAACAAGGCATTCGACTTGTCCAACAAGCCATTCTACTTGGTCGACAAGGCATTAGACTTGTTCAACAAGGCATTCTACTTGGTCAACAAGGCGATCGACTTGTTCAGTAAAGCATCCAACTTGGTCAACAAGGCTTTCTACTTGTTCAAAAGGCCATTCAAATTGGTCCACAAGATATACAAGGCATTCGACTTGTTCAACAAGGCATTACTCTTTGTCAACAAGGCATTTAGCTTGTTCAACAAGGCATTCGACTTGTTCAACAAGGCATTCTACTTGATCAACAAGGCGATCGATTTGTTCAACAAGACATTCTACTTATTCAACAAGGTATTCTACTTGTTCAAAAGGTCATTGAAATTGGTCAAGAAGACATACAAGGCATTCGACTTGGTCAGTAAAGCATACAAGTCATTCGACTTGTTTAACAAGACATTACTCTTGTTCAACAATGCATTCGGCTTGTTCAACAAGGCATTCGACTTTGTCAACAAGGCATTTAAGCTGTCAAACAATGCATTCTACTTGGTCAATAAGGCATTCTACTTGTTCAACAAGGCATTCTACTTGGTCAACCAAGCGATCGACTTGTTCAAAAAGGCATTCTACTTGTTCAAAAGGCCATTCAAATTGGTCAACAAGATATACAAGGCATTCGACTTGTTCAACAACGCATTACTCTTTGTCAACAAGGCATTCAACTTGTTCAACAAGGCATTCGACTTTGTCAACAAGGCATTTAAGTTGTTCAACAAGACATTCTACTTGTTCAAATGGCATTTGACTTGGTCACCAAGGCATACTAGGCATTTGACTTGTCCAACAAGGCATTTTACTTGGTCAACATGGCATTCGACTTACTCAACAAGGTATTCGACAAGTTCAACAAGGTATTCGATTTGTTCAACAAGGCGTTCAACTTGTTCATTAAGGCATTCGACATGTTCAACAAGGCATTCGACATGTTTTATAAGGCTTCTATCTGTTCAACAAGGCATGACTTTCTCAACAAGGAATTCAACTTGTTCCACAAGGCATTCGACTTGGTCACCAATGCATTCTAGTTGGTTAACCTGCCGCTCGACTTGTTCAACAAGGCATTCTAGTTGGTCAACAAAGCATTCGACTTGTCCAACAAGGCATTCTACTTGGTCAATAAAGCATTCGACTTATCCAACAAGGCATTCTACTTGTTCAACAAGGCATTCGACTTGTTCATCAAGGCATTCTACTTGGTCAGCAAGGCGATCGACTTGTCTAACAAGGCATTCCACTTGGTCACCAAGGCATTTTACTTGATAAAAGGCCATTCAAATTGGTCAACAAGACATACAAGGCATTCCACTTGGTCAACAAAGCATACAAGGCATTCGGCTTGTTCAACAAGGCATTACTCTTCGTCAACAAGGCATTCGGCTTTTCAACAAGGCATTCGACTTTGTCAACAACGCATTTAAGTTGTTCAACATGGCATTCTACTTTTTGAAATGGCATTTGACATGGTGAAAAAGGGCATACAAGGTATTCTACTTTTTCAACAAGGCATTCGACTTGTCCAACAACGCATTTTACTTAGTCAACAAGGCATTCGACTTTTTCAACAAGGCATTCTACTTTGTCAACAAGGCATTCGACTTGTTCAACAATGAATTGGAGTTAATCAACAAGACGTTCGACTTGTTCAACAAGGCGTTCGACTTGTTCAACAAGGCCTTCGACTTGTTTAACAAGTCTTCTATCAGTTCAACAAGGCATGACTTTGTCAACAAGGAATTCAACTTGTTCAACAAGGCATTCGACTTGGTCACCAAGGCATTCTAGTTGGTCAAGTTAACGCTCGACTTGTCTGACAGGGCATTCTAGTTTGTCAACAAGGCATTCGACTTGTCCAACAAGGCATTCTACTTGGTCAAGAAGGCATTCGACTTGTCCAACAAGGCATTCGACTTGTCCAACAAGGCATTATACTTGGTCAACAAGGCATTCGACTTGTTCAACAAGGCATTCTAGTTGGTGAAGAAGGCATTCGATTTGTCAACAAGGCATTTTACTTGGTCAACAAGGCATTCGACTTGCTCAACAAGGCATTCTACTTGGTCAACAAGGCATTCGACTTGTTCAACAAGGCATTCGATTTATTCAACAAGGCGTTCGACTTGTTCAGCACGGCGTTCGACTTGTTCACCAAGGCATTCGACTTGTTTAACAAGGCTTCTATCTGTTTAACAAGGTATGACTTTGTCAACAAGAAATTCAACTTGTTCAACAAGGCATTCGACTTGGTCACCAAGGCATTCTAGTTGGTCAACCTAACGCTCGACTTGTTCAATAAGGCATTCTAGTTTGTCAACAAGGCATTCGACTTGTCCAACAAGACATTCTACTTGGTCAAGAAGGCATTCGACTTTTTTTTTTTTGGATTAATGTCCCTTTATATATATATATGAAAAGAAGAATATAAAAGAGCATTTTACTTGTTCAAAAGGCCATTCAAAATGGTCAACAAGACATACAAGGCATTCGACTTGGTCAACAAAGCATACAAGACATTCGGCTTGTTCAACAAGGCATTCGACTTTGTCAACAAGGGATTTAAGCTGTTCAACAAGGCATTATAATTATTCAAAGGGCATTTGACTTGGTCAACAAGGCATACAAGGCATTCTACTTGTTCAACAAGGCATTCGACTTGTTCAACTAGGCATTTTACTTGGTCAACAAGGCATTGGACTTGTACAACAAGGCATTCTACTTGGTCAACAAGGCATTCGACTTGTTCAACAAGGCATTCGATTTGTTCAACAAGGCGTTCGACCAAGGCATTCTAGTTTGTCAACAAGGCATTCGACTTATCCTACAAGGCATTCTACTTGGTCAAGAAGGCATTCGACTTATCTAACAAAGCATTCTACTTGGTCAACAAGGCATTCGACTTGTTCAGCAAGGCATTCAACCTGGTCAACAAGGCGTTCGACTTGGTCAACAAAGCATACAAGGCTTTCGGCTTGTTCAACATGGCATTCGAATTTGTCAAAAAGGCATTTAAGCTGTTCAACAAGGCATTCTAATTGTTCATAGGGCATTTGACTTGGTTAACAAGGCATTCTACTTGTTCAACAAGGCATTCGACTTGTTCAACTAGGCATTTTACTTGGTCAACAAGGCATTTGACTTGTACAACAAGGCATTCTTCTTGGTGAACAAGGCATTCGACTTGTTCAACAAGGCATTCAACTTGTTCAACAAGGCCTTCGACTTTTTTAACAAGGCTTCTATCTGTTCAACGAGGCATGACTTTCTCAACAAGGAATTCAACCTGTTCAACAAGGCAATCGACTTGGTCACCAACGTATTCAAGTTGGTCAACCTAGCGCTCGACTTGTTCAACAAGGCATTCTAGTTGGTCAACAAGGCATTCGACTTGTCCAACAAGACATTCGACTTGGTGAAGAAGGCATTCGACTTGTCCACAAGGCATTCTACTTGGTCAAGAAGGCATTCGACTTGCTCAACAAGGCATTCTACTTGGTCAACTAGGCATTCGACTTGTTCGAGAATGCATTCGATATGTTCAACAAAGCGTTCGACTTGTTCAGCAAGGCGTTCGACTTGTTCAACAAGGCATTCGACTTGTCCAACAACGCATTTTACTTAGTCAACAAGGCATTCGACTTTTTCAACAAGGCATTCTACTTTGTCAACAAGGCATTCGACTTGTTCAACAATGAATTCGAGTTAATCAACAAGACGTTCGACTTGTTCAACAAGGCGTTCGACTTGTTCAACAAGGCGTTCGACTTGTTCAACAAGGCCTTCGACTTGTTTAACAAGTCTTCTATCAGTTCAACAAGGCATGACTTTGTCAACAAGGAATTCAACTTGTTCAACAAGGCATTCAACTTGGTCACCAAGGCATTCTAGTTGGTCAAGTTAACGCTCGACTTGTCTGACAGGGCATTCTAGTTTGTCAACAAGGCATTCGACTTGTCCAACAAGGCATTCTACTTGGTCAAGAAGGCATTCGACTTGTCCAACAAGGCATTCGACTTGTCCCACAAGGCATTCTACTTGGTCAACAAGGCATTCGACTTGTTCAACAAGGCATTCTAGTTGGTGAAGAAGGCATTCGATTTGTCAACAAGGCATTTTACTTGGTCAACAAGGCATTCGACTTGCTCAACAAGGCATTCTACTTGGTCAACAAGGCATTCGACTTGTTCAACAAGGCATTCGATTTATTCAACAAGGCGTTCGACTTGTTCAGCACGGCGTTCGACTTGTTCACCAAGGCATTCGACTTGTTTAACAAGGCTTCTATCTGTTTAACAAGGTATGACTTTGTCAACAAGGAATTCAACTTGTTCAACAAGGCATTCGACTTGGTCACCAAGGCATTCTAGTTGGTCAAGTTAACGCTCGACTTGTCTGACAGGGCATTCTAGTTTGTCAACAAGGCATTCGACTTGTCCAACAAGGCATTCTACTTGGTCAAGAAGGCATTCGACTTGTCCAACAAGGCATTCGACTTGTCCAACAAGGCATTATACTTGGTCAACAAGGCATTCGACTTGTTCAACAAGGCATTCTAGTTGGTGAAGAAGGCATTCGATTTGTCAACAAGGCATTTTACTTGGTCAACAAGGCATTCGACTTGCTCAACAAGGCATTCTACTTGGTCAACAAGGCATTCGACTTGTTCAACAAGGCATTCGATTTATTCAACAAGGCGTTCGACTTGTTCAGCACGGCGTTCGACTTGTTCACCAAGGCATTCGACTTGTTTAACAAGGCTTCTATCTGTTTAACAAGGTATGACTTTGTCAACAAGAAATTCAACTTGTTCAACAAGGCATTCGACTTGGTCACCAAGGCATTCTAGTTGGTCAACCTAACGCTCGACTTGTTCATAAGGCATTCTAGTTTGTCAACAAGGCATTCGACTTGTCCAACAAGACATTCTACTTGGTCAAGAAGGCATTCGACTTTTTTTTTTTGGATTAATGTCCCTTTATATATATATGAAAAGAAGAATATAAAAGAGCATTTTACTTGTTCAAAAGGCCATTCAAAATGGTCAACAAGACATACAAGGCATTCGACTTGGTCAACAAAGCATACAAGACATTCGGCTTGTTCAACAAGGCATTCGACTTTGTCAACAAGGGATTTAAGCTGTTCAACAAGGCATTATAATTATTCAAAGGGCATTTGACTTGGTCAACAGGCATACAAGGCATTCTACTTGTTCAACAAGGCATTCGACTTGTTCAACTAGGCATTTTACTTGGTCAACAAGGCATTGGACTTGTACAACAAGGCATTCTACTTGGTCACAAGGCATTCGACTTGTTCAACAAGGCATTCGATTTGTTCAACAAGGCGTTCGACCAAGGCATTCTAGTTTGTCAACAAGGCATTCGACTTATCCTACAAGGCATTCTACTTGGTCAAGAAGGCATTCGACTTGTCTAACAAAGCATTCTACTTGGTCAACAAGGCATTCGACTTGTTCAGCAAGGCATTCAACCTGGTCAACAAGGTTCGACTTGGTCAACAAAGCATACAAGGCTTTCGGCTTGTTCAACATGGCATTCGAATTTGTCAAAAAGGCATTTAAGCTGTTCAACAAGGCATTCTAATTGTTCATAGGGCATTTGACTTGGTTAACAAGGCATTCTACTTGTTCAACAGGCATTCGACTTGTTCAACTAGGCATTTTACTTGGTCAACAAGGCATTTGACTTGTACAACAAGGCATTCTTCTTGGTGAACAAGGCATTCGACTTGTTCAACAAGGCATTCAACTTGTTCAACAAGGCCTTCGACTTTTTTAACAAGGCTTCTATCTGTTCAACGAGGCATGACTTTCTCAACAAGGAATTCAACCTGTTCAACAAGGCAATCGACTTGGTCACCAACGTATTCAAGTTGGTCAACCTAGCGCTCGACTTGTTCAACAAGGCATTCTAGTTGGTCAACAAGGCATTCGACTTGTCCAACAAGACATTCGACTTGGTGAAGAAGGCATTCGACTTGTCCACAAGGCATTCTACTTGGTCAAGAAGGCATTCGACTTGCTCAACAAGGCATTCTACTTGGTCAACTAGGCATTCGACTTGTTCGAGAATGCATTCGATATGTTCAACAAAGCGTTCGACTTGTTCAGCAAGGCGTTCGACTTGTTCAACAAGGCATTCGACTTGTCCAACAACGCATTTTACTTAGTCAACAAGGCATTCGACTTTTTCAACAAGGCATTCTACTTTGTCAACAAGGCATTCGACTTGTTCATAATGAATTCGAGTTAATCAACAAGACGTTCGACTTGTTCAACAAGGCGTTCGACTTGTTCAACAAGGCGTTCGACTTGTTCAACAAGGCCTTCGACTTGTTTAACAAGTCTTCTATCAGTTCAACAAGGCATGACTTTGTCAACAAGGAATTCAACTTGTTCAACAAGGCATTCAACTTGGTCACCAAGGCATTCTAGTTGGTCAAGTTACGCTCGACTTGTCTGACAGGGCATTCTAGTTTGTCACAAGGCATTCGACTTGTCCAACAAGGCATTCTACTTGGTCAACAAGGCATTCGACTTGTCCAACAAGGCATTCGACTTGTCCCACAAGGCATTCTACTTGGTCAACAAGGCATTCGACATGTTCAACAAGGCATTCTAGTTGGTGAAGAAGGCACTCGATTTGTCAACAAGGCATTTTACTTGGTCAACAAGGCATTCGACTTTCTCAACAAGGCATTCTACTTGGTCAACAAGGCATTCGACTTGTTCAACAAGGCATTCGATTTATTCAACAAGGCGTTCGACTTGTTCAGCACGGCGTTCGACTTGTTCACCAAGGCATTCGACTTGTTTAACAAGTCTTCTATCTGTTTAACAAGGTATGACTTTGTCAACAAGGAATTCAACTTGTTCAACAAGGCATTCGACTTGGTCACCAAGGCATTCTAGTTGGTCAACCTAACGCTCGACTTGTTCAATAAGGCATTCTAGTTTGTCAACAAGGCATTCGACTTGTCCAACAAGACATTCTACTTGGTCAAGAAGGCATTCGACTTTTTTTTTTTTTTGGATTAATGTCCCTTTATATATATATATGAAAAGAAGAATATAAAGATCATTTTACTTGTTCAAAAGGCCATTCAAATGGTCAACAAGACATACAAGGCATTCGACTTGGTCAACAAAGCATACAAGACATTCGGCTTGTTCAACAAGGCATTCGACTTGTCAACAAGGGATTTAAGCTGTTCAACAAGGCATTATAATTATTCAAAGGGCATTTGACTTGGTCAACAAGGCATACAAGGCATTCTACTTGTTCAACAAGGCATTCGACTTGTTCAACTAGGCATTTTACTTGGTCAACAAGGCATTGGACTTGTACAACAAGGCATTCTACTTGGTCAACAAGGCATTCGACTTGTTCAACAAGGCATTCGATTTGTTCAACAAGGCGTTCGACCAAGGCATTCTAGTTTGTCAACAAGGCATTCGACTTATCCAACAAGGCATTCTACTTGGTCAAGAAGGCATTCGACTTGTCTAACAAAGCATTCTACTTGGTCAACAAGGCATTCGACTTGTTCAGCAAGGCATTCAACCTGGTCAACAAGGCGTTTCGACTTGGTCAACAAAGCATACAAGGCTTTCGGCTTGTTCAACATGGCATTCGAATTTGTCAAAAAGGCATTTAAGCTGTTCAACAAGGCATTCTAATTGTTCAAAGGGCATTTGACTTGGTTAACAAGGCATTCTACTTGTTCAACAAGGCATTCGACTTGTTCAACTAGGCATTTTACTTGGTCAACAAGGCATTTGACTTGTACAACAAGGCATTCTTCTTGGTGAACAAGGCATTCGACTTGTTCAACAAGGCATTCAACTTGTTCAACAAGGCCTTCGACTTTTTTAACAAGGCTTCTATCTGTTCAACGAGGCATGACTTTCTCAACAAGGAATTCAACCTGTTCAACAAGGCAATCGACTTGGTCACCAACGTATTCAAGTTGGTCAACCTAGCGCTCGACTTGTTCACAAGGCATTCTAGTTGGTCAACAAGGCATTCGACTTGTCCAACAAGACATTCGACTTGGTGAAGAAGGCATTCGACTTGTCCACAAGGCATTCTACTTGGTCAAGAAGGCATTCGACTTGCTCACAAGCATTCTACTTGGTCACTAGGCATTCGACTTGTTCGAGAATGCATTCGATATGTTCAACAAAGCGTTCGACTTGTTCAGCAAGGCGTTCGACTTGTTCAACAAGGCATTCGACAAGTTTAACATGGCTTCTATCTCTTCAACAAGGCATGACTTTGTCAACAAGGAATTCAACTTTTTCAACAAGGCATTCGACTTGGTCACCAAGGCATTCTACTCGGTGAACAAGGCATCCGACTTGTAACACAAAGCATTCTACTTGGTCAACAAGGCATTCGACTTGTCCAACAAGGCATTCTACTTGGTCAACAAGGCATTGGACTTGTTCAACAAGGCATTCCACTTGGTCAACAAGGCATTGGACTTGTTTAAAAAGGCATTCCACTTGGTCAACAAGGCATTCTACTTGTTCAAAAGGCCATTCAAATTTGTCAACAAGACATACAAGGCATTCGACATTGTCAACAAAGCTTACATGGCATTCGACTTGTTCAACTAGGCATTTTACTTGGTCGACAAGGCATTTGACTTGTACAACAAGGCATTCTACTTGGTCAACAAAGCATTCGACTTGTTCAACAAGGCATTCGATTTGTTCAACAAGGCCTTCGACCAAGGCATTCTAGTATCTCAACAAGGCATTCGACTTGTCCATCAAGGCATTCTACTTGGTCAAGAAGGCATAAGACTTGTCCAACAAGGCATTCTACTTGGTCAACAAGGCGTTCGGCTTGTTCAGCAAGGCATTCGACTTTGTCAACAAGGCGTTCCACTTGGTCAACAAAGCATACAAGGCATTCGGCTTGTTCAACAAGGCATTCGAATTTGTCAACAAGGCATTTAAGCTGTTCAACAAGGCATTCTAATTGTTCAAAAGGCATTTGACTTTGTCAACAAGGCATACAAGCCATTCTACTTGTTCAACAAGGCATTCTACTTGTTCAACAAGGCATTCGACTTGTTCAACTAGGCATTTTACTTGGCCAACAAGGCATTTGACTTGTACAACAAGGCATTCTTCTTGGTCAACAAGCATTCGACTTCTTCAACAAGGCATTCGATTGTTCAACAAGGCGTTCGACTTGTTCAACAAGGCGTTCGACTTGTTCAACAAGGCGTTCGACTTGTTCAACAAGGCGTTCGACTTGTTCAACAAGGCCTTCGACTTGTTCAACAAGGCGTTCGACTTGTTCAACAAGGCCTTCGACTTGTCCAACAAGGCATTTTACTTGGTCAACAAGGCATTCGACTTTTTTAACAAGGCTTCTATCTGTTCAACAAGGCATGACTTTGTCAACAAGGAATTCAACTTGTTCAACAAGGAGATCGACTTGGTCACTAACGAATTCAAGTTGGTCAACCTAGCGCTCGACTTGTTCAACAAGGCATTCTAGTTGGTCAACAAGGCATTCGACTTGTCCAACAAGGCATTCTACTTGGTGAAGAAGGCATTCGACATGTCCACAAGGCATTCTACTTGGTCAACAATGCATTCGACTTGTTCAACAAGGCATTCTACTTGGTCAACAAGGCATTCGACTTGTTCAACAAGCATTCGATATGTTCAACAAGGCGTTCAACTAGTTCAGCAAGGCGTTCGACTTGTTCAACATGGCATTCGACTTGTTTAACATGGCTTCTATCTGTTCAACAAGGCATGACTTTGTCAACAAGGCATTCTACTTGGTCAACAAGGCGTTCGGCTTGTTCAGCAAGGCATTCGACTTTGTCAACAAGGCGTTCCACTTGGTCAACAAAGCATACAAGGCATTCGGCTTGTTCAACAAGGCATTCGAATTTGTCAACAAGGCATTTAAGCTGTTCAACAAGGCATTCTAATTGTTCAAAAGGCATTTGACTTTGTCAACAAGGCATACAAGCCATTCTACTTGTTCAACAAGGCATTCTACTTGTTCAACAAGGCATTCGACTTGTTCAACTAGGCATTTTACTTGGCCAACAAGGCATTTGACTTGTACAACAAGGCATTCTTCTTGGTCAACAAGGCATTTGACTTCTTCAACAAGGCATTCGATTTGTTCAACAAGGCGTTCGACTTGTTCAACAAGGCTTTCGACTTGTTCAACAAGGCGTTCCACTTGTTCAACAAGGCGTTCGACTTGTTCAACAAGGCGTTCGACTTGTTCAACAAGGCGTTCGACTTGTTCAACAAGGCGTTCGACTTGTTCAACAAGGCGTTCGACTTTTTCAACAAGGCCTTCGACTTGTCCAACAAGGCATTTTACTTGGTCAACAAGGCATTCGACTTTTTTAACAAGGCTTCTATCTGTTCAACAAGGCATGACTTTGTCAACAAGGAATTCAACTTGTTCAACAAGGAGATCGACTTGGTCACTAACGAATTCAAGTTGGTCAACCTAGCGCTCGACTTGTTCAACAAGGCATTCTAGTTGGTCAACAAGGCATTCGACTTGTCCAACAAGGCATTCTACTTGGTGAAGAAGGCATTCGACATGTCCCAAGGCATTCTACTTGGTCAACAAGGCATTCGACTTGTTCAACAAGGCATTCTACTTGGTCAACAAGGCATTCGACTTGTTCAACAAGGCATTCGATATGTTCAACAAGGCGTTCAACTAGTTCAGCAAGGCGTTCGACTTGTTCAACATGGCATTCGACTTGTTTAACATGGCTTCTATCTGTTCAACAAGGCATGACTTTGTCAACAAGGCATTCGACTTGGTCATAAGGCATTCTAGTTGGTCAACCTGGCGCTCGACTTGCTCAACAAGGCATTTAGTTGCTCAACAAGGCATTTGACTTGTCCAACAAGGCATTCTACTTGGTGAGGAAGGCATTCGACTTGTCAAACACGTCATTCTACTTGGTCAACAAGGCATTCGACTTGCTCAACAAGGCATTCTACTTGGTCAACAAGGCATTCGATTTGTTCAACAAGGCGTTCGACTTGTTCAACAAGGCATTCGACTTGTTTAAAAGGGCTTCTATCTGTTTAATAAGGCATGACTTTGTCAACAAGGAATTCAACTTGTTCAACAGGGCATTCGACTTGGTCACCAAGCATTCTAGTTGGTCAACCTAACGCTCGACTTGTTCAACAAGGCATTCTAGTTTGTCAACAAGGTATTCGACTTGTCCAACAAGGCATTCTACTTGGTCAAGAAGGCATTCGACTTGTCCAACTAGGCATTCTACTTGGTCAACAAGGCATTCGACTTGTTCAACAAGGCATTCTTCTTGGTCAACAAAGCATTCTACTTGTTCAAAAGGCCATTCAAATTGGTCAAGAAGACATACAACGCATTCGACTTGGTTAACAAAGCATACAAGGCATTCGAATTGTTTAACAAGGCATTACTCTTGGTCAACATGGCATTCGGCTTGTTAAACAAGGCATTCGACTTTGTCAACAAGGCATTTAAGTTGTTCAACAAGGCATTCTACTTATTCAAACGGCATTTGACATTGTCAACAAGGCATACGAGGCATTCTACTTGTTCAACAAGGCATTCTAGTTTGTCAACAAGGCATTTGACTTGTCCAACAAGCTATTCTACTTGGTCAACAAGGCATTCGACTTGCTCAACAAGGCATTCTACTTGGTCAAATGGGCATTCGACTTGTTCAACAAGGCATTCGATTTGTTCAACAAGGCGTTCGACTTGTTCAACAAGGCATTCGACTTGTTTAAAAGGGCTTCTATCTGTTTAATAAGGCATGTCTTTGTCAACAAGGAATTCAACTTGTTCAACAAGGCATTCGACTTGGTCACCGATGCATTCTAGTTGGTCAACCTAACGCTCGACTTGTCCAACAAGGCATTCTAGTTTGTCAACAAGGCATTCGACTTGTCCAACAAGGCATTCTACTTGGTTAAGAAGGCATTCGACTTGTCCAACAAGGCATTCTACTTGGTCAACAAGGCATTCGACTTGTGCAACAAGGTATTCTACTTGGTCGACAAGGCAATCGACTTGTTCAACAAGGCATTCCACTTGGTCAACAAGGCATTCTACTTTCTCAAAAGGCCATTCAAATTAGTCAACAAGACATACAAGGCATTTGATTGGTCAACAAAGCTTACAAGGCATTCGACTTGTTCAACAAGGCATTGCTCTTGGTTAACATGGCATTCGGCTTGTTCAACAAGGCACTCGACTTGTTCAACAAGGCATTCCACTTGGTCAACAAGGCATTCTACTTTCTCAAAAGGCCATTCAAATTGGTCAACAAGACATACAAGGCATTCGACTTGGTCAACAAAGCTTACAAGGCATTCGACTTGTTCAACAAGGCATTACTCTTGGTCAACATGGCATTCGGCTTGTTCAACAAGGCATTCGACTTGTTCAACAAGGCATTCCACTTGGTCAACAAGGCATTCTACTTGTTCAAAAGGCCATTCAAATTGGTCAACAAGACATACAACGCATTCGACTTGGTTAACAAAGTATACAAGGCATTCGAATTGTTTAACAAGGCATTACTCTTGGTCAACAGGCATTCGGCTTGTTCAACAAGGCATTTTACTTGTTCAACGGGCATTTGACTTGGTCAACAAAGCTTACAAGGCATTCAAGGCATTCTACTTGTTCAACAAGGCATTCGACTTGTCCAACAAGGTATTTTACTTGGTCAAGAAGGCGTTCGACTTGTTCAAGAAGGCGTTCGACTTGTTCAACAAGGCGTTCGACTTGTTCCTTTTTTTGGGGAACGTTCAGTAAATAAATGAAATAAAGGACAGTAAAGCGCACATGATATGATTCATGTCGCAATGACCAGTGACATGCCACTGTGTACAAGATGGATATAATCTCTATCCACCGAACAAACTACCATAAATAACGTTCATACATCTACCAAGCAATGTGCCACAGGCGACGCAGGGCACAATACTGTAGGTTATATCGACACGGTAGTAATGATAGTTGCATAAGCAATACCCTCACAATATCCTCAACGAGCTGCTGGGGATGCTGCTGTCTGCCATCAGTCCAACGGTGGTTTCGCTCAGTCCAGATGTGGTGAATCGTCGAAGCCAGAACATGTCAATATGCCAGATGCTGGAGGTGCATACCTTTCCACCGCAGGCCAGCCCACCTAATCCCCTGCTGCCCATCGCGGTAAGGCCAGAGAAACCGAATCTGCCGCCGAATAAGTCGTAAGCATCGAGATGTGTATGGGCAATCAAAGAAAAGGTGATTGATCGTCTCCATCTCATCCGCGTCACACAATAAGCAAGCACTCGACGCGGCCTTGAGCGCAACCCAAGGCTTATCTCTGGTAGCTAGGCGTTCACGAATAGCAAGCCATAAGATGAATTCATAGCTTGGGACCCTAAGCACCCCCCAAAGAGGGCTGCCCATGAACCCGAGCATTTCTGCGGAACGCATCCAGCAGAAGCAGTGGTGAAAAGTCCTGTGGGAGACGGTAGCCATCGGTAAGAGTCAGCTTCCAATGGGTGAACGTCCGGGAGCATGGGTTCATCATCAGAAACTCCATCGAGGAAGTCGTTGGCCACCTCCAACCGTCACTAGCAATGACTCGACTCAAACGTGAATCATCAGAAATGCCCATAATCATCGGTCCCCGTGGAAATCGTTCCGTCGTTCGACTTGTTCAACAAGGCAGTCGACTTTTTTAACAAGGCTTCTATCTGTTCAACAAGGCATGACTTTGTCAACAAGGAATTCAACTTGTTCAACAAGGCATTCGATTTGGTCACCAAGGCATTCTAGTTGGTCAACCTGGCGCTCGACTTGTTCAACAAGGCATTCTAGTTGGTCAACAAGGCATTCTAGTTGGTCAACAAGGCATTTAACTTGTCCAACAAGGCATTCTACTTGGTGAAGAAGGCATTCGACTTGTCCAACAAGGCATTCTACTTGGTCAACAAGGCATTCGACTTGTTCAACAAGACATTCGATATGTTCAACAAGGCGTTCGACTTGTTCAGCAAGGCGTTCGACTTGTTCAACAAGGCATTCGACTTGTTTACCATGGCTTCTATCTGTTCAACAAGGGATGACTTTGTCAACAAGGCATTCGACTTGGTCACCAAGGCATTCTAGTTGGTCAACCTAACGCTCGACTTGTCCAACAAGGCATTCTAGTTTGTCAACAAGGCATTCGACTTGTCCAACAAGCCATTCTACTTGGTCAAGAAGGCATTCGACTTGTCCAACAAGGAATTCTACTTGGTCAACAAGGCATTCGACTTGTTCAACAAGGTATTCTACTTGGTCGACAAGGCAATCGACTTGTTCAACAAGGCATTCCACTTGGTCCACAAGGCATTCTACTTTCTCAAAAGGCCATTCAAATTTGTCAACAAGACGTACAAGGCATTCGACTTGGTCAACAAAGCTTACAAGGCATTCGACTTGTTCAACAAGGCATTATTATTGGTCAACATGGCATTCGGCTTGTGCAACAAGGCATTCGACTTGTTCGACAAGGCATTCCATTTGGTCAACAAGGCATTCTACTTGTTCAAAAGGCCATTCAAATTGGTCAACAAGACATACAACGCATTCGACTTGGTTAACAAAGCATACAAGGCATTCGAATTCATTAATAAGGCATTCGAATTGTTTAACAAGGCATTACTCTTGGACAACATGGCATTCGGCTTGTTCAACAAGGCATTCGACTTTGTCAACAAGGCATTTTACTTGTTCAACGGGCATTTGACTTGGTCAACAAAGCTTACAAGGCATTCAAGGCATTCTACTTGTTCAACAAGGCATTCGACTTGTCCAACAAGGCATTTTACTTGGTCAACAAGGCATTAGACTTGTTCAACAAGCCGTTCGACTTGTTCAACAAGGCGTTCTACTTCTTCAACAAGGCGTTCGACTTGTTCATCAAGTCGTTCGACTTGGTCAAAAGGCCATTCAAATTGGTCAACAAGACATACAAGGCATTCGACTTCGTCAACAAAGCTTACAAGGCATTCCGACTTGTTCAACAAGGCATTACTCTTGGTCAACAAGGCATTCGGCTTGTTCAACAAGGCATTCGAATTTGTCAACAAGGCATTTAAGTTATTCAACAAGGCATTCTACTTATTCAAACGGCATTTGACGTTGTCAACAAGGCATAGAAGGCATTCTACTTGTTCAACAAGGCATTCGACTTGTCTAACAAGGTATTTTACTTGTTCAACAAGGCATTCAACTTGTTCAACAAGGCATTCTACTTGGTCAACAGGGCATTTACATATTCAGCATGACATTTTACTTGTTCAACAAAGCATTCGACTTGTTCAACTAGGCATTTTACTTTGTCAACAAGGCATTGGACTTGTACAACAAGGCATTCTACTTGGTCAACAAGGCATTCGACTTGTTCAACAAGGCATTCTACTTGGTCAACAAGGCATTTACATATTCAGCATGACATTTTACTTGTTCAACAAGGCATTCGACTTGTTCAACTAGGCATTTTACTTTGTCGACAAGGCATTTGACTTGTACAACAAGGCATTCTAGTTGGTCAACAAGGCATTCGACTTGTTCAACAAGTCGTTCGACTTGTTCAACAAGGCCTTCGACTTTTTCAACAAGGCATTCGACTTTTTTAAAAAGGCTTCTATCTGTTCAACAAGGCATAACTTTGTCAACAAGGAATTCAACTTGTTCAACAAGGCATTCGACTTGGTCACCAAGGCATTCTAGTTGGTCAACCTGGTGCTCGACTTGTTCAACAAGGCATTCTAGTTATTCAACAAGGCATTACTCTTGGTCAACAAGGCATTCGGCTTGTTCCACAAGGCATTCGACTTTGTCAACAAGGCATTTAAGTTGTTCAACAAGGCATTCTACTTGGTCAACCAGGCATTCGACTTGTTCAACAAGGCATTCAATTTGTTCAACAAGGCGTTCGACTTGTTCAGCAAGGCGTTCAACTTGTTCAACAAGGCATTCGACTTGTTTAACAAGGCTTCTATCTGTACAATAAGGCATGACTTTGTCAACAAGAAATTGAACTTGTTGAACAAGGCATTCGACTTGGTCACCAAGGCATTTTAGTTGGTCAACCTGGCGCTCGACTTGTTCAACAAAGCATTCTAGTTGGTCAACAAGACTGACTTGTCCAACAAGGCATTCTACTTGGTGAAGAAGGCGTTCGACTTGTCCAACAAGGCATTCTGCTTGGTCCACAAGGCATTCTACTTGGTCAACAAGGCATTCGACTTGTTCAACAAGGCATTCGACTTGTTTAACAAGGCTTCTATCTGTACAATAAGGCATGACTTTGTCAACAAGGAATTCAACTTGTTCAACAAGGCATTCGACTTGGTCACCTAGGCATTCTAGTTTGTCAACCTAACGCTCGACTTGTTCAACAAGGCACTCTAGTTTGTCAACAAGGCATTCGACTTGTCCAACAAGGCATTCTACTTGGTCAAGAAGGCATTCGACTTGTCCAACAAGGCATTCTACTTGGTCAACATGGCATTCGACTTGTTCAACAAGGCATTCTACTTGGTCGACAAGGCGATCGACTTGTTCAACAAGCGTTGCACTTGGTCAACAAGGCATTGCACTTGTTCAAAAGGCCATTCAAATTGGTCAACAAGACATACAAGGCGTTCGACTTCGTCAACAAAGCTTACAAGGCATTCGACTTGTTCAACAAGGCATTACTCTTGGTCAACAAGGTATTCGGCTTGTTCAACAAGGAATTCGACTTTGTCAACAAGGCATTTAAGTTGTTCAACAAGGCATTCTACTTATTCAAACGGCATTTGACGTTGTCTACAAGGCATACAAGGCATTCTACTTGTTCAACAAGGCATTCGACTTGTCTAACAATGAATTTTACTTGGTCAACAAGGCATTCGACTTGTTCAACAAGGCATTCGACTTATTAATCATGACATTTTACTTGTTCAACAAAGCATTCGACTTGTTCAACTAGGAATTTTACTTTGTCAACAAGGCATTTGACTTGTACAACAAGGTATTCTACTTGGTCAACAAGGCATTCGACTTGTTCAAAAAGGCATTCGATTTGTTCAACAAGGCGTTGGACTTGTTCAACAAGTTGTTCGACTTGTTCAACAAGGCAGTCCACTTTTTTAACAAGGCTTCTATCTGTTCAACAAGGCATGACTTTGTCAACAAGGAATTTAACTTATTAACCAAGGATTAGATTTGGTCACCAAGGCATTCTAGTTGGTCCACCTGGCGCTCGACTTGTTCAACAAGGCATTCTAGTTGGTCAACAAGGCATTCGACTTGTCCAACAAGGCATTCTACTTGGTGAAGAAGGGCATTCGACTTTTCCATCAAGGCATTCTACTTGGTCAACAAGGCATTTGACTTGCTCAACAAGGCATTCTACTTGGTCAACAAGGCATTCGACTTGTTCAACAAGGAATTCGATTTGTTCAACAAGGCATTCGACTTGTTCAGCAAGGCGTTCAACTTATTCAACAAGGCATTCGACTTGTTTAACAAGGCTTCTATCTGTACAATAAGGCATGACTTTGTCAACAAGGAATTCAACTTGTTCAACAAGGCATTCGACTTGGTCACCAACGCATTCTAGCTGGTTAACCTGTCGCTCGACTTGTTCAACAAGGCATTCTAATTTGTCAACAAGGCATTCGACTTGTCCAACAAGGCATTCTACTTGGTCAAGAAGGCATTCGACTTGTCCAACAAGGCATTCTACTTGGTCAATAAGGCATTCGACTTGTTCAACAAGGCATTCTACTTGGTCGACAAGGCGATCAACTTGTTCAACAAGGCATTCCACTTGGTCAACAAGGCATTCTACTTGTTCAAAAGGCCATTCAAATTGGTCAACAAGACATACAAGGCATTCTACTTCGTCAACAAAGCTTACAAGGCATTCGAATTGTTCAACAAGGCATTACTCTTGGTCAACAAGGCAATCGGCTTGTTCAACAAGGCATTCGACTTTGTCTACAAGGCATTCTACTTGTTCAATGGGCATTTGACTTGGTCAACAAGGCATTCGACTTGTTCAACAAGGCATTCGACTTGTTCAACAAGGCATTCGACTTGTTCAACAAGCCGTTCGACTTGTTCAACAAGGCATTCGACTTGTTCAACAAGTCGTTTTTTTTTTGGGGAACGTTCAATAAATAAATGAAATAAAGGACAGGAAAGCGCACATGATATGATTCATGTCGCAAAGTCCAGGGACATGCCACTGTGTACAAGATGGATATAATCTCTATCCACCAAACAAACTACCATAAATAACGTTCATACATCTACCAAGCAATGTGCCACAGGCGACGCAGGGCACAATACTGTAGCTCATATCGACACCATAAGCAATACCCTCACAATATCCTCAACGAGCTGCTGGGGATGCTGGTGTCTGCCATCAGTCCAACGGTGGTTTCGCTCAGTCCAGATGTGGTGAATCGTCGAAGCCAGAACATGTCGATATGCCAGATGCTGGAGGTGCATACCTTTCCACCGCAGGCCAGCCCACCTAATCCCCTGCTACCAATCGCGGTAAGGCCAGAGAAACCGAATCTGCCGCCGAAGAAGTCGTAAGCATCGAGATGTGTATCAAAGAAAAGGTGATTGATCGTCTCCATCTCATCCGCGTCACATAATAAGCAAGCACTCGACGCGGCCTTGAGCGCAACCCAATGCTTATCTCTGGTAGCTAGGCATTCACGAATAGCAAGCCATAAGATGAATTCATAGCTTGGGACCCTAAGCACCCCCCAAATAGGGCTGCCTAATGAACCGGCGAGCGTTTCTGCCGGAACGCATCCCGAGCAGAAGTAGTGGTGAAAAGTCCTGTGGGAGACGGTAGCCATCGGTATGAGTCAGCTTCCAATGGGTGAACGTCCGGGAGCAGGGTTCAATCATTAGAAATTCCATCGAGGAAGTCGTTGGCCACCTCCAACCGTCACTAGCAATGACTCGACTCAAACGTGAATCATCAGAAATGCCCATAATCATCGGTCCCCGTGGAAATCGTTCCAGAAGCGGCCTATCATCGATCTATGGGTCCTGCCACAACCAAATAGTTTCGCCATTACCAATACGGATACTAACCTTCGATCGAAGCATAGGGCGAAGTTGTAAGAGTTTTCTCCAATTCCACGCCGACTGGGCGGTTTCCGATATAGTCCACAACGAGCGATTTTGCAGTCGCGTCTGGAGAAGCCACGATACCCAAATAGAATTGGGATCCTTGCTCAGAATACTCCATAGGTGCTTAAGAAGAAGGGCCTTGTTATCGTCCACAAGCGAGCGAATGCCCAAACCATTCTCATCCACCGGGAAACATACCTCATCCCAAGCAACCTTGGCAGCAGAACCCGCCCAGAGGAACGATTTGAATCGTTGCTCAATCACTCTAATAACGCCTTTGGGCAGGATGAACACCCCGGACCAATACCCATGCAGCGCAGCAAGGACTGAACGGATCAACTGTACCCTCCCAGCATATGAAAGAGAGCGATTGAGCCAAGAGCCTAAGCGTTGGTCAATGCGCTGTAGAAGTGGATTACAGTCCTGAATAGTCAGTCGTGATGTAAGTAACGGGACACCCAAATACCTCACTGGTAAATTGCCTAAAGGAAAACCCATAATAGATAATAAGGGTTGGCAGCCGCTCGCCCGTTTGGAAAGAAACATCTCGCTCTTTCCAGGGTTAGCCCTTAACCCCGAAAGTATCGCAAATTCATCCAACCCCGTTCGGAAAGTCTGGATGGATTCAGTATCCGCGTGACTGAAAAGAAGAAGATCATCGGCAAATGTCAGCATGAAAATACGGGAAGGCTCGCATCTCCAATGGAAAGTAAATCTCCCCTCCGAAAGAATCTTGTTCCGAAGAATACCATGAAGCACCTCCATGGCCAACGGAAAAAGATACGGAGATATAGGATCGCCCTGACGAAGACTCCGCTGTCCCGGAAAATACCCCTCCGCTCGACCATTGATATTGATCGAGTAATAAGGAGTCGTCAAACACACCTGGATCCATGTAACGAACCGCGAAGGAAAAACCTATGGCCTCCAACACACACACTAAAAAGTCCCACTCGACATGATCGTTCGACTTGTTTAAAAAGGCTTCTATCTGTTCAACAAGGCATGACTTTGTTAACAAGGAATCAACTTGTTCAACAAGGCATTCGACTTGGTCAACAAGGCATTCGACTTGGTCAAGAAAGCATACAACGCATTCGAATAGTTTAAAAAGGCATTACTCTTGGTCAACAAGGCATTTGGCTCGTTCAACAAGGCATTCGACTTTGTCAACAAGGCATTTAAGTTATTCAACAAAGCATTCTACTTGTTCAAAGGGCATTTGACTTGGTCAACAAGGCATTCGACTTGTCCAACAAGGCATTTTACTTGGTCAACAAGGCATTCTAGTTGGTCAACCTGGTGCTCGACTTGTTCAACAAGGCATTCTAGTTGGTCAACACGACTGACTTGTCCAACAAGGCATTCTACTTGGTGAAGAAGGCATTCGACTTGTCCAACAAGGCATTCTACTTGGTCAACAAGGCATTCGACTTGTTCAACAAGGCATTCGACTTGTTTAACAAGGCTTCTATCTGTACAATAAGGCATGACTTTGTCAACAAGGAATTCAACTTGTTCAACAAGGCATTCGACTTGGTCACCAAGGCATTCTAGTTGGTCAACCTAACGCTCGACTTGTTCCACAAGGCACTGTAGTTTGTCAACAAGGCATTCGACTTGTCCAACAAGACATTCTACTTGGTCAAGAAGGCATTCGACTTGTCCAACAAGGCATTCTGCTTGGTCAACAAGGCATTCGACTTGTTCAACAAGGTATTCTACTTGGTCGACAAGGCGATCGACTTGTTCAACAAGGCATTCCCCTTGGTCAACAAGGCATTCCACTTGTTCAAAAGGCAATTCACATTGGCCAACAAGACATACAAGGCATTCGACTTCGTCAACAAAGCTTACATGGCATTCGACTTGTTCAACAAGGCATTACTCTTGGTCAACAAGGCATTCGGCTTGTTCAACAAGGCATTCGACTTTGTCAACAAGGCATTTAAGTTGTTCAACAAAGCATTCTACTTATTCAAACGGCATTTGACGTTGTCAACAAGGCATACAAAATATTCTACTTAGTCAACAAGGCATTCGACTTGTCTAACAAGGCATTTTACTTGGTCAACAAGGCATTCGACTTGGTCCACATGGCATTCGACTTATTCCGCATGACATTTTACTTGTTCAACAAGACATTCTACTTGTTCAACTAGGCATTTTACTTTGTCAACAAGGCATTTGACTTGTACAACAAGGCATTCTACTTGGTCAACAAGGCATTCGACTTGTTCAAAAAGGCATTCGATTTGTTCAACAAGGCGTTCGACTTGTTCAACAAGTCGTTCGACTTGTTCAACAAGGCAGTCGACTTTTTTAACAAGGCTTCTATCTGTTCAACAAGGCATGACTTTGTCAATAAGGAATATAACTTATCCAACAAGGCATTCGATTTGGTCGCCAAGGCATTCTAGTTGGTCAACCTGGCGCTCGACTTGTTCCACAAGGCATTCGATTTCTCCAACAAGGCATTCTACTTGGTGAAGAAGGCATTCGACTTTTCCATCAAGGCATTCTACTTGGTCAACAAGGCATTCGACTTGCTCAACAAGGCATTCTACTTGGTCAACAAGGCATTCGACTTGTTCAACAAGGCATTCGATTTGTTCAACAAGGCGTTCGACTTGTTCAGCAAGGCCTTCAACTTGTTCAACAAGGCATTCGACTTGTTTAACAAGGCTTCTATCTGTACAATAAGGCATGACTTTTTCAACAAGGAATTCAACTTGTTCAACAAGGCATTCGACTTGGTCACCAAGGCATTCTAGTTGGTCAACCTAACGTTCGACTTGTTCAACAAGGCATTCTAGTTTGTCAACAAGGCATTCGACTTGTCCAACAAGGTATTCTACTTGGTCAAGAAGGCATTCGACTTGTCCAACAAGGCATTTTACTTGGTCAACAAGGCATTCGACTTGTTCAACAAGGCATTCTACTTGGTCGACAAGGCGATCGACTTGTTCAACAAGGCATTCCACTTGGTCAACAAGGCATTCTACTTGGTCAACAAGGCATTCGACTTGTCTAACAAGGCATTTTACTTGGTCAACAAGGTATCAACTTGTTCAACAAGGCATTCTACTTGGTCAACAAGGTATTCGACTTATTCAGCATGACATTTTACTTGCTCAACAAGGTATTCGACTTGTCCAACAAGGCATTTTACTTTGTCAACAAGGCATTCGACTTGTCCAACAAGCATTCTACTTGCTCAACAAGGCATTCGACTTGTTCAACAAGGCTTTCTCCTTGGTCAACAAGGCGATCAACTTGTTCAAAAAGGCAGTGTCCTTGATCAACAAGGCATACTACTTGTTTAAAAGGCCATACAAATTGGTCAACAAGACATACAACGCATTCGACTTGGTCCACAAAGCATACAAGGCATTCAAATTGTTTAACAAGGCATTACTCTTGGTCAACATGGCATTCGGCTTGTTCAACAAGGCATTCGACTTTGTCAACAAGGCATTCTACTTGTTCAATGGGCATTTGACTTGGTCAACAAAGCATTCTACGTGTTCCACAAGGCATTCGACTTTTCCAACAAGTCATTTTACTTGGTCAACAAGGCATTCGATTTGTTCAACAAGGCATTCGAGTTGTTCAACAAAACGTTCGACTTGTTCAACAAGGCATTCGACTTGTTCAACAAGGCATGACTTTGTTAACAAGGAATCAACTTGTTCAACAAGGCATTCGACTTGGTCAACAAGGCATTCGACTTGGTCAACAAAGCATACAACGCATTCGAATAGTTTAACAAGGCATTACTCTTGGTCAACAAGGCATTTGGCTTGTTCAACAAGGCATTCGACTTTGTCAACAAGGCATTTAAGTTATTCAACAAGGCATTCTACTTGTTCAAAGGGCATTTGACTTGGTCAACAAGGCATACAAGGAATTCGACTTGTCCAACAAGGCATTTTACTTGGTCAACAAGGCATTCTAGTTGGTCAACCTGGTGCTCGACTTGTTTAACAAGGCATTCTAGTTATTCAACAAGGCATTCGACTTGTCCAACAAGGCATTCTACTTGGTGAAGAAGGCATTCGACTTGGCCAACAAGGCATTCTACTTGGTCAACAAGGCATTCGACTTGCTCAACAAGGCATTCTACTTGGTCAACAAGGCATTCGACTTGTTCAACAAGGCATTCGATTTGTTCAGCAAGGCGTTCGACTTGTTCAGCAAGGCGTTCGACTTGTTCAGCAAGGCGTTCGACTTGTTCAGCAAGGCGTTCGACTTGTTCTGCAAGGCGTTCGACTTGTTCAGCAAGGCGTTTAACTTTGTCAACAAGGCATTCAACTTGTTTAACAAGGCTTCTATCTGTTCAATAAGGCATGACTTTGTCAATGACCAAACCTCCACCGCCGCACAACCGTTATACCACCATCATCCGTCCGCCTTGACTACCGTCTGAGGGCGATCAGTGGCCTCCATCGCTGGGATCAGACGGCGCTTGGAGGGCTTTTGAAGCGATTCGGATGTGGCGCGCCACGCTATCATCAAGGCGCCGACGATGATGGATGGCACGGCTGAAGTCGGGGCATCATCCACCCAGGATGCGGCGGCGATAGGGGCAATGGGGGATAGGGATTTGATCGATGATCAAGGATTAGGAGTTCAACCAGCCGCCTTGATCGTGAATCAATACAGGACGACGGCGGATGATGCCGATCTGTTGACAGATCCTAGGGCTGGTCCAGTCCTGCCTGATTTGGATGCCCTATGGGGGCGACCAGATACTCCACCACCTATGGGTATGACAGCCCGACGGTTTGTGAATATGGGATCGCCGGCGGATGAGGAGCAGGTTGATGAGGAGATTCAAGTCGACGATAGAGATGTGTCTGCTTCGTCTAGGAAGGATGCGGTGTCAAAGTAGGGTTGACTCTCAACCCATCGTGAAGATTCGGGTTACAACTACTGAAGAGCTGAATACAGCTTCATCAGCACCAACAATTTCCACGACTCAAGCTACGCTGATATCGTCGTCGACGGATCAGCCTATGGTGTCTGATATAATAAGGCAGACTGGGATGCCCGGCCCTGATGGGGACGGCGGGGGAGGTGATGGGCCCCTCAACAGGCCCGACCAACGGGGGCCAGTCTTCGCACGGCTGGGCCCTCCGAGTGAATTATCGTATTCAGCTGTGGTAAAGGACGTCCATAGGGTGCCGCAACGCGTCGTATCTGAGGGTTGGGGAATGAAGTTAGGATACACGCCACCCACAATTGTTGAAGGGCTGGCAGAGGCGCGACCGTCGAGAGAGGTACGGCAGAGTGGGGCTGATCGATGGAAACATTCGTTGGTGGGTTACTTCTTGGGGAAGAAGCCGTATTTTCCCTTTGTGGAAAGATACGTCCGGTCGTTATGGCACGGGTTGGAGGACGTTCCTGGGGGTAGTAGCGAGCGTCGTTGGTCGGCCACTGTATGCGGACGGCGTAACGACGAGGGGTGACAGAATTGATTACGCGCGCATATGTATCATGAAGAAGCTGGACGATACGTTTGTCGAGGAGTTTAATGTACGAATGCCACCAGATGATGGGGGTGGGATTGATGAGCTTATTCCCATTCGGGTAGACTACGAATGGAGGCCAACCCAGTGTCTTACATGCGAATCGTGGGGCCATAAGGAGGCCCAATGTCCGAAGCGGGGGGAAAGGCAAGATGGGCGGGCTGCACATCAGGGTCAAACTCTACAGAGGTTGATCATGGTACATCGACCAGGTGAGGCTCAAACAAGGTCGAACAGACAACGACATAACCCGCCTCCAAAGGGCCGCCAGCCTTGGCACAATCATGGGGCAAGACGGAATGGAGGGGGTCGTGGGTACTTTCTTGCAAGAAGGCGGATCCATGAGGAGTGGAGTCAGGTTGGTGTGAAAGGGAAGGCCATTAGGGTGGTGACTTCACCGGCTGCTGGGCCTCATATAGTGTCTACGCGAGGGGAATGTGCCCATGGGGAGATGAGTTTATCACGGCGCAGCCCAGAGCCAGTGCGCCAGGGGGGCCCCTTGGCCCCTAAAGCCGAGGGGCGTAATCGATTTGAAGTGTTAAGCGACAGGAATGGCGAAACGGACGATATCACATCTCAACTGGGCCCTGAAGCAAATGCAGCCCATAATGGGGTGGATTTATGTTAGCATTGGGTGCATGGAATGTACGTGGTCTTAATAAGCAAGACCACAGGAGGGCGGTGGGGGATTTGATAGCGCTTGAGCGGTTGAGTTTGATTGGGCTGTTGGAGACCCGAGTGAGAGTCTCTAATGCGGGAATTGTGTCAAGTGGCATTCGCTCACATTGGAGATGGTTTTTCGACTATGATGAGGGCCCGACTACGAGGATTTGGCTAGGATGGGACCCGTTGGTTGTGACTGTGGACATCCTGGAGTTCTCGACCCAAGTAGTTCATTGTAGGGTGACATTGCCAGGTTCGACTGACCCGGTCTTTGTCTCTTTTGTGTATGGGAAGTCTACGAGAGATGAACGACTTCCTTTGTGGGAGGAATTGATTACTGTGTCCCAAACTCGTGTGGCGGATGCATGGATGGTCCTGGGGGACTTCAATGCTATATTGCACACGGGTGAGGGACGAGAGGGAGCGCCAGCTACGCAGGATATGGAGGAGTTTCAATCATGCCTAGTTGGGGCGGATCTTGTGACGGTACCAACGACGGGGCAGATGTTTACGTGGTACAACCAGCAGAAGAATTAGGCAGGCATTTGGAGGAGGCTTGATCGTATAGTGGCCAACCCCCAGTGGTTTGCCCGGATTCCTGACTTGACCTGTCGATGCGGGCTTCCGTCATCCTCAGATCACTCGCCCATTCTATTGGGATCCGTCGCGCACCGCCAGCGCAAGGGGGCGTTTCGATTTGAGAATTTCTTGATAAAGGATGATGCTTTTTTGGAGCAGGTACAACGCATTTGGGGTATACCGCTTCATGGGTTTCCTATGTTCGTGGTTGTGCAACGGTTGAAGCTGTCGAAACCGATTTTCCAACAGATGAGGAGGGCCAAAGGGGATTTAGCTGCGAATGTCATTGAGGCGAAGCGATTCCTGGATCTTGCACAGGAGTTCTCATCACGCTATCCACTGGAGGGCCTTTTTACCGATCTAGAGCGGCTGTGCCGTTCGCTGTATTCTAAAGCAGTGGAGATGGAACACACGGCGCTGTCGCAACGGGCGAAGCTCGCTTGGCTGAAGGATGGTGACCAATGTTCTTCGTATTTCTTTCGTAGGGTGGCCATGCGGCGAGCTACTAATCGTATCGTTGCTCTGGAAGATGCGACGGGGGTATTGTTGGAAGAACCGCACCAAATCGAGGGGGAACTGATTGGGTTCTACCAGGAGCTGTAAGGCCACTCTGTCCACTCGACGCCGATAGCAGTTGCGGAAGTGGAAGGGGCTGTTACGCGCACGCTTTCCCCAGCGGATGCGCATTTTATGATCAGCCCAGTGGATGGTAGGGAAGTAAGAGAGGCGTTTTTTTCTATGGGGGATGAGAAGGCGCCTGGACCGGATGGGTATACGGTTGCCTTTTTCAAGGCGGCTTGGGGAACAGTGGCTGAGGAAGTGGTGAGCGCTGTACAGGATTTCTTTAGGACGGGCAAACTTCTAAAGGGGCTGAATAGTACCCTTATCACGATGATCCCGAAGATCGAGACGCCTCGCAGGGCCACGGAGTTTAGACCCATTTCATGCTGTAATGTGCTGCTGTACAAGGTTATCTCTAAGATCTTGGAGAACAGACTCAAGCCGTTTCTGCCTGGATTGGTGCATGGGACGCAGACGGCGTTTATACCTGGTAGGCACATCAGTGATAATATCCTATTGGCACAGGAGTTATGTCTGGGTTATAAGTCGAAGGGAAGGCCGCCGCGAGCTATGTTCAAGATTGATCTAGCTAAAGCTTACGACAAGGTGGAGTGGACGTTCTTAATTGCCGTGCTTGAGGCTATGAGGTTTCACCCAACTTTCATAGGGTGGATTCGGGCTTGTATGACGACGACGGCGTTCTCGCTTAACCTGAATGGGCAGGTGGTTGGATTCTTTGAGGGGAAGAGGGGAATTCGTTGATTCGACTTAAAATTTTTGCTAGAGAGAGAAACTAGAGAGAATTCGTAAACCCAACGTGTTCGGCCGCTGGGCTGTTTTCATCGCCTACCACCGCCGCTTTTGGCCACTCCCGGATAGGACGTGACCAGCCGGTGGCAGGGACCTCCATCACCGGCGTTAGTCCGGCGTTTGGAGGGTTACACCACGTGCTTTTACTCTTTGAATTATTGAATTTTTTAGGATCCTAGTTATGGCATCTCCTTCTTCCATGGATGGTTCAAAGCTCTCGGCATCTTCTAATTCATGCGATCCACGCTTGCAACAACCAGATCTTGATGGACTACGTTCTGCATACCCGGAGTTTGCCACGCAATTATCGGTGTTTGCATCTTTGAAGGCGCGGGTTCAGGATCACGACCCGACGATGGATGCATCGACGGAGATGACGACGTTTTTGCATGATCCATCTATTTCCGGCGAAGATTTGGCGCATCTGGAACATCAAGCAGAGAATAATCCAATTTTGGTAAAGATCCTTGCATATCTTCGGGCAAATATGGGAATATCCCGTCCAGGTTCGACGTATCTGCACCAAGATCGGCTATGGATTCATCTATTTCCGGCGAAGATTTGGCGCATCTGGAGCAGCAAGCAGAGAATAACCCAGTTATGGTAAAGATCCTCGCATATCTTCGGGCAGATATGGGAATATCTCGTCCAGGTTCGATGTATCTGCACCAAGATCGGGCACCCAAAAATAGAATGCCTTGTATGGAATCCTCAACGACGGATTGGGCTGAGATTGGATCCATTCTCTACAATTCGCTTTCAGAAAATATTCCCGGTTTAGCGAACGATTTGATGAGGCAGCGTTCGAAGATCTAATTGGGCGCGTTCATGGAGCTCCACCGGAGCAGCAACCACCACCGTCGACACATATGGCTAGCGGATCGCTATACAGGCCGGACACACGGAATAATCCTATGCGCCCGTGGACCCGCCGCCAACGGCGCTACCCGAACATTATCGGCCCGCTACGTGACCCACGGATTGGAAATGACCGCCCTATACGCCCAGACACACCACCGCCGCCATCTGGCATGGCCTTGATCAACGATGATGCGTCAGATGATCCAACGATGAAGCCGCAATCACCGACCACGACGGCTGCGAGGAACGAGGTTAGGGCCGATGCTGATGGGCCTAGGGTTTCACTGTCCCGGGTTACTGATGGGCCCAAGGAGTCGCTGCCCAGGGTTTTGCCGTCTAGGGCTGCGGCGAAAGGGACTAGGGCTTCAACGTTTAGGATCTCGCCATCTCGGGTTTCCACTTATGGTCCTAGGGTTATCAATCCTAGGGTTTCATCGTCAATAACTCACCCGGCTGTACCTCATGGGCTGCAAACCATGGCACCATTGTCGACGCGCAAGGAGGTGTCTATCTCGCCGCACGCAAACCCTCAGCCATCGTTTGCTGCGGTAACTCGCGGGACGGTGCACGAAGAAGCACCTCGCAAACCAAGCCCTACACGCTATACCTTGACATATACAGCCCCAACTCTCAAGGACGGTGTCGCGGAGGCTGCCCATCATGGGAGGTCGCAAAGAGGGGTGCGGCACGTTGGGACAATACCCTCGTAGGGTATTTTCTGGGGAAAAAACCATATTTCCCGTTTGTTGAACGGCATTTCCGTTCAATTTGGGAGGAACTGTTGGAGGTACGCGCAACGGCCAACGGTTTTTTCAAATTCAGATTTGCAACCGCGGTAGCAGCCAATGCGGTTCTTGAAGGAGGATCGTGGCTCATGCAAGGTCAACCCATTTTTCTCGAGGCTTGGCGAACGGGGATGTCTCTCGAGAAAATTCAGCACACCCATGTTCCGCTATGGGTGAAATTGCGTAACGTTCCGGGCGAGTTCTGGACACAGGAGGGGTTAGGCATTGCCGCTAGCGTCGTCGGGAAGCCACTCTTCGCAGATTCTATGACGATTTCAGCGGAACGTATTGACTATGTTCGGGTATGCATATCAAAGAATCTCCAGGAGCCTTTTCTTGAAAGCTTCAATATTCGCATTCTACGTGAAGGTGGAGGATCTGACGGCGCGGTTACAATTCGTGACGAGTACGAATGGAGGCCGCGGAAGTGCTCCTTATGCGGTGCATGGACCCACGGGGTGGAAACATGTCCCTCTCGTCGAACCCAACAGCCACGATCAAATACGGGACCGAGGCAATCCACGGGGTAGCGCACTTCGACGATGCCGAAGAAACCCCAGAATGGCCCACACACACGGCGCGAATGGAGAAGAGTTGGTCATCCCGACAAGGGCAAGGAGGTTGTTGTTCCACCCACCAACATGGAGCAAGATCACGAGCCGCGGCTGCAGGAGTACCCGAAGCCTGTAGATGGATGTTCAACAAGTTCAGTCAACGCGCAGCAGGGAGCTATTGTACTAGCTAGCATTAACCCATTCGAGGTTCTTGCGGACTTGGACGACTTGGACACGGCGAACACACTTAAGGGTCCTGAAGCAGCCCTTCTCGACGTGTGCCCATGATCCCAATCGCCGTTTGGAATGTACGTGGTCTAAACAAGGTAGACCACAGATGGGCGGTGGGGGATATTATTACTAAGTATAAGCTGTTGATTATCGGGCTGTACGAGACACGGGTCTCCGAGCAGAATGCGGCTGCCCTTTCACATTCTACCAGGGCTTGGAGTTGGTTCTTTGAATACGATAATGGGCCGACATCTCGTATCTGGGTGGGCTGGGATGCCCGCCTAGTTACTGTCACAATTCTTGCGTACACCACTCAGACCATTCACTGTAAGGCGACGATCCTTGCGGAGCGTGAGGATTTCTTCATCACATTCGCATACGGTCATAATCAGATGGTGTCCCGACGCGACCTTTGGACGGATCTCATCGAGACCTCACAGCTGGACGCAAACACACCATGGCTTGTTATGGGGGATTTCAACGCGATCATGACAAGCACGGACGCGCGGGGAGGTTCGGCCACGGGGGCTGTCCGGAGATGATTGCATGCATGACTACATCGGACCTCGCAACCCTGCCATGTACGGGGCAACTCTACACGTGGTATAACCAGCAAGGGGGCACGTCGGGTGTATGGCGACGCCTCGATAGGATACTTGGCAACCCCTCTTGGTTCGCTAGATTTGGGGACCTTACTTATCATTGCGCAACCCCTGCTACATCGGACCACTCTCCACTCATCCTCGCGTCTACAGCTAGGGCTTCTGAGAGGAATAATTCTTTCCGTTTTGATAACTTTCTGGGGCAGGATCCTCGTTTTCTTCCTATCGTGGCGGAAACTTGGAGTCTGCAAGCAAATGGTTACCCGATGTATGTAGTCGTCCAGAGACTGAAAGCGTTGAAGAGGAAACTACGACAATTACGCCGCGACAAGGGTGATCTCAATCGTAACGTGCTCGAGGCACGCAAATTTCTAGAGATCGCTCAGGACATGGCGGCAAACTATCCATTGGAGGCTCAATTACTAATCTTGGTGAAGCAATGTCGGCTTGTGTATGCCAAAGCGGCCGAATTGGAGCACTCGGCACTCCTTCAGCGGGCGAAAGTGGCATGGCTCAAGGACGGTGACCAGTGCACTTCTTTTTTCTTCAAGAAAGTAGCCACACGGAGGGTTGACAATCGTATCTTCCACTTGGAGGATGAGGCGGGAAACACGTTCGAGGGCAGTGCACAAGTGCGGGCTGAATTGGTCCGATATTACTCGGAACTCCTCGGGCAATCCATGCGGACAGCCCCAATATCCGCCTCCGACGTCGCACATTACATCGGGGCAGCGCTCAGCACAACCGACGCGGAGGCAATGGTTCAGCCGGTCACTGATGCGGAAATCAACACTGCGCTGCATGCAATGGGAGATAACAAATCGCCAGGGCCAGACGGGTACTCCGCGGTTTTCTACAAGCGGGCATGGCACATCATTGGGGCGGATATCTCGTTCGCCATCCGAGATTTCTTCCAGACGGGACGCCTCCTGGGGGAGCTGAATTCGACCCTTATCACCCTCATTCCAAAAGGGGATAATCCACGCATGGCGAAGGATTTTCGTCCGATTGCCTGCTGCAACGTTCTCTATAAGATCATATCAAAGATCATTGCTAATCGGCTACGAGACAGCTTGGCGAAACTTGTCCACCCTACACAGACGACATTCATCCCTGGAAGGCGTATCTCCGACAACGTTCTCTTAGCCCAAGAGATTTGTCACGGATACAACAGAGCCGGGCTGCCTGAACGGGTGGCTCTTAAGGTTGACCTAGCGAAGGCATATGATAAAATCGAGTGGGATTTCATCATTGCCACACTTCAGGCGCTTCACTTTCACCCAATCTTCATTCGGTGGGTCCGGTCATGCCTCACGTCGACGCATTTTTCCCATCAACATCAACGGTAGGCCGGAGGGTTTCTTCAAAGGACGGCGGGGTCTCAGACAAGGCGACCCCATATCACCTTATCTCTTTGTGTTGGTGATGGAGGCTTTACATGGAATCATAGCGTCCCGCATCCAACTTAGCAGCAGCTTCCGATACCATTGGCGATGCGAGGCCACATCCCTCTTCATGTTGACCTTCGCCGATGATCTTCTTCTTTTCTCGCAGGCGGACGTTCAATGAGTCAGTATCTTCCGCGACAGCCTCGAGCTTTTTGCTTCGCTTTCAGGGCTACGGGCAAACTCCAGTAAAAGCGAGATGTTTATCTCGAAACGGGCAGAACGACTGAAGGGTACACTCCAGGCTGTTATGGGCTTCCCTATCGGGTCTCTTCCTGTGCGGTACCTGGGGGTCCCCCTTATCACATCGCGATTGACTATCGATGATTGCGCCCCCTTATTACGTTCTATTGATCGTCGGCTTGGTTCTTGGACCAACCACTCGCTCTCATACGCCGGGAGGGTACAGCTCATTCGATCGGTCCTTATGGCTATCCATGTGTATTGGGCGGGAGTCTTCTTTCTCCCCAAGGGAATCATCCGCAGTATCGAGAAGCGTCTTCGAGCTTTCTTGTGGAAGGGATCTAGCGCGAAGGTGGCATGGACCGACGTATGCGCACCAAGGGACGAAGGGGGACTTGGACTGAGATCGATTGAGGTGGAGAACAAGGCGCTGATGATGCGTCTTATTTGGAACATTCTCAGAGGAGATGAGTCTTCGATATGGGCCACATGGATACGACGGACGCGGCTGGACAACACATCCTTCTGGACCATCAGATCCACGGCTAATACCTCATGGAGCTGGAAGAAGCTCCTCAAGCTCAGACCCATCATCCGGCCACTTCTAGAGTTCCGCATTGGGAATGGAGCGAATACACGCCTCTGGACTGACCCATGGCTACTCACGATTCCGCTGGTGGAACGGTACCCGCGTGGTCCATCTGTTATGGGCCTCCCACTTGATTCACGATTGAGTGCGGTGATTGATGAGTCGGGATGGCATTGGCCAGGACAGACAACGGTGGAGTTCATGGATTTTGCTGGTCTCCAACCTCCCATTCAACACGGTGAGATGGACACGATTCGATGGCGGGGGACTCCCAATGGCGTCTTCTCTACTCACTCCGCGAGAAATTGCATACGCCAACATTCTCCGCCTGCATTCTGGACCAACCTGTTCGGAGGCCCTATCTCGATACCACGGCATGAAGTCATTTTATGGCTGGCAATTAGGGAATGCCTGGCGACGAGGGACAAGCCATGGGTGGCCGCGGCAGCAGGAAGTTCAGCTTGCCTCTTGTGTGATGATGGCCATGCTATAGAGACAACACGACATCTTTTCTTTGAGTGTTCATTTTCCAGACATTGCCTACAGTCTTTGCAGGGAAAGTTACGTTTTGGATGGCCTTATACGGACTGGATCGAAGGGGTTCACTGGGCAGCTCAAAGGTGGCGGGGCAAGCACCTCGCATGGATGGGGCCCCGACATGTGCTTGCATCGCTTGTCTATCACCTATGGGCCGAGCGCAACCTACGATGGCGGGAAGGAAGACGAAGACCTCCTACTCATATCGTTGCGGACGTCGAGACTACACTCTGTATACGGCTCTCTACCCTTGGAGAGAAGTATCAGCTACAGTCCTGTGTGCTTCGACGTGTTTGGCGCATTGCATGGCCGAGCACGTAGTAACTTGCTTACTGTCTGCTTGCTTGCTTTTGATGTTTGCTTGCTCTATTGGATTGCTTGCGTTGTTTATAGGTAGCATGTTACCGAGCGGTGCAGCTTATTGCTGCTGAACATTGTATCTTTCCACATTTTATTTTAATGACCTTTTCCCAAAAAAAAAAAAAAAAGAGGGGAATTCGGCAGGGAGATCCCATATCGCCCTAACTTACCACTGGCGATGTGAATCGATGCGCTTGGCCTCTCTGACTTTTGCGGACGATCTGCTGCTCTTCAGTTATGCGGATATAGTATCGATTGGTGTGCTGAAGGACGCGCTTGGGCGCTTTGCGGCTCTGTCAGGGTTGTTCCCAAACCCGGACAAGAGCGAGATGTATTTGTCAAGGCGGGCGGAAGGCGTGACATTGCAGATTCAGACACTGATGGGTTATAGAGTGGGACATCTTCTAGTCCATTACCTGGGGGTACCGCTTATTACCACACGCCTGTCGATTGCTGACTGTGCACCGTTATTACTTCGCGTAGATCAGCGCATAGGCTCATGGCTTAATCGGTCGCTGTCGTACGCCGGCCGACTCCAGCTGATTAAATCGGTGCTTCAGGCTCTACATGCTTACTGGTCGGGGGTTTTCTTGCTTCCTAAGGGTGTTGTTCGAGCTTTGGAGACGCGATTTAGGAAGTTCCTGTGGGGGGTATCGCCGGCAAAGGTGGCGTGGGATGTCCTATGTCTCCCAGTGTGTGAGGGGGGAATGGGCCTTCGATCCATTGGGGTTGACAACAGGGCGCTTCTCATGAAGCAATTGTGGAGCGTGCTCACAAGATATCCTGAATCGATTTGGGTGGAGTGGCTATACAGAACGCGCCTACATTCTCGATCGATGTGGGATCTCTCGATCTCACCGAATGATGCGTGGAGCTGGCGGAAGCTGATGCAGCTGAGAACATTGGTACGTTCACTTATTACATTTAGGGTAGCTGATGGCTCGACTATATGGCTATGGAAGGACCCTTGGCTGTTGAATGTACCGTTACTGGAGAGGTTTCCTCTAGGGCCTATTGCAATGGGTCTACCTGCTAATTCACGCCTGAGCGAGGTTATTACGAACCACGGCTGGAACTGGCCAAGGCAAGGATCGATCGAGTATATTGAGATCAGTCGCCTCCTTCCTCAGGTCATTCGTGGAGATCAGGATGGGGTGATTTGGACACGCTCATCGACGGGGATCATGACGGCCACATCAGCGAGGGATGCGATTCGGCTTAGGAGGGAACCCATTGAGTGGACTACATTATTTGGAGGGCCATTGAAGATTCCACGCCATGAGTTCATTCTCTGGCTAGGCATACAGGATCGGCTGTCGACTAGAGATAAGCCTTAGGTAGCTCAGAGGGCAGGAACGCCGGTGTGCGTCCTCTGTGACGAGCTGCATTTTGAGACTGCCCAGCACCTAATCTTCGATTGTTTGTATTCACGCCAGTGCCAGTGCCTGCTGAGGAGACGTATTCGGTGGGCATGGCCATATAGGGAGTGGAGAGCGGGTATTCGATGGGCAACGGCTAAATGGCATGGGCGACATCCTCTTCATGCAGCTTACAAGCATGTGCTTGCGTCGCTGGTCTATCACATATGGCAGGCCCGGAACAAGCGATGGAAGGAGGGGATCGTTACAACACCTGATCGACTTGTTGGTTGTGTGCTCGCCTTGGTCACCATGCGCATTAGTGGTACGTCCACTAAATATGCGTTCCAGAGATTGGCTATACGTCGACATTGGAGGGTGGCATGGTAGTTGGTTGAGGTGGTTGATTATGTGGAGTTACCAGTAGCATGTTACTGGTTGATTGTGTGGAGTTATACTCCCACCCATCATGTACCTTTTCAACATATATATATATATATATAAGGGACCTTACACCAAAAAAAACAAGGAATTCAACTTGTTCAACAAGGCATTCGACTTGGTCACCAAGGCATTCTAGTTGGTCAACATGGCGCTCGACTTGTTTCAACAAGGCATTATAGTTTGTCAACAAGGCATTCTACTTGGTCAACAAGGCATTCGACTTATTCAGCATGACATTTTACTTGTTCAACAAGGCATTTGACTTGTTCAACTAGGCATTTTACTTTGTCAACAAGGCATTTGACTTGTACAACAAGGCATTCTACTTGGTCAACAAGGCATTCGACTTGTTCAAAAAGGCATTACTCTTGGTCAACATTGCATTCGGCTTGTTCAACAAGGCATTCGACTTTGTCCACAAGGCATTCTACTTGTTACACGGGCATTTGACTTGGTCAACAAGGCGTTCAAGCATTCAAGGCATTCTACTTGTTCAACAAGGCATTCGACTTTTCCAACAAGGCATTTTACTTGGTCAACAAGGCGTTCGACTTGTTCAACAAGGCGTTGGACTTGTTCAACAAGGCGTTCGACTTGTTCAACAAGCCCTTCGACTTGTTCAACAAGCCCTTCGACTTGTTCAACAAGCCCTTCGACTTGTTTAAAAAGGCTTCTATCTGTTCAACAAGGCATGACTTTGTTAACAAGGAATCAACTTGTTCAAAAAGGCATTCGACTTGGTCAACAAGGCATTCGACTTGGTCAACAAGGCATTCGACTTGGTCAACAAAGCATACAACGCATTCGAATAGTTTAACAAGGCATTACTCTTGGTCAACAAGGCATTTGGCTTGTTCAACAATGCATTCGACTTTGCAAGGCATTTAAGTTATTCAACAAAGCATTCTACTTGTTCAAAGGGCATTTGACTTGGTCAACAAGGCATACAAGACATTCTACTTGTTCATTAAGGCATTCCACTTGTCCAACAAGGCATTTTACTTGGTCAACAAGGCATTCTAGTTGGTCAACCTGGTGCGCGACTTGTTCAACAAGGCATTCTAGTTATTCAACAACGCATTTGCCTTGTCCAAGAAGGCATTCTACTTGGTGAAGAAGGCATTCGACTTGTCCAACAAGGCATTCCACTTGGTCAACAAGGCATTCGACTTGCTCAACAAGGCATTCTACTTGGTCAACAAGGCAATCGACTTGTTCAACAAGGCATTCGATTTGTTCAACAAGGCGTTCGACTTGTTCAGCAAGGCGTTCAACTTGGTCAACAAGGCATTCGACTTGTTTAACAAGGCTTCTATCTGTTCAACAAGGCATGACTTTGTCAACAAGGAATTCAACTTGTTCACCAAGGCATTCGACTTGGTCACCAAGGCATTCTAGTTGGTCAACATGGCGCTCGACTTGTTTCAAAAAGGCATTCTAGTTTGTCAACAAGGCATTCTACTTGGTCAACAAGGCATTCGACTTCTTCATCATGACATTTTACTTGTTCAACAAGGCATTCGACTTGTTCAACTAGGCATTTTACTTTGTCAACAAGGCATTTGACTTGTACAACAAGGCATTCTACTTGGTCAACAAGGCATTCGACTTGTTCAAAAAGGCATTCGAATTGTTTAACAAGGCATTATCTCTTGGTCAACATGGCATTCGGCTTGTTCAACAAGGCATTCGACTTTGTCAACAACGCATTATACTTGTTCAACGGGCATTTGACTTGGTCAACAACGCATTCAATCATTCAAGGCATTCTACTTGTTCAATAAGGCATTCGACTTTTCCAACAAAGCATTCTACTTGGTCTACAAGGCGTTCGACTTGTTCAACAAGGCGTTCGACTTGTGCAACAAGGCGTTCGACTTGTGCAACAAGGCGTTCGACTTGTGCAACAAGGCGTTCGACTTGTTCCACAAGTCCTTCGACTTGTCCTACAAGTCGTTCGACTTGTTTAAAAAGGCTTCTATCTGTTAAACAAGGCATGAATTTGTTAACAAGGAATCAACTTGTTCAACAAGGCATTCGACTTGGTCAACAAGGCATTCGACTTGATCAACAAAGCATACAACGCATTCGAATTGTTTAACAAGGCATTACTCTTTGTCAACAAGGCATTCAACTTTGTCAACAAGGCATTTAAGTTATTCAACAACGCATTCTACTTGTTCAAAGGGCATTTGACTTGTCAACAAGGCATACAAGGCATTCTACTTGTTCATTAAGGCATTCGACTTGTCCAAGAAGGCATTTTACTTGGTCAACAAGGCATTGGACTTGTTCAACAAGACATTCGACTTGTTCAACAAGGCATTCTAGTTGTTCAACAAGGCGTTCGACTTGTGCAACAAGGCGTTCGACTTGTTCAACAAGGCTTTCGACTTGTCCAACAAGGCATTTTACTTGGTCAACAAGGTATTTTACTTGGTCAACAAGGCATTCTACTTGGTCAACAAGGCATTCGACTTGTTCAACAAGGCATTTAAGTTATTCAACTAGGCATTCTACTTGTTCAAAGGGCATTTGACTTGGTCAACAAGGTATACAAGGCATTCTACTTGTTCATCAAGGCTTTTGACTTCTCCAACAAGACATTTTACTTGGTCAAGAAGGCATTCGACTTGTTCAACAAGGCGTTCGAGTTGTTCAACAAGGCGTTCGACTTGTTCAGCAAGGCGTTCGACTTGTTCAACAAGGCTTCTATCTGTTCAACAAGGCTTCTATCTGTTCAACAAGGCATGACTTTGTCAACAAGGAATTCAACTTGTTTAACAAGGTATTCTACTTGGTCACCAAGGCATTCTAGTTGGTCAACCTAACTCTCGACATGTTCAACTAGGCATTATAGTTTGTCAACAAGGCGTTCGACTTGTCCAACAAGGCATTCTACTTGGTCAATAAGGTATTCGACTTGTCCAACAAGGTCTTCTACTTGGTCAACAAGGCATTCGACTTGTTCAACAAGACATTCTACTTGGTCAACAAGGCGATTTACTTGTTAAAAAGGGCATTCCACTTGGTCAACAAGGCATTCTACTTGTTCAAAAGGCAATTCAAATTGATCAACAAGACATACAAGGCATTCGACTTGGTCAATAAAGCATAAATGGCATTCGATTTTTTCAACAAGGCATTACTCTTGCTCAACAAGGCATTCAACTTTGTCAACAAGGCATTAAAGTTGTTCAACAGGGCATTCTACTTGTTCAAAGGGCATTTGACATGGTCAACAAGGCATACAAGGCATTCTACTTGTTCCACATGGCATTCGACTAGTCCAACAAGGCATTATAGTTTGTCAACAAGGCATTCTACTTGGTCAAGAAGACATTCGACTTGTCCAACAAGGCATTCTACTTGGTCCACAAGGCATTCGACTTGTTCAACAAGGCATTCTACTTGGTCGACAAGGCGATCGACTTGTTCAACAAGGCATTCAACTTGGTCAACAAGGCATTCTACTTGTTCAAAAGGCCCTTCAAATTGGTCAACACGACATACAAGGCATTCGACTTGGTCAACAGAGCATACAAGGCATTCGAATTGTTCAACAAGGCATTACTCTTGGTCAACATGACATTCGGCTTGTTCAACAAGGCATTCGACTTTGTCAACAACGCATTCTACTTGTTCAACGGGCATTTGACTTGGTCAACAAGGCATACAAGGCATTCTACTTGTTCCACAGGGCATTCGACTTGTCTAACAAGGCATTCGACTAGTCCAACAAGGCATCAACTTGTTCAACAAGGCATTCTACTTGGTCAAGAAGGCATTCGACTTGTCCAACAAGGCATTCTACTTGGTCCACAAGGCGATCGACTTGTTCAACAACGCATTCAACTTGGTCAACAAGGCATTCTACTTGTTCAAAAGGCCCTTCAAATTGGTCAACACGACATACAAGGCATTCGACTTGGTCAACAAAGCATACAAGGCATTCGAATTGTTCAACAAGGCATTACTCTTGGTCAACATGGCATTCGGCTTGTTCAACAAGGCATTCGACTTTGTCAACAACGCATTCTACTTGTTCAACGGGCATCTGACTTGGTCAACAAGGCATACAAGGCATTCTACTTGTTCTACAAGGCATTCGACATGTCTAACAAGGCATTTACTTGGTCAACAAGGCATCAACTTGTTCAAAATGGCATTCTACTTGGTCAACAAGGCATTCGACTTATTCAGCATGACATTTTACTTGCTCCACAAGGCATTCGACTTGTCCAACGAGGCATTTTACTTTCTCAACAAAGCATTCGACTTGTTCCACAAGGCATTCTACTTTGTCAACAAGGCATTCGACTTTTCCAACAGGACATTCTACTTGATCAATAAGGCATTCGACTTTTCCAACAGGACATTCTACTTGGTCAACAAGGCATTCGACTTGTTCAAAAAGGCATTCGAATTGTTTAACAAGGCATTATCTCTTGGTCAACATGGCATTCGGCTTGTTCAACAAGGCATTCGACTTTGTCAACAAGGCATTATACTTGTTCAACGGGCATTTGACTTGGTCAACAACGCATTCAATCATTCAAGGCATTCTACTTGTTCAATAAGGCATTCGACTTTTCCAACAAAGCATTCTACTTGGTCTACAAGGCGTTCGACTTGTTCAACAAGGCGTTCGACTTGTTCAACAAGGCGTTCGACTTGTGCAACAAGGCGTTCGACTTGTGCAACAAGGCGTTCGACTTGTTCCACAAGTCCTTCGACTTGTCCTACAAGTCGTTCGACTTGTTTAAAAAGGCTTCTATCTGTTAAACAAGGCATGACTTTGTTAACAAGGAATCAACTTGTTCAACAAGGCATTCGACTTGGTCAACAAGGCATTCGACTTGATCAACAAAGCATACAACGCATTCGAATTGTTTAACAAGGCATTACTCTTTGTCAACAAGGCATTCGACTTTGTCAACAAGGCATTTAAGTTATTCAACAACGCATTCTACTTGTTCAAAGGGCATTTGACTTGTCAACAAGGCATACAAGGCATTCTACTTGTTCATTAAGGCATTCGACTTGTCCAAGAAGGCATTTTACTTGGTCAACAAGGCATTGGACTTGTTCAACAAGACATTCGACTTGTTCAACAAGGCATTCTAGTTGTTCAACAAGGCGTTCGACTTGTGCAACAAGGCGTTCGACTTGTTCAACAAGGCTTTCGACTTGTCCAACAAGGCATTTTACTTGGTCAACAAGGTATTTTACTTGGTCAACAAGGCATTCTACTTGGTCAACAAGGCATTCGACTTGTTCAACAAGGCATTTAAGTTATTCAACTAGGCATTCTACTTGTTCAAAGGGCATTTGACTTGGTCAACAAGGTATACAAGGCATTCTACTTGTTCATCAAGGCTTTTGACTTCTCCAACAAGACATTTTACTTGGTCAAGAAGGCATTCGACTTGTTCAACAAGGCGTTCGAGTTGTTCAACAAGGCGTTCGACTTGTTCAGCAAGGCGTTCGACTTGTTCAACAAGGCTTCTATCTGTTCAACAAGGCTTCTATCTGTTCAACAAGGCATGACTTTGTCAACAAGAAATTCAACTTGTTTAACAAGGTATTCTACTTGGTCACCAAGGCATTCTAGTTGGTCAACCTAACGCTCGACATGTTCAACTAGGCATTATAGTTTGTCAACAAGGCGTTCGACTTGTCCAACAAGGCATTCTACTTGGTCAATAAGGTATTCGACTTGTCCAACAAGGTCTTCTACTTGGTCAACAAGGCATTCGACTTGTTCAACAAGACATTCTACTTGGTCAACAAGGCGATTTACTTGTTAAAAAAGGCATTCCACTTGGTCAACAAGGCATTCTACTTGTTCAAAAGGCCATTCAAATTGATCAACAAGACATACAAGGCATTCGACTTGGTCAATAAAGCATAAATGGCATTCGATTTTTTCAACAAGGCATTACTCTTGCTCAACAAGGCATTCAACTTTGTCAACAAGGCATTAAAGTTGTTCAACAGGGCATTCTACTTGTTCAAAGGGCATTTGACATGGTCAACAAGGCATACAAGGCATTCTACTTGTTCCACATGGCATTCGACTAGTCCAACAAGGCATTCTAGTTTGTCAACAAGGCATTCTACTTGGTCAAGAAGGCATTCGACTTGTCCAACAAGGCATTCTACTTGGTCCACAAGGCATTCGACTTGTTCAACAAGGCATTCTACTTGGTCGACAAGGCGATCGACTTGTTCAACAAGGCATTCAACTTGGTCGACAAGGCGATCGACTTGTTCAACAAGGCATTCAACTTGGTCAACAAGGCATTCTACTTGTTCAAAAGGCCCTTCAAATTGGTCAACACGACATACAAGGCATTCGACTTGGTCAACAGAGCATACAAGGCATTCGAATTGTTCAACAAGGCATTACTCTTGGTCAACATGACATTCGGCTTGTTCAACAAGGCATTCGACTTTGTCAACAACGAATTCTACTTGTTCAACGGGCATTTGACTTGGTCAACAAGGCATACAAGGCATTCTACTTGTTCTACAGGGCATTCGACTTGTCTAACAAGGCATTCAACTAGTCCAACAAGGCATCAACTTGTTCAACAAGGCATTCTACTTGGTCAAGAAGTCATTCGACTTGTCCAACAAGGCATTCTACTTGGTCCACAAGGCATTCGACTTGTTCAAGAAGGCATTCTACTTGGTCGACAAGGCGATCGACTTGTTCAACAACGCATTCAACTTGGTCAACAAGGCATTCTACTTGTTCAAAAGGCCCTTCAAATTGGTCAACACGACATACAAGGCATTCGACTTGGTCAACAAAGCATACAAGGCATTCGAATTGTTCAACAAGGCATTACTCTTGGTCAACATGGCATTCGGCTTGTTCAACAAGGCATTCGACTTTGTCAACAACGCATTCTACTTGTTCAACGGGCATCTGACTTGGTCAACAAGGCATACAAGGCATTCTACTTGTTCTACAAGGCATTCGACATGTCTAACAAGGCATTTACTTGGTCAACAAGGCATCAACTTGTTCAAAATGGCATTCTACTGGTCAACAAGGGATTCGACTTATTCAGCATGACATTTTACTTGCTCCACAAGGCATTCGACTTGTCCAACGAGGCATTTTACTTTCTCAACAAAGCATTCGACTTGTTCCACAAGGCATTCTACTTTGTCAACAAGGCATTCGACTTTTCCAACAAGACATTCTACTTGATCAATAAGGCATTCGACTTTTCCAACAGGACATTCTACTTGTTCAAAAAGGCATTCCACTTGGTCAACAAGGCTATCTACTTGTTCAAATGGCCATTCAAATTGGTCAACAAGACATACAAGGCATTCGACTTTGTCAACAAAACATACAAGACATTCGACTTGTTCAACAAGGCATTACTCTTGGTCAACAAGGCATTCGGCTTGTTCAACAAGGCATTTAAGTTTTTCAACAAGACATTCTACTTGCTCAAAGGGCATTTGACTTGGTCAACAAGTCATACAAGACATTCTACTTGTTAATCAAGGCATTCGACTTCTCCAACAAGGCATTTTACTTGGTCAACAAAGCATTCGACTTGTTTAACAAGGCATTCTACTTGGTCAACAAGGCGTTCGACTTGTTCAACAAGGCGTTGGACTTGTTCAACAAGGCGTTCGACTTGTTCAACAAGGCTTCTATCTGTTCAACAAGGCATTACTTTGTCAACAAGGAATTCAACTTGTTTAACAAGGCTTTCGATTTGTTCAACTAGGCATTCTAGTTGGTCAACAAGGCATTCGACTTGTCCAACAAGGCATTCTACTTGTTCAACAAGGCGTTCGACTTGTTCAACAAGTCGTTCGACTTATTCAACAAGGCAGTCGACTTTTTTAACAAAGCTTCTATCTGTTCAACAAGGCATGACTTTGTCAACAAGGAATTCAACTTGTTTAACAAGGCTTTCGATTTGTTCAACTAGGCATTCTAGTTGGTCAACAAGGCATTCGACTTGTCCAACAAGGCATTCTACTTGTTCAACAAGGCGTTCGACTTGTTCAACAAGTCGTTCGACTTATTCAACAAGGCAGTCGACTTTTTTAACAAAGCTTCTATCTGTTCAACAAGGCATGACTTTGTCAACAAGGAATATAACTTATTCAACAAGGCATTCGATTTGGTCACCAAGGCATTCTAGTTGGTCAACCTGGCGCTCGACTTATTCCACATGGCATTCGACTAGTCCAACAAGGCATTCTACTTGGTGAAGAAGGCATTCGACTTTTCCATCAAGGCATTCTCTACTTGGTTAATAAGGCATTCGACTTGCTCAACAAGGCATTTTACTTGGTCAACAAGGCATTCGAATTGTTCAACAAGGCATTCGACTTGTTCAACAAGGCATTCGACTTGTTCAACAAGGCATTCGATTTGTTCAACAAGGCATTCGACTTGTTTAAAAAGGCTTCTATCTGTACAATAAGGCATGACTTTGTCAACATGGAATTCAACTTGTTCAACAAGGCATTCGACTTGGTCACCAAGGCATTCTAGTTAGTCAACCTAACGCTCGACTTGTTCCACAAGGCATTCGACTTGTCCAACAAGGCATTTTACTTGGTCAAGAAGGCATTCGACTTGTCCAACAAGGCATTCTACTTGGTCAACAAGGCATTCGACTTGTTCAACAAGGCATTCTACTTGGTCGACAAGGCGATCGACTTGTTCAACAAGGCATTCCCCTTGGTCAACAAGGCATTCTACTTGTTCAAAAGGCCATTCGACTTGGTCAACAAAGCATACAAGGCATTCAACTTGTTCAACAAAGCATTACTCTTGGTCAACAAGGCATTCTACTTATTCAAAGGGCATTTGACATTTTCAACAAGGCATTCTACTTGGTCAACAATGCATTCGACTTGTCTAACAAGGCATTTTACTTGGTCAACAAGGCATCAACTTGTTCGACAAGGCATTCTACTTGGTCAACAAGGCATTCGACTTATTCAGCATGACATTTTACTTGCTCAACAAGGTATTCGACTTGTCCAACAAGGCATTTTACTTTGTCAACAAGGCATTCGACTAGTTCCACAACGCATTCTACGTTGTCAACAAAGCATTCGACTTGTCCAACAAGCATTCTACTTGGTCAACAAGGCATTCGACTTGTTCAACAAGGCATTCTCCTTGGTCAACAAGGCGATCAACTTGTTCAAAAAGGCAGTGTACTTGATCAACAAGGCATACTACTTGTTCAAAAGGCCATACAAATTGGTCAACAAGACATACAATGCATTTCGACTTTGTCAACAAAGCATACAAGGCATTCGAATTGTTTAACAAGGCATTACTCTTGGTCAACATGGCATTCGGCTTGTTCAACAAGGCATTCGACTTTGTCAACAAGGCATTCTACTTGTTCATCGGGCATTTGACTTGGTCAACAAGGCATTCTACTTGTTCCACAAGGCATTCGACTTTTCCAACAAGGCATTTTACTTGGTCAACAAGGCATTCGACTTATTCAACAAGACATTCGATTTGTTCAACAAGACGTTCGACTTGTTCAACAAGGCATTCGACTTGTTCAACAAGTCGTTCGACTTGTTTAAAAAGGCTTCTATCTGTTCAACAAGGCATGACTTTGTGAACAAGGAATCAACTTGTTGAGCAAGGCATTCGACTTGGTCAACAAGGCATTCGACTTGGTCAACAAAGCATACAACGCATTCGAATAGTTTAACAAGGCATTACTCTTGGTCAACAAGGCATTTGGCTTGTTCAACAAGGCATTCAACTTTGTCAAAAAGGCATTTAAGTTATTCAACAAGGCATTCTACTTGTTCAAAGGGCATTTGACTTGGTAAACAAAGCATACAAGGCATTCTACTTGTTCATTAAGGCATTCGACTTGTCCAACAAGGCATTTTACTTGGTCAACAAGGCATTCTAGTTGGTCAACCTGGTGCTCGACTTGTTCCAGAAGGCATTCTAGTTATTCAACAAGGCATTCGACTTGTCCAACAAGGCATTCTACTTGGTGAAGAAGGCATTCGACTTGTCCAACAAGGCATTTTACTTGGTCAACAAGGCATTTGACTTGCTCAACAAGGCATTCTACTTGGTCAACAAGGCATTCGACTTGTTCAACAAGGCATTCGATTTGTTCAACAAGGCGTTCGACTTGTTCAGCAAGGCGTTCAACTTGGTCAAAAGGCATTCGACTTGTTTAACAAGGCTTCTATTTGTTCAATAAGGCATGACTTTGTCAACAAGGAATTCAACTTGTTCAACAAGGCATTCGACTTGGTCAATAAGGCATTAGACTTGTCAGACAATGCATTCTACTTGGTCCACAAGGCATTCGACTTGTTCAACAAGGCATTCTACTTGGTCGACAAGGCGATCGACTTGTTCAACAAGGCATTTTACTTGTTCAAAAGGCCATTCAAATTGGTCAACAAGACATACAAGGCATTCGACTTCGTCAACAAAGCTTACAAGGCATTCGACTTGTTCAACAAGGCATTACTCTTGGTCAACAAGGCATTCGGCTTGTTCAACAAGGCATTCGACTTTGTCAACAAGGCATTTAAGTTGTTCAACAAGGCATTCTACTTATTCAAAGGGCATTTGACATTGTCAACAAGGCATACAAGGCATTCTACTTGTTCAACAAGGCATTCGACTTGTCTAACAAGGCATTTAATTGGTCAACAAGGCATCAACTTATTCAACAAGGCATTCGACTTATTTAGCATGACATTTTACTTGCTCCACAAGGCATTCGGCTTGTCCAAGAAGGTATTTACTTTGTCAACAAGGCATTCGACTTGTTCCACAAGGCATTCTACTTTGTCAACAAGGCATTCGACTTTTCCAACAGGACATTCTACTTGGTCAATAAGGCATTCGACTTTTCCAACAAACAGTCTACTTGGTCAACAAGGCATTCGACTTTTTCAACAAGGCATTCTCCTTGGTCAACAAGGCGATCAACTTGTTCAAAAAGGCAATGTACTTGATCAACAAGGCATACTACTTGTTCAAAAGGCCATACAAATTGGTCAACAAGACATACAACGCATTCGACTTGGTCAACAAGGCATTACTCTTGGTCAACATGGCATTCGGCTTGTTCAACAAGGCATTCGACTTTGTCAACAAGGCATTCTACTTGTTCAACGGGCATTTGACTTGGTCAACAATGCATTCAAGCCTTCAAGGCATTCTAGTTGTTCAACAAGGCATTCGACTTTTCCAACAAGGCATTCGACTTGTTCAACAAGGCGTTCGAGTTGTTCAACAAGTCATTCGACTTGTTTAAAAAGGCTTCTATCTGTTCAACAAGGCATTCGACTTGGTCAACAAGGCATTCGACTTGGTCAACGAAGCATACAACGCATTCGAATTGTTTAACAAGGCATTACTCTTGGTCAACAAGGCATTTCGCTTGTTCAACAAGGCATTCGACTTTGTCAACAAGGCATTTAAGTTATTCAACAAGGCATTCTACTTGTTCAAAGGGCATTTGACTTGTCAACAAGGCATACAAGGCATTCTACTTGTTCATTAAGGCATTCGACTTGTCCAACAAGGCATTTTACTTGGTCAACAAGGCATTGGACTTGTTCAACAAGGCATTCTATTTGGTCAACAAGGCATTCGACTTGTTCAACAAGGCATTCTAGTTGTTCAACAAGGCGTTCGACTTGTGCAACAAGGCGTTCGACTTGTTCCACAAGGCTTTCGACTTGTCCAACAAGGCATTTTACTTGGTCAACAAGGTATTCTACTTGGTCAAGAAGGCATTCTACTTGTCAACAAGGCATTCGACTTGTTCAACAAGACATTTAAGTTATTCAACTAGACATTCTACTTGTTTAAAGGGCAATTGACTTGGTCAACAAGGTAGACAAGGCATTCTACTTGTTCATCAAGGCTTTCGACTTCTCCAACAAGGCATTTGACTTGGTCAACAAGGCATTCGACTTGTTCAACAAGGCGTTCGAGTTGTTCAGAAAGGCGTTCGACTTGTTCAACAAGGCGTTCGACTTGTTCAACAAAGCGTTCGACTTGTTCAACAAGGCTTCTATCTGTTCAACAAGGCTTCTATCTGTTCAACAAGGCATGACTTTGTCAACAAGGAATTCAACTTGTTTAACAAGGCATTCTACTTGGTCACCAAGGCATTCTACTTGGTCAACCTAACGCTCGACTTGTTCAACTAGGCATTGTAGTTTGTCAACAAGGCATTCGACTTGTCCAACAAGGCATTCTACTTGGTGAAGAAGGCATTCGACTTGTCCAACAAGGCATTTTACTTGGTCAACAAGGCATTTGACTTGCTCAACAAGGCATTCTACTTGGTCAACAAGGCATTCGACTTGTTCAACAAGGCATTCGATTTGTTCAACAAGGCGTTCGGCTTGTTCAGCAAGGCGTTCAACTTGGTCAAAAGGCATTCGACTTGTTTAACAAGGCTTCTATTTGTTCAATAAGGCATGACTTTGTCAACAAGGAATTCAACTTGTTCAACAAGGCATTCGACTTGGTCAATAAGGCATTAGACTTGTCAGACAATGCATTCTACTTGGTCCACAAGGCATTCGACTTGTTCAACAAGGCATTCTACTTGGTCGACAAGGCGATCGACTTGTTCAACAAGGCATTTACTTGTTCAAAAGGCCATTCAAATTGGTCAACAAGACATACAAGGCATTCGACTTCGTCAACAAAGCTTACAAGGCATTCGACTTGTTCAACAAGGCATTACTCTTGGTCAACAAGGCATTCGGCTTGTTCAACAAGGCATTCGACTTTGTCAACAAGGCATTTAAGTTGTTCAACAAGGCATTCTACTTATTCAAAGGGCATTTGACATTGTCAACAAGGCATACAAGGCATTCTACTTGTTCAACAAGGCATTCGACTTGTCTAACAAGGCATTTAATTGGTCAACAAGGCATCAACTTATTCAACAAGGCATTCGACTTATTTAGCATGACATTTTACTTGCTCCACAAGGCATTCGGCTTGTCCAAGAAGGTATTTTACTTTGTCAACAAGGCATTCGACTTGTTCCACAAGGCATTCTACTTTGTCAACAAGGCATTCGACTTTTCCAACAGGACATTCTACTTGGTCAATAAGGCATTCGACTTTTCCAACAAACAGTCTACTTGGTCAACAAGGCATTCGACTTTTTCAACAAGGCATTCTCCTTGGTCAACAAGGCGATCAACTTGTTCAAAAAGGCAATGTACTTGAGCAACAAGGCATACTACTTGTTCAAAAGGCCATACAAATTGGTCAACAAGACATACAACGCATTCGACTTGGTCAACAAGGCATTACTCTTGGTCAACATAGCATTCGGCTTGTTCAACAAGGCATTCGACTTTGTCAACAAGGCATTCTACTTGTTCAACGGGCATTTGACTTGGTCAACAACGCATTCAAGCCTTCAAGGCATTCTAGTTGTTCAACAAGGCATTCGACTTTTCCAACAAGGCATTCGACTTGTTCAACAAGGCGTTCGAGTTGTTCAACAAGTCATTCGACTTGTTTAAAAAGGCTTCTATCTGTTCAACAAGGCATTCGACTTGGTCAACAAGGCATTCGACTTGGTCAACGAAGCATACAACGCATTCGAATTGTTTAACAAGGCATTACTCTTGGTCAACAAGGCATTTCGCTTGTTCAACAAGGCATTCGACTTTGTCAACAAGGCATTTAAGTTATTCAACAAGGCATTCTACTTGTTCAAAGGGCATTTGACTTGTCAACAAGGCATACAAGACATTCTACTTGTTCATTAAGGCATTCGACTTGTCCAACAAGGCATTTTACTTGGTCAACAAGGCATTGGACTTGTTCAACAAGGCATTCTATTTGGTCAACAAGGCATTCGACTTGTTCAACAAGGCATTCTAGTTGTTCAACAAGGCGTTCGACTTGTGCAACAAGGCGTTCGACTTGTTCCACAAGGCTTTCGACTTGTCCAACAAGGCATTTACTTGGTCAACAAGGTATTCTACTTGGTCAAGAAGGCATTCTACTTGTCAACAAGGCATTCGACTTGTTCAACAAGACATTTAAGTTATTCAACTAGACATTCTACTTGTTTAAAGGGCATTTGACTTGGTCAACAAGGTAGACAAGGCATTCTACTTGTTCATCAAGGCTTTCGACTTCTCCAACAAGGCATTTGACATGGTCAACAAGGCATTCGACTTGTTCAACAAGGCGTTCGAGTTGTTCAGAAAGGCGTTCGACTTGTTCAACAAGGCGTTCGACTTGTTCAACAAAGCGTTCGACTTGCTCAACAAGCCTTCTATCTGTTCAACAAGGCTTCTATCTGTTCAACAAGGCATGACTTTGTCAACAAGGAATTCAACTTGTTTAACAAGGCATTCTACTTGGTCACCAAGGCATTCTACTTGGTCAACCTAACGCTCGACTTGTTCAACTAGGCATTGTAGTTTGTCAACAAGGCATTCGACTTGTCCAACAAGGCATTCTACTTTGTCAAGAAGGTATTCGACTTGTCCAACAAGGCATTCTACTTGGTCAACAAGGCATTCGACTTGTTCAACAGGGCATTCTACTTGGTTAACAAGGCGAATTACTTGTTCAAAAAGGCATTCCACTTGGTCAACAAGGCATTCTACTTGTGCAAAAGGCCATTCAAATTGATCAACAAGACATACAAGGCATTCGACTTGGTCAACAAAGCCTAAAAGGCATTCGATTTTTTCAACAAGGCATTACTCTTGCTCAACAAGGCATTCGACTCTGTCAACAAGGCATTAAAGTTGTTCAACATGGCATTCTACTTGTTCAAAGGGCATTTGACATGGTCAACAAGGCATACAACGCATTCTACTTGTTCAACAAGGCATTCGACTAGTCCAACAAGGCATTCTGGTTTGTCAACAAGGCATTCGACTTGTCCAACAAGGCATTCTACTTGGTCAAGAACGCATTCGACTTGTCCAACAAGGCATTCTACTTGGTCTACAAGGCATTCGACTTGTTCAACAAGGCATTCTACTTGGTCCACAAGGCATTCTACTTGTTCAAAAGGCCATTCAAATTGGTCAACAAGACATACAAGGCATTCGACTTGGTCAACAAAGCATACAAGGCATTCGAATTGTTCAACAAGGCATTACTCTTGGTCAACATGGCATTCGGCTTTGTTCAACAAGGCATTCGACTTTGTCAACAAGGCATTCTACTTGTTCAACGGGCATTTGACTTGGTCAACAAGGCATACAAGGCATTCTACTTGTTCAACAAGGCATTCGACTTGTCTAACGAGGCAATTACTTGGTCAACAAGGCATCAACTTGTTCAACAAGGCATTCTACTTGGTCAACAAGGCATTCGACTTATTCAACATGACATTTTACTTGCTCCACAAGGCATTCGACTTGTCCAACGAGGCATTTTACTTTGTCAACAAGGCATTTGACTTGTTCCACAAGGCATTCTACTTTGTCAACAAGGCATTCGAGTTGTTCAACAAGGCATTCTACTTGGTCAACAAGGCGATCGACTTGTTCAAAAAGGCATTCTACTTGGTCAACAAGGCATACTACTTGTTCAAAAGGCCATTCAAATTGGACAACAAGACCTACAAGGCATTCGACTTGGTTAACAAAGCATACAGCGCATTCGAATTGTTTAACAAGGCATTACTCTTGGTCAAAAAGGCATTCGGCTAGTTCAACAAAGGCATTCGACTTTGTCAACCAGGCATTTAAGTTTTTTTTTTTTTTTGATGAATGTCCCATTATATATATATATATATGAAGAGAAAAATACAAAATAGCACGTATGAGTAGAAACTCATGCCGCAAACAACCGATAACAAGCTATCGGATAACAACGACATCAACTACGACATCGACTACGACTGCGTCGACAACTAAAGCTCGAAACAAGCTACCATGCAACTCGCCACAGACGGCGAATAGCAGCTACTTGTAAAGGATATCTATGTGCTACAGTGTCCAATCGTAAACAAGCATTCCCCAGAACCAAAGCAATCACTTGCTCAGGGGAGCCGCGTCTATGCTCCTTCCACCGTGTATTCCGTTCCTGCCAAATGTGATAAACAAGCGACGACAAAACATGACGATAGGCTACATGGTAAAGATGATGCCCTCGCCACTTAGCCGCTGCCCATATGACATCAACACGCCACTCAGGAAACGGCCATCTCCATCTAATCTGGCGGCTCAAAAGCCTCAAACAGCGTCTCGAGAAGTGACAATCAAAGAACAAATAGTTATGTGTCTCTCGTATGTTATTGTCACACAACAGGCATGTATCTGTTCCCGCTCGATGTTCTACCCATGCAAATTCTTGAGTCGAAAGACGTCCCCGAATCGCCAGCCATAGAATGAATTCGTAGCGTGGAACTCGTAAACATCCGCCAAATAGCATAGCCCAACCCACCGGATCACTTCTCAATCGGATCGCTTCTCGGACTGATTTTGTCGAGAAATGACCATTCGGAGTACCTTCCCACCGCAGTAAGTCACGACGTGACGGGTCCACAGCTGGTAGATGTGGACTAAGCTCAATGAACTCAACTGTAGATTGAGCAGGCCACATCCACCTATGTGTCGAGATAACAGCGCTAAAAACAAGGCATTTTACTTGGTCAACAAGGCGTTCGACTTGTTCAACAAGTCCTTCGACTTGTTCAACAAGTCCTTCGACTTGTTTAAAAAGGCTTCTATCTATTCAACAAGGCATTCGACTTGGTCAACAAAGCATACAACGCATTCGAATTCTTTAACAAGGCATTACTCTTGGTCGACAAGGCATTTGGCTTCTTCAACAAGGCATTCGACTTTGTCAAGGCATTTAAGTTATTCAACAAGGCATGCTACTTGTTGAAAGGGCATTTGACTTGTCAACAAGGCATACAAGGCATTCTACTTGTTCATTAAGGCATTCGACTTGTCCAACAAGGCATTTTCTTTTTCAACAAGGCATTGGACTTGTTCAACAAGGCATTTTACTTGGTCAACAAGGCATTCGACTTGTTCAACAAGGCATTCCACTTGTTTAGCTAGGCATTTTACTTGGTCAACAAGGCATTTGACTTGGTCAACAAGGCATTTGACTTGTACAACAAGGCATTCGACTTGGTCAACAAGGCATTCGACTTGTTCAACAAGGCATTCGACGTGTTCAACAAGTCGTTCGACTTGTTCGACAAGGCATTCGACTTTTTCAACAAGGCTTCTATCTGTTCAACAAGGCATGACTTTGTCAACAAGGAATTCAACTTGTTTGACAAGGCATTTGACTTAGTCACCAAGGCATTTTAGTTGGTCAACCTGGCGCTCGACTTGTTCAACAAGTCATTCTAGTTGGTCAACAAGGCATTCGACTTGTTCATCAAGGCATTCGACTTGTTCAACAAGGCATTCTACTTATTCAACAAGGCGTTCGACTTGTTCAACAAGGCATTCGACTTGTTTAACAAGGCTTCTATCTGTTCAACAAGGCATGAGTTTGTTAACAAGGAATTCAACTTGTTCAACAACGCATTCGACTTGGTCACCAAGGCATTCTACTTGGTCAACCTAGCGCTCGACTTGTTTAACAAGGCTTTCTAGTTGGTCAACAAGGCATTCGACAGGTCCAACAAGGCATTCTACTTGTATACCAAGGCATTCGACTTGTCCAACAAGACATTTTACTTGTTCAAAAGGCCATTCAAATTGATCAACAAGACATACAAGGCATTCGACTTGGTCAACAAAGCATAAAAGGCATTCGATTTTTTCAACAAGGCATTCGGCTTGTTCAACAAGGCATTTAAGTCGTTCGACTTGTTCGACAAGGCATTCGACTTTTTCAACAAGGCTTCTATCTGTTCAACAAGGCATGACTTTGTCAACAAGGAATTCAACTTGTTTGACAAGGCATTCGACTTAGTCACCAATGCATTCTAGTTGGTCAACCTGGCGCTGGACTTGTTCAACAAGTCATTCCAGTTGGTCACAAGGCATTCGACTTGTTCATCAAGGCATTCGACTTGTTCAACAAGGCGTTCTACTTATTCAACAAGGCGTTCGACTTGTTGGACAAGGCATTCGACTTGTGTAACAAGGCTTCTATCTGTTCAACAAGGCATGAGTTTGTTAACAAGGAATTCAACTTGTTCAACAACGCATTCGACTTGGTCACCAAGGCATTCTACTTGGTCAACCTAGCGCTCGACTTGTTTAACAAGGCATTCTAGTTGGTCAACAATGCATTCGACAGGTCCAACAAGGCATTCTACTTGTATACCAAGGCATTCGACTTGTCCAACAAGACATTTTACTTGTTCAAAAGGCTATTCAAATTGATCAACAAGACATACAAGGCATTTTTTTTTTGGATTTTTGTCCCTTTATATATATAAATATATATGAAAAGAAGAATACAAAAGAGCGCGCAGGAGAAAAACTCATGCCGCATCAACCGATAACATGCTATCGGGTACAACTACGATATCAACAACGACATCAGCAACTAGCTCCCCCACCGCCCTTCCGTGGTCTCTCTTATTGAGACCACGCACATTCTACACACCTACAGGGATCATGGATCACTCCCTGCTCTCAGCATCTTCTAATTCATGCGATCCACGCTTGCAACAACCAGATCTTGATGGACTACGTTCTGCATACCCGGAGTTTGCCATGCAATTATCGGCGTTTGCATCTTTGAAGGTGCGGGTTCAGGATCACGACCCGACGATGGATGCATCGGCGGAGATGACGACGTTTTTGCATGATCCATCTATTTCCGGCGAAGATTTGGCGCATCTGGAACATCAAGCAGAGAATAATCCAATTTTGGTAAAGATCCTTGCATATCTTTGGGCAAATATGGGATTATCCCGTCCAGGTTCGACGTATCTGCACCAAGATCGGGCTATGGATTCATCTATTTCCGGCGAAGATTTGGCGCATCTGGAGCAGCAAGTAGAGAATAACCCAATTATGGTAAAGACCCTCGCATATCTTCGGGCAGATATGGGAATATCTCGTCCAGGTTCGATGTATCTGCACCAAGATCGGGCACCCAAAAATAGAATGCCTTGTATGGAATCCTCAACGACGGATTGGGCTGAGATTGGATCCATTCTCTACAATTCGCTTTCAGAAAATATTCCCGGATTTAGCGAACGATTTGATGTGGCAGCGTTCGAAGATCTAATTGGGCGCGTTCATGGAGCTCCACCGGAGCAGCAACCACCACCGTCGACACATATGGCTAGCGGATCGCTACACAGGTCGGACACACGGAATAATCCTATGCGCCCGTGGACCCGCCGCCAACGGCGCTACCCGGACATTATCGGCCCACTACGTGACCCACGAATTGGAAATGACCGCCCTATACGCCCAGGCACACCACCGCCGCCATCTGGCATGGCCTTGATCAACGATGATGCGTCAGATGATCCAACGATGAAGCCGCAGTCACCGACCACGACGGCTGCAAGAAACGAGGTTAGGGCCGATGCTGATGGGCCTAGGGTTTGACTGTCCCGGGTTGCTGATGGGCCCAAGGAGTCGCCGCCCAGGGTTTCGCCGTCTAGGGCTGCGGCGGAAGGAACTAGGGCTTCAACGTTTAGGATCTCGCCGTCTCGGGTTTCCACTTATGAACCTAGGGTTATCAATCCTAGGGTTTCGCCGTTAATAACTCACCCGGCTGTACCTCATGGGCTGCAAACCATGGCACCATTGCCGACGCGCAAGGAGGTGTCTACCTCGCCGCACGCAAACCCTCAGCCATCGTCTGCTGCGGTAACTCGCGGGACGGTGCACGAAGAAGCACCTCGCAAACCAAGCCCTACACGCTATACCTTGACATATACAGCCCCAACTCTCAAGGACGGTGTCGCGGAGGCCTGCCCATCATGGGAGGTCGCAAAGAGGGGTGCGGCACGTTGGGACAATACCCTCGTAGGGTATTTTCTGGGGAAAAAACCATATTTTCCGTTTGTTGAACGGCATTTCCGTTCAATTTGGGAGGAACTGTTGGAGGTACGCGCAACGGCCAACGGTTTTTTCAAATTCAGATTTGCAACCGCGGCAGGAGCCAATGCGGTTCTTGAAGGAGGACCGTGGCTCATGCAAGGTCAACCCATTTTTCTCGAGGCTTGGCGAACGGGGATGTCTCTCGAGAAAATTCAGCACACCCATGTTCCGCTATGGGTGAAATTGCGTAACGTTCCGGGCGAGTTCTGGACACAGGAGGGGTTAGGCATTGTCGCTAGCGTCGTCGGGAAGCCACTCTTCGCAGATTCTATGACGATTTCAGCGGAACGTATTGACTACGCTCGGGTATGCATATCAAAGAATCTCCAGGAGCCTTTTCTTGAAAGCTTCAATATTCGCATTCCACGTGAAGGTGGAGGATCTGACGGCGCGGTTACAGTTCGTGTCGAGTACGAATGGAGGCCGCGGAAGTGCTCCTTATGCGGTGCATGGACCCACGGGGCGGGAACATGTCCCTCTCGTCGAACCCAACAGCCACGATCAAATACGGGACCGAGGCAATCCACGGGGCAGCGCACATCGACGATGCCGAAGAAACCCTAGAATGGCCCACACACACGGCGCGAATGGAGAAGAGTTGGTCATCCCGACAAGGGCAAGGAGGTTGTTGTTCCACCCACCAACATGGAGCAAGATCACGAGCCGCGGCTGCAGGAGTACCCGAAGCCTGTAGATGGATGTTCAACAAGTTCAGTCAACGCGCAGCAGGGAGCTATTGTACTAGCTAGCATTAACCCATTCGAGGTTCTTGCGGACTTGGACGACTTGGACACGGCGAACACACTTAGGGGTCCTGAAGCAGCCCTTCTCGACGTGTGCCCATGATCCCAATCGCCGTTTGGAATGTACGTGGTCTAAACAGGGTAGACCACAGATGGGCGGTGGGGGATATTATTACTAAGTATAAGCTGTTGATTATCGGGCTGTTAGAGACACGGGTCTCCGAGCAGAATGCGGCTGCCCTTTCACATTCTACCAGGGCTTGGAGTTGGTTCTTTGAATACGATAATGGGCCGGCATCTCGTATCTGGGTGGGCTGGGATGCCCGCCTAGTTACTGTCACAATTCTTGCGTACACCACTCAGACCATTCACTGTAAGGCGACGATCCTTGCGGAGCGTGAGGATTTCTTCATCACATTCGCATACGGTCATAATCAGAGACTGTCCCGACGCGACCTTTGGACAGATCTCATCGAGACCTCACAGCTGCACGCAAACTCACCATGGCTTGTTATGGGGGATTTCAACGCGATCATGGCAAACACGGACGCGCGGGGAGGATCGGCCACGGGGGGCTGTCCGGAGATGATTGCATGCATGACTACATCGGACCTCGCAACCCTGCCATGCACGGGGCAACTCTGCACGTGGTATAACCAGTAAGGGGGCACGTCGGGTGTATGGCGACGCCTCGATAGGATGCTTGGCAACCCCTCTTGGTTCGCTAGATTTGGGGACCTTACTTATCATTGCGCAACCCCTGCTACATCGGACCACTCTCCACTCATCCTCGCGACTACAGCTAGGGCTTCTGAGAGGAATAATTCTTTTCGTTTTGATAATTTTTTGGCGCATGATCCTCGTTTTCTTCCTATCGTGGTGAAAACTTGGAGTCTGCAAGCAAATGGATACCCGATGTATGTAGTCGTCCAAAGACTGAAAGCGATGAAGAGGGAACTACGACAACTACGGCGAGACAAGGGTGATCTCAATCGTAACGTGCTCGAGGCGCGCAAATTTCTAGAGATTGCTCAGGACATGGCGGCAAACTATCCATTGGAGGATCAATTACTAATCTTGGAGAAGCAATGTCGGCTTGTGTATGCTAAAGCGGTCGAATTGGAGCATTCGGCACTCCTTCAGCGGGCGAAACTGGCATGGCTCAAGGACGGTGACCAATGCACTTCTTTTTTCTTCAAGAAAGTGGCCACACGGCGGGCTGGAAATCGTATCTTCCACTTGGAGGATGAGGCGGGAAACACGTTCGAGGGTGGTGCACAAGTGCGGGCTGAATTGGTCCGATATTACTCGGAACTCCTCGGGCAATCCATGCGGACAATCCCAATATCCGCCTCTGACATCGCGCCTTACTTCGGGGCAGCGCTCAGCACAACCGAAGCGGAGGCAATGGTTCAGCCGGTCACTGATGTGGAAATCAACAACGCGCTGCATGCAATGGGAGATAACAAATCACCCGGGCCAGACGGGTACTCTGCGGTTTTCTACAAGCGGGCATGGCACATCATCGGGGAGGATATCTCGTTCGCCATCCGGGATTTCTTCCGGATGGGACGCCTCCTAAGGGAGCTGAATTCGACCCTTATCACCCTCATTCCAAAAGGGGATAATCCACGCATGGCGAAGGATTTTCGACCGATTGCCTGCTGTAACGTTCTCTATAAGATCATCTCCAAGATCATTGTTAATCCGCTACGAGACAGCTTGGGGAAACTTGTCCACCCTACACAGACGGCATTCATCCCTGGAAGGCGTATTTCCGACAACATTCTCTTAGCCCAAGAGATTTGTCATGGATACAATAGAGCCGGGCTGCCTGAACGGGTGGCTCTTAAGGTCGACCTTGCCAAGGCATATGATAAGATTGAGTGGGATTTTATCTTTGCCACACTTCAGGCACTTCACTTTCACCCGACTTTCATTGGGTGGGTCCGGTCATGCCTCACGTCGACGCATTTTTCCATCAACATCAACGGTAGGCCGGAGGGTATCTTCAAAGGACGGCAGGGTCTCAGACAAGGCGACCCCATATCACCTTATCTCTTTCTAGTTGGTCAACAAGGTATTCGACTTGTCCAACAATGCATTCTACTTGGTCAATAAGTCATTCGACTTGTCCAACAAGGCATTCTACTTGGTCAACAAGGCATTCGACTTGATCAACAAGGCATTCTACTTGGTCAACAAGGCGATCGACTTGTTCAGCAAGGCATTCCACTTGGTCAACAATGCATTCTACTTTTTCAAAAGGCCATTCAAATTGGTCAACAAGACATACAAGGCATTCGACTTGGTCAACAAAACATGAAAGACATTCGATTTTTTCAACAAGGCATCTATCTTGATCAACAAGCCATTCGGCTTGTTCAACAAGGCATTTAAGTTGTTCAACAATGCATTCTATTGTTCAAAGGGCATTTGACATGGTCAACAAGGCATACAAGCCATTCTACTTGTTCAACAAGGCATTCGACTTCTCCAACAAGGCATTTTACTTGGTCAACAAGGCATTCGAATTGTTCAACAAGGCATTCTACTTGGTGAACAAGGCATTCGACTTGTTCAGCAAGACAATCTACTTGTTCCACAAGGCATTCGACTTGTCCAACAAGTCATTGTACTTGGTCAACAAGGCATTCAACTTGTTCAACAAGGCATTCTACTTGGCCAATAAGGAATTTCACTTGTCCAACAAGCATTATACTTGGTCAATAAGGCATTCGACTTGTTCCACAAGGCATTCTACTTGGTCAACAAGGCGATCGACTTGTTCAAAAAGGCATTCTACTTGGTCAACAAGGCATACTACTTGTTCAAAAGGCCATTCAAATTGGTCAACAAGACCTACAAGGCATTCGACTTGGTTAACAAAGCATACAGCGCATTCGAATTGTTTAACAAGGCATTACTCTTGGTCAACAAGGCATTCGGCTAGTTCAACAAAGGCATTGACTTTGTCAACAAGGCATTTAAGTTTTTTTTTTTGGATGAATGTCCCATTATATATATATATATATGAAGAGAAAAATACAAAATAACACGTATGAGTAGAAACTCACGCCGCAAACAACCGATAACAAGCTATCGAATAACAACGACATCAACTACGACATCGACTACGACTGCGTCGACAACTAAAGCTCGAAACAAGCTACCATGCAACTCGCCACAGACGGCGAATAACAGCTACTTGTAAAGGATATCTATGTGCTACAGTGTCCAATCGTAAACAAGCATTCCCCAGAACCAAAGCAATCACTTGCTCAGGGGAGCCGCGTCTCTGCTCCTTCCACCGTGTATTCCGTTCCTGCCAAATGTTATAGACAAGCGACGACAAAACATGACGATAGGCTACATGGTAAAGATGATGCCCTCGCCACTTAGCCGCTGCCCATATGACATCAACACGCCACTCACGAAACGGCCATCTCCATCTAATCTGGCGGCTCAAAAACCTCAAACAGCGTCTCGAGAAGCGACAATCAAAGAACAAATGGTTATGTGTCTCTCGTATGTTATTGTCACACAACAGGCATGTATCTGTTCCCGCTCGCTGTTCCACCCATGCAAATTCTCGAGTCGAAAGACGTCCCCGAATCGCCAGCCATAGAATGAATTCGTAGCGTCGAACTCGTAAACATCCGCCAAATAGCATAGCCCAACCCACCGGATCACTTCTCAATCGGATCGCTTCTCGGACTGATTTTGTCGCGAAATGACCATTCGGAGTGCCTTCCCACCGCAGTAAGTCACGACGTGACGGGTCCACTGCTGGTAGATGTGGACTAAGCTCAATGAACTAACTGTAGATTGAGCAGGCCACATCCACCCATGTGTCGAGATAACAGCGCTAAGAGGAGCATCATGTGGTAGTCCCATAACCAGCGGGCCTCGTGGAAAACGATCCATCAATGGATATGAAAACAACCAGGGGTCCTTCCATAGGGAAATGGAAGAACCATTTCCTATATGAAAAGAAATGAGTGACCTAAGTAGAGGCCGTAACTTCAGCATCTTCTTCCAGCTCCAAGCGTCATTAGGTGCAGGACGCACCACCCAAAAAGAATTGGAGCGGAGTCGATTGAGAAGCAACCATTCCACCCAAATCCAGCTCTCCTCTCGGGAGACAACACTCCATAAATGCCGCAAAAGGAGGGCCTTGTTATCCGTTGCAATCGAACGAATTCCAAGACCTCCCTCAGCAACAGGTAAGCAAATGTCCACCCACGCAACTTTTGCCGGCGACCCTGCCCAGAGAAAGCGTCGAAAACGAGCCTCCAAAGCCGCAATGATCCCCTTCGGCAATAGGAAAACCCCCGACCAATACGCATGCGTGGTAGTCAGTACCGACTTGATAAGTTGAACCCGCCCCGCATATGACAGGGAGCGGTTAAGCCATGATCCCAGTCGCGCATCAACCTTGTGTAACAATGGGTTACAATCTGCTAGCGTCAATCGAGAGTGAAGTAGCGGAACTCCTAGATATCGTACAGGCAACTGTCCCCTTAGAAACCCCATGAGACCATGGAGGTCATTCGCAAGGCTCTCCGCCCGCTTGGCAACAAACATCTCGCTTTTGGCCGGGTTCGGATGAAGTCCAGAAAGCATTGCAAATTCCACTAATGCTTCCTTGATAACTCCAGCCGACACAAGATCGGCGTGATAGAACATGAGGAGATCGTCAGCAAAAGAGAGCATAGAAAGTCTATTCGCCTCGCATCGCCAATGATAACGGAACTGAGGCTCACGGCTGATCCGATGTGTGACGATGCCATGTAGCACCTCCATGACTAATGTAAATATATACGGCGATATAGGATCGCCTTGCCGAAGACCACGCTTCCCTGCAAAGTATCCCGCTGGGTGTCCATGGATATTAATCGAGAAAGTCGTCGTGGTCATACAACATCTCACCCAATGGATAAAGATAGGATGAAACTTCATAGCCGTGAGCGTGGCTAACACGAAGCTCCCCTCAACCTTATCATAAGCCTTAGCCAGGTCAATCTTGAAGGTTACACGAGGAGGGCGCCTATTGCATCGATAGCCTGAACAAATCTCCTGTGCTAACAAGATATTATCACTTATGCGTCGCCTAGGGATAAACGCCGTCTAAGAAGAGTGAACCAAACTTCTTAACCATGGTTTGAGCCGATTGGCCATAATCTTCGAGATAATCTTGAAGAGAACATTACAACACGACATTGGCCGAAAATCCGACGCTTTCCTCGGGGAATCACCCTTTGGAATAAGTGTAAGAAGCGTGCTATTCAGTCCTTTTAGCAAATGGCCTGACGAAAAAAACTCCTGGACGGCCTGAATCAAGGCATCACCAATAACTCCCCACGCTGCCTTGAAAAACCCCGCCGAATAGCCATCCGGTCCCGGGGCCTTTTCATCCCCCATCGAGAAAAGTGCCTCCTTAATCTCTAAAGCCTCCACCTTTTTTTTGGATTAATGTCCCTTTATATATATATATGAAAAGAAGAATACAAAAGAGCGCGCAGGAGAAAAACTCATGCCGCATCAACCGATAACATGCTATCCGGTACAACTACGATATCAACAACGACATCGACAACTAGCTCCCTCACCGCCCTTCCGTGGTCCCTCTTATTGAGACCACGCACATTCTACACACCTATAGGGATCATGGATCACCCCCTGTTGGGGCTGCCGTTGCTTCAGGGCCCGTAGAAAAAGGAGGATCATTATCCTCATCCCGTAACGAGTGCAAAATAGCGAAAGAGTTAGAGGCCAACCCAACCTCCTCATGCATGGGCACCACCTGCGAATGTGGCTTATTGGTCCGAGACGATGTCGACAATCCTCCAGCACACTCTGTTGACCGGGCCAGTTTTCTACCATTAGCTGCCCCATCCCGTGGTTCCACCCTCACGGCTTTGCCCTTTGCGCCCACATGCATCCACTCTACACGTGCGCTAGGAATCACCGCCCCTCCATTTCCCGCTCGAACCCCATCTGCCCCAACATGTGACTCCACCCGTGCTGCTTTGCCCTTTGCTCCCACCTGCCGCCCCTCTACTCGTGGCTTATTGCCACCCACCCGAACAGCCCTCAGCCGAGGATCCAGTCGTTTTTCCGGTGCGCTTTGTCCATCGGAGGACATCGGACACGCCGTCGATGCATGATTCCAAGATGCACACTTCAGACATTTGGTTGGTCTCCATTCGTACTCCACCCGCACAGTTGCCACACCCGATGTACCTCCACACTCTAACGGCAGTCGAATATTAAAGTGCTCCACAAATGGGTCAGCAAGCTTCTTAAGTACACAAACACGTGCAAAATCAATACGCTCTCCACTTGTTGTAACGCCATCAGCAAACAAGGGCTGCCCCACAGCACTAGCAACGATCCCCAAACCAGCTTGAGTCCAGAATTCGCTTGGGACATTCCATAACTTAACCCATAGAGGTACTTCTACGAGATCCCGCTTCGCAAACGACATTCCTGGCCTCCAAACCTCCATGAAGAGTGGCTGCCCTTGGAAGAGCCAAGGTCCCCCTTCAAGGACCCCATGCATTGTATCCGCCGACATAAAACGAAACTTAAAGAAACCATTAATGGTAGCCCTGACCTCGGCAAGGTCAGCCCAATTTGCCCGCACAAATCGCTCCACAAAGGGAAAATATGGCGTCTTTCCCAAAAAGTAGCCCACCAGTGTATGCTCCCATCGAGCAAAACCTTGACGGGCCACCTCCCACGTAGGTCGAACCTCCGCCACCCCATCTATGACTGCCGGCGCAGTGTAAACCAACGGAAGTCGCCGCACTCCGGTGCGGTTAGCCTGCCTCGCCGACCCCTTGGCAACCACTGCAAACGTCGGCTTTGGCGGATTTACCTTAGCCGGCACCGAAACCGTATCCGTTACCTTTGCCACCACTGTAGAAACTCTAGGTCCGTCATCAAGGATATAAATTTTTTCCACGATAGCCGTCGGCGCTGACGTCGTCATCCCCTCTTTCGCACCATCCCCAATCGTGAGATTGCATCTACCAGCCTCCCGTTCCGGAGAAAACCTAGGCCCAAGACCACGTGGATGCTTGTGGCCTATATCAATCAAAGAAACCCTAGCCTTCATATGATGATCATGCAAATTTCCCGCATCGGGCTGTGTGTCATCCCCAACCACCGTATGTTCAACGCGTGGAGTATGATGCGTGACCAATGGCGCAGCCGCATCAACCAATATCTCGTTATCCCATCCAAAATCTTTACGAAGATATTGTAGTATCCTTTCCAAAGACGGATTAGTAGCAGATTCCTTCATTAAGTATACGAGATCCTCTCCCAAAATAGAAGCATTTTCCATATCTTCAAGATCTCCCAGCGATTTCTTACCATCCAGCTTGATCCTTTCCAAAGACGAATTAGTAGCAGATTCCTTTATTAAGTATACGAGATCTCCTCCCAAAATAGAAGCACTTTCCATATCTTCAAGATCTCCCAGCGATTTCTTACCATCCGGCATGATCCTTTTCCAAAGACGGATTAGTAGCGGATTCCTTCATTGAGTATACGAGATCTCCTCCCAAAATAGAAGTACTTTCCATATCTTCAAGATCTCCCACCGATTTCTTACCATCCGGCCTGATCCTTTCCAAAGACGGATTCCGAATCATATCAGTTGCAGCCTCATCAGATAGCTTCCTTGCTACGAATGGTGCAATCTCTCGTGGCTCAACGGGAACCTCCCTCGCTGACTGTCCCAATAAGGTCTGGTATAACCGAATCAACTCTGCTCGAACGCTATCTTCTCCTTCAAAAACCTCGCCCATATCACCTTCAAGGGAAAAAATGCGGTTAGTCGCACGACGCAATGCCACCTTCTTAAAGAAATAAGAGGTGCATTGGTCCCCTTCTTTAAGAAACGCCAACTTAGCACACTGGGATAAGGCAGCATGTTCGATCTCGATGGCCTTCGCATACACCCTCTTACAGATACGCTTCAACTCATGAAATCGACTTTCCATGGGAAAAAACGTCGCAAACTGCTGGCACACATCAAGAAAGTGTTTGGCTTCACTAACATTCACCGCAAGGTTACCCTTTACCCTTCTCATCTGTCGGAGAATGGGTTTCAGTAGTTTCAGTCGTCGTACCAGTGTGTACATCGGGTAACCCTGGATCGGAATCTGCCAAATCTTCTGGACATGTAAAAGGAACTGTGCGTCATGGGTCAGAAAATTATCGAAACGAAAAGGACCGCATCGGGGACTTCTGCGCACCAACTCGAGAGGTAGCGGGCTATGGTCCGATGTCGATGGGAGCATTTAAGTTATTCAACAAGGCATTCTACTTGTTAAAAGGGCATTTGACTTGGTCAACACGGCATACAAGGCATTCTACTTGTTCATCAAGGCCTTCGACTTGTCCAACAAGGCATTCTACTTCGTCAACAAGGCATTCTACTTGTTAAAAGGGCATTTGACTTGGTCAACAAGGTCAACAAGTCATTCAACTTGTTCAACAAGGCATTCTACTTGGTCAACAAGGCATTTACTTATTCAGCATGACATTTTACTTGTTCAACAAGGCATTCGACTTGTTCAACAAGGCATTCTACTTGGTCAACAAGGCATTGGACTTGTTCAACAAGGCATTCGATTTTTTCAACAAGGCGTTCTACTTTTTCAACAAGGCGTTCGACTTGTTCAACAAGGCTTTCGACTTGTTTAACAAGGCTTTTATCTGTTCAACAAGGCATAACTTTGTCAACAAGGAATTCAACTTGTTCAAAAAGGCATTCGACTTGGTCACCAAGGCATTCTAGTGGGTCAACCTGGTGCTCGACTTGTTTAACAAGGCATTCTAGTTGGTCAACAAGGCATTCGACAGGTCCAACAAGGCATTCTACTTGTATACCAAGGCATTCGACTTGTCCAACAAGGCATTCTACTTGTTCAAAAGGCCATTTAAATTGGTCAACAAGACATAGAAGCCATTTGACTTGGTCAACAAAGCATACAGGGCATTCGACTTGTTCAACAAGGCATTACTCTTGGTCAACAAGGCATTCGGCTTGTTCAACAAGGCATTCGACTTTGTCAACAAAGATTCTACTAGTTGAAAGGGCATTTGACTTGGTCAACAACGCATTCAAGGCGATCTACTTGTTCAACAAGGCATTCAACTTGTACAACAAGGCATTTTACTTGGTCAACAAGGCATTCGACTTGTTCAACAAGGCATTCTACTTTTTCCACAAGGCATTCGACTTGTCCAACAAGGCCTTGTACTTGGTCCACAAGGCATTCGACTTTTCCAACAAGACATTCTACTTGGTCAATAAGGCATTTCACTTGCCAACAAGCATTCTACTTGGTCAACAAGGCATTCGACTTGTTCAACAAGGAATTCTACTTGGTCAACAAGGCGATCGACTTGTTCAAAAAGGCATTTTACTTGGTCAACAAGGCATACTACTTGTTCAAAAGACCATTCAAATTGGTCAACAAGACCTACAAGGCATTCGACTTGGTTAACAAAGCGTACAACGCATTCGAATTGTTTAACAAGGCATTACTCTTGGTCAACAAGGCATTCGGCTTGTTCAACAAGGCATTCGACTTTGTCAACAAGGCATTTAAGTTATTCAACAAGGCATTCTACTTGTTCAAAGGGCATTTGACTTGGTCAACAAGGCATACAAGGCATTCGACATGTTCATCAAGGCATTCGACTTGTCCAACAAGGCATTTTACTGGGTCAACAAGGCATTCGACTTGTTCAACAAGGCATTCTACTTGGTCAACAAGGCATTCGACTTGTTCAACAAGGCATTCTACTTGGTCAACAAGGCATTTGACTTGTTCAACAAAGCATTCGATTTTTTCAAAAAGGCGTTCTACTTTTTCAACAAGGCGTTTGACTTGTTCAACAAGGCATTCGACTTGTTCAACAAGGCTTCTATCTGTTCAACAAGGAATGACTTTGTCAACAAGGAATTTAACTTGTTCAAAAAGGCATTCGACTTGGTCACCAAGGCATTCTAGTTGGTCAACCTGGCGCTCGACTTGTTTACCAAGGCATTCTAGTTGGTCAACAAGGCATTCGACAGGTCCAACAAAGGCCATTGAAATTGGTCAATAAGACATAGAAGCCATTTGACTTGGTCAACAAAGCATACAAGGCATTCGACTTGTTCAACAAGGCATTACTCTTGGTCAACAAGGCATTCGGCTTGTTCAACAAGGCATTCGACTTTATCAACAAGGATTCTACTTGTTGAAAGGGCATTTGACTTAGTCAACAAGGCATACAAGGCATTCAAGGCGTTCTACTTGTTCAACAAGGCATTCGACTTGTACAACAAGGCATTTACTTGGTCAACAAGGCATTCGACTTGTTCAACAAGGCATTCGGTTTGTTCAACAAGGCGTTCGACTTGCAAAAACAAGTCATTCGACTTGGTCAACAAGGCATTTGACTTGTTCAACAAGGCATGACTTTGTGAGCAAGAAATTCAACTTATTCAACAAGGCATTCGACTTGGTCAACAAGACTAACTAGTTGGTAAACCAAGTGCTCCACTTGTTCAACATGGTATTCTACTCGGTCAACAAGGAATTCGACTTGTCGAACAAGGCATTCTACTTGGTCAACAAGGGATTCGACTTGTCCAACAAGGCATTCTACTTGGTCAACAAGGCATTGGACTTGTTCAACAAGGCATTCTACTTGGTCAACAAGGCGTTCGACCTTTTCAACAAGGCATTCTACTTGTTCAGAAGGCCATTTAAATTGGTCAACAAGACATAGAAGCCATTTGACTTGGTCAACAAAGCATACAAGGCATTCGACTTGTTCAACAAGGCATTACTCTTGGTCAACAAGGCATTCGACTTTGTCAACACGGATTCTACTTGTTGAAAGGGCATTTGACTTGGTCAACAAGGCATCCAAGGCATTCAAGGGGTTCTACTTGTTGAACAAGGCATTCGACTTGTACAACAAGGCATTTTACTTGGTCAACAAGGCATTCGACTTGTTCAACAAGGCATTCGGTTTGTTTAACAAGGCGTTCGACTTGCAAAAACAAGGCATTCGACTTGTTTAATAAGGCTTCAACTTGTTCAACAAGGCATGACTTTGTGAGCAAGAAATTCAACCTATTCAACAAGACATTCGACTTGGCCAACAAGACATTCTAGTTGGTCAACCAGGTGCTCCACTTGTTCAACATGGTATTCTACTCGGTCAACAAGGAATTCGACTTGTCGAACAAGGCATTCTACTTGGTCAACAAGGGATTCGACTTGTCCAACAAAGGCATTCTACTTGGTCAACAAGGCATTGCACTTGTTCAACAAGGCATTCTACATGGTCAACAAGGCGTTCGACTTGTTCAACAACGCATTCTACTTTGTCAGAAGGCCATTTAAATTGGTCAACAAGACATAGAAGCCATTTGACTTGGTCAACAAAGCATACAAGGCATTCGACTTATTCAACAAGGCATTACTCTTGGTCAACAAGGCATTCGATTTTGTCAACACGGATTCTACTTGTTGAAAGGGCATTTGACTTGGTTAACAAGGCATTCAAGGCATTCTACTTGTTCAACAAGGCATTCGACTTGTACAACAAGGCATTTTACTTGGTCAACAAGGCATTCGACTTGTTCAACAAGGCATTCGGTTTGTTCAACAAGGCGTTCGACTTGCAAAAACAAGGCATTCGACTTGTTTAATAAGGCTTGAACTTGTTCAACAAGCCATGACTTTGTGAGCAAGAAATTCAACCTATTCAACAAGACATTCGACTTGGTCAACAAGACATTCTAGTTGGTCAACCAGGTGCTCCACTTGTTCAACATGGTATTCTACTCGGTCAACAAGGAATTCGACTTGTCGAACAAGGCATTCTACTTGGTCAACAAGGGATTCGACTTGTCCAACAAAGGCATTCTACTTGGTCAACAAGGCATTGCACTTGTTCAACAAGGCATTCTACTTGGTCAACAAGGCGTTCGACTTGTTCAACAAGGCATTCTACTTGGTCAGAAGGCCATTTAAATTGGTCAACAAGACATAGAAGCCATTTGACTTGGTCAACAAAGCATACAAGGCATTCGACTTGTTCAACAAGGCATTACTCTTGGTCAACAAGGCATACGGCTTGTTCAACAAGGCATTCGACTTTGTCAACACGGATTCTACTTGTTGAAAGGGCATTTGACTTGGTCAACAAGGCATTCAAGGCGTTCTACTTGTTCAACAAGGCATTCGACTTGTACAACAAGGCATTTTACTTGGTCAACAAGGCATTCGACTTGTTCAACAAGGCATTCGGTTTGTTCAACAAGGCGTTCGACTTGCAAAAACAAGGCATTCGACTTGTTTAATAAGGCTTCAACTTGTTCAACAAGCCATGACTTTGTGAGCAAGAAATTCAACCTATTCAACAAGACATTCGACTTGGTCAACAAGACATTCTAGTTGGTCAACCAGGTGCTCCACTTGTTCAACATGGTATTCTACTCGGTCAACAAGGAATTCGACTTGTCGAACAAGGCATTCTACTTGGTCAACAAGGGATTCGACTTGTCCAACAAAGGCATTCTACTTGGTCAACAAGGCATTGCACTTGTTCAACAAGGCATTCTACTTGGTCAACAAGGCGTTCGACTTGTTCAACAAGGCATTCTACTTGGTCAGAAGGCCATTTAAATTGGTCAACAAGACATAGAAGCCATTTGACTTGGTCAACAAAGCATACAAGGCATTCGACTTGTTCAACAAGGCATTACTTTTGTTCAACAAGGCATACGGCTTGTTCAACAAGGCATTCGACTTTGTCAACACGGATTCTACTTGTTGAAAGGGCATTTGACTTGGTCAACTAGGCATCCAAGGCATTATAGGCGTTCTACTTGTTCAACAAGGCATTCGACTTGTACAACAAGGAATTTTACTTGGTCAACACGGCATTCGACTTGTTCAACAAGGCATTTGGTTTGTTCAACAAGGCGTTCGACTTGCAAAAACAAGGCATTCGACTTGTTTAATAAGGCTTCAACTTGTTCAAGAAGGCATGACTTTGTGAGCAAGAAATTCCACCTATTCAACAAGGCATTCGACTTGGTCACCAAGTCATTCTAGTTGGTCAACCAGGTGCTCCACTTGTTCAACATGGTATTCTACTCGGTCAACAAGCAATTCGACTTGTCTAACAAGGCATTCTACTTTGTCAACAAGGGATTCGACTTGTCCAACAAGTCGTTCTACTTGGTCAACAAGGCATTGGACTTGTTTAACAAGGCATTCTACTTGGTCAACAAGGCGTTCGACTTGTTCAACAAGGCATTAAACTTGGTCAACAAGGCATTCTACTTGTGTTCAGAAGGCCATTTAAATTGGTCAACAAGACATAGAAGCCATTTGACTTGGTCAACAAAGCATACAATGCATTCGACTTGTTCAACAAGGCATTCTACTTCGTCAACAAGGCATTCGACTTGTTCAACAATGCATTCTACTTGGTCAACAAGGCATTAGACTTGTTCAACAAGGCATTTGATTTTTTTTTTTTTGGGAACGTTCACTAAATAAATGAAATAAATGACAGTAAAGCGCACATGATATGATTCATGTCGCAAAGACCAGGGACATGCCACTGTGTACAAGATGGATATAATCTCTATCCACCAAACAAACTACCATAAATAACGTTCATACATCTACCAAGCAATGTGCCACAGGCGACGCAGGGCACAATACTGTAGCTCATATCGACACGGTAGTAATGACAGGTGCATAAGCAATACCCTCACAATATCCTCAACGAGCTGTTGGGGATGCTGTTGTCTGCCATCAGTCCAACGGTGGTTTCGCTCAGTCCAGATGTGGTGAATCGTCGAAGTCAGAACATGTCGATATGCCAGATGCTGGAGGTGCATACCTTTCCACCGCAGGCCAGCCCATCTAATCCCCTGCTGCCAATCGCGGTAAGGCCAGAGAAACCGAATATGCCGCCGAAGAAGTCGTAAGCATCGAGATGTGTATGGGCAATCAAAGAAAAGGTGATTGATCGTCTCCATCTCATCCGCGTCACACAATAAGCAAGCACTGGACGCGGCCTTGAGCGCAACCCAAGGCTTATCTCTGGTAGCTAGGCGTTCACGAATAGCAAGCCATAAGATGAATTCATAGCTTAAGACCCTAAGCACCCCTCCAAATAGGGCTGTCCAATGAACCGGCGAGCGTTTCTGCCGGAACGCATCCCGAGCAGAAGCAGTGGTGAAAAGTCCTGTGGGAGACGGTAGCCATCGGTAAGAGTCAGCTTCCAATGGGTCAACGTCCGGGAGCATGGGTTCAATCATTTCACTTGATTTTTTCAACAAGGCGTTATACTTTTTCAACAAGGCATTTCACTTGTTCAACAAGGCATTCGATTTTTTCAACAAGGCATTCGACTTGTTTAACAAGGCTTCTATCTGTTCAACAAGGCATGAATTTGTCAACAAGGAATTCAACTTGTTCAAAAAGGCATTCGACTCGGTCACCAAGGCATTTTAGTGTGTCAACCTGGCGCTCGACTTGTTTAACAAGGCATTCTAGTTGGTCAAAAAGGCATTGGACAGGTCCAACAAGGCATTCTACTTGTATACCAAGGCATTCGACTTGTCCAACAAGGCATTCTACTTGGTCAACAAAGCATAAAAGACATTCGATTTTTTCAACAAGGCATTACTCTTGCTCAACAAGGCATTCGACTTTGTCAACAAGGCATTTAAGTTGTTCAACATGGCATTCTACTTGTTCAAAGGGCATTTGACATGGTCAACAAGGCATACAAGGCATTCTACTTGTTCAACAAGGCATTCGACTAGTCCAACAAGGCATTCTAGTTTGTCAACAAGGCATTCGACTTGTCCAACAAGGCATTCTACTTGGTCAAGAAGGCATTCGACTTGTCCAACAAGGCATTTTACTTGGTCAACAAGGCATTCGACTTGTTCAACAAGGCATTCTACTTGGTCGACAAGGCGATCGACTTGTTCAACAAGGCATTCAAGTTGGTCAACAAGGCATTCTACTTGTTCAAAAGGCCATTCAAATTGGTCAAGAAGACATACAAGGCATTCGACATGGTTAACAAAGCATACAAGACATTCAACTTGTTCAACAAGGCATTACTCTTGGTCAACAAGGCATTCGACTTTGTCAACAAGGATTCTAGTTTTTGAAAGGGCATTTGAATTGGTCAATAAGGCATACAAGGCATTCAAGGCATTCTACTTGTTCAACAAGGCATTCGACTTGTACAACAAGGCATTTTACTTGTTCAACAAGGCATTCGACTTGTTTAACAAGGCATTCGGTTTGTTCAACAAGGCGTTCGACTTGCAAAAACAAGGCATTCGACTTGTTTAAGAAGGCTTCTACTTGTTCAACAAGGCATGACTTTGTGAGCAAGAAATTCAACCTATTCAACAAGGCATTCGACTTGGTGAACAAGACATTGTAGTTGGTCAACCAGGTGCTCGACTTGTTAAACATGGCATTCTACTCGGTTAACAAGGCATTCGACTTGTCCGACAAGGCATTCTACTTGGTCAACAAGGCATTCGACTTGTCCAACAATGAATTCTAATTGGTCAAGAAGGCATTGGACTTGTTCAACAAGTCATTCTACTTGGTCAACAAGCCGATCGACTTGTTCAACAAGACATTCAACTTGGTCAACAAGGCATTCTACTTGTTCAAAAGGCCATTCAAATTGGTCTACAAGATATACAAGGCATTTGACTTGTTCAACAAAGCATTCGACTTGTTCAACAAGGCATTGTACTTTGTCAACAAGTCATTACTAAGTCAACAAGACATTCAACATGTTCAACAAGACATTCTACTATTTCAAAAGGGCATTCGACTTGGTCAACAAGGCATAGAAGGCAGTCTACTTGTTCAAAAAGGCATTCAACTTATTCAAAAAGGCATTCCACTTGGTCAAAAAGGCACTCGACTTTGTCAAAAAGGCATTCGACTTATTCCACAAGGAATTTGAATTATTAAACAAGGATATCGACTTGTCCAACAAGGAAGTGTACTTGTTCCACAAGGCATTCCACTTGGCCAACAAGGCATTACTTTGTCAACAGGGAATTCAACTTTTTCAACAAGGCATTACTTCGTCAACAAGACATTTTTTTTTTGGATTAATGTCCCTTTATATATATATATATATATATATATATATGAAAAGAAGAATACAAAAGAGCGCGCAGGAGAAAAACTCATGCCGCATCAACCGATAACATGCTATCGGGTACAACTACGATATCAACAACGACATCGACAACTAGCTCCCCCACCGCCCTTCCGTGGTCCCTCTTATTGAGACCACGCACATTCTACACACCTACAGGGATCATGGATCACCCCCTGTTGGGGCTGCCGTTGCTTCAGGGCCCGTAGAAAAAGGAGGACCATTATCCTCATCCCGTAACGAGTGCAAAATAGCGAAAGAGTTAGAGGCCAACCCAACCTCCTCATGCACGGGCACCACCCGCGAATGTGGCTCTGTGGTCCGAGACGATGTCGACAATCCTCCAGCACACTCTGTTGACCGGGCCAGTTTTCTACCATTAGCTGCCCCATCCCGTGGCTAAAGGAGGATCATTATCCTCATCCTGTAACAAGGCATTTTGACTTGCTCAAGAAGGTATTCGATTTGATCAACAAGGCATTCTACTTGTTTAAAAGGGCATTCGACTTGGTCTACAAAGCATACAAGGCATTCTACCTGTTTAACAAGGCATTTGACTTGTTCAACAAGCATTCAACTTGGTCAACAAGGCATAGACGGCATACTACTTGTTCAACAAGGCTTTTGACTTATTCAACAAGGCAGTCTACTTGGTCAACAAAGCAGACAAGGCATTCGACTAGTATAACAAGACATTACTTGGTCAACAAGAGATTCGACTTGTTCAATAAGTCATTCAACTTTGTCAAAAAGGCATATTTAAGTTGTTCACAAGGCATTCGACTTGTTCAACAAGGCATTCTACTAGTTCAAAAGAGCATTTGATCTTGTCAACAAGGTATACCAGGCATTCTACTTGTTCAACAAGGCATTCGACTTGGTCAATAAGGCATTCGACTTGGCACTCTACTTGGTCAACAAGGCTTTTGACTTGTGTAACAAGGCATTCTACTTCTCAAAAAGGCATTCGACTTGTTCAAGAAGGAATTCGACTTATTCAACAAGGCATTCGACTTGTTCAACAAGGCATTCTACATGTTTAACATGGCATTCTACTTGGTCAACAAGGCATTCGACTTGTTCAACAAGGCATTTCATGGTCAACAATCATTCGACTTGATCACAAGGCATTCTACTAGTTCAATAAGGCATTCGACTTGTTCAACAAGGCATTTACTTTTTCAACTGGGTATGACTTTGTCAGCAAGGTAGTCGACTTGTTCAACAAGGCATTTTACTTTGCCAATAAGGCATAACTTGGTGAACATGGTAATCGACTTGTTTAACAAGACATTCGACTTGTGCAACAAAGCATTACTTGGTAACCAAGGCATTCGACTTGATCAACAAGGTATTTAAGTTGTTCAACAAGGCATTCGACTTATTCAAAAAGGCATTCTTCTTGATAAAAAGGTCATTCGACTTGGATAAAAGGTATACGACTTGTCGAACCAGGCATTCTACTTGGTCAACAATGCATTATACCTGGTTAACATGGCATTTGAGTTGTTCAACAAGGCGTTCGACTTGTTCAACAAGGCAGTCGACTTGTTCAACAAGGAATTCTACTTGGTCAAAAAGGCATTTGACTTGTTCAACAAGGCATTGTACTTTGTCAACAAGTCATTACTAAGTCAACAAGGCATTCAACATGTACAACAAGACATTTTACTATTTCAAAAGGGCATTCGACTTGGTCAACAAGGCATAGAAGGCATTCTATTTGTTCAAAAACGCATTCAACTTGTTCAAAAAGGCATTCCACTTGGTCAAAAAGGCATTCGACTTATTCAACAAGGAATTCGACTTATTCAACAAGGATATCGACTTGTCCAACAAGGCAGTGTACTTGTTCAACAAGGCAATCCATTTGGCCAACAAGGCATTCCTTTGTCAACAGGGAATTCAACTTTTTCAACAAGGCATTACTTCGTCAACAAGGCATTTGACTTGTTCAACAAGGCATTCGACTAGGTCAACAAGGTATTCGATTTGATCAACAAGGCATTCTACGTGTTTAAATGGGCATTCGACTTGGTCTACAAATCATACAAGGCATTCTACCTGTTCAACAAGGCATTACTTGGTCAACAATGCATTCGACTTGTTCAGCAAGCATTCAACTTGGTCAACAAGGCATAGACGGCATACTACTTGTTTAAACAGGCTTTGGACTTATTCAACAAGGCATTCGACTTATTCAACAAGGCATTCTACTTGGTCAACAAAGCAGACAAGGCATTCGTCTTGTATAACAAGGCATTACTTGGTCAACAAGAGATTCGACTTGTACAACAGGGCATTTGATCCTGTCAATAAGGTATACTAGGCATTCTACTTGTTCAACAAGGCATTCCACTTGGCATTCTACTTGGTCAACAAGGCATTTGACTTGTTCAACAAGGTATTCTACTTGTCAAAAAGGCATTCGACTTGTTCAACAAGGAATTCGGCTTATTTAACAAGGCATTCGACTTGTTCAACAAGGCAATCTACATGTTTAACATGGCATTCTAATTGGTCAAAAAGGCATTCGACTTGTTCAACAAGGCATTTCATGGTCAACAAGGTATTCGACTTGATCACAAGGCATTCAACTAGTTCAATAAGGCATTCGACTTGTTCAACAAGGCATCCACTTTTTCAACTGGGTATGACTTGGTCAGCAAGGTAGTCGACTTGTTCAACAAGGCAATTTACTTGGTCAATAAGGCATGACCTGGTGAACATGGCAATCGACTTGTTTAACAAGACATTCGACTTGTGCAACAAGGCATCGACTTGGTCAACAAGGTATTTAAGTTGTTCAACAAGGCATTCGACTTATTCAAAAAAGCATTCTTCTTGTTAAAAAGGCCATTCGACTTGGATAACAAGGCATACAAATCATTGTACTTGTTCAACAAGGCATTCTACTTGGTCAACAATGCATTCTACCAGGTTAACATGGCATTTGAGTTGTTCAACAAGGCGTTCGACTTGTTCAACAAGGCATTCGAGTTGTTCAACAAGGCATTCTACTTGGTCAACAAGGCATTTGACTTGTTCAACAAGGCATTCGACTTGTTCAACAAGGCATTGTACTTTGTCAACAAGGCATTACTTGGTCAACAAGGCATTCAACATGTTCAACAAGGCATCGTACTATTTCGAATGGGCATTCGACATGGTCAATAGGGCATAGAAGGCATTCTACTTGTTCAAAAAGGCATTCAACTTGTTCAAAAATGCATTTTAATTAGTCAATAAGACATGACTTGGTGAACATGGCATTCGACTTGTTTAACAAGACATTCGACTTGTGAAACAAGGCATTACTTGGTAACCAAAGCATTCGACTTGGTTAACAAGACATTTAAGCTATTCAACAAGGCATTCGACTTGCTTAATAAACCATTCTTCTTGTTAAAGAGGGTATTCGACTTGGATACCAAGGCATGCAAGGCATTGTACTTCTTCTACAAGACATTCAATTTATTCAACAAGGCATTCTACTTTGTCAACAAGGTGTGACTTTGTCAGTAAGGTAGTCGACTTGTTTAACAAGGCGTTCGACTTGTTCAACAAGGCATTCTACTTGTTCAAAGGGCATTGTACTTGGTCAACAAGACATTCTACTTGGTCAACAAGGCATTCGACTTCTTCAGCAAGACATTCAACTTGTTAAACATTGCAATACTTGGTCAACAAGGCATTCGACTAGGTGATAAGGTATTCGACTTGTTCAACAAGGCATTCAACTTGTTCTATAAGGCATTTTCTTGGTCAACAAGGCATTCGACTTGTCCAACAAGGCATTTTTTACTTGGTCAACAAGGCATTCGACTTGTTCGACAAGGCATTCTACTTGGTCAACAAGCATTCGACTTGTTCAACAATGCATTCGATTTGTTCAACAAGACATTCGACTTGTTTAACAAGGCATTTTACATGTTTAACATGGCATTCTCCTTGGTCAACAAGGCATTCGACTTGTTCAACAAGGCATTTCATGATCAACAAGGCATTCGATTTAATCACATGGCATTCAACTAGTTCAATAAGGCATTCGACTTGTTCAACAAGGCATTCACTTTGTCAACTGGGTATGACTTGGTCAGCCAGGTAGTCAACTTGTTCCACAAGGCATTTTACTTGGTCAATAAAGCATGACTTGGTGAACATGGCAATCGACTTGTTAAAAAGGCCATTCGACTTGGATAACAAGGCATACAAAGCATTGTACTTGTTCAACAAGACATTCGACTTCTGCAACAAGGCATTCTACTTGGTTAACATGGCATTTGAGTTGTTCAACAAGGCGTTCGACTTGTGCAACAAGGCATTCTACTAGTTCAACCTGGCATTTTACTTGGTCAATAAGGCATGACTTGGTGAACATGGCATTCGACTTGTTTAACAAGACATTCGACTTGTGCAACAATGCATTACTTGGTGACCAAGGTATTCTTCCTTTTAAAAAGAGCATTCGACTTGGATAACAAGACATTGAACTTGTTCAACAAGGCATTCGATTTGTTCAACAAGGTATTCGAGTTGTTCAACAAGGCATTCTACTTGGTCAACAAAGCATTTGACTTGTTCAACAAGGCATTACTTGGTCAAGAAGGCATTCAACATGTTCAACAAGGCATTCTACTATTTCAAATTGGCATTCGACTTGTTTAAAAAGGCATTCTTCTTGCTAAAGAGGGTATTCGACTTGGATAACATGGCATACAAGGCATTGTACTTGTTCTACAAGGCTTTCGACTTGTTCAACAAGGTATGACTTGGTCAGCAAGGTAGTCGACTTGTTCAACAAGGCATTCTACTTGTTCAAAGGGCATTATACTTAGTCAACGACATTCGACTTGTTCAACATGGCATTACTTGGTCAACAAGGCATTCGACTTGGTGATAAGACATTGACTTGTTCAACAAGGCATTCAACTTGTTCAATAAGACATTTTACTTGGTCAACAAGGCATTCTAGTTGGTCAACCTGGTACTCAACTTCAACAAGGCATTCTAGTTGGTCAATAAGGCATGACTTGGTGAACATAGCATTTTTTTTTTGGATTAATGTCCCTTTATATATATGTATATGAAAAGAAGAATACAAAAGAGCGCGCAGGAGAAAAACTCATGCCGCATCAACCGATAACATGCTATCGGGTACAATTACGATATCAACAACGACATCGACAACTAGCTCCCCCACCGCCCTTCCGTGGTCTCTCTTATTGAGACCACGCACATTCTATACACCTACAGGGATCATGGATCACCCCCTGTTGGGGCTGCCGTTGCTTCAGGATCATTATCCTCATCCCGTAACGAGTGCAAAATAGCGAAAGAGTTAGAGGCCAACCCAACCTCCTCATGCACGGGCACCACCCGCGAATGTGGCTCTGTGGTCCGAGACGATGTCGACAATCTTCCAGCACACTCTGTGGACCGGACCAGTTTTCTACCATTAGCTGCCCCATCCCGTGGTTCCACCCTCACGGCTCTGCCCTTTGCGCCCACATGCATCCACTCTACACGTGCGCTAGGAATCACCGCCCCTCCATTTCCCGCTCGAACCCCATCTGCCCCAACATGTGACTCCACTCGTGCTGTTTTGCCCTTTGCTCCCACATGCCGCCCCTCTACTCGTGGCTTATTGGCACCAACCCGAACAACCCTCAGCCGAGGATCCGGTCGTTTTCCCGGTGCGCTTTGTCCATCGGAGGACATCGGACACGCCGTCGACGCATGATTCTAAGAAGCACACTTCAGACATTTGGTTGGTCTCCATTCGTACTCCACCCGCACAGTTGCCACACCCGATGTACCCCCACACTCTAATGGCAGTCGAATATTAAAGTGCTCCACAAACGGGTCAGCAAGCTTCTTAAGTACACAAACACGTGCAAAATCAATACGCTCTCCACTTGTTGTAACGCCATCAGCAAACAAGGGCTGCCCCACAGCACTAGCAACGATCCCCAAACCAGCCTGAGTCCAGAATTCGCTTGGGACATTCCATAACTTAACCCATAGAGGTACTTCTACGAGATCCCGCTTCGCAAACGACATTCCTGGCCTCCAAACCTCCAAGAAGAGTGGCTGCCCTTGGAAGAGCCAAGGTCCTCCTTCAAGGACCCCATGCATTGCATCCGCCGACATAAAACAAAACTTAAAGAAACCATTAATGGTAGCCCTGACCTCGGCAAGGTCAGCCCAATTCGCCCGCACAAATCGCTCCACAAAGGGAAAATATGGCTTCTTTCCCAAAAAATAGCCCACCAGTGTATGCTCCCATCGGGCCACCTCCCACGTAGGTCGAACCTCCGCCACCCCATCTAAGACTGCCAGCGCAGTGTAAACCAACGGAAGTCGCCACACTCCGGTGCGGTTAGCCTGCCTCGCCGACCTCTTGGCAACCACCGCAAACGTCGGCTTTGGCGGATTTACCTTAGCCGGCACCGAAACCGTATCCGTCACCTTTGCCACCACTGTAGAAACTCTAGGTCCGTCATCAAGGATAGAAATTTTTTCCACGGTAGCCGTCGGCGCTGACGTCGTCATCCCCTCTTTCACACCATCCCCAATCGTGAGATTGCATCTACCAGCCTCCCGTTCCGGAGAAAACCTAGGCCCAAGACCACGTGGATGCTTGTGGCCCATATCAATCAAAGAAACCCTAGCCCTTCATGTGATGATCATGCAAATTTCCCGCATCGGGCTGTGCGTCATCCCCAACCACCGTATGATCAACGCGTGGAGTATGATGCGTGACCAATGGCGCAGCCGCATCAACCAATATCTCGTTATCCCATCCAAAATCTTACGAAGATATTGTAGTATCCTTTCCAAAGACGGATTAGTAGCAGATTCCTTCATTAAGTATACGAGATCCTCTCCCAAAATAGAAGCATTTTCCATATCTTCAAGATCTCCCAGCGATTTCTTACCATCCAGCTTGATCATTTCCAAAGACGGATTAGTAGCAGATTCCTTCATTAAGTATACGAGATCTCGTCCCAAAATAGAAGCACTTTCCATATCTTCAAGATCTCCCAGCGATTTCTTACCATCCGGCATGATCCTTTCCAAAGACGGATTAGTAGCGGATTCCTTCATTGAGTATACGAGATCTCCTCCCAGAATAGAAGCACTTTCCATATCTTCAAGATCTCCCACCGATTTCTTACCATCCGGCCTGATCCTTTCCAAAGACGGATTAGTAGCAGATTCCTTCATTGAGTATACGAGATCTCCTCCCAAAATAGAAGCACTTTCCATATCTTCAAGATCTCCCAACGATTTCTTACCATCCGACCTTCGTTGATCTTCAAGATCTCCCAGCGATTCCTTATCATCCAGCCTTCGCTGATCACGAGTAGGTGGTGGTGTATCCGGCCTTCGTCGGATCAGATCTCGGACTGGAGATCCCGATCCACGTAGTGGCTGTAGAATCGTGATACCAGCCCCCGATTGTGGCATCTCGCGCGTTTGGGCTGCCACGACACCGGATCTACCATGAAGTTTCTCCATCAACACATTAAAACGTGCCCCGTCAAAACGCTTAGCAAACGTAGGATAGTCTTGCAGTAAAGAATCTATCTCGAGCGGTCGGGGATCCTCAGCAATCACCATCTCAACTGAAGAGATCGAATTCATCGTTGATCCACACATCAACGAGCATGAAGCCATAACAACACCGTAAAAGTGAATTAACTAACGAATTGAAACTAATTGAAAGAGACACAACCCTCCAAAGCCGTCTGATCCCGGCGATGGAGGAGGCCGATCGTGATCCACCGCCCGACAAAGTGGCGTTAGGTTGGTGATTATAAAAAGAGTGAAGATTTGGCCGATTGTGGACGAAAATGTTAGAGAAACTCTAGAGATAGGAGAGAGCAAAATCGCATAGAGAGAGAGAGAGAACATTATTATATTATAAGTTGTCTTTCCCTTTGTTTGCTACCGTTCAACGACTGAAGCTACTTAAGCCAAGGCTCAAGGAGCTTAGAGCGAAGGGGGACCTAAGTCGGAATGATTTGGAGGCTAAGCAATTCCTTGAGCTTAGCCAGATTTTCGTTGATCGCTATCCTGCCGAGGCCCTTTTCCATGATTTCGAGCGAGCTTGTCGTTTGTTGTATGCGAAGGCTATGGATATGGAGCAATCTGCGCTTGCTCAGCGGGCCAAATTGGCCTGGCTGAAGGATGGTGATCAGTGCTCTTTTTTTTTAAGAAGGTGGCCCTTCGTCGTGCGGGTAATTTTATATTCTCGTTAAAAGGGGCTGATGGGCAACTTATAGAGTGAGAACAGCCAGTGATTGATGAGTTGCTTCGATTCCATTCTAAGATCTGGGGACAACTGGCTAGAGGAAACCGGTTAGTTGGGACAAGGTTTCTGAGTTTGTCTCGAATACACTCTCACTGAGGAAGATGTGGCTACGATGGTTCGGGCGGTGACTGTAGATGAGGTGAGAGAGGTGGTGTTTGCGATGGGTGACGAAAAGGCATTGGGTCCTGATGGCTACACTGTTGCTTTCTTTAAAGCGGCTTGGGAGATTGTGGGGGCTGATATGGTGGAGGCAATGCGGGATTTTTTTGCACGGGACGGCTCCTTAAATGGGTGAATAGTACGCTCATTACTCTTATCCCTAAAGGAGGTGTTGGGAGGAAGGCTTTGGATTTTCGGCCGATTTCGTGCTGTAATGTTTTATATAAGGACATCTTGAAGATCCTTGCGAACCGGTTGCAACCAGTTTTGGCGGGGTTGGTGCATCCATCTCATACGGTGTTTATCCCTGGAAGGCGGATCAGTGATAACATTCTTCTTGCCCATGAAGTTTGCCATGGATAATAGAATAGGAGTCGGCCCCATCGGGTTACCTTTAAGATAGACCTGGCTAAAGCCTATGACAAGGTGGAGTGGAGTTTCATACTGGCTGCTCTCGAGGCCATGCGATTTCATCCACAATTTATCCGATGGGTGAGAGCTTGTCTTACTTCCACGGAGTTCTCCATTAACATCAATGGGGCTTCTGATGGATTTTTTTAGGGGAAACGGGGTCTTCGACAAGGGGATCCGTTATCTCCTTATTTGTTTATGCTTGTCATGGAGGTTCTGCATGGTATAGTCGACCGACATATTCGGGAAGCCGGGGATTTTCAGTTCCATTGGAGGTTTGAAGCTAGCAGCTTGGTGATGTTGATGTTTGTTGATGATCTGCTCTTCAGTCATGCGGATACTAGATCTGTTGGGATTCTGAAGGCAGCCCTTGATGTTTTTGCCTCTCTTTCGGGCCTTTGCCCTAACTCGGCAAAGAGCGAAATGTTCATGTCCAAGACGGTCGAAAGTCTCACGGTGCAGTTGCAGGGTATTATGGGTTTTCGTAGTAGTCAGCTTCCGGTGCGGTACCTAGGTGTTCCTCTGATTCATTCCAGGCTTCGGATAGCTGACTCTCCCTTGATTCAGTCGGTGGACAGGAGGTTGGGGTCGTGGCTGAATCGGTCCCTCTCGTATGCGGGGCGTGTGCAGCTTATTAATAATCCAATCCCGATACGGGGAGGTAGTGACAATAACTAACAATATCGGGCTCTACGAGTCTGGTAATTGGAATTAGTACAATCTAAATCCCATAACAAGGATCCATTGGAGGGCAAGTCTGGCGCCAGCTGTCGCGGTAATTCCAGCTCCAATAGCGTATATTTAAGTTATTGCAGTTAAAAAGCTCGTAGTTGGACCTTGGGATGGGCCGGCCGATCGGCTTTTCGGTCTGTTCCGGCCGTCCCGTCTCTTCTGTCGGCAATGCGCTCCTGGTCTAAGGTGGCCGGGTCGCGCCTCCGGCGCTGTTACTTTGAAGAAATTAAAGTGCTCAAAGCAAGCCTATGCTCTGAATACATTAGCATGGGATAACATCATAGAATTTCGGTCCTATTACGTTGACCTTCGGGATAGGAGTAATGATTAACAGGGACAGCCGTGGGCATTCGTATTTCATAATCAGAGGTGAAATTCTTTGATTTATAAAAGACGAACAACAGCGAAAGCATTTGCCAAGGATGTTTTCATTAATCAAGAACGAAAGTTGGGGAACTCAAAGACGATCAGATACCGTCCTAGTCTCAACCATAAACGATGCCGACCAGGGGTTGGCGGATGTTGCTTTCAGGACTCTGCCAGTACCTTATGAGAAATCGAAGTCTTCGGGTTCCGGGGGGAGTATGGTCGCAAGGCTGAAACTTAAGGGAATTGACGGAATGGAACCACCAGGAGTGGAGTTTGCGGCTTAATTTGACTCAACACGGGGAAACTTACCTGGTCCAGGCATAGTAAGGATTGACAGACTGATAGCTCTATGGGTGGTGGTGCATGGCCGTTCTTAGTTGGTGGAGCGATTTGTCTGGTTAATTTCGTTAACGAAAGAGACCTCAACCTGCTAACTAGCTATGCGGAGGTATCCATTCGCAGCTAGATTCTAAGAGGGACTACAGCCTTTTAGGCCGCGGAAGTTTGAGGCAATAACAGCCGTGATGCCCTTAGGTGTTCTGGGCCACCCGTCGCTCCTACCGATTGAATTGTCCGGTGAAGTGTTCGAATCATGGCGACGGGCGCATATCGCCGCCCGCGACATTACGGTCCACTTAACCTGATCATTTAGAGAAGGGAGAAGTCGTAAACAGGTTTTTGTGGGTGACCATGCGGAAGGATTACTGTCGAACCTGCGAAGCAGACTACGAACACGTTCACCACGCCGAGCGACCACACGCGGGCGACGTCATGTCCAAGCCTGCATCCCGCATCCACATCCGTGTCGCACGGGCCATAACGAACCCCAGTGCAGAGCGAGCAAGGAACACGGAAGCAAATACACGTCCGGCCCGCCGACATCCGTGCCAGACGCCTCTCGAAATGTCTGAAACGACTCTCGACAACGAATATCTCGGCTCAAGCATCGATGAAGAACATAGTGAACGCAATACTTGTGTGAATTGTAGAATCCCGTGAACCATCGAGTCTTTCAACGCAAGTTGCGCCTGAGGCCTTCGGCCGAGGGCACGTCTGTCTAGGCATCACGCATCGCGTCGCCCCCCCCCCTCACCGCCCGAGCGGGAGTGGGGGCGGATACTGGGCTCGCCCTCCTAAACTCGATGCCCCGGGCTCGCGCTCTGCGACAAGTGGTGGTTGGACTTAGAACCCTCAACCCGCTCACTGTCGAGCCGTAGCATGCGTGGAGATATGCGAGGTCCGAGGAAGACATGGCCGTAAGGCCAGCGTGACTCCGACACGCGACTCCAAGTCAGGTGGGACCACCCGCTGAGTTTAAGCATATCAATATAAGTGGAGGAAAAGAAACTTACGAGGATTTCCCTAGTAACGGCGAGCGAACCGGGAATGGCCCAACTTGAGAATCTGGCGGCCACGCTGTCCAAATTGTAGTCTGGAGAAGCATCCTCAACGGTAGCCCGTGCCCAAGTTCCCTGGAAAGGGGCGTCGGAGAGGGTGAGAGCCCCGTCGTGCCCGGATCCTGTCGCACCACGAGGCGTTGTCGGTGAATCGGGTTATTTGGGAAAACAGTCCCAATCGGGGCGAAAGACTATTCGAACCATCTAGTAGTTGGTTCCCTCCGAAGTTTCCCTCAGGATAGCTGGAGCTCGAGTGCGAGTTCTATTGGGTAAAGCCAATGATTAGAGGCATCGGGGGCGCAACGCCCTCGACCTATTCTCAAACTTTAAATAGGTAGGATGGCGTGGCTGCTCAGTTGAGCCGCGCTGGAGAATCAAGAGCTCCAAGTGGGCTATTTTTGGTAAGCAGAATTGGAGATGTGGGATGAACCGGAAGCCGGGTTACGTTGCCCAACTGCGGGCTAACCTAGATCCCACAAAGGGTGTTGGTCGATTAAGACAGCATGACGGTGGTCATTGAAGTCGAAATCAGCTAACGAGTGTGTAACAACTCACCTGTTGAATCAACTAGCCCCGAAAATGGATGGCACTGAAGGGCGCGACCTATACCAGGCCGTCGGGGCAAGGGCCAGGACCCGATGAGTAGGAGGGCACGACGGTCGCACAAAACCCCGGGCGCGAGCTCGGGCGCGAGCGACCGTCGATGCGGATCTTTGTGGTGGTAGCAAATATTCAAATGAGAACTTTGAAGGCCGAAGAGGCGAAAGGTTCCATATGAACGACACTCGTACATCTTTGATTCAGAATTAGTTAGGCTAGCCTCAGAGGTAGCTAAACTAGTTTCTAATATGCTAATGTTTTCATGGGTTATTGTAAAGGTGGCTTCAGACTTAGCTAATTTCTTTTCTATTGATCTGACATTTTTACGTTCCTTACAAAAGGCTTTATATTTTTCTTTAAGTTCTAAAAATATGCTAAGGTCAAAATATTCTACCTCCCTCCCCGACATCGATTCTTCGCCTTCACCGTCACCGAACTCTGGCTCCTTGTCCTCTTCGCCCGACTCCGCTCCCTCCACCAAGGCCATCAGGGCTACATTGTCTGGCTCGCTTTCTGATGAGTCCTCAAGCCAATGGTCGTGCTCAGCCATTTGTGCTACGCCACTTTTCTTTTGCCTCAAAAGTTGAACATTCCTAGCGTAGTACTCCCCGTCCTTCTTATTTGGAAGGAAGCATTCTTTAGCCTAGTGGTCGGGCTTGCTATAGTTGTAGCATTTGTAAGGTTTAGTGGCACGCTTTGTCTCCGACTGCTGAGGAGGTTTTGGTGGTTGTCTGGAGCTGGATGAAACTCTCTATTTGTTTGCAGATGACAACGAATTCTTAAAAAATCTCTTGCCCATCATCTTCGTCATGAGAGTAATCTGCTTCTCGAAGTCTCTGAACTCGGGATTGGTGTCTGATCTAGAGTCTTCACTCTTTGACGGATTGGGAGGCTTCACATTCTTGTTCTTTTCAGATTTAGGGCTCCTCTTGAGCGTGTTGTCTGTAAGGCGAGTGGGTCTATCACTGCCTTGGTCCTATGTTTGCCAATTCTTCGTTGATATCGTCGGCGTGCTGCTGAAGACTCTCATAGATGCTATGGATATCAATCTCATCGAGGTCCTTGTTATGCCTGAAGTTAGTGGCTATTTTCTTCCATTCTGGCAGTATTGAAGTGAGGAATTTGACATTTAGCTCCATGTTCGTCTTTGTGACGTTGATCTTCCTCATCTCATTCACTTGGATCATGAACCTTCGATAAGTTTCTCCAATTTGCTCCCCGGGACTAGCCTTGAAGGAGTCATAAGCAGCAAGGGTGTTGACTTTCTTAGCTCTCAGTCCGACCTCAGTTCCCTGCATCATCTTTGTGACTTCATCCCACATATCTTTGGCCATTTGAAATCTATCGACTTGGATGAAGATGTCGTTTGGCATGGCTTGCAGAAGGTTGGTCTTTGTTAGGAGGTCGACTCTGGCTTGTTTCTTCTCCGGATCGTTGTACTCGACCGGTGTTTTGAGTACTATAGTTGGGAGAACTGCGGGGGTTGCCTGTGCATCTCCAGGGATGGTCATAAAAAATCTAGCTAATCCGTCTTCTAAGGACCGAATGATGTCATATCCACTCTCTTTCATCTCAAGGACGTTCAGGAACCTGCTCCTCCAGTCGGTGAATTCTCCTCGACTGAGTCCTGGTGGACAAACGTCACTTTCCATGGCTTGAGTGTCCATTGTTGGTTTTGGGTGATGGGATCTTTACATGTGTGATTGGATTGTATACGTGTATGTATTCGGGTGAGATTTTGGATTTTCGAAGTTCTTTATCGAAAATGTGGTTGAGAGAAGGTGATTTCGAAAAGTTTTTTAGTGCGAAAATCATGTTGCGAAATTAAGTTTCGAAAATTTTAAGGTTTCAAAAATTAGGATTTTTTAAATGAGTTTTAAAATTTTGTCGAAGTAATTTTCGAAATAATTTTCAATATGGTTTCGAAAATGTTCATTGCGAAAATGTTCCGAAAATTATTTTCGAAAGTCAAGGAATAGCAAAAATATTTTTCGAAAGTCAAGAGGTTGCGAAAATAATTTTCGAGATATGAGGTTTTCGAGATGAGGTATAGTTTCGAAAAATAATTTTGAGTGAACTTTGCGAATTCGAAACAAATTATCGAGAGTTCGAAAATGAGTTTCGAAAACTAATAAATCCAGATTTTGTTAGAAAATCACTCAATCTTGATGACACATTATGGGTTCCTGTACAGAAACTCTAAAAAATGTCTTATAACACTAGACGAGTTTAAAGCTAAGCAAAATAAAGACGATTTCACTCGAAATGTTGAAGAACAAGATAATATCGCAAAGCATAATAAAACTTACGAAAATGAAAAACAGCCTTGCGAAATCCAAAAGCTAGGTCCAATCAATCACGTTTCGGCTCTGATACCACTTGTAGGTTACCATACACCTCAACGATCAACAATGAGGGAATCAAAAAGTGATTTACGTGAGTTTTACCTTGAGTGTGTCTTCTTTAGAGAGAACTATAGTGGCGCAAGTTTCAAGGATAATTCTATTTTGATTCACAAATTAATGTGTAGGGTTTAGGTATTTATACATTTGAATAGGTAAAAACCTTTGGGCCCCTACTTGGCCCATTACAAACACTAGTCAATCACTAGAGCCCACATTTCGGACTCTAGTTCACTTAATAAAGAAATTACAAGACTTAGACTTAATTAAATTATATAGGAAACTTTAATATATCTAACATGCGTGGTGAACAAGTGTCGACTTGGTGAACAAGTTAGTCGACTTGGTTAACAAGGTATTCGACTTGGTCATCAAGGCATTCGACTTGGTTAACATGACATTGGACATTGTCAAAAGGGCAGTCGACTTGGTCAAAAAGTTATTCCTCTTGAACAACAAGTAATTCAACTTGGCCAACAAGCCATTCGACTTGGTCAGTAATTTATTCAATTTAATCAAAATAGCACTCGACTTGGTCAGCAAGTTATTCGACTTATGTCATCAAGTTATTCGACTTATGTCATCAAGTTATTGAACTTTCTCAACATTTGACTTTGGCAACGAGTTATTCGACTTGGTCAACATGGTATTCGACTTTGTGAACAAGTTATTCGACTTGGTCAAAATGTTTTCGACTTGGTCATCGATGAATTCTTCTTGGTCAACAATGCATTCGACTTGGTCAACAACACATTCAACTTGGTCAAAAGGGCATTCGACTTGGTCAAGAAGTTATTCGGCTTGGTGAACAAGGCTTCTGTACTAGTTTTTTGACTTGGTGAACAAGTTATTCGACGCAATCAACAAGTTATTCGACTCAATCAACAAGTTATTCGACTCAATGAACAAGTTATTCGAGTCAATCAACAAGTTATTCGACTCAATCAACAAGTTATTCGACTTGGTCAACAAGGCATTCGAATTGGTCAACAAGCTATTCGATTTGGGGAACAAGGTATTTGATTCGTGAATAAGTATTTGATTTGGTGAACAAGGCATTCGACTTGGTCAACAAGGAATATAACTATGTCAAGAGGGCATTCGACTTTGTCAATAAGTTATTCGTCATGAGGAAAAACTTATTCGACTTGGTCAACAAGTTATTTGACTTGGTGGACAAGTTTTTCGAATTGGTGAATAAGTTATTCGGCTGGGTGATCAAGACATTCGACTTGGTCAACAAGGCATTTGAATTTGTCAAAAGGGCATTCGACTTGGTCAACACGTTATTCCTCTTGGTCAACAAGGCATTCGACTTGGTCAACAAGGCTCGTGAAAAAGTTATTCGACCTTGTGAACAAGTTATTCGATTGGGTCAACAAGTGATTCGACTTTGTTAACAAGGCATTCGACTTGGTGTACAAGTTATTTGACATGGTCGACAAGTTATCAGGCTTGGTCAACAAGTTAACCGAATTGGTCAAGAAGGTATTCGACTTGATCAATAAGGTACTCCAGTTGGGGAACAAGGTATTTGACTTCGTGAACAAGTTAATTGGCTTAGTGAACAAGTTATTTTACATGGTGAACAAGTTATTCGACTTGGTCAAAAGGGCATTAGACTTGGTCAAGAAGTTCTTCGACCTGGTCAAAAAATTACTCGACGTGGTTAACATGGCATTCGACTTGGTCATAATGTTATTCGACTTGGTCAACAACGCCTTCGACTTGGTCAACAAAGCACTTGGTTAACAAGTCATTCGACTTGGTGACTAATTTATTCCACTTGGTCAACAAGGTATTGCACTTGATCATTAAGGCATTTGACTTCGACGACAAGTTATTCGAACAAGGCATTTGACTTGGTAAACAAGTTATCGGACTTGGTCAACAAGTAATTCCACTTGGTGAACAAATTATTCGACTTGGTGAAGAAGTTATTCGACTTGTGGACAAGTTATTCGACTTTGTGAACAAGTTATTTGACTTGCTCAACAAGCTATTTACTCGGTTAATAAGGGATTCGACTTGGTCAACATGCCATTCGACTTAGACAACAGTTTATTCAACTTGGTTAACTAGTTATTTAACTTGGTCAACAAGGCATTCAACTTGGTCAACAAGACATTTGGTCCAGGCATTCGACTTGTTTAACGAGTTATTCAACTTGGTCAACAAGTTATTCGACTTGGCCAACAAGCAATTTGACTTGATCAACAAGGTATCCGGTTTAATAAAAATAGCATTCGACTTTGTCAACAAGTTATTCGACAAGCTCAACAAATTATTCGACTTTGTCAACAAAGCACTCGACTTGGGCAACGAGTGATTTGACTTGGTCAACATGGTATTCAACTTGGTGAACTGTTAGGTCCTGATTCAACAATCAACAGGCAATCTAAGCACGAATTCTCGGTATTCGAGTAAGAAATCTTACGATATATGATCAGTCGAATATCCGTGTTGAAGATCTTGAGAGGTTGTTAGATGTTTTCGAGTTTCTCGAGCGTGATCTCTCGTTTAAAATATGAATTCGGAGCTTATTATTTTGTGAATTATTAAACTCCTATTAACTTTGATAGTGTACATCATATTTATACATATATTTAAGGTATAATTACTCTTAAGTCCTACACTATCAAAACTTCTAATTACGCCCCTAATTACAAGGATAATGAAATAATAAAGCATAATTCTAATATACTCTTCAATCTCCCCCTTTGTGCTTGTCTTCGTTTCAGATCCTTTTACCTTGTCGGGCGTAAAAAGACTTCCTCAATCCCAATGCTGTCTTGTAGCGTCGAACAGCATTCCTCAACTCCAATCTTTCATTTATGGCATCTAGAAGCTCGTTCAGGAGTGGGGCATCTTCTTCACAAAGATCTTCGAAGATTGTCTCTTCGGTGATCTCTCTCAATCTCTTCTGAATGTTCTTCTTCACTAACTTAAGCGTCCCATCGCAAAATTTATGAACTTCTGACTTCATCATAGCCCTTGTCTTTCCAATGACTGGATTTAGATAGGTTATGGCGAGGCCAGGGTTCTTGAAAATGTAGTTCTCGGGAAAGTTGTTGAGTGGGAAGCCCTTCATGAGCGGAGATTTCATGTTGACCTTCTTCATGTTGTTCTATATTGCAATTTGAAAGTCGTGTGCGGTGTGATATTTGATCTGCCGCACCATGAATCTTTTCAGCCCCTCGAGTCCTTCAGTCTTGATATATCCAGGATGTGTCTTGTACTTTTCTCTTGTACATTTGATATATTTGGTAGACTTCACCCGGTGGAAGGAATGAGAGATAGCTTTCATCTATCTCTTCTCGAGTGCGGTTGTTGTCCGCTCGCTCAATTATGTAGATAAGAGTTCGATATCTTCCAATCGTATGAGAGACTCCGACGAGTTGGAGAATCGATGGCTTGTTCTTGAAGTTTTCCTTCAGTTGATCAGCTGGAATGCCACTACGATTGAGTCCAAGATAGTTGAGCATGAAGATATGCTCCATTTTCTTCCTATCTTCCCAGTGTGAGATGCCCCTCAAATTAAGTTCGCTGAGCTTCTTGATCTTGTTTGGAGCCCTCCAAATATGCTTTCTTATGTCTTCAATGACTGGGACTTCAATTCTGACATTCTCCCATGGCGTCTCAACTCTAACTGTCCCTTTTGATAGACGGGGAGAAGAGTCGACTCTGAGCCTTATCATTTCGAGTAGCTCTGGAGGGCAGAACTGTAGTTCTCACCTTCTTGAAGTTCTTCTTCTTCAAGCAGTACCAAGTCCACTGAAGCTTGTTGTAGGAAGTATCTGACGTTGGAGAGTCGAGCTTGAGCAGCTTCCTATGGTTCCCATTCCGTCATCCACTTCTCGTTTAGTATGTAGTCATCTACGATCAGATCTGGATCGTAGGCAACTACTTCTTGATGAACTTGGGGGAGGTTTGAGGTTGCTATCGGATTTGGATTTGTAGGAGAGAGGGTTAGTGTTTGGGATATGGTGGGAGGTGTGGTTGTTTGTTGGTGGGTTTGAGATTGTGTGGTTGGGGGTGTGGGGACGATCCTCCAGCTTCTTGAGTCTTTGTCTGACTCAATCCACGGTCGCTCCTTGTTGTTCGTTGCCGTTTCTCCCCCTCATGACGATTCGGATCATCGGGATCATCTATTATTGTTTTGTAGAGACTTTCTTCTGCGGGAGTTCTTGTCTCTAGTGCAAAAAGGCATGAGATGAGGATATCATGAAACTGAGTGATCGGGATGGTGTACTGTATGGGTTGATAAATGAGGGTGAGGGAGTTGGGGTGGTGAGGATTGGTTGTAGTGGGGTGTGTAGAGTGGTGGTAGGAAGTGGTGAGGAGACGGGTGTGGTTTGTGTGTCGGTGGGAGCAGCTTCTGAGACTGGTGTTTTCCCGGTGTCTCTTCGGGAAGTCTCGAGAGCATGGAGCATTCGGTCCATCAGACGATCTTCTAGTGAATATAGGGCTGAGGAGAGTGCTTCTTGTAGTCTATGCTCCGTCACGAACATCGGTGGAGCGGGGCCAGGGAGGCGCTCCACTGTCACAACATCGGAGTAGATTTCCGATGTGTTGCCTATAGTAGGTCTTCAGGGTCCGATACGTCCAAGGACATCCGTTATCCACCCTGAAGTCACCACTTCAGAGGGTTGGCATATTGTTGGCTCCGAAGATATGGGGGTCCAATAGGGCTTCCACTCAATCCTTGAGATGATACGATAGGTATCACCTCTATGGGTGTTGAGACAGATTCAATTTGAATCTATTCAGTGGGCTGATCACCTGATCACCCGGTGATGGAAGTGTTGGCTCCGAAGCTTGTATGGGTGAAGGCACTGCACATGGGGCCGAGATTTGTTGTCGGCGAGGGCCCCTCCGTTGGAGTCTGTGTGCTTCATCGGAGTCGATTGCCTCAGGAGAGATATCTTGTGGGACACCTTCGGGTTCAATCTCCTGAGGCGTGACTTCGGGCTCTGTTGATGTCACCAATTGTTCCCTTTGAGAAGGTGTCGGGGCTGGATCCATGGCACGTACCATCGCCTCCGTGATGGAGTTGTTCTGGAAGTAATCTTGGTAGGCCTCTTCAGTTGGATCAGCTAAACGGAGCAGCTCCAATGGGATCAGCATTGATTGGAGTGCTAGATTGGCGGCCTTCGGGTTGTGGAAGAATGGAAGGCGTGGCGGGGTGTAGTCCGCAATCGGTGGTAGTTTCGGGATCTCTGGATGGACTTTCATGAAATGCGAGATCATTATCGGGAACCACCGGACATACGGAAGAGATCTAGCCTTCGACTTTTTTCTCCCTCTGATGTATCTGGTCGGCGAGATTGTTCCAGATCAGCTGGGTCACGTCATATCTTTTGGAGAAGACCACTCCGTGAAAAATGCGAAGAATGTTTCCATTCGCCTTGTCGAAGCCGGAGTGTTTTGGGGAGAGGCATTTGTTGATGATTTCGAACAGTGTCTTCCATGGCCATTAGATTTTTCGTCAAGGCGATGTGTCATGTATTGAGCTTTGTCATATAATCAATGTTGTCGCCGTTGACGAAGCTCTACATGCACCAGAATTGCTGGAAATAGACCATTGGTACGGTGGCCGTCATGGTCAGAGCTGGCCATAAAGCCCTCCTTTGAGGATGGATATTATGACGTCATCCGGACACCGAAACGTGGTTAAATCCAGTTGGAAGTTATTGTCTTGGACTGTCATATAACTTCCAGATGAGTAAATATGAGGGTAGTTGGAAGTTGCCATATCTGCAAAAACAGTAGTTAGTCGATAAAGTTTCATGAATGAATGAACTTGATTAAGCATGAATGTAGAGTAGAATTGTATATTTAAAGACTTATCGCGGAAGACTGAGTGAATATTTGAGAAATTTGTAGAATTAACTAAGTCTTAGAAGCGTGTATTTATTCGAGTAACAATTTATTTGTTTTTTTTTTAAATTTGCGATTGAAAATTCTTCTAAGTCTTGAAAAATTTTCTAAGTCTTTTGCAGCGTGTTTTTATTCGAGTAAAAATTTATTCGATTGTGGCGTTTTGCGATCGAATAAAAATGTATCGTAATAATTCAAGTTTTCGCTTATGACTTATACGATCGAATAAAATGTTATCGAAAACAGCAGTTTTTCGCTGATCGATCGAATAAAAAATTGTCGAAAAACTTAAGTTTTTTGCCGCTTAGTTTTGCGATCGAATAAAATAAAATCGAAAAAATAATTTTTCGCCGCGTAGTTTTGCGATCGATTAAAAATATGTCAAAAACAAAAGGTTTTCGACGCTGAGTTTTGCGATCGAATAAAATTTTAACGAAAACTAAAGTTATTCGATGACACTGTTTGCGACACAAACTTTTTCGATCGAAAATTTTCAAATCAAACAGTAAATACGTAAAACATAATCTTCGATTTCTAGGTAAATCATGGGTTTATCTAGGTGCGAAATGTTCAGAGAACAGTGGCGAATCCGAATATCATGATTTTAACCCAAAAGATTGAGTGTAAACACTTTGAGCTCGAAAAATCAGTTTTCGTCGAAAAATAAACATGAACTTTCTTCAAAAAAAATTTCGTGAAAATGCTTGATAATCAGATGTTTTTGAACAGAAAATGAATCGGAACACGTTTCTATCTTCGAAATCCGCACGTTTAATCTAAAAATTCTGAGAAATGAGGAATTCGGATTAAAATGCCGAAGTCGGTTCGAAGATGTTCTTAGAAGATGAAAAGTTTTTCGATTGGGAATTTGTAGCGTGTGAGAGAGTTTTTCGAGTGATAAAGTGATATTAATACTTTACGACCGGGTAAAATAAAAATTCTTTTGGGCCGTAAAAAAAATATTCTTGGGCTTTAGATAAAATCATGGCGGAAATAATATTTATGAATTAACCCAAAAATAATTGGTATAATACTCCCTGTATTTCCGCAAGAGAGGAAATTATCTCCTGATGTTGATGAAATTCAACATTTGACTCCTCGGATGAGCTCTAAATTTTCTGCGAGGCTTAATAAATTGTTAGAATTCAAGTTTCTACGAATGGAGAAGAGAATAACAAATTCTCATATAAAAACTCCCCCTCAACAAGTGCATGAGTAAACTTTTCAGTACCTACACATATTTTCGGTACATAGGAAAATTTCCGATTTAAGTACAAGTAACGCATTTTAAGCAATTCAACATAGTTTCATGAAAAATATTCCGTTTTTCAAAATAGTTAATCGCATTTTAGCAATTCTGAACCAATGCATGTATTAATGCATTTAAAATGTGCGAAGAGAAAAAAAATATTTTTGTTTCGGGGTTAGATTTATTTATTTTGAATATTATCACAAAAAAAGTTTCCAAGACATATATATAACATTAATTTGCCATAAAAGCATGTAACTAGACTAGTATTCTAAGAGAATAATATGAATCACTTTGACAACTCTCGCAAGTTTCGCTCATATCACTCAAATTATTTTTATCAAGGAGATTTTTAGTAGATATATCACTCTTATCATCACAACAAAATTATATCAATTAATTTGTTATCGTAGTATTTTTAATCAACTTACCAAGTGATAGTTCGTCATTTTGAATCAAAGGGACTTTTAAGGGATTATTTTTAGGCTCTGACTAAGGGGTAGAAATTTTGGGTTAGTGAGCTTAAAAATTCTTCTCGTCCAGGGGTCCTTTTTTTTTGTGAGATTCGATTCTGATCCTTTTGCTTTTCCTTTCTATAGTAATTTCTTTTTAGGGCTTTGAGAGATAAGATCTTCTTTGATTTTGGGTCGAGACTGTGTTAATTTAGAAAGTTTCACAGTTATGGAGTTCGAACCCAAGACTGTGCTTCTCTTCTCGTTTTCTCTACATAAGATCTAGATTACCATTGGAGAAGTTCACTTCGAGGTACTTCACTTCTAGGAGTATACGAGATTTTTTGTTTTGGTGTAAGATCCCTTATATATATATGTGTCGAAAAGGTACATGATGGGTGGGAGTATAACTCCACACAATCAACCAGTAACATGCTACTGGTAACTCCACATAATCAACCACCTCAACCAACTACCATGCCACCCTCCAAAGTCGACGTATAGCCAATCTCTGGAACGCATATTTAGTGGACGTACCACTAATGTGCATGGTGACCAAGGCGAGCACACAACCAACAAGTCGATCAGGTGTTGTAACGATCCCCTCCTTCAATCGCTTGTTCCGGGCCTGCCATATGTGATAGACCAGCGACGCAAGCACATGCCTGTAAGCTGCATGAAGAAGATGTCGCCCATGCCATTTAGCCGCTGCCCATCGAATCCCCGCTCTCCACTCCCTATATGGCCATGCCCACCGAATACGTCTCCTTAGCAGGCACTGGCACTGGCGTGAATACAAACAATCGAAGAATATGTGCTGGGCAGTCTCAAAATGCAGCTCGTCACAGAGGACGCACGCCGGCGTTCCTGCCCTCTGAGCTACCCAAGGCTTATCTCTAGTCGACAGCCGATCCTGTATGCCTAGCCAGAGAATGAACTCATAGCGTGAAATCTTCAATGGCCCTCCAAATAATGTAGTCCACTCAATGGGTTCCCTCCTAAGCCGAATCGCATCCCTCGCTGATGTGGCCGTCATGATCCCCGTCGATGAGCGTGTCCAAATCACCCCATCCTGATCTCCACGAATGACCTGAGGAAGGAGGCGACTGATCTCAATATACTCGACCGATCCTTGCCCTGGCCAATTCCAGCCGTGGTTCGTAATAACCTCGCTCAGGCGTGAATCAGCAGGTAGACCCATCGCAATAGGCCCTCGAGATTATCTAGGAGAAGTTCACAGTGAGATCAGTGTTTCTCTTCTATAATGACTGAGAAATGCGTAATGTGCATCACTTTAACTCTCCCCCTCTTTTTCTTGATTGAGTAACCCCGAATCATTTGAATAATGTTGAAGGCTTAATCGGGTGTTTGATAAAGAAAAGGAATGTCGGAGAAGGCTCAAAGGGGATCTCTAGAGGAAAAAGTAAAGGATTTATAATTTAGGCCAAGTGAGGAATTTCCTAATATGCCCTTATCATTTTCATTACAAACTAAACACAAAAGCAAGATTGAAGCTACAAAGGACAAACCAAAAAAGTAGTCATTTGAAATGTGACACTAAAAAAAATATTGAGGTTCAAATTCTCACATGTATGATGTAGCTTTGTGTCTAGTGAATCAAACAAAGTTCTTTTGAATAAAAGAATGTCATATGAATTTTTAGGCAAAGAATGTAATCATATATATCGAAGAAATATTTTTGTGAGTACTTTCAAAAATAGTCAAAAATTATCGTCATCCCTCATTTGTTTTTTTTATTTATAATATTTATATATATGTATTATTAAATATATTTATTTTATGTAAAAATAAAATATATTTATATATAAATATTTTTTTTAATTTTAGTTTAGAAAAAAAATCTTAAAAGATAGAGTCACGCAAAATAATCAAGAAATATTAAGAAGCACATAGAATATCAAATTGAAACATAGTAGAGCATGTAAAGTACATTTCAAGTAAATTTGAGATTCAACATGCCTAACTTAGCAATAAGGAATTGAAATCGTTTTTCATCCAATGCCTTAGTGAATAAGTCAGCAAGTTGAAGCTCCGTTTAACAAAATACATATCTAGCGTGTCTTTTTCTACATGATCTTTTATAAAGTGATATCGTATGTCTATGTGTTTCGTGCGTGAATGATGAACAGGATTGCAAGTAATGGCTATAGCACTTTGAGAATCACTATAAATGGGAATGTTATTGAAATCAAACCCGTAATCGCGTAGTTGTGTTCGCATCCATAGAATTTGCGAGCAACAACTGGCAGCCGCAACGTATTCCGCCTCAGCCGTCGATGTTGACACACAGTTTTTGTTTCTTTGAAGACCAGCAGACTAACTTTTTGCCTAAAAATTGTGCTCCGCCAGACGTGCTTTTTCTGTCCATTCGAAAACCTGCATCGTCAGCATCAGTATAGCCAATAAGTTGAATGTCAGTATTTTTAGGATACCAAAGCCCTATGTTTGGAGTTCCTTTGAGATATCGTAGAATTCTCTTGACGGCATTCATGTGGAACTCCTTTGGGTCGGCTTGAAAGCGGGCGCAAAGACAAGTTGCAAACATAATGTCGGGTCGGCTGGATGTCAAGTAAAGAAGAGATCCGATAATGCTCCGATAGGTGGTGATGTTGACAGCCTTTCCAGACGGATCAGCACCCAGTTTGCAATTAGTAGACATTGGAGTATTCATCGGTGTGCTCTTGTCTTGATTAAATCTCTTCAAAATATCTCGGATATATTTGGTCTGACTGATGAAGATTCCATCATCGAGTTGCTTGACTTGTAATCCAAGAAAGAATTGGAGTTCTCCCATTTAGCTCATCTCTAATTTGGTCTTCATTATTACCAAATTTCTGACAGAGACGTTCATTTGTCGATCCGAAAATGATGTCGTCAACGTAAACTTGAACGATCATCAAGTCTTTGCCTTGCCTTTTGATGAAGAGGGTCGTATCGATCGTACCAAAAATTCGCTCAGAACTTCATACCAAGCACGAGGGGCTCGTGCATGAACCCTTCGGGTTGAACGACGTTGACTTCTTTTTTAATACTCCGTTGAGAAAGGCAGTTTTGACGTCCATTTGATAGACTTTGAGGTCTTTGTGAGCCGCGTATGCTAGAAACAAGCGAATAGCTTCAATACATGCAACCGGAGCATACGTCTCGTCGTAATCAATTTCTTCTTGTTGATTGTATCCCTTAGCAACGAGTGCTTTATTCCTGATTACTTTACCGTTCTCATTTTTCTTGTTCTTGAAAACCCATTTTGTTCCAATTATGGTTTTGCCTTGTGGTCGAGGAACCAATGTCCAAACTTGTAGACGCTCGAACTGATTGAGTTCATCTTGCATCGCAATTATCCAATCCGGGTCTTTAAGAGCTTCAGCTACCTTATTTGGTTCGTTTTGGCTTAGGAAGCATGTGAATAAACCGCTTTGTGTAGACGTCCTAGTACGTACACCACTTGAAGGATCACCTATAATTTGATCAGTAGGGTGAGCTTGAGTCCATTTGCGTTCGTGAGGAATAACTGAAGTAGATTCGTCATTGGATTGGAGATCGAGATATCCCAAATTAATTGGTTGATCATTCAGAATTGGAAAATTCAATTCAGATGTTGAGTCGATAGGAATTTCCTCATTTGTATTTGTAGGAACGACAGTACTAGATGAAGTTTCTGAATAAGTAGATTCTCCAACATTTGTCGGATTTTGAAGAAGATGAGTCTCATTATTAATTTCTTCCATTGAGGGAGATGGGGCACTGCTTGGCGTTGAGTGACAAGAAGCAGGCATTTGAGACTTGTTCCGATAAAAGTGTTCGAATAGAGAATCTAAATCTTCATGGTCAGCGGGAATTGCTTCATTTGATGTCGATGTAGACGTTGCCGAGAGTTGTTGACCTTGTGTCAATACGCCAGTAAGCTCGGGTTCTGAACTGTTTTGTTCAAAAGCCAATTCCGTCATTTCTTGAAAGGTGACGTTGTAGCTTTCAAGAATTGTACGAAAAGACTTGAGGTAGACGCGATACGATTTTGAAGTAGAGGAATATCCGACAAAAATGGTTTCAAATGCTTTGGGATCGAACTTGCTTCGATGCTCCCGATCGTTGGCCACAAAACACTTGCAACCAAATACTTTGAAGAATGTGATATTCGGAATTCTTGTATTAATTAGCTCATATGGCGTTTTCTCGAAGCATTTGTGAATAATTGTCCTATTTTGAGTAAAACATGCTTACTCATTGTTTCAGCCCATAGAAAGTGAGGAAGACCGGAGTAAATGAGCATAGTTGCAGCTTTAACTAAAGTCCGATTCTTTCTTTCTACGACACCATTTTGTTGTGGCGTTTTTACGGCTGAGAATTGTTGAATAATTCGAAGTGATTGACAAAAGTTGCTGAGACGCTGATTCTTGAATTCTGTCCCGTTGTCCGTTCTGATTGCTTGGTTTTCTTTTGCAGGAGATTCTGAGTTGTATTCACAAAGCTTATTATCAAGTCTCCAGTATTATCCTTAGTTCGGAGATATCTTGTCCATGTGTAGCGAAAATAATCGTCGACAATTACTAACACATATTTACGACCGTTGATGCTTTGGGTACGCATTGGTCCGCAAAGATCCATTTGAAGTAATTCTAAGGGTCGAGATGTAGAAGCAACTTGCTTGACTTTGTGTGATGCTCGCTTCATTTTTCCCATTTGACAAGCCGAACAGTGGTGCTCTAGGTTGGATGAAATTGTTGGCAGACCGTTGACCAACTTTTTAACACTGAGTTTGTGAAGAGCTTGTAAATTGAGATGAGACACACGTTGATGCCATAAGTTGTTCCTCTTGATTGTTGTCTGAGAGATGATGCATACAGCTGTCGAAGGTCGAACTGATGTCAGATTGATTGTGTATAGGTTAGATCTTCGTGATCCTGTGAGAAGTTCTTGGTTCTGACGATTCAAAACTCTGCACTGTTCAGCTAGAAATACTACTTGAAATCCTTTGTCACGGAATTTGCCTATGCTGAACAGATTGTGCTGGAGACCTTGGACGTAAGAGACATCTTTAATCGTCAAATTTGGCAGTAAAATGTCTCCAAATCAGAGTATGAGAGCTGAGTCATTGTTGCCAAATTGGACTTTCCCATTGTAATGATTTTGGTAGTTGCTCAACAGTTCTTGTTTTCCCGTCATGTGTGTCGAGCAACCAGAATCTAAATACCACACATGATGGATCTGCATAGAAAGAAATTACGGAGACTTAGGTACCCACTTTTGAATGGGTCCTCCGGATTAGCAAATTTGATAAGTAAGGTTTGTTTATCTTTGGTTCCTAACTTAAGTGAATGCTTAGGTACCCATACCAACTTAGAAGTAGTTTGTTTAAGTAGTACCTCTGTAGACAATTTAGCCTTATTGGCTTGTGTTTGCCTAGGTGGTGATTTAGGAGTCCATTGTGATTGAACCTTACATGGGAGGTTAATTTCAGTACGAGCAAATGTCTGATTTGTCTTATTGCTGGAGAAAATCTTTTCTCTGGCTAGTCTCTTAAGGTATTTAGCTGAATGTCCGTGTACTGGATACCTTACGTGAGAACAAGAATGGATGGAGCTATAAGCTGTCTTAATAGATGATTCTTATTTATGACGATACTTAAGACTTGCATTTGTTTTAGAATGATGATTGTTTTTAGAAGTAGAGCCAATTTCAATGTTTGTGCTTTAAAAAATAATAGGCTTTAACGCATAATTTGAATTAACAATACTAGAAATAATTGTCTTCGTACGAGTGTCCATAGTTTTTGACATAGAAGAAATAGATAACAAATCATTTTTCTTCTGAAAATTTATTCTATGCACTCTTTCCTTAGCACGCTTAACCTCTTTTACTACTCTACCTGTGGATGATGTAGAAAAAGAGTTAGTAAAAATCTTTTTCCTTTTTGAAGCATTTAAGGATTCGTTTTCTCTCTTCACAATTTCTAAAGAAGATTTATCTTCTTTTTAAATATTTTGAAAAATAATAGGAGAGTTTTTCTTAGTTTTAATATTGTCCTTCATAGATTTTTCTTTCAAAATAAGATCAGGACAAGTTTTTAAAATAGAGAAGTTTTGAGATTGGAAATCTCTAGTAAAAGTTCGTTCTCTTCAGCTTTGAAATTCTTTATTTCAGTTTCCAAGGAAGCGTTTAAATCAGCTATTTTTCTAATAATAGCTGGAATATAACAGAAATTAGAATTTTGAGAATGATCAATATTATCTTCCTTGTTGTTAGAGAAATCTTCTAGGGGATATAATGAATTATAATCACTAGACAAGTTGGGATCTCTTGTCTTGTAACTATTATTCAAGTCTGTGTAGTCAAAAGGAATGTTAGTCCTATCAATGGCTTGTCGTTAGATTCTTCTAACAGAAAAATTAGTGAATGCCATTAGAGAAGTTAAACCTAATCCCATATACTTAATATCGTATACTTGTCTAACATTGACCTTTTTCAAGTTACAGGGATTGTTAAAACCTAAGCCCTCTTTAGGATTATAAATTATGTATCAAGAGGTTGATTTAGAAATATAGTTTGATCCGTTTGACCCTTTTTATTAGAAGATCATCTAATGTTTTAATCCTTGAATAAAGTTTCTTACGTTCGTCAGAAATTTCTTTGAAATTATTTTTAGAAATTTCTAAGTCTCTCTGACAATCAATAAGAATCGTATTAAGTTCAGTAATTTTTGTCTCAGAGGTGGCTATGGTTAATTCAAGATTAGAGATTTTTTCCTTAGCGTTAGATAAGAGAATTTCGAGATGAATTTTCTTATCTAATTGCTTTTGGAAATTGCTTTCGCTAAGAGCTAGTTTCTCTTCTAATTCCTTTGTTCGTTTCCGCTCAATTTTCATGTTAGTGTACTTAAGCTGTCACGATTCTAACATGTTTGATAATGTGGAATTAGACAATTGTACCTCTTGTGACGAAGAGGATGCTTTGTCGTCGTCGTCGTCAGGCCTCCTGGATGGGTCATCATTTGAAGCGTCGCGAGGTATGCCATAAGTGCAAGATTTTCGTCTTCAGAATTTGTGGTATCTTCCAGCCAATGCTCTTGTTCAGCCATCAGTGCTACTCCAGACTCTTTTTGTTAGTGAGTTGGAATTTTTTGGAGTAGTAGTTGGCATCCTTTTTCTTGGATTGCATTCTCTAGAGAAGTGTCCTACCTTTCCACAATTATATCATTTTTGTGGTTCTTTGACACTTTTAGATTCTGAGGACTCGCCCGGTCTTTGAGCTAGATGTCCGAAGTCTATTGGCCGAAGACGAGGATTTCTTTTTGTAAAAGTTTTTACTCATCATTTTAGAAATGAGAGCCAACTGTTTCTTGAACTCCTTCATATCAGGTTCGGAGTCCGAGTCAGATTCTTCTTCACCTTCTGAAGAACTTGGCAGCTTGATACTTTTATCCTTTCGAGATCGACTTTGCTTTCTTTCGGAGATAAGTGCTATAGAGTCGTCGATCTGCTTGCCCTTTAGTTCTTTTTGGATCTCGCTTATATCTTCTTCATGTTGGGCGAGATTATCAAAGACGGCGTGGATATCCATATCGTCCAAATCCTTATTTTGTCGGATTTGAATGGATATTTTCTTCCATTCTGGTTGAAGAGAAGAAAGAAATCTGATGTTGACCTCCATGTTGGTCTTGAATATATCTATCTTCCTCATTTCATTGAGAAGAGTTAGATATGTTTGATAGAGTTCATAAACTGATTCCTCCGTCTTGGCTTTGAAAGAGTCATAAGCCATTAGGATATGTGCTTTCTTTGCTTTGACTCCAACTTCAGTTCGTTGCATCATCTTGTGGAGCTCGTCCCACATGGCTTTTGCACTCGATAGACTATCTATTTGCATATAGATGTCATTCGGTATTCCTTGCATTAGGAAAGTCTTGGCTCCCAAGTCTGCTTTGGCTGTTAAACGCTCTCCCTCGGTATATTCACCAGGAACTTTAAGTCTTCTGGTTGCAGGAATAGGAGGATTGTTTGTGGCATCTCCTTCTTGGATGAGCCAGAATTGAGCTGGACCTTCTTGAAGTGATGCGATCAAATTTGAGGCTTGATCTTTCGTTTCCAATAAGTTCAAGAACCGGCTTCTCCATACCGTGTATTCGCCTCTTCGAAAAATTGGAGGGCGGATATCATTTCCAAGTGAGTAAGCATCCATTTTTGTTGATTGATAAGATCTTCGTGAAGGTTTGGAATAGTAATGAAAAATGCTTCACAAGTGACAAACTTAGATAGAAATATTTTATTCGTACTTAAACAATTTCCTTTTTGAACCTATGATCCGGTCGTGAAAGAGAAATTGTTATGTTTTTGAAAATTTTTGGTAATTAAAAATTGATACTTCAAGATTCGTTAACGAAATTTGAATTATTGATCGAGAATATTGAGTATCAAAATTGATAGTTCGGAGACAAATATTTTTCGTAAGTTTTGAAGTTCACAATTTTTTGATTTCTATTAAATGATGTGGTCGAAATATTTTTCGAGCAGTAAAGTTTTTCGATTTAAAAATATTAAGCTTTTTAATCGAAATTTTTTTTCGAACGTTTAAGGATTTAGTTATATGTTTATCGAAGAATATTTACGGAAAAAATGTTGAAAAGATGATCTTATCGAAAAATATTTCGTCGAAAAACTATGTTGATCACAAAACTCTTATCGAATAACTTGTGATCGAAAAATTACTAGTGATCGAAAAACTTTTTTTTTAGTTTGACTCAAATTGTAGACTGTAAAAGTTTTCGATGGAATATTTTTCGATCGAAAATATGTTTTGGCTAATTTTGGATCGAAAAATTTATTTACTCGAAATGTATTTATATATGAACCGAAAAACTAATTATTGGAATAATGTTTTTCGAGTCTTAAATTTGAGCAAAACACTCGAAAATAGTGTTTGTCGACGAAAAATTTCTCGGCTGCAAACTTGGTCGAAAAATATTTTTCGATTCAATTTTTTCGATCGAAGAACTTGATCGAAGAACAGTTAAGTTCAATGTAACAGTGAAAGTTCCAGAATCAATCGAGATGTTCAATTTAGACGCGGAAATTCTGGATAATCACTCGTTTAACAATTCTAAATATGATCAAACACAGAATCAACCACGTTTAATAGAAAAATATATCGAGATTTAAGAAAATCATATTGGACTCAAAACTTGATCGCAAACGCAAAAATTAGTCTAGATCAAAATCTGAATTATTATTACGTTCTAAGCGATTGAAATCAGTACGTAAATTAATACTAACATATAATCTATCACTTAATCAGCAAAATCAATAACAAAATTCGCACAATTAAGTATTCTGATCAAAATATAAGTCACGTGAGTTTTTCGATCGAAAAATCTGGAAAATTATTTTGATCTGAAAGTTGCGAATTATGTCCAAAATCAATCACGATTTGCTCTGATACCAATTGTTAGGTCCTTATTCGGCAATCAACAGGCAATCTAAGCACGAATTCTCGGTATTCGAGTAAGAACTCTTACGATATACGATCGGTCGAATATCCGCGTTGAAGATCTTGAGAGGTTGTTAGATGTTTCCGAGTTTCTCGAGCGTGATCTCTCGTTTAAAATATGAATTCGAAGCTTATTATTTTCTGAATTATTAAACTCCTATTAACTTTGATAGTGTACATCATATTTATACCTATAATTAAGGTATAATTACTCTTAAATCCTACACTATCAAAACTTCTAATTGCGCCCCTAAATACAAGGATAATGAAATAATAAAGCACAATTCTAATATACTCTTCATGAACAAGTTATTCAACTTGGTAACCTCATTCGACTTTGTGAACAATGAATTCGACTTGGTCAACAAGGCACTCGACCTTGTCAACAAGTTATTCGTCCGTGTGAACAAGTTGTTGGATTTTTTCAACAAGACATTCGACTTGGGTAACGAGTTATTCGACTTGGTTACCAAGGTATTTGACTTGGAGAACAAGTTAATCAACTTTGTGAACTAATTCGACTTGGTGAACAAGTTATTCGACTTGGTCAAGAAGGTATTCGACTTGGTCATCAAGGCATTCGACTTGGTCAACAAGGCATGTGACTTTGTCAAAAGGGCATTTGACTCGGTCACCAAGTTATTTGTTTTCTTCAACAAGTTACTCGACTTGGTCAATAATGCATTCGACTTTGTTAACAAGGCTTGTGAACAAGTTATTCGATTCGGTCAACAAATTATTCGACTTGGTCAACAAGGCCTGTGAAAAAGTTATTCGACTTTGCGAACAAGTTATTCGACCCGGTCTGAAAGTTATTTCAGTAGGTGTACAAGTTATTTGACTCGGTCAACAAGTTATTCGACTTGGTCGACTAGTTATATGACTTGGTCGACAATTTACTCGACTTGGTCAACAAGGTATTCGACTTGATCAACAAGGTACTCCACTTGGGAAACAAGGTATTTGACTTCGTGAACAAGTTAGTCGGCTTGGTGAACAAGTTATTTGGCCTCGTCAAGAAAGCATTAGACTTGGTCAACAAGTTCTTCGACATAGTGAACAAATTATTTGACTTGGTTAATATGGCATTCGACTTGGTCAAAATGTTATTCGACTAGGTGAACAAGTTATTCGACTAAGTAAACAACTTATTCGACTTTGTTAACAAGGCATTCGACTTGGTGCACAAGTTATTCGACATGGTCGACAAGTTATCAGACTTGGCCAACATGTTACCCGACTTGGTCAACATGGTATTCGACTTGATCAACAAGGTACTCCACTTAGGGAACAAGGTATTTGACTTCGTGAACAAGTTAGTCGGATTAGTGAAAAAGTTATTCGACTTGGTCAAGAACTTCTTCCACATGGTCAACAAATTATTCGACGTGGTTAACATGGCTATCGACTTGGTCAAAACGTTATTCGACTTTGTCAACAACACATCCGACTTAGTCAACAAAGCACTTGGTTAACAAATCATTTGACTTGGTGAATAAGTTATTCCACTTGGTCAACAAGGTATTGGACTAGGTCATTAAGGCATTCGACTTCGTCGACAAGTTAATCGAACAAGGCATTCGACTTGGTGAACAAGTTATTGGACTTGGTCAACAAGTTATTCGACTTGGTGAACAAGTTATTCGACTTGGTCGACAGGTTATTCGACTTGTGGACAAGTTATTCGACTTTGTGAACAAGTTATTTGACTTTGTCGATTACACATTCGACATGGTCAGCATTCGACTTGGTGAACAAGTTATTAGACTTGCTCAATAAGTTATTTGACTCGGTCAACAAGATATTCAACTTGGTCAACATGGCATTCGACTTGGACAACAATTTATTCAACTTGGTTAACTAGTTATTTGACTTGGTCAACAAGACATTTGCTCAAGGCATTCGACTTGTTTAACAAGTTATGCAATTTTGTCAACAAGTTATTCGACTTGGCCAACAAGCAATTCGACTTGATCAACAGGGCATTCGTCTTGATAAAAATATCAATCGACTTGGTCAATAAGTTATTCGACAAGAGCAACAAATTGACTTTGTCAACAAAGAACTCGACTTCGGCAACGAATGATTCGACTTGGTCAAAATGGTATTGGACTTGGTGAACAAGTTCTTTAACTTGGTAAACTCATTCGACTTTGTGAACAAGTTATTCGACTTTGTCAACAAGGAATTCGACTTGGTCAACAAGCCATTCGACTTGGTGAACAAGGCATTCGACCTTGTCAACATGTCATTCGTCCGTGTGAACAAGTTGTTGGATTTTGTCAACAAGGCATTCGACTTGGGTAACGAGTTATTCGACTTGGTAACCAAGGTATTCGACTTGGAGAACATGTTAATCAACTTGGTGAACTAATTCGACTTGGTGAACAAGTTATTCGACTTGGTCAACAAGGTATTCGACTTGGTCATCAAGGCATTCGACTTGGTCAACAAAGCATTTGACTTTGTCAAAAGGGCATTCGATTTGGTCAACAAGTTATTTGTCTTCTTCAACAAGTTACTCGACTTGGTTAATAATGCATTCGAATTTGTTAACAAGGCTTGTGAACAAGTTATTCGATTCGGTCAATAAATTATTCGATTTGGTAAACAAGGCTTGTGAAAAAGTTATTTGACTTTGTGAAGAAGTTATTCGACTCGGTCTGAAAGTTATTCGCCTTGGTGAACAAGTTATTTGTCCCGGTCAACAAGTTATTCGACTTGGTCGACTAGTTATATGACTTGGTCGACAATTTACTCGACTTGATCAACAAGGTATTCGACTTGATCAACAAGGTACTCCACTTGGGGAACAAGGTATTTGACTTCGTGAACAAGTTAGTCTGCTTAGTGAACAAGTTATTTGACCTCGTCAATAAAGCATTAAACTTGGTCAAAAAGTTCTTCGACCTGGTCAACAAATTATTCAACTTGGTTAACGTGACTGTTAGGTCCTGATTCATCAGTCAACAAGCAATCTAAGCACGAATTCTCGCTATTCGAGTAAGAAATCTTACGGATTACATTCGGTCGAATATCCGCGTTGAAGATCTTGAGAGAGGTTGTTAGCTTTCCGAGTTTCTCGAACGTATTCTCTCGTTTAAAATATGAAATCGATGCTTGTTATTTTTCTGAATAATAAAACTTGTTTTAATTTTGATATTGTACATCATATTTATACATATATCCAAGGTATAATTGCTATTAGGTCCTACACTATCAAAACTTCTAATTACGCCCCTAATTACAAGGATAATTAAATAATAAAGCACAATTCTAATGTTATCTACAATCTCCCCTTTGTGCTTGTCTTTGTTTCAGCTCCTTTTATCCTTGTCGGGCGTAAAAAGACTTCCGCAATCCCAATGTTGTCTCGTAACGTCGAACAGCATTCCTCAACTCCAAGCTCTCATTTATAGTATCTAGAAGCTCGTTCAAGAGTAGGGCCTCTTCTTCACAAAGATCTTCGAAGATTGTCTCTTCGGTGATCTCTCCCAATCTCTTATGAATGTTCTTCCTCACTAACTTTAGCGTCCCGTCGCAGAACTTATGGACTTGTAACTTCATCATAGCCCTTGTCTTCCCAATGACTGGATTTAGATAGGTTATGGTGAGGCCAGGTTTCTTGAAGATGTAGTCTCGGGAAAGTTGTTGAGTGAAAAGCCATTCATGAGAGGAGATTCCGCGTTGACCTTCTTCATGTTGTTCTCTATTGCAATTTGAAGGTCGTGTGCGGTGTGATTGATCTGCCGCACCATGAATCTTTTCAGTCCCTCGAGTCCTTCAGTCTTGATATATCCGGAATGCGTCTTGTACTTTCTCTTGTACATCTGGTACAATTGGTAGACCTCATTCGGTGGAAGGAATGGGACATAGCTTTCATCTATCTCTTCTCGAGTGCGGTTGATGTCCGCTCGCTCAATGATGTAGATAGGGCTTGGATATCTTTCGATCGTATGCGAGACTCCGACAAGTTAGAGAATCGGTGGCTTGTTCTTGAAATTTTCCTTCAGTTGATCAGCTGGAATGCCACTTCGATCGGGTCCGAGATAATTGAGCATGAAGATATGCTCCATTTTCTTCATATCTTCCCAGTGTGAGATGTCCCTTAGGTTAAGTTCATTGAGCTTCTTGATTTTGTTTGGAGCCCTCCAAATCTGCTTTCTTACGTCTTCAATGAACGGGACTTCAATTCTGACGTTCTCCCATGGCGTCTCGACTCTAACTGTCCCTTTTGACAAACGGGGAGGAGAGTCGACTCTAAGCCTTATCATTTCAGGTAGCTCTGGGAGGACAGAACGGTAGTTCTCGCCTTCTTGAAGTTCTTCTTCTTCAAGCAGCACTAAATCCACTGAAATTTGTTGTAAGAAGTATCTGACGTTGGAGAGTCGAGCTTGAGCAGCTTCCTCTGGTTTCCATTGCATCATCCACTTCTCGTTTAGGATGTAGTCATCTACGATCAGATGTGGATCGTAGGCAACTGCTTCTGGTTGGACTTGGGGGAGGTTTGAGGTTGAGATCGAATTTGGATTTGTAGGAGAGAGGGTTAGTGTTTGAGATATGGTGGGAGGTGTGTTGTTTGTTGGCGGGTTTGAGATTGTGTGGTTGGTGGGTGTGAGGACGATCCTCCAGCTTCTTGAGTCTTGTCTGTGCTTGACTCAATCCACGGCCGCTCCGTGTAGTTCGTTGCGGTTTCTCCCCCTCATGGCGATCCGGATCATCGAGATCGTCATGTCTACACTTGGTGCGTGAGCTTTCTTCTCGGCATGTTGTTTGTGCTGGTGACTCTGGTTCATCTATCAACCGTTTGTAGAGACTCTCCTCAGCGGTAGATCTGGTCTCTAAGGCGAGGAGGTGTGAGATGAGTATATCGTGAAGCTGGGTGATCGGGATGGTGTAGGGATTGATAAGTGATGGTGAGGGAGTTGGGGTGGTGAGGATTGGTTGTAGTGGGGTGTGTACAGTGGTGGTAGGAAGTTGTGAGGATATGGGTGTGGTTTGTGTGTCGGTCGGAGCAACTTCTGAGACTGGTGTTTTCCCGTAGTCTCTTCAGGAAGTCTCGAGAGCGTGGAGCATACGGTCCATCAGACGATCTTCTAGAGAAGATAGAGCTGTGGAGAGCGCTTCTTGTAGTCTTTGCTCCGTCACGAACATTGGTGGAGTGGGGCCAGGGAGGCGCTCCACTGTCACAACATCGGAGTAGATTTCCGATGTGCCGCCTTGAGTAGGTCTTGAAGTTTCGGAACGTCCAAGGACATCCGTTGTCAACCTGAAGTCACCTCTATGGGTGTTGAGGCAGATTCAATTTGAATCTGTTCGGTAGGCTAATCACTTGGTGGTGGATGTGTTAGCTCCGAAGCTGGTATGAATGAAGGCACTACAGACGAGGCCGAGAGTTGTTGTTGGCGAGGGCCCCTTTGTTGGAGTCTGTGTGCTTCATCAGAATCGATTGCCTCTGGAGAGATATCTTGTGGAACACATTCGGGCGCAATCTCCTGAGTCGTGGCTTCGGGCTCCGTTGTTGTCACCAAAGATTCCCTTTGAGAAGGTGCCGGAGCTGGATCCAAGGCACGTACCATCGCCTCCGTGATGGAGTTGTTCTGGCAGTAGTCCTGATATGCCTTTTCAGTTGGATCAGCTAGTCGGAGCAACTCTAATGGGATCAGCATTGGTTCGAGTGCTAGATCGGCGATCTTCGGGTTGTGAAAAAATCAAAGGCGTGGTGGAGTGTATTCCCCAACTGGTGGTAGTCTTGGGATCTCCAGATGGAGTTCCATGTAGTGTGAGATCAGCACCGGGAACCACCGTACGTAGGGGAGAAACTTAGCCTTTGACTTTGTCTCCCTTTGACGCATATGGTCCGCTAGATCGTTCCAAATCAGCTGGGCCAAGTAATAAAACAAAAACATTTCATAACATCGTATGCACACGCGAATGACTCGACATGACTCGACCTTTTATTATATAAAACATTACGCCAACAAACTTCATTATACCATACGCACGCATTGACAACGTCGACTCGACCACCATGATATATAAATCTGTATACAGAGACACACGATCACAACACACACGTAGCGAAAGGTACTTGCCTGCCACATTGGTCGTCTCCATGTACACGCCATCTGACAAGCCCGTGGAGCTGTAACGACTCGCCTTCTACTTCAGTCACAGAAGGTAAACAAGCTCACCTACAATGCATGAAGTTTGTAGCTAGAAGCTTAGTAAGCAAAATCATACATGATCAGTGAATATGAAAGTCCGTATAAAATGCATAGTCAACGTGTATCGATATGTCACTCAACATCTAGATATATATCTTCGCTCTTCTTTTCTTTCACTCTGAACTTGTGGCTAAACTACTATGCACCACCAAGAACTCAATAACCAAAGAACATTGGCATACTCTAGGTAGCCTACTCTAGATTTTCCTAGGTTGCCCCTTCCCAGGTCGCTTCTTCTGTCACGAGATCGCCTATGCTGGTAGCTTACTGTAGGTTTCCCTAGGTCGCCCCATCCAGATTGCTCTTATCGCATTAATAATATGGCAGTGACATGTTAGATAGGGTGTGAATGAAATAATCCAAGGGCACACCTGAAGAGGTGCAAAGATTAGTTTCAAGAAGTACATATGAAAGCATTTTTTTATCCAACTTTAAAAGTTACTTCCAAAATGGTAACTTTACTTGATAGCTCTTGGTGATTTCTCCGGCATCTATAAATAGCCCACTTAAGTGATCATTCAAAATATAGAAATTTCGGAGAAAAAACAGTTATTTGAAATTAGGAAACTCATAGCATATAGAGTTCTAGGATTCATCCTTTTGTGAGTCTGCAGAGTAATTTTTGCCGAAGTTTAATGTATTTCAGATACCGCTATACACTAAACGAAAGTCGTTGTATCTCGGAGACGTTTACATAAACTGTTCGTATAAGCGAGGCAACTTCGTCTTCATGAGAGCGTGTTTCACGGACCTCGACTTGTGATTCGATTCACTCCTTTTGAGGAATTTAGTTGTTGTTCGTGGATATTGCATAATGCTTCATTTAACATGAAGCTGTTGAGCCAAACAACAACAATATGAAGACGAAATATATAGGTTTTGGAAGCAGAAGTTGAAAAGGGAAGGGTACACTTATGAAGCAGAGAATCGTCATTTGCTTAATGGTCTGTTTGAATACTCGGATTTCGATTTGAAATTCGGGTTTCCTTCAAATCATTTGTTTGCAAACTCACTTATTTATTTTATGTGGAATTTTTTTTGTCACAAGAAAATTTATTTATTGTTAGAGATTTATTAATTTTATGTGAGGAATTTATCTATCACATTAAATTTTAGCTTCTATGAAGAAATATATTAATATTATGTGATGAAATTAATTTTTCCTTACATATTTTATATTCACTTGTGACAAAAAAATTTCTCTCACATTATAATAGTTATTGTGAGAAAAAATTATTTCCTCATATAAGCCAATTTTATATGAGAATTTTAATGTCCACACAAAAAATTGGTCACATATAACATTTTTTGTAGTGTGGGTTTTGTGTTGCCATTTCATTTAATTTTCTGTTGTTTTGTGCTGGTTTGAAGTGTGTGATTTTCGTTTTTGTAGCTAATCAATTATAATGGGTTAAAGGACACAATAGACAAACGGTTAGAGATAATTATTCATTATATTTTGTTTATTTATGAACATGTACAAAAAAAAAGTTAATATTTCTAAGGGACTCACGCAATATACTCACTTGTCAATTGTAATATGCCTACACTTGTATATGTATATAATGTACAATTGTTTAATTAAGTATGGTGCATATAATAGCTACGCGTGTAACTAACCGCATCTAGTGGTCGACACGTATCTCATTAATAGTCCGACACTAACCGGATAAGGATCTCTAACTGACTTTCCTTATTATAATTTTCACTATTAGACAATAATGTCTTAATTAAAACTAAACAATGTTACGTTACGTTAGCCGAACAATACATAATATGTAACGTGAAAATTCACGTCATATGCAACACATAATTTTCATATAAATTATGCGCATATCAAATTGTGCACGTGATCATATAAGTTGAACAATGAAATGCATTATGGGCCAAATGGGTATACAAGGGCTCGGTATCACAGAGTTCTGTCGTTTTTGTTACTATTGCTCATCGATTTCACCGTGTTTTAAGCGTTGGGAGATTTGTTTATCGGCTCCTTAAATTCCATGTTTATGTTTCTTCGTTGGCAATGATAAATGTTTCCTTTGTTACCACAATCATCGTCTTCTCCGTGGCTATGTTTCAGTTCTACTTGAGCCCGATAGGTGTGTCTACTTCCTTGCAAGGGATTTTGATCTAGATATTCAATTTTTCTTCGTCTACGTCCGTCAGCCTCCAACTCAGCCATTGACTTCAATTCGACTTGATTGTCAAACCATTCTATGTCGCACAATCGATTTTTATTGGATTCCTGCTTAGCACCATCAATGAGGTGGTCGCGTGTGATCCTTGAGGGAGGCAGTTTGACGATCAGGATATGTTTAAGCGTTGGAATGCGAAGTTGGCTACAGTCGAGTGCATTATTGAAGATTGTCTATCTATGTTATCTTTCTTTGATATCTTTGATGTTAGTTTCGTCTAACGTTCGAGTAATGCTATGATCACTTTAGTTAGGATTATCCCCTCATACCCAATAAATGTATCGTATCTATATCTTTATTTATACCTATATAGAAAGCCTAAACACTCTTATGGTATGTCAAATTGATTTGGTCTAATTGACCAATCACATTTTATCAAGAACTTAATAATTATTAAAAAAATGAAACAACCCATGTTCATCAATTTCAACTGAAATTATGTGTGTATTCTTCGTAAAACACAGATATAATATTTATCCACATGCTAAAGATAAAAAAACTTTCACGTATAACCATGATCACTTTAAGTATTTCAATTAAAAAAAATTATCCACATTCATCCAAAATCATAATTGGCAAACATCCCTACCCTGCTTCATCTATACAGAAAGCCTAAACACCCTTATGGTATGCCAAATTGATTTGGTCCAATTGACCAATCAAATTTTACCAAAAACTTAATAATTATTAAAAAAATGAAACAACCCACGTTCATCAATTTCATTTGAAATTATGTGTGTATTCTTCGTAAAACACAGATATAATATTTATCCACATGTTAAAGATAAAAAAAACTTCCACGTATAACCACGATCACTTTAAGTATTCAATTAAAAAAAAAATTATCCACGTTCATCCAAAATCATAATTGACAAATATTCCTGCTTCATACATCTAGTTTCTCTTTTGATAGATCCGTCCGGCGACGATTTCACCATAAACATTTGTCTCGAAGAACAAGCACATGTTCCGATCCCTTTTTAGGGGCTCCTAAAATGAAGCAATTCGGGACATTGCTGACTCGAGAATAGATTTATTACACGTTATGCTTCTTCATCACATTCGACACCAAACTGGTATTTTGATCATTTAAACCAAATTCATGCCCATATGTGTGTTACAAGGATATATGTGTGTCTTTGTCTAATACATCGTGTTTATGATATTTTCTCCTGAAGTCTATTTAATTGTGCACAACCAAAGAGGACATACTACCCCTCAACTCAATTACCAACTTAGAGGTTCTATCGCTTGCGCGTGTAAAATTTATTTACTTTAATTTTGTTTTTCACATCCCTGAACCCTGATGCTATTAACTCAATTAACATTTTTCTATTTCCTTTTTCAGATTAGTTGGGAGCCGCGTGAGATAGAGAACGGAATACGTATATAGATCTTCCCTCGAAGAGATGCAATATATGCAAGGTTATTTTTTTTAATGATCGGTTATTGCTTTGAACTACTTAAAATTTTCTTATTCAGCTATTAATCGTACTGATTCATACGATTTTCTGTAGTATTAAAGATTTTCTGTGTGTTTTCCCTTCCTTAAAAGGAGTAGGACACGTTGCCAATGAAGCCTTGATCTAATGGTCAAAGGATGAAGCCTTAAGGTCTTGTGATTAAAGGAGGTTGTTGGATCGAATTTCATTTCCCACAATTCTTGAGTAGTTCCCATGGACTTTATGTGCCCATGACTATCGTTGTCAGGTGGGTTTGGGACTTATCCATTTTGCCCTGGTGATTAGTTCCACCTCTGGAGTGTGTGACGCAATTAAGCCTCCGCCAGGTCTGTGTGGCGCAAGCCCACACCGATATTTAGGGGCTAGCCTATAGCCAGGTCGAGTGGGATACCTCGCGACAATGGAAAAACAAAAAAAAATAGAGTAGGACACGTCGAAATCTTTTATGTCTGTTTCAACTTCGAAGTTTTTATTTGTTTTGCGAAAGCTCTCTATTCACTTTCTATTGCTTACAACAATATAGCAAAAATACATATATTTTTATGCATAAGATTAATCTGCAACTCCGTACACATTATTCAATATCAACCATCGTGCAAGGGGTACCATAAATGACGCAATAGAAGACAATCAGTGACTTCCGACCCAAGAAACCAATACCTATCAAGGCCGTGTGATTCATAGCGACGGCGTAAATTAAATTGAGGGGTATACAAGAACGAAGAAGTATGATCAGAATGACTTTATTTCGGGAACACATAATTGAGCAATTAATTTTATTATTTAGTGAAATAACTAACAATATTCAATTGTTTATCCTCGGAAAAGAAAAGCTCTAAGAATGATTACGAAACTAAATTGGTAACTATTATTTTCAGTACAATTATTTTTATTCCTTACTATATATAAATGTATGTGTATAACTTTTTTATTTCAGTTCTTCAAGTTGGTAGACAACGTTGCAATATAATTATATTTGTTGATTTTATTTTTAATTACATTAAGTTTCGTTGCACACACATTGTTAATGTTCTTGCACGAAATCAAAGTTCATGGTTTCTGAATTTTATTTTCATCATTGCAGTGATGACTAGGGCCTTTCCATAACATCGAAGAAACCATTCTGAACTGTTTCTATTTAGGAGAATATGAAGCTGCTTGAGTATATTCCTGTGGTTGAAGCGCATGCATGTTGAAATGAGCTTCGCGCCATTGACAACAAATACGCTCTTCCCCTAGGGTTGTCTCTCTGCATATCGGATTCCATTGCTCAAAATTCCGAGGTTAGTGGGCATGATGATTATTCAAAGTAAAGGTGTGGTTTAATTCAAGGAAGTCATGTTTTTGGCATCTTAGATCATTTTTTAATTTACAACACGGAGAGTCTCATGATAACTTATCAATCACGATTTGATATGTCATATTCTATTTTGTTGTTATACTTTTACTGTAACTTGCGTCTACAATATAATTTTTGTCTCATACATATCAAGCTTAAGTTTTTATTTTATTTTAGTTAGATGGAAAAATCGTTGCACGTAGAGTGTGCCACAGTTACTAATCTTATATTCCGATCATCATTATTAAAAAAAATACATATCTGTCAATTGAAAATTGAAAGGGATCGCGAGTGAGGAGTAATAAATCCTCATTCAAATATACTAAATACTAGTTTTTTGCCCGTGCTATGCACGGGTCTTATGTATATATATAAATAATTTAATTTAATATATTTCATATTTTTAAACATGCAACATTATAAAATGTTGTTATTTAAAATATGCTGGGAAAACCTTGAATGTCGGAGATATTTTTAACATAAGACATACCATAAATTAAATTTACAAATTTATAAATTATGTATCGCAAAAATTAATATGTCAAACTCAAATATATTAGAAGAGAGATATTATAAAATAAAAGGTAATTGCATCACAATTGTTGTCGTTTGAAGAGCAAGTAATTATATTCTTCCTCCCATTCGACTTTAAAAACATACGAAACCTTAATTTCATCCTCGCTTGTGTTGGGAGCACGAAGAATAAAAACGAATTCCGACTTCAAATGACTATTTAAGTAATCTTCAATTATGAATGTCCCATCCTCTCCACCCTAAATTATTGTTAGGGAAAAATTAATAAGTTTAAGAATTTAGAATATAAAAGGGCTATATATAAACTTTTACCTCATAGTAAATTTGCTTTAAGTTCGATGCTGATATGCCCAATATGATTTTCGAGTGATCATTCCAACATGTCACATGTTTGGAACATGATTTATCACTTATCGTTAAATTCAATCTAAACCTGAAATTAACGTAACAATATGTACATAAAATCGAAAAAATAAAGTTATTAATATATGAAGGAATGTAAGTGATTACCTTGGGATAGAGTATGACACCAACCTATTGCAATTTATGCAAAAACCATCGGTAACTTTGTTGACTTTACAGAATGAGCACGATTCATACCAAATCGTTGTCATATCTATTTGGTCTATGCATGCTCGTACACGAAAGTATTGTACCTGCATGTAATTAATAACTAATAAATAATTTAACATATAATAGAATGATTATTTTATTTTACGAATAATGTAAGTAAATCTTACGTTTTCAGCGACACTATAATCAATTAAGTTGATCGAAGCAGCATCAAGCAAGCATTGAACTTGATGTATTGTTTTCCCTCTTCTCTGACTAAATGAAATGTGCTTTTGTGCAATATTATTACTGACAAACCTGAAATATAATAACACGTTAGTTTAGTAATATGCAATCGAATAAGTATAAATGTTTAACTCGACTTTAAATTAAAAGTTTTACCATATACGGATCTTGTTTGCCTGGTCGATATTTGGATCAACAAAAACTCTGCTAAATCTTGTTGTATTTAAATATGCACCTAAATATGTTACATAAGTATCAGACAGTTATTGAAAAATAAGGGTCGAGAGTGTCGAACTAACCATTGAAACTCTTCACTTCAACTCTTGATACAACCAGAATTAGAAGTTTTTTAGCATCAGAAGAACTACGGTAACATTCATTTGTGGCAAAATTTCCCCAGATGGAAAGTTTAACTATATTCATCCTGAAAAAAAAAAAGAGAAAATATTCTTGAAGATGCTAATAATTGAAGTCAAAAAAATTATAACTATTTTAGCACCGTACCTCGTATCACAAAGCAACATATTTCGAACGTGAGTGTGGACAACGTTCCCATTTTTTTTCTCGAAAGTAACATTTTCCAACTCACCGACATAAACTACTAAGCCAATTGCATCTGCGATAAACGTAAGATAAGATACATGTATAATGATTTAGGAACAATGCAAAAAGAATAAAAAGTACTCACCGACTAAGTGGTCCTTACAGGTAGCATAACGTGGAATTGCACTAAGTTGATCAAACCGAAAGTTGTGTAGAGGAACATCATCATCACAACGTTGTTGATAATCTACAATTTTGGTAGACTGATGAAACTTCAACTTATAATCATTCCTCACGGGCCAATCCATATCCGAAGCAAGCTCTACACTTAAACTTTCAATGTAATATACGTCCCCTACTTTCATAATATCTCGATAAACTTCAATATTATTGTTTTGTAGGGTGACTTGTATTTCGCTTCCCTGTAAAATAAATTGCAATTACATAACATTAGTGAAGATGAGAATTGAATGATAAGTATTGAAGATTTAGAATGTAATGAAAAGTATTTTCATACCTCGACATCAATGAAGATTAAATTTTGTACTTTATAATCCCTATTGGATCGTAATGTAGTATGAACGTCGTAACGCCACAGTAAACGTCCTCGCAGATTCCACATATAATTATAGGGGCATATATGTCTAAATGGCCTATATCTTAGATGTTCCATCTACAATTAATCAAAACAATATATAGCGTTAAGTTAAATATAATGAGAAATAATGTCAGATTAAAAAAAAAATAGGAATAAATTCAAAACAATAAATATGAAAAGTAATCCTTAAGAAATAAATTGAGATAAATATTACATGTTGGACAAAACTTCACTATACACAACATTCTTTGTCACATTTTCTAGTAAATCACTCTTATTGCGTATCAGAATCTTGAGACCACTGGGCGATGTAACACGGGATATCGCAACGTAAAGTTGTCCGTGGCTGAAGACGGGATTCGGAAGATATAAGCCAATTGACTTTAACGATTGACCCTGACTTTTATTAATTGTCATCGCAAATGCCAATTTAAGAGGAAATTGCCTTCTTCTTATAGAAAAACCCGCCTCTTGGTTGGAGGGTGATAAATCAATGCGTGGTATGAGAACATTTTCTCCCGTCTTTGGGCCCGATATTACTGTCGCTTCAATCACCTTATCTCCTAATTTGTAAATAATCAATCTTGTTCCATTGCATAACCCAATCGACTGATTCATGTTACGCAATAAAATGACTGGTGCTCCTACTTTTAGTTCTAGACAATGGTTTGGAAGGCCCGTAAAATTCGAAGAATGAAGCAACTCTATGGGATTCATTTCTTCCACTGATTCACCACCTTCCGACGAATATATTCTATCAGAACTCAAGTAATTTCGAGAATATCCGGGAAGAATCGTTAATATTTTTGAATTGAGAATGTCGACATCACTATTGGTGGGTGCTAGGATTGCTCGTTCCTTAAGATAAACCAAATCGAAATACGGTACTGATAGGTCTTGATAAGTTGCATCAATTAAGCTTTCAATACCATGTGCATCATTTTTTATCAAGTAATCAACCGGAATATCAATCCAATTTGAATCCCCGTTGACTGTTAGAGATCTTCTAGGCACTTTACCATCCCCTATTTCTAGTATCCATTTCCCGAATTTTCTCATTCTTCGTAAATCTTCACTGGAAGAATCAACACCAAGTAGACGCATGTTTATTTCCAGCTTCATTAACCGACATTGATCTTAAAAGTTAGCACGATGTAAAGTAGATGCGACAATTGATTCCCGACCACCGTTTGAGACAACCGGTAATATTTGTCTAAAGTCACCTCCCAATAAAAATAATTTTCCTCCAAATGGCAAATTACTGTCACAAATATCCTTGAGGTGACGGTCCACGGTCTCAAATGCGAGTCGGTTAGTCATTGGAGCCTCGTCCCAGATTATTAACGATGCCCTTTCGAATTAGTTCAGCTCGAGAAGACGTTTTCTCAAATGAACAAACAGAATTCTCAGCAGGATTAAGCGGTATTTTAAAAGTAGAATGAGCGGTTTTACCACCAGGTAATAATAAGGCAGCGATTCCCGAGGATGCAACTGAAATAACAAATTGCCTTTTTGATCTAAATTTAGAGATCAGTGTGTTCCATAGGTAGGTCTTTCCAGTTCCACCGCTACCATAAACAAAGCATAAACCACCAGTATTTTGAGCATGAGCTCTCATAATGCAAGAAAATACTCTATATTGATCTCCATTTAGCCCTCTAGCAAGACGCTCGTAATTCTGCATCTCTAATGATGTATCATAGTCGAGTTCGTCCCTTATCAATCGATTGGTGGAACGGTGTGCGTCATCTAATGCTGGTTGCGGCATTTGTGGATAATCTTTCAATGACTTGCCATTTTTGTTGAGGGTATGTTCAATCTCAAGAAGACCTAAATTACGTCGTTCTTCATCTGTAAGGCGCAATTCATAATTGTTAGATTGACGCTGAATTATGTGTTCAATATCATCAGTCATGCTATCCCAATGTGTTTCCCATAGTCTTGTTGGATCACCTACTTCGGTGAACATTAATATGACACAAAACATATTTCGTAGTGAACCGGTAGTCCAAGTAGCTGCTTCTCTAAAAGCATCATTCCATTCATTGTTGTCATCCAGCAAGCCTAACTCAAGACAAGCCGCCTGAAATGTAGGTTGAACAACTCCTCTTACAGTTCGAATGTCCTCAAATGACATCGCACCACGAACCTTTGTAAGGAGCATCCTGAGGTAGTAGCGCTCACCAGCATTTGGGTGCGTAAAGGGTAGTCTCCCAATTGAAACTCTCTGTTGACGTTTTCTCCATATTTTAGTTTGACGGTTCCATACCCATTCCGTTGGAAAATCCGAATATGTCAAACATCGAGCTTCGGGATAACGCTTGTTCGACTCAAACCACATTGTCAACATTGTGTTTTGAGGCTGATTAAGTACTTCATGTAGATTGTCGTTGTCATGAAAAATAATGTTTTGATCCCCTGGCAAATGAAATTGCATTCTCTCTACAGAAGGGTATTGATGTTGTAGGGCAAAATCAAAAATCCTCCAAGATGCTTCTATGGCAGACACATAACGACAATCTAAATATTGTTTTATCTCATCTACATGATGTGGTGGTGCCACGTTAATGTTATTTCGAGGCCCACTCTCTTCAATGACAAATGTTGCTCGATCATGACCTTTATGGATGTACTTGTATAAGTACTTAACAACGCTTCGGACTGCCACACGTTCAACATTTATGTGAGCATCATACTTGACACACAAATCCTTATTGAAGGGCACTACCCATCTGTTATCGATTTCCCCACCACTTTCTAAAGTTGTCACAACTGTTCTTCTACGCATGTATTGTACAAAACTTCGATCATCAACAACTGTCTCATCACAAAACTTTTTAGGATAACGCTTTGAGCACTTTCCATCAACTAAGCATGGACCACATGGTCCATGAATCATAAATTTAGTGACTGTTTCATATGCCAGAGGGTCATTGTCTTTATCAGGAATCTCAGCACTGATAAATTTGTTAATATCTTCTGCAAATGTAGGTTTATCATTTGAAGCAACAGTCAGAAGTATATGTGCATGTGGAAGTCCACGTTTTTGGAATTCAACAACATATAAATCTGCACCATTTATATGAGTAGTGTTAAATCCACATAATAACAATAAAATTAATACTGTTGAATTTAATTATGATAAATATAGGAAATTACCTGCAATGACCGTTCCAAACATCCGTCGATCCTTCAAAACACGAAGTAATTCTTTCATTTTTAGCCTGAAAACTCGAGCCACAATGTCTGGACGATCTTCAACTCGTTCAGATTGAAGCAACTCTCTAGTTATTTCAGGCCAATTTGGATTACAGGTAAAAGTGATGAAAAAATCAGGAGGACCTATTGTACGACATATTGCGACGGCATCTTGATAATGTTGTATCATATTACGCTGTCCACCGGTAAATGATGATGGCAATATATACTTTCTTCCAACCGAAATTGCATTAACATCTCCACTTAAGACAGCATCTTGGAGCCCTCTATATAATTCTGTACGCAAATGGCCTTGATTACTTTTGATGTAAAAAAGTCGATTTTGCTCAATAGCGCAATATACGTCGAAAATGAATTGTTGGTAGAGGCGACCACCTTTAGCCAAACTAACGCCATCCTCTTCCATATCTTGCATTCGGAATGCATAAAATTCCCTCATCGAAACTTTATCCCTAGACGTATTTGAAGAGTTTGTTGGTATGTTGATTGACCAACCATCTGTTCCGTATGGAAATAACAAAGGATATTGAAGAGGCACATAAGCTGGATGAGTTTCATTTATCCTTTGTAAAATACCATTCCTTGTTTGTAAAATCACGTCTATTTGTCCTAAGTCTTCTGTACAATCACCAACCAATAAAGCCGCTACTTCACTTGACGTTGGACGCGTTTATTGCCTACATTCTCTTGTTTGAAGGATACGTATACGTAGATTCATACTATTTTCTTGTCCTTCCAACATATCTCGAGCTCTTCGAAAAACTGAAACGTAAGGATTTACATCATCAAGCATGTCTTGTAGGCCACGAAGTATGTCGACATTTATATCCGAAGCATTCGATGATCTAATAGCATTGACACGGTTGAAAACCTCATTTTCAGTGTCATAAATATATAGTTGCGCAAATTTAGGTCCATTTCCCGCTTTGGGAATTAATGAACCAATTCGGTGGTAATTGCTACCACATATGCGAACACATAAGGTCCCCGTCCATCATTGACACTATTGTCGATCCTTCCTCCCATTGAAGTGAATGCCAATAATGAATTGTACATTCGGATTTTGTCTTTGAAGACTGATTGAGATAGCATCGACTGAAGGAAAGGTGGTGATATTGGTATATTTGGTAGTATAACTTGACCGTTTCCGCAACATAATTGGAACCTTGGATTTGACAAGCTACTATCTCAAACTTTTTCAGAAACCCACATGATGGCATTACAATTGGAGCACTTGGTTGTTCTCTCTCCAATATCTTGCGAGAAAAAACATCTTCTATTTGTAGTTGATGTTTCTACAAATAATTTATTTTGAATCAATGATTAGCTAATCACGGATTTTATTATTAACAAAAACCAAAAAATAATAAAAGGAATTGCCAGCTTCATTACGTAATCTAACCGGCTGACTATATATAGAATGCCTTGATTGGTTATTGCGGAGGTTTGTCATCCTCGCAGCTCGAGCTTCCCGTTGTAATGACAACTGGTGCGATCTTCTTGTTTTCATATTATGATTTGAAGGTATACCAGAACGACTATAATGCGCGTCTAAAATGTATTCTATGATATTGGCGATGTATGATACCTAAAAGCAAATAGTATAATCGCTTACTTTTATTATTTTATCATGTAACGAAGTAAAAAAGCGATGACATGTTTAATAAGCTATATGTACGTCTTGTAATGATTATCTTATAAAGTTTAATAATAAATTAGACACGAATGATGATGAAAATCTCAAATGATAATTGATATACATTAAATCCATTTATAACATGATTTATGAAAAATAATATTATATGGCACAATTTATGTCGAAAAGAAAATAAAAGATTATATTGATGTTCATATTTATTATAATAAATTTTGCTAGTACCTCTTAACAGTGGAGAAGTGCTAGTTTAACTCCGATGCTGATATGCCTAATATGATTTTTGAGTGATCATTCCAACATGTCATGTTTGGAACATGATTTATCACTTATAGTTATCTTCAATCTAAACCTGAAAGTTACATAACAATATGTCAAATAAAATAAATAAAAAATTTAGACTGATATTCTAACTAACATTATCTCGCTTTCGATTGCATGTATGGATAATAATATGTTTTTTAATCCGGAGATTACTTAATGCAAACAACAAATATCATTGCCTTATACTAATTAATAAAAATCTAGAACTAATATTATGATAAAAATTTATTATTACACAAAATAAGTAAAAATTGAAATAAAAAAAATTAAAAACTAAAATAAACGTTAAAATATAAGACGTAGGTTTGAAATACCAAAAACTACATTATTGTTAAACAAACTTTGTAGGTCATGAGACATCAAATGAAACAGTGACATTGGCATCATATACATCATATTAGAAGTATAAATGAAGGTTTCACCAAATTACATGGTTCAGAATAACTATTTTGAAATTGAAAATTATAATTAGGAGAAATTCTTAATTTTAAAGAAAGGCAAACACTTAAGTTGAGACCCAAATAATTAGAATATCTTAGATGTACAATTCCTGCAATGATTAACATCATCCGAATAGCTACAATCACATTAATAAAAAATCCATAGCAAATAAAGAATATTTAATATTATTTAAAATCATCAAACAAAAAAATTGGGAAATCCAACAAACATATCTACCATTGGAAAATTCAACAAAATTCAGCTAATTTAAAAAACGCATCAACTACTAAATGATCGAAAATAAATAATAGATTAGTAAGATCGAGTGAGAATAAATATTGCTATGCGGGAAATGGAAAGAAACCGCATACCTAGAGAACGATTGGGGGATATGTAATTACCAGTATAGTCGAAAAGCCAAAAGATTGATTAGGCGAGAAGGAAACGGATGAAAAGCAAGCCTAACGTCTAGACGGAAATAACTGAAACGTAAGAAAATAATATAAAAAATTAAATTCCACCGAGGTTGTTTCGATGAATCTAATATAATACATGTTAAATGAAATGCATCGCCGTGGCTATGCGTATAGACCAGCAATCTTAAATACTGTATTGAAATATTACAAATATTCGAACATAAAAAGCTAAGCAGCAATTGTGAAATGAATAACGTGAAAATCAGAAGTTCAGTCAATGCGGGAAAGAAAAACCCGATGATCTTAAATTACAAACAGGCATATGAAACAAACAATATAAAAATTAACAAAAAAAAATAAAAAATTAACAGTTACCTCGGTAACGAACGTAGAAAACGACACCTTCCCCAAAAAAGCAAGCTTTCCTGATTTTAATATATATTTCTCTGCATCAAATAGTACAAATAGTGAACATGAATATATCACATATAATTGAGCTTAAAAAGCAAATTAGGAAAATATTTTGAAATGACACACGTGAAAGAAAGAAGTTTAGTCAATGCAGGAACGTAACACAATACATTAGCGAAACCTCGATAATGTTAATTTACAAACATTAATATGAAATAAAAATTAACAAATTATAAATCATGACCACGCCTTATTAACTCCAATTAGAATTTAGGACGTCAATACACATATATGAACATTGAACAGTACAAACATAACCAAAGCAAAAGGAAAGCCTAACTTTTTTAACACAAAAATCAAATTAAACAACCATAATTCATCAGTCCCGCTCGAATATAAAGTTGAAATACAGAAATTTGGAAACGAAGCAACCATATGTTGATTATCACGGAAATTCTACCAAAATCGATAAATATATTTGAACATTGAACAGTACAAACATAACCAAAGCAAAAGGAAAGCCTAACTTTTTAACACAAAATCAAATTAAACAACCATAATTCATCAGTCCCGCTCGAATATAAAGTTGAAATACAGAAATTTGGAAACAAAGCAACCATGTGTTGATTATCACGAAATTCTACCAAAATCGACAAATATATTATCAAATCTCATATTCTCGAACACAAATACCCACGCACCCAAACAGCAAGTGAGAGTCGAATACCCCTCTGAATCCTAAGCAGACGTCATTACTAATCCCACCAACATTGAAAAAGAAACATACGATTTTGCATAATTAGAAAAAAATGATTCACCGCATAAGGAAACTCAGAGCAGAGACGAACTGTTAAAGCAACATATATATTCGACTTTCCAAATCCTACTTTTGTGACCTCTTTTTCTTCGCTGAAATTGTCTGCTGACTATTTTAGGTTTTTGATTCTGTATATATTTGGTTATGCGTTGGAGCTTCATATATGGAGTGTGGAGGTTTGAAAGTAGTGGGTTGTTATTTTTTGCTTAAAATCATGTCTATGAACGTGGGTAAGTGGATAAAATAGTTATAATTTTTAAATTCAATAATATTATATCGTTAGGTATTTTTCATTTTTTTTTACTATTTTTAGTAGAGATGCACGTAGGGTGGTTATCTCATGTTTTTAAATTTTTTATTTAATATTTTAAAATTAAGAGGACACGTGTCAGCTTTATATAACAACTACATTTGCATATATATATAAGATATGCTTTTTCAAATATGTTGATATTATATCAAATAATGGCAGTATATTTGTCGTAGGTAGGTTGCTCCATCTGTCGAACACGGTGTAACAAGAGGACGATCGAAAAAAGAAGATCGTAAGTCGTAACTTCTCTTCAACTGCAAAATACGTAGCGATTTGCGCTTTAATTTTGTATATTTCTTGCCTGTTTGATTTTTTCGGTGGTTTCAAACTGTGTTTTGGTATTATTAATTTATTTATGTCCTACTGTGAAACATAGGATATGAGATCGTTTGTTACAATTTGGTGTTCTAATTTGATGTTCCATAAATTATATTGTGACAAGCATTAAATTAAGTTGATTTTTTTACACGTGTCACGATCTGGTGCGTGGAACAAAATCAAACTAGAAACTTAGGACCTTTGAAGCATGGTTTTAAAAACCGGACTGGACCGGCCGGTCCGACCAGAAAAATCGTGAACCGGTTGGAATTTCGGTTCTGTCTGGTCCGGTCCAACTTTAATTTAAAAAAAATCGAAAAATAAAATAAAACAAAAATAGATAGCTAAAATTTAAAATATGTTGTTGTGGTCTAGTGTAAGGTTTTTGGAGTTAGTTTTCGAAGGTTGTGGGTTCAATTCCCAACTATGGCATATTATTTGATTCTATTTTAATTTTTTTCATACCACATTTTAGAATTAATTTTTTTTCTCCCAACACATTATATTTTAATTACCTTTTAACCCACAATTTATAAATCTAATTCTTCACACCCCATTTTACAATTACGTTTTAATCCCCCAACACATTTTCTTTAATTGATTTATTCATAAAATATAATTTTATTATATATATACGCACCGGTTTTACTCCGATTTTATTCCAGTTTTATACCGATTAAACCACTAAGTCCCGGATTTGCAACAAAGTTGGTATCAGAGCGAAGGTTCATAAGTGTGATGACTTCGACAAGTGCTAGAGTAACGGAGCTTGAAAGCCAGTGCGAGGCTTTACGAGCACAACTCGAGGCACTGCCGAACATGGCGGATTTGCTGGCTTCGACGGCGGAAGCCGTGGCGGGCTTCAACCGACGGATTGATGGGCTAGGTGTGCAGGACTTAGCCACGACGAAGGCGGCAGCCGAGCGACTTGTTGAGATCAGGCCAATAACAGTCGAGGCTACGAGTGAGGTGGCCGACAAAAGACCTGCGAATCGAGAAAGGGAGACCAAAAAGCGAGGTGACCGAAAGAAGGGCAACCAGGAGAAGCACGCGGACGAGTCCGCGAAACCACAACAAGCGAGCGAAGGGTGTTTCGTTTGTGGAGCAAAAGAGCACAGGGCTCGACAGTGTCCTAAACGCACACGGGCCGCGACGGAGATAGTCGATGAGGACTGCCCGGACACAATGCTGAGCACGGTGAGGGCCACTTCTCCTAGGCGAATTGGTGTATTTCACGAGGTTGAGGCAGGCGAACGTCGTGCGCGCTGAGGCGTGCGGCGGGGGGCGCGTGCGGAGCGAGCCGTTGCGGGGGAGCACAAGCTGATACACGCGGCGCCGAGATGCTTAGGGTGCGAGGAGGCGTTCTAAGGGGTGCGGTGCGGAGCGAGCCGTTGCGGGAGAGCGCAGGCTGACACATGCGGCATCATGGGGACTTTGCGCGCGGCGCATGGCGGGATTACGTGCTAAGGGCGCAGGCAAGCAAGCGGGTTGAGGAGATACCAAGGGAAAGTTGGGGGAGACTTGGCCGAGTGACCGGGGCGAGGTCACGAGCAAGCAAGCTGTTGCGGAGCACGGGACAATTTTGATGCAGGTGCGAACGAATGGAGTCAAGAGGCGTGGACGAGGTAACAAGGGGCTCGTCAAAAGCTTCAACGCCAAGCATGAAACGCTAGCTGGTGCGGGCGACGCAGGCCGAGGGAGCGCGACCCCCATTTCTGGGTGTGCGCAAGCGAGACGCGGGACGATGGTACCACCCCCGCAAGCGAGTCACGATGTACTTGACGTGAAGATTTGTTCGGAGCATCAAAAGAGGCCAAACACGCGGTGTTGGCCAAACAGGTGTTGGTGACTTGAAATTACCGAGGAGCTAAGCCATCAAGACTAGGATGTCTTTTCAAGCTCGCAGGTGCGGTCTAATCGGACTTCCCTGAGGAAGGGCGCGAGAATGTCGGGGCGAGCGAGGCTTATGAATGTTCGTGTGTGCGATTAATTTGGACATCGAAGAGGAAGGGCGCAAGGCGATCGGGGGCGAATTGCATGCTGAGATGCGGGATTGACGGTGGCAACAAAGGGGGTCGTTGACGAGGACATCAACACTCTTCAAGTGGGTGAGGATTGTTACACCTTTGCGAGTGCCACGTCAGCATGTTTAAACATTGCCAGGCGGGAATGCAATGTTGTGCAAAGTCACCAAGGCACATAGCTCGGGAAGCACTTGGAGCCACGCACGAGCGGCACGACGGAGGCCAGGCCAGGCGGGCCAAGGCCAAGCGGGACGACTTGGACGTTGAGTCCAAGGCAACGATGGGCGGTGGCTCGACGGACAACAAGCCAGGCACGGTGGTGCATGGCAGCGCAGACCGTCGGACGGCATCGACGGCGGCGGTGCCGAAAAAGGGAGCCAGGCCAAGCAGCGGCTCGGCCAGGCAATGTGTGAGGGCGGAGCGCGCGAGACACCGCGCAGCGGCCGAGGCAACGCGCCCGCAAGAATTGCGCGCGGGCTGACCAGGTCCTGCGAGGATTTGCGAAAACTTGCCTGCCATTGAGCGATCATTTGCGAATCTAAGCGTACTAAGTGATAACATCCGACACACCATGCATTCTTTCTTCGGACGTACTGTCTTGGGACGTGAGGTACACGAAGGAGGCAAGGTCGACGTTTACGCGCACGTGAAGGGAAGGATTGTGTTCCGAGGGCCCTTCGGTAGTGAGCTGTTTCTGATCGGGAATTGGAGAGTCCCTAGAGCTAAACTTGGCGTGCGGTAACCTAGTGTATCTACTGTTCGCTTGTTTCGGTTTGTGAATTGGGCATAATCAATCAGTTTTGTAACCGAAGGAACAAACCTCAAGGAGAGGACTAAACCCCGATTGGGGATATAACCTCTATAAAAATCCTGTCTCACATTACTTTCTGTTTTTATATTTTTCGTGAGATATATCTGATACACATCCGACGTAACTAGGAGATAACCGACGAATCATTCTTTGAAAAGTATTCACTTAGAAAAGAATCGTTTTTAGGATATCACATCCAAAGCGATTAAAAAAAAGAAGAAACTAAAATTTTATAGGCCTAATTCACCCCCCTCCTAGGCGTATTTTTTACTTCATTCTGTATCAGAGCCAGGTTACTCAAACGACAGGCCTAACATGCCTGAGTAAAAGATCTAATGGCTTCTTCGAGTTTTGTTGTGTTTGCAGTGGGACAATCCCACTCTAGGCCACCACTCTTTGATGGAACGATCTACGCTGTATGGAAGAATCACATGAAGGAATTCCTTCTGGCGGTTGACTATGATCTATGAGATATCATTACGACCGGGCCATATATTCCTGTAAACAAGGATGAAACTTCAAGGAAAGCTACAAACTACGATGTAGCAGATAAGCGTGGAATTTCATTAAATGCTAAGGCGAAAAATATGATCGCTTGTGCATTGACAAGGGAAGAATACAATCGCGTAAGTTCATGTATATCCGCTAAAGACATGTGGGAGATGCTGCAAGTCACTCATGCAGGAACTACTCGAGTTGTACAAGACAGAATAACGCTCCTAACTCATCAATACGAGTTGTTCACTATGGAAATTGATGAAACTATAAATAAAATGTATGCAAGATTCATGACCATCATCAATGAGATGTTCTCTCTTGGCAAGATCATTCCCGACAATGAGAAGGTTAAAAAAATCTTGAGATCACTTCCGAGAGAATGGAATCCCAAAGTTACTGCTATCTATGAAGCCAAGGATTTAGATGCGCTATCTGTCTCCGAACTAATCGGATCTCTCACTTCATATGAGATGACTCAACTGTCCATAAAAAAAAAGCCGCAAGCTAGGAATCAACAAATCATTGCCTTTAACGCTGAACAAGAAAGTAATTCCGATGAAGACATCGAAGAAGAAGAAGATATGATGAAGCAATTAGCCATGCTGACCAAAAGATTTGAGAAGTTCCGACAAAGAAGAAGATTAAAAGGGAACTCCAAATTCCACTAGAAGAACAAGGGAATATCATCATCTGGGAATAATGTTCAGAAATGTTTCAGGTGTAATAAGCCAAGCCACTTTGATTCAAACTGCACATTACCAAGTGATCATAAAAAGACAAAGAAGCAGAAGGCCATGGTGACAAACTGGAAAGATTTCGAGAATGAAACGGAGGAAGAAAACCTTGTTTACGTGGCTGATGATGATCAAATATCTTCTTCATCTAATATTAAGAAAATTAATATTCTTAATGAGTTATATGCGAGTATGGAAGAATCTCGTGATAACGCCTCCTCAGTTTTTGAAGTAGATGAAAGTAAGGAAGGCTAAGGGAAATAATTCAAAATGTTCATGAAAAGATCAAGTCGCTCAAGTCAATAACGAAAAAATTGGCTAAACAGCGAGATGACTTAGCGAGAGAAAAACATCATGGTGATCTAGAAATCTCATGCTTGAAAGCAGAGATAGGTTATTCTAAGAAAGAAAAAAGTTCAATGCGATTGCAATTAACTTGAAAAGACAAACAACGATATATCTAGAGATATCACTGCACTTAGACATTCCTTAGAAGAAAAAAGCGTACCATTTATAGACTTATCGAAGGAAAGCAAAACCTAGATATGTTACTGAATATGCTTAGAAATACTATAAAATCAGGGATAGGATATTGCATGGTAGAAGAATATGTTGCACCAGTTGTACGAAAACCAAAATGTTTTTCATGTGATAATCATGACTAGGCTTGCAAATGAATCGAATTTTTTTTTGTTCGATTCGAGATTCGGTTCAAAAATTGCGATTCGAATTTGAAAGATTAGAATATCAAATCCGAATAAGAATATTTTTTCCGATTCGAATAATTTTAGAATACGAATACAAATATCGCAATATTTGATTCGAAATATTCCATTTGAATTCTTAAAAATTTAAATATAAAATATCATAATTCAATATATATTTAAATGTTATTTATAATTATACACACATATATATATATAATGAGGAATTTTATGGTGCTCACCTTATGTGAGCACCTTCGTAAACACGTCACACATGACATTGAATGGTGTCACGTCAACATATCACATCAATGTTACATCAAACTGCAACATCATTGTTACCCCCGAGTTTTTGGGTAACCGAAAACAGATGCCCCGCGTAATTCAAACAACTGATAAAGGCATTCCAAGGGAGGAAACCTCTAGTCGCTCAAAAAGTAGAATCCCCAAGGAACCCCTTCGGGAAAGCCTACAAGAGGCGGGCGGCTAGGTTGATGCCGCTCGGGTGATTCCCCGACTGGCTTTAGAAGAAAGAGGAAACCACCTACCGAGGTCGAGGGGGTTACGGTTACATGAAGGTAGATATCGCCGTGTGAGCGTGGGATGAAGCAGAGCAATCTACGTGGGCAAGACGTGTACGACGTGCTGATCGTGGGTAGGTCCGACGTGTTGATAATGGATAAACTAGTATAACTATAGGAGGTCCCCAAGTGGGCGAAGGTATCGATTTCTTAATTTTCTTCTCCTTTAGGCACTGATTAAACTGCCACTACGAAGAGGAACTGACTTGAGCGTCGGAGTGCGTCGCCGAAATGTCGTCCACCCTTAGTTCTTCTTACCCCTCATTTTTCACAGGATCGCGGGGGAAGAAGGAGTTCCCGAGTCATCCCGTTAGCCAAAAGATCTACCGCCTTTTCTAGTTACTTATCCGGCGGAGAACCGCAAATACTCCGGAGGGGCCATTTCTGAACACATCAAATTGGCGCCGTCTGTGGGAAGACATATAATCATATAAAAATGGTGAGTGTTACAGATGATTCACCCTTACCCGGAGGTGGGCCTCTGACTATGGAAGAGATATCTAGAATGATGGCGAACACAGTGAATATGGCGTTCTCTCAACGCCTGGAATTTCAAGAAATCAGGAAAATAAGGAAAGATGTGGAGGCCGAAGGGCCAAAGAAAAAGGGACATGCTATATCCCAAGACCAGCCTCCAGCAATTGGAGGAGAGGATAGCGCTTCCAATCATGTAGAACAAGAAGGGGAATCACAAGAAGATGAAGGACTCAGCAAGGGACGACCCGAGAAAACGTTGCGAGAAGAGTTAGACGCTGCACGGGCAAAGAAAGCCCGCCTGCAAGTAAAACGCAGGCGACATATTAGAAATAATGAGGGATGAGATAAAGAAATTAAGAGAACTCGTCGATCCCCCCGTGCCAGTACCGACCCCCCGAGGGTCTCCCTTTTCAGCCAAGATACTCACCTTCCCTCTGCCCAACCACTTTCGTTTCCTAGAAATGAGTCGATACGATGACACGGGACATCCAGAGGATCATCTAGCGTTGAAGGAAATGCAGTTCTTTATCAACTGGACGATGCGATTAAGTGCCGAGTGTTTGTCACTACGCTCACCCGGGGGAGCTCAACAGCGGTTCACCATGTTGCCCGCCGGGGACATTAAAAACTTCCAAAACCTCACTTACTCCTTCCTAAAGCATTTCTCAAGCAGCCGAAGGAGACCTCTTCGGCCGTTAACCTGTTGAAAAGAGCAGGATAGGGAGAGCCTTCGGGACTATCTCCGACGGTTCAATGGCATCACTATGGAAGTTCCGACAGCCACTCCGTATTTGCTAATCGGCACCTTTCACCATGGGCTAAAAGAAGGAGAGCTATACACATCGTTAGTGAAAAAATACCAGGCAACGGTGGACGAGTTGGTGAATCGAGTGGAGAAGTATGTAAGGATTGAGGAGGCACAGGGGTATAGGAAGCCTGAGAAGAAGCGGATCGTGAATTCGTCACATGAAGGAGAGAAGGCTATAACGCCCAGAGGTGAGAACTTCCAGAGGGAGACTCCCATTAACCCGAGGCTGAGTAACACTAGATGGAAGGTAAACAAGATTCGAGCTTTGGAAATTTGCGATGACCGATATCCCCTTCGGAGGCCAGTTCGCAGTAAGGAAGGGCCTAAAAACCCGGTGTCGGAGGAATATTGTAGCTTCCATCGAGAGTATGGTCACACCACGGATGACCACTATCATCACAATGATGAGTTAGAGAGATTGGTAGAATAAACCCAGAAGCGAGGAGCGAGTTAGTCGAGGATGAGAGGAACTCAACCCCAAGGTTTGAGAGGAAGGAGGCAGAACGGGGCTATCAGCAGAGGAGGCCGTACCCACCCCCAGACTCCCTCGGCATAAAGGAAGGTCCCCAGATAGAATTCGACGTAGGGTCCCCGAGGGCCGAGGAGAGAACCAGAGCGAGTGCGCTCTCCCGAGAAGCAGATTTTACCAGTGAGAAGGATTAACATGATATCCGGGGGAGCTGCCTGTGGCGATTCCAATCGGGCTAGAAAGGCGGGGGTCAGGAAACTGCAAATCTATGAAGTAAAGATGGTGGCAAAACGATCATGACCTCGTATTGCTTTGGACCTGAAGACTTCCACGGGGGGGACGACTCTTACGAGGATACCCTTGTGGTACGAGTAGAAATAGCAAATCACGATGTGGGAAGGGTGTTCGTTGACAATGGGAGCTCGGTAAATGTCCTATACAAGGAGGCTCTAGACCAAATAGAGCTCGGGAAGTATCACATGGATACTGTTGAAACCGCTCTATTCGGGTTCACGTGACATGCTATTGAGGCAATGGGTGTAATCCAGCTCCCAATTACATTACGGAGTGGTGGTCTAAAGAAAACTCGAATCGTTCCCTTTATGGTAGTACAAGCGCCTTCTTCCTACAATGCCATCCTCAGCAGGCCTGCCCTCAGCTCTTTCACAGTTGTGGCTTCGGCCTTACACCAGAAAATGAAGTTACCCGTGGGAAATAAGGTGGGAGAGGTGCTCGGGGATAGAAGAGTGGCTCGTAAATGCTATGTGGAAGAAGTCAGGATGGAAATAAAATCTTTGAAACTATACAAAGGAGGTCGTTATTTACATCCTAGGCGGGAAGTCATCCGAACAATACACATTGTCAGAGCCGAAAATACGATGGGACAAGAGATGGAAGAAGTAGCCAAGGAAGTAACCCCCGAGGATGTAACCTCCGAGGAAGGCTTCCTTGAAGAAAAGACCGAAACATCCGAGGAAAGAACTGAGGAAGTAATGATAAGACCTCCTTCGGGAACAGTAAGAATAGCTCAGGATTTAACGGAGGAATTGATAAGAGGCCTTATAACCCTGCTGAGACAGAATGATGGTTTGCCTGGTCAGGGGGCAATTTAAAGGTAATCAGCAGGAATATCATGGAGCACAAGTTGAACGTGTCCCGAGATACCCGACATGTGTTCCAAAAAGGAGACACCTCAGGCTCGCAAAAGATATGGCTGTTAAGAAACAAGTGGAAGGGCTCATAGCAGCCAGACACATAAAAGAGGTACAATTCCCAACTTGGCTTTCAAACGTTGTATTGGTTCCCAAATTGTCTGGGAAGTGGCGCATGTGTGTGGATTTTAGGGACCTCAACAAGGCTTGTCCCAAAGTTTGTTATCCCCTTCCCGAATAGACCAGTTGGTGTACTCAACTTCAGGACATGAGCTGTTATGTTTCCTGGATGCTTTCCAAAGGTACCATCAGATCGGGCTAGCGGAAGAGGATCAGCCGAAAACAAGTTTCGTAACGGCAAGAGGGACCTTTTGTTATGTGGTGATGCCCTTTGACTTAAAGAATGCCGGTGCTACGTACCAGCGTTTAATGGACAAAGTATTCGAACACCATATAGGAAGGATCGTGGAGGTGTACATAGACGATATACTCATCAAATCTCGGGAACACGCACGTTTCTTGTCGGACGTTCGGGACACCCTCTCTACTTTAAGGAGGTATGACGTAAAGTTAAACCCTGAGAAATGCATTTTTGGCGTTCGAACGGGAAAGTTCCTCGGAGAGGAATTGATGCTAATCCAGATAAAGTTGAGGCTATCATTGGCATGACCTCCCCTAAGAACCTCAATGAAGTGCAAAAGTTGACGGAAAGAATAGCCGCTCTATCTAGGTTCATCGCCAGGTCCGCCGAGCGAAGCTTACCTTTCTTTAAGGTTTTAAGAAGGATCAAATATTTTCAATAGAACCCGGAATGTGAAAAGGCTTTTCAGGAGTTGAAGGAATACTTGAAGGAATTACCAGTATTGAATAAACCAAAATCCCAGGAGGTGTTGATTGTATATCTCTCTGCCACCGCCCGTGCAGTTAGCTCGGTCCTAGTAAGAGAAGAAGGAAAGGAAATAAGCCCATTTATCTTGTGATCTATATCCTTAAAGGATCGGAGATACGGTATAGCAATCAAGAGAAGCTACTTCTACCACTAGTGGTCACGGCGAGGAGACCGAGGCCCTATTCCTCTCTCACCCGATTGTGGTGTTGACCAATACCCCGATGGGGAGCATAGTCGCAAGGCCAGATGCTCGGGGCGGTCAATAAATGGGTTACCGAGTTGGGAGAATATGATATACAGTTTCGACCAAGAGCCACCATAAAAGCTCAGGCGATAGCAGATTTCCTGGTAGAAATGAATGAAGGACCTTCTGAAATGTGGAGAATGTTCGTAGATGGGTCCTCATGCCTGTATGGAAACGCGGTGGGCCTGGTAATCATATCCCCCTGGGGAGAAGAGAATAGCCTCGGGATAAGGCTAAATTTTCGGGCATCTAACAACGAAACAGAGTACGAAGCTCTGCTGATTGGGTTCAAAATGGCTAAGAGGCTCGAGATATCGAGTTTGACCTGACCTTACACTCAGATTCTCAGTTAGTGGTACAGCAAGTTGAAGGAAACTTATCAGTGAAGGGAGAGAAGCTGACAGAGTATGTCAAGGCCTTCAAACAAATAAAGAAGGATTTCGAGGAGCTCAAACTAGTATTGATATCTCGAATAGAAAACGAGAAGGCGGACAGGGTAGCCAAGTGGGCTAGCTCCTTGAACCCTCCCGAAGAAGGAACCAGAGTAGAATTGGCCCCCGCGGTTCATTAGATCAACGTAGAAGAAGAACTCCCTCGGGAAGATTGGCGGTACGACCTTCGCCAATACCTGTCAAACCAAACATTACCCGAGGATAAAGTACGTGCCAAGTCCATCTGGAAAAGGTCATATTTAGGTTCACTATGATAGACATAATACTATTCAAAAGGTCATACTCTGGACCTTTATTGAGATGCCTCTCGAAAGAGAAAACTGAAGAAGTCCTTCGGGACATCCACGAATGAGCCTGTGGAGGGCACATCGGCAGCATGGCATTGGCTCGGAAAGCCTTATTAGCAGGGTTCTTTTGGCCTACGATGAGGGAAGATTCCATCAGATTAGTGCGAGGATGTCTCAGATGCCAGAAACATGCCAACCTTCAAAGAGTGCCAGCCGAAATGATGAAATCGGTAGTATCCTCTTGCCAGTTTGATCAATGGGGTATGGATATTGTGGGGCCCTTTGAAGGCACCACCTCGCAAAAGAAGTTTTTGTTGGTGTCCATCGACTATTTCTCAAAATGGGTGGAAGCCAAGGCTCTCGTATGCATTACAGAGGCTGCTGTCATGACCTTTCTCTGAAAAAATATAGTGTGTAGTTTCGGAGTCCCGAGGAGACTCATATCAGACAATGGAAGGCAGTTCATCGGACGAAAATTAAAGGAGTGTGAAAGTTGGGAATTGAACAGGTGTTTACCTCCGTGGCATACCCGCAATGTAATGGTCAGGTGGAAGTGACTAATCGCACAATAGTTCAATCGCTCAAAGTTCGATTGGATGGATTAAAGAAGGCCTGGTTCAATGAGCTACAGAGTGTTCTTCGGTCTTACCGAACGACTCCCCGGTCGGGAACGAAGGAGACCCCTTTTAGCTTGGTGTATGGTAGCGAGACTGTTCTGCCCGCAGAATTAGGACATGAAAGTGCTCGAATACTCGGGTATTCAGAAGACAACAACCAACTTCGGGCGGACGAACTGGATCTGATCGAAGAAAATCGGGAGAGGGCTACTTTGAGGATGGCTGCATACCGAAGAAGAATTACCCGAGCCTACAATCGAAGGGTATGCTCACGGAGGTTCGAGGAAGGGGATTTGGTCATGAAGGAAACGTTACAGCAGGAGAACCGAGGGAAGCTAGAGCCAAAGTACGAAAGGCCTTACAAGGTGGTGCGGAAAGCAGGAGAGGCGGCTTATTACTTGGAGAACTTGGAAGGGAAGAAGCTAAGTCGGCCTCATAACGCTAAGCATTTGAAAAAATATTATCCATAGAGTCATTATTCCTTTGTTAGTTTGTTATATTTTTCAGGAGTTTACTTGTTCAGTTATTTGCTAGTGTATTTGGAATCAATGAAGTTTTCGCTTTTTGTTCATTCAAGAATCCCCTAATGGTGTTAGGGAATTACACTCCCAAGTCAATACAATACCCCGATTGAATCGGGAGGAATAGCCCTCGGATGGAGGCACCCATATCCCGATTGAATTGGGAGGGAAAGCCCTCGGATGGAGGCACTCATACCCCGATTGAATCGGGTGGGAAAGCCCTCGGATGGAGGCACCCATACCCCGATTGAATTGGGAGGAAAAGCCCTCGGATGGAGGCACCCATACCCCGATTGAATCGGAGGAAAAGCCCTCGGATGGAGGCACCCATACCCCGATTGAATCGGGAGGGAAAGCCCTCGGATAGAGGCACCCATACCCCGATTGAATCGGGAGGGAAAGCCCTCGGATGGAGGCACCCATACCCCGATTAAATCGGAGGAAAAGCCCTCGGATGGAGGCACCCATACCCCGATTGAATCGGGAGGGAAAACCCTCAGATGGAGGCTCCCATACCCCGATTAAATCGAAGTAAAAGCCCTCGGATGGAAGCACACATACCCCGATTGAATCGGAGGAAAAGCCCTCGGATGGAGGCATCCATACCCCCTTTGAGTCGGGAGGGAAAGCCCTCGGACGGAGGCACCCACACCCCGATTGAATCGGGAGGAAAAGCCTTCGGATGGAGGCACCCATATCCCGATTGAATTGGGAGGGAAAGCCTTCGGATGGAGGCACCCATACCCCGATTGAATCGGGAGGAAAAGCCCTCGGATGGAGGCACCCATACCCCAATTGAATCGGAGGAAAAGCCCTCGGATGGAGGCACCCATACCCCGATTGAATCGGGAGGGAAAGCCCTCGGATGGAGGCACCCATACCCCGATTGAATCGGAGGAAAAGCCCTCGAATGGAGGCACCCATACCCCGATTGAATCGGGAGGGAAAACCCTCGGATGGAGGCTCCCATACCCCGATTGAATCGGAGTAAAAACCCTCGAATGGAAGCAGTCATACCCCGATTGAATCGGAGGAAAAGCCCTCGGATGGAGGCACCCATACCCCGACTGAATCGGGAGGGAAAGCCCTCGGATGGAGGCACTCACACCACGATTGAATCGGGAGGAAAAGCCTTTGGATGGAGGCACCCATATCCCGATTGAATTGGGAGGGAAAGCCCTCGGATGGAGGCACTCATACCCCGAGGAAAAGCCTTCGGATGGAGGCACCCATATCCCGATTGAATTGGGAGGGAAAGCCCTCGGATGGAGGCACTCATACCCCGATTGAATCGGGTGGGAAAGCCCTCGGATGGAGGCACCCATACCCCGATTGAATCGGGAGGAAAAGCCCTCGGATGGAGGCACCCATACCCCGATTGAATCGGAGGAAAAGCCCTCGGATGGAGGCACCCATACTCCGATTGAATCGGGAGGGAAAGCCCTCGGATGGAGGCACCCATACCCCGATTGAATCGGGAGGGAAAACCCTCGGATGAAGGCTCTCATACCCCGATTGAATCGGAGTAAAAGCCCTCGGATGGAAGCACTCATACCCTGATTGAATCGGAGGAAAAGCCCTCGGATGGAGGCACCCAAACCCCGATTGAATAGGGAGGGAAAGCCCTCGGATGGAGGCACCCACACCCCGATTGAATCGGGAGGAAAAGCCCTCGGATAGAGGCATCCACAACCCGATTGAATCGGAGGGAAGCCCTCCGAGGGAGGGAAGGCCGTCCCGAGTGGACCGGAAGCCCGGGGAACGGGCTTGAGCATCCCGATCAAAACAAGAGGAAGTTAAAAAGATAATAAGGGAAAGAAAAAAAAGGACTTTCGAAGAAGTTGTAAATAAAGTCATCCAAGCATGCTACTAATAGTGCCCTAAGCAAAAACGGAGAATATTCCAGAAGAAACAATGCAAATATAAGGAGACATCATAATTTAAATATAAGACACTTAATGACACTACTCAGAATCTCTCTTCGTTCATGGATCCTCGATGGACACATCCTCCTCTTCAGACTCAGAAGTATCAGCTTCTCAGGATTTTGGAAAGGCACCTGATGAAGTACGATGGGCAGCCGCATCCAGAAGAGCCTGATCTTGGTCGAGAAAATCAAAAGGATATTGGGAAGCAGAAAAATCGTTAGCCCTAATATGTGCAAGACACCCTCGGAACCCATAATCGAAATACAGGTTAGCCACCTCAAGCACTCGGTCAGCATGGACAAGGCCATGGGATAAGAGCCCCTCCATGCTACGACTGCGGGTGCGCTCGGATTGAAGCTCTGATCGGATTTTTTCGATTCTGCGTGGGAATCGCCGAGCAGCTTTTTCAAATGACCGGCCTCTTGCGCCCCTCCCAATAGCCTCATAGTTGTTTCTACATTGCTGTTACGAGCTGCCCCAGCCATCTCGCTCAGGGCCCTGAAGCACCTGGCCCCCTCACAGGAGAGCGAATACGCCTGATAAAAATCGTAAGTCTTAAAAGATTCCTAAAGGAGGACAAGAATAGATGTAGTACCTGGCTCTACGAAAGGGCCCACTTATTCAAAAAATCTTTGTCGGGTACTTTTGTTATATAACTTCTTTCCTCTGGAGATAAAAATGTCTGCATATAAGAGTAAGAGGAGGCCCCCTCGGTCTCCATAAGGAAGGAAGGGTGCGCGAAAGCTTCAGGAGAAAGAGATGCACTCTCGGGATGGAGATTCAAAATTTGGGATCGTAGAGGAACCTTAGCTTTCTTCGAGAAAAAGTCCCATAGGCCCTCGGAAGATGACCTTTTGGCAGAAGGCAAGGTACGCTTAGGAGGAACGGCCTCACGGGACTTTGAAGAGGATGCTTGGGTGCGAAAAGCCACTACCGAGTCAAAGTCCATTCCTTTTCCTGATTCAAGAAATTTATTAAAAAAGTATATATGATCAGCAACAAGATCATAAAACATAACTCCATCTCCCCGGGAAGGGGTATTCCCGAAGGACACACCTCGACTTGGGACGGAGTCATCTAGCACCAGATCTTTCACCGAGAAAGTCTTTTCGCCGATCAGATCCAGGAATTCATAAAGAACGGTAGGAGATGGAGAGGGTATATTGCAATGCTTTTTCCAGGGTAGGGAATAGAAGCGAGGATCTTCATGCGAGGGTGAAGGCTTCACAAAGAGGAAGCGACTCATCCAACCTTTAGTGGCTGGGAAATTGTCCTGAAAAATATCAACGAAGGAGGGAGTAAAAATAAACTTTCCATCCTCCCTCTCACTGATTTTGAAAAAGCTAGTAACTAACTCCACCGAAGGAGGAAGCTCGTGTTGCTGAGCAACGACTACTAGAGCGAGAATTAAGCTACAGGAGTTGGGAAAGATTTGACCAGGAGAGATGAGCAAAGTTTCACACAGATCCAAGAGAAAGCGAGGAAGAGGAAATCTGAGCCCCATGTCGATCTGATCCGTGTAAAATGATAAGAAACCGGGTGGTGGAAGAGAGGCTACCTACTCGGGTCCAGGAATTCTGACCTCATAATCAGAAGGAATCCGAGCTTTCTCAAGAAATTCAGGTAATAAGGAAGGATTTAAAGTAGACACCTTGGTGGGATACCAAGGTAATCTTTGCTTGCTTTCGCATCTCTTCTATATCGGCCGCCCACTTAATCAGATCTCGACGAAAAGTCTTGTCATATTTTCATTCTTTGGACGGAGGGCTGCGCCCGAGATCCAGGACACTACTCGAGCGAAGGGAAGAAACTCGTCGAGAGGATGAATTTGGCAATATCTCCCGAACATCATCAGAATCTAAGGAAGAGGGGGCTACTCTTTTGGAAACCGGATTATCTCGACGACGGGAAGAGGACATGGTTTTTTTTAGAAGGAAAATATTCAAGAGCTAAATTAGAGGAATAATAATCCGTACACGACCCCTTATATAAAAATCTTGAGAGAGAAGGAGTCATACGAGGAATGGGTAAAAAGGAGTACCCGACAAGTCAGGAAAATTTGAAATTTGTGCCCATTTTTTTAAAAAAAAAATCTGTTGACTCAACGTCTCGCTGGTGAATAAGAAAATTGGAAGTTCAGTTACGACGGAAACATAGGAAGTGATGAAAGGTCCTTCAGGACCTTTCTCGGGAGCCAACATCAACGGGGGGAATGGCGCATATCTTTTCAACAGCTTATGTTTAAGTCTCGAGAGGATATGTGGCTTATAAATTTTGAAGACAACATGGGAAGAAGCAGAGGAAAGAATAAGTTACGCAAAATGCAAAGCCTATATATTCAATAAGGCGCTCGAGGCACGTTGGATTACAGGCAGGCGTCGATGGCACGCCAACTACGAAGATAAAAAAAAACAAAAAAAGGAAAGAAGAGAAAACATCCTAGCTACACGAACTCTAACTAGGTTCTCCCCTACTCGGCCTGGTCAGGTGCAACCGCCGTATTTTCTTCAGCCAGGTACTCCCTTTCTCCGTCGCCTCTTCAGGAACCTCACTCTGCTCGGGGTCGGGCTCAACTGGGGCCTCCTCCTCCTGGGTCTCCCCTTCCTTGGGGCTGTCGATCATTACGGGCTGGGAGATGGGTGCCACTCGGGAATTCTTTCGAGAGGCACGAGGCTCGGCAGGATAATCGAAGTCGGGATCGCATGAGGCGAGGGCCTTCTCAGCATCGAGGAACCCAAAGGGGAAGGCCGTCTGGCTGAAGCCGGCCTGCCTGAGCTGCGCCACGCATCCCCAAAAGCCGTAGCCAAAAAGGGTGATCATTTGGGCCCCATAAGCCTCGTTCGGGGTATAGTCCTGAGCAAGCTTCTCCCGCAGCTCACGATGGAGTTTCTCTTCCCGAGCACGAGCGGCCTCCTCCTTGGCACGGGCAGACTTCTCTTGGTTCAGTTTGCCCTTAATCTCCCTCACTTGCATTCGCAAGTCCTCCTCCCAACCCCTGGCTTAAGTTCCCTCCTGCACCAACTCCTCGATGCTCTGCCCCAAATCCACCTCCGTTTTCTTAGCATCCTCATGGATCGAGTGATATTCCACCAACCGATCCAAGGCCTCCGAGCGGTAAATCATCCCCTATCCCGATAAGAAGAAGCTGAAACATAAGAGATGAAATTAAAAGGCAAGGCATGGAAAGAAAAATAAAAGAATTTACCTGCCCCGCGTTAAGAGCATAAGCGTTGCAGAACTCCTTGGGGGTCATTTTCTAAACGTGCCCCCGATTGGCATTATTCGGAAAATCCCTCAAGAACCCGATACAATCCCGGGCTCGAGGATGGCTAAAAAAAGTCGGTTGCTCGGGAGGGAAATCCTCGGAGGGAGGATCACTTGCAGCAGCACTTGGGACGGAAGGGGTCGCTTTTGCCTTCTTAGAAGAAGGACCCTCAGTGGCCAATGCTTTCCTCTTCTGGGGCGGTCGACGAATTCCCGAGGAGGTGATGGGGTTCTTATCTTTCTCGTTGCCCCTTGAAGGAGCGGAGGGGCTGGGAGAAGCGGGAGAAGCAAGGGTAGAAGGGGCCCCGCTTTTCTTCTTCAGAAGGGCAATGATAGCTGCTAGGTTCGTCCTTGATTCTGAAAGGAATATAACGGTTGAAAAAAGACGAAGTCATTTAGAAGAAAGAAATAAATTACAAAGGGAAAAGTACATATGCTCCCGAGCAGAGGCACCTCTTTCGGACTGAAATCGTAGTAGCAGAGGAGGTCTTCTTTGATAAGCTCGGGAGCACCGAAACTTTTGCCCTCCATGGCGTCTCTGAATTTCTCTACAATCTCGAGAAATTCAAGCTGGGAGGGCGATTAGCGGAAGCAGAGTCGGGCCATGCGGAGATCATTCGGGGCCAAGTGGGCAAAGGTATCGATTTCTTAATTTTCTTCTCCTGTACGCACTGATTAAACTGTCACTACGAAGAGGAACTGACTTGAGCGTCGGATTGGCGTCGCCGAAATGGCGTCCACCCTTAGTTCTTCTTACCCCTCATTTTTCGCAGGATCGCGGGGGGAAGGAGTTCCCGAGTCATCCCGTTAGCCAAAAGATCTACCGCCTTTTCTAGTTACTTATCCGGCGGAGAACCGCAAATACTCCGGAGGGGCCATTTCTGAACGCATCAATCATCATACCACTATTAATACTGCATATGGCATTGATGTGGCATGTTAATTCCTCTTTAGAAAATAAAAAATATTATAATTCAACACATATTTAAATATAAGATAATATAAATATGTTTTAAATATAATATTATTTTTATTTTTAGAAATAAAAAATTAGAATATTCGAAGATTCGATTCGATATTCGAATTTCATAATCAAATCGAATTCAAATCCGATTTTAGTATTCGACTAGTATTCGAATTCGATTCGAATTCGAAATTTGATAATAGAATATCATGATATTCGACTCGATTCGATTCGTTTGCAACCCTAGTCATGACCATTGTTCATACAACTATTTTATGAAGAAAGCTGATAAATCTAAATATGTTTTGAGGCCAAAAAAAATCCCTGATAACCATGTTCCTAAAGCTGATATACCTAAGTTCTTGAAATCACAGCCTGCGATGTATGATTTATCACATGTCAACATGAGGTACTTTGCTACTAACATGTTAGGACCCAACGAACATTGGGTACCTCAGAAAAGAACTCATTCATGCAGGTACAACGAAGAAGCTCTAGCAAGAAAAGCAGGTGGTACCTCGACAGCGGGTGTTCCCACCGTGACAGGTGATGGGTCAGGCATCACCTGTCATCCTTTGTCGTCGTCGTCCTTGTCAGGCATCCTTGATGGGTCATCATTTGAAGCGTCGTCGAGGTATGCCATAAGCGCAATATTTTCGTCTTCAGAATCTGTGGTGTTTTCCAGCCAATGCTCTTGTTCTGCCATCAGTGCTACTCCAGCCGCTTTCTGTTTAGTGAGTTGGAATTTTTTGGAGTAGTAGTTGGCGTTCTTTTTCTTGGGTAGTTTGCATTCCCTGGAGAAGTGTCTGATCTTTCCTCAATTATAACATTTTTGTGGTTCTTTGACACTTTTTGATTCTGAGGACTCGGTCGGTCTTTTCCTTTGCTTGGAGCTAGATGTCCGAAGTATATTGGCCGAAGACGAGGATTTCTTTTTGTAATACTTTTTACTCATCATTTTAGAAATGAGAGCTAACTGTTTCTTGAACTCCTTCATATCAGGTTCGGAGTCCGAGTCAGATTCTCCTTCATCTTCTGAAGAACATGGCATCTTGATACTTTTATAATGACTTTGCTTTCTTTCAGAGACAAGTGCTATAGAATCGTCGATCTGCTTGCCCTTGGATCTCGTTTATATCTTCTTCATATTGGGCGAGATTATCAAAGACGGCGTGGATATCCATTTCGTCCAAATCCTTATTTTGTCGAATTTGAATGGATATTTTCTTCCACTCCGGTTGAAGAGAAGAAAGAAATCTGATGTTGACCTCCATGTTGGTCTTGAATATATCTATCTTCCACATTTCATTAAGAAGAGTTAGATATCTTTGATAGAGTTCATAAACTGATTCCTCTGTCTTGGCATTGAAAGAGTCATAAGCTGTTAGAATATTTGCTTTCTTTGCTTTGACTCCAACTTCGGTTCGTTGCATCATCTTGTGGAGCTCGTCTCACATGGCTTTTGCGCTCGATAGACTATCTATTTGCATATAGATGTCATTCGGTATTCCTTGCATTAGGAAAGTCTTGGCTCCCAAGTCTGCTTTGGCTCTTAAACGCTCCCCCTCGGTGTATTCACCAGGAACTTTAAGTCTTCTGGTTGCAGGAATAGGATGATTGTTTGTGGCATCTCCTTCTTGGATGAACCAGAATTGATCTGGACCTTCTTGAAGTGACGCGATCAAATTTATGGCTTGATCTTTCGTTTCCAAGAAGTTCATGAACCGGCTTCTCCATACCATGTATTCGCCTCTTCGAAGAATTTGAGGCGGACGTCATTTCCAAGTGAGTAAGCATCCATTGTTGTTGATTGGTAGGATCTTCGTGAAAGTTTGGAATCGTAATGAAAAATGCTTCACAAGTGACAAACTTAGTTAGAAATATTTGATTCGTACTTTAAATAATTTCCTTTTTGAACCTATGATCCGGTCGTGAAAGATATGTTTTCGAAAATATTTGGTAAGTAAAAATTGATACTTCAAGATTTGTTAAAGAAATTTGAATTATTGATCGAAAATATTGAGTATCAAAATTGATAGTTTGGAGAGAAATATTTTTCGTAAGTTTTGAAGTTCACAATTTTTTATTTCTTTTAAACGCAGTGGGCGAAATGTTTTTCGACCAGTAAAATTTTTCGATTTAAAAATATTAAACTTTTTAATCGAAAAAGTTTTTCGAACGTTTAAGGATTTAGTTATATGTTTATCGAAAAATATTTTTCGGAAAAATGTTGAAACGATGATCTTATCGAAAAATATTTTGTCGAAAAACTATGTTAATCACAAAAACTCTTATCGAATAACTTGTGATCGAAAAATTTCTAGTGATCGAAAAACTTTGTTTTTAGTTTGACTCAAATTGTTGACTGTAAATTTTTCAAAGGAATATTATTCGATCGAAAATATGTTTTAGCTAATTTTAAATCGAAAAATTTATTCGCTCGAAAAAGTTGTTTATATATGAACCGAAAAACTAATTATTGAAATAATGTTTTTTGAGTCTTAAATTTGAGTAAAACACTCGAAAATAGTGTTTGTCGTCGAAAAATTTCTCGGCTGCAAACTTGGTCGAAAAATATTTTTCGATCCAAGTTTTTCGATCGAAGAACAGCTAAGTTCAATGTAACAGTGAAAATTCCAGATTCAATCGAGATGTTCAATTTAGTTGCTGAAATTCTGGATAATCACTCGTTTAACAGTTCTAAATATGAACAAATACAAAATCAACCACGTTTAATAGCAAAATATGTCGAGATTTAAGAAGATCAGATCGGACTCAAAACTTGATCGCAAACGTAAAAATCGATCTAAATCGAAAATCTGAATTAATATGATGTTCTAAGCGATTGAAATCAGTACGTAAATCAATCCTAACATATAATCTATCACTTAATCAGCAAAATCAACAACAAAATTCGCACATTAAGCATATTGATCAAAATATAATTCACATGAGTTTTTCGATCGAAAAATCTGGAAAATTATTTTGATCTGAAAATTGCGAATTCTATCCAAAATCAATCACGATTTGCTTCTGATACCAATTGTTAGGTCTTGATACATCAATCAACAAGCAATCTAAGCACGAATTCTCGGTATTCGAGTAAGAAATCTTACGAATTACTTTTGGTCGAATATTCGCGTTGAAGATCTTGAGAGAGGTTAACTTTTCCGAGTTTTTCGAACGTGTTCTCTCGTTTAAAATATGAATTCGATACTTGTATTTTTCTGAATAATAAAACTTGTATAGTATACATCATATTTATATCAATATCTAAGGTATAATTACTATTAGGTCATACATTATCAAAACTTCTAATTACGCCCCTAATTACAAAGCTAATGAAATAATAAAGCACAATTCTGATATTCTTTTGAGTAACTCTATCTGGCTGATTGATGGAGTTGTTGTTTTTTTGTTGGTTAGATGAAAGGACCTTAGTGGCAGGAATTAAATCTTGTAACCCTTTTGTAGTCACTTTGTACAGGGAGAATCTCTATGGGGATGGAACACTGTCAGAAGCTGCGGTACAACAACTTGCAATTTTGTTCATCTTTTGCTTGTAAATGGCCGCACTGTTGCTTGGTAGAGACTCCTCTTGCAATTAAGGCTCATACAACATACATATATATGGCTTCCAGGATGTTCTCAAGTTTCATATGTATAATTATATTTTTGTATGGTTGCTTTCAACTAGTGTATTTTGAAGTATGAACCTTTTTCATTTGTATTCATTTTTTGCAATCGTCTTTTCTTCTAGAATTCCTTAATATATACATTTAGAAGTTGAAAATGGTCACACCTTGCACATCTATCGATGAAATAAGGCTAATGAAATAATAAAACACAATTCTGATATTCTTTTAAGTATCTCTATCTGGCTGATTGATGGAGTTGTTGTTTTTTTGTTGATTAGATGAAAGGACCTTAGTGGCAGGAATTAAATCTTGTAACCCTTTTGTAGTAATTTTGTACAGGGAGAATCTCTATGGGGATGGAACACTGTCAGAAGCTGCGGTACAACAACTTGCAATTTTGTTCATCTTTTGCTTGTAAATGGCCGCACTGTTGCTTGGTAGAGACTCCTCTTGCAATTAAGGCTCATACAACATACATATATATGGCTTCCAGGATGTTCTCAAGTTTCATATGTATAATTATATTTTTGTATGGTTGCTTTCAGCTAGTGTATTTTGAAGTATGAACCTTTTTCATTTGTATTAATTTTTTGCAATCGTCTTTTCTTCTAGAATTCCTTAATATAAATACATTTAGAAGTTGAAAATGGTCACACCTTGCACATCGATCGATGAAATAAGGCTAATGAAATAATAAAGCACAATTCTGATATTCTTTTGAGTATCTCTATCTGGCTTATTGATGGAGTTGTTGTTTTTTTGTTGATTAGATGAAAGGACCTTAGTGGCAGGAACTAAATCTTGTAACCCTTTTGTAGTCACTTTGTACAGGGAGAATCTCTATGGGGATGGAACACTGTCAGAAGCTGCGGTACAACAACTTGCAATTTTGTTCATCTTTTGCTTGTAAATGGCCGCACTGTTGCTTGGTAGAGACTCCTCTTGCAATTAAGGCTCATACAACATACATATATATGGCTTCCAGGATGTTCTCAAGTTTCATATGTATAATTATATTTTTGTATGGTTGCTTTCAGCTAGTGTATTTTGAAGTATGAACCTTTTTCATTTGTATTAATTTTTTGCAATCGTCTTTTCTTCTAGAATTCCTTAATATAAATACATTTAGAAGTTGAAAATGGTCACACCTTGCACATCGATCGATGAAATAAGGCTAATGAAATAATAAAGCACAATTCTGATATTCTTTTGAGTATCTCTATCTGGCTTATTGATGGAGTTGTTGTTTTTTTGTTGATTAGATGAAAGGACCTTAGTGGCAGGAATTAAATCTTGTAACCCTTTTGTAGTCACTTTGTACAGGGAGAATCTCTATGGGGATGGAACACTGTCAGAAGCTGCGGTACAACAACTTGCAATTTTGTTCATCTTTTGCTTGTAAATGGCCGCACTGTTGCTTGGTAGAGACTCCTCTTGCAATTAAGGCTCATACAACATACATATATATGGCTTACAGGATGTTCTCAAGTTTCATATGTATAGTTATATTTTAATATGGTTGCTTTCAGCTAGTGTATTTTGAAGTATGAACCTTTTTCATTTGTATTCATTTTTTGCAATCGTCTTTTCTTCTAGAATTCCTTAATATAAATACATTTAGAAGTTGAAAATGGTCACACCTTGCACATCGATCGATGAAATAAGGCTAATGAAATAATAAAGCACAATTCTGATATTCTTTTGAGTATCTCTATATGGCTGAATGATGGAGTTGTTGTTTTTTTGTTGATTAGATGAAAGGACCTTAGTGGCAGGAATTAAATCTTGTAACCCTTTTGTAGTCACTTTGTACAGGGAGAATCTCTATGGGGATGAAACACTGTCAGAAGCTGCGGTACAACAACTTGCAATTTTGTTCATCTTTTGCTTGTAAATGGCCGCACTGTTGCTTGGTAGAGACTCCTCTTGCAATTAAGGCTCATACAACATACATATATATGGCTTCCAGGATGTTCTCAAGTTTCATATGTATAATTATATTTTTGTATGGTTGCTTTCAGCTAGTGTATTTTGAAGTATGAACCTTTTTCATTTGTATTCATTTTTTGCAATCGTCTTTTCTTCTAGAATTCCTTAATATAAATACATTTAGAAGTTGAAAATGGTCACTTGCACATCGATCGATGCTAGTATAATAACAGCATAAAGGAGACGTACTAAAATGAAATGATGAGCTTGCTCTGTTCTTACACCATTCATTGTAGCTGATGAATAAAATCACGCTCATCATCCATGTAATGGTGAATTGACGTTGTTTATTGAGAAGCTAACAACAAGCTACAGAAGCTGTGTAGCGGAAGCCTCGCCGCATTGAAAGCATCCGAAGATTTCAAGGACTAATATTCTTTTGTAATTTTCCTACGTCCATTGATAGACCGCCGAAGTCATGTATATCGTAATGCTGAATGATTATAAAAAGGGTAAATTCCTATTTAGTACCCTTTGAAGTTTCAAATTCCTGATCAGTAGCCCTCCAAGTAATTCTTCCTGTTCAGTACCCATTTGCGAAAAGTTGTGTGTTTAATACCACCAAACATTGAAAAGACGAAAATAACCGTTCTTTACAGATTCAGTTATTACAACTGGTCTCTGTATTATACCAATATATTCAATTATTATACCAACTGTTATCACTGCTATACCAAGTCAAATTTAAGAGTATTATATCATCATTATACCAAGTGTTCTCATTATTATACTAATATATTCAATTATTATATCAAATGTTATCACTGTAATACCAAAAGTAATGTTATTATAATAAGCGTTTTTGTTGGTATAATAATCGTGTTTTGTGGTATAATACGCAAAAATCACTTTCATATAATACGCAAAAAAATATTTTTTTTGTATAACAGTGATAACGGTTAGTATAATAATTGAATATATTGGTATAATAACGAGAACAATTGGTATATAGTGATAACAGTTGGTATAAATGTGATAACAATTAGTATAATATTCTTAAATTTGACTTGATATAATACTGGAGATAATTGAAATAATATTTATGTATGAAGAAGGATTATTTTGTCTTTTTAACGCTTTTTAGGTACCTACACACAATTTTTTTCAGATGGGTACCTAACATGAAGAAATAATTCGAGGGGTATTTAAGAGGAAGTTGAAACTTTAAAGGTTACTGAATAGGAATTTACCCTTATAAAAAAACATGTCATAATGACGCTCTATAATTGAGAAATATAATTCAGTAATATGTTTGTTCATTATCCAGGTGAAGCCGTTCACACCGCACAGTACATCAGTCGATCGATATGTTATTTAATTTATCTCATGCAGCTGCATCCAAATGTTATTTGACTTACACTATAAAATAATAAACATTATGGCATGTGTATGGTTCTTATTAACAAAATACTTTTTGATGTTATTTGTGGATTTTATTTTTATTTAGATTTAATGTTCGTATCACACACGTGGAGAGTGCACCGTTACTAATATATATTAGATTAGTAGAATTCTAAAAAGTTGAAAGCAGTTGAGGCCCAAAAAAAAGAGAAAAAAAAATAGGAAGGAGCTTAATCATTTGTTGCAATAGCGCGTTAAAGATCCTCCTCATTCTTCACACACTTTTCTCTGCTGGCAAAATAATTGTTAATCTATTAGTGATCGCAGTCTTAATTAATCAGTAGGTACGTACGTACGTTCACCATCTTCTTATTCCTAAATCCGATCAATAAGTCATGATGCTCCTCCCGACCACTTCGATGAACATCATAATCTCTGTTTTCAATTCCATCTTATTACATTGTCGCTTGGCCTTTCATAGATAGAACGAACCATGACAATAAATTCATCATGAATAATATTTGCACACCTGATTAATAATTACAAGCATTGATGTTCGTTCTATTTATCCCAAGGAAACGCTATAACTATAGGCATTCAAACCGACCATAAAATTGGGTAATTTTATTCGCACCTCTTTAGATTCTATTTCCTCCCCTATTTATTACAAAGTAAAACTCAATTTTCAAGACCAACATTTTCACACTTATTTATTCAAATTCTCTCTTCTTTTTATATATAAATAAATAAAGATTTACATTTAACATGCACTAATGACACTCCACTTCCAATAAATATGTAATTATAATTTTTTAATTTTGCAAATATCTCAACGTGGGAATGTTTATTTCTTTGTGTTATATTAAGCAATATCCTAAATACAGGATATTATTTTATTTGTATTTAATTATGTATTTTATTAATTAAACTCCTAAATTTAAATAATGAGTTTCATGTTAATGCTTATTTTGTCTACCTACGTTGGTAATAAGAAATGTTTGAATCATATGGTTATTTTATTAAACAGACAAATCATAAAGTAAATTATTTTTGGAAAAACAAAATATTATTTCAGTAAAATATTATTTAAAAGAAAATGCACGATTCTCCTAAAGTTTGCTATATTGAATCCTAGTTTGAATTTGATTATTTTGAAGGTTGTGTTCTAATGAATGAAAATATAGTTTATAATTAAATTGTCTTTTTCTTGTATTTATTAAAAATAGGTAAGATTAAAACTATTAGTCCATAATTTAAGTCTACTCGTATAAGTCAATATAATTTTTTAAATACGTAAATATAATTGTGGATAAATTTAAAAAAAAAAATTAAATTTGCGTAAAAGTGTAAATTAATCTAAATTAAGGGTTTTTTTTTTTTAGAGAAATGACCTATTTCAACTTCTGAATTAATATTAAATTAATATTTGTTCAAAATTGGATAAATTTAATGGTGTTGATTTCAATGTGTTAATTTAAAATCAATAAGTAAACTAGTGCTTAAAAGTTAGTTTTGATGGAAGGTAAGAAAAAAAGAGAACTATAAACTAGTTTACAATTTCCAATGTTTTTTCACCCACAAAGGGAGTGTGAATAGCAACACCCATTATAAGGGACAACTACACATAAGTCCCCAAGGATCTAAAATTCCTACACATTACTCCCCACGTCAGGTTGTCTATCTTTTAAGGACCACAAGGAAACTTATCATACATATAAGGACCAATTGGACGAAAATACCCCCACTAATTACCTTATAATGATTTTACCTACTTTAATAATTTAAATAAAATAACCCAAGAACAAAATGTTTTATTGTATATTCACGAAAGAATCAAACCAAAATCTCATTAGAATCCTCTCAAATCAAACACCATAATCGAAAACCCACGAAAAATCTACACCTCCGAGGAATGATTAACCATTTCCTCTCGTGTATGATCCCGGTACGTGTTGTTTTCATTTCAAATCGTCTAACCCAAATAATTCGACCGAATCATCATAGATGTTTTAGATTCGATAATGTTTTGTGTTAGCTTTTGGTTAACTACACAATTCGTCTTATTAGGTATCGATTTGAGTTATTAGGTCTCGATATTGCGTATTCTAAGCTTAATTTTGGGATTTTTTAGGTTGTTACTAGATTAGGGGGTTTTGAAGCTTAAATTAGGTCCGTTGCTTGTTTTTTGGGGGCTCTTCTGGTTTTCAATGGAGTTCATCTTACTTTTGACATGTATTTATTTTTTGTACATGTTGCTTGCAAATTTAGTACATTATGTGCATTATAATGGTACCATATGCATATGGAGATTGGTACTTGATGTTTGAACATAATGATACTGTAATTTGATTATGTTGCAATTGTGTTTTATGCGTATGCATAATGACATCAAATGCAAATTCAACCAAGTGTCATATTTCTTTATTTCTATCAAAGATGAGTGACAAAAAGAATAAAATGGTGACTTCGCAACGTGAAACTACAAAGAATACTCCATTTTATTTGTTCAATTGGGTGGATAAATGAGTTCCGATCGGCATCGAACTTGCAGAGTGCGACTGATATCAATTATTCACCCTCCTATCCAAGAAGGAAAGAGTTATGCAGTCGCACGTGATGAAGTTGTTGGTTAGGGTCGGGTGGTGGTAAGGCACAAGAAATAATATATATGTTTGATGGAAAGGAAGAAGAGGAGGATGCAATCATAAATGTGATTTTATCTGTTGGGCGTGTTTAGTTTTCTGGAAACTATATTTGTTTGTTGAATGTTGTGTCTCGTCGAATGTTTAGTTTTGACAAATAAGGTACGAGTACGACATAGTACAATCATTATATTGCTCATTTAATTCTTTTTGCATGTATGTTGTATATAGATTATGAGGCTATATGTTGCATATATGTTGATTCGTTTGTGGATATTTATATTACGAGCATTTTTTTGGTGTTGGATGTATTCTGAGAAGAGATAGTGTTATAGCTAAAATGTTTATTATGCTTCGAATTTTGGGTAAAAAATGTTAAACAAGGTACAATAACTATGCGTACAATGTACAATATACACCAACTAAATTCTACGCTAGCATTAAAATGATACAGTGTATTAATATCATTAAAATACAAAAGTCAACACGATAATTTCAATGGTATATGGAATAATTTCTGACACTTCCAGAAAGTTCTAACGTACACAAAAAGTTCTGACACTCCCAGAAGCTGTTGTTAAACTTGAAACGGTTTTGATACTCATCTTGGGACGAGAAACTTCATAAACGTGGAACAATATATGTCCACTATTTTGTACAGTTACATACTTCTGTGAGGTACACTACACATACTACATTTGGTACAACTTAAAAGGGTAAGCATTTTTCGTTGCCGTTCGAATTAATTTTTCGTGAAAAACTATTTTACTATACGCGTATATATTGAATGCTTCACATGGTATCAAATTCGATGGTTTAACCCTTACACGTATGGTTTTGTAGTCCAAATCCCATGTTTTTATGAAAAGAAAATGATCTTTGTAAGAAAATCTTACTATAAGGGTTTGAGTTTAAACTACAAATCAACGATTTTGAGGGTTAACCCATTAAATGTGATACAAATTGATACCTACAATATATTTAAGTATACTTAAGTATTTTTGCATCGAACCTAATCTAAAACGCGACGTACAAAATTTACCCTAGTAAGCTGTACAAAATAAGATGTGTATAATGCATCATTGAATAGTCATTGGTTGTACCTTATGATGGAGATGTAGTGTACCACATTTATGAAGTTTGTCGTACCAAGATAAGCACATGTACCATACCATGTTCTATCGATCCATATACTATATAAAATTACGAGTCAAGAGCGTCAACTGATAAATGTGAAACCCTAAAATAACATACAAATAGCATATTAAACAAAAACATCTATAATAATCTGACATTTGAATTTAAAAGAAATCTATACAATGTTATAGTAAGTTGTTCTAACATTGTTCATCATCTTCTAGTGAAACTTGGGATTTGTCATATAAAATCATAATTGTTGGGTTACCCACTCAAATTTGATACAAAGTGAAACATATAACATATATGCCTAAGGAAATATTGTTTCCCCAACAAAAATTTCGAATTGCAACGAATAATGCTCACCTTAATCAGTTGTACTGAATATACTGTTAGGGATATGCCCTCGAATGCTATACGAGGATTGGATATGTATAGGGCATTAGCTTATTTATCATTCGATTGTCAATGTAATCAAACATTGTTTTGCGTATTAATAAAGGCATTATTCGTTTATTGGTTATATGAGTTCTTTACTTAGCATCGGGTAAAGCAATAAATGAATAAATCCAAATGTGTCGAGTTGAGTCACTGTTCTCGATGGGTACGAGAGAGGAAGGCACCAGTGGACTCTTAACCTCGAGCATAAAATGTCCATAAGCCTTAGGTTTCAGTTGGGTGCTGGAAAACCAATCATGGCTTATTTGTAGATGACTTATCGTGTGCCAATATACCGCTTGGAAGCGGAAGTCATGACTTGTGATACGAGTCGAATCAAGGGATTGAATCGTTTCATGGACACTGACTCGCAGGTCGTACGATCAAACATGGCTTATTACTCAAGGAGTGTCAATAATCGACGACAAAAACTATAGTAGTCTGCTTGAACCTTAGACCGAAAGGGGCTTTAACGGAGTTGACTTTGAAGTCTTGACTATCACTGGTTTCGCTAGATCCGATTTGCTATTGCATGGGTCAGCGGGACAGATGCGGTCTTGATGGATATTTGTGATTGCCGGGCTTAGACCGCCGAGTACGGATTCACAGTCTCGCAAGTAATCGAGACAAGTGTCCTATGAGAATGATGACGGGAAATTACAAAATCCTTGGCCAAGGTATTAAACTAACTCATGTTAGACATGGAGGGTAGTTTGGTAATTTGCCTCGTGTCATTTTATCATAGTATCGAGTTTAGTGAGTTTGACAAATACCATGGCTCTCACTCGATCGGGTGACAGCTGAAGGGTTTATACGTAGTACTATAATCTATAGTTAGGTTCTGGAATAAGACTAGTTCGAAATTCGTGCTCAAGTCGGGATCTGTCCGGTACTGCGGGATTGGCTAGGCACCTACCGGACTCTTGGATTCCTCCCTTGCCGATTGAGTCGAACCTAGAGAGTCGGGCTTAAAAAGGATCATCAATGTGTACCGAGAAGGAGAGATTGTGTTTTGGGCCTTAACGGGCCTCGGGTCGTTATGCCACGCCTTATTGGGCCTCGGGGTCATTAAGTGGACCGAAGTCGGACTTCATATGAAACTAACTTTAAGACTTAGGCTTGGCTAAGTGCTTAGAAAGACTTGAGGGAAGAATTGGAATTCAACCCTAAGCCGAGAAATTCGAAAAATGCCTTAAAGGGTATTTTCGTAATTTACAAATATGGTAATAAAAATATTTGGAATATTATTTATTAAAACTAAAATTCGAATTTATATTTTATATAAGTTTCGAAATTTATTGACCATATTTGAAGATATTTTAATATCTTAGTTAGTTTTCTATTTATAGTATGTTCCTTTGATAGAATTTTGAATTCAATTAGGAGATATATTGTGGCAAGAATATCTCTCATATTTAGGAACAAATATTTTGAGATTTTAGCCTTGTTTAGGGCTGAAAATTTCGTCCTCCCCTAATATAAATAAGGGTGAGACCCTTGTCAAAAAAAAAAGACACGGGAAGAGAATCGACGCGAAATTTCTCGACCCGAGAATCGAAACACGAACACACAAACGCAAATCACTCTCCCGAGCGACGGATCAATTCTCTCTAGCCATCTTCGGAGAATCGAAACCGTGGTACACTGCGAGGTCGGCGTAACGATCTAGACGATACCCAACACAACCGCGGCCGGCGACGCAATCGACGAGGAGCTACCACTCGCTTCAAAGGTAATCTCTCTCGGGTATGACCCGCCCTATTACGTGTCAACATGATTAGAGTTTTCGATCCGAGCTGCGAAGGAACCCGGAAAAAAAAAAATTTATTCCGCACCGTATCCCGGGGCATTGCGTCTCGGGTACAAACCGGGTACCTTTCCCAACAGTGGTATCAGAGCCAGGGCTCGTGATCGGAATCATAACATGATTAAATCGAAACGAGGCTCGTGGGAGACGATCGAAAAGCCAACGCACTAGGCGCGTGGGGCTGCTCGATGCGTCGCTTGCCAACCCACGACCACCATACCGCTCGACGGGGTCGAAGGCACCACCGCCGACACGCTGCGACACGCAGACAGCCGCACAGCCGCACGCGCAACCGCGCCGTGCGACGGCGTATCCACTGCCACGGGTTCGGGCAACGAAGACCCGAACCACCGCGCCGCTGCCTCGGGCAGCGGCACACCGCTGTCCGATGGAGGTGCCACCTCTGACGGCAGCGCCAGCGGCGCGCGGACAGCCGCGCAACCGCGTGGACAGCCGCGTACCCGCACGAAACTGCAGCCTCCGGGACACGACGGCCGCCTAGGGTTTTTCGTCCAAAAAACCCTAACGGGCCTTTTTATCGGGCCTGGCCCATTTAAGGCCCAAATTGTCGGTTTCGGTTAGAATTCATGAATTTGTCAACGTGCTCGTTATGATTATGATTTAAGGCACACTTACGGGTTTAGGATTTCTATTTGGTTTTCCGGGTTATTTGTTAAGGGCCTCGTCCCCCCGGGTTGTATTTGTCTTTTACGGGTTGTTGGGACTGATGATCCCCCCGTGTTGTACTTCAAAGTCTTTATTAGATTAGGCTTAGTTTCGAATACATGAAGCTGTTCGACGGTTGACGACTCCCCGGGAGAAGATGACTTGGTGGACGATCGACGACTTGGAGGCCGTTCGAATGATGAACGGCGATTGTCAACTTCAAAGCCCATACGGAGAACCGATAATTTTTTGAAGCCACATACACATAATTCACGTAATAGGGCTAGATTATAAATAACCCGTTCGTGTTGCCTTGTAGTTTATTTTCCTAGGGTTTATTTACTACTTACGTGCGTGTCGATTTGTGAAATGATATGCAAGCTTTATGTGCTCTTATGTGAAAAAGGTTTTTTCTCCCATTTGATAAATACTAAGTGAGAAAAGGAATTGGGTTCCTGTCTTCTATCATGCTTGAGATGTCTGGTGTTAGGGACTTTGTACGGTTTGTTCCGAGTAAGTTGGCGCCGTACATCAAGCCCTAACATTAGCGTTTCGGGTTCGTTTGACGACGCTCACCATAGCATATTCCGCCCCACGAAGCGTAAGGCAGCAAGGCGGAATTCAAATGTGCGGTTAGAGCATAAGTTGATTAGGTTGCACTTAGACAGTTATACCCAAAATGCAGGGTTAGCCGTGAGGGTCACTGACTGAGACAAAGATAGTTGAAATAATCATAGGATGGGTTCGAGTGAAACTCGACTTCGATCGATTAGGCAGGCCAAATATTGCGTTAAAGGCTGAGGCATGTCTAATCGAGTCGGAGACCTCAACTCCACTATGAGACTACTCAACGAAGTTTCCGAAATTCTTAAATCGGGAGAATAGAATTTTCGAGAAAAATAGTGGCAGTCAAGCGAAACGAAAAGTCCGTGTTTGCGCTTGATGAATGATAGAATAAACCTAACTATGTGATCTTTATCTTCTGCAGAGTTATTTTCTTTCTAGTTACTATGACGAATCTTTAAACATGCTGTTTGAAAAGAACCGTTTGGTAGGACCAAACTACGTGGACTGGCTCCGTAACCTCAGGATAGTTCTAGGTATGGAGTTTTTGACTCATGTCCTCGATTCCCCTACACCGCAAGTCCCAGGGACTGATGCGAGTGACGACGACCGGGCTGCGTATGTCAAGTGGCAAATAGACGAGCCAAAGGTCAAGGGCTATATACTCCTATCCATGAGCAATGAGTTGCAGCGAAGCCACTCGGAAATGGAAGTGGGCACCATTTTGCTTCATTTGAAGGAGCTCTTTGGTGAACACTCCAGGAGTGCTCGCTACTCTTTGACAGAGCAACTGTTTCATTGCAAAATGGATGAGGGCAGCGACGTTAGAGAACATGTGCTGAAAATGATCGGTTTGATCGAGAGACTCGATGCACTCGACTTCCTCATGGACAATGAGCTCCAAAACGATCTCGTGCTCCAGTCACTGCCGGCTTCCTTTAATCCCTTCATTGTGAATTATAATCTGAATATTGTCGAGATGACATTAACTGAGTTGATGAACCAGTTGTCAACGGCCCAGACTCAGATAAAAAAGATAAAGGGAAAGGAAGTGGCTCTTGTTGTGACTTATAAGACTCGGAAGTCGATTAGAAAGAAAAAGTCGGACAAGCCCATTAAGCCCAAGGGAGGAGTTTCAAAAGGTAAGGCCAAGAAAAACGTGTCTGAAGGCGCCAAGCCCACGGACAAATGCCTTCACTGCAATGAGCTCGGCCATTGGAAGCGCGATTGCCCGAAGCTAGCCGCCTCAGGTAAAGAACTTTATGTTTTAGAAACTAATTGTTCTATGACTGTGTACTCCACTTCATGGATCCTAGACTCAGGAGCTAGCGCTCACATTTGTGTTTCAAACCACGGTCTGGAATGAAGTAGGAGGTTGGCGGATCGAGAGGTCATGATCAACGTAGGAAGCGGACATAGTGTGCCGGCGACCCACATTGGATCAAGAACTCTTGTTTTATCTAGTAGACATAAGTTATTGCTTTCTGATTGTTTAGTATTGCCCAGAGGGCTTAAGAATATTATTTCTATTCCCGTTTTGAGCGGAAACGGATATGCGTTCCGCTTTAGTAATAATATTTGTGATATTTATTTTGGAAATAAATGCGTCGGAAGTGCAACTTTACTTAACGGATTATATTATCTAAATGCCAAAGATAAAACTGAATCTGTGAACACAATTACCAACAAACAAAAATTAGAGACCAATATGAGACAATTGTGGCATCTTCGACTTGGTCATGCAGGAGATCAAAAAATTCGTGAGTTGGAGAAAAATGGCATGATTAAGCCGTTGGGTTCGGACCCTTATCCGACTTGCGAATCGTGTATCCTTGGAAAGATGACTAAGTCTCCCTTTACCGGGACTTTCCAAAAAGCCTTAGAACTTCTCACTTTGATTCATACAGACGTTTGTGGGCCATTCGGGGAAGCGGCTCGAGGTAATTTTCACTACTTTATTACCTTCACCGACGATCATTCATGATTTGGGAAGGTATATTATGAGATACAAGTCTGAAGCCCTTGATAAGTTCAAGGAATATAAGGCTTTAGTAGAAAAACAAACTGGGAATCATATAAAGGCCATTCGATCTGATCGAGGTGGCGAGTACATGAGTCTCGAGTTTGACGAGTTCTTGAAAGAGAACGGGATCATTTCACAGATGACACCACCGGGAACACCACAATTAAATGGTGTGTCCGAACGCAGCAATCGAACGCTGTTGGACAAGGTTCAATCAATGCTAAATTACACAGACCTGCCACTGTCATTGTGGGGTCATGCGTTATTAACCGCAACGCACGTTTTAAACCGAATCCCTTCTAGTTCTGTCGACCAGATCCCTTATGAAATATGGACTGGTAGAAAGCCGAGCTTGAACCACATAAGAATATGGGGTTGCCCCGCTTTTGTGAAAAAGCTCAAGACAGAAAAATTGGAATCGAGAGCTGTGAAAGGACGTTTTGTCGGGTATCCTGAGGATTCCATGGGATACCAATTTTACTTCCACGACGATCAGAAAATCGTTGTAGCCCTTCAGGCTCACTTTCTCGAAGAAGAGTTCGTTCGAGAAGGTGGAGTGGGTCGTGAAGTAACTCTTGGAGAAACGACAGAAACGATTTCACAAACTCCAGTGTTAGAAGACACCGTAGAGCAGTCCAAGACGCAATCAGAGTTGCGCAGGTCTGGTAGAGTATCTCGCCAGCCTGAGAGATATGGAATGGTACACGTCGAGCACGGGGATGCTGCGACGGGGGGTAACGTCGGGGACGACCCCGCTACCTATGACCAGGCAATGACGGATATAGACTCCGTAAGATGGCTTGAAGCTATGCAAGTCGAAATGGATTCAATGCACGAAAATCAGGTCTGGACACTTGTTGATCTCCCCGATGGTTTTAGACCCATTGGGTATAAGTGGATCTTCAAGAAAAAGATTGGATCAGACGGACTAGTGGATACATACAAAGCTAGGCTTGTAGTGAAAGGTTATTGTCAAAAAGAAGGAATTGACTATGAGGAAACCTTTTCGCCCGTTGCGATGATGAAGTCCATTCGGATATTACTTGCGATAGCAGCGTATAACGATTATGAGATCTGGCAGATGGATGTGAAAACCGCGTTCCTAAATGGATACCTCAAGGAGGAAATATATATGGAACAACCAAAGGGTTTTACATCACAAAAGGATGCTCATAAAGTATGCAAATTGAATAAGTTAATTTACGGACTTAAACAAGCCTCTAGGAGCGGGAATCTTCGGTTTGATGAAGTAGTTAAGAGCTACAGATTCATAAAGAACAAAGATGAACCATGCGTCTACAGAAAAAGCAGTGGGAGCAAGATATCGTTCCTCGTATTGTACGTCGATGACATCCTTTTGATAGGAAACGATATTGGGATGCTCTCGATGGTGAAAGCATGGCTTTCGACCGAATTCTCCATGAAAGACTTGGGAGAAGCGACCTACATCCTAGGAATTCGTGTCTATAGGGATAGAACGAATAAGATGTTAGGGCTCTCCCAAGCCCTATACTAATAAAAGGTCCTGAAACGATATAACATGGACAATTCTAAGAAAGGTTCTTACCTATGGGGCATGGGATACATCTCTCCAATTCTAAGAAAGGGTTCTTACCTATAACATGGACAATTCTAAGAAAGATGTCAGGTTTCGTCTTTACACTCAACGGTGGAGCAGTATCTTGGAAAAGTTCCAAGTAGAGCACAACTGCTGATTCCACCTGCGAGACTGAGTACATAGCCGCCTCAGAGGCAGCTAAAGAAGGAGTTTGGATGAGAAAGTTCTTGGAAGAACTGCAAGTGGTTCCGATTGCCGAAAAACCACTACCACTGTGGTGCGACAATAGTGGTGCAATTGCGCAAGCGAAGGAACCAAGATCTCACAGTAAATTCAAACACATAGAAATAAAATACCACGTGTTACGTGGATTCGTTGAGAGTGGCTACATAGCCGTCCAGAAGATTGCGACTGCGGACAACGTGGCCGACCCATTCACCAAGCCTTTATCTCAGGCAGTGCTGAACAAACATCTCGAGAAGATGGGTATTAGATACAACAGCGCATGGCATTGAGTGCAAGTGGGAGATTGTTAGGGATATGCCCTCGAAAGCTATACGAGGATTGGATATGTATAGGGCATTAGCTTATTTATCATTCGATTGTCAATGTAATCAAACATTGTTTTGCGTATTAATAAAGGCATTATTCGTTTATTGGTTATATGAGTTCTTTACTTAGCATCGGGTAAAGCAATAAATGAATAAGTCCAAATGTGTCGAGTTGAGTCACTGTTCTCGATGGGTACGAGAGAGGAAGGCACCAGTGGACTCTTAACCTCGAGCATAAAATGTCCATAAGCCTTAGGTTTCAGTTGGGTGCTGGAAAACCAATCATGGCTTATTTGTAGATGACTTATCGTGTGCCAATATACTGCTTGGAAGCGGAAGTCATGACTTGTGATACGAGTCGAATCAAGGGATTGAATCGTTTCATGGACACTGACTCGCAGGTCGTACGATCAAACATGGCTTATTACTCAAGGAGTGTCAATAATCGACGACAAAAACTATAATAGTCTGCTTGAACCTTAGACCGAAAGGGGCTTTGACGGAGTTGACTTTGAAGTCTTGACTATCACTGGTTTCGCTAGATCCGATTTGCTATTGCATGGGTCAGCGGGACAGATGCGGTCTTGATGGATATTTGTGATTGTCGGGCTTAGACCGCCGAGTACGGATTCACAGTCTCGCAAGTAATCGAGACAAGTGTCCTATGAGAATGATGACGGGAAATTACAAAATCCTTGGCCAAGGTATTAAACTAACTCATGTTAGACATGGAGGGTAGTTTGGTAATTTGTCTCGTGTCATTTTATCATAGTATCGAGTTTAGTGAGTTTGACAAATACCATGGCTCTCACTCGATCGGGACACAGCTGAAGGGTTTGTACGTAGTACTATAATCTATAGTTAGGTTCTGGATAAGACTAGTTCGAAATTCGTGCTCAAGTCGGGATCTGTCTGGTACTGCGGGATTGGCTAGGCACCTACCGGACTCTTGGATTCCTCCCTTGCCGATTGAGTCGAACCTAGAGAGTCGGGCTTAAAAAGGATCATCAATGTGTACCGAGAAGGAGAGATTGTGTTTTGGTCATTAACGGGCCTCGGGTCGTTATGCCACGCCTTATTGGGCCTCGGGGTCATTAAGTGGACCGAAGTCGGACTTCATATGAAACTAACTTTAAGACTTAGGCTTGGCTAAGTGCTTAGAAAGACTTGAGGGAAGAATTGGAATTCAACCCTAAGCCGATAAATTCGAAAAATGCCTTAAAGGGTATTTTCGTAATTTACAAATATGGTAATAAAAATATTTGGAATATTATTTATTAAAACTAAAATTCGAATTTATATTTTATATAAATTTCGAAATTTATTTACCATATTTGAAGATATTTTAATATCTTAGTTAGTTTTCTATTTATATTATGTTCCTTTGATAGAATTTTGAATTCAATTAGGAGATATATTTTGGCAAGAATATCTCTCATATTTAGGAACAAATATTTTGAGATTTTAGCCTTGTTTAGGGCTGAAAATTTCGTCCTCCCCTACTATAAATAAGTGTGAGACCCTCGTAAAAAAAAAAAAGACACGGGAAGAGAATCGACGCGAAATTTCTCGACCCGAGAATCGAAACACGAACACACAAACGCAAATCACTCTCCCGAGCGACGGATCAATTCTCTCTAGCCATCTTCGGAGAATCGAAACCGTGGTACACTGCGAGGTCGGCGTGACGATCTAGACGATACTCAACACGACCGCGGCCGACGACGCAATCGACGAGGAGCTGCCACTCGCTTCAAAGGTAATCTCTCACGGGTATGACCCGCCCTATTACGCGTGTCAACGTGATTAGAGTTTTCGATCCGAGCTGCGAAGGAACCCGGAAAAAAAAAAATTTATTCCGCACCGTATCCCGGGGCGTTGCGTCTCGGGTACAAACCGGGTACCTTTCCCAACATATACAATATATAATGTACCTATGACTGCGACTGTAGCCTATATTTCATTTATGGTGTACCACAACTCCGTAGTTTACTGTCCTAAAATTGAGAAACTTTCTGAAAGGAGATATTTTGTACCTTTATGGCTAGAAACGTTTCGTGCGTGTCAGAATTTCTGACTTCTGTGCGTTAGAACATTCTTTCATGTGTCCGAGTATATTCCATAATAACGTTAAGATTGTATTCTTTTGTGCTGTGTCAGAAGTTTTTAATATTTGTATTTTTTTCATCAATTTTTTTTTTACAGATTTTAATATAGCATACCATTTTAATGCGTTTAACGTACCATGTACATGATGTTTGTTGTACCTTATGTACACGGTTATAGTATCTTTTCAATATTGTTACCGTACCTCATTCAACAACATGTACAAGGTTACATAATGTACATTAAATTGATAAAAGATGATACCTAATACGAAAATTTGGGCTTCCACATAGTAGCCTCACTTCCTACCCTACTAAGCTCCAACGAATGCACTTTAGATCCCGCTCTTCCGATAGATGTTTCAGCATCGTATTGGAGCTTCATGGCAGCGATTGGTTTTCACTATTCAAGGAAAATTGGATTTGGTTTAACAATGGTTTCTGGCATCGCTGATCTCACCTTCAGAACCCATTTTCTTGTCCTACAAAACTGGAAGCTGGTGACGACGACGTTGATTTCGACAGCGGAATGACATGGGCAACGCCGGCGACATCGAATTCCAACCGAATTTGGATTGTTTTTTTCTTTTGTTTTTCGTTTTTTTTTTCAATTTCAATCGGTTGATTGAATTATTTTAACATTCAGAAGGAAAAAAGCAGGAATAAAATACTCTTCATATAAGTTGGAAAAGTTTCCATTTGGTCATTATATGAAAGTTTTATCTGACATGGGAGTTAAGTGATGTTTTTCGTTACTAGGTATTTAAGTGTAATTCTCCCTAAAATTTAAAGGAAATTCTATTTATACCCCTTACATTCTATTTACACAAAAGCCAACGTATGAGTTTGGTGCTCTCCATTAAGCGCTCAATGAGGTCCCGGTACTCTGGAAATCTGACTTCTGGAAGGTATCTCAGTCGGGCGAGAGAACGAGAAAATCCCATATGATCCAACAGATCTCACAAGTCGAAGCTATAATTTTAAACCACGATCAAATCTATGGAAGCATTGGTTTATACATTCCTTTTAGTCTCGACTCTAGGGATAATTTTTTTCGCTATCTTTTTTGGAGAACCGCCTAAAATTCCAACTAAAAAGTGAAATCATTTTTCATTATCTCAATTGAAGTAATGAGCCTCCCCACATTGGGGATGACACGTCATCAAAAAATTTCTAGCCTCTTATGCACGGTGTAAAGATTTGTTGTTCGACAGTTTTGAAATTAATGGGTCCGCTCATATTCGTAGCATTTGTACAGTGTATCAGTGTCTTGGCTATCGGAAGCAGTCTTGCAATTAATAGGTCCGCCCATATTCCTAGCAGGTTTACAATGTAGGTGTCTTTACTATCAGAGGACCGTGTTATTAGCATAGAATATTGTTCAGATTCGTTGTTGAACAATCAATTGGTTCATATTCATGATTTAGAAAGTCATCGTGCAATTAATGTGATTAAACAATAGATCTATTTTATCCATAACATTGTTGAGGCAGTCTTGCAATTAATGGGTTCCTAGCAGTTGTACAATGTACAATGTATCAGAGTGTTGACTGTCAGAGAACCGCATTATTAGCGTACTAGGTTCCTGTTGTGTAATTAATACTTCATTGTTTAGAATGACATAGGTCGGCGTTCGACCTTAAGTTTTATCTAAGCAGTCTTGCAATTAATGTCTCGGCTCATATTCCTATCATTAGTGCAATGTATCGGTGTGCGCTAGCGGCAGTCTTGCAATTAATGTCTCGGGTCATATTTCTAGCATTTATTTTTCCTATATATATAGCATTTATTATGCTATTTATATGTCCGGTTGTTGTTTATACTTCTTTTGTCTCAGGAATAAGTTCCAGTTACAACTCCAATTGGTTTGACTTATTCTCTAATAATGGTCCGTTTGCTGAGTTATTGCATGCTCGATGCATTGGTACCGAGGACAGAATGCCTTGTCATCGTCGTCCGTCTTTTGCGATCGTGGAAGGCGAGGAATGCGAAGAAAAATGGAGAATTAATGAGTGTGGATCTCATGTTGCTGGACGAAAAGGCATGTTTTGTGGTTTCGCCTTTGGAGTTTCATTCACTCATTCAAGACTTACACTTCCATGGTTATGTTGTAACGCAGGATACACTGATTCAGGCATCCATTCACTGTTTGCGGGTTGATCGTTTTGAGGAATTGCTTTTAGAAGGGCGCATTTTTTCTATATCGGACTTTGATGTTAGCAGTGCTCCTCTAAGGTTTTGCATAACGCAACATCGCTACATGATCCGGTTGACGGATCGGACGACAATGGTTTCCGTGGACGATGGTGATTACATTATAAATCAAGAGAAGTTTCAATTACGTTCGCATGAGGATTTCTGGCATCTCGCATGCATGAATCAAGAGATGTCAGGTACGCAATTAAATTTATACACTTTTCGCGTGTTCATGTTATTTTAAAGGTTTTTTTGTAGATGCCATTGGATTACTGTCCTCCTACGCGGAACCTGATACCATTGGCGACGGGAATAGTAAGCGTGATGTATTGAAGATTTTGATGGAAGGGTTTGTTTGTTTTTCAGCCTGTCACTTTGTTTCTGTAAGTATCTTAATTGTGCTTTGCCTTATATTTTGTTGTTCTGTGTTAAGAGGTGAGACTGTGTCCGTTACGGGCTGGGAGGATAAGACTGTTGAGTTCTGCAATGTTTTGCGCCCTTTTGTTGGGAATGACGTCGTCGTCGTTATAACAAGTGTCAACCCAAAGATGTTCGGAGGTAACACTATTTTGATGCGTGATTTAAATTTTGGATTCATTGTTGATTGTTTGACCCCTTTTCAGGCTCTTTATCTGAATACAACGTCCTCGAAAAAGCTCTACGTAAATTACAAATGCCGTGCAGTTTTGGACTTTACGAAGAGGTATTTTTTAATGGGATTTGTTTGCATTGTTATTTTTTGTTTTCCTTCATGATTAATCTTTTCCTTGCAGGTTCAGTGATGTTGGCGGATCATCCATGATGTCGTTGGTCACTAAGCCTGTCAACATCTCGTTGGGAAGTATAGCTGATGTCTTTGAATTTCTACGCAATGAAACAGAGCATGTGTCATATTGGTTTGTTTGTCCTTGATCCTCTATGACCTTACTTTTACAATTTGTTCCTCACCCATTTTCTGCAGGAACATTCTTTTGTTTGTGTTGCGCGTGTTACATAAATTTTCCTCGAAGCGGGTGGAATTACATTTCCTGCGCGAAATGTTCAAGTAAATTGGGGAAGTCTGCTGCTGCACTTATTTACAATAAGTGCATGGATCTGAATGCTATTGGAATCTCACGGTATTCCTTTATTTTTTATCAATCATCGTTTACGTCAATGGTTTTACATGCAATAAGTGTTGTTATAATTTAATTATCTTTCATAGTTTTCGAATAGAGGTTGTCGTTGATGATGGTTGCGAGACAGCTAATTTTGTCATATTTGATGAACCTGACAGAAAACATACAAACATTACTGGTGCGGAATTGGTTAATGCTCTGGTTGGTGTTGCGCATTGTCTGCATAATATTTCTTGACGCGTGTACAAATCTGTCTCACTGTTGTTCTAACATAAATGCAATGATTCCGATCCAAATTCTGAGCCTGAACAAATACCTGGATGCATTCGGGATCTAGATGGGAAAACATTTGAGTTTGAGATAAAAATTAAACCATTTGATTTTAGGAGCACATACCGCAGCTTTGGGGTTTCACGTATGTTGGAGGTAGTTTCTGATAAAATCTTATCAGCTGGTTTATGTGTTTCACATGTATTCAACGTTATTCATTCATTGGCATGCTCAACTTTGTTTTCCGGTCTGCTAATTTTTTTGTTCTTATGTGTTTTTTTATTTTAGCTTTGTAAAAATATGAGGACTGTTCACTCGCTCTAAGCAACAACACATCTGTCATCAGTCAGCCTGAGGATGCACATCACCCCAAAGACCCAATTGGTATCCTGGTTGTACTACTTATGCTACGTATGGGTCTGCAGCTAATATGCAGAGAGCCTTATGTTGTTACGCCTGTTACGATGCACTAGGGTAACAATGATCTTTTGGTAATGCAACCACTAGGTAAAGAATTACCAGCGCCATCATGGGATGTTCTTGATTGTGCTACTCATCGTAAACGTCAGCATGCTTTGCGCCCAAAAAATGTGGGGGTGGTGCTACGTATGAGTGGAAGAAAAAATTAAAACAAGAAAAATTGTGAATTCTTTCTTGGTTAGTTGTTTTAGTTTTTATTTAAATTATTTTAAATTTTAGATCAGTGCTAATGTTTAGCTTTTATTTTGAATTTTGAAGCAAAATATTACAATATCAGTCTTCCCGTTATATAATATGCCTGGCTTGCTCTTTGGATCAAATGTCTGCTATATTATAAGCAGAAGATGATGATAATGTAAGTCTGATACTGATGTTATAAGGCTTTTACATGCGCTAAGACTAACAAGGCAGTGTGTGGTCATGGAAGTCAAATAATGATGAGATAAATGTGGAGATGATGAGCGTGGCATTATAGTACTGTTATAAGACTATATTCAAATGATTGTGTCTGCGTATGGCTAAACGCACTGGTATGGCTAAACGCACGATGTTATATGACCAATGTTACAACATTTGTTGTAATCACAATCTTACAATATCAGATGTCAGTCTTTCAAAATGGTTGTGATACAGTTTTTCAACATTGCTGCAAATACAGTCTTACAATATAAATATCAGGCTTTCAGTAATTTTCATTTTAGATGTCTTATAACATCTAGCTTTTAATATATTATATATTACATATTATATAGTATAACAACCGATCTAATAACAAGTCTCACAACATTGTTGTAATCATAGTCTTGCAACATTGCTGTAATAGCACTATGAATCTGACATTTTGTGTGTTTATAGTATAACAGTCAATCTAAGAACCAGTCTTACAACATTTGTTGTAATCACAGCCTTACAATATCAGATGTCAGTCTTTGAAAACGGTTTTGATAACAGTATAAAATCTTAAACGAAATATTGCGTTGTTAATCTTATCGTCATTAGCAGTCTTATGACATTAGTAGCAGCCTTAATCATCACCATCTAATTATTATATAGTGCAACAATTGATCTAATGAATAGTCTTTCAACATTGCTGTAAATACAGTCTTACAATATAAATATTAGGCTTTCATTAGTTTTAATTTTAGGTGCCTTATAACATTTACACAATCTTACAATATCGGAAGTCAGTCTTGCAACATTGTTGTAATAACAATGTGAAATGTGAAAAGAAATCTTGCTTAGTTAGTCTTATCGTTATTAGTAGTATTATAAATTTGTAGTGGTCTTACAATATTACCTCAATCTGACTATTCTATGGTGCATCATTTGATTTAATGAGCATTCGTAATCTAGAGTGGTCTTATAACATTACTAACAGTCATACAATACCAATATCATCTAACTATTGCATAGTATTTGAAAGGTGAATGTGTTGTGTTACAGTCTTACAACATTGATTACAGTCTTCCACCTATAATTGTATGTCTTATATTTACATAATGAATTTAATACATTTTACTTAAAGAATAAAATACAAAAAAATGTTGGGCAAAATAGGAAAATTAACCAAACCACTTTTTTTAGGAATATAACGGAATCAGCTTTAGCATAGTGAGAATTGTGACTTAAAATTATATACTGAAGTTAAGTAGACTATGTCAGCTGATTTTGAATAGCCCAAATTGTTTCAATTAATTTTAGACAGTTTAATTTACTTCCGAAATAAATCTGTTCTTCTTCTCCACATACAGACGGTCATTTGATTATATACGTTTCATTCTCAAATAGCACATGCTTTACCGCTCACCAATTGTTCCTCAAGACCAATTTACTGGAAAATCTCAGAAATCGTCAAGCAAACATTGTTATGGATCCAACAATTGCAAAGGTATTCATCGAATTGTTATTTTGTAATGATTTCATTGAAATTTTTGCCGTCTCTGAAGTTCATCGTTCTGTTAATTTTTTTCATTGTTGTTGCAACATTTTCGTCAGCTTCTCATTGGGTTTTCAACAATGTGAGTTATGTAACTGAAATAATTATGGTTTCAGTTCATCGTGAACGCACAAATTCCCCAAGGAAGCAATGTGCCGAGCACGTTAACACTCTGTGTTGATTATAAGCATACGAGCAATATTATTCTAAGCAGCCTCAATGAAGATGAAATTAAGGAAATGAAAGCTAGGACACAATTTGGAAATCTGACAGCTTCTGCTGAAAATTTCTACTTATCAAGCCAACTTATTTGGTATATGATGCAAGGTCAAACAACACTCCACGATGCGAAAGAGCTGTGGATAATCATAAATAAGAGGCCTATACATTTTTCACGAACAGAGTTCTCCCTGTTGACAGGCCTCAAGTGCTCTTCTGAACCCTTTGTCATGGAAAACGAAGATTTCGTTTCAAGGCATTTTCCTGGGAATAAGAGAGTTATGATACTGAATGTCATAGACAAACTCGAAGAACTTGCCGGGAATTCCTTAGTTGGGGTTAATATTGAGAAGCTCAAGATGACAAGCCTTGTATTTGTCTCCACAGTGTTGAACAAAAGAAGTTGCAGATCAAGTGGGCAAATTAATCCTATGTTCCTAAAATTAGTTGAAAACTTTGATGATTTCAACAATTATCCGTTTGGGAATGTTGCATACAGTGTTGTTCTAAAGTCACTGAAGAGGAACCTTTCGGGATAAAGGGTTGATGCAACACAGAGTAAGAGTCTGAAAACTCGTGTGCTGATGCTGGGTGGTTTTGTCCACGCATTTCAGATGAGCAACATTTCTTTAAATTTCCCTTGTCTTAATAAATTTTTCATGCTGCAAAAGATCCTTGAATCAGTTTAATTTGATTATGTTAGGTGCTAGCTTATGAATGCATACCTGGTATTGCAAATAAATTTGCCCAGCGTCTGGACAATGCAGACATCAATTTGCCTTACATGTGCCGATGGAAGACGAAGGTGTGGAACATAAAGCCTCGCCAAAAATGGAAGACATCATTCAATCTTTTTCATTGTCTTCAGTTGAAAAAAATTGCTTCAGCCAACTGCAGAGGAATCCCTTGCATTGTTTGCATCAACGTGCATTTTTATAGCGACTCTACGGGGTTTTCCGTGAAATAACTGTAATGCTGTTGAAAGGGGTATTAGTGCTTTGTCTTCTATTAACCGATGCTGATTTGGACAACACAAATGCAGACAGATCATATGCAAAAACAAGTGATTCAGAATCTGCTTTGGGCAAGAAAGCATCTTTGTCATCAGAGTCGTCAAGCAATATGGTCAGTCAGGAGTTGCAATCTAATGAACAACATGACCATAGCTTACCCTCCATGACGCTGCAAGACTATATTGGTGAAGTTCGCTCCAAACGAAGGCGATTAATTGGAAAAGAGGTTGACTAAAATATTCACTTTGCTGCACACTCTGAATATGAGGTCAACAAAATGCAATCGGTGCATTCAACGTCATCTAACGGAACATATGCTGAAATGCATGAAATGCACAGTCATCATGTTAACAACGATTATATACCTGATGAGCAACCTGATGAGCAGATGGAATGTTTGTCAAACATGCCATTGGAGTCATGCAACTCTTCACTTCCGCGAAATTTGGTTGACGCTGCTGTGAACACTGAAGTCTTGAGCGAAGAAAGCCAAAACGATTCTATCCCTGATTTCAGAAATACGATGAACGAGCCACAATCGAACCGAACATGCGGCATGATGGTGAAAGTAATGACGCTATAAGTGATCTGCAGGCAACCAGGCAGGTTGTGCCTTGCCAGAGCTTAAATACAAGCAAAGCCAATACAATGCTTGATCTTGAAGCGGTGCTGCTTCTGACTTCATGGTATTATGCCGACTATCGGATCCTCCAATCTCCTTCCTTGGAAAAAGGTCAGAACAAAGACCCACTGCCCTCTGTCAGTTGCCAGCATGCAGATGGGAACATAATTCATGAACAAAATTCTGGCAGGCGCTTCGTTGATCAGTATCATGACCAAGATCATCCTCTTCGAAACATAACGTCTGATGATGGAGGAATGTATGAATTTGGTCTGAAGTCTACAAACTTGGAACGATAGTTGACTTAAATTCAGAACGCATATTTAACATGAACAATAGCATGGAAATGGGTTGTGCAAAACTGAGTGAGCAACTATCAAACATTGAAGCTTCTGGGAGCGTTGTGATATAAGACGAATGGTTTCATTAAAAAATTAAATAATTTCAGGAAGGTGTCAGGTTTTCTGCATACCATATGAATCAATTAGAAGCGAGAATAGAACAGATGTTGAATAGTCAACCTAGTAATACTGTTGTTATCCTAAACTTAATTTTTAGTCGTTGTCCTACTTAATTATTTTTTAAATATTTTCAATGATAGGTTCGATGATTAACCGAGATTCCAACAAGACATCCAATAATGGATGTGATGCGCCTAACAGGCTGAATATTGTTGGACAAGAAAATCAAGATAAATTTCGAACCACACCTCGAGTTGCATAAAGAAATGTAAGGCTAGATGAACATGTAGTTTACAAATTTTGCATGTGGCCAAGAGCCGAGCAGTTGATCAAAAATATGAGGCCACATGATTACACTATTGGATTATTGGGCATACGTCTGCAGTGTGACTTCTACGACAGCTTATGACCCCATGCAGATGGCTTTTAGATGTTGTAAGTCCATGTTCTATATCATAAATGAGAAAAAGGAATAACTTGCATAATACTTATTTATATTCCTCATGCAACATGTTGATTATGCATGCCCCTTCATTGAAATGTTGTCAAAGTGCTACAACACATTCAAGAATATTGCATTCATGAGTACAACATTCAGTCAGATGATTGCGAGACGTCCTGTTGCAAATGGAATCGCTGACCTGCTTGACATCAAACCATTTGCTCTAGGAACGATTGGTGGGTGGCCATCATGCAGCTGGACAGACACACGGATGATCACATTCCCATTGAATGTGAATAATTGCACACTGGTTGCTTTGCGTGGCAGTACCAGAAAAAAGGAAATACTGATATCGATTTTGCAGTATCATGTGACCAGAATCTGCAATTAACTAAGGCTGCTTTTGAAAATGCTGCAACCATTATCAAAATGTTACTTCAGGACCTAGGCCTGGCAAGTGCAGACTTTAAATTCAATACCAAGCGTGCGAATAACCTTCTGCAGCTGAAAAACAGGTTGAGTAAGAATTTGACTTATTTTATAAATTTTATTCCTGTTAAATTTAACGATTGCTGACGTGATAATTAATTACAGCGGAGACTGTGGAGTTCATGTATTGTGCAATATATTCTCACTCATGTTTAGAGCATACAGTTTATGCATCGTAGAAGCCTTGCAAATCGAGGAATTTAGGGAATATCTTACTGCGTATGTTTTCTTCAACTATTGGCACTGGCCTCCATGGAACGAATGATCAGTTAAGATGGCTGCTAAGGATGAAGATCTTATATTAGCATTATTTTCTTCCGTGTATTTCATTATATCTCAGCAAAAATATTAATAGCTGACCTTTGTTGAAATATTGCATACTGGAACTATTGATGTAATCAAGTTGTTGTTTTGCCTGCTAATATTACCACTATACTTCCAACCTACATTAGGTTAAAAATTTTATTTATTAATTATTGGGTCGATGAAAATAGGTACATTGAACATTTCTTATTAACACAGTGAAATCGGTGTTGTCCATTTAAACAGTCTTGCAAAACCATTATTAGAGATTTAATAGCTAAGATGAACCTAGACTAATAAGTCACGTGGATAATGAAAAGCCACCCAAACAATAATAGTGACTATATATCTGCCAATATTCACTGCAAAATGAGTCGTTAATTTAATAATTTTATATTGAGTTTTACATATTCTACTTCAATGAATTTAAAGCACCAAACTGCTTAGCATTTTATTTCACTGTTAGACAACCCAGTGTATGCTATGAATATCAACTTGCATGTGATGTTGAATCAATGTTCTAACAATCTACAGGATTCAATAACAGACTTAATTGCACATATCGAAGAATATGCGAATTCTGACATCCAGGCGCAACAATCAAAATTCAGCATTCTACATGTGGTGCTTGAAACAATATCAAAAACCATTAACAATGGGTCATCACACATAGAGAAGGAATACTTACAGATCTGCACAAAGCTTTTTGACATCAACAGAGCACTTGGTATTGTCTAGATTTGCCAAATCATTTTGCAAAAGAATAAGTTCTCAATCTTATGCTTTAACAGCATAAATGTTTGTTGATGAAAACAAAATCTCAAAGCTGGAAAGGAACAACAAGAAGAACCAACTTATCAGCAAGCGCACCTGAAGATGCGAATAATGTGATAAAAAAAAGACCCACAAAATAATGTTGAAGATTGGACGAAAATTGCGAGGAACAAACGGATTGAAATTATCAGAGCAAAGAATTTATCCAAGGATAGTGCAGTAGAACGAAACAATTCAAATCTAGGTAATTGCATACATTCAAACTCATCTTTTCATGCATAGGGTGAAGCATACTCAACATTCCAACAAAACGACTCTGGTGGAATATTGCATTTCTACAATGAGCAATGGCGTTGAAGGTGGCGTTATGAATGGACAGAAAATTAACCAGGCAAATTCATCAGTATGTATGTAAAATGGTATAATAAACATCTGTGATTTACATTGATCATTCAAAATTCAGTTAAAATATTAGATGGTTACTGAATAAAAATATTTTGACTATGCCAATTGTAGATACCAGTAAATCAATGCACAAGAAAACACAACATAGTCAGAAGTCAAGCACAGACGAATTACTACAATGTTCTTTTTGCGACGCAGTGGTCTGGAAATCCGCATCAAGTAAAAAAAATAAACGAAGCAGTAACTTGGCCTACTATGTTGCAGTCAAGGTCGTGTATCCTTACCTCCTGCCCAGCTAACCCCTCAGTACCTTTTGAATAAGCTGTCTGATAAAAGTTTTCGCCAGTCTATCTCGGTTTACAATTCAATACTTGCTTTCACTTCAATTGGAGCTAAAGTAGACACATCTTTTAGGCCACAAAATGGTCCATTCGTATTCCGAATACATGGCCAGAATTACCATAATATTGGTTCCCTACTCCCACCTCAAGGAGCAAAACCTAAATTCGCACAGTTATACGTATATGACACAGCGAATGAAGTATCCAACAACATCAACACTCTCACATGGGAAAGTTCCGAAAAGTTGGATACAAACATAGTTGCGGCTCTGATTGAAATGATAAATGCTAATAACAGTTTTGCCAAAATTTTCAGAATTGCCAGAGACAGATATGAATCTGGTCATGTGGCAAAATTTTTTATAAGACTGATCGGTCGTGGACGTAGAGGAACACAGTATGATCTGCCAGCTAACCAAGAAATCGCTGGATTAATATTGGGTTACCTTCCTGCAACGACGGGCGAAAGGGATGTAATTCTACAGAAAAGGACAAGTGAGTTGCAAATAATAAGTGAATCACGCCCTTTATTCATGGCCATGCAATATCTAGTATTTTTTTCATGCGGTGAAATTGGCGTTCACGACCAAATTACATATGCTACCTCCACCAAGGCGACGATAAAAAAAGAATACACGACAATGCGGGAGTTTTATGCATATCAAATACAAACCAGACTATCTATCAGCAATGGCTTAGTTCGAGCAGGTAGACTTCTCCATCAATACATTGTTGACGCATACACTGCCATAGAACAGGAACGACTACGTTGGGTAATAAACAACCAAAATACCCTAGGGGTTGATGTTTACAACGACATATGCGACACCATTGCAAAGGGAACAACAGAAGGAAGATCTCATGGGAAGAGGATAATCCTACATCATCTTTCACGGGCTCTCATGTTAGGGATATGCCCTCGAATGCTATACGAGGATTGGATATGTATAGTTCATTAGCTTATTTATCATTCGATTGTCAATGTAATCAAACATTGTTTTGCGTATTAATAAAGGCATTATTCGTTTATTGGTTATATGAGTTCTTTACTTTGCATCGAGTAAAGCAACAAATGAATAAATCCAAATGTGTCGAGTTGAGTCACTGTTCTCGATGGGTACGAGAGAGGAAGGCACCAGTGGACTCTTAACCTCGAACATAAAATGTCCATAAGCCTTAGGTTTCAGTTGGGTGCTGGAAAACCAATCATGGCTTATTTGTAGATGACTTACCGTGTGCCGATATACCGCTTGGAAGCGGAAGTCATGACTTGTGATACGAGTCGAATCAAGGGATTGAATCGTTTCATTGACACTGACTCGCAGGTCGTACGATCAAACATGGCTTATTACTCAAGGAGTGTCAATGATCGACGACAAAACGATAGTAGTCTGCTTGAACCTTAGACCGAAACGGGCTTTGACGGAGTTGACTTTGAAGTCTTGACTATCACTGGTTTTGCTAGATCCGATTTGCTATTGCATGGGTCAGCGGGACAGATGCGGTCTTGATGGATATTTGTGATTGCCGGGCTTAGACTGCCGAGTACGGATTCACAGTCTCGCAAGTAATCGAGACAAATGTCCTATGAGAATGACGACGGGAAATTACAAAATCCTTGGCCAAGGTATTAAACTAACTCATGTTAGACATGGAGGGTAGTTTGGTAATTTGCCTCGTGTCATTTTATCATAGTATCGAGTTTAGTGAGTTTGACAAATACCATGGCTCTCACTCGATCGGGACACAGCTGAAAGGTTTGTACGTAGTACTATAATATATAGTTAGGTTATGGAATGAGACTAGTTCGAAATTCGTGCTCAAGTCAGGATCTGTCCGGTACTGCGGGATTGGCTAGGCACCTTCCGGACTGTTGGATTCCTCCCTTGCCGATTGAGTCGAACCTAGAGAGTCGGGCTTAAAAAGGATCATCAATGTGTACCGAGAAGGAGAGATTGTGTTTTGGGCCTTAACGGGCCTCGGGTTGTTATGCCACGCCTTATTGGGCCTCGGGGTCATTAAGTGGACCGAAGTCGGACTTCATATGAAACTAACTTTAAGACTTAGGCTTGGCTAAGTGCTTAGAAAGACTTGAGGGAAGAATTGGAATTCAACCCTAAGCCGAGAAATTCGAAAAATGCCTTAAAGGGTATTTTCGTAATTTACAAATATGGTAATAAAAATATTTGGAATATTATTTATCAAAACTAAAATTCGAATTTATATTTTATATAAATTTCGAAATTTATTTACCATATTTGAAGATATTTTAATATCTTAGTTAGTTTTCTATTTATACTATGTTCCTTTAATAGAATTTTGAATTCAATTAGGAGAGATATTTTGGCAAGAATATCTCTCATATTTAGGAACAAATATTTCGAGATTTTAGCCTTGTTTAGGGCTGAAAATTTCGTCCTCCCTTACTATAAATAAGGGTGAGACCCTCGTCAAAGAAAAAAGACACGGGAAGAGAATCGACGCGAAATTTCTCGACCCGAGAATCGAAATACGAACACACAAACGCAAATCACCCTCCCGAGAGACGGATCAATTCTCTCTAGCCATCTTCGGAGAATCGAAACCGTGGTACACTGCGAGGTCGGCGTGACGATCTAGACGATACCCAACACGACCGCGCCCGACGACGCAATCGACGAGGAGCTGCCACTCGCTTCAAAGGTAATCTCTCACGGGTATGACCTGCCCTATTACGTGTCAACGTGATTAGAGTTTTCGATCCGAGCTGCGAAGGAACCCGGAAAAAAAAAATTTTATTCCGCACCGTATCCCGGGGCGTTGCGTCTCGGGTACAAACCGGGTACCTTTCCCAACATCTCCAAGGTATATGATAGAAAATTATCATGACACACTATCATTGTGCAAATGGTATGGAAACCCACATCTATTCATAACCATTACGGCAAATCCAAACTGGGATGAAATCACAAACCACCTAGAAGCATACAAGAATGACGTATCAAATGACAGACCAGACCTACAGTGCAGAAGACATTAGAAGCGGCATTTTCTTCGGAAGTTGTAGAGCATGTATGATGTTATAATACAATACTACATTTTAATTACACCTATAACTAAAATTTATGACGAAATTTTTTTTCTTGCTATTCTTGAATATTGCAGTCTTGTATACAATTGAGTTTCAGAAACGTGGTCTTCCCCATGCACACATATTAGTTTGGCTAAGTGACATAGACTCCAACCCAGCCCAGCAGAAGTAGACAACTTAATATCATCCGAGATTCCTGATAAGACTATCGACGAAGAGGGATATACTTTAGTGGAAGAATTCATGATGCATGGTCCATGTGGTGCTGATAGAAGGAACTTACCTTGCATGGACAAAAACATGTGCATCAAAAAATTTCCAAAAAGGTATAATGAAGAACTGCAGACGATGAATATGGACATGTGAACTACAGACGCATGAGGGATGAAAGAAGATACGTTGTGAAGAGAGAGATTAAAGTTCAGCAACTATGTCGTGCCTCACAATATTTTCTTGCTGAAAAAATATAAGGCGCATATCAATGTTGAGTGGAGCAACATGACAAAAGCAATTAAATATCTCTTCAAGTATATTACAAAGGGTGTTGACAAGGCCACTATGATAATTGAAAACAACCCCGGTGCACATCAGCAGACGCAAAAGGCCAATAAGAATTCACATCAAGGAGATGAAATAAAAAGGTACCTAGATTGTAGGTATTTATCAGCTTGCGAAGCAACATGGAGGATATTTGCCTTTGACATCCACTACAGAATGCCAGGTGTACACAGGCTACCATTGCATCTTGAAGGTCAGCAAAGCCTGGTGTATGACGATTCTGTAGACCTCGAAAGAATGATCTCATGTGACATCATTCTTAAAACAATGCCACATAATAGATGGAAACAAACAAAAGGAGTCGTGAAGCAAGGAATTTAACATACGTTCAGTTTTTAACAAAATATGTATGAAATGCGTCTAAAAAGGTCTGGACACGTAAAAAAGGAATTGTTCTCAGAAGAGTCATAAACATACATCCAACACCTGGAAAGATATATTATATGAAAATATTTCTTGGAACAGTAAAGGGACCAACCTCATATGAGGATATTCACACAATAAACGGTGAGGTCATGAAGACGTTCAAAGACGCATGCTATAAAAGAAGTTTATTAGAAGGAGATTCAGAATGACATCAAGCAATGGAAGAATCATCACACTAGGCTACACCAAACCAAATGCGTCACTTATTTGCAACACTGCTGATTTATTGCGAAATAGGTTACCCACTAAGTCTTTGGGAAAGCTTTTGGAGATACCTTTCGGAGGACATCACACTGCGACAACGAAGGCTCTTTGGACACAGAGAACTGGAACTAATAGATGATGTACTACAAAACAATGCTTTAATGGATATCGAGAAGATACTCATGCAGAACTCAAAATCTCTAGCTGATTTCCCAGGAATGCATATTCCATCGGCAAGTGAGGCGAGAGTTAACGAACAGACTGATGATGGAGGAAAACTGCTACAGTATAGAAGATAATGCTATTGAACACGACTGACTATGTTCTACGCTTAATCAAGAACAACGACAAGTCTTTGATGCAGTAATGAACTCTGTGGAAAAAAGCATCGGACAACTTTTTTTCCTCAATGAACCAGGTGGAACAAGAAAGACGTACGTTTACAAGACCATAATCACCAAACTGAGATAACAAAAAAGAATTGTCATACCATTTGCATCATCGGGTGTTGTAGCATTACTCTTGCCAGGAGGAAGAACAGCTCACTCAATATTCAAAATTCCTATTATAATTCTGGAAAATTCAATGTGTGAAGTAAAACAAGGTACAATGTTAGCAGAGTTACTAATACACTCAAATTGGATAATCTGGGATGAAGCACCAATGACACATAGGTGTGCTTTCGAGACCTTGGACCGGACAATGAGAGATTTGATGTCCACAACAGACCCTCTTGCAGAGAAAAATATTGGAGGAAAGACTATCCTTCTAGGTGGTGACTTCAGACAGATTTTACCTCTCGTCCCAAAAGGATCCAGACATGATACGGTTGAAGCAGCTATTAATCGGTCATACTTGTGGGATCATTGCAGTATATATACATTGACGCAGAACATGCGCTTGAACCCAACTGAAGTAGAGTTTGCAGAATGGGTGTTGACGATCGGAAATGGAACTCAAAACTACACTACAGTCGGGGATGTGGAAATGGTTCGGATTGAAAAGGATATGATGATGAAGCCGGAGGCAGACACCATTTAGCAAATAAAAGGCTATACGTATCCAGAATTCGAGAATAACATGACAAATGGAGAGTTCATAAGCGAAACAACAATACTTACTCCTCGAAATGAGACCATTGATGAGATAAATGATTACATGCTGTCAATTTCTCCAAGGAATTCATATGATTATTTGAGCATAGACATTACTGAAAAGGAAAATGAAACAGGTTGTGGCCCAGAAGGAATCTATCAAGTGGAGTTTCTAAACATACTACAATTTTCAAGTATTCCAAACCATAAACTTACTCTCACACCATTGGTTGTTGTTATGCTATTAAGAAACATCAACCAAAGAGATGGACTTTGCAATGGAACGAGAATGATAGTCATGCATTTGGGCAACAGAGTTGTTGAGTGCGAGATTCTAACATGAACAAATATTGGAAAAAAGGTACAAATTCCAAGAATCATTTTTTCACCATCAGACACAGAATGGTCATTTAAACTTCGACGACGACAATTTCCACTGGAAGTTTGTTACTCAATGACAATTAACAAGAGTCAAGGACATAGCTTAAAGAGAGTATGTGTATATCTCCCAAAGCCAGTTTTCACCTGCATAAATCAAAATATTGGCGTTCAAGGAAGACGGCATGGCACTGAGGAAATTGTCAATATAGTATACCATGAAGTTTTCAACGACACAGATTAATACATACAGATGAAAAAATTGATGTAATGAATTTTACTATTGTATGATTGGAAAAGTGAACAACTGCAAGAGTGTATAACTCTGTTTACTTTTCCTGATATGCAGTAGTATAAACTTGATCTTGTAAGGTCTTCACCAAGATGTGCGAGATCTACGAGATAACTGATGTACGGCATGGAAATATGATGTGTTCACCAAGATCTTTTCATTAACTGTTATAACTATGTTGCCATTTGCAAATATGTTATAGCAAAATCTACTATAAGTGCACATCTACCAAAAATTAATACAACAATTACTTTAACATCAACTATGCAAAAAAAAATTTTTAACCTAAAATGATATGATTTAAAAATTCTATTCACTGTCATATTTTCTAATTATAACGTTATTTGGTAGTCTTGATGTTGTAAGATTACATTGATGCACGACGTCGGTTGATAAATAAAATAATGAACGACTGTAAGACTGTTGCTAAAGTTCGTATTATAAGGATGTAAAAATAAAAATGAAAAACTAAATTCCTTTATAACAAGTTAGGACCATCATTAATGCCATATATAGACCGAACGAGTGTAAGGTTGTTGCTAAACTTCATATTATAACAAATCAATGTCCTGATTATTGTTAAATGTCAGTGTTAATATTAAATGAAAAATATGGAAAAAAAATACCAAAACCACACCAACCGACCATTCCTACAAATATTGTTTACGCTCGCAATGACATTGAACAAAACACATTTGTTGTGAAACTAAAATCAACCGTCATTCTATACAGTAAGGATTTCATTCACTTCGCAATATATAGTCATACATTTATAGATGCACACATACACTTAATTGCCTCAAAATTATATTGCAAATGAAAATAATAACATTGATATGTATCTCAGGAAACCAAAAAGGCATCGAATGTATACAACAATTACTAAAACATTAACCATACAACAAAACAAAAGGCCAGGCTGAAATTGTATGAATTAAAATCTGATTAATTGTTATATTATATTATTGTATGAATGCAAAAATGAACGATTGTACGACTGTTACTAATGTTCATCCGTAACCAATTTAAACATTGTATAATTGCAAAAGGAACAACCATAAGAAAATAACTATGTTTTCATTTGCAGAAATGGAGTAGTAAAATCTACGATAAGTGCACATCTAGGGAAAATTAATACAACAATTACTTTAACAACAACTATACAAAAATATTTTTTAAACATAAAATATATGAATTAAATTTTATTCACTATTATATTTTATAATTGTAACTTTATTAGTAGCCTTCATGGTGTAAGACTGCATTGATGCTAACGACTGTAATATTGTTGCTAACTACGTCGGTAAAAAGGACAAAACTGAACGAGTGTAATATTGTTGCTAACGTTCTTATTATAAGGTTGTATAACTAAATATGACAAACTAAATTCCTTTATAACAAGTCAATACCATCCTTATTGGTGACTCTTGCCAATCGTCGGATATGTACTGAACGGGGTGTAAGAATGTTGCTAAATTTCATTTTATAAATGATCAATGTCGTCGTTATTGTTGACTGTCAGTATGAATATTACATGAAAAAATACGGAAAAAAATAAAAAAGACACCAAGCGCCCATTCGTACAAATATTACTTACGCTCATAGTGAACTTGAAGATAATGCATTTGTCTTGAAACTAAACAAAATAAAAAACCCATACAATGTATCTACCACACTGTTAATCTTCATCTTCAAAAATTATCCCCATAGCATTAAGCATGCAATGCATCTAAAAATTAGTAAATAGCAATTCCATTAACTCCAAAGAAATGAATGCATCAATTACTATTCATTATAGACGCCCATGCATTTCATTAAAATACACATACACTAAACAAGTTAAATATTTGCCATATTTCAATTAATCTACACATTGACAAAATCATCGGTCATGCAATACAATAAGGACTTCATTCCCTTCGTAGTATATAGTCATACATTTACAGATATACACATATACTTAATTGCTTCAAAATTATATTCAAAATGAAAATAATACCATTGATATGTATCTCAGGAAACCCAAAAGACATTGAATGTATATCGCATTAAATAATCTTAAAAATTTATGCCTATGCGTCTACAGCAAATTGAGCTTTCAAATAATATATATTAGACCCAATTCAGCAATGTAAAACTCACAAATTGCAAAACACAATACAAACAAAACTACTGAAATAGCTTTTCCCAAAACTCCCATAACTCAAAATGTTGGAGCAATTGCGTCTTTTTTTAATACAAGATTTTACCGAACTGCACCATGCAATTAACCAACTGGTAGCAACAATGAATAGAAGGATGGATTCAACTACAGACTACACAGGACGTAGATTCGAAGAATCACATTCAGTGTGTGATGTAATTTTGGATTTAATCAATCAGTCAACGACAAAGTTAAACACAAGTTGTTTTTAAATCCAGCATAGGTTATCAGAGATTGAAGCTACAATAGGTATTATGCTTTTAACTCATGCCATTACAATTAATTTCCATTAGAAATAGTGCTTAGAAAATCTAATGATTATTGCTAATTAACAGGACGTATATGGCTTGAAGGGACAGACAAAAGACACGCTGACGACGCTGATACAACACACATTCAAAAACAGATATCATGCTCTAAGCGTGTCCACAAATAGAAAACTGATGCAGCATCTACCGCAACGAAGCAGAAACGCAGCAAATCTGACAATAACAAGTGTTAGGTCCTATTTTATCAACTATCGATCGATCTAAGCATGAATTCTAGATATTCGAATGATAAATCTTACAAAATACCTTCGGTCGAATATCTTCTTTGAAGATCTTGACAGAGAGAGTTTCTCGATTGCTATTCTCTCTCTTCGAATGTGAATTCAATGATTGTGTTTTTCCGAAAATAAATTTGTGTTTTTTATTTTGATAGTGTACATTGTATTTATACTTATTTACATGGTATATTTACTATTTGGTCCTACACTATCAAAACTACTAATTACGCCCCTATTACAAGGATAATAAAATTACAAAGCACAATTCTAAATTCTCTTCAATCCCCCCTGTGTGCTTGTCTTTGTTTCAGCTCCTTTTATCCTTGTCGGGCGTAAAACGATTTTCGTAATCCCAATGTTGTCTCGTAACGTCGAACAGCATTCCTCAGCTCCAATCTTTCATTAAACGCTTCCAGAAGCTCATTTAAGAGTGGGGCCTCTTCTTCACATAGATCTTCGAAGATTGTCTCTTCAGTGATCTCTCCCAATCTTTTCTGGATGTTCTTCCTCACTAACTTTAATGTCCCATCACAAAACTTGTGGATCTCTGACTTCATCATAGCTCTCGTCTTTCCAATGACTGGATTCCGATAAGTTATGGCGAGGCCAGGTTTCTTGAAAATGTAGTTCTCGGGAAAATTGTTGAGTGGGAAGCCCTTCATGAGCGGAGACTCCATTTGACCTTCTTCATATTGTTCTCTATAGCAATTTGAAGGTCGTGTGCGGTGTGATACTTGATCTGCTGCACCATGAATCTCTTCAGTCCCTCCAGTCCTTCAATCTTGATATATCCCGAGTGCGTCTGATATTTTCTCTTGTACATCTGATACAGACGGTAGACCTCATCCGGTGGAAGGAAAGGGAGATAGCTTTCATCTATCTCTTCTCAAGTGCGGTTGCTATCCGCTCGCTCAATGATGTAGATAGGGGTAGGGTAGCTTCCGATCGTATGCGAAACTCCGATGAGTTGGAGAATCGGTGGCTTGTCCCTGAAGTTTTTCTTCAGTTGATCAGTTGGGATGCCACTTCGATCGGGGCCAAGATAATTGAGCATGAAGATGTGCTCCATTTTCTTCCTATCTTCCCAGTGTGAGATGCCCCGAAGATTTAGTTCGTTGAGCTTCTTTATTCTATTTGGAGCCCTCCAGATTTGCTTTTATCTTCAATAAATGGGACTTCAATTCTGATATTCTCCCACGGCATCTCGACTCTAACTGTCCCTTTTGATAAGTGGGGAGGAGAGTCGACTCTGTGCCTAATCATTTCTGGTGGCTCTCGGAGAGCAGAATTGTAGTTCTTGAAGTTCTTCATCTTCAAGCAGCACCAAGTCCACTGAAGTTTGTTGTAAGAAATATCTGACGTTGGAGAGTCGAGCTTGAGCAGCTTCCTCTGGTTCCCATTGCGTCATCCATTTCTCATTTAAGATATAATCGTCTACGATCAGATGTGGATCGTAGACGACTGCTTCTATTTGGGCTTGGAGGAGGTTAGAGGTCGTGATTTGATTTGGATTTTTAGGAGAGGAAGGTAGTGTGTGGGATGTGGTGGGAGATGTGGTTGTTTGTTGGCAGGTTGTGTGGTTGGTGGGTTTGAGTGATTCTCCAACTTCTTGAGTCTTCGTTTGTTCTCGACTCACACCACGGCCGCTTCGTGCGGTCCGTTGCCGTTTCTCCCCCTCATGACGATCCGGATCATCGGGATTGTCATATCTTCTTTTCATACGGGAGCTTTCTTCTCGGCACCTTGTTTGAGCTGGCGGCTCAGGTTCATCTACCAGCCTTTTGTAGAGACTCTCCTCAGCGGAGGTCCTGGTCTCTAAGGCGAGGAGTTGGGAGATGAGTATGTTGTGAAGCTGCGTGATCGGGATGGTATAGGGTTGATGAGTACAGGTGATGGAGTTGGGGTGGTGAGGGGGGGTTGTATGGGGGTGTGTATGGTGGTGGTAAGAGGTGGTGAGGAGACGGGGGTGGTTTGGGTTTCGGTCGGAGCAGCCTCGTAAACTGGTGCTTTCCCGGTATCTCTTCGGGAAGTCTCGATAGCCTTGAGCATGCGGTCCATCAGATGATCTTCTAGAGAAGATATTGTTGTGGAGAGTAATTTTTATAAGCGTTGCTCCGTCACGATCATTGGTGGAGTGGGGCCAGGGAGGCGATCCACTATCACAACATCAGAAAAGGTTTCCGATGTGCCGCCTTGAATAGGTCTTGAGGTTCTGGAGCGTCCGAGGACATCCATTATCAACCCTGAAGTCACCACTTCAATGAGTTGGCCTATTATTTGCTCCGAAGATATCGGGGGTCCAATAGGGCTTCCACCCAATCCTTGAGATGATACGATAGGTATCACCTCTATGGGTGTTGAGACAGATTCAATTGTAATCTGTATGGTTTTGCTGATCCGTTGTCAGTGGAGATGTTGTCACTGAAGCCGGTACTATTGAAGGAGATACAGACGGGGCCGAGGGTTGTTGTTGGCAAGAGCCCCTTCTTTGGAGTCTGTATTCTTCATCCGAGTCAGTGGCCTCAAGAGATACAGCTTGAGGAACACCTTCGGGCTCGACGGCCAATGTCTCTATCTCCTGAGCCGTGGCTTCGGGCTCCGTTGTGTCCACCAGCGATTCCCTTTGAGAAGGTGCCGGAGATGGATCCAAGGCTCGTACCATCTCCTCCGTGATGGAATTATTTTGACAGTAGTCTTGGTAGGCCTCGTCCGTTGGATCAGCTAGTCTGAGCAGCTCCAATGGGATCAGCATCGGTTGGAGTGCTAGGTCGGCTGCCTTCGGGTTGTGAAAGAAGCGAAGGCGAGGCAGAATGTATTCTCCAATCAGTGGTAGTCTCGGGATCTCTGGATAAATGTCCATGAAGTGTGAGATCAACACCGGGAACCACCGTACATAGGGGAGAGATTTGGCCTTCGACTTGGTCTCCCTTTGACGTATCTGGTCCGCTAGATCATTCCATATCAGCTGGGCCACGTCGTATTTCTTTGACAAGATCACTCCATGGAAGGTGCGAAGGATATTCCCGTTCGCCTTGTCGAAGCCGGAGTGTTTTGGGGAGAGGCATTTATTGATTATGCAGAATAACGTCCTCCACGGATGTGGGATCCCGCTGTTTTGAAAGTTCGCCAGTTTGGTCAGCGGGGGTTTGTATCCCATCCGGAGCATATCTTCTACGATCTCCGCGTCCGTTGGAAGTTGATCATAGTCGTCGTAGTGCGGGATGTCGAGCACCATTGCCATCAGATTTTTTGTCAGAGCGATATGTCTTGTATTGATCTTCGTCATGTATTCCACGCTATCGCCGTTGATGAAACTCTGCATACTTCCCCAAAATTGGTGGAGATAGACCATTGGTACGGTGGACGTCCTGGTCAAAGCTGGCCATAGAGTGTGTCCTTTGAGGATGGAGATGATGACTTCATCCGGACACCGAAACGTAGTAAGGTCCAGCTAGTAGTTGTTATCTTGGACTGGCATGTAACTTCCAGAAGGGTAGATGTTTGGGTAGTTTGGAGTTGCCATATCTGTAAAGAATAAAAGATAATTGATTAGTTGGGAAATTTCATATGCGTATAAACGGGATTAAGAATGGATTTAGAGAAAACTTTAAGTGTTAAGGTTTATGTACGAAAGACTTGGTGAAAATTTTGAAAAATTTATAAAGTTAACTAAGTCTGAGAAACGTATTTTTATTCGATCGGGAATTTATTCGAATGTTAATTTTTGCGATCGAAATTTTCTAAGTCTTTTTCAGCGTGTTTTTATTCGAGTGACAATTTATTCAATCGTTAAATTTTGCAATTGAATAAAAATGTGTCGAATAACTCAAGTTTTTCGCCGATGACTTTTACGATCGAATAAATGTTATCGAAAACAATAGTTTTTCGCTGAGTACTTTTGCGATCGAATAAAAAGTTGTCGAAAAACTTAAGTTTTTCGCCGCGTAGTTTTGCGATCAAATAAAAAAATATCGAAAAACTTAAAGTTTTCGCCGCTTATTTTTGCGGTTGAATAAAATTTAATCGAAAAAATAAGTTTTCGCCTCGAAGTTTTACGATCGAATTAAAATATATCGAAAACAAAAGGTTTTCGACGCTGAGTTTTTCGATCGAACAAAACTTAACGAAAACTAAAGTTCTTCGACGACACTGTTTGCGGTACGAACTTTTTCGATCGAAAAATTTTCAAATCAAACAGTAAACGCGTAATACGTAAATTTCGATTTCTGGGTAAATCATGAGTTAATCTGGGTTCGGAACGTTCAGAAAACAGTTACGAATCCAAATATCATGATTTTAACCCAAATAGTCGAGTTTAAACACGTTGATTTGAGAGTTTAAAATTGTTTTTAGTCGAAAAAGTATGAAAATGAAATTTCTTCAAATGTTTTCGAGAAACTGCTTGCGAATCATGTGTTTTTGAATGGAAAATGATTCGAAACGTGTTTCTACCTTCGAAATGGACGAGTTTAGTAAGAAAATCACTGAGATAATATGAGTTTTGGTGAAATCGCCGGAGTTCGAAGAGTGTTTTCGGAAGTCGAAAATTTTTCGATGGAAATAAGTTGCGTGTGAGTGAGTTTTTCGATCGATAAAGTGGTATTAATACCTCACGATCGGCCAAGGTAAAAATACGTTGGGCCGTAAAAAAAATTTGGGCTTTAGTTAAAATTCAGGTCTGATTAAACAAAAACTGAATCTTTTATGGATTAACCCAAAAATAAATTGCATAATACTTCCTGTATTTTTGAAAGAGATGAAATTATCTCCTAATGTTGATGAAATTCAACATTTGACTCCTCGGATGAGCTCTAAATTTTCTGTGATGCTTAGAAAAAAATGTTAGAAGTCATGTTTTATAAGTAAATCATATAGGAAATAATAACAAATTCTCATATAAAACTCCCCCACAACAATTGCACGATTTAACTTTTCGGCTTTTAAGCACATATTTAGTACAATTTGGCATATGAAAATTTACTATTTAAGGACAAGTAACGCATTTTAAACAATTCAGCATAGAATCATTAAAATTTTGTGTTTTTCAAAAAAAAAATCGCATTTTACCAATTCTGAGCCAATGCATATATTAATGCATTTTAAAATGTGCGAAAGATAAAAAAAATTTAAAAATTTTGCTTTGGGATTAGATGGAACATTTTGAATATTATCACGCAAAACTTTCTCATGACATATAAAATAATAATTTGCCATAAAATCATGTAACTAAACTAATATTCTAAGATCATAGTTTCGCTCATAGCACTCAATTTATTTTTATCATGGAAATATTTAGTAGATATATCATTCATATCATCACAACAAAATTATATCAATTAATTTGTTATCGTAGTATTTTTAATCAACTTACCACGTGAAAGTTCATCATTTTGAATCAAATGGACTTTTAAGGGATTACTTTTAGGCTCTGACTAAAGAGGTAGGAAATTTGGGTTAGTGAGCTTAAAAAAAATTCTTCAGTTCCAGGGGCCCTTTTGTGAAATTATGTTCTGATCCTTTTGCTTTTCTTTTCTTTTGTACTTGCTCAAGATTATTTCCCTCTTCTTTTCAAGGCTTTGAGAGACGAGATCTTCTATGTTTTTGGGTCGAGACTGTGTTCCTTGTGAAAGTTTCACATGTATGGAGTTCGAACCCAAGATTGTGCTTCTCTTCCGTTTTCTCTATTTATAAGATCTAGATTATCGTTGGAGAAGTTCACTTCGAGGTGCTTCTCTTCTAGGAGTATACGAAATAATCTAGGAGAAGTTCACAACGAGATCCGTTTTTCTCTTCTATAATGATTGAGAAATTCATCATGTGCATCTCTTTTGCTCTCCCCCTCTTTTTCTTGATTAAGTAACCCCGAATCATGTGAATAAGGTTGAAGGCTTAATTGGGTTTGATAAAGAAAAAGAATGTCGGAGAAGGCCCAAAAGGGGATTTCTAGGGGAAAAATTAAAGGATTTATAATTTGGGCCAAGTGAGGAATTTCCTAATATGCCCTTATCATTTTCATGACGAAATAATCACAAAAGTAAGAATGAAGCTACGAAGTACAAACCAAAGAATAGTCATTTGGTGCACACTAAAGAAAATATTATTGAGGTTTAAATTCTCACATATATGATGTGGCTTTGCGTCTAATGAAACAAACGAAGCTCTTTGAATAAAAGAATGTAACGTGAATTTTTAGGCAAATAACTAAGCATATATATCGAAGAAATATTTTTTTGAGTAATTCAAAAATAGGTAAAATTATCGTCATCCCCCATTTTTTTTATTACTTTATATACTAGTATATATAAAAAAATGAAAGATAGTGTCACGCAAGATAATCAAGGAATATCGAGAAGCACATAGAGTATCAAATAGAAGCATAGTAGAGCATGTAAAGCATATGTCAAGTAAGATTGAGATTCAACATGCCTAATTTAGCAATAAGGAATTGGAATCGTTTTTCATCCAATGCCTTAGTGAATAAGTCGGCGAGTTAAAGCTCCGTTTTGACAAAATGCATATCTATAGTGCCTTTTTCTACATGATCTTTTATAAAATGATAGCAAATGTCTATATGTTTCGTGCGTGAATGATGAACATGATTGCAAGTAATGGCAATAGCACTTTGAGAATCACTGTAAATGGGAATGTTATTAAATTCAAACCCGTAATCGCGTAGTTGTGTCCGCATCCATAGAACTTGCAAGCAACAGCTGGCAGTCACGACGTACTCCGCCTCGGTCGTCGAAGTTGACACGCAATTTCACTTGACTGCTTGCATGTGGGAATCCTTTGAGTCGGCTTGAAAACGAGCACAAAGACAAGTGGCGAACATGATGTCGGGTCGGCTGGACGTCAAGTAGAGAAAAGATCCAATAATGCTCCGATAGATTGTGATGTTGACTGCCTTGCCAGACGGATCAACATCCAATTTACAGTTTGTTTAGATGGGAGTATTCATCGGTGTGCTCTTGTCTTGATTAAATCTCTTCAGAATATCGCGGATTCATTTGGTTTGACTGATGAAGATTCCATCTTCGAGTTGCTTTACTTGTAGTCCAAAAAAGAATTGGAGTTCTCCCATTAAGCTCATCTCGAATTTGGTCTTCAATAGTTCACCAAATTTCTGATAGAGACGTTCATTTGTCGAGCCGAAGATAATGTCATCAACGTAAACTTGAACGATCATCAGGTCTTTGCCGAGGCTTTTGATGAAGAGTGTCGTATCGATGGTGCCTCTTATGAAGTTGGACTTGACTAAAAATTTGCTTAGGACATCGTACCAAGCACGAGGAGCTTGTTTTAGTCCATAGAGAGCTTTGTCCAATCGATAGACATAATCGGGATGTTTTTCGTGCACGAACCCGTCGGGTTGAGCGACGTAGACTTCTTCTTTTAACACACCATTAAGAAATGCGGTTTCAACATCCATTTGATAGACTTTGAAGTCTTTATGAGCCGCGTATGCTAGAAATAGTCGAATTGCTTCGATACGTGCCACCGGAGCATACGTCTCGTCGTAGTCAATTCCTTCTTGTTAATTGTATCCCTTGGCTACGAGTCGTGCTTTATTCCTGATAACTTCACCGTTTTCGTTCTTCTTATTCTTGAAAACCCATTTAGTTCCAATTATTGTTTTGCCTTGCGGTCGATGAACTAATGTCCAAACTTGTATACGTTCAAACTGGTTGAGTTCATCTTGCATTGCTATTACTCAATCCGGGTCTTTTAAGAGCTTCGGCTACCTTATTTGGTTCGTTTTGGCTTAAGAAGCATGTGAATAAGCCGCTTTGTGTAAACGTCCTAGTGTGTACTCCACTTGAAGGATCACCGATGATTTGGTTAATAGGATGAGCTCGAGTCCATTTGCATTCATGAGGAATAACCGAAGTAGATTCTTCGTTGGTTTGTAGGTCGAGACATCCTAAATTGATGGGCTGATCATTCGTAGTTGGGAAATTCAATTCTGAGGTTGAATTGGAACGAATTTCCTCATCTGCATTTGTAGGAGCTGGAGCACTAGTTGAAGATTCAGAATTAGGAGATTCTTGAACATATGTTGGAGTCTGAGGCTTGGGAGTCTCAATTGGAATTTCTTCCATAGAGGGGGAAGGAGCACTGTTTGGTATTGAATGAGAGGAAGCAGGCATTTGAAACTCGTTCCAATAAAAATGTTCAAATAGAGAATCTAAATCTTCCAGATCGGCGGGAATTGCTTCTCTTGACTTTGAGGTAGAAGTTGTCAAAAGTTGATGACCTTGTGCCAACACGCCAATAAGCTCGGGTTCTGAACTGTTTTGTTCAGAAGCCAAATCGGTTACTTCTTGAAAAGTGACGTTGTAGCTTTCCAAGATAGTACATGAAGACTTGATATAGACGCGGTATGCTTTAGAAGTGGATGAATATCCAACGAAGACGGCTTCAAATGCCTTAGGATCGAACTTGCTTCGATGCTTTTGATCGTTGGCCACAAAACATTTACACCCGAATACTTCAAAGAATGAGATATTCGGAATCCTTGGATTAATTATCTCGTACGGCGTCTTTTCAAAGCGTTAGTGAATAATCGTCCGATTTTACGTAAAGCACGCGGTACTCACTGCTTCAGCCCATAGAAAGTGAGGAAGACCGGAATGAATCAACATTGTTCTTGCAGCTTCAACAAGAGTTCGGTTCTTCCGTTCTACGACGCCATTCTGTTGAGGCGTTTTAGCGGCTGAAAATTGTTGAATAATTCAAAGTGACTGATAATAATTGTTGAGACGTTGATTCTTGAATTCAGTTCCGTTATCAGTCCAGATTACTTGGATTTTCTTTTTCAGGAGATTCTGAGTCGTATTCTCAAAGCTGATTATCAAGTCTCCAATCTCATCTTTTGTTCAGAGATATCTTGTTTATGTGTAGCGAATAGTCGTCGACAATTACTAACACATATTTACGACCGTTGATACTTTGTGAACGCATTGGTCCGCAAAGGTCCATGTGAAGTAATTCCAAGGGTCGAGATGTAGAAGCAACTTGCTTGAGTTTGTGTGATGCTTGAAGTATGCTCTTGATGTATGGAAATAGTTGGTAGACCGTATACCAACTTTTTGATTGAGAGTTTGTGAAGAGCTTTGAGATTTAGATGAGACAATCGTTCATGCCATAAGTTGTTCCTCTTGATTGTAGTCTGTGAGATGAGGCAAACAGCTGTCGAAGGTCGAACTGTTGTCAGATTGATGGTGTATAGATTTGATTTTCGTGATCCTGTTAGAAGTTCTTGATTCTGACTATTCAAAATTCTGCACTGATCAGCTATAAACACCACTTGAAATCCTTTGTCGCAGAATTGTCCTATGCTAAATAGATTGTGTTTAAGACTTTGGACATAAGAGACATCTTTGATCGTCAGATTCTGCAGTAGAATATCTCCAAAGCCTAGTATTGGAGTTGAATCATTGTTACCGAATCTCACTTTTCCATTGTAACGGCCTTGGTAGTTGCTCAACAGATCTTGATTTCCCGTCATGTGTGTGGAGCAACTAGATCTAAATACCACACATGATGGATCTGCATTAAAATTTTAGAGAGACTTAGGTACCCACTTAGTAATCAGTCCTCTCGGATTAGCAGATTTGATAGGTAAGGTTTGTTCTTTTTTGGTTTCTAAACCATTTATGTTTTTAGGTACCCAAACCAACTCGGTATTAGTTGGTTTAAGTGGTACCTCTTTAGGCAATTTGGCCTTTTGGACTTGCGTTGGCCTAGATGGTGTCTTGGGAATCCATTGAGGTTGAACATACATGGGATGTTAATTTCAGCGCGGACAAATGTCTTATTAAACTTAGTGCATGAGAAAATCTTTTCTCTAGCTAGTCTCTTAAGGTGTTTGGCTGAGTGTACTTTGACCGGATACCTTAAATGAGGCAAGAATGTATCGAGCTATAAGCTTTCTTAATAGTCGGATCTTGTTTCTTACGAGACTTAAGATTTGCATTTGTCTTATAATGATGGTTTATATTTTTAGAAGGAGAGCCGATTTCAAAATTTGTGCTTTCAAAATTAATAGGCTTTAACACATAAGTGGAAGCAATAACATTAAAGTTTGAAACAGTTGTCTTCTTGCGAGTGTCCATAGTTTTTTATACAGAAGAAAATTTTGAAAATAAGACATTTCTATCATTTTTCTTCTGAAATTCTATCCTAAGCACTCTTTCCTTTGCATGCTTCACCTCTTTTTCTACTCAACCTGTGATTGGAGTAGAAAAAGAGTTAGAAAAGTCTTTTTCCTTTTTGAAGCATTTAAGGATTCTTTTCCTCCCTTTACAATTTTTAAAGAAGATTTATTTTCTTTTAAAATACTTTGAAAAACAATGGGAGGTGTTTTCTTAGATGTAATTTTGTCCTTAATTCATGATTTTTCTTTCAAAGTAAAATCAGGACAAGTTTTTAAAGTAGAGGAAGTTTTGAGATTAGAAATCTCCAGTAAAAGCTCATTCTTTTCAGCTTTGAAATTGTTTCTTTCTGTTTCTAAGGAAGCGTTTAAATCGGCTATTTTCATAATGATAGCTGGAATATAACAGAAAATAGAATTTTGAAAATGATCATTATTTTCTTCCTTATCTTTAGAAAAATCTTCTAGGGGATATAATGAATTATAATCACTAGACAAGTTGAGATCCCTTGTCTTGTAACTATTATTCAAGTCGGTGTAGCCAAAGGGAATGTCAGTCCTATTTGTGGTTTTTAGTTTAGATTCTTCTAAGGCATTTATTTCTGAAGAATTAGTAAAGGCCATTAGAGAAGTTAAACCTAATTCCATGTACTTGATATCATATAATTGTTTAACATTGACCTTTTTCATGTTACAGGGATTGTTAAAACCTAAGCCTTCTTTAGGATTATAAAATTCTATATCAAGAGGTTGATTTAGAAAGATAGTTTGATCCGTTTGACCCCTTTTCGTTAGAAGATCATCTAAAGTTTTAATCCTTGAGTAAAGTTTCTTACGTTCGTCAGAGATTTCTTTGAAATTATTTTTAGAAATTTCTAAATCTCTCTGACAATCGATAAGAGTCGTATTAAGGTCATTGACTTTAGTCTCAGATGTAGCTATTGTTCATTCAAGACTAGATATTTTTTCCTTAGCGTTAGATAAGAGAATTTCTAGATGAATTTTCTTATCTAACTGCTTTTGGAAATTGTTTTCACTAAGAGCTAGTCTCTCTTCTAATTCCTTAGTTCTTTTCCGCTCATTTTTCATGTTAGAGTACTTAGTCTGTAATGATTCTAACATGTTTAATAATGTGGAATTAGACATTGTTACATGTTGTGATGAAGAGGATGCTTTATCGTCGTCGTCAGGCCTTCTTGAAGAGTTATCATTGGAGACGTCGTCGAGGTATGCCATTAGAGCGAGAATTTCGTCTTCAGAATCTGTGGTGTCTTCCAGCCAATGCTCTTCTTCGGCCATCAGTGCTACTCCAGCCTCTTTTTGTTTAGTGAGTTGGAATTTTTTGGAGTAGTAGTGACGTCCTTTTTCTTGGGTAGTTTGCATTCTCTGGAGAAGTGCCCTATCTTTCCACAATTATAGCACTTTTGTGGTTCTTTGGCATTTTTAGATTCTGAGGCCGGTCTTTTCTTGTGCTTGGAGCTTGATGTCCGAAGTCTATTTGCCGAGGAAGAGGATTTCTTTATGTAAAAACTCTTTGCTCATCATTTTAGAAATGAAAGCGAACTGTTTCTTGAACTCCTTCATATCGGGTTCGGAGTCCGATTCAGATTCATCTTCATCTTCTGAAGAACTTGGCAACTTGATGCTTTTATCTTTGCGAGATCGACTTGTTTTTCTTTCAGAAACAAGAGCTATAGAATCGTTGATCTGTTTGCCCTTAAGTTCTTTTTGTATCTCGCTGATATCTTCCTCGTGTTGGGTGAGATTATCAAAGACGGTGTGGATATTCATTTCGCCCAAAGCCTTATTTTGACGGATTTGCATGGATATTTTCTTCCACTCCGATTGAAGAAAAGAAAGAAATCGGATGTTGACCTCCATGTTGGTCTTGAAGATATCTATCTTCCCCATCTCATTAAGAAAAGTTAGATAGCGTTGATAGAGTTCATAAACGGTTTCCTCTGTCTTGGCTTTGAATGAGTCGTAAGCGGTTAGTATGTTCGCTTTCTTAGCTTTGACTCCAACTTCGGTCCGTTGCATCATTTTGTGGAGTTCGTCCTACATAGCTTTTGCACTAGATAGACTATCTATTTGCATATAGATGTCGTTAGGAATTCCTTGCATTAGGAAAGTTTTGGCTCCTAAATCCGCTTTTGCTCTTAATCGCTCCCCCTCAGTGTATTCACTAGGAATTTTAAGTCTTCGTGAGGCGGGAATGGGAGGATTATTGGTGGCGAGGCATCGCCTTCTTGGATGAGCCAAAATTGAGCGGGACCTTCTTGAAGAGAAGCTATCAAATTTGTAGCTTGCTCTTTTGTTTCCAAGAAGTTCATGAATCGGCTTCTCCATACGGTGTCGCCTCTTCATCAAATTGGAGGGCGGACGTCGTTTCCGAGTGAGTAAGCATCCATTTGTAGTTGATTGGTTGGATCTTCGTGAAAGTTTGGAATTGTAATGAAAAGTGCTTCACAAGTGACAAACTTCATTAGTAATGTTTGATTCGTACTTTAAACAATTTATTTTTCGTATCTATTTTTCGGTTGTTAAAGAGAAATTGTTTTGATTTCGAAAAATATTTGATATGAGAATTGATACTTCAAAATTTTGCTAAATAATTTTGATTTTTAAGATCGAAAATTTTGAGTATCGTAGAAGGTAATTTGGACACAAATATTTTTCGTAAGTTTTGAAAATTACGAATTTTGATTTCTTTCAAAATAGTGTAAAATGTGTGTGTGTTTGAGCAGTGATCGAAAAGTTTTTCGAACAATAAAGTTTTCGATTAAAAAAAATCCGAACGTATGATCTAAAAAGATTTTCGATTGTATAAGTTTTTCGTTGTATTTATCGAAAAATATTTTTCGAACGTAAGAGTTTTGCAGAGAAAATATCCTGTCGAAAAATAGTTTGTCGAATAATTGTTGATCTCAAAAACTTTTATCGAAAAATTTGTAATCGAAAAAATTAAGAGTGATCGAAAAAAAACTTCCGTGAAGTTTGACTCAAATTGTTAACTAAAATTTTTTCGAGTGTGAATTATTCGATCGAAAAATGAGTTTTCGCTAAATTTTGACTCGAAAATTTAAATGATCGAAAATCTTGTGATCGAAAAACTTGTTTCACTATGACAAGTTTTTCGTGTCAAAATTAGATATTTATTTAGCGAAAACAGTATCCGTCGAAAAAAAATACGCTTTATTACGCTCGCAAAAGATATTTATATATGAATCGAAAAACTAATTATCGAAATAATGTTTTTCGAGTCTTATATTTGAGTAAAACACACGATAATAGTGTTTGTCATCGAAAAATTTCTCGACTGCAAACTTATTCGAAAATTAATTTTCGAGCACAGTTTTTCAATCGAAAAACCGTTCGTAGAACAACCAAGTACAATGTAACAGTGAAAATTCCAGATTCAACCATGATGTACAAGCTAGGTGCTGAAATTCTGGATAATCACTCGTTTCTTAGTTCTTAATATGAAAAAACACAAGATCAACCACGTTTTACATCAAAATATATCGATTATTAAGAAAATCAAATCGGAATCAAAACTTAATCGCAAACGCAAATATCAATCTAAATCGAAAATCTGAATTAATATGACGTTCTAAGCGATTGAAATGAGTACGTAAATCATTCCTAGCATATAATTTATCACATAATCAGCAAGATCATCAACAAAATTCGCAAACATAAAGCACATTGATCAAAATCTATTTCGCGTGAGTTTTTCGATCGAAAAATCTGGAAAAATTATTTTGATCTTATAATCGCGAATTCAATCCAAAAGCGATCACAATCTGCTCTGATACCAATTGTTAGGTCTTATTTTATCAACTACCGATCGATCTAAGCATGAATTCTAGATATTCGAATGATAAATCTTACAAAATACCGTCGGTCGAATATCTTCTTTGAAGATCTTGAGAGAGAGAGTTTCTTGATTGCTATTCTCTCTCTTAGAATGTGAATTCAATGCTTGTGTTTTTCCAAAAATAAACTTGTGTTTTTTATTTTGATAGTGTACGTTGTATTCATACCTATTTACATGATATATTTACTATTTGGTCCTACACTATCAAAACTACTAATTACGCCCCTAATTACAAGGATAATAAAATTACAAAGCACAATTCTAAATTCTCTTCAATCTCTCCCTTTGTGCTTGTCTTCGTTTCAGCTCCTTTTATCCTTGTCGGGCGTAAAACGATTTTCGTAATCCCAATGCTGTCTCGTAACGTCGAACAGCATTCCACAGCTCCAATATTTCATTAAACGCTTCCAGAAGCTCATTTAAGAGTGGGGCCTCTTCTTCACATAGATCTTCGAAGATTGTCTCTTCAGTGATCTCTCCCAATCTTTTCTGGATGTTCTTCTTCACTAACTTTAATGTTCCGTCACAGAACTTGTGGATCTCTGACTTCATCATAGCTCTCGTCTTTCCAATGACTAGATTCCGATAAGTTATGGCGAGGCCAGGTTTCTTGAAAATGTAGTTCTCGGGAAAATTGTTGAGTGGGAAGCCCTTCATTAGCGGAGACTCCATGTTGACCTTCTTCATATTGTTCTTATAGCAATTTGAAGGTCGTGTGCGGTGTGATACTTGATCTGTTGCACCATGAATCTCTTCAGTCCCTCGAGTCCTTCAGTCTTGATATATCCGGAGTGTGTCCGATATTTTCTCTTGTACATCTGATACAGACGGTAGACCTCATCCGGTGGAAAGCGAGATAGCTTTCATCTATCGAGTGCGGTTGTTGCCCGCTCGCTCAATGATGTAGATAGGGGTAGGGTAGCTTCCGATCGTATGCAAAACTCCGATGAGTTGGAGAATCAGTGGCTTGTCCCTGAAGTTTTTCTTCAGTTGATAAGTTGGGATGCCACTTCGATCAGGGCCAAGATAGTTGAGCATGAAGATGTGCTCCAATTTTGTCCTATCTTCCCAGTGTGAGATGCCCCAAAGATTTAGTTCGTTGAGCTTCTTTATTCTGTTTGGAGCCCTCCAGATCTGCTTTCTTATATCTTCAATAAACGGGACTTCAATTCTGATATTCTTCCACGGCGTCTCGGCTCTAACTGTCCCTTTTGATAAGCGGGGAGGAGAGTCGACTCTGTGCCTGATCATTTCTGGTAGCTCTGGGAGAGCAGAATTGTATTTGTCGCCTTCTTGAAGTTCTTCATCTTCAAGCAGCACCAAGTCTACTGAAGCTTGTTGTAAGAAATATCTGACGTTGGAGAGTCGAGCTTGAGTAGCTTCCTCTGGTTCCCATTGCGTAATCCATTTCTCATTTAAGATATAATCGTCTACGATCATATGTGGATCGTAGACGATTGCTTCTGTTTGGGCTTGGAGGAGGTTAGAGGTCGGGATTGGATTTGGATTTGTAGGAGAGGAAGGTAGTGTGTGGGATGTGGTGGGAGATGTGGTTGTTTGTTGGCGGGTTGTGTGGTTGGTGGGTTTGAGGATGATCCTCCAGCTTCTTGAGTCTTCATTTGTTCTCGACTCACACCACGGCCGCTTCGTGTGGAACAACAAATACTGCGAAGAAAGTTTTCCAAGGACAACATCGTAGATAACCATATAAATGCAAAATTGTAAATGTTCAAGCATGTGTCTGCTCTAATAGAAGGCATGGATGAACATCCTATGTGACAAGTCTTTTAGGAATTCAGCGTGGTTCGACTTCTTCCATATATTAACAACAAATGAAAGTTGGCTGTTTGATGAGGTATGTAAACATAAATATATAAAACTATATATTAAAATGCCAATATGTTATTCCTCTTTAACAACACGTGGATGAAGCATTAAGAGGATTTATTGAAAAGCAAAGGCGAACAACAATTGCAAATTCAAGGATTTCATTTATGAACACTGCTTTCAACCAAATAGTGGCAGCAGAATATGAGAACTCCGATGTAGCGGATCTGGCAGCGTTGCGTCCATACACTCTAGGAGTCATAGAGGATTAGCCATGTATGTCATGGGGATTCAGACTTGATAGCAATACCCATAAACATAAATGAGTCTCATTGGGTACTCTTCATAGTTGACTACAACAATGAAGCCATCAAAGTACGTGACTATGATCCATCATGCGATATGGACATGAGATTTTCTAATACAGCTTTCGAAAAGACAAGAAAATAATCATCACATATCTGCTAAGAGATTTGAAGATTACAAACAGGCTGCTGAACTTCAATGTCCAAAGAGACCGCTTCTTTCCTCACCAAGAAACCAGGTAATCTGCAACTTAATTTTTTTTTCTATTTTTGACCATTCATGTGAACATAATTCCCCCAAACCTTTTTCATTGAGGCAAATAATGGAGAATGTGGGGTGTATATGTTGCGTTGCGCTTTCTCCGTGATGTTCCCAGAAGACAACATATACGATATTGCACCAACAGATATAGAAGAGTTCAGAAAATACCTCGTTGTCTCACTGTTCAGTAGCAATTGGATGTGACCAATGAACACATTATTAATATTTCGTTCTATATCATTTGCATATTAATTCAAATGCAGTGTAATCTCTTCTTATTGAACATTACACAATATTCATTGGGTCATCAAGCTTCAAAGTTGAAATATAGCTACATAAAAAATATAGATATATAGATATAAGATATAACATATATAATAAAAAGTAAACGTACAATAAAATAGAAATAAATTTCCTTATTTGACCAATTAAAAGCGACTATAAATGCACATCTAGCGGAAATTAATACAACAATTAATTTGACAATAATTTCACTAAAATATTTTACAGTAAGTTGATTTTTATTAAGTTAAGTCAAATACTAATATTGATTAATTTAAAAGTATATATTAAGTTTAAACTACATAAAATAAATTAATGATTTTCAATGAGCTAATGAAAAATAATAAATAAATAAATTTATTATTGTTGAATGTAATGTGAAGAAAAGACATAAATTAACTGACTTTCACAACTTCCAAGTTATTTTCACCCGTGGAGGGATGTGAATAGTAGTCGCACCAAAATTTAAACCCAAAACCAAAGAGTAACAAATTTTGTTTATTAGACAATGACACCTCAAAATTAAAATCTACTTCCTTTATAAATACGCGTACTTGCATTCAAAGGGTCCACTGCATTGCATCAACCGTGAATGTTTGGGAAAGCATTGAAAATCCTACCCGATAATGGGTTAGCCTAGCCCATCTCCAACTATACTGCATATCCTGAGAAATACGGTAGAAACAATCCAACCGTACCCCAAATTAAAACCCAAAAGCGTAATATAGTTTCTCTCTCATCATTTCAACGCATATTTGCGTTTCATATCAAAAGATGTGTTTCTATTTTTAGAATTCCATATAAATCCTTTTTATTTATTTAATTAATAAAGAACTCATTGAAAAATAAAAAATAAAGAAAAATATATTAAAGGTGGTTTTTATTTGTATGTAAACCCTTATATTTTTTATTTATTCAAAATTGCATACAAGTTTTTCTATTTTTCATTTATATTCATAATATAATAATAATATATTGTTTTGAAAAGTTGTAAAAATTATTGGTAATATTGAAAATTTATAAAAGTTGGTATGAAAGAAAATATTCTAGGAATATTTTTTTGAGTTTGAGAATGCATTTTTCGATCGAAGAAGAATTATTGCACTTTGAGTTTGAGAAAGAGTTTGCGTTTGAGAATGAATTTTTCGGTTGAAGATGGTCTTAATGTATAGATCTAAATACCTCGCCTCACCTATCAAAGATGCAAATACAATCCTATGAAAGACCTATTTATGAAGTTTTTCAAGTTTTTATTTTAGATGATTTAAAAAAAAAAAACTACAGAATCTTCGAAATACTAATTTCCCATTAAATCTTTTGACAAAAAGTTGGTTGCAATGAACCATGGGGCTTGTTAAGATCCTGAGAAGAATATTAATCTCAACACATCAGGAGGAGAAAGATTGTACATACGGATGATTATGAATCCAAGAGAAAAAATAGAACTCTCAAAATCAATGCAAGTCAGACCCCAGTTAATCGATAGAGTGCCCGAACTGGTTTAAACAAGCAACAACTAAGATGTAATTCAAAATACAAGTCATCTTTTCTTTTTCTTTTCCCCATATTTTTTCTACAGATAATCAGCGGCTTATTGACAACTTACAAGCCAAGCGGCGATCACACCGGGAGATTCTCCACGGCTGAACTAGGATTAGCAACGGACGAATCTCCCGAAAAATTGCGCGCTGAGGTGGTGAACATGAGGCGATGATCGTTAGCTTCGTCATCGTCGTCGTCATCGGTGTTAAGGTTCACGCAGGAGCAGCGCTCGAGGGAAGCAAAGAACGCCGTCGCGATGCTGGTGCCGAACCACCGAGCCACCCCGTCCATTTTCTCGCAGTACGACATCGTGCAATTAGGATTTTCCAATTTTTGTTTCTTTTTTTTCGCCCTTTCTTTCTGATATCGAAGATTGATTTCAACGAGTATACGAAGGTTCTAGAGATGTTGAGTTGAATTAAATAATGCAAACAATCTTTCACAATTTTTTATTGATTTCAGGTCTTTAATGAATTTATAATATAATGTAAAGGCTTTTTTAACAAAATAATTCGAAAAAAATTATTAATTATCAAATAGGGCGTTTTTTGGATATATTACTAAAATAGAGCCAATTGCGGGCATTACCCGCGACGTCGCGGCCATTAGGCGCGACGTCGCACCCATTGGTCGCGATTTTCTATTTTCGCGAAATGTGGGCCATGGTACGGGACTGTTGTACTGAGCCAATAATTTTTTTGGCCCAGTACGGAACGTCGCGCCTAATAGGCGCGACGTCGGGGAAATATAGATCTCAGATCCATTTCCCCGACCCTCCACTCTCTCCCTCACTCTCTCTCTCTACACAACCTAACACCTCCATCATCCGCCGCCGCCTTGTTCAACCCGCGCCGCCCGACCGCCCGCACGGCCGCCCTCCCGCTCGGCCTCTCTCTCTCTCTCTCTCTCTCTCTCTCTCACTCTCGGCCTCTCTTCGCCACCGGTGCCGCCGCCTCCGTCCGCCGCTCAGCCCGCCACGCGCACCTCGCCCGGCCGCCCGCCCGCCCGCCCCCCCCCCCTCTCTCTCTCTCTCTCTCCCCATCTCTCTCGGTTTCTCATCGCCACCGCATCGGTCCGCCGTGTTCATCTCGCGCCTACCGCCCCGCCCGCCCGGCTGCCCTCTCTCTCCGCCGCCCCGCTCCGCTGCCGGGTTCAACGCAGTCGCCGCCGCCGCCGCATCCGCCCCGGGCCCTCCGTACGTTTTATTAGGTATTTAGTTTGATTGAGTTATTCGTTGTTTGGTTATAACATTAGACGGATTCGTATAGTCATTATCCCGATCTGTATTGTTTGATTGGTTATAACATTTTTTTGTTCGATTTAGGATGGACACGAACGAATTCTACGGTCCGATCAATCGTTCGCTGTTGATATTTCAGGATAGTCATCGTTGTAACGATGTGCTATCCAACACGGATGGTGCTATTGACACCCCGTTGACGGTTAGGGGCTTAGAAAACGTAGTATGGGGTAAAATTTCACGACCGGTGCAATTACACTGTCGTGTTTTGGAGAAGTTACATACTATGTCGCTGTATGGCGTCTATAGTTGTGGATCTCAGAAAATAGATCCACACTTGATTACCGCACTCGTCGAACGGTGGAGAAAGGAGACACACACGTTTCACCTACCGGTGGGGGAGGCGCCATCACATTAGAGGACGTGGGGTTGCTGTGGGCACTCCCCGTGGACGGTATTTCCGTCAGCGGTGTGATCCCACGTAAGACGCAGGAGCAGTGGCTCGATTATTGCGAGGAGTTGACTTGGTACAGACCTCTCGAAGGAGCGTACCACGGGACGAAGTTGTCTCTCCGCAAGTTTGCGATCTGGTTAGAAGAAAATCCAGTCGACGACATGACCGACGAGCTAATCGTCGATGAACATGCGAGCGCCTACGCAATGCTGCTGTTCGGGCCGGTGATGTTTCCCGACTCCAGTGGAAGTCACAAGTCGATGACCTACCTTACGCTGCTCGAGGACATCGACGAAGTCCATCATTACAGCTGGGGCAGCGCCGTGTTAGCATTCCTCTACAGAGAGCTCTGCACGTCATGTCAGTCCAGGAAGATGAACATAGGTGGAGCTTTACGGTTGCTGCAGGTACGAAAGATAGTTTAATGAAAAACTTGTAAAAGCGTAAACGATACTTATGTATATAAATAATTAAAATATAGGTTTGGGCATGGATGCGTATATTACAAGTCCAGCCCATTATCGCCCAGCCTCGAGTGGTGATGCAGCCTATTGTAGTCGATGACATTCAGTTACCCATTCCACCGCATGCGGCGAGGTAATTGCTCTTCTAATTATTCGAACTTTCAAATAAAAAAATTTCAGCCTAATGAATATTTATTCATTTAGATGGAATGCATTGTTTGACCATACGACCTCCGCAAATTCAAATTTGTGTGCGATACGGGAGTCCATCGATAGTATGTCGATGGAACAATTTGTATGGACCCCGTACAACTATTACTATCCGGAGATTTTGGCGCTACCCCCGGAATGCCGTTCTCAGTCCTCTCGGTCGTCGTGCCCGCTGATATGTTACAATATCGTCGAGTGGCACAATCCAGATCGCGTGATGCGACAGTTCGGATTGATTCAGCTTGTGCCACAACCACCGGCATATCTTACTGTAGATCTCCACCGTTTTAGCACTCGGAATGTCCCCGGAAAAGATTGGAGATCGCAGCACGAACCGCACGAGGCGTTTTGGAGTCAAATGCACTCAAGGGTTGTGAATGGACTGGAGATAGGATCCGGACCGCAGTGCACCAGTGACTATTATGACTGGTACCGGTCCGTGACCCGTCGATATATCTCTCCGTCGTCTGTTCACATGTCGCGAGGATTTCAGATGGGAGATGGAGCATTCATCGACGTGATGGTTAGTTATATATTAATTTTATTTATTATATTTAATTTCGATTTATTCGAGGCAAAATAATATTTGACTATTCTAAATAACAGGCACAACATCTCGATGACGTGGAGACAAGACTACGTCGTCGTGAAGTGGACGGAGGATTAGACGTTGTACATCGTATGCAGCGTCTAATCATCGATAGGCGTCAGCGACGTGATACCCAGTTCACCGACGTTCCTCCTACGCAAGATCGTGGGGCTTCATCCACACACCATGTCACTCAAGGTGCTGGGCCGTCGTCATCGCGTATTCCGACAGATTTATACGGCGATGGAGGATATGGGACGTCGATGCCATCGGGGTACACTACGCCGATGCAGTACACCTACGAGGACGATGACGACGACGACACGCCACCTTACCGTTCATCTACCCATCTTCGTCCATCCGAGCGTGAGGCCCCAGTTGACTGTCGCCATCTGCGTAGAGAGCAGCGTCCTCGAAGATGCGGTACCGGAGGGCATTATATGCCATAGTTTTTTTTGTTCAGACGATGTTTTTTTGTTCATACGATGTTTTTTATTGTATTTATTCAGACGATGTTTTGTTGTTATATGTTATTACGACTTACGTTTTTATTTTCGCGATGTTATTATCTTATTATGCGTAACTTTATGGTGGATAATTATAAAATACGAGTTATATAATTAGTAGAGCCGTAAAAAAGGCCCGAAGCCCGCGGGCCGCCCCGCCCAGGCCCGCCAAATGGATTTTTTTAGGTTGTCGGGGAGTGGGCCGCGGGCTACAGGCGGGGCGGGGCGGGCTAGCCCGCGGGCTACCCTTCTATTTTTAAAAAAATAAATATAATATATTTTTATTAATAAATATAATATATATGTATTAAATTATGTAAATGTACTAAAAATATTAAATTAAATATGTACTAAAAGTACTTCAAAATTAAAATAGATCAACGTTAATATATTTTTAAAAATAAAAAAACTTTAATCATCCGCGTGCAGCTTTAATCAATGCTACCTGCAACTTCAGCAACTTTTATCATCCGCGTGCAGCTTTAATCAAAGCTACCTGCAACTTCAGCAACTTTTATCATCCGCGTGCAGCTTTAATCAAAGCTACCTGCAACTTCAGCAACTTTTATCATCCGCGTGCAGCTTTAATCAAAGCTACATGCATACTATCTTCAATCTAACTGTACACAACAATATTGACATTAAAAAAAATTGATCCAGAACATCTATAAAAATCCCACAAATTAAGAAAATAACATACAACATTTGAGATACGATGCACCCGAAAGGTAGAGACCCGCGTCTTAATCGCTTCAATGGAAAAAAGATGAATGAGGGTCATTCGATATTCGGAAATTTAAAGGTCCTTGGTGATTACTTTTACGACGAACTGTGGACGTACGATATTGAAAGATGGTTCGTTGGTTCATTTTACGCAAAAGCATCTATGGCTGATATCACGAATGAGACATTGTCCGAATTCTTCAATTCCTTGCGCAACTATACAATCAACGTTACGGAATTCATTTCATTGTACCTTTTCTAACGGAGAAACTTGGTCATTTGAAGCGTCGCTACCTTTTATGGACAAAACTACGCGCCGAAATGAGAGATTGGGGAGAGTATGACAGAGGATGGATTCATGCAGATACCGAGCAATGGCTTAAGTGGTTTAAGGTGGTTATTTTACTCAACGTTTTATTCGGCTGTAATAAAAATTTTTAATTATGCAATTTGTCATATTCTTGCAGGAGGATCCTCTTTCAACAATTTATTTCTATGAGCCCGAGCCACATGAATATTATCTGTATAAAAGTTTCGGTAGTTATATCAACCCAAACATTGTTCCCTACATTGACGTGCTTGCAATTCTGTAATACCCGTAAAATTAATACGGGAATAATGCGCAACTAGCGTGAAAATTATTCTGTAATTTTCGGAAAATTATGAAGTTAATTTTCGGACAAAGCGAATTTTCGGGAAATTGAACCGAAAATAAGAAAAATACTCTTTGAGTAAAATAAATAGATATGGGCCCAAATTAATTTAAAGTAGGCCCAATAAGAGATTTCCTTAAGAGAAAGGAAACGTAACTTTCCTTTTAAAGGTTTATCTCAAAAGGTGATAAGGACAAACGAAAATATCAAACGAAAGAAAAAGAGAAAGAGAAAGAGGAGAAAACAAACGAAGAAAAGCAGAGAAGAACTAAGCAATTTCGGCTAACTTGGAAGTGAGGTAGGTGGTTTTTAACCCCTACAAACTGTTTTTAAGTTTGATTTATTTAGTTTAACGAATTTGGATGAAAGGTCATCCGAATTCATGAATTTCGGGAGCTTTGAATGATTATGTGTTGTATTTGCTGTGTTGAGATGTTAAGTTTGAGCTCAATATATGAGTTCTGTGAATTCTTACATGTTTATGTGAAATCTGGAACGGATTCATGTGATGAAGTTCTGGAAAATATGAATTTCGATGAGATGAAGAAAGTTTCAACTCATGAGAAATTCGCGGGTTGAAAAGAAATTCGCGGGCCAAAAAGGTTCGTGAAGTGTGAGAGAGGAAAGAAAATCGCGGGCTGCGATAAAATTCGCGGGCCGAAAGATTTGTAAAGATGTGAGTGAGAAAAGAAGGTCGCGGGCCAAAATTTAAATTTCGCCAAATTTGAAAGGTTGAAATTCGGGCAGATTTTCGATAGTTCGCCGAAGTTTAGTTCGCGAATTATATTCGGGTCGCGAAAAGTTCTTCGCGGACTCAAATGGATTTTATTGTGTGAGTAAATGGGTTTTTCGCGGGTCAGAATTAATTTCGCGGGTCGACCACAGGGTGATTCCTGTGAGAGAAGTAGCGGGTCGGACTAAAGTTTCGCGGGTCAACTTGAATTTCGCGGGGTGATTCCTGTGAGTGAATTTCGGGTGACACGCGAACTAAATCAGACTTCGCAAATTCGATCAAATGACGCGCGAAATCCAAATTCGGGCAATACCGCTAACACTGTGAAGAGTCCCGAATTTTGACTCCAAATGTCGGGTTGACCATATGCTTTTAAGTCTGAAGTTGTCCGAACTTCACGATTCGACCAGTCTAATTATTTTTGGACTTTTGTCTTAAATTAGGCCCAAATATTCAAATAAAATTATTTTAAGTTCATTTTATCTTTAAATCAAAGTATATTCATACTTTGACTAGAATTTTCGGGTCAACCCTTATTTTAAGATACGAGAGTATTTTGGGGTATTATTTGTAAGAAATAATACGTGATATATGTGACGAATGTGATATGCATTTCACGACATGCATAAGAGAGGTGAAGGTACCGTAATGATACGGTGACACGATATTGTGTCGAATGTGAGAAGGGTAGAGTTGCCGATTTTGGCAGTCAGGTTCAGACTCGATTATGCACTTGGTGGGAGAGGGGGTTTGCGACACCCATCTACTCGGGATTGAGCCACCCGAGGTGTAAACCACCGGATATTATTTGGCTCAGGGACGGCAGACAGATGTGAGATTCCTGTCTACCCGAACTTGTGGTATAACATTCGGGGAAAAAGCCGTCGGGTTGAGATTGTGTGCGGAAGGAGCGACCCGGCGCGGCCGGTGTGGGCTACCGCATGATTGATGGTGTACTTTGCCATTGCGCGCGTGGGTGCCGAGTCTGACCTAGGGCCCTGTTGAGAATTGAGAATTGATAGATGAGATTTGTCGAGTGTGCATTATATTATATTGTGAGGAACCGGGATTGGGTGGAGTGCACGCACGTATTGCATGTTATGTAATCACCTACTGGGCAATAGCTCAGGGTTCTATCCTATTTTTGTTTGTAGGTAAGAATGAACCCGACACCGACTAGTGTCAGGGTTGAGATTCATGGCGAGCTGGCGGCGGTGACTCCACGGACTTTTGAGGGTGGCGCAGTACATGGGACGCGACCTGTGGAGTGGCATAGTGTTTGATATTGGGTTTGAAATTTTGGGGCTTCGGCCCAAAGTATTAATAGTAGATATTTTTGTAAACCCGATATAATACTATGTAGGTTATTTAAAAAGAAAAGAAAATTTTATCGGGTCTTCCGCGTGTTCTGTTGCGGGGAAATCCGCCAATTAACTTAATTAGGAAGTAGGGTCGCCACAAATTCCTAACAACGAATGTCCAATAGTTCATACTCAGGCGGAAGAATCATCCAAAAGACAGTCGGTAAAACATGTCGGCTCGAGTTCGAGAGTCAAAGACGATACGGGTGACGACGACTTCGTCAACACGCCACCGAAAGGAAACCGATACAATATGTCGAGTAAGATCGGCAACGCTGGCAAAAACCAAGGCGATGATGACTTCGTCAACCCACCTCCGAAAGGAAAGAAAAAAGGTATGAATAGAAAGACGCACAACAAAGGCAAACATCATGCAATGTCGAGTTCCAGAGTTGAAGAAGATAATAGGGACGATGACTTCGTTGACCCGCCCACGAAGGGTTGGAGAAAAACTTTTCGAAAGTGATTGTTTGTAACTTCAGTAACCTTTGTCATGCGTGTTTGCAACTAACATGAGGTAAATTCGGACGTAACTGAAAAATTGTAATAATTTACTTAAAGATTTAGTACAACATATGAATACTAAAACTATTTAAAGATTACAGTAAATCAACGTTGACCACTGCCTCCGCCTCTTCGACCTTGTCTCCGCCTTGAACCACCACGATCCATTTCGTTCTGTATACGAGTTGTACAGATTCTCCCTGGCCCTCTTCTGGTAGGCAGAGCGTCGTTATGTATAAGAGAGAATTCAGCAGGCTCCCAATAACATTCGTCATGTAGAGGATGAAAAAACCCCTCGTATGTTTTACGGTACGCTTGTTTGTTATAGAAATGAGCAATATGATGCATGCTATGAACTCCCCACATACGGCAAGCTGCTTGGGCATGAGAACATGGGATGAAATACGTGTCCCATTTTCCGCACGTGCACGTCTTTCCTAAGATGTTTACCACGTGCTTCCTTTGATTCACGGCCGAAGTATAAACTTCAGCTGTTTGCAAACGTGGGTCAAAATTAAATGCTACGTGACTCCAAGAACGACTTGTCCAGTCGTTGAACTTATTCCACACATACGGAGACGAATCGCTTTCGGTGTTAGCTATCGCTGCAGAGCACTCCGTAAATCGATTGCGAAAATATTCAACGCATCGATGAAAGCTAAAGTCCACTATTGCTTTCGGAGGCAAACACCTCGCCCCTTTGAAAACTCCGTTAAGGGCCTCGGAGATATTAGTGGTCATCACCCCGCATCGGAATCCACCATCGTAAGCAAACGTCCACTTCTCTTTGTCAATATTATCTAACCACTTCCAGGCCGGTTCATTGAGAACTTTAATGTGTTCCATAATGCGATTGAACTTCTCCAACGTGTGGGCCATTCCAGCTCTATGGCATAACTGTTTTAGGTCATTGTTCTTGAATTCAGTGTTGAAGTTTGATACGACATGACGTAGACAAAACCGGTGTACACCATTCGGCGGCCTAAACGCTGCTAATTCGCTTACCGCCGCCAATATTCCTATAACAAATTACGATCAATCGATTAAAAGAGTGTCAAATTAATACAAGAATGTATGTAGGAAAATAAAAGTACCTCGATGACGATCAGAAATGAGGCATACACCTTGTTCACCCAACACGTGGATGTTAAGTAAGTTCAAGAACCAACTCCAAGAGTGTCTGCTTTCCGTTGAAACAATGGCAAAAGCAAGGGGGAGAATATTTTGATTTGCATCGAGCCCAGATGCAATTAACATTTTATGCTCGTATTTGGAGTATAAGTGCGTACCGTCAACGCAAACAACTCTACGACAATGCCTAAACCCATCAATACAAGGTTTGAAAGCCCAGAAAACATACTCCAATTTCTTCACACCGGGTGCTTCAGTTGGAAGATTCAACCACTTGACGACCGTGTCGGGGTTGTAACGTTTCAGAGCTTTCATGAAGATAGGAAGTTGTTGGACTGAAGTTTCCCAGGTACCGTAAACATTTTCTTTCGCCCTTTTGAGGCCATGTCATGCTTGAATGTATGAGATGTCGTACCCGGTATTGTCCTTCACCAGCTGCTTTACGTTCTTTGGTAGAAATTGAGGGTCTGTCTTCACTATTCCAATCAACATTCTCGCAATTGTGTTTCGCGAAATGTTGCGGTGTGTTCTTGCCAACTCGTTCATGTAGCATGTGTGTGGCCCCCCATATATCGTAATCTTCCAATAACATTTTTTCGGTTTGAAGCATGCTCGTAACCTCCAGTGACAGTCATGGCTATGGTTGCATTTCACGCCCCATACGGTTTTGTTACTTTCTGAGACGTGAAACTCACGTCTAGCCACCCTGTAAGAATAATCGCCAACAGCATCTTGTAAGTGAGCTTTGGTACTAAATGTCATACCGACTCTGAACCTGGGATTGTCCCTACTGTAAAAATAACCGCCGCCCTCGTTGGCTTCTGGAAGCGCCATTTGATATGTTGAATAAAAAGGCACGGGTTGGTAAGGCGCACGTGCATCATCCGCCGGCAATGGAATGGCATTCTCGGGAGCAACATTGTTTCCATCATCGTCACTATCGTCGTTATCATCTGCGGGATCCGGAAAATCGTCCAGCGCACCACCAACGTCATCAGCTTCAGAGTCGCTAGCGTCACTATTTTGCAAGTCTTCGGGCACAGGCTCAGGTTGTGACACATTCGACATATTAGGAACATCACGACTGCTCGAAGGAATGTCTGTATGAGGAGGGTGGAGTGAAAAGTCACTCATTCCTTAGAGTAACTGCCGTGAGATCAGGGAACGAGTGGATGGAGGTGATGTTGGTGAACACGTCGGGTGCCTCTTGAACGTTCTCGCTGGCATCGACAAACACTTCAATTAGATTAAGTTCCGCATCAGCATCCAAGAAGTACGATAGTTCAGCGTCGTTTGAAATTTGAAAGAGCCGCTGATAGAGTCGAGAATGCTGATAATATTCATTCTTAACATGAACGGTTAAGGAGGAAAAATTGTTGTCGAGGCGAATGACCTCATATAGCATGCCCAGAAATTGAGCAAAGTTAGTGTCGCGACGAATTCGTCTAAGAGAAATGGGTGGGATGCTGTAACGGATGGAGTTTGATTCAGTAATGATTTCGCCACCGTAGTAGATAGAGACTTGAATTTTGCGAGATGTCATAATTTGAGGAGAAATTTAAATACTTCAAGTTGTTTTTTTATATATCCATGTATACGAAATTATAGTGCTTTATATAGGGAAAATCGTCGCATTTAATGGACGCGACGTCGCCTCTATTGGACGCGACGTCGCATCTATTGGACGCGACGATTATTCTGCAAACTCGTGAACGTTACGTCCACATCAGTTCTGCAAAAAGAAAAAGAAAATTACAGACAACGCCTGAACGATTTGTCACATCATCGCGCCCAATGGACGCGTCGTCGCATCCATTAAACGCGACGACGGGCCCAGATACGTTATCGGCCCGTTTAAGGGCCCGTTTAAACGCTTAAACGGGCCGTAATGAAAATCGCGACCAATGGGTGCGACGTCGCGGCCATTAGGCGCGACGTCGCGCGTAATACCCGCAATTGGCTCTATTTTAGTAATATGTCCAAAAAACGCCCTATTTTGATAATTAATCTTTTTTTTCGATTTATTTTGTTAAAAAGCCCTAATGTAAAGAATGTCATTTGTGGCTAAATGTCCCACATCGTAAAATGATCGGTATATAAGCTTGATGAGTCACACATCCTATCACCAATTGGTTTTAGGAAGGAACCACATCAAGCTTATACGGTTTCTCCCTCCTCCGTGTGGCGCATGTGCGCGGGCCCCCGATAACCCAAATTTAACATGATATCATAGCGGAAGATCCGGGCGGATCTGTGAGGTTCGAAAAGATTCGCGTTCCTCATCCGACTCACAAAAAATAAAAAAAAAATATACGGCGGGTTCGAAAAGAATGGCGTTCCCGTCCGATTAAAAAAAGAAATTGACTCACATATGAGAGTGTGAAGAATGTCACATATGGCTAAATGTCCCACATCGATTACGACGAGAAAACTTGATCGGTATATAAGCTTGATGAGTCACTCCTCCTATCACCAATTGGTTTTATGAAGGAACTCCATCAAGCTTATACAGTTTCTCCCTCCTCCGTGTGGCCCATGTACGCAGACCCGATAACCAAAATTTAACATATATCAATGCAAAGTAGGGTGTGCGTGGTGCGATTTACACAGTTTTCGGTCAATTTTACACCGCATTATCATGTGCGGTTTTTTCTCAAAAAAAAATCTTAAATTGCGGTTTTGCAAAATAAACCCGCACGTACAATTAAGTGTTTGAACAATATCTATTTCAACGTTAATTAGTTGTTCACTAATTATATTTGAACTTTCATTCATATATAAATGTAATTTATTAAGCTCCAACTAAAGTTAATGTATCGTTTAATTGATTAGAATAAAAATAAAAATAAATTTTATTAGTAAATTAACGTAGTGCGGTTCGTACAAAAAAATCCACACCGAACCATTTTTACGATGCGATTTGGTAATTAAATCTAAACTGCGATTTATGCCGTTAGTTTGATAAAGCGGTGTGATGAGGGTGGTTTTGGCCGATTGAAATCGCCTGTCTCACAATTTATGTCCCACCATGTGTCCCGTTCATCCGACCATCTAATTCCAATTTCAGATCATGTGATTAATAAATTTTCTCTTTTCTTTTTAATTCTTTTCTAATTATTTGATACATTCCACCAAATAATAAAATCGTTGTTATTTCACGTGATTTATATGATAAAAACAAATGAACATATCAAATTTATTCTTTTTTTCATGACGATCAAATTGATATCCATATCTTCTATTTTTCGATAGCCATAATAATCAATTTTATCGTAAATTGTACAATGTGGGTCATAAATTATGGGACAGACGATTTCAACCGGGTTTCGGCATGTTTTTAAAACCGTTGCACAAATGCGAAGTTTGATAATAATATACGATACTATGGTGACTAGTGAAAATCATCGGTACCACAAGAGAGTATTTACATTTACATGTCAAACGAATTCTATTTTTTTATTTTCTATATTTAATTAAGTAATTACCAATAACTCTTCTATTTTTTATTTATTAGAACTATCCGTATATCCTTTACAAATACAAATTAGAGTTTAATTAAAATTTCATTTAGTAGACATAATAAATTATAAGCAACTCAAAACATAAAATAATGCGACACATATTTATAGAGCTAGAATAAAAAATAATGTCCAAGGACGTTTTAAAGACGGATGAAGAAATCTCACTACAAAAATCTCCCTCGGCTTTTGACTATTTCCAATCACAGAAATTATAAAACTGCCTGCCATGAAATTTGAAAGAAACAAAACAAACAGACGTTAACTAACTTTTCGCAGCTGAACTCGAACACAAGCTGCACAGGAAATCCCACTTGAACTGTAAGGATAAACTCTCCTAAGAAGTTTCAGAACAATAAAAGGCATGGTATTTCCTTTTTCCTTTTTCATTCAAGCCTTTATTACCTACTGATGCTTCCGGCGTTCCTTGTCTCTTGATGAATAGCCACCAGAGCTGCTGTAGTAATCTCGATCTGCACATTGTTGTAAAGAACTTACTTTATGATTGTAGTCAAATGTCAATATATCATTTTTTCTTTTTATATATGGTTCAGTACAGGAATGGAATTATACCTCCTCTAGATGAATGATGTCGGGATTTCCCAGAGCGCCCTGTATTAATTAAATCATCAATCAATCAGTCAACCACAACGGTCACAGCCAAGAGAAAATTGGTACCAGGCAGAAAATTGTCGAAAATCCAAATCAAAACACTAACCAGTTTCTGTTCCTCTGTCCCATGATGAACGATGATGCCCTCTCTCTTTATTGCCTCTGTCTGCGTCTCGTTCAGTTTCATCTCTCCCTCGTTCTCTCTCAGAAGCTCTCCCCCGACTTCTCTCCCTATCCCTCTCACGCTCTCTGTCTCTGTCCCTTTCTCGTATCCTTTCTCCGTTGTTGGTCTGATCGGGCACAGCCTTTGACTCCGATCCTTCCTTTGCAGGTTTTGGAATTGTTTTTGCAACACTGTTATCATCGTCGCTTTTCCTCGATACTTCCAATTTGTTAAGGTCAGTTTCCATTGGATCGTTGCTCAAAACCTCATCCTTGCTCACTGCAGCAGCTGATGACCCATTTGCTGCTGCACTCACTTCCTCATTCGTTCTTTTCCCAGTCGAAGAACCATCCTAAAAAAAAAAAGTTATAGAAGGCGTAACAACGGCGGAGTCAGAATTTCAATTTTAGGGGGACAATGGAATCCAAATTGATAAAGCTGTTAGTTTCAGTTTCTGTTCCATCGAAACGATCACGTCTTGCGTTTATTTCTGAATAATATCAATCCAATAAATGACAGTGCATTATTATAGATTCTCCATGTCTGATCTCTGACAACTTTACTCACATTATCCAGCATTAAACAAGTTCCCCGATGCATTAGATACTATAATCATATCATTACTGTCTGCATTTATATAGTGCACCACGCATCATATCGGAAAATAGAAAAAACACAGCTTTAAGAGAGAGAAATCAAGGCCCACCTTTACTACAGGAAGATGTGGTGAATCCCATGTTCGATTAGTAGCAAACGACCCATCATCCCTGCACACGTGTACATATTGTGCTTTGGGATGGTTGTACAAATGTGCCAAAACTCTACAGACCTCATCAATCCCAGATTTGTCTGCATCAAAGGCTTTCCACCAAGGGGGATTCTCTGGCAATGGCACTTGGAATCTTCGGGCAGCAGCGTATACAACACCACATGCGACAACCTCGCTCCGAAACCTCACACACAAGGTCGTCCTCAAACTTCACAGAGAAACAATGCAAAGGGCAGTTCAGAATAATAATAATAAAGAAATTAAGTATTCTTACATAAATCCAATCACGACAAATCAAGCTTATCATAAGCATCAACAACATGTATGTGTGTGTACCTGTCATTTGCAAGGTTCCAAGCTTCTTGACGAAGTTCCATGGGTGTTCCAAGCACAGCAAGGTAATTTGATATGAACTTATGTGGATGCTCAACGTGGCAGATGAAGCCCATCTCTTTCAAGATATGCCTTTCTGTTCTGCTCAAATCGGCCTTCAGATCCACATATTTCTGCTCACCACAAAACCAAGAATTTCGGAATTTTTATCAGCAACACAAGGCAGGAAGAAAACACATTCAACCCCTAAATATGAAACAGCAATGTAAGAAAGAAGAATCATGGGAGGGGGTAATAAATAAGGGGGGGCTGACTTACCTTGGAAGATATGTCCAAATGAGTAATCGGCAAATTTTCTCTCCTACATTCCATCCTATGGAAAACAATTAGAACTTGCCTCGCTTTTCTGGGACTTTCTTCAAGTTTAGAGGCGAGCCAAACACAACTTGCAGCAACCCTCTGTGATTACACCAGATAATATTACAAGTGGAGAAAAAAAAAAGGAACGAAAGCAGCTGAGATTACAACGAAAAAAGCAACTAAATACCTTCACGTTGAATCGAGCAAATGACTTTTTGCAGTAGAAACGATGGAATAGGACCTGACCAGTGGCCATAACAGCCTGTGGTCTGAGCATATGAAATCAAGGAAATATGATTTTCGACAATTAATTAACATGAGACCTATGCAGTGCAACGAAGCAAAAGAAAGATCTGTTGTTAAAAACAAAACAAAAAAAAAGGACATAAACAGCGCTAAGAAAAAGGATACAGCTTAAGCAATATGCCGCTCTCTTGTATGAGATCGCAACCGTATACTCTAAGAGTGTTTTCGGTGTCTTCGTCGATGCCATCTTTTCGAGAAGGTGAATTCCTCAGCTCCTCTTTTGTCAGATAAAATGTGTCGATAGTCGTATAGATCATCGTTCGTCTTTCAACAAAGAAAACAAATTGATCTGCCGTAAAATCAAACGAAATCAAACGCCTAAAATCGAAGTTGAGACATAAAATGTGAATTTGGGGAAAGAGAAAAAAACCCCTGAATGTTCAATTTTTCCTCCGCGCGACGTATTTGGGAATTGGTGTCAACCCGAGTGAGACCACTTTAATAAAAATCCCACCATTAGATTTCTCACAAAAGAAAATAAAAAACTCGCAACAAAACATTAGTTGTTATAAAACTATTATAACTGACTAAGAACATAAATATAAACGGTGGAATTGTAGAGAGAGTATTATTGATATTTTCGATATGATTCAATACAAATATATCGGTCTATTTATAGTAGTCTACTATTTCATCTAACATTTACAACATTAAATACATCTTATCTCATCTCATCAACTGAAATTTACAACATTTAATAAACCTAATTTTATCAACATTAAAAACATCCACACTTAATATTTCATAATACTCCCCCTTGGATGTTTTTCAAAGAATTTGTCTCGTATAACCTTTCTAGGAAAAATCATGTGGGATAAAAACATAGTGAAGGAAAATGTGTACATAATTCCTTTTGATACGCTTTCATTTGTTGCCTCATTAAAAACCTTACTAGGAAAACCACATGGGAATAACCACAGTGAAGGGAAAAGGAGTGCAACGCGTATTTTCTCCCCGTGATGATAACATCATCATAAATCTCAGAGTCTTGGAACTCCAATTGAATATACCAATTTCCTGAAAATAATTGGGGGAAATGCTTTCGAAATAAATCTGCAAGATTTTCACTCGATCGCAATTGTTGTACATCAATATCACCATTTTTCTCCAAATCATCGGTGAAGAAAAATTTAGATGAAATATGATTTGTTCTATCCCCTTTAATATAGTCGTCCTTTAATTGGGCAATACATGTCGCATTATCTTCATATAAGATCGTTGGAAGTAATTTCTCAGAAAATAACTCACAAGTCTGTTGGATATGCTCAACTATCGATCGTAACCAAACACATTCTCGGCTAGCTTCATGGAATAGCGAGAATTTCCGCATGGTTAGATGAAGTAGCTGTTAAAGTTTGTTTCACTGACCGCCATGAAATAGCGGTTCCACCATATGTAAATATATAACATGTTTGCGATCGAGCATTATGTGGGTTAGACAAATAGCCACCACCTGCATACCCAACTAAATTTGTTTTCAACTCATTAGAATAGAACAATCACATATCAGATGTTCCTTTAAGGTATCGAAAAATCCATTTAACTCCATTCCAGTGTCTACGAGTCGGCGATGAACTATATCTCGCCAATAGATTTACAGCGAACGCTATATCAGGTTGCGTATGACTCGTAAGATACATTAGTGCTCCAATGGCAATAAGATATGATACTTCAGGACCAAGTAGTTCTTCTTCATTTTCATGTGGTCTGAACGGATCTTTATTCACGTCTAAAGATCTAACAATTATTGGAGTATCCAGTGGATGAGATTCATCCATGTAAAATCTTTTCAATACATTTTTCGTATAAGTCTCTTGATGTACAAATATTCCACTTTTCAAATATTCAACCTGCAGTCCAAGAAAAAATTTTGTTTTTCGAGATCTTTCATTTCAAACTCCCTTTTTAAACAATCAATAGCTTTGGTCAACTCTTCAGGATTTCCAATTATATTGATATCAACAACATAGACTACTACAATGACAAACTCATTTTTACATCTTTTCAGAAATATGCAGGGACAAGTTTGATCATTCTGATACCCTTCTTTCACTAAAAATTCACTTAGGCGATTATATCGCATTTGCCCATATTGCTTTAATCCATAAAGCGATTTATTCAACTTAACTGAGTACTCGTTTCGGGGCCCTTAATTTTTAGGCTGAAATCCCTTTGAAAGCTTCATATATATCATTGTCAAGTGTTCCATATAAATAAGCAGTGACAAGATCCAAAAGACGCATATCGAGACCTTCTCGTACTGTCAGACTTACTATATAACGAAAACTAGTTACATCCACCACATGATAATACGTCTCCTCATAATCAATACCTGTTCGTTTCGAAAAACCTTGCGCAACAAGTCGTGCTTTGTATCTTACAATTTCGCCATTTTCATTCCTCTTTCTAATGAAAACCCATTTATATCCAACCAGCTTTACATTTTCTGGTATACGGACTACAGGTCCGAAAACTTTTCGTTTCTAAAGTGATTTTAATTCTGCCTCGATTGCATCTTTCCATTTTGGCAAATAATTTCTGTCTGCCTTCTAGTACAGACTTTGGTTGATGATCCTCATTCTCACTAATCTCATTCATTTCATGTAGCGCTACGTTAAATGAGAATTTATCGTCAACGTTAACTTCGTCTCGGTTCCATCTAACTCCATTTCGGGCATAGTTTATCGAGATCTCTTCATTATCATTATTTTCTGAACGTTCAGTTACCTGAGTTTCATTCTCATTATCTTTTATGCCCATCGACTCTTCTCTAGTCGATAAATCCTCGGTTGGACAATTCTTATTATTATTTGCTCCTTTTCTTTTTTCGAGGCTTTTTATCTTTGGAACCCGATGGCCTACCACGCTTTAGCTGTGGCTTAGGCTCGATACTATGTTCTGCAGGAACATCTATTTTTGCAGGAGCATTAACAGCTTGTATATTTGGCTTTGTCACTCTTTTTAAGGTTAGTAAAACTTTCTGGCAGTTGATTAACTAAACTCTGTAAATGAATTATCTTTTGAACTTCTAGTTCACATTATTTAGTTCGAGGATCATAATGATTTAGCGATAATTCATTCCAACTAACATTTTTCTCCAGCTATTTTTTTTCTCCCCCTAATGTCGGAAAATTCAATTCATCAAAATGACAGTCGACAAATCTGGCCGTAGATAAATCTCCAGTTAGAGGTTCCAAGTACTTTATTATCGATGGAGATTGATATCCGACATATATTCCCAACCTCCTTTGAGGTCCCATCTTTGTTCGTTGTGGTGGAGCAAGTGGAACATATATTGCACATCCAAAAATTCTTAGATGGAAAATATCTGGTTCCTGACCATGAACCATCTGTAATGGGGAGACATCATTATAACTTGTTGGCCTGATGCGAATTAGTGTTGTTGCATGCAATATAGCATGTTCCCAGCAAGACGAGGGAAGATTCGACTTCATCAATAATGGTCTTGCAATTAATTACAAACGCTTAATCAATGATTCTGCAAGACCATTTTGCGTATGAACATGTGGTATGGGATGCTCAACATCAATTCCAATAGACATACAATAATAATTAAATGCCTTGGAAGTAAATTCAGCATCGGATAATATGGGAAATGTGCTCTTAATCGGATCAATTGTGTAAACAATCTTGCAAATGCCACGTTGCGTGTTGATAATAAACATACATACCATCTGTTGATGCATCAATTAATAACATGAAATACCTAAATGGTCCAGATGATAGATGTATCGGTCCGCAAATATCACCATCTATACGCTCCAAAAAAATGTTATGGATTCATTCTTTATTTTCGCTGGTGATGGCCGAATAATTAACTTCCCTTTAGAGCAAGCGACACATGATAGTTCATTACTTAGAAGAATCATCTGATTCTTCTTTAAATGTCCACGTGAATTCTCAATTATTTTTCGCAGCATAATTGCACCGGGATGGCCCAACCGGTCATGCCAAACATTAAATGTACTGCCATTAGTAAACTTGTGGTTTACGTTAGCATACGATTCAATCGTTCTAAGATATGTGTAATACAATCCAGAGTTAAAGGAAAGTAATGTTTCCACAATTCATTTATCATTAGAAACCCCCTTTAATATGCAAATATTCAACATTTACTTTTTTTCTAGTCTCAATATGATATTCATTATTCGAATAACTAAGCTCAATAAATTTCTTTGAGACTTAGGAGAATATAAGACATTTTCAAGTATCAGCCTTATTCCTCTGGGTAGTAAAATGTTGGCTCTTCCGGAGCCTTCAATTATATTTGTGCTACCCGATATTGTAATAACACTTGTTTATTTCATTTCAAGATAATCGGACTTATTCTTCAGAATCGTATGAGTCGTTGCACAGTCTGCAAGACATAATTCTCCATTGCACATATTCGTTTCCATCAGAGAAATTCCTTTATAAACAAACACATAATAATCATTGTTATAATAAACATATATAACACAAGAAAACAATATAACTTAATAAAATACTCCGAACGATACATAATAAATCACACAATAATAAAATATACAATACACACAATAATAAAACACACGATAATAATACATATTAGATCAGTTTTCTTCAGGAAAAACTAGAAATCCGCAGTTTCGAAATGTGTATTTTCATCTTTTGTCCCAGAAGCAGAGCCAATTCACTTTGAACAAAATTCGTTTCAAGTCTCTTTTCTTTGCCCTTGTTTTGTTGATATAATTCAACCAAATGTTTGGGCGTACGACAGTTACGTGACCAATGGCCCGAACCACCGCAACGATAGCATTGCTCATCATTTTTCTTTTGTTCAGTACACCTCTTCGCATCATTATTTTCGTAATTTTTTATCTTCTGGGGAAAATTCTGATGACTGTCACGATTCTTATGATAACCACCACAGTAATTTCCTCGGCCACGGCCTTGACCACGACCTTGACCACGACCACGTCCACGATCGCGCACCACGACCACGTCCACGATCATTGGTTCTACTATTATCATTATTACCTTTGACTGCATTTGCTTCAGGGATTGCAGTAGAACCAGTGGTGGGGATTCGTGGTTTTTCGTCAACAATTCATTGTTTTGTTCAGCCAACAATAAATAAGAGATTAATTCTGAATGTTTTTTAAATCTCCTCTTCCTATATTGCTATTGCAATATCATATTTGATGGATGAAAAGTGCTGAATGTTTTCTCCAGCATACTGTTTTCGGTGACTGTTTCTCCACACAATTTCAGTGTGGCAGTCACCTTATGAACAATCGAGTTATATTCAGTTACGGATTTAAAATCCTGTAATCTTAAATGCATCCATTCATACCTTGCATTTGGGAGGATAACAGTTGTCAGGTGGTCAAATCGATCTTTCAGATTTTTCCACAATTCAGCGGGATCTTGTTCATTTAAGTATTTATCCCTCAGATTCGCATGAATGTGGTGACGAAGAACTATCAAAGCTCTTGCCTTATCCTGAGCGCTTGTGGTTTTTTGGGTATCAGTGGTGTCACCTGCACCCGTTGTGGTTTTTGTGGCATCAGTGGTGTCACATGCATTTGTTGTGATTTTGGGGGCGATAATAAGCCACCCAAACCTTTTGCTTTTAGATGAAGCTCTGCGTCTAGTGCCCAAGATAAATAATTCTTTCTTGATATGTCAAGGGCAACAAACTCGAGGCTTTGCAAATTCGTCATACTATCATAAAATACAAAACACGTTTTAATACTATCATTAAGTATAAAACAAATATGTGATGTGAATAACATTAATATTGCCAATATAAATATCAATACAAGTTTATCGTAAAAAAATACTTTAAAGAAAAATTACAATTATTCTTCTTTTGTATCTTCTTTTGTAAAAGATCCTTACGGAAAATAAAGTCCACATCCCGATGAGTGCCATCGTAAAAATAATAGTAGTCAAAAGAAATCATCGGTAGAGGGACATCTTTCTATCACAAAATATATTTCATAAGAAACATATATTATAATATTAAAAAAATATCGTACTTAATCACTCTCGTAAAATCTTGGTAAAAACATAATCCATATATAGATAATTATCGCCGTGAGTAGAGTAAGAATCAGGATATCAATCATCGTATATAGCAACATCCTTCAAAATATAAAATATATTCGGTAATCATAATAATGAAAAATATTACAATTAATAACTATATTTTAGAAACAACTGTAAACATATTATCCACCATCCGATAAGCATCACGATAAATAAAGTAAGAAGCGCAAGATTCATCTTTGTACAAAATGACATGATTCTATAATAAGAAAATCATAATAGTCAGAGATGGATAAAATATATGTATTTCGTCTTAATAAAATAAATTTAATTTCTCCCAGTGGTAATAAAATTTTTCCATCGGTATAGTCCAAAATTAATTCAATATATATATGATATATACTTGAGATATAAATAAAATAAATAATATTATTTAAATTGCTCTTTTAATAATCTCGTCAAAAACAAAATTCAACTGTCACCACTGGGATTCGAAATTTGGACCTCACATCACTTGTAGTGACGATATTCCGCGAACCACTCGGGCTAAGGCGTTTAGTTGTATATATTTTATATTTATATAATTTTAGACTGATCGTAACATAAGTGTGCGAGTATTATAAATAAACTCACCGTACACAAAATAAAATTACCATACATCGATTATACTTGTAAAAGATCTTGGACGGAGGCTGATTGTTGCTTGAGAACGCTCGTGTTTTGATAACGTGTTATAAAATATTATAACTGAACAAGAACAGAAATATAAACACTGGAATTGTAGAGAGAGTATTATTGATGTTTTCGATATGATTCAATACAAATACATCAGTCTATTTATAGTAGAAAAATTTCTACTATTTCATCTAACATTCATAACATTAAATACATCTTATCTCATCTCATCAACTAAAATTTACAACATTTAATAAATCTAATTTTATCAACATTAAAAACATCCACACTTAATATTTCATAATATTAGTAATAGTTTTAGATCTTCACAAGTAAGTGGTATTAAGTGTGTTTTTGCAAATAGTTTGAAGGTAACTATCTCAAATATTTTAAATAATATATTATACCGGATTTTTTCATATAAATTTAATAGCGATTTTTCATTAATTTTTCTGTTTACAACATGTTTTTTTTTTTTACGAAATAAATAAATTTTTAAAGTGATTCGAACTCTAAAGATATCTATTGTTTGTTTATGTAGACAAGAGCAGATGTGGATGTTCCCCATCTTGATGGAGAGTGTTGAGATAACTCAAAAGTGGACGTCCCACATCGATTAGCATGAAAGATATTGACTAGTATATAAGCTTGATAAACCACTTCACCTATCACAAATTGATTTTAGGATGGAACTTACAAGCCTATGTAGTCATCTCTCGTGTGTGTGGGCCCATGTGCGAGAGCCAATCCAAATTTTTACAGAGCTAGGAACTCAAACGAGGGTTAGCAAAAAGTTCGTCTAAATTAATTTGCTCCATCAACTAAAGCAAAGTCTCGAGTTCGAATATTTGTGTACAGACCCTCCGTTGGGAGCCTCACCCATCGATGACAGTTGCACAATGCGGGCGATTCCGAATTAGTCTGAGCAATCCGGATACCGGGTGGACGTCCAAATAAAAAAGCAATGCTTATCTTTTGTTAAAAAATATCTTGATTTGTGGATGTATTATATATGAACTTGAAAATTGACAATTGAATAAGATTGACCTGCCAATGAGGTATTGGTCTAATGGTCAAGGAGGAGGCCTTTAGGACTTGTGGTTAAAGGATGTCGTGGAATCGAATCCCCCCCCCCTTAAGTAGTCCCCATGGGCTTTATGGCCCATGACTATAATTGTCAGGGGGATTTGGGACGTGTCCATCTGGCCCCGGGGATTAGTCCTATCTTTGGAGTGTGTGACGCAATTAAGCATCTGTCAGGTCTGTGTGGCGCAAGGCCATGCCAGTATTTACGGGCTAGTGTTGGGGATCGTTAACGGGGTGTCCCTTGGACGTGCGGAATTTTAAAAATTTTCCCGGAATCCCCATAAACCCCGGATCGCTCGGAGACACATAGAAACATATTGGTAGACATAATAAAGCAGCCTTAAACCCTAATCACACGTAACGTAAAAGAGTTTCAGCCATTTTATCCTCGAAGAGAGAATTGCTAGCTTTTGCCGATCCCCCGGTTTTAAAATGCGCTAGGTTGAAAGCAAACGCAAAAGAGGAGTCACGCCGACCCCGAGGATGTATAAACTCGAAATCATCAGAGTATGGCTAGCAGGAGATCGAGTGATATGAGCAAGAGAGCACACGAATACTTTTGATATTTTCTCTGACAATTTATTTTCTCCACTCACGTTGATAGCTTGATTGATTACCTTCTTACTAAACTAAGCATCATTGGCCTTATTTATAGTGGCCGAATTTGATACATGCTCCAAGAGAAAAATTCGAAACATCCTTGCTTAGTCCAACCAAAAATTTCGAATAGTTTGTTGCTTAGTCCAAGTTTGTTCCAAATAAATTAAACGTAGGAGTAATTCTCTCAAAGTTAGTTGAGCTCATAAATTTCGAATTTTTAATTCGAAATTTAAATCAAAACTTTTATTTTATTTAGGCTTATAATTATCGAAAATATTAATATCTAATATTATACTAATTTCGAAAAGTAAGGTAAAATACCATATTACCCTTACTATTAAGTCTAGGTAAAATACCATATTTCACCTTATATTTAAAGTTAGGCTAAATAATTAAATTAAGCTTATTATCAAATAATAGCTTAATATAATTATATATATATTATATTAATATCGGCCATTCCTTTAACTTAAGCTTAAAATAATTTCGAGCACTTAGACTATCACTCAAATCTCGATAAGCTCAACCATTGTCTAACATTCGTAAACCGTCAATCTTAACGACACAATGCCCGTTAAGTATTTGTTTTAGTCCCTCTTTAATAGATACTACCTCGGTGGTCCTTTTTAAGTCCGACCATCTTGGTTCGTCTCAATCGGCACTGGGAGGAATCCATGAGTTCGGTATTCACCTAGCCAATCCCGTGGTACCGAACCGATCCCGAGTTGAGTACGAAAGTGATCTAATCATAATTCACGAACCGACTATAGATTTTGGTCCTACATTTAAGCCCTTCACATATGTCCCGATCGAGTGAGAGTCATGGAATTTTCAAACTCACTAACTCGGCTCTATGATAAATTCGTGAGTGACGAAGTTACTAAAATGTCCTCAACGTCCCATGTGAGTCAGTTTATTGCTCTGGCCAGAGACTTAGTAATTTTCCGTCCCCAAATATGCATAGGACATATATCTCAATTACTGATGAGACAGTGAATCCCTTTCGGTGGTCAAAGCCCGTCAGTCACCCTTCGTTGTCAAGACCGCATTTCGCCGCCGACCCATGTTCTTGGCAATACGGGCCTAGCAAAGCTAGTGACAAGTCATGATCCCGAAGTCAACACTGTTAGTGACCCCTTCAATCTATGGTTCACGTAGACTGCTATAATCAATCGATCGATCATTGACACTCCTCGAGTAATAAGCCATGTGATTGTTCGATTACGAGTCGGTGTCCAAATACAAGTTAATCCCCTAATTCAACTCGTACCAATGTTACGACCTCCCACTTTCCAAATGAATGATTGTCACAATCACGTAAGAGTCGTCAACAAATAAGTCGTGATCGGCGATTCCAGCACCCGTCTTGAGCGTAAAACTTATAGACATATTTAACGTTTGAGGATAATAGCTTACCGGTAACGATAATCGGCGACTAAACTCTAAACAATTGAATTTTATTTATTCGTCTTCTTACCGGATGTCAAGTAAAAATAATGGACCAATAAATAATATGCCTTACGAATAAAATAAAAAACAAATAAAATTTTATTCCATAAATAAAATATCTGAATACATCGCTCAAATATAAAAAGCAAATAATACATTGTTCGTCTATGCCCTATTACATTTCATCCTCGAATGATATTCTGATGGCATATCCCTAACAGCTAGCCCATAGCCATGTCGAGTATGGATACAAAAAATTGACCTATATATTCCTATAACTGTTATTAGGTTTGTTTTGTCACTATGATTAGTCTTTTGGGTGTGATTCTAAAATTCGGCCCACTGAAAATTCATGGTTGGTCAATTGGGCTTTGAAAAACGGGCTTTCTTGCATACTACTGGGCTACAACCGAGAAAATGCGATCATCCAGCGACTTCGCTGTTGCCAAGATCTCTAAACCCTAGTTGGCTTAATCACCTATCGTGTTCATCTAATCAACAAGATTCAGTTGAAGTACTCTACAAGCTGTAAAGGGGGATTGAACATGGCTTGTTTGAATTACGCGAATAAGGTGGTGCGGCGTAGCGTTATGCACCACCCTTTGATGCACACCGCGCAAGGCATTCGTTACCGGAAGCTCGAAGTTATTCTGACCACTGTTAGTGTACTTCAGTGCTTTGAGACCAACTTCTCTGTTTCGCTGCGGTGCGCGATGTAGTTGATTAGTTAATTTGTGGGTTAATTTTGCTTTCAGACGATTCCGAAGCTTGGAAAAGCTGGGGAGAAAGTGAAGGTTGCTCCGGGGTATTTTAGGAACCATCTAATGCCGAAATTGCTTGCGTTGCCGAACATTGACAAGTTCTCATATCTCGTTCGAGAGCAGAGAAAGGTCAGAGCTTCGTATTTTAGTTTGATACCCTGGCGTTTCTATGGATTCTGGTTGTTTATTTTATTTTTATTTCAGTTTTGTTGTTTGATGGATGTCGCTGGAGAGATGTTTAATCAATTCTTGATGCTACGTGACTGTATGCATTATCGTTGATTGTTACTGTGATTTGTCTCTTCATCCGCTATGGATCTCAATGTTTCCTTACATTCGGATAGTGAACAAAACCCGTTACTCGGTATTTTTCTCATAATCAGAGTTTAGTGTGTACGTATGATATTGGATATGCAGTATGCATTATATTCCATCAAATAATGTGTTAATTTTCTTGCATATCAGATCTACGAGCCTCAGGAAGTCGAAGAGGTCAAAGAAGTTGCAAAGACCGAGGAAACCAGCATTAAGGAGTACGAGGCAGCTGCAAATAGACTCGGTAAATCAAAATTGGTAAGTGTGATATAGATGCTTCTTGGACTCTTTCGGAACTCTCTGTTTTTTGTCTTTAAGAACATTTATCATCCGATTAAGAAGACATTACTATTATTTGCTAGTTGGACTTTTGTGTTAACATTGCCAAGATCACTTTAACTGCCTTTCTTTGTCTTCAGACAATAAGAAAGTTCATCATAGAAGGTAAGGGCAACGAAGTGCGTGATCCCGTGACTAAAGAGGAAATTCTTTCCGAGGTTTGTAATTGTGGCAGTTTTTCATTTTTTTACCCTCATTCCATTTTTGTGCAATCAATTTCATCTGTAAAATGTTTGGATAACCCTTTAATTAGGTTGCTAGGCAGCTTCAAATTAAGATAGAGCCGGAGAACCTCCACTTGCCCTTGCCTTTATCATCTCTGGGAGAGCACAAGGTGATGCTTCGTCTGCCCAGGGCCATACCGAAGCCAGCTGGAACTGAGTGGACACTTGATGTCAAAATCAGGAAAAGGTGAAATGAAAATTCATTCTATCAAAAGATGGATTATTTTTCTTGTTAGTGGACAATGTTTCCATCTTGGTGATGAGCGGCTGCAGTAATTTCAAACCTTGTTTGTAACGTTATCAGATATGTTTATGATCTGATGATGCATAGGTGCCTGTTTTCGGATAAGAAACTGACATTTACCGTAGTAACCATAGCAATTCTTCCATCATATACGTTCTTCGAGTAACACCGAATTAAAACAGTTGGCACAGAATTCTTTCATCAATGTCATTGACAAACACGGAATTTCTGTGTTTTGCCTTGTTATGTAGATGATTGTCAACTATATTGTGTTTTTTTTTTTTTAAAAAACTATTTGTAGTTAATATACATGTGAATCACCCTGTTGCTACCCATTTAATCCGTATGTTCATAGTTCTTGTATATTACGTAAATATATTATTCCAATATTCGATTGTCAAACACAATATCTTGAATTACCATGTGTTTTTTTTTCCTTCGTGTTTTTTTTTTTTTCCTGTGTGAAAGCCTCTGTTCTCTGCCAGGTGACGATGATACCGGAGAGATCTTTTGAACTATTTACCCAGTGTATTTTGTTGGTTAAAGTAATGCAAGTTATCGTTTTGAAAAAAAAAAAAAACAATATCTAGTAGTAGTAGTAAAAAAAAGTATGCAATTACCACTAAACAGTTCATAAAAAGCAACGGTAGTGTACACACATCACAGTGGTTATGTGGATGCATGGGGTAAGTTGGTGGCCCAAAGGAAAAATAAAATTTCGAGATTAAGAATGACACCAATTTTTTCACGTGGGAAACCATCAATTAACGAAAACGAGAGAAAATATCCGATCTAGTAGGTAAAAATGTCATTATAATATGACCTTTTTTTTACAATAGTGAGTTTCTTACACTCCTTTCATTTTTACTGTAGTAGAACACTCGAGCAATTTAAAGACTGAGACACGATTCATAATCTTCTTCCTCCACAAATGGCCAAAAAAAATAAATTACTAGATTATGCAACTTTCTATAACTCTCGTGTTTTTCAGGTCATTAAGTTTCGCAATAGCAAACTTAGGTCACTAATTAACGTATCTAATTTTTTTGAATAATTGGCGAAAATCGCAGAAAATTTGATATAGTTGCTGACGTGGCTGCTGACATGTCATCCATCGGCCACGTCGGATTGAAATCAGAAATGTTACTTAGTGACCTAAGTTTGCAATTATCAAATATAGTGATAAAAAATGAAAACTGGTATAATTACAATTGTCTAAAAAGCGTGAGATAGACTGTGACATCCAACGTCATCCAATTCTTTTAATTTTTTAAATTCTTTTACTTTACAGCATCTCCAAAAGACCTGAAAATCCGGCGTTAAACTCTATATATGGTGTGGACGGAGCTCCAACGTCTCGTCAAAAGCCACTCTATTTGTAGTGGGTGCTACAAAGCCTTGCTACCTCTTGCGGGCCACTGTTCACCCGCCACCTTTTTTTATTTTAAATTTTTTATTTTTATTTTCAAATTTTGTAAATGAAGAATCAGATTGGGACAAAATTGTGGGTTGAATTCGATGCTATGGAGGAAGAAGACGATGAACAGTGACCGAAGATGAGAGAGAATGATAGATGCGTTTTGTGGATAGGGAAAAAATAATTTTATTAAAAAAAAAATAATAAAATAAGAAAAGGAAAAGTTTATAAAAAAATGATTTTTTAATTTTAAATTTAATGATTCTAGTTTAACGTGAAAAGTTATGTCTTCACATTCAAGTAAAATCAATATTAGTGTTAATATGTTTAATAACAAAATAAAATTTATTTATTATCACAATTTATTTACTATCACTAGTTTTATTTTATAATTTTATAAAAAAAACAATGTCAAATATTTTAGGCAACTTAGTTATTTAAATAGTTTTTGATAAATTATACCAAATCAGAATTATAAAGTCAGATATAATGGGATACAATGAGAATATTCTGTATAGAGGAAAATATAGAGGAGATTGTTGGAGTTCAATGATATTGTTCAAACTTTATAGCTGGAGGAATTGTACTGTAGCAACCCTATATATAGAGGAACTACTGGAGAAGGCCTTAGAGCTGTTTGTTATTTTTTTAACTTCCCACCAAATCGTGAAATTCGTCGTTATTTTATGTGATTTATATGATCGAAACGGCAAGCATATTATATGTTTTTCGATAATCATAACAACCATTATAACTCATAAGCAATAAAATTGGAACAACCTATCTATATTATTTTTTTTCATTAAATATCAATTTGTTTTTTCAAATAGAAGATAGTACCGAATAGCTAATTATTAAGTATTTTGCGTAATTTAAATATCATATTATTTTTTTCCAATTGAATTGTACTGGAGCAACTACTCTGCACATGAAGAAATTATTGGAGATGACCTAATAGGGTGGATTTAATGTGTGTGATCTATTTGATCCTTGATTCTTTGTTGGAGATGACTTGTAAAAATGATTTGTTGCTTATCTTATTATATATTATATCATTATAAGTGGCTTGCTCGAAATACTCACACGATACGCAACGCTACATCGAAACTAAAACGCGATGCATATTGCAATAGGCCTTTTACAATATTGATAATTAGTGACCTAATTTACTAATTTGGTCTCGAGGTGTGATATATAATAATTACATGGTGTTGGGATCGAGACCGGATGGTTACGTGTTTGGGGGGGGGGGTTGAATGAACACTTAGAGATTCTTCTTCTCTTTTCTACTTGAGTACCGTTTTTATTCGCTACTCACAGTGTATTCCGGTTCTTAGTCTTGGCGTCATTGCCCACTCCGTATTAATAGCTGCGAAACCGGCGTCCATTCCCAAGATTTCAGTGTGTTGGCGTTGTGAGGAGCTCTCAGTGTGGACGATGTTGGGGACCGCAATCTCATGACTGGGTGGCGGAAATGGTTTTTGCGGCGGCGACGAGTTTCGAGGCGCAGTTGTGTTCGGCGGCAGAGAGAGTGGAGGTGCAGATTCCTCAGCAGCAGCTTGTAGAGTTATTTGGTGTTGTGGGTTCTGCATAGTACTTGGTGGGGACTGAGGTGACTCCGGTGCCTCTGACATAAGTGGAGTTGGGCCTTCTGTTTCATTAGCGGGGCTGGGCGGTATTGGTAGGACCTTGGGGAGAACGACGATGACCGAAATTGGCGCCAAAATGTTGTGCGTGGGTGACGGGCCAACTTGGGGACTGACGATCGGAGTTTGGGAGGTTCCGACGCGTCCGATCCTGAACGTGCTGAGAGCCGTGGAGGTCAGCTATCCCCGAGTGCTAAGCTCCTCGCGGATGGCTCCCAGTTGTGACTCAAGGTCCACCTTGTCAGCACAAAGTCGTTTGAGAACTTTGACTTCGCGGTGGGCATCCTTGGAGTTGGGGTCGTAGTGTGACTCCCGATCAGCCAGGATGTTGATCACTTCTTGATGGCGCAGTTGTACTTCCAGTAATTCTCGTCCTTGGATTAGAGATGACACTGACTCTAATCCCAACCGCGTCATCAGCCGGTTCTCAGTCGCCATGGTCTGGCCATTGTTCTTCTTATTGATTTTGGCTAATGGCATCCCCATTCTCACAGCCCACCAGTCCTCGTATTCTTGAACTTCCGCAATGGTGACTTCATTGATTTGATCATCAATTGCCTGCATCACCACTTCAGTGTAGGACATCTTTTGAGGACTGAATTTCTTCTTGTCTTTACCTCCGTCTTGTTTCTTCTTCTTGGAGGCATCAGTTTGTTTCCGGATGAAAACGAGTGGTAAGACTTTTTGTTCCGTTGTCACCGGTCGGTCCTCAGCCACAGTTGGCTGTTCTGGGACCACTTCGGGAGCTTCAGCTTTAATAGGACCCCCTGACGGAGTCTCCAGAGGGCTCACTCTGGACGATCGCTCCGGTCCCCGCACTTGTATCATCTCTGATCCTTGGTGCGGGGATCTTTTCCATCAATTGATGGAAGATTTCAGTGGGGACCAGAGAGACTTCCCCTTCATCACTTTGGGGCGCCGAAGTATCCGCCGACACATCCGCCACTTTTCTCAGCCTCTTCTTAGGCGGAGGTGCGGGCGATGTCTCTGCCGTGGTAGAGTCATCCCTGACAGATGGGGATTCTGTCTCTAGGGCATGGACTGTTTAGAGCGGCACCGGCTGGGGCTTCTTCTGCTCTGCCTTCTTTTTGGCAGGATTTGGCGGTGGGGAAGAAGCACTTGTTGATTTTGCAACCTTCTTCTCCTTTGACAGTTGTTGTGGTCGGTCGACTGTGACGATGGCCAATGCCTGTGATGCCCCTCTTTTGGTCCCTTTTGTTGGGTCGAGCTGGACCACCTCCGGTACTGAGTGGAGGCTGATGATCCGTTCATCGGAGAGAGGGTGGCGTCGTGCGGTCCCTGAGAACTTTTCCCCACTTATCTTTTTGATGAGTATGTGGGTGACTTGGGGACTGAAGTTTTCGAAGACCTGGTTCTTGGTCCTTACAACGCCTTTGAGGGCTTTAAAGATGATGGAGCCCCAAGTGGGTAAGGATGGCCACCATAACGTTGATCTTTTTGCCCGTCAACATATCGAACGCTCCAGCCTTACCCAAAAGCCCTTTCGCCCCTATGTCGTGGAGAAGATAATATGCAGACTTCAGTACCGTCTTCTTGTCAGAGTCCTTGAAGTCGGTTCCACTGATGGACATATGAGTTTTCAAGTTGTCCCTGACATCAGCAACAACTTCCCGAAGCTTCGTTGTACCGGAGGTTGTTAGGTCGAAGATTTCGACGAACTTGGTGATCTCGACGTGGTTGGTCCTGAAGATTGATACCACAAAGTTGGACGACGGGATGATGGCTCGTGCGTAGAACTCGTGCACATCATCTGTGTAGATCTCACATTCGTTGTCTAGAAAGGTCACGAGATCAAAGTCCAAGAGGCAGGTCGCCATCTGACGAACTTCGTCGTCTTTTGACTGTAAGAGCTCCATCACATCGCCTTTAATGGCGACACGCATGACCTCCATTGGCCGGGCGGAATCATCCAGTTCCTCAACAGCCGGAGGACCTGGAGCAACCAGACACCAGCCTATACAAGAAAAAGACTCGATATAGTCTAACAAGCTATCTTTCTTACTTACCAGATTGAAAAGTGTAAGGGGTCTCACCCAACAATGAGATTCCCACAGAGCGGTAACAAGGAAGAGAATAAACCTTAGCCGTTCAAACGTACCTTTATGCCCACACCCCTACCCAAATAGTAAGAAAATCCTTCTTTGCCCTTCCTTGAATGGAAATTGAATTTGCTTTTTTTAGCAGTGCAGGTCCAGTAGAAGATGAAGATTTAGAGGCCATTTGGCTTGATGTTTTGGGTAGGGTTTGAAGATTTGAAGATTTGAAGATTTGAATTTTTAGAATTTGAAGGATTTGAGAGTGTTTTGAGAGATTAGTGTTTGTGATTTTGATAAAGTGATAAAAAAATGAAGGGATTTGCAACCCTTCAATGTTAAAAAATGAAGGGTCGCAAACATTCTTCTTGAGCACATGATCACGAAATGAAGTGATGTCTTATTTCGATGTGCTTTGTTCTTGAGTGGAGTACGAGATTATGTGATATAGCGAGTGCGCTAGTATTATCATAGAATATGGGAGTATTTTATTCCCGAATCCCACAATCCTCTAGCTGGTGTTGGATCCACAGAATTTGTGAGCAACAACTCCCAGCCGTAAGATATTCGGCTTCTGCCGTTGAGTTGGCAGTTGAGGTTTGTTTCTTACTGAACCACGAGATTAATCGGTCTCCAAGAAATTGGCACGTTCCCACTGGTGCTTCTTTATGTAGCTTGCATCCAGCGTAATCACCATCTGTGTATCCATATAGAGAAAATGAGGAGTCCTTGGGATACCATAATCTTACATTTGTAGTGCCCTTAAGATATTTGAGAATTCGTTTAGCGGCAATGTAGTGACTCTCCCTGGGGTCAACTTTAAACCTAGCGCAGAGGCATACGCTATACATAACGTCAGGTCTGCTGGTTGTAAGGTAGAGTAGTGAGAAGATTAGCCCCCGGTACCTGGTTATTTCTACCTTAGTACCGGCTTCATCTCTATCTAGTTTGATAGATGAACTTATAGGGGTTGTGGCCGGCGAACAAACTTCAAGCCAAAATTTCGTTAGAAGATCTAAGGTGTATTTCTGTTGACTAATGAAGATCCCTTGAGCCATTTGCTTTACTAGCATCCCGAGAAAGAAGTTGAGTTCTCCAAGCTTGCTCATCTCAAATTTCTCCTGCATGAGTTTTGATACTCTTTTCCATAACCTGGGGTCGATTGATATAGGGTCTCTCCAACAATGAAGCCATGGTTCACTAGGAACCCTGAGTGCATTTCATACCGGGCTCTAGGTGATTTTTAACCCGTAGAGAGCCTTCTTGAGTCTATGAACGTGATTTGTTTTTTCACGACTCTCAAAACCGGGAGGTTGAGCCACATATACTTCTTCTGATAGTACGCCATTTAGGAATGCACTTTTTACATCCATTTAATACACATTGAAATCCTTGAAGGCGGCATAAGCTAGGAATATCATTATTGCCTCGAGTCTCGCTACCAGTGCGAAAGGTCTCATCATAATAGATGCATTCTTCTTGCCGAAATCCCTGGCCAACTAGTCTAGCTTTGTTCCTCATGAATAGGCCGTCCTCATTGACCTTGTTCTTGAAGACCCATTTTGTCCCAATTACTATCTGAGAGGGTCGTAGTACCAAGGTCCATACTTCGTTTTTGCCAAATTGATTCAGTTCTTCTTGCATTGCACCAATCCAGCTGTCATCCTTGAATGCGTCTCCAACCTTGATAGGTTGTGTTTGCGATATAAAGGCATAGCTAAACAAGTTTTGAATAGACTTCCTGGTCTTCATAGGTGCCTTTGGATCTCCTATGATTAGCTTGGAGGGGTGATTAAGAGTGGTCCGGTTCCACTTGATATGTTCCCCTTCAACACTTGCATCCTCTGAGATTTCTTGTTCAATACTGGCATTTTCCGGTACGTCGTTAGAATGCCCTTCTACCATCATGGATCTGGTCTTACATTCGCCTCTTGTGATTCATCGTCAGGATTGAGGATCGTTTCCGTTGTAGTATCTGGCATTTCCGGTACTACTTCCTCGTTACAGGGCTCTGTTCTCCCCGTGGATTCTTCCCTTAATGCTGAATTTTCCACTCTATCATCGTCACTTGACTCCTCTACATCTACCTTTTCCAACATCTCAATTGGACGATTTATGTTGGTGGGAGAGCTGTCTTCTTCTTGCGATTTCTCGAACACCACATGAGCAGATTCTTTGGTAGATAGTGTTTTGCAATTGAATACTCTGTAGGCTTTACTCACAACAAAGTATCTAATGAGAAACCCTTTATCTGTTCTGCTTTCGAATGCGGAGAGGTGACCGATTTAGGTCTACGTCACACTGACTTCCATATGTCTTGAAATATCCTATTGAGGGCATTTTCTCGTTCAGATCTCGTAAGGAGTCTTACCGACACTCTTGCAGATCATCGAGCGTTATGAGTGTAAATGCTGTGTTAACTGCTTCCGCCCAGAATTTATGAGATATGTCAGCATCTACTAGCATAGTCCTCGCTTCTTCTTTCAGCGTCCGATTTCTTCGTTCAGCAACTCCATTTTGTTGTGGTGTCCTGGAGGCAGATAACTCATGGCAAATGCCATGGTTCTCAAGAAAATCGTTAAGTGTGGAGTTAAAAAATTATGTTCCCCTGTCACTCCTAATTGTGTTGACCTATTGGTTCTGCTCTTTTTGTAATCTTTTAAGTAATATTTGATCAACATGAGTGATGTCTTATCTTGAGTAATCATATATTACCACAAGGGTGTACTTGGTCCCACCTAGACTTGGTACTGGTGTACGACCGAAAAGGTCCATATGCAACAGATCTAGGCAGTGACTGGAGGCGGTCCTTCCTCTGCTCTTAAAGGTAGATCTTACTTGTTTGCCAAGTTGACAAGCCGTACATATCTTTTCTTTGGAATAACTCAGTTTGGGTAAGCCATGTACTAAGTTATTTGAGCTTAGCCTGGATATGGTTTGAAAATTCAGACGATTCAATCTTTTGTGCCACAACCAACTTCTTGAGCTCTCGGCTACTAGACATGTTGGTTCTGGCACTAAATGTTCACCTAGTTTGATGGTATATGTTCCATTGGTTCTCTAGCCAATAAGGACCATTTTTCCTGAAGGACTGATGACTTCGCATATATCCTTCTCAAAGTCACAGACGTAACCGTTGTCGCATAGTTGACTTATGCTTATTAAGTTGTAATGTTAATTCTTCAAAAGACATATGTTGTCGAGTGTGATATATAAACAAGCTTACCATTCCCTATGACTATGCGTTTACCATTGTCACCAAAGGTGACAATTTGACTAACGCATGGTTTGATGTCGGTGAGGAATCCTTGGTTCCATGTCATGTGCTTGCAACATCCGCTGTCCAAATACAAATAGGACCTACTGATCTCATTCTCGTGGACCTGTAGAAAGTGGGTTTACGGTACCCAACATTTTTCTGGTTCCTTGAGCCAGTAAGTTTTTAGGTACCCAAATTGTGTGACCTTAAATTGTCTCCCATTGTATGGATCTATAAGTTTGGGTCGAAGGTTCCCCCTACGTTGGTGCTTAGGTTCCCAACGGTGGGTTTTAGTTGGGTGAGGACGATTACCTTGAGTATCGGAACCTCCTTGGAACAGGTTTCGGTATCCTGTTTTATTTCTACTTATTACCCTGGGTAATTCTTTTCAAGTTATAGGCTTAGACTTCCAACTCGAAGAATACCCTAGTGGGTTTCCAGTTTTCGAGGGAGACCCGTGTGCTTGAAGTTGTGTGGATCCTTTGAAGTTTGGTTTATATCGAAGTCCAAATCTCCTTCTATCCATGGTTGGTGAGGACAGAAGTTCCACCACCTCCTGTGCATCGAGGATTTGATAAACTTGATGGAACTTTTGGACTGAAGTAGAGTGTTTTGGGGCTCTAGGGTGTATCCTAGCCTCGTCCTATCAGTAGGACTTTTTAATATTCCTTGTAATTCCTCAAGTTTCTTTGAGGATTCTGCCCAGGAAGGTAACATTTTCTCAAATTCCAGGGCTTTGAATTTTAATATCTTCGAGTCCCCTTTGAGGATATCGTTTTCAGCCCTAAGTGACATTGCCTCAGCTTTAGCTTGAGCATTACTTTCAGCAGTACCGGTGACTGCTGGGACCGTTTTGTGAGCTACTTTAATATGAGTGGCAAGCGTTTGATATTCCTTTGTCATATTATGAAGAGCTTGTACAAGATCTTCACGGGAAAAATCTTGTTGTGAGAAATAAAATATCTCATCATGATCGATGTCGGCCATGAGGCATTCGATCTCGTCGTCACTCGATCTTCTTCAGATTCTGGCTCTTCTGAGTCGGTCTCAGCTCACTTCATCTTGCTCTCCTCTGCCATGAGGACTTTTCCTTTTCGTCTGAACTTCCTGTTTTCATCCTTGCCCATGTCGTTTCTGGCTTTTTGCAGTCGGCTATGAAATGACCTTCCCTGCGACTGTTAAAACAAGCGTCATTCTTTTGTTCTTCTTTTGTACTATTTTTCTTACCTATTTGTGGTGAGTAAGAGGACTGGTTTCTCTTCATGAATCGTCCAAATTTTTTTATGACGAGTGCCATGACCTCTTCACTCATGTCCTTTGCGGGCTTGGATGTGCTTTCGGCGGCTGCGAGCGCCTTCACAGGCTATAAAGGGACCGATTCCTCCATACGGGTTTACAGCTCAAACTCGTAGGCTTTGAGGTCGGAGAAGAGATCGTGCAGCTGCATCCTGCTGAGATCCTTGATTTCCCTCATAGCCATGGTCTTGACATCCAATTCTCTGGGAAGTGCTTTCATGACTTTAATAGCCGTGTCTTTATTTTCAACGATCCTTTCGAGTGCGGAGAGATCATTGATAATCGCGGTGAAGCGGTCCTCGAACTCCATCACCGTCTCTCCAGACTTCATCTTGATTGAGTCATATTTCTGAATGGCCACAATGAGTTTATTTTCCCTCGTTTGGTCATTTTCTTCACAAATCTGGCACAACTTTGTTCAGACTTCCCTTGCTGTTTTGCACATCCTTACTTGTCGGAAGGTTTCGATATCCTATGTCTTGAACATCGTATCCTTCGCCACTTTGTCCAAGTTCATCAACTTCTTCTCATCATCCGTCCATTCACTCTTTGTTATCTATTGTGGCTCAGAAGGGTCAATAGTGTGCGCCGGGATTATTTTCATGAGAGTGGGAGGTCCATCAGTGACTATATCCCACATGTCTTCATTTTGAGCAGACAAGTAGGTCTACATCAGTTTTTTCCACTCCATGAAATTTTCTCTGCTGAACATATACATTTTGCTGTAGGTACTCATTTGGGTGATTGAGAAAGTTGATGAACTTGTTAGGATCAGGACCGGTAGGTTAAGTGTTTAGAGGGGAGGAGGGGGGGGGGATTGAATGAGCACTTAGAGATTTTTCTTCTCTTTTCTACTTGAGTACCGTTGTTATTCGGTACTCGCACTGTATTTCGGTTCTCAGTCATTCTTCTCAATCTTAGTAGTAACGCGGAAGTGATTACTACTTAGTACCAGCTTATGTGTGTGTTTATGTTTGTTTGTAAATAGCGCACATATATTGTTTCTGGAAGTTCGGAGTGTTAATAAAACTCTACGTCTCCCCTTCTTCCCTCAAGGAAGGTATTCTTAGAAGTACGATTTACATAACAAGTACAACCTTCAGCTACGTCTAGCTTATATTTCTACAACTACAATTGCTTACTACAGTCAGTTGATTACAGAATTTACACGAAAATTACAAACACAAGTAGATCTAAGTTTGCTCTGTTTTCGTTTTTGCTTGCTGGATTTATCAATCGATCTTGTTCGTCCCATTGCCTATTTATACTTCTCGCATCTTCATCTAGCCATTGTCCCATGAGCATTTGAACTGACATAGGCAGCTACTTCGTTTCCCTTTTCGGGTCTTGTTGCGCCGCGTCTGCTCTGTAACTTAGTACTAATTCTTGCCGCCTTAGGTAATTTGACTCTCTCAGTTCCACTACTCATTGCAGCCTTGCTTTTAATGCTTCTGTGTCGTCTGTCGTCCTTTTTGTCCCTTGACTCTTTATCCTCTTTCCTTCGGTTCTCTCCCTTTCCTCCGGTTCTTGCCCTTGCTTTCAGTCTTCTACCTTGCTTCCGGTACTTAGTTTAATCACCAAAACTTAAGTGATCCATCACATGGTATGGCTATGTTTTATGTGGCATAATTACATGATATCTTTTTTAATTTATTTTTAGTTGTTACTTTAACGACCAAAAGTATTCCTTCTGAATTAATAATATTTTATCGAGTTGCTTAGAATAAACTAACTTCTCATAAGAATGCGAATGCAGATTTCTGTTTGAGAAAGAGAACATACGTTTGTTTGATATGACTACTATTCTCATGTTCTGATGAGCTATCTAAAGTTTTTGTGATCGAACAGAGTACCGAATGCAAAGCCGAGTACCGAAAGCACGGGTGTTAGGTCCTGATTCATCAATCAACAAGCAATCGAAGTAAGAATTCTAGGTATTCGAGTAAGAAATCTTACGTATTACGTTTGGTCGAATAACCATGTTGAAGATCTTGTGAGAGGTTGTTAGCTTTCCTAGTTTCTCGATCGTATTCTCTCTCAATTTAAAATATGAATTCGATGCTTGTTATTTTCTGAATGATAAAACTTGTATCAATTTTGATAGTGTACATCATATTCATACCTATATTCAAGGTATAATTGCTATTAGGTCCTACACTATTAAAACTACTAATTACTCCCCTAATTACAAGGATAATGAAATTACAAAGCACAATTCTATTATTCTCTTCAATCTCCCCCTTTGTGCTTGTCTTTGTTTCAGCTCCTTTTATCCTTGTCGGGCGTAAAATGACTTCCGCAATCCCAATGCTGTCTCGTAACGTCGAACAGCATTCCTCAGCTCCAATCGCTCATTTATAGCATCTAGAAGCTCGTTCAAGAGTGGGGCCTCTTCTTTACAAAGATCTTCGAAGATTGTCTCTTCGGTGATCTCTTCCAATCTCTTCTGAATGTTCTTCCTCACTAACTTTAGCGTCCCGTCGCAGAACTTATGGACTTCTGACTTCATCATAGCCCTAGTCTTTCTAATGACTGGATTTAGATAGGTTATGGCGAGGCCAGGTTTCTTGAAGATGTAGTTCTCGAGAAAGTTGTTGAGTGGGAAGCCCTTCATGAGCGGAGATTCCATGTTGACCTTCATGTTGTTCTCTATTGCAATTTGAAGGTCGTGTGTGGTGTGATACTTGATCTGCCGCACCATGAATCTTTTCAGTCCATCAAGTCCTTCAGTCTTGATATATTCGGAATGCGTCTTGTACTTTCTCTTGTACATCTGGTACAATTGGTAGACCTCATCCGGTGGAAGGAAGGGGAGATAGCTTTCATCTATCTCTTCTCAAGTGCGGTTGCTGTCCGCTCGCTCAATGATGTAGATAGGGGTTGGATATCTTCCGATCGTATGCAAGACTCCAATAAGTTGGAGAATCGGTGGTTTGTTCTTGAAATTTTCCTTCAGTTGATCAGCTGGAATGCCACTTCGATCGGGTCCGAGATAATTGAGCATGAAGATATGCTCCATTTTCTTCCTATCTTCCCAGTGTGAGATGCCCCTTAGGTTAAGTTCATTGAGCTTCTTGATTTTTTTTGGAGCCCTCCAAATCTGCTTTCTTACGTCTTCAATGAACGGGACTTCAATTCGGACGTTCTCCCATGGCGTCTCGACTCTAACTGTCCCTTTTGATAAACGGGGAGGAGAGTCGACTCTGAGCCTTATCATTTCGGGTAGCTCTGGGAGGGCAGAATTGTAGTTCTCGCCTTCTTGAAGTTCTTCTTCTTCAAGCAGCACCAAGTCCACCGAAGCTTGTTGTAAGAAGTATCTGACATTGGAGAGTAGAGCTTGAGCAGCTTCCTCTGGTTCCCATTGCGTCATCCACTTCTCGTTTAGGATGTCATCGTCTACGATCAGATGTGGATCGTAGGCAACTGCTTCTGGTTGGACTTGGGGGAGGTTTGACGTTGGGATCAGATTTGGATTTGTAGGAGAGAGGGTTAGTGTTGGGATATGGTGGGAGGTGTGGTTGTTTGTTGGCGGGTTTGAGATTGTGTGGTTGGTGGGTGTGAGGACGATCCTCCAGCTTCTTGAGTCTTTGTCTGTGCTTGACTCAATCCACGACCGCTCCGTGTAGTTCGTTGCCGTTTCTCCTCCTCATGACGATCCGGATCATCGGGATCGTCATGTCTACGCTTGGTGCGAGAGCTTTCTTCTCGGCATGTTATTTGTGCTGGCGGCTCTGGTTCATCTATCAACCGTTTGTAGAGACTCTCCTCAGCGGGAGATCTGGTCTCTAAGGCGAGGAGGCGTGAGATGACTATATCGTGAAGTTGGGTGATAGGGATGGTGTAAGGATTGATAAGTGAGGGTGAGGGAGTTGGGGTGGTGAAGATTGGTTGTAGTGGGGTGTGTAGAGTGGTGGTAGGAATTGATGAGGATATGGGGGTGGTTTGTGTGTCGGTCGGAGCAGCTTCTGAGACTGCTGTTTTCCCGGTGTCTCTTCGGGAAGTCTCGAGAGCGTGGAGCATACGGTCCATTAGACGATCTTCTAGAGAGGATAGAGCTGTGGAGAGCGCTTCTTGTAGTCTTTGCTCCGTCAGGAATAGTGGTGGAGTGGGGGGGCGCTCCACTGTCACAACATCGGAGTAGATTTCCGATGTGCCGCCTTGAGTAGGTCTTGAAGTTCCGGAACGTCTAAGGACATCCGTTATCAACCCTGAAGTCACCACTTCAATGGGTTGGCATATTGTTTGCTCTGAAGATATCGGGGGTCCAATAGGGCTTCCACCCAATCCTTGAGATGATACGATAGGTATCACCTCTATGGGTGTTGAGGCAGATTCAATTTGAATATGTTCGGTAGGCTGATCAGTTGGTGGTGGATGTGATGGCTCCAAAGCTGGTATGATTGAAGGCACTACAGACGAGGCCGAGCGTTGTTGTCGGCGAGGGCCCCTTCGTTGGAGTCTGTATGCTTCATCAGAATCGGTTGCCTCAGGAGAGACATCTTGTGGAACACCTTCGGGCTCAATCTCCTGAGTCGTGGCTTCGGGCTCCGTCGTTGTTACCAAAGATTCCCTTTGAGAAGGTGCCGGAGCTGGATCCAAGGCACGTACCATCGCCTCCATGATGGAGTTGTTCTGGCAGTAGTCCTGGTATGCCTCTTCAGTTGGAGTGCTAGATCGGCGGCCTTCGGGTTGTGAAAAAATCGAAGGCGTGGCGGAGTGTATTTCGCAATTGGTGGTAGTCTCGGGACCTCAGGATTGATGTCCATGAAGTGCGAGATCAGTACCGGGAACCATCGTACATAGGGAAGAGATTTGGCCTTCGACTTTGTCTCCCCTTGACGCATCTGGTGTGCTAGATCGTTCCAAATCAGCTGGGCCACGTCATATCTTTTGGAAAAGATCACTCCGTGAAAAATGCGAAGGATGTTCCCGTTCGCCTTGTCGAAGCCGAAGTGGTTTGGGGAGAGGCATTTGTTGATGATGGCGAACAATGTCTTCCACGGATGGGGAATCCCGCTATTTTGAAAGTTCGCCAGTTTGGTTAGCAAAGATTTGTATCTCATCCGGAGCATATCGTAGTGCGTCTGTTGGAAGTTGATCATTCGTGTCGTAGTGCGGAAGATCAAGCACCATGGCCAATAGGTTGCGGTTCAGAACGACGTGTCTTGAATTTATTTGTGTTGTATATTCCACGTCGTTTCCGACTGCATGGCTCTCCATAAGTCCCCAGAATTGTTGTAAGTAGACCATTGGTAAGGACGCCGTGATCGTTAATGATGGCCAAAGTGGGTGTCCTTTGAGGATGGATATTATGACTTCATCCGAACATCGAAACGTCGTAAGGTCCAGTTGAAAGTTGTTATCTTGGATTGTAATATAACTTCCAGAGGGGTAGATGTGAGGGTAGTTGGGAGTTGCCATATCTGCAAAAATAACATAAGGTTCATTAGTTGATAAATTTTCATATGCTAATATGCGAGAATAAGAATGAACTTAAGAAAAATTGGAATTGTTAAGGTTTTAATACGAAGGATTTAGTGAAAATTTTGAAAATTTGTAAGTTTGACTAAGTCTTATAAGCGTATTTTTATTCGATCGGGGAGTTATTCGAACATCAATTGCATGAATAAACTTTTCAGTACCTAAGCATATTTTTAGTACAAATTGACATATGAAAATTTCTGATTTAAGTACAAGTAACGCATTTTAAGCAATTTAGCGTAGTTTTATTAAAAATATTGCGTTTTCCAAATAAGTTGTTCGCATTTTATCAATTCTGAACCAATGCATTTAAAATATGCGAAGAAAAGAAAAAAAATTTGTTTCGGGGTCAGATTTATTTATTTTGAACATTATCACAAAAGAAATTTTCCAAGACATATAAAACATTAATTTGCCATAAAATCATGTAACTAAACTAGTATTCTAAGAGCATAGTATGAATCACTTCGCAACTCTCGCGAGTTTCGCTCATATCACTCAATTTATTTTTATCAAGGAGATTTTTAGTAGATATATCAGTCCTATCATCACAAAAAATATATATCAATTAATTTGTTATCGTAGTATTTTTAATCAACTTACCAAGTGAGAGTTCATCATTTTGAATCAAAGGGACTTTTACGGGATTATTTTTAGGCTCTGACTAATGGGGTCGGAAAATTTGGGTTAGTGAGCTTAAAAATTCTTCTCTTACAGGGGCCCTTTTTGTGAAATTATGTTTTGATCCTTTTGCTTTTCCTTTCTTTAGTAACTTCTTTTCAAGGCTTTGAGAGATGAGATCTTCTTTGATTTTGGGTCGAAACTGTGTTCCTTGAGAAAGTTTCACAGTTATGGAGTTCGAACCCAAGACTGTGCTTCTCTTCTCGTTTTCTCTACATAAGATCTAGATGATAATTGGAGAAGTTCACTTCAAGGTGCTTCTCTTCTAGGAGTATACGAGATTATCTAGGAGAAGTTCGCAGTGAGATCAATGTTTCTCTTCTATAATGAATGAGAAATGCATAATGTACATCACTTTTGCTCTCCCCCTTTTTTTCTTGATTTAGTAACCCCGAATCTTGTGAATAATGTTGAAGGCTTAATTGGGTGTTTACAAAGAAAAAGAATGTCGGAGAAGGCTCAAAGGGGATATCTAGAGTAAAAAGTAAAGGATTTATAATTTGGGCCAAGTGAGGAATTTCCTAATATGCCCTTATTATTTTAATGACAAACTAATCACAAAAGCAAGATTGAAGCTACGAAGTAAAAACCAAAAGATAGTCATTTGAAGTGTGACACAAAAAAAATATTGAGGTTCAAATTCTCACATGTATGATGTGGCTTTGTGTCTAGTGAAACACACAAAGTTCTTTTGAATAAGAGAATGTCATATGAATTTTAGGTAAAGAACTTAATCATATATATCGAAGAAATATTTTTGTGAGTAATTTCAAAAATAGTCAAAGTTATCGTCATCCCCCATTTTTTTACTTTATTTATACTATTTATATATATATATATATATATATAGTTATATATATTTTATCTTTTAATAAGATAGAGTCACGCAAAATAATCAAGGAATATTAAGAAACACATAAAATATCAAATTGAAGCATATAGAGCATGTAAAGCACATTTCAAGTAAGATTAAGATTCAACACGCCTAATTTAGCAATAAGAAATTGGTATCGTTTTCATCCAATGCCTTTGTGAATAAGTCGGCAAGTTGAAGCTCCGTTTTAACAAAATACATATCTATTGTGCCTTTTTCTACATGATCTTTTATAAAATGGTATCGAATATCTATATGTTTCATGCGTGAATGATGAACAGGATTGCAAGTAATGACAATAGCACTTTGAGAATCACTGTAAATGGGAATGTTATTAAAATCAAACCCGTAATCGCGTAGTTGTGTCCGCATCCATAGAATTTGCGAGCAACAGATGGCAGCCGCAACGTATTCCGCCTCGGCCGTCGATGTTGACACACAATTTTGTTTCTTTGAAGACCATCAGACCAATTTTTCGCCTAAAAATTGTGCTCCACCAGACGTGCTTTTTCTGTCCATTCGACAACCTGCATAGTCAGCATCAGTATAGCCAATAAATCGAAAGTCAGTATTTTTAGGATACCAAAGCCCTAAGTTTGGAGTTCCTTTGAGATATCGTAAAATCCTCTTAACGGCATTCATGTGGGACTCCATTGAGTCGGCTTTAAAGCGGGCGCATAGGCAAGTTGCAAACATAATGTCGGGTGTCGGCTGGATGTCAAGTAGAGAAGAGATCCGATAATGCTCCGATAGGTGGTGCTGTTGACAGCCTTTCCAGTCGCATCATCATATAGTTTGCAATTAGTAGACATAGGAGTATTCATCGGTGTGCTCTTGTCTTGATTAAATCTCTTCAGAATATCTCGGATATATTTGGTCTGACTGATGAAGATGCCATCATCGAGTTGCTAGACTTGTAATCCAAGAAAGAATTGGAGTTCTCCCATTAAGCTCATCTCGAATTTGGTCTTCATGAGATTACCAAATTTCTGACAGAGACGTTCATTCGATCCGAAAATGATGTCATCAACGTAAACTTGAACGATCATCAAGTCTTTGCCTTGTCTTTTGATGAAAAGGGTCGTATCGATTGTTCCTCTAATGAAGTTGGATTTGACCAAAAATTCGCTCAGAACATCATACCAAGCACGATGGGCTTGTTTTAGTCCATAGAGAGCTTTGTCCAATCGATAGACATGATCAGCATGGTTCTCGTGCATGAACCCTTCGGGTTGAGCGACGTAGACTTCTTCTTTCAATACGCCGTTGAGAAAGGCAGTTTTGACGTCTATTTGATAGACTTTGAAGTCTTTGTGAGCCGCGTATGCTAGAAATTAGCGAATAGCTTCAATACGGGCGACCGGAGCATACGTCTCGTCATAATTAATTCCTTCTTGTTGATTGTATCCCTTAGCAACGAGCTGTGCTTTATTCCTGATTACTTCACCGTTCTCATTTTTCTTGTTCTTGAAAACCATTTAGTTCCAATTAGTTTTGCCTTGTGGTCGAGGAACCAATGTCCAAACTTGTAGACGCTCGAACTGGTTGAGTTTTTCTTGCATCGCAATTACCTAATCCGAGTCTTTAAGAGCTTCGGCTACCTTATTTGGTTCGTTTTGGCTTAGGAAGCATGTGAATAAACCCCGTTCTGTAGACGTCCTAGTACGTACACCACTTGAAGGATCACCAATAATCTGGTCAGCAGGATGAGCTCGAGTCCATTTGCGTTCGTGAGGAATAACCGAAGCAGATTCGTCATTGAATTGTGGATCGAGACATCGTGAATTAATGTGTTGATCATTCATAGTAGGGAAATTCAATTCAAAGGTTGAATCGGTAGGAATTTCCTCATCTGCATTTGTAGGAGCTGCAGCACTAGATGAAGATTCAGAATTAGTAGACTCTCCAACATTTGTCGGATTTAGAAGAAGAGGAGTCTCAAAATGAATTTCTTCCATTGAGGGAGATGGGGCACTGCTTGATGTTGAGTGAGACGAAGCAGGCATTTGAGACTTGTTCCGAGAAAAGTGTTCGAATAGAGAATCTAAAACTTCATGGTCAGCGGGAAGTGCTTCACTTGATGTTGATGTAGAAGTTGCCGAAAGTTGTTGACCTTGTGCCAACACGCCTATAAGCTCGGGTTCTGATATGTTTTGTTCAGAAGCCAATTTCATTATTTCTTGAAAGGTGACGTTGTAGCTTTCAAGAATTGTACGAGAAGACTTGAGGTAGATGCGATATGATTTTGAAGTAGAGGAATATCCGACAAAAATGGCTTCAAAGAAGGCTTTGGGATCGAACTTGCTTCGATGCTCCCGATCGTTGGCCACAAAACACTTGCAATCAAATACTTTGAAGAATGAGATATTCGGGATTCTTTGATTAATTATCTCATATGGCGTCTTTCCGAAGCTTTTGTGAATAATTGTCCTATTTTGAGTAAAACATGCCGTACTCACTGCTTCAGCCCATAGAAAGTGAGGAAGACGGGAGTATATGAGCATTGTTCTTGCAGCTTCAACTAAAGTCCGGTTCTTCCTTTCTACGACACCATTTTGTTGAGCGTTTTTGCGGCTGAGAATTGTTGAATAATTCCAGGTGACCGATAAAAGTTGTGGAGACGCTTGTTCTTGAATTCAGTTCCATTATCAGTCCACAAAGGTCCATGTGAAGTAACTCTAAGGGTCGAGATGTAGAAGCAACTTGCTTGATTTTATGTGAAGCTCGCTTCGTTTTTCCCAATTGACAAGCCAAACAGTGGTGCTCTTGGTTAGAAGAAATTTTTGGCAGACCGTTGACCAACTTTTTAACACTGAGTTTGTGAAGAGCTTTTAAATTTAGATGAGACAGACGTTGATGCCATAAGCTGTTCCTCTGGATTGTTGTCTGAGAGATGAGGCAGACAGCTGTCGAAGGTCGAACTGTTGTCAGATTGATTGTGTATAGATTTGATCTTCGTGATCCTGTGAGAAGCTCTTGATTCTGACTATTCAAAACTCTGCACTGTTCACCTAGAAATACTACTTGAAATCCTTTGTCACACAATTGTCCTATGCTGAACAGATTGTGCTGGAGACCTTGGACGTAAGAGACATCTTTAATCGTCAAATTTGGCAGTAGAATGTCTCCAAATCCGAGTATGGGAGCTGAGTCATTGTTGCCAAATCGGACTTTGCCATTGTAACGGTCTTGGTAGTTGCTCAACAGTTCCTGCTTTCCCGTCATGTGTGTGGAGCAACCAGAATCTAAATACCACACATGATGGATCTGCATAGAAAGAGGTTAAAGAGATTTAGGTACCCACTTTTGAATGGGTCCTCTCGGATTAGCAGATTTGATAAGTAAGGTTTGGTCATTTTTTGTTCCTAAATTATTAGAATGCTTAGGTAGCCAAACCAACATAGAAGTAGTTGATTTAGGTGGTACTTCTTTAGGCAACTTGGCCTTATTGGGGCTTGTGTTGGCCTAGGTGGTGTTTTAGGAACCCAGTGAGGTTGAACCTTACATGGGAGGTTAATTTCAACACAAGCAAATGTCTGATATGTCTTATTGCTTGAGAAAATATTTTCTCTAGCTAGTCTCCTAAGATGTTTAGCTGAATGTACGTGGACTGGGTACCTTAGGTGAGGACAAGAATGTATGGAGCTATAAGCTTTCTTAATAGCCGGTTCTTATTTCCTATGAGACTTTAGACTTGCATTTATCTTAGAATGATGGTTATTGTTTTTAGAAGTAGAGTCAACGTCAAAGTTTGTGCTTTCAAAAATAATAGGCTTTAACGCATAAGTTGATGTAACAATGGCTGTCTTCGTAAGAGTGTCCTTAGTTTTTGACATAGAAAAAATAGATAACAAATCATTTTTCTTCTGAAATTTTATTCTAGGCACTCTTTCCTTAGTATGCTTCACCTCTTTTACTACTCTACCTGTGGATGGAGTAGAAAAAAAGTTAGTAAAAGTCTTTTTCCTTTTTGAAGCATTTAAGGATTCGTTTTCACTCTTTACAATTTTTAAAGAAGATTTATCTTCTTTTGAAATTTTTTGAAACATAATGGAAGAGTTTTTCATAGATTTAATCTTGTCCTTCATTAAAAGCGTTTCTTTCAGAATAAGATCAGGACAAGTTTTTAGAGTAGAGGAAGTGTTGAGATTGGAAATCTCCAGTAAAAGTTCGTTTTTTTCAGCTTTGAAAATCTTTCTTTCTGTTTCCAAGGAAGCGTTTAAATCAGCTATTTTTCTAATGTCTTTGATAAGGATTTGGACGAAATGGATATCCACGACGTCTTTGATAATCTCGCCCAACATGAAGAAGATATAAGCGAGATCCGAAAAGAAGTAAAGGGTAAGCAGATCGACGACTCTATAGCACTTGTCTCTGAAAGAAAGCAACGTCGATCTCAAAATGATAAAAGTATCAAGCTGCCAAGTTCTTCAGAAGATGAAGGAGAATCTGACTCAGACTCCGAACCTGATATGAAGGAGTTCAAGAAACAGTTAGCTCTCAATTCTAAAATGATGAGTAAAAAGTTTTACAAAAAGAAATCCTCGTCTTCGGCCAATAGACTTCGGACATCTAGCTCCAAGCAAAGGGAAAGACCGACCGAGTGCTCAGAACCAAAAAGTGTCAAAGAACCACAAAAAGCCCGAGACGGTTTCCTTGGAAACAGAAAGAAACAATTTCAAAGCTGAAAAGAACGAACTTTTACTGGAGATTTCCAATCTCAAAACTTCCTCTCCTTTAAAAACTTGTCCTAATCTTATTTTGAAAGAAAAATCTCTAATGAAGGACAAGATTAAAACTAAGAAAAACTCTCCGATTATTTTTCAAAATATTCCAAAAGAAGATAAATCTTCTTTAGAAATTGTAAAGAGAGAAAACGAATCCTTAAATGCTTCAAAAAGGAAAAAGATTTTTACTAACTCTTTTTCTACTCCATCCACAAGTAGAGTAGTAAAAGAGGTGAAGCATGCTAAGGAAAGAGTGCCTAGAATAAAATTTCAGAAGAAAAATGATTTGTTATCTATTTCTTCTATGTCAAAAACTATGGACACTCGTACGAAGACAACCATTTCTAGTATTGTTACTTCAAATTATGCGTTAAAGCCTATTATTTTTGAAAGCACAAACTTTGAAATTGACTCTACTTCTAAAAACAATCATCATCATTATAAAACAAATGCAAGTCTTAAGTCTCGTCAGAAACAAGATTCAACTATTAAGAAAGGTTATAGCTCCATACATTCTTGTTCTCACCTAAGGTATCCAGTACACGTACATTCAGCTAAACACCTTAGGAGACTAGCCAGAGAAAATATTTTCTCCAGCAATAAGACAAATCAAACATTTGTTTGTGCTGAAATTAACCTCCCATGTAAGGTTCAACCACAATGGATTCCTAAATCACCACCTTGGCAAACACAAGCCAATAAGGCTAAATTGTCTAAAGAGGTACTACTTAAACCAACTACTTCTAAGTTAGTTTGGGTACCTAAGCATTCTTATAAGTTAGGAACCAAAGATGAACAAACCTTAATTATCAAATCTGCTAATCCGAGAGGACCCATTCAAAAGTGGGTACCTATGTCTCCCTAATTTCTTTCTATGCAGATCTATCATATGTGGTATTTAGATTCTGGTTGCTCCACACACATGACGGGAAAACAAGAACTGTTGAGCAACTACCAAGATCGTTACGATGGAAAAGTCCGATTTGGCAACAATGACTCAGCTCCCATACTCGGATTTGGAGATATTTTATTGCCAAATTTGACGATTAAAGATGTCTCTTACGTCCAAGGTCTCCAGCACAATCTGTTCAGCATAGGCCAATTCTGTGACAAAGGATTTCAAGTGGTATTTCTAGTTGAACAGTGCAGAGTTTTGAATAGTCAGAATCAAGAGCTTCTCACAGGATCACGAAGATCAAATCTACACACAATCAATCTGACAACAGTTCGACCTTCGACAACTGTATGCCTCATCTCTCAGACAACAATCAAGAGGAACGGCTTATGGCATCAACGTCTGTCTCATCTAAATTTAAAAGCTCTTCACAAACTCAGTGTTAAAAAGTTGGTCAACGGTCTGCCAACAATTTCTTCTAACCAAGAGAATCACTGTTCGGCTTGTCAACTGGGATGAAGCGAGCTTCACATAAAATCAAGCAAGTTGCTTCTACAACTCGACCCTTAGAGTTACTTCACATGGACCTTTGTGGACCGATGCGTACACAAAGTATTAACGGTCGAAAATATGTGCTAATAATTGTCGACGATTATTCTCGCTACACATGGACAAGATATCTCCGAACTAAAGATGAGACTGGAGACTGATAATAAGCTTTGTGAATACAACTCAGAATCTCCTGCAAAAGAAAATCCAAGTAATCAGAACTGACAACGGGACTAAATTCAAGAACCAGCGTCTCAACAACTTTTATCAATCACTTGGAATTATTCAACAATTCTCAGCCGCAAAAACGCCTCAACAAAATGGTGTCGTAGAAAGGAAGAACCGGACTTTAGTTGAAGCTGCAAGAACAATGCCCATATACTCCGGTCTCCCTCACTTTCTATGGGCTGAAGCAGTGAGTACGACATGTTTTACTCAAAATAGGATAATTATTCCTCACGAACAAAATAGTGTTTGTCGTTGAAAAATATCTCGGATGCAAACTTGGTCGAAAAATATTTTTCGATCCAAGTTTTTTGATCGAAGAATTGATCGAAGAACAACTAAGTTTAATGTAACAGTGAAAATTCCAGATTCAATCGAGATGTTCAATTTAGGTGCTGAAATTCTGGATAATCACTCGTTTAACAGTTCTAGATATGAACAAACACAGAATAAACCATGTTTAATAGCAAAATATATCGAAATTTAAGAAGATCAGACTCAAAACTTGATCGGAAACGCATCGATCTAAATCAAAAATCTGAATTAATATGACATTCTAAGCGATTGAAATCAGTACGTAAATCATTCCTAACATGTAATCTATATCACTTAATCATCAAAATCAACAACGAAATTCGCACAATTAAGCATATTGATCAAAATATAAGTCACGTGAGTTTTTCGATCGAAAAATCTGGAAAATATTTCGATCTGAAAATTGCGAATTCTATCCAAAATCAATCACGAATTTGCTCTGATACCAATTGTTAGGTCATGATTCACCAATCAACAAGAAATCTAAGCACGAATTCTCGGTATTCGAGTAAGAAATCTTACGGATTACGTTCGGTCGAATAACCTCGTTGAAGATCTTGAGAGAGGTTGTTAGCTTTCCTAGTTTCTCGATCGTATTCTCTCGTTTAAAATATGAATTCGATGCTTGTAATTTTCTGAATAATAAAACTTGTATTAATTTTGATAGTGTACGTCATATTTATACCTATATCCAAGATATAATTGCTATTAGGTCCTACACTATCAAAACTTCTAATTACGCCCATAATTACAAGGATCATGAAATAACAAAGCACAATTCTAATATTCTCTTCAAAGGGCGAAGACCGGAAGTAAGGGCGAATACCGGAGGAAAGAGAATAAGGAGTCAAGGCGGGACATAAAGGAGAACATGCAAACATAGGAGCATTGAATGCAAGGTTGCAGCGAGTACTGGAACTAAGGGAGTCAAATTACCCAGAGTGGCAAAATCAGTACTCAGACACAGAGCAGAGACTGAGAGCAACATAACCCGAAATGGGAAATGAAGTTAATGCTGTGAAGGCCAATTCAAACGTTCAGGGCACAATAACTGGTTTGATGCGAGCAATATAAATAGCTGAAGAGCCAAGCAAGAAGAATACAAGGAACAAGCGAGCGAAATACAAGCAAGAGAAAAACTTGAGTTTTCTTGTGTGTTCTGTATATTGTAGAACATTTGTAATCAACTAAATGTAAAAAGCAATTGTGAGTGTAAAAGTATAAGCTAGACGTTGCTGAAGGTTGTACTTAAGTAAAGTAAACCATACTTCTAAGGATACATTCCTTGAGGGAAGGAGAGACATAAGAGAAGAAGCGAATGGATAGACGATGCTCACACTATCGACCTTTGTTAGCCGCAACAGATTCCAAAAGTTAAGAGAAAATGGACAGACGCCGAGAAGAAGCTGATGAACTTAGACAAAGTAGCCAAGGACACGCTATTCAAGATGCTGGATACCGAAACATTTTGACTAGTGATGTTGTGCAAGATAACAAGTGAAGCCTTGACAAAACTGTGCCAGATCTGTGAGGGAAATGACCAAACGAGGGAAAAAGAACTCGTTGTGGCCATTCGAAAATACGACTCCATCAAGATGAATTTAGGGGGGACGATGATGGAGTTCTAGGACCTATTCACCGCTATTATCAACGATCTCTCCGCACTCGTAAGGATCGTCGAAAATAGAGACATGGCTATTAAATTCATGAAGGCACTTCGTAGAGAGTGGGATGTCAAAACCATGGATATGAGGGAAGTTAACGATCTCAGCAGACTATAACTGCACGATCTCTTTGCAGACCTTAAAGCCTACGACTTCGAGCAGCAAACCTGAGGAATCTGTCCCCATACAACCTGTGAAGGCGCTGGTAGCCGCCGAAAGCACATCCAAGTCCGTAGAGTACATATGTAGACCATGGCACTATTCATCAAAACATTTGGACGTTTCATGAAGAGGAACCGATCCTCTTACTCACCACAGATGGGTAAGAAAAATAATACAAAAGAAGGATAAAAGAATGACACTTGTTTTAACTGGGCAGAAAAGGTCATTTCATAGCCGATTGTAAGAAGCCCAGAAACGACAGGGGCAAGGATGGAAATAGAATGTTCAGAAGAAAAGGGAAAGTCATCATGGCAGAGTAAAACAAGACGAAGTGGGCTGAAACCGACTCGGAAGAGTCAGGATCTGAGAATGAGTCAAGTGACGACAAGATCGAGTGCCACATGGCCGACTTCGATCATGATGAGGTATTTGACTTTTCACAACCTGAGTTTTCGCGAGAGATCTACTACAAGCTCTTCATGAGATGACTAAGGAATATCAAATGCTTGCCATTCATATTAAAGTCGCTCACAAAACAGTCCCATCAGTCACCTGTTTTAATTGTGGTAGGAAAGGTAATTTCATAGCCGATTGCAAGAAGCCCATAAACGACAGGGGCAACGATGGAAACAAAAAGTTCAGACAAAAAGGGAACGTTCTCATGGCAGAGGATCGCAAGACAAAGTGGGCTGAAACCGACTCGAAAGAGTCAGGATCTGAAAAAGAGTCAAGTAACGACGAGATTAAGTGCCTCATGACCGACTTTGATCATAATGAGGTATTTGAATTTTCACAACCCGAGTTTTTCCGTGAAAATCTAGTACTAGCTCTTCATGAGATGGCGAAGGAATATCAGACACTTGCCACTCAGATTAAAGTCGTTCACAAAATGGTCCCATCAGTCATCGATACTGCTGAAAGTGATGCTATCACTCAGGCTAAAGCCGAGGCGATGTCATTTAGGACAGGGAACGAGGTACTCAAAGAGGAATCGAAGTAATTAAAGTTTAAGGCTCTGGACTTTGAGAAAATGTTACCATCCTGGACTGAATCCTCAAAGAAACTTGAGGAATTACAAGGAATGTTAAAAAGTCCTAGTTATAGAATCGGGCTAGGATACACCCCAGAGCCCCAAAACACTATACCTCAGTCCAAAAGATCCATTAAAATTATCAGATCCTCTAATGCAGAGGAGGAGGTGGAACCTCGGTCCTCACTAACCGTGGATAGAAGAAAGTTTGGACTTGGATATAAACCAAGCTTCCAAGGATCTACACAAACGCAATGCAAGCACACGAGATTTCCCCAAAAATTAGGAAGTCATTAGGGTACTCTTCGAGTTGGAAGCCTAAGCCTAAAACTCGAAAAGAAGTTGTATCCAAGGAAACAAGTAAGAATAACCTTGGGTACCGGAACCAGTTCCAAGGAAGTTCCGGTACTCAATGTAATCGCCCTTACCCAACTAAAACCCATCATTCGGGGCCTAACCATCAACGTCGGGGCAACCCTCGACCTAAAGTACTTATAGACCTATACAGTGGGATACATTTCAAGCTCATCCAAATTTGGGTACCCAAAAACTTACTGGCTCAAGGACCCAGACACATGTTGGGTACCGTTAACCGACTTTCTAAAAGTTTACGAGAATGAGATCATCCGGGCTTGTTGGTATTTGGATAGCAGTTGTTGCAAGCACATGACATGGAACCAAGGGTTCCTCACCGACAACAAACCATGCACTAGCCAAACTGTCATGTTTGGTGAAAATGGTAAAGGTAAAGTCATAAGGAATGGTAAGCTTGTCTATGACAACTTCACACTCGACAACATATGTCTTGTACAACTTAATAAGCATAATTCAGCTATGCGACAACAGATACGTTTGTGACTTTAAGAAGGATAGATGCAAAGTCCTCAATCCTTCAGTAAAACGGTCCTCATTTGTTGGAGAACCAATGGAACCTATACCATCAAACTAGGTGAACAATTAGTGCCATGACCAATATGTCTAGTAGCCAAGAGCTTAAGAAGTTGGTTGTGGCACAAAAGATTGAATCATCTGAATTTCAGAACCATATCCAGGCTAAACTCAAATAACTTAGTACTTGGTTTACCCAAGATACGTTACTCTAAAGAAAAGATATGTACGACTTGTCACTGCCTAGATCTGTTACATATGGACATTTTTGGTCCTATACCAGTGCCAAGTCTAGGTGGGGTCAAGTCACCCTGTAATAATAGATGACTACTCAAGGTACTCTTGGGTATTGTTTCTTAGAACAAAAGACCAAACTCCACTCATGTTGATCAAATTACTTAACACTACAAAATGAGCAGAACCGGAAGGTCAACATAACCAGGAGTGATAGGGGTACCAAATTTTTAAATTCCACACTTAACGATTTTATTGAGAACCATGACATTCGCCATGAGTTATCTTTTTTCAGGACACCACAACAAAATGGAGTTGCTGAAAGAAGAAATCGTACGTTGAAAGAAGCAGCAAAGACTATGCTAGCAGATGCAGACATATCCCAGAAATTCTGGGCGGAGGCAGTAAACACAGCGTGCTACACTCAGAACCTCTCAATGATTTGCAAGAGTCTTGAGAAAAATCCTTACGAGATCTGGACGGGGAATGTGCCTCAGTTGGGTACTTCAAGACATTCGAAGCCGGTGTTACGTATACTTAAATCGAAGTCATCTTTCCGCCTTCAAAAGCAGAGCAGATAAAGGGTTCTTTGTTGGGTACTCTATCTACTGTGAGCAAGGCCTACAGGGTATTCAATTGCAAAACACTATCTATCGAAGAATCTGCTTATGTGGTGTTCGAGGAATCGCAAGAAGACAACTCTCCTACTATGATAAATCGTCCAAGTGAGATGCTAGAAAAGGAAGATATGGAGGAGTCGAGTGACAATGAAGGAGTGAATAAGTCAGCTTTAAGGCAAGAAAGCACAACGAGAACTGAGCCCTACATCGAAGAAGTAGTATTGGAAATTCTCGATACTAAACCAGAATCGGTCTGCAACCCTGAAGACAAACCACCAGAGGTGAACGTAGGACCAGATCTAGCAACCGCAGAAGGACACTCTAACGTAGTACAAGAAAATGCCGGTACGGAACAAGAATTCTCAGAGGATGCAAGTGCTGAGGGGGAACATATCAAGTGGAAGCGAACCAAACTTAATTATCCCTCAAAACTAATCATAGGAGATCCCAAGGTACCAATGAAGACCAGGAAATCTATTCAAAATCTGTTTAGCTATGCCTTTATCTCGCAAACACAACCTACCAAGGTTGAAGGCGCACTCAAGGATGACAGGTGGATTGCTGCAATACAAGAGGAATTAAACCAATTTGAAAGAAACGAAGTATGGACCTTGGTACCGCGACCCTTTCAGACAATGATTGAGACAAAATGGGTATTCAAGAACAAGGTAAATGAGGATGGCCTAGTCATGAGGAACAAAGCCACACTAGTTGCCCAGGGGTTTCGATAAGAAGAAGACATCGATTATGATGAGACCTTCGCACCGTTAGCGAGACTCGAACCCATAAGGATTTTCCTAGCATTTGCAGCCAAGGATTTCGAGGTATATCAAATGGATGTAAAGAGTGCCCTCCTAAATGACATTCTATCAAAAGAAGTATATGTTTCTCAACCTCCACGGTTTGAAAGTCATGAAAAGACAATCATGTCTATAAACTCAAGAGGGCTCGCTACGACTTAAAACAAGCACCTAGAGCGTGGTATGAGACGCTCTCAGGGTTCCTAGTGGACCATGGCTTCACTGTTGGAGTATTAGACAAAACCTTATTTCGGTTCACTAAGGGAGAACATCTATTGCTAGTACAAATATATGTCGATGACATTATATTTGGATCAACAGACCCCAAGCTGTGCAAAAGCGTATTTAAACTCATGGAAGTAAAATTTGAGATGAGCATGCTAGGAGATCTCAACTTCTTTCTGAGGTTGCAAGTAAAGTAATTGCCTCAAGTGATCTTCATTAGCCAACAAAAATACACCTTAGATCTTCTAAAGAAGTTTGGTCTTTAAGACTGTTCGCCGGCCACAACCCCTATGAGTTCATCTATCAAACTAGATAAAGATGAAACCAGTACTAAGGTAGAAATAACCAAGTACCGGGGGCTAATCGGGTCCTTGCTATACCTTACAGCCAACAGACCTACATTATGTATAGCGTATGCTTTTGCGCTAGATTTCAAGCTGACCCCCAGGGAGAGTCACTACATTGCAGCAAAAAAGAATTCTCAAATATCTTAAAGACACTACAAATGTAGGACTATGGTATCCTAAGGACTCCTCGTTTTCCCTATATGGATAACCATATGTTGACTATGCCAGGTGCAAGCTAGATAGGAGAAACACTAGGAAACGTGCCAATTTTTTGGAGACCGGTTAATCTCATGGTTCAGCAAGAAACAAACCTCGATTGCCACCTCAATGGCGGAAACTGAGTATCTTGCGGCTGGGAGCTGTTGCTCACAAATTCTGTGGATCCAACATCAACTTAAGGATAACAGTCACTAGGAGCTGTTGCTCACTCCCATATTTTGTGATAACACTAGCACCATCGCTATATCACACAATCCGACACTCAACTCAAGAACAAAGAACATAGAAATAAGGCATCACTTCATTTGCGATCATGTGCGCAAGAAGAATGTTCGCTAGAATATATGAGAACTGAGCAACAAGTGGCACACATCTTCACAAGGCCATTGCTTGAAGCTAAGTTTCTCACCTTCAGAAACGCTCTGGGGCTATTAGATCTCACAAGCACTTAGCTGAGGAAACAGTAAAACTCAAGTATGAGAGTACCGGAAATTATCTATTATCAGAGAACAGAAAACGGTCCCTAGAAGAATAAGGGGGAGTTTCTGTACTAAGAGAGAACTGGCTAAGGGGGAACGTGATTTTAACTCAAATAGACTTAGAATGTTATCAAGAAATATTTTGAAGAAATTCAAAGTAGCGGACCGAAGTCGTTTTCTTCAAATGAAGTTGAAAAGACACTGTCATTCTGACGCTGCCAGTCCGAGGATTTTCGCACGAGTAGGCAAATCACTCTGACAGATCATTAAATGCCAAAAATCACTTTATCCCGCCCATATCCTCTACTTAAAGACGTGACTCTTGACTTTTTCCATCATGCTATCAAATCTCAAACCCTAATTTCTTAAAACGCTCTCAAATCCTTCAACTTCCAAAACCTAAAATTTTTAATCTTCATACCCTTTCCAGAAAATCAAACCAAATGGCAACCAAATCATCTTCTTCCACTAACGCCACACCCCTAAACCCTATGGAGTTCATGAGCGCCGCCATCAAAGTCAACGTTATGGAGCTTCTGCAGTCCGAAGATGGCGAAGTCCGTCAAATGGCCACCTGCCTTTTGGACTCAGGTCTCGCGACCTTTCTAGGACAGCGAGCACGAGATCTACACCGATGATGTGCAGGAGTTCTACGTGCGAGCCATCATCCCTTCGTCCAACTCCGTGGTGTCGATCGTTAGAACGAACCACGTCGAGATTAACAAGGTTTGGTTCGTCAAAATCTTCGACCTACCAACCTCCGGTACTACGAATCTTCGGGAAGCTGTTGCAGATGTCAGGGACGACTTGAAGATCCACATGTCCCTCAGCGAACCGACTTCAAAGACTCCGGCAAGAAGATGGTCTTGAAGCCCGCACATCGTCTTCTCCATGACATTGTTGGCAAAGAGCTAATGGGCAAGGTTGGGGCATTCGACATGCTGGAGGGCGAAAAGATCGACACCATGGTGGCCATCCTGACCCATGCGAATCTTGACCGGGGCTCAATTATCTTTGAAGCCATCAAAGACGTTGTGATGACCAATAACCACGTCTTCAAAATTTAAGTCACACATGCTCATCAAGAAGATAAGTGGAGATAAATTCTCGGGGATTGCATGACGTCATCCTCTCTCCGATGAAAGGATCATCGGCCTCCACTCAGTACCGGAGGTGGTCCTGACCGAGCCAACAAAAGGGACCTAGCCACATGCGCTGACCATCATCCCAGTCTACACAACACATCAACCTTCCAAGAAAAAGAAGGTTGCTCAAACAACAAGTACTTCTTCCCCACCGTCCAAGCCTGCAAAAAAGAAGGTGGAGCAGAAGAAGCTACTAGCTGCGCTACTCCAGTCAGTACAGGTCTAACAGACATATTATCCATCTGTTAGGACCGACTCCGCCGAGGCACCAACTTCGTCACCACCTCTGCTTAAGAAGAAGCTGCGAAAAGTGGCGGATATACTTGCAGAGACAACGACGCCCCAAAGTGATAAAGGGGCCGCCTCTCCGGTCCTTACTTAGATCCTCCATCAGCTTATGGAAAGATCCTCAGACATAAGACCGGAGACGACACAAGTGCAGGTACCAGACCTATCGTCCAGAGTGAGTCTCCTCCGGAGACTCCGATAGGGGGCACTGATGAAGTTACAGCCCCCAGAGGGGTCCCAAAGCCAGGCGTGGCTGTGGACCGACCTGTGACAACTGTTAATCCCATCTTGCTGCCTGTTGTCATCAGGGAACTCACTGATGCCTCCACCAAGAAGAAGAACCAAGATGGAGGCACAGACAAGAAGAAATTCAGTCCTCCCAAGCAATCATACTACGACGTGGTGATGCAGGCCATTGAAGATCAAATCAATGAAGTCACCACGGATGCCATCCAAGAATATGAGGACTGGTGGGCTGTCAGGATGGGGACGTCGTTTGCCAAGATCTGAAGAACAATTGCCAGGCCATGGCGATCGAAAACCGGCTGCTGACACGGTTATGATTAGAGTCAGCCCCTTCTCTAATCCAAGGACGTGAACTGCTAGAGGTACAACTGCATCATCAACAAGTAACTAATATCCTTAGTGATCGAGAGTCACACTACGACCCCAACTCTAAGGATGCCCGCCGCGTAGTCAAGGTTATCAAGAGACTTCATGCTGGCATGGTGGGAGTTGAGTCACGATTGAGAGCTATTCGTGAGGAGCTTAAAGCACGGGGACAACTTAACTCCATGACTCTCAGCACTTTCAGGACTGGACGCATCAGAACTTCCCAAACACCGATCGCCAGTCCCCGAGTTGGCATGTCACCTGCACCCGTAACAGTGGAGCCAACTTCGGTCCTTGCCATCATGCACGCGGTCCTGCCGAGACTGTCTAGCCCTGCCCATAAAGCAAAAAGCCCCACTACACTTCTGCAAGAGGCACCAGAGTCAGCTCAGTCCCTGCCAAGGACTCCTCTGGTTCCACAACAACAAATCGTCCTTCAAGCTGTTACTGAGGAATCTACACCTCCCCACTCGCCCCAAGGGAACGCCTCTTCGCCAAGGAACCCCTCTCTGTTGCCCCACCCACAGGGTGTGGTCCCCGGCTCTGTCCAACCCGCGCGCTCGTCGCCGCCACCACAATATGAAGACTCCGCGCGCTCGTCATCGCCACCACAACATGAAGACTGGGTGTGGACACTGCCGTGGAGGACCCTAATGTGGAGAAGGCCATGACGCCAGGACAACCAACTCCTACTCCCACTTCTTCCAAGTCCCGATCGGTACTGTGTTGGTGTCAGTCGATCTCGAAGCATGATATACGTGCGGCGTACCGATCGAGAACTCTCCAAGACAAGGCGTCAGCTTCAGGAAGCAAATAAGGACCATGGGATAGTGTTGCAGCGCGTGTAGGCCATCGTAACAAGCTAAGCAGAACTGACTGTCGGGCTGTAAGAAGTCAAAGACAAGCTATCTCAGGAGATGAAAGTGATCTCACCTCAGCTCGCCGCCGTTGTGGAACATCTGTCCTCACAAGGCAACACCGGAGCTGTGATTGCCAAAAAGGGGGAAGGAAAAAGAAAGACCGTCGCCGCCGCAGCATCCAAAAAGCCGCCGGTTCCTAACTCTAAAACTACAAGGACAGTACTGAACCCTACTCCGGTACCCGCAATGAAGAGAGTAAGAACCTCAACCTCATCATTTGCCGACCCTATATTTCAGGCGCCAAGTATCAAGAGCGATGAGGCTAGGGCAAAAGCTATTGCCCTAGTGATTCCTAAGGATCAGCTTTAGCCCGTCGGTCCTGTGGGAAGAGCTGAGGCACGAGCTGGACCCCTTGAATGCATATACCCAGCGAGGGTACTTAGGGACATAGCGGCAAATCTCACCCAAGACCAACTCCTCGAGCTCATACGTCTACACGACATCAAGACTGCCGCTTGTGGAAGAGCTCTGACGCAACATGAGTTGGCAAACTCGCTAAGGGAAGCAAGAAGAAGAGGTGAGGCCTGAGAAGACTGCTTTTTGGCGGAGGTTTTTGTCAATCACCAAAAAGGGGGAAATTGATGAGCTATCTAAAGTTTTGGTGATTGAACTGAGTACCGGAAGCAAAGACGAGTACTGGAAGCAAGGGCGAAGATCGAAAGCAAGGGCGAATACCGGAAGAAAGAGAATAAAGAGTCAAGGCGGGACATAAAGGACAACAGGAAAACAAGAGAATTGAATGCAAGGTTGCAGGGAGTACTGGAACCGAGGGCATAAAATTACCCAATGTGGTAAAATCAGTACTTTGACACAAAGCAAAGACTGAGCGCAACAGAACCCGAAACGGGAAATGAAGTTAATGCTTCTAAGGCCAATTCAAACGTTATGGGCACAACGACTAGTTTGATGCGAGCAATATAAATAGCTGAAAAGCCAAATAAGAAGAATACAAGGAACAAGGGAGCGAAATACAAGAAAGAGAAAAACTTGAGTTTTGTTGTGTGTTTTGTATATTGTAGAACATTTGTAATCAACTGACTGTAACAAGCAGTTGTGAGTATAGCTGCATGTTGTACTTGTGTAAAGTAAACCATACTTCTAAGAATACCTTCCTTAAGGGAAAAATGGGTGACATAGGAGTTCATTAACACTCCGAACTTCCATAAACAAACACTTGTCTATTTCTAACAAACAAACACGAACACCAGTACTAAGTAGTAATCACTTTCGTGTTACTAGTTAAGATTGAGAGAATAAACAGTGAGAACCGGAACACACATCGAGTACCGGATAAAAGCGATATGCAGAAAAAGAAATAAAAATCTTTAAGTGTTCATTCACCCCCCTCTAAACACTTAACCTCCTGGTCACGATCCTTACATGTTCCTTTCGCTTTAGGTCCATCGTACGCCGTGAGAATGTCATCTTTCTTCGCATTGACACCTACTTTCGTCCGATCTCGTCCCACATCTCCTTCGTTGTCGACATGCTATCGACTTACATGTATATGTCGATCGGGATGGCTTGGAGTAGGTATATTTTTGCGACAAGATCGGCTCATGCTCGTAGCTTATCCGCGTCGGTGTATTCCGCAAGTGCTTTTAATTGTCTAGCCTCAAGAATGGGAGGGACGTTGTTGGGGGCACTTTGACCGGTTACCGAAAATTGAGTGGGTCCCTCGAAGATTGACTTAAGAATTCCCGATGCCGTTCCTTGCTTTCATGGAAATTATAGGCCTCAAATCACCTAACTAACAACAATATTGGTGAAGAATCGATGAAGAACGCTAGAAATACCTTAAGTGCGTGTGAGTGTGTATTTTGATAGCTTTAAGGTACTTTGGCGGCGTGTATTTTGATAAAAATAATTCTTAATGATAAAAGTGTACGGTTTTATTATTATACCCTTGTATTAGGATATAAGATACTTGGGCCCCTAAAACCCCATTACAACAAGTATATCATTAGTCTCTACAATTTGGAGATTAGTTCACGTAAATTTAAAGCACAATACTAAGACTTAAATAAATTACATTGGACACAAATGTCCAATCTTCAAGTCGTGCTCTGGAGTCTTTGTCTTGACTTTTTTCTTTTTTCTCTTCTCTTTCCGGGCGAAGAAGGACTTTCGAAATCCTAGAGCGAGCTCGTATTTTGGATGCTATTTCTCAGCTCCAGTCTGTCATTGATCTTTTCAATAATGGTTTCGATTATTGGTCCTTCTTTAAGTCCAAGATCCTTGGAGTATTTCCTGGGTCCCAACAAGGCATGTTGCTTTTGAAGCTTTTTCTTATAACCTTCAGCGTCCCGTCAGAGAACTTCAAGATCACCATCACATGAGTCGTCTTCTCCTTTTGTTGGTAGTAGGTGACTCCCAACTCTGGATGTATAAAAAGATGGTTCTCTGGGTAATGCTGCAGCTCTTGTTCACAGGTCTGAGGCACCATCATGTTCACTTTCTTCATGTTTCTTTCCAAAACAATCTGAAAGTCTTCAGCGATATGGTAGTTGATTTGCCTCAGCATGTAACGCTTCAAAGTGTTGAATCCCTCCCGATATTTGTGGTTCCTCTGGACGAATTTCCTATACATCCCAAATAGGTTGGTTACTTTGTTCGGAGGAAGGTTTGGGAGTTTGGCGTCCAAGATCTGGTCCTTCGAGCGTCCACTCTGACCACAAAAAAGACGGGAGTAGGAAACCCGTCGTAGGTATACTCCACTTCTACGAGTTCAGTAATGAGAGCCTTCTCCTTTTCTGGTACTTTCAGCTGCGCCAACGAAAGTCTTCTTTTATGTTGTCAGCTGTGAGAGCATGAATCGATGGTTGAACCCTCACCTCGTATTTTTCAGGTGCATGAGGCCTCGGAGGATCAGCTCGTCGGTAGGTTTTATCTTCTCGGGACGCCTCCAGATGTTGGGACAATAGTCTTCGAGAAAGGGGGCGGTGATCCTCTTGTTCTCCCAGCATGACTAACACCGTGCCTTTGGTCAGGTTCGACGTTTCCTTTACTCCATCATTGAATAGTTCTGGGAGTTCGGGCATCTCTGGTTGGTGGTCTTCGCTCGTCTCTTCTTCTTATGGGTCAAACGAGAAGGAATCCGCCGCTAGCCTTTGTAGAAAGTATCTGATGTGGTCGAGGCATAGGCGGGTTTCTTCTTTTGTCTCCGTTCGGTGCATCCACTCCTCCTCTAAGATGTATTTTTAGATGTACAGTTGAGGGTTGGAGGGATGTTCGGAGGTAGTGCTTCGGAGGATTCCACAGCCGACGATCGATACGGACCCTCGCTTTCACTCGGGGGTGCTCCGGGGTTGGGCTCGACTGGGTCCGCCGTGGGAGCAACTATGTTTTGGGAGCGATGGTAGGTAATGATTACGGACTCCGTCGGGTTTGCATGACGCATAAGAGCCTCCGAGATGGCATCGACTGGTAGAACGACTCTCAAGAATTCTCCTTTGCCTTTTGGAAGTATTGAGTATGGAAGTGGATAACTCTGTGCGTCTTACAGTGGTTTCAGATTGGCCGTGATGAAATAGCTGATTAGAAGCGGGAGCCACTGGAGATGTAGAACGACTTGGACTTTCTTTAAGTTGTCCCGCATTTGGATTTGGTCCTTGAGATCATTCCAAACTAGCTGTGTTTAGTCAACGTTACGGCTAAACATCAGGTCTATGTGGATGCACGCAACGTTGACGTTTCCTCTGTCGAACCCCATATACTTGGGTGACAGGCATTTGTTGAGGTAATCCCCGTAACGGAGCCACTTAGGCTTTTCGTTGACATCTCGCTCGTATGAGGCTCGAGCAGATGGCCCATTACAATTGTTGGAGTTGATGTTACAGCGGTGAGACTTCCCTCCAATCCTCGAACAACATCCATAAAGGATGCGCCTATGGAGGTTCCAATTAGGTCACGGAGGCCTAAGGTGATAGGTGTATGTGTCCTAAAGGGTGGAAAAAATATAGGTAAAGTGGGCGCATGATCTAATGTGAACAAGGAGAGAGCGGTGGTCAGGGGCTGAGAACAACATGTTTCAAGATCTCCTAGCTCCGAGTGAGGTGGTGATAGCATATGAGGGTCCCCATGAGTGAGACATCCGATAGTTGGGAGATGGATGAATGATCGAGTATAAGTAATGAGTGCGCCATTGGACTGGATGTGGCGACTTCTACTTGGAAGTCCAACACATCGACTTCTGATACTATGGGGCTAGTCCGGCTTGTTGTAGGTACTGGGTCAGCAATGAGGGCATCAATGATGAAGCTAGTTATTAGTGGACTTGCTTCATTTTTATCTCTCGCCGAATGTTTATGAGTGGGCGTTGATAATCCTTTGATTATGTGGCTTCAGAGGATTCCACAGCCGATGAACGCTTATGACCCTCACTTGCACTCGGGGGTGCTCCAGGTTTGGGCTTGGTTGGGTCTGCCGGAGCCGTAGGAGCAGTGATGATGGCAGACTCCGTTTGGGCTCGGTTTGGGCCCGACGGTAAGCAATGATGGCAGACTCCGTCGGGTTTGCATGGCACAACGGAGCCTCTGGTATCAGCATCAGTGGATAGAGAGGCTCTCGTGAATTTTCTTTTGCCTTTGGGAAGTACTTGAGTATTGGCAGTGGATAACTCCGTGCGTCGTGCAGTGGTGGTATCTCCGGATGGCTTGTAAGGAAGTAGTTGATCAGAAGTGGGAGCCACCGGAGATAAGAAATAACTTGGACTTTCTTCGGATTATCTCGCATTTGTATCTTGTCCAGAAGGCCGTTTCAAAAGAGTTGAGCATAGTCAACGTTGCGGCTGAAAATTATCCCGTGATAGATGCTCGCAGCATTGACGTTCCCTCTGTCGAACCCGGTATGTTTAGGTGACATGTATTTGTTGATGAGCCCGAAAAATGTTCTCCATGGGTGAGGGATGACACCCAGTTGATAGTAGGAGAGCATTTTAGTTCAGTGGCGTAGCAGATGTGCTTGAAGTCTTGTAGTAGTTCGGCGTCGGTGGGCGAAGGCTCGTATTCTTTGCTCATGGGCAGCCCGAGAACTCATCGGAGAATAGTCTTTCTTAATACCACGTTTTTTTATTGATCGTGTCCTTCAATTTCAGAGAGTTCTTTGTCTTGGACTTCCTCAGTTCCCCCAGAACTGTTGCAGGTAGACCTCGGGGACTTGTGTTGTGAGGGAGAAGGCCGGCCAGAGCGGGTGCTCTTTCAGGATGACCACTACGACCTCGTTCTTGCATTTGAACGTTGCAAGGTCGAGGCCGGAATTATTTCCTTTAATTTGTATCCGTTGGTCCTGAGGATATATTGTATTTGAAGAAGAGGCCATCGATCTAAAATATGGACAAAGAAAATGAAATGATTAGTTAAGGATCAAAGATAAATGTCCAATTTTGTGGGTGTTTTGTTTGTTTCTTTGTATTGAAATTTAGATTTATGACTTATGTGTTTGGAGTTTGTTAGTATTAAATTTTTGCTAAGTCCCGGGATTGAATATTTAGCTTGAATTTTGATGCAGAAACGTCATCTGCATAGTTGAAATTTTTTGAAGTGTTGGTGCGAAAACATTTGTTTGCGTTGTTGAAAATTTTCAAAGTGTTTGGTGGGAAAACTTTTTTTGCGTAGTTGAATATTTTTTATTGTTGGTGCGAAAACGTTCGTTTGCGTAGTTGAAATTTTCAAAGTGTTTGGTATGAAAATGTTGTTTGCGTAGTTGAAAATTTTCGAAGTGTTGGTGCGAAAACGTTCGTTTCCGTAATTGAAAATTTTCAAAGTGTTTGGTGCGAAAAGGTTGTTTGCGTAGTTAAAAATTTTTGAAGTGTTGGTACGAAAACGTCGTTTGCATATTTGAAAATTTTCAAAATGCTTGGAGCGAAAGCGTTGTTTGCGTAGTTGAAAATTCTGGAAGTGTTGGTGCGAAAACATTGTTTGCATATTTGAAAATTTTCAATGTGATGGTGCGAGAACGTCTGAAGATGACATTTAAAATTGTGCTCATTTATTTGTTATCCTTGTAATTAGGGGCGTAACTTATATATTCAATAGTGTAGGACTTAGTTGTATTATACCATGTATATAGGTATATATAGCAATGTACACTATTGATTTCTATAGAGAAAGTTATTAGAAAAAATCCGAAAGGCTTGCAATTCACATTCTAGAGAGAGACACACACAAAACACTTTCTCACACTAAGATTGTTTCTCTCGTGTTCTTCATCGAAGATATTCGAGCAAAGGTATCAAATCTTAGATTTACACTCGAATATCTAGAATTCATGCATATGATATACACTAGTTGATAATCTAGGACCTAACAATTGGTATCAGAGCACATCGTGATTGTTTTGGATTGAATTTCGTTGTTTTAGATCAAACGCACGCGAACTGGAGATTTGATCTATGTGCTGAATTCTACGAAATTTGTTATTGATTCTGATGCGAAAGAGATAGATTACATGTTTCGAATGAATCGCGTACTTATTTCAATCGCTTAAAACATCGAATTTATCTGATTTTTGATTTCGATTTGTTTTACTGTTTGCGATTGCGGTTTGAAAACGATTTGATTTTCATCAAAATTGATATAATTTGATGTAAAATGTGTTTAATCTTGTGTTTGTTCCTGTTCAGTACCCAAATTCAAGTGATTACCCAGAATTTTAGTGTTTAATTTGATGTTTCCTAGTTGAATATGTGATTTACTACTATTCCATTGAACTATGCATTGTGTTCTTCGATCGTTTTTCGATCGGAAATTTGGCTCGAAAATCTTTTTCGAGTAGTTCTCTGGCGCAAAAGTTTTTCGATCATTTCACTATTTTCGCTACTTTCACTCATATATTGGCGCGAAAAACATTATTTTTTATTATTAGTTTTTCGATCCTCACACAATAATTTTTTCGAGCGTAACTAAGCGTAAAATTTTTGGACTAATACTGTTTGTTAGGTCCTATTATATCAACTAACGATCAATCTATGCATGAATTCTAGATATTCGAATGAGAAATCTTACGAATTACCTTCGGTCGAATATCGTCTTTGTAGATCTTGAGAGAGAGAGTTTTTCGATTACTTTTCTCTCTCTTAGAATGTGAATTCAATGCTTGTGATTTTTTCGAAATGAACTTGTGTTTTCCTTTATTTCGATAGTGTATATTGTATTTATACCTATTTACATGGTATATTTACTATGTAGTCATACACTATCAAAACTATGAATTACGCCCCTAATTACAAGGATAACAAAATAACAAAGCAAAATTCTAATATCTCTTCAATCTTCCCCTTTGTTCTTGTCTTCATTTTAGCTCCCTTTATCCTTGTTGAGCGTATAACGTTTTCCTTAATCCCAATGCTGTCTCGTAATGTCGGATAGCATTCCTCAGCTCCAAGCTCTCATTAATTGCATCCAGAAGCTCATTTAGGAGCGGGGCCTCTTCTTCTCCAAGATCCTCGAAGATCGTCTCTTCAGTGATCTCAACCAACCTCTTCTGGATATTCATCCTCACTAGTTTTAACGTCCCATCACAGAATTTGTGGATTTCTGACTTCATCATAGCTTTCGTCTTTCCAATAATTGGATTCCGATAAGTTATGACCTTCTTATTATTATTCTCTACATCAATTTAAAGGTCGTGTGCGGTGTGATACTTGATCTGTCGCACCATGAATCTCTTTAACCCCTCGATTCCTTCTATCTTGATGTAACCGGAGGACGTCTGATATTTTCTCTTGTACATTTGATATAGACGTTAGACCTCGTCCGGTGGAAGGAAGGGAAGATAGCTCTCATCTATGTCTTCTCGAGTGCGGTTGCTGTCCGCTCGCTCAATGTGATATATTGGGGTTGGATAACTTCCAATCGAGTGCGAAACGTCCACGAGTTAGAGGATCGGTGGCTTGTCCCTGAAGTTTTTCTTGAGTTGATCCGTTGAGATGCCACTTCGATCTGGACCAAGATAGTTAAGCATGAAGATGTGCTCCATCTTCTTCCTATCTTCCCAATGAGAGATACCCTGTAGATTCAATTCATTGAGCTTCTTTATCCGGTTAGGAACCCTCCATATCTGCTTCCTAATATCTTCAATGAACGGAACCTCAATCCGTATATTCTCCCACGGCGTCTCGACTCTAACTGTCCCTTTTGATAAGCGGGGAGGAGAGTCGACTCTATGCATGATCATATCTGGTAGTTCGTGGAGAGCGGAGTTGTAGTTCTCGCCTTCTTGAAGTTCTTCATCTTCAAGCAACACCAAGTCCACATAAGCTTGTTGTAAGAAGTATCTGACGTTGGAGAGTCGGGCTTGAACAGCTTCCTCTGGTTCCCATTGCGTCATCCACTTCTCGTTTAAGATATAATCATCTACGATCGCATGTGGATCGTAGACGACTGCTTCTTGTTGGTTTAGGAGGAGGTTAGAGGGGGGGGACTGGATTTGGATTTGTTGGAGAGGGAGGTAGTGTGTGGGATGTGGTGGGAGATGTGGTTGTTTGTTGGTGGGTCGTGGGTTGTGTGTTTGGTGGGTTTGTGGATGATCCTCCAGCTTCTTGAGTCGTTGTCTGTTTCTCTCGACTCAGACCACGGCCGCTGCGTGTGGTCCTTTGCCTTTTCTCCCCCTCATGACGATCCAGATCAACATGATCATCATGTCTTCTTTTGGTGTGGGAGCTTTCTTCACGGCACCTTGTTTGGGAGGGCGGCTCAGGTTTATCAACCAGCCTTTTGTAGAGACTCTCCTGAGCTGGGGTCCTGGTCTCTAACGCTAGGAAACGAAAATAAGGATGTCATGAAGTTGGGTGATCGGGATAGTGTATGGGTTGATGATGGAAAATGATTGAGTTGGGGTGGTGAGGGTGGGTGGTGGGGGGGGGTGTATGGTGGTGGTTAGAGGTGGTGAGGAGACGAGTGGTGTGGGCTTCGCACGGAACAGCCTCTGAGACTGGTGCTTTCCAGGTATCCCGTCGGGTAGTCTCAATGGCTTAGAGCATCTGTCCATCAGTCGATCTTCAAGTGAATAGATGGCTGTGGGGAGGACTTCTTGTAAGCGTTTCTCCGTCACGATCATCGGTGGTGTTGGAGTGGGGCCAGGGAGGCTCTCCACTGTCACAACATCGGAAAAAGTTTCCGATTTCCCGCCTGGTAGAGGTCTTGAAATTCCGGAACGTCCAAGGACATCCGTTATCAACCATGAAGTCACCACTTCAGTGGGTTGGCCTATTGTTTGCTCCGAAGATATCGGGGATCCAACAGGGCTTTCATCCAATCCTTGAGATGATACAATATGTATCCCCTCAATGGGTGTTGAAACAGATTCAATTTGAATCTGTGTGGTTGGCTAATTCGTTGTTGGTGGAGGAGTTGCCAACGAAGCCATTTGCGTAGAAGGAGATACAGACGAGGCCGAGATTTGCTGTCGGCGTGAGCCCCTTCTTTGAAGTCTGTATTCTTCATCAGATTCGGTGGCCTCAGGAGATTCGTCTTGAGGGACACCTTCGAGCTCAACAGCCGGTGTCTCTGTCTCCTGAGCCGGGGCTTCGGGCTCGGTTGTTTCCACCAAGGATGCCCGTTGAGAAGGCGCCGGAGCTTGATCCACGGCCTCCGTAATGGAGTTATTTTGACAGTAGTCCTGGTAGGCCTCGTCAGCTGGATCAGCTAGGCTGAGCAGCTCCAATGGGATCAGCATCGGTTGGAGTGCTAGGTCGGCTAACTTCGAGTTATGAAAGAAGCGAAGACGATGCGAGATATAACCTCCAATAGGTGATAGTCGCGGGATCTCCGGATGTACGTCCATGAAATGGGTGATCAGCACCGGAAACCACCGGACATATGGAAGATACTTCGCCTTCGATTTAGTCTCCCTCTGACGTAAATGTCGATTTCTAGGTAAAGCATGAGTTAATCTGGACTTGGAACGATAAAAAAACAGTTGCGAATCAAAATATCATGATTTTAACCCAAACGATCGAGTTTAAACATGTTAATTTGAGAGTTTAAAATCGTTTCAGTCGAAAAAAGTATCAAAGTAAAATTTTCTTCAAGTGTTTTTAAGAAACAATTTGCGAATCGTGCGTTTTTGACTGGAAAGAGATCCGAAATGGGTTTCTACCTTCGAAATCGATGAGTCTCGGAAGAAAATTACTGAGATAAGAGTGATTTTGATGAAATCGCCGAAGAGAGTTCGAAGAGAGTTTGGAAGTCGAAAAGTTTTTCGATTGAGAGAAGTTGCGTGTGAGGGAGTTTTTCGATCGAAAAAGTGGTATTAATACTTTACGATCGGGTAAGGTAAAAAAATACTTTGGGACGTAAAAATGTTTTGGGCTTTCGTTAAAATTTAGGTTTGATTAAACTAAAATTTAATCCTTTATGGATGAACCCAAAAAAATTGCATAATGCTCCCTGTATTTCTGAAATAAATGGAATTTTCTCCCAATGTTGATGAAATTCAACACTTGATTCCTCGGATGAGCTCGAAATATTCTGTGATACTTAAAAAAATATTAGAAGTCGTGTTTTGCAAGTAAATCATATAGGAGATAAGAACAAATTCTCATGTAAAACTCCTCCTCAACAAATTTACGTTTTAACTTTTCGGCATTTAAGCACACAGTTAATACAATTTTGCAAATGAAAATTTATTACTTAAGCACAAGTAACGCATTTAAGCAATTCAGCATAGATTCATTAAAATTTTACGTTTTTCAGGAAAAATTTCGCATTTTATCAATTCTGAACCAATGCATGTATTAATACATTTAAAATGTGCGAATAATATTTTCAAAAAAAATTTCAATAATATTTTTGTTTTGGGGTCAGATTTTCCATTTTGAACATTGACACGCAAAAATTTCTCATGACATGTAGAATAATAATTTTTCGTCAAATCATGTAACTTAACTAATATTCTAAGATCATAGTATGAGTCATTTTGACAACTCTCGCAAGTTTCGCTCATGGCACTCTATTTATTTTTATCATGCAGATGTTTAGTAGATATATCACTCATATCAACACGACAAAATTATATCAATTAATTTGTTATCGTAGCATATTTAATCAACTTACCAAGTGAAAGTCCACCATTTTGAATCAAAGGGACTTTGAAGGGATTATTTTTAGGCTATGACTAAAAGGGTAGGATAATTTTGAGGATTAGTGAGCTTAAAAATTTCAATTCCGGGGGCTCTTTTTGAAATTCATTTCTGCGCCTTTTGCTTTTCTTTTCTTCTTTACAAAACTTTGAGAGATGAGACCTTCTTTTTGGGCCGAGACCGTGTTCTTTTCGAAGGTTCCACAGTAATGGAATTCGAAGCCCAGGCCGTGCTCCTCTTCTCGTTTTCTCTATATATAAAATCTAGATAATCGTTGGAGAAGCTCACTTCGAGGTGCTTCTCTTCTAGGAGTATACGAGATTATCTAGGAGAAGTTCACAACGAGATCCGTGTTTCTCTTCTATAATGATTGAGACTTTCATCACATGCATCTCTTTTTCTCCCCCTCTTTTTCTTGATCGAGCAACCCCGAAACTTATGAATAAGGTTGAAGGCGGGTTTCAAAAGGAAAAGAATGTCGGAGAAGGCTCAAAGGGGATTTCTAGAGGTAAAAGTAAAGGATTTATAATTTTGTGTCAAGTGAAACAAACGAGGCTCTTTGAATAAAAGAAAGTCCCATGAATTTTTTAGACAAAGAACTTAATCATATATCAAAGAAATATTTTTGTGAGTATTTCAAAATAGGCAAAATTATCGTCATCCCCCATTTTTTTATTTTATTATTATTATTATTATTATTATTATTATTATTATTATATATACTATTGTTTATTTTTATTCATCTTTTTATATAAAAAAAATTGAAAGATAGAGTTACGCAAGATAATCAAGGAAAATCAAGAAGCACATAGAGTATCATATAGTAGCATAATAGAGCATGTAAAGTACATTTCAAGTAAGATTGAGATTCAACATGCCTAACTTTGCAATAAGGAATTGAAATCATTTTTCATCCAATGCCTTAGTGAATAGGTCGCCAAGTTGAAACTCTGTTTTTACAAAAGACATATCTATAATGCCATTTTCTACACGATCTTTTATAAAATGACAGCGAATATCTATGTATTTCGTGCGTGAATGATGAACATGATTGCAAGTAATGGCAATAGCACTTTGAGAATCACTGTAAATGGGAATGTTATTAAATTCAAACCCGTAATAGCGTAGTTGTGTCCGCATCCATAGAACTTGCGAGCAACAGCTGGCAGCCGCGTTGAAGAGAATATTAGAATTGTGCTTTATTATTTCATTATCCTTGTAATTAGGGGCGTAATTAAAAGTTTTGATAGTGTAGGACCTAATAGTAATTATACCTTACATATAGGTATAAATATGATGTACACTATCAAAGTTAATACAAGTTTTATTATTCAGAAAAATACAAGTATCGAATTCATATTTTAAACGAGAGAACACTTTCGAGAAACTCGAAAAAGCTAACAACATCTCTCAAGATCTTCAACGCGGATATTCGAGCTAACGTAATTCGTAAGATTTCTTACTCGAATACGGAGAATTCGTGCTTAGATTGCTTGTTGATTGATGAATCGGGACCTAACAATTGGTATCATTGCGAATCGTGATTGATTTTGGATAGAATTCGCAATTTTCAGATCAAAATAATATTTTCCAGATTTTTCGATCGAAAAACTTACGCGACTTATATTTTTATCAATATGCTTAATGTGCGAATTTTGTCGTTGATTTTGCTGATTAAGTGATAGATTATATGTTAGGATTGATTTACGTACTGATTTCAATCGCTTAGAACATCATATTAATTCAGATTTTCGATTGAGATCGATTTTTACGTTTGCGATCAAGTTTTGAGTCCGATCTGATCTTCTTAAATCTCGACATATTTTGCTATTAAACGTGGTTGATTCTGTGTTTGTTCATATTTAGAACTTTTAAACGAGCGATTATCCAGAATTCAGCACCTAAATTGAACATCTCGATTGAATCTGGAATTTTTATTGTTACATTGAACTTAGCTGTTCTTCGTTCAGTTCTTCGATCGAAAAACTTGGATCGAAAAATATTTTTCGACCAAGTTTGCAGCCGAGAAATTTTTCGACGACAAACACTATTTTCGAGTGTTTTACTCAAATTTAAGACTCGAAAAACATTATTTCAATAATTAGTTTTTCGGTTCATATAAAATACCTTTTTCGAGCGAATAAATTTTTCGATCCAAAATTAGCTCAACATATTTTCGATCGAAAATATTCCATCGAAAAATTTTACAGTCAACAATATGAGTCAAAACTAAAAACAAAGTTTTTCGATCACTAGTACTTTTTCGATAACATTATTCGATAAGAGTTTTTGTGATCAACATAGTTTTCGACAAAATATTTTTCGATAAGATCATCTTTTCAACATTTTTCCGAAAATATTTTTCGATAAAGCATATAACTAAATCCTTAAACGTTCGAAAAACTTTTTCGATTAAAAAGTTTAATATTTTTAAATCGAAAAACTTTACTGCTCGAAAAACATTTCGCCCACTGCATTTTTAATAGAAATAAAAAATTGTGAACTTCAAAACTTATGAAAAATATTTGTCTCCGAACTATCAATTTTGATACTCAATATTTTCGATCAATAATTCAAATTTCTTTAACAATCTTGAAGTATCAATTTTTACTTACCAAATATTTTCGAAAACATAAGAATTTCTCTTTCACGACTGGATCATAGGTTCAAAAAAGAAATTATTTAAAGTACGAATCAAATATTTCTAACTAAGTTTGTCACTTGTGAAGCATTTTTCATTACGAATCCAAACTTTCACGAAGATCCTACCAATCAACAAGAATGGATGCTTACTCACTTGGAAATGATGTCCGCCCTCCAATTCTTCGAAGAGGCGAATACACGGTATGGAGAAGCCGGTTCATGAACTTCTTGGAAACGAATCAAGCCATAAATTTGATCGCGTCACTTCAAGAAGGTCCAGCTCAATTCTGGCTCATCCAAGAAGGAGATGCCACAACAATCCTCCTATTCCTGCTACCAGAAGACTTAAAGGTCCTGGTGAATACACCGAGGGGGAGCGTTTAAGAGCCAAAGCAGACTTGGGAGCCAAGACTTTCCTAATGCAAGGAATAGAATGACATCTATATGCAAATAGATAGTCTATCGAGCGCAAAAGCCATGTGGGACGAGCTCCACGATGATGCAACGAACCGAAGTTGGAGTCAAAGCAAAGAAAGCAAATATTCTAACAGCTTATGACTCTTCAAAGCCAAGACAGAGGAATCAGTTTATGAACTCTATCAAGATATCTAACTCTTCTTAATGAAAGAGGAAGATAGATATATTCAAGACCAACATGGAGGTCAACATCAGATTTCTTCTTCTCTTCAACCGGAGTGGAAGAAAATATCCATTCAGATCACGAAAAATAATGATTTGGATGAAATGGATATCCACGCCGTCTTTGATAATCTCGCTCCATGAAGAAGATATAAGCGAGATTCAAAAAGAACTAAAAGGCAAAGATCGACGATTCTATAGCACTTGTCTCTGAAAGAAAGCAAAGTCGATCTCGAAAGGATAAAAGTATCAAGCTGCCAAGTTCTTCAGAAGATGAAGGAGAGAATCTGACTCGGACTCAAACCTGATATGAAGGAGTTCAAGAAACAGTTAGCTCTCATTTCTATAATGATGAGTAAAAAGTATTACAAAAAGAAATCCTCGTCTTCGGCCAATAGACTTCGGACATCTGGCTCCAAGCAAAGGAAAGACCCGGCCGAGTCCTCAGAATCAAAAGTGTCAAAGAACCACAAAAATGTTTAATTGTGGAAAGGTCGACACTTCTTCCAGGGAATGCAAACTACCCAAGAAAAAGGACGGCAACTACTACTCCAAAAAATTCCAACTCACTAAACAGAAAGAGCTGGAGTAGCACTGATGGCAGAACAAGAGCATTGGCTGGAAGACACCACAGATTCTGAAGACGAAAATCTTGCGCTTATGGCATACCTCGACGACGCTTCAAATGATGACCCATCAAGGAGGGCCTGACGACGACGACGACAAAGCCTCCTCTCGTCACAAGAGGTACAATGTCTACTCCACATTATCAAACATGTTAGAATCGTTACAGGTTAAGTACACTAACATGAAAATTGAGCGGAAATGAACAAAGGAATTAGTAGAGAAACTAGCTCTAAGCGAAAGCAATTTCCCAAAGCAATTAGATAAGAAAATTCATCTCGAAATTCTCTTATCTAACGCTAAGGAAAAAATCTCTAGTCTTGAATTAACCATAGCTACCTCTGAGACAAAAATTACTGAACTTAATACGATTCTTATCGATTGTCAGAGAGACTTAGAATTTCTAAAAATAATTTCAAAGAATTTCTGACGAACGTAAGAACTTATTCAATGATTAAAACGTTAGATGATCTTCTAATAAAAAGGGGTCAAACGGATGAAACTATATTTCTAAATCAACCTCTTGATACATATTTTTATAATCCTAAAGAGGGCTTAGGTTTTAACAATCTATGTAACTTGAAAAAGGTCAATGTTAGACAATTACACGATATCAAGTATATGGGATTAGGTTTAACTTCTCTAATGGCATTCACTAATTCTTCCAAAATAAATGCTTTAGAAGAATCTAAACGACAAGCCACCGATAGGACTAACATTCCTTTTGACTACACCGACTTGAATAATAGTTACAAGACAAGAGATCACAACTTGTTTAGTTATTATAATTCATTATATCCCCTAGAAGATTTCTCTAACGACAAGGAAGATAATAGTGATCATTCTCAAAATTCTAATTTCTGTTATATTCCAGCTATTATTAGAAAAATAGCTGATTTAAACGCTTCCTTGGAAACAGAAAGAAAGAATTTCAAAGCTGAAAAAAACGAACTTTTACTGGAGATTTCAAATCTCAAAACTTCCTCTACTTAAAACTTGTCCTGATCTTATTTTGAAAGAAAAATCTTTAATGAAGGACAAGATTAAAACTAAGAAAAACTCTCCTATTATTTTTCAAAATATTTCAAAAGAAGATAAATCTTCTTTAGAAATTGTAAAGAGAGAAAACGAATCATTAAATGCTTCAAAAAGGAAAAAGATTTTTACTAACTCTTTTTCTACTCCATCAACAGGTAGAGTAGTAAAAGAGGTGAAGCATGCTAAGGAAAGAGTGCCTAGAATAAATTTCAGAAGAAAAATGATTTGTTATCTATTTCTTCTATGTCAAAAACTACGGACACTCGTACGAAGACAGCAATTTCTAGTATTGGTACTTCAAATTATGCGTTAAAGCCTATTATTTTTTAAAGCATAAACTTTGAAATTGGCTCTACTTCTAAAAACTATCCTCATCATTCTAAAACAAATGCAAGTCTTAAGTCTCGTCATAAACAAGATCCAACTATTAAGAAAGCTTATAGATCCATACATTCTTGTTCTCACCTAAGGTATCATGTACACGTATCAGCTTAACACCTTAGGAGACTAGCCAGAGAAAAGATTTTCTCCAGCAATAAGACGGATCAAATATTTGTTCGTGCTGAAATTAACCTCCCATGTAAGGTTCAACCACAATGGATTCCTAAATCACCACCTAGGCAAACACAAGCCAATAAGGCTAAATTGTCTAAAGGGGTACTACTTAAACCAACTTCTTCTAAGTTGGTTTGGGTACCTAAGCATTCTCATAGGTTAGGAACCAAAGATGAACAAACCTTAATTATCAAATCTTCTAATCCGAGAGGACCCATTCAAAAGTGGGTACCTAAGTTTCCCTAATTTTTTTCTATGCAGATCCATCATGTGTGGTATTTAGATGTTGCTCCACACACATGACGGGAAAACAAGAACTGCTGAGCAACTACCAAGATCGTTACAATGGCAATGTCCGATTTGGCAACAATGACTCAGCTCTCATACTTGGATTTTGAGACATTTTACTGCCAAATTTGACGATTAAAGATGTCTCTTACGTCCAAGGTCTCCAGCACAATCTGTTCAGCATAGGATAATTCTGTGACAAAGGATTTCTAGCTGAACAGTGTAGAGTTTTGAATAGTCAGAATCAAGAGCTTCTCACAGGATCACGAAGATCAAATCTATACACAATCAATCTGACAACAGTTCGACCTTCGACAGTTGTATGCCTCATCTCTCAGACAACAATCAAGGAACAACTTATGGCATCTACGTCTGTCTCATCTAAATTTAAAAGCTCTTCACAAACTCAGTGTTAAAAAGTTGGTCAACGGTCTGCCAACAATTTCATCTAACCAAGAGCATCACTGTTCGGCTTGTCAAATTTGAAAAGTGAAGCGAGCATCACACAAACTCAAGCAAGTTGCTTCTACATCTCGACCCTTGGAATTACTTTACATGGACCTTTGCGGACTAATGCGTACACAAAGCATCAACGGTCGAAAATATGTGTTCGACGATTATTCTCGCTACACATGGACAAGATATCTCCGAACTAAAAATGGGACAGGTGACTTGATAATAAGTTTTGTGAATACAACTCAGAATCTCCTGCAAAAGAAAATCAAGTAATCAGAACAGACAACGGAACTGAATTCAAGAATCAGCATCTCAACACCTTTTATCAATCACTTTGAATTATTCAACAATTCTCAGCCGCAAAAACGCCTCAACAAAATGGTGTCGTAGAAAGAAAGAACCGGACTTTAGTTGAAGCTGCAAGAACAATGCTCATATACTCCAGTCTCCCTCACTTTCTATGGGCTGAAGCAGTGAGTACGACATGTTTTACTCAAAATAGGACAATTATTCACAAACGCTTCGAAAAGACGTTATATGAGACAATTAATCAAAGAATCCCGAATATCTCATTCTTCAAAGTATTTGGTTGCAAGTGTTTTGTGGCCACCGATCGGGAGCATCGAAGCAAGTTCGATCCCAAAGCCTTTGAAGCCATTTTTGTCGGATATTCCTCTACTTCAAAATCATATCGCATCTACCTCAAGTCTTCTCGTACAATTCTTGAAAGCTACAACGTCACCTTTCAAGAAATTATGAAATTGGCTTCTGAACAAAACACTTCAGAACCCGAGCTTATAGGCGTGTTGGCACAAGGTCAACAACTTTCGGCAACTTCTACATCAACATCAAGTGAAGCAATTCCCGCTGACCATGAAGTTTTAGATTCTCTATTCGAACACTTTTATCGGAACAAGTCTCAAATGCCTGCTTCGTCTCACTCGACACCAAGCAGTGCCCCAGCTCCCTCAATGGAAGAAATTCATTTTGAGATTCCTTTTCTTCAAAATCCGACAAATGTTGGAGAGTCTACTAATTAAGAATCTTCATCTAGTGCTGCAGCTCCTATAAGTGCAGATGAGGAAATTCCTATCAATTCAACCTCTGAATTAAATTTCCCAACTATGAATGATCAACCCATTAATTCAGGATGTCTCGATCTATAATCCAATGACGAATATACTTCGGTTATTCCTCACGAACGCAAATGGACTCGAGCTCATCCTACTGACCAGATTATCGGTGATCCTTCAAGTGGTGTACGCACTAGGACTTCTACACAAAGCGGTTTAATCACATGCTTCCTAAGCCAAAACGAACCAAATAAGGTAGCCGAAGCTCTTAAAGATTCGGATTGGGTAATTGCGATGCAAGATGAACTCAACCAGTTCGAGCGTTTACAAGTTTGGACATTGGTTCCTCGACCACAAGGCAAAACCATAATTGGAACTAAATGGGTTTTCAAGAACAAGAAAAATGAGAACGGTGAAGTAATCAGGAATAAAGCACGGCTCGTTGCTAAGGGATACAATCAACAAGAAGGAATTGATTACGACGAGACGTATGCTCCGGTCGCCCGTATTGAAGCAATTCGCTTATTCCTAGCATACGCGGCTCACAAAGACTTCAAAGTCTATCAAATGGACGTCAAAACTGCCTTTCTCAATGGTGTATTAAAAGAAGAAGTTTACGTTGCTCAACCCGAAGGATTCATGCACGAGAACCATCCTGATCATGTATCGATTGGACAAAGCTCTCTATGGACTAAAAAAAGCCCCTCGTGCTTGGTATGATGTTCTGAGCGAATTTTTGGTCAAATCCAACTTCATCAGAGGAACAATCGGTACGGCCCTCTTCATCAAAAGGCAAGGCAAAGACTTGATGATCGTTCAAGTTTACGTTGATGACATCATCTTCGGATCGACGAATGAACGTCTCTGTCAGAAATTTGGTAATCTCGTGAAGACCAAATTCGAGATGAGCTTAATGGGAGAACTCCAATTCTTTCTTGGATTACAAGTCAAGCAACTCGATGATGACATCTTCATCAGTCACACCATTTATATCCGAGATATTCTGAAGAGATATAATCAAGACAAGAGCATACCGATGAATACTCCTATGTCTACTAATTGCAAACTGGATGCTGATACGTCTGGAAAGGCTGTCAACATCACCACCTATCGGAGCATTATCGGATCTCTTCTCTACTTGACATCTAGCCGACATTATATTTGCAACTTGCCTATGCGCCCGCTTTCAAGCCGACCCAAAGGAGTCCCACATGAATGCCGTCAAGAGGATTCTACGATATCTCAAAGGAACTCCAAACTTAGGGCTTTGGTATCCTAAAAATAATGACTTTCGACTTATTGGCTATACCGATGCTGACTATGCAGGTTGTCGAATGGACAGAAAAAGCACGTCTGGCGGAGCACAACTTTTAGGCGAAAAGTTGGTTTGCTGGTCTTCAAAGAAACAAAATTGTGTGTCAACATCAACGGCCGAGGCGGAATACGTTGCGGCTGCCAGCTGTTGCTCGCAAATTCTTTGGATGTGGACACAACTATGCGATTACGTGTTTGATTTCAATATCATTCCCATTTACAGTGATTCTCAAAGTGCTATTGCCATTACTTGCAATCTTGTTCATCACTCACGCACGAAACACATAGATATTCAATATAATTTTATAAAAGATCATGTAGAAAAAGGCACAATAGATATGTATTTTGTTAAAACGGAGCTTCAACTTTCCGACTTATTCACTAAGGCATTGGATGAAAAACGATTCCAATTTCCTGATTGCTAAGTTAGGCATGATGAATCTCAATCTTACTTAACATATGCTTTACATGCTCTATTATGCTTCAATTTGATATTCTATGTACTTCTTAATATTCCTTGATTATTTTGCGTGACTCAATCTTTTAATATTTTTTTACATAAAATAAAATTAAAAAAATAATATATATAAAAATATATATATGATAATATATATATATAAATAGTACAAATAAAGTAAAAAAAATGAGGGATGACGATAATTTTGACTATTTTTGAAACTACTCACAAAAATATCTCTTCGATATATATGATTAAATTCTTTGCCTTAAAATTCATATGACATTCTTTTTTTCACAAGAACTTTGTTTGTTTCACTCGACACAAAGCCACATCATGTATGTGAGAATTTGAACCTCAATATTTTTTTAGAGTGTCACACTTCAAATGACTATCTGTTGGTTTGTACTTCGTAGCTTCATCTTGCTTTTGTGTTTAGTTTGTTATGAAAATGACAAGGGCATATTAGGAAATTCCTCACTTGGCCTAAATTATAAAACCTTTACTTTTTCCTCTAGAGATCCCCTTTGAGCCTTCTCCGACATTCTTTTTCTTTATCAACACCCGATTAAGCCTTCAACATTATACAAATGATTCGGGTTTACTCAATCAAGAAAAAGAGGGGGGGAGCAAAAGTGTTGCACATTATGCATTTCTCATTCATTAAAGAAGAGAAACACTGATCTCACTGCGAACTTCTCCTAGATAATCTCGTATACTCCTAGAAGAGAAGCACCTTGAAGTGAACTTCTCCAATGATAATCTAGATCTTATGTAGATAAAACGAGAAGTGAAGCACAATCTTGGGTTCGAACTCCATAACTGTGAAATTCTCCAAAGAAACACAGTCTCGACCCAAAATCAAAGAAGATCTCATCTCTCAAAGCCCTGAAAAGAAATTACTAAAGAAAGGACAAACAAAAGGATCAGAACATAATTTCACTAAAAGGGCCCCCGGAATAGAAGAATTTTTAAGCTCACTAACCCAAAATTCTTACCCCTTTAATCAGAGCCTAAAAATAATTCCTTAAAAGTCCCTTTGATTCAATGACGAACTCTCACTTGGAAAGTTGATTAAAAATACTACGATAACAATTTAATTGTAATAAATTTGTTGTAATGGTAAGAATGATATATCTACTAAAAATCTCCTTAAATAAAAATAAATTGAGTGATATGAGCGAAATTTGCGAGAGTTGTCGAAGTGATTAAGACTATTCTCTTAGAATACTAGTTTAGTTACATAACTTTATGGCAAATTAATGTTTTATATGTCTTAGAAATTTTTGTGTGATAATGTTCAAAATAAATAAATCTGACCCCGAAACAAAAATATTTTTTTCGCACATTTTAAATGCATTAATACATGCATTGGTTCAAAATTGATAAAATGCGATTAACTATTTTGAAAAACGCAATATTTTTAATGAAACTATGCTGAATTGCTTAAATGCGTTACTTGTACTCAAATCGGAAATTTTCATATGCCAATTTGTACTGAAAATATGCGTAGGTACTGAAAAGTTTACTCATGCAATTGTTGAGGGGGAGTTTTATATGAGAATTTGTTATTATCTTCTACACTCGTAAAACATGAATTCTAACATTTTTAAGCCTCGCAGAAAATTTAGAGCTCATCCGAGGAGTCAAATGTTGAATTTCATCAACATTATGAGATAATTTCATCTCTTTCAGAAATACAGGGTGTACTAAGCAATTTATTTTTGGGTTAATTCATAAATTTTTTTTTTTCAGACCTGAATTTATCTAAAGCCCAAAAATATTTTTTTTAAGGCCCAAAGGAATTTTTACTTTACCCGATCATAAAGCATTAATATCACTTTATCGATCGAAAAACTCTCTCACACGCTACACATTCCCAATCGAAAAACTTTTCGACTTCTAAGAACTTCTTCGAACCGACTTCGGCGATCAAACCAAATAACGCAATACTCGAAATAATTTGATTAAACTTGCCGATTTTGAAGGTAGAAACTTGTTCCGAGTCATTTTCTGTTCAAAAAACATCCAACTCTCAAGCATTTTCACGAAAAACATCTGAAGAAAGTTCATGTTTATATTTTCGACGAAAACTGGTTTTTCGACCCTCAAATCAAAGTGTTTAAACTCGACCTTTTGGGTTAAAATCATGATATTTGGATTCGCCACTGTTCTCTGAACATTCCGAACTCAGATCAACTCATGATTTACCCAGAAATCGATGATTATGTTTTACGTTTTTACTGTTTGATTTGAAAATTTTCGATCGAAAAAGTTTGTGTCGCAAACAGTGTCGTCGAAGAACTTTAGTATTTTATTCGATCGCAAAACTCAGCGTCGAAAACTTTTGTTTTCGATATCTCTCCTGAGGCAACCGATTGAACCCGAAGTCACGACTCAGGAGATTGAACCCGAAGGTGTCCCACAAGATATCTCTCCAAAGGCAACCGATTCTGATGAAGCACACAGACTCCAACGAAGGGGCCCTCGCCGATAACAACTCTCGGTCTTGTCTGCAGTGCCTTCACTCAAACCAGCTTCGGAGCCAACACATCCATCACCAAAAGATTGAAGATTATATCATGAAGTAATTGTGGTTGACCCTATTGGAAACCGAACAAGCAGTTAAGGCTCGACTCGTCAATGTTTGATACTTACTCCAAAAAGCAACCATGGATTTCTTCCACATTCATGACGAGGAAGGAGAGGACGGAGACGACTACGGGCAAGAAGTACCTGAACTCACACATCTCCTAGCTCGTCAAGTGGTTGATACTCCACCAATGTGGCGACCCTACTTCCTAATTAAGTTAATTGGCGGATTTCCCCGCAACAGAACACGCGGAAGACCCGATAAAATTTTTTTATTTAAACAACCCACATAGTATTATATCGGGTTTACAAAAATATCTACTATTAATACTTTGGGCCGAAGCCCCAAAATTTCAAACCAAATATCAAACACTATGCCACTCCACAGGTCGCGTCCCATGTACTGCGCCACCCTCAAAAGTCCGTGGAGTCACCGCCGCCAGCTCGCCATGAATCTCAACCCTGACACTAGTCGGTGTCGGGTTCATTCTTACCTACAAACAAAAATAGGATAGAACCCTGAGCTATTGCCCAGTAGGTGATTACATAACATGCAATACGTGCGTGCACTCCACCCAATCCCGGTTCCTCACAATATAATATAATGCACACTCGACAAATCTCATCTATCAATTCTCAATTCTCAACAGGGCCCTAGGTCAGACTCGGCACCCACGCGCGCAATGGCAAAGTACACCATCAACCATGCGGTAGCCCACACCGGCCGCGCCGGGTCGCTCCTTCCGCACACAATCTCAACCCGACGGCTTTTTCCCCGAATGTTATACCACAAGTTCGGGTAGACAGGAATCTCACATCTGTCTGCCGTCCCTGAGCCAAATAATATCCGGTGGTTTACACCTCGGGTGGCTCAATCCCGAGTAGATGGGTGTCGCAAACCCCCTCTCCCACCAAGTGCATAATCGAGTCTGAACCTGACTGCCAAAATCGGCAACTCTACCCTTCTCACATTCGACACAATATCGTGTCACCGTATCATTACGGTACCTTCACCTCTCTTATGCATGTCGTGAAATGCATATCACATTCGTCACATATATCACGTATTATTTCTTACAAATAATACCCCAAAATACTCTCGTATCTTAAAATAAGGGTTGACCCGAAAATTCTAGTCAAAGTATGAAGATACTTTGATTTAAAGATAAAATGAACTTAAAATAATTTTATTTGAATATTTGGGCCTAATTTAAGACAAAAGTCCAAAAATAATTAGACTGGTCGAATCGTGAAGTTCGGTCAACTTCAGACTTTTTAAAAGCATATGGTCAACCCGACATTTGGAGTCAAAATTCGGGACTCTTCACAGTGTTAGCGGTATTGCCCGAATTTGGATTTCGCGCGTCATTTGATCGAATTTGCGAAGTCTGATTTAGTTCGCGTGTCACCCGAAATTCACTCACAGGAATCACCCCGCGAAATTCAAGTTGACCCGCGAAACTTTAGTCCGACCCGCTACTTCTCTCACAGGAATCACCCTGTGGTCGACCCGCGAAATTAATTCTGACCCGCGAAAAACCCATTTACTCACACAATAAAATCCATTTGAGTCCGCGAAGAACTTTTCGCGACCCGAATATAATTCGCGAACTAAACTTCGGCGAACTATCGAAAATCTGCCCGAATTTCAACCTTTCAAATTTGGCGAAATTTAAAATTTGGCCCGCGACCTTCTTTTCTCACTCACATCTTTACAAATCTTTCGGCCCGCGAATTTTATCGCAGCCCGCGATTTTCTTTCCTCTCTCACACTTCACGAACCTTTTTGGCCCGCGAATTCTTTTCAACCCGCGAATTTCTCATGAGCTGAAACTTTCTTCATCTCATCGAAATTCATATTTTCCAGAACTTCATCACATGAATCCGTTCCAGATTTCACATAAACATGTAAGAATTCACAGAACTCATATATTGAGCTCAAACTTAACATCTCAACACAGCAAATACAACACATAATCATTCAAAGCTCCCGAAATTCATGAATTCGGATGACCTTTCATCCAAATTCGTTAAACTAAATAAATCAAACTTAAAAACAGTTTGTAGGGGTTAAAAACCACCTACCTCACTTCCAAGTTAGCCGAAATTGCTTAGTTCTTCTCTGCTTTTCTTCATTTGTTTTCTTTCGTTTGATATTTTCGTTTGTCCTTATCACCTTTTGAGATAAACCTTTAAAAGGAAAGTTACGTTTCCTTTCTCTTAAGGAAATCTCTTATTGGGCCTACTTTAAATTAATTTGGGCCCATATCTATTTATTTTACTCAAAGAGTATTTTTCTTATTTTCGGTTCAATTTCCCGAAAATTCGCTTTGTCCGAAAATTAACTTCATAATTTTCCGAAACTTACAGAATAATTTTCACGCTAATTGCGCATTATTCCCGTATTAATTTTACGGGTATTACATCCTCCCCCCCTAAAAGAAATTTCGTCCCCGAAATTTAAGTTGTCTGAAACAACTCAGGGTATTTCTCTCTCATTTCGTCTTCTCGCTCCCAAGTGGCTTCTTCCAATATCTGGTTTCGCCATAAGACCTTCACGAGGGGAATATTCTTATTTCGTAATTGCTTCACCTCATACATTAGAATCTCTACCGGCTTTTCTTCGTAACTCAAGTCCGGCTTCAATTGTTGGTGAAGTCTTTTGTCTCTTAGCACATGATACGGGTCCAACACATACTTTCGCAGTGTAGACACGTGGAATACGTCATGGACTTGTGCTAACGGCGTCGGTAATTCTAGCTGATATGCTACTTTACCGACTCTTTTCAAAATTTTGAAAGGTCCTATATATCTCGGACTCAACTTTCCTTTTTGTCCGAACCGTTTGACACCCTTCATAGGTGATACTTTCAAAAATACTTTATCACCTTCTTCAAATTCTAACGACCTTCGCCTCTTGTCTGCATAACTCTTCTGGCGACTTTAGGCCGTTTGCATTTTCTCCCGAATTTTCTTAACAACTTCAGTCATTTCGCGTACCATCTCGGGACCTAATAGCGCCTTCTCGCCGATTTCATCCCAATGAACTGGGGATCGACATTTACGTCCGTATAAGGCTTCGTAAGGCGCCATTCCGATCGTTGCTTGATAGCTGTTGTTATATGAAAATTCTATTAACGGGAGATATTTACTCCAACTCCCTTGAAAATCCAAGACACATGCTCTCAACATGTCTTCGAGTGTCTGGATCGTCCTTTCCGATTGTCCGTCAGTCTGGGGATGATAAGCTGAACTAAATGATAATTTAGTTCCCAGAGCTTTCTGTAAGCTTTTCCAGAACTGGGACAGAAATCTTGAATCTCGATCTGATACGATCGATATCGGAATTCCATGGAGTCTCACTATCTCTTGAATGTAGAGTTCAGCGAACTTCTCCATGGATAGGTCTGGTGAATAGGCAAGAAATGGGCGGACTTAGTCAGTCTGTCAACAATCACCCAAATTGCATCATAACCTTTCACCGTTCTTGGCAACCCGACGACAAAATCCATTGTTATATGGTCCCACTTCCACTCGGGAATCGTCAAAGGTTGTAACATTCCTGCCGGTCTTTGATGTTCTACTTTGATCTGCTGACAAGTCAGGCATCTATGTACAAATGCAGCAACATCATTTTTCATTCCCGGCCACCAATAATTTAGTCGCAAATCACGATACATTTTCGTTGCACCGGGATGCACCGAATATATTGTCGTATGTGCCTCCGTCATTAAAGTTCGACGAATCTCTTCATCTTCCGGCACATATAAGCGACTTTTAAATCGTAAACTCCCGTCTTCTCGGAATTCAAATTCCGATGAGACTTCTTTATCTTGTTCTCTTTGTTTCTTCAAGTACAACTCATCTTTCTTTTGTACTTCAATGATTCGGTCTAATAGTGTTGGCTTAAGTGTCAACACTGCCAACTTTTCTTCAATCTCTCCGAAATTGATTACTTCAACTCCGAATTGGCGTAATTCAGTGTTTACAGTTTTGCGGCTCAATGCATCTGCGACTACGTTCGCTTTTCCTGGATGATAATTTATCACACAGTCGTAGTCTTTGACTAACTCGAGCCATCTTCTTTGCCTCATATTTAACTCCTTCTGGGTGAAGAAGTACTTCAAACTCTTGTGATCCGTGAAGATCTCGCATCTTTCTCCGTAAAGATAGTGTCGCCATGTTTTAAGAGCAAACACTACGGCTGCGAGTTCGAGATCATGAGTGGGGTAATTTTTCTCATATGGCTTTAATTGTCGGGAGGCATAAGCGATCACCTTCCCGTTTTGCATTAAAACACACCCCAACCCATATTTAGAGGCATCACTATAAACAGAAAAATTTCCAGTACCCGAAGGTATTGCTAACACTGGAGCAGTTGTTAGCCTTTTCTTTAATTCCTGGAAACTTTGCTCACATTCATCCGTCCATTTGAACGGAACATTTTTCTTTGTCAAATTGGTGAGCGTCGAGGCGATGCTGGAAAAGTCCTTAATGAACTTTCGATAATACCCAGCTAGCCCGAGAAAACTTCTTATCTCCGTGGGAGTGGTTGGTCTTGGCCAATTTTCTATAGCTTCTATCTTGCTGGGATCTACTGAAATTCCGCTTCCCGAAATAACATGCCCCAGAAAGATTACTCGATCCAACCAAAATTCGCACTTTTTAAATTTGGCGAATAATTGTTTCTCCCGAAGAATTCCTAGGACCGCTCTCAAATGTTCCTCATGTTCTTCTTTTGTCTTGGAATAAATGAGAATATCGTCGATAAAGACGATAACACATCGGTCCAGCAATTTTTTGAATACTCGGTTCATCAAATCCATGAAGGCTGCCGGAGCATTCGTCAATCCGAAAGGCATGACCAAAAATTCATAGTGGCCGTACCTCGTACTGAATGCGGTTTTTTGGAATGTCCGCTTCCCGGATCTTCAGCTGATGATAACCGGAGCGCAGGTCGATCTTAGAAAATACTGTTGCTCCTTGGAGTTGATCGAATAAATCGTCAATCCTTGGCAATGGGTATTTATTCTTAATCGTGATCTTGTTGAGTTCACGATAATCGATACACATTCTCATCGACCCGTCCTTTTTCTTCACAAATAAAACCGGGGCTCCCCATGGTGAGAAACTGGGTTGAATAAAACCCTTCTGCAACAAATCTTCCAATTGCTCCTTCAATTCTCGTAATTCGTTCGGTGCTAACCGATACGGGGATTTAGAGATCGGGGCAGCTCCAGGTACAAGATCGATTGCAAATTTAATCTCCCGATCTGGGGGTAATCCCGGAAGATCCTCGGGAAATACATCGGAATATTCGTTCACTATCGGAACCTCCTCAAGTTTAAACTGGGAAGATTCCTCAGCATTCACCGCAAAAACTAGGAACGATTCGCAACCCGTATTTACGAGTCGCTGAGCTTTTAAAGCAGAAATCCGAGGGATTGAGTTTCTATTCTTTCTTCCTGAAAATTCAAACTCCTCTCCCTCTGGCGATCGAAACCTAACTACCCTTTTTGAACAATCAATAATGGCTCCGTATTTCGAAAGCCAATCCATCCCGAATATAATATCGTAATCATTCATCGGGATTACTATTAGGTTCACATCTAACTCTCTACCCTCAATTCTTACGGGACATTTCTCAACCACCAAATTTGATCGAGTTGGATCCCCATGTGGTAAAGATACCACGAAATCACATAATCATATCAAAGTATTACACTTAACTTACATGCGAGGCTGGTTCTCCCGGCTTTTGAGTGGCAGTACATGGACAGTCTTCAGAATCTAAAGCCTAAGCTCTGATACCACCTGTGGCGACCCTACTTCCTAATTAAGTTAATTGGCGGATTTCCCCGCAACAGAACACGCGGAAGACCCGATAAAATTTTTTTATTTAAACAACCCACATAGTATTATATCGGGTTTACAAAAATATCTACTATTAATACTTTGGGCCGAAGCCCCAAAATTTCAAACCCAATATCAAACACTATGCCACTCCACAGGTCGCGTCCCATGTACTGCGCCACCCTCAAAAGTCCGTGGAGTCACCGCCGCCAGCTCGCCATGAATCTCAACCCTGACACTAGTCGGTGTCGGGTTCATTCTTACCTACAAACAAAAATAGGATAGAACCCTGAGCTATTGCCCAGTAGGTGATTACATAACATGCAATACGTGCGTGCACTCCACCCAATCCCGGTTCCTCACAATATAATATAATGCACACTCGACAAATCTCATCTATCAATTCTCAATTCTCAACAGGGCCCTAGGTCAGACTCGGCACCCACGCGCGCAATGGCAAAGTACACCATCAATCATGCGGTAGCCCACACCGGCCGCGCCGGGTCGCTCCTTCCGCACACAATCTCAACCCGACGGCTTTTTCCCCGAATGTTATACCACAAGTTCGGGTAGACAGGAATCTCACATCTGTCTGCCGTCCCTGAGCCAAATAATATCCGGTGGTTTACACCTCGGGTGGCTCAATCCCGAGTAGATGGGTGTCGCAAACCCCCTCTCCCACCAAGTGCATAATCGAGTCTGAACCTGACTGCCAAAATCGGCAACTCTACCCTTCTCACATTCGACACAATATCGTGTCACCGTATCATTACGGTACCTTCACCTCTCTTATGCATGTCGTGAAATGCATATCACATTCGTCACATATATCACGTATTATTTCTTACAAATAATACCCCAAAATACTCTCGTATCTTAAAATAAGGGTTGACCCGAAAATTCTAGTCAAAGTATGAAGATACTTTGATTTAAAGATAAAATGAACTTAAAATAATTTTATTTGAATATTTGGGCCTAATTTAAGACAAAAGTCCAAAAATAATTAGACTGGTCGAATCGTGAAGTTCGGTCAACTTCAGACTTTTTAAAAGCATATGGTCAACCCGACATTTGGAGTCAAAATTCGGGACTCTTCACAGTGTTAGCGGTATTGCCCGAATTTGGATTTCGCGCGTCATTTGATCGAATTTGCGAAGTCTGATTTAGTTCGCGTGTCACCCGAAATTCACTCACAGGAATCACCCCGCGAAATTCAAGTTGACCCGCGAAACTTTAGTCCGACCCGCTACTTCTCTCACAGGAATCACCCTGTGGTCGACCCGCGAAATTAATTCTGACCCGCGAAAAACCCATTTACTCACACAATAAAATCCATTTGAGTCCGCGAAGAACTTTTCGCGACCCGAATATAATTCGCGAACTAAACTTCGGCGAACTATCGAAAATCTGCCCGAATTTCAACCTTTCAAATTTGGCGAAATTTAAAATTTGGCCCGCGACCTTCTTTTCTCACTCACATCTTTACAAATCTTTCGGCCCGCGAATTTTATCGCAGCCCGCGATTTTCTTTCCTCTCTCACACTTCACGAACCTTTTTGGCCCGCGAATTGTTTTCAACCCGCGAATTTCTCATGAGCTGAAACTTTCTTCATCTCATCGAAATTCATATTTTCCAGAACTTCATCACATGAATCCGTTCCAGATTTCACATAAACATGTAAGAATTCACAGAACTCATATATTGAGCTCAAACTTAACATCTCAACACAGCAAATACAACACATAATCATTCAAAGCTCCCGAAATTCATGAATTCGGATGACCTTTCATCCAAATTCGTTAAACTAAATAAATCAAACTTAAAAACAGTTTGTAGGGGTTAAAAACCACCTACCTCACTTCCAAGTTAGCCGAAATTGCTTAGTTCTTCTCTGCTTTTCTTCATTTGTTTTCTTTCGTTTGATATTTTCGTTTGTCCTTATCACCTTTTGAGATAAACCTTTAAAAGGAAAGTTACGTTTCCTTTCTCTTAAGGAAATCTCTTATTGGGCCTACTTTAAATTAATTTGGGCCCATATCTATTTATTTTACTCAAAGAGTATTTTTCTTATTTTCGGTTCAATTTCCCGAAAATTCGCTTTGTCCGAAAATTAACTTCATAATTTTCCGAAACTTACAGAATAATTTTCACGCTAATTGCGCATTATTCCCGTATTAATTTTACGGGTATTACAACCAAACACGCCTAAACGATCAAAGAAAGCTCAGAAGGTCAAGGTGGAAGTCCCTTAAATCCCAAGATCCTTACTCTGTTTCACGAAGTACTCCATCTAAGAATTTGGAAAGAAATATCGCTTGAAAAAGCTCGATGAGGTCGACTTACGAGGTCTTTCACACCTAAAAGGAATAAAGCAATTGAGCATAAATACATGCTAAAATTCATGATTGATGCTCCAAATTCGATGAGTAAGGAGCAGTACCTCAAATAGCAAACGTCCAAAGCACCAATATCGCTCATCCTTGCCGTAGAACGTCGCAAAATCGGGAAAACCATTATCCACTCTACTTGGTAGCGCGCACAGATTGCTCAAATGACAAGATCTAGGATGCAGACTTGCCAATATTATAGCTTGTCGAAGTGCAACATATTATGTGCGCCTGCCGGGCTTTCACTCTCAAATAGTTCCGCTATCGAATGGAATATGAGGCAATCAAGCGATACCTTCTCCGACAAATCAAATACCACATGGCTAAGGACCTTCAAATCGCCTTAGAAAGCAACACCGAGAAGGCCAATCTTACAAAACCAAGGAATTGTGCGCCCCACCTCGACAACTACGAGGAAAATGTCATCATCAAGGGTCCCGACATAGGATGCATCTACGAAAATCACAAGAATGAGCGACGCATCTTCCTAGTATCCGAAGTGAAGAAATACTGCGATTGGACCTTGAAGACAATCCGGGAGAACATGAGATTATATCTTGAAGCCTTGAATCAAATGGGGTTGTGAGAGATTTCTGAAGACTTTATACTCGAAGAAAAGAATCTAGCCGAGAAGATTATTCAAGCGATTCAAGATAGGTTGGATCTTCGAAATGATATCCGACAATGTAATGTATCTCTCGGCCTAAGACTCTCTTTCTTCAAGAGACAAAATGAAACTCTTCAAAAACGAAGATAATCGAGCTACAAAGAAGAAGAACACAAAGGGGGAGACTTAAGACATGATCGTGTTCTAATTTGTATTATCTTTTTTGGGGGCTAAATTGTAATTTTTTATATTTTAGGGACCAAAATATAAATATATCGAAATATATGTTTGGTATATATAGGTGTATGAAAGTAGCTTGTAAAAGAAGTAACACACAATTGTAAAACTTCTCAAGTGCTATCAAGCATTATTGAGAAATTTGCTCTCTAACTAAGATTATCCGAACTACTTCAATTCCACATTTATTCGGCCTTAACTAAGATTATTGGATTAGGACCTAACAGCCTTAAACCCGTCTGGATAACATCATAAAAAGTTAGCTCTCTTCCCGACAACAAAGCCAATTTCTAAATAACATCACATTGCATGTACACCACCTGAGCAGTAATCGTAATATATATATTGCAAAATAAAGAGGACAGAAATATTTAAGTTCATAATGATTATTGAGCCGTATGAAACTTCAACTCCTGTCGTGCAATTTTGAAGCCCCACTTTGGAAAGGCCACTTACAAACTTAAAATAACTTTTTCGACAGATTATCATGTGCCGTAACGCTTTTCTAGGAGTCAGGTCAAGTTTGTTTTTGGTTTTCGTAAATCTGTAACACATATCTGGTGGAGGACTCAGTTCGATTTTCTTTTTATTTTTGCAACAGGAATTCATAAAAAAAGTTAGTCTGGTCAAAAGGCGAATTGACTAGACAAGAAACATGGAAACAACTGTTACCCAGAATGTTGACCTTTTAGGTCTATATACCTTGAAGAGTTTTGATGATTTATGTAATTAGGGCCATAACTTTATCAATTCGATTCTGAAATATTAAAATGTCTAAGTATGTGATAATATTCGACTATGCATGCTTTACAGGGTTAATCATTAAAAATTTCGAATGTTGATATACATGTGATTATGTGCTTAACTGACAAAACTATCTGATCACATGTTATAGATATCTCAAATGCTAGGGAATATCTGATTACAGATACACTGTGTTATTTATGGTAAATCGTGTGAGATATCATGTTGAGCTATATATGGAAATTAAGCTGTCTAAACATGGAATGTGCAATATCCGTTTGAACTTATCTATTATGGGAAGAAATCATATCGATAATCCATGCATGCATTCCACTTGATCTAATATGGAAAAATCAATTAGAGTTCTTATTGCTGAAATTAAGAAACCAAAATAGGAAAAGATTCCGATTGATTGACTTTATATAATGCTAGCTGGATATCACATATGGTAACTGCCGTTATGAAAAATATCATCCCGAATGAAATTATATGCCTTGATTTCGAATATGTGTTCTTTATATGGAATAAAATCATGTTTGTGACCGTTGTAATATTATTTGAATGGCGTGATTCGTTAGCACATTACTTGCTCGATTATTACATGGATTATATGCTACTTTGTGGATTAATCTTGTGATTGACCTTCCATGTAAGTGTTGATTTGAAAAGGCTTATATATATTAGCAACACATAGAGGATCGAGCTAACGAGAACTTGTGAAAAGTACGCGCACGGAAGTTATTGAGCAGAAGAAAACAATTGAGAGAGCTTGAGCGAAAACTTGCGAATAGTCTTCGGCCACTGAGATATCATTTGCGATTCTGAACGTACTCAGTGATAACATCCTCCATACATTCTGTCTTCAGACATGCTGTCTTCGGACGTGAGGTACACGAAGGCAGCAAGGTCGATGTTTACACGCACGTGAAGGGAAGGACTGTGTTCCGGGGGCCTTTCGGTAGCGAGCTGTTTCCGATTGGGAATTGGAGATTCCCTGGAGCGAAACTCGGCGTGCGGTAACCTAGTGTGTCTAGTATTCGACTTGTTTCGGTTTGTGTATTGAGCATAATCAATCAGTTTTGTAACCGACTAAGGTAACATTATAGTGATTGATTAACTCTTGAGGAACAAACATCAAGGAGATGACTACACCCCGATTGCGGATATAACCTCTATAAAATGATGTCTCACGTTACTTTCAACTCTTTATATTTTCATGAGATATATCTAATACACATCCGACGCAACTAGGAGATAACTGACGAAACATTCTTTGAAAAGTATTAACTTAGAAAAGAAACGTTTCTAGCATATCACATCTAAAGTGATTGAAAAAGAATAAGCTAAATTTTTATAAGCCTAATTCACCCCCCCCTCTTAGGCGTATTTTTTACTTCATTTGGTATCAGAGCCAGGTTACTCAAACGACAGGCCTAACACGCCTGAGTAAAAGATCTAATGGCTTCTTCGAGTTTTGATGTGTTTGCAGAGGGACAATCTCATTCTAAGCCACCACTCTTCGATGGAACGAACTACGTCATATGGAAGAATCGCATGAATGAATTCCTTCTGGCGGTTGACTATGATCTATGGGATATCATTACCACCGGGCCATATATTCCCGTAAACAAAGATGGAACATTAAGGAAAGTTATTGATTACGATGTAGGAGACAAGCGTGAAATATCACTAAACGCTAAGGCGGAAAATATAATCGCTTGTGCACTGACGAAGGAAGAATACAATCGCATAAGTTCATGTATGTCCGCTAAAGACATGTGGGAGATGCTGCAAGTTACTCATGAAGGAACCACTCGAGTTGTACAAGAAAGAATAGCGCTTCTAACTCATCAATACGAGTTATTCACTATGGAAGTTGATGAAACTACAAGTCAAATGTATGCAAGATTCATGACCATCATAAAGCAGATGTTCTCTCTCGGCAAGATCATTCCCGACAACGAGAAAGTTCGAAAAATCTTGAGATCACTTCCGAGAGAGTAGAATCGCAAAGTTACTGCTATCTATGAAGCCAAGGATTTAGATGTGCTATCTGTCTCTGAACTAATTGGATCTCTCACTTCATATGAGATGACTCAACTATCCATAAAAGAAAAGCTGCAAACTAGGAATCAACAAATCAATGCTTTTAGACCCGATCAAGAAAGTGATTCCGATGAAGACATCGAAGAAAAAGAGGATATGATGAAGCAATTAGCAATGCTGACCAAAATATTTGAGAAGTTCCGAAAAAGAAGAAGATTCAAAGGGAACTCCAAATTCCAGCAGAAGAACAAGGAAATATCCTCGTCCATGAATAATGTCCAGAAATGCTACAGGTGTAATAAGCGGGGTCATTTTGCTTCAAATTGTGCCAAGTGATGATAAGAAGACAAAGAAGCAAAAGGTCATGGTGACAAACTGGGAAGATTCCGAGAAGAACAAATGGAGGAAGAAAACCTTGCTTACGTGGCCGATGATGATCAGGTATTTTCTTCATCTACTATTAAGAAAATTAATATTCTTAATAAATTATATGCGAGTATGGAAGAATCTCCTGATAACGCCTCCTCAGTTTTTGAAGTAGATGAAAGTAAGGAAAAGCTACGTGGGATAATTCAAAATGCTCATGAAAAGCTCAAGTCGCTAACGAAAAAGTTGGCTAAACAGCGAGATGACTTAGCGAGAGAAAAACATCATGCTGATCTAGAAATCTCACGCTTGAAAGCAGAGATAGTTTCTTCTAAGAAAGAAAAAGTTCAATGCGATTGCATGGAACTTGAAAAGTCAAACAAGCGATATATCTAGAGATATCACTGCACTTAGACATTCCTTAGACGAAAAAGAGCGTACCATTGATAGACTTCTCGAAGGGAAGCAAAACCTAGATATGTTACTGAATATGCCTAGAAATACGGGAAAAACAGGGATATGATATTCCATGGTAGAAGAACATGTTGCACCACTTGTACGAAAACCAAAATGCTTTTCATGTGGTCGTCATGGTCATTATTCATACAACTGTTTTCTGAAAAGAGCTGATAAATCGAAATATGTCTGGAAGCCAAAGAAATTCCCTCATAACCATGTTCCTAAGTTTGCAAACCTAAGTTCGTGAGATCACAGTCTGGGATGTATAATATATCAAATGTTAACATGAGTTACTTTGCTACTAACATGATAGGACTCAACCAACATTGGGTACCTCCGAAAATAACTCATTCCTGCAGGTACAACGAAGAAGTTCCAGCAAGAAAAACAGGTGATACCTTGATAGCGGGTGTTCCCACCATATGACAGCTGATATCAGTAAATTCTTGTAATTGAAAGCATATGACGGAGGATACGTATCCAATGCTGATAACACCAAAGCTAGGATCATTGGAGTTGGTAATGTCGGTAACAATTTACATACTACTATAGACGGTGTATGGCTAGTTAAAGATTTAGAACATAATTTAATAAGCATGAGTCAGTTGTGCGATTAAGGTTATATCTTAATTTTTTAAAATGATACATATATAGCTAAAAAGGATGATGAAATTATATTTAGTGGATCTAGGGATGGTAAGATCTACTGCATAACTCTTGGTGATATCACTAACCAAAATGTCAAGTGCTTAGCAGTTACACAGGATATCACATGGTTATGGCATAGACGCTTGGGACATGCAAATATGGAGCTGATATCTCATATAACCAGCAAAGAACTGATAAGAGGTGTTCCTGACATGAAATTTACCAAGGACAGAACGTGCAAATCATGTCAAATGGGTAAAGCAACTAAGACGTCCTTTAATGTAAAAAATGTGATATCTACTTCCAGACATCTAGAACTACTTCATCTCGACCTTTTTGGTCCAGTTCAGACGATGTCTCTGCGAGGTAAAAGATATGCATTTGTTATTATAGATGGTTATTCTAGGTATACCCGGGTGATATTTCATGCACATAAGTGTGAAGCATTAGATAACTTTGCACCACTAGTAAAGAGACTTGAGAATGAGAAAGAAATGAACGTATGCAAGATACGCAGTGATAACGGCCTAGAATTTGATAGTTAATCATTTGCATCTTTCTGTGATCGGTATGTGTATAGTCATAATTTCTCTGCTCCTATAACACCGCAATAGAACGGCGTAGTTGAGCGGAAAAATAGAGTGTTACAAGAGATGGTTAGATCAATGCTACATGAGTATGATATTCCTAAAAAATTCTTGGCGTAAGCTGTCAGTACAGCCTACTATGTGTCTAATCGTGTTTTCCTTAGATAATTATTGAAGAAAACCTCATATGAACTTTGGAACGGTAGAACTCCAAATATAGGATATTTTCATGTGTTTGGTTGTAAGTGTTTTATTTTAAATGATAGAGATAAAAGAGGAAAATTTGACTCCAAGGTAGATGAAGGAATATTCCTTGGTTACAGTCTTCATTCCAAAGCTTATTGATTCTATAACAAAATGAAGAATACTGTTCAAGAATCTATACATGTAACCTTTGATGAGATTCCTACCACAGATGCGACTAACGAGCAAGGTATAGAATTACCTCGTGCAGAGAAACATGTTTCAGAAGAAACAGAGGATGATATTCCATAAGACGACAACATTGAGACACTGGAACTAGAAGCTTCAGATGAACATCATCGCCGAAAGTTTAAGCATGCTTCTACTCATCCAACAGATCAAGTTATAGGGAATATCACCTCTGGAAGCAAAATGAGGGCAGATGTACGAAATCAAGATACAGAGGAATCCCATGATACTTACTCTCAATGGTAGAATCAAGGACCGTCCATGAAGCACTAGATGACAAATCATGGATTACCGCTATGGAGGACGAATTATCACAATTCTAAAAGAGTCAAGTATGGACGCTTGTAGAAAGGCCAAACAAAAAATCCATCATAGGAACAAAATGGGTATTTCGCAACAAACTCGATGAAAACGGTGAAGTGACCAGAAATAAAGCGAGGTTAGTTGCAAAAGGTTATTCCCAAGAGGAAGGTATAGATTTCGAAGATTCCTTTGCTCCAGTAGCTATATTAGAATCTATACGTGTTTTACTTGCATATGCACGTTTTAAAATATTTAAACTTTTTCAAATGGACGTAAAAAGTGCCTTCTTAAATGGTTTTATAAATGAGATAGTTTACGTCGAACAACCTCCTGGTTTCATAAAAGAGGATTTTTAAATCATGTTTTCAAACTAAATAAAGCATTATATGGTTTAAAACAAGCCCCTAGGGCATGGTATTAAAGATTGAATAAATTTTTTATTGACATGGGATTTATTATTGGAACTATTGATAACACCATGTTTATTAAGTATGAATGTGATCACATGATGTTAGTACAAATTACGCTGATGATATAATTTTTTGAAGTACTAACAATCTTCTCTGTGAGGAATTTTCTAAATCCATGCAGAAGGAATTCGAAATGAGTCTAATGGGTGAGCTGAACTACTTCCTTGGTTTGCAAATAAAGCAACTTGACTCGGAAACCTTCATATCTCATACGAAGTACAATAAGAAATTGCTAGTCAAATTTGGAATGAGTGATTCCAAGGTGCTTTCCACTCCCATGCATCAAACCACCAAAATCGATAGCGATGAATCATGCACTTAGGTTTATCAAACTCAATATCGAGGTATGATCGGAAGCCTTCTGTATTAACTGCAAGTAGACCTGATATCATGTTTGATGTTGGCATGTGCTCGAGATATCAATCGAATCCTAAGGAATCTCACTTGACAACAGTCACGCGAATACTTAGATATATAAAAGGCACTGTTAATTTTGGTCTTTTGTATTCCAATACCAATGAATCGCCATGATTGGAATATTCTGATGCCGACTGTGCTGGTTGTAGGGAAGATAGGAAAAGTACCAGTGGTACATGTCAGTTAAATGGGAATTCCCTAGTAACTTGGTCTAGTAGAAAGCAAAATGTTGTCGCCCTTTCCACAACCGAAGTTGAACATATGGCTTTAGGAAATTGTTGTCAACAAGTTCTTTGGATGAAACAAACCCTTAGTGATTTTGGATTAGGGTATGACAAAATTCATATTCTTTGCGATAGTACTAGCGCCATAAGTATTACTAAGAATCCGGTGCATCATTCTCGTACTAAGCATATAGAGGTTAAACACCACTTTATACGAGATCATGCTCAGAAAGGGAATATCAGCGTGGAATTCGAAAGAACAAATGATCAACTTGTTGATATCTTCACGAAGCCTTTAATCGAGATTAGATTCTGCGACATCCGTGATCGACTGGGAATCACCGAGCTAAATAAGGTTAGATAACTTGCCAATATTCTGCCAGTTATTCTAGAAATTATAAGATTCGAAGTCTAGAATTATTTTTGTAAAATTCGCTAAATTTCAGCCTTTAGAATTATTCATATGATATTATCCGAATTTCAGCTTTTAGAATTATACCTAAGATATTACTTCTCGCTCAATACTTAAAATTATATTAGGAAATTAAGATCTTTCCGATTTTTATTTAAAATCAGTCTTTAATAACCTTTCCTTACAATAGAGATCACGTCAAATCATTCAGAGATATCTGACTCCTTGATTGACGTTCTATTCCATCTTTGAAATTCAAATTTTAAAAATTTTATTTCCATCCTTATCCTTTCCTCGTTTAAAACTGTTCCCATTCTATAAGAGTAAACCATCATCTCATTCTCATTTTCAACCTAAAATTTCCATCCTCTCAAACTTCTCTATCTCCCAAACTCAAGCAGAAAAGGAAAAGAACCCATGTCCGATGAGTCAAACTCAGATCTCGTTCCAAAATCTCCAAAAACCGCCTCACCTCCACCGTCTTCTGCTCGAACCACTCGTTCTAAAATTCAAGCTTCGAGCAAAACTCCTGCCACTGCTAAGCTGAAACCCGTGAAGAATGAGAAGGCTGCTAGAAGAAAGAAGGCGACTCCGATCGATGAACCTATTCCGATTCGTGAGCCCACTCCATCTCCATCTCCTCAGCCGACGCCTTCGCCTCAGTCCAAGGAACCCCATGTCGAATCACCAAGAAAATCCCCTCCATCTCCGGTAAAAAAACCATCCGATCGAAGAGATAGTAAAATCCATGGAGGAGGATGCTGAAGAAGTCGAGAAGGAAGAAAATGAATCGAGTCTGCCCCACTTTGATTTGAACAAACCAAGGGAGATTCCTGAAGAAGTGATGTTTCTGAACCATGTTTCGAGGGAAAACTTCCAGGGATTTGCGAAGAGAGATATCGCGAGAGGGCGAGGGGTTGCATTTAATAGGTTGCCTGAGAGTGGTGTGATCACATGGCTTAAAGAGTTCGGATGGAAGAAGTTCCTGAGTATCAATAGGACCTGCTACCCTGAAGTTGTCAAGCTGTTCTATCTAACTTCAATTATGAGGAAAAGGGATACGAGATCACCATCACCTCGGATGTGCTCGGAAGAAAGATCGTGTGGACACGGGAAAAGATGAACGAGATGTTGGGAGTCGCGGATGAGAGGATATGTCACTACAACGTGAATGATTGGTGCTATTCCGTAGAGTTCAAGTGCCTGGAAGTCTTCAAAATACTCTGGAACACCAACATCAAGCCTAGGTTTTCCGATGGAGAAGCCCTGAACCAATTGCATATTGACCAACTCTTTCTCCACAAAGTGCTTAACATGACCCGCTGGAGTGCTAAGATAGGAAGCGGAGGCCATTCCACTACCATGACCTTCATGAACACCTTCGCCATGTACATGGTCTCTCAGAACAAAAAGTTTAACCTTAGGTTCGTTATCATGAAATTCATGATCCAGGCCTTTGACAACAATGATAAACCACTCCCGTATGGAATACTGCTGACTCACCTATTTGAGTGTGAGGGAATAACACTGCCCCCTGCTTGGGAAGATGATGCAAAGCACGTTGTGGATGTGATCACCCTGGAAAGAATGGAGATTCATCATAACCGACAAGGATGGTTCAAAGCAAAGGAGAAGAAGTCGGAGGGTAGTGCTCAGAAGAAGAAGTCTACTGCTAAGGGAAAGGCGAAGGTTGTTGAGCTAAGTGAATCCGATGAGGAAGCTGGTGAGGAACACGGGGTCGATGAGGATGTAATAACTGCGATCCGGCGTGATATCGCCGATATCAAGGCTAACAACCAGAAGCGTTTCAAAAAGATCAAGGAGTAGAACTCCAAAATCCTACTTAAGTTGTCCAAGATCAAGAAAGAGCTGAAGAAATTCATCCCTCAAACCACCAAGTACGATAGTGATACCAGCTTTTAGCTTGCCTTCCCTTATGATATCCCGCTCTTAGGTCTTCTCGTAGGTGGTGCTCGTTTTTAAGTTTTTGTTGCTTGTGTGGTTGGTCACTCCCTCTTTTTGATGTTGAAGGGGGAGAATTAAGGTAATTAATGTGTGGGTCGTGGAGTCGTGTGGATGTTTGATGGGTCAGTACTTATGGAACCCATTTATATTTTGAAGATGCCTATTATGATGCTTATTTGTGCTTACTAATTTGTTATGTCTTTGATAAGTGTTTGATGTCTGAACCTTGTTTGGAAAATGCTCACTTAGGCACGGGGAGCACACGAACTGGTAAATTCGAAACTCATCTATGATATATCTATGTATGCTACATGTGATATATGTACTTAGGCAGGGGGAGTAATTTCCATCTATGATATATTCATGCATGTTACATGAAATATCTGCATTTTGGCAGGGGGAGCATATATACTTTATTTTTGATATATTGAAAAATAATATGCTCTGATTGGTTCATGAGGTACTTAGACATATGCGTTAGGAATTGGATGATCGAAAATGCTTACATGCTTCCGTGATGCATTAATTACATGTCATCATCAAAAAGGGGTAGAATGTTGACCTTTTTGGTCTATATGCCTTGAAGAGTTTTGATGATTTATGTAATTAGGGCCATAACTTTAGCAATTCGATTCTAAAATATTAAAATGTCTAAGTATGTGATAATATTCGACTATGCATGCTTTACAGGGTTAATCATTGAAAAATATGGAATGTTGATATACATGTGATTATGTGCTTAACTGACAAAACTATCTGATCACATGTTATAGATATCTCACATGCTATGGAATATCTGATTACAGATACACTGTGTTATTTATGGTAAATGGTGTGAGATATCATGCTGAGCTATATATGGAAATTATGTTGTCTAAACATGTAATGTGCAATATTCGTTTGAACTTATCTATTCTGGGAAGAAATCATATCGATAATCTATGTTAGTCCTATTACGCACTCAAGAGAGGATCAAAGGCTTAAAAATGATAAAGTTCTTAAAACACCTTCAGTGTGTGTTTGTGTGTGTGTGCCGAAATTAAGAACTTACTTTTAAGAAAAATACTTTGACCAACCCTAATTAGGGTTAATGGGATGCCTTATATACCACATGAGTTGGTATATTAAGGCTTGGGACTCAAACAATAAAATATTTACAATTTGACCCCAAATACAATAAATTAACTAATATTGACCCAAAACTCAAATACTAACTAAGGACACTACAAATAATTCCTAACATTCTCCCCCTTAGTGTCCTTTCTTCGTCTTTGTCTGTTTCTTTGAGCCTTTGGGTCGTTGCTGGGCGTACACGGATTTCCGTAGTCCAAGCTTGTGCTCGTATGTCCTTATTTCCCTCCGGAACGAAAGCCTTTCTTGTATGTTGTTCAGCATATTCAGTATCTTGGCTTTTGTGTCCGGTCCTTCACCTTCCATCTTATCCAGTATGCTCCTCAACTTCTCTCGTATGATGAGGAGCGTTCCGTCGGAGAATTTTGGTATCTCCGATGTCTTCAATATTCGCTTTTCTCCCTTGTAGTTGATGTAGACCACCGCTGGATCTTCACTTTCGAACACGTGGCCTTCACCATATTCAACTTGTTCAGGGAGCTCGAATGATGGTTTGGTGAGGTTGACCTTTCGGACATTTGACTCCAGTGCTAGCTGCAGGTCGTGCGTCGCTCCGTACTTGATTTGTCGGAGCATGAACCTTTTGATCGTCATGTATCCTAGTTTGACGTCCTGGTCCTGCAGCGTTCCCACGTATCGGTAGCTTCCAATCATCTGTGAGATGTCTTCAGCTCTGATGTACGGGAAGTCAGCCTCTGTCAAGGTCTCTCTTGTACCGTCTTCCCTCACTACGTGGTAGACGCTTAGTAGGAAGGTCCCGAGCCGATCTATTCCAACTCTTTCTACGGCTTGTATTCGGGGCCTCTGCTTTTCCTCTCGCCTGAGAGCAGCCAGATCATTTCCTTTCCCTAAGAACATATGAAGACGTCTTAGGGAAAGAAGGTAGAGATTGGCTCTGCGCTCTGACAGGTGCGTCATCCCACGTAGCTCCAGCTCGTTCAATTTGACGAGCTGATCCTCTTTACGCCAGATTCTTTTCCTTATCTCTTCTTGGTATGGAACTAAGATTCTGACGTTTTGCCACGGAAGATCAACCGTTGCCCCGATCTTTGACTTGAGAAGTGGAGCATCCTCATTTTGGACTTGATGTTTGAGTAGTTCCGGTAGATCGGGGAGGTCACTTTGCAGATCTTCCAGCTCCTCATCTTCATGGACTTTCACCAGGCTTATCGACGCCTTTTCGAGGAATAGTCTGGCGTTTTCTCGAAATCTGGCTTCGAGCTGGAGGTCCATCGGTTGCTTCAGCCATCCTTCTTCAAATATATATTTCTCTACCACATCATGTGGATTGTAGAGTTGGCTGATTTCTTCCGAGATTTGGAGGTCAATAGATGTGGCTTGAGGTGGACTTTGTCGGTAGAAGGTTCTTGGTGAGCTAAGGCTTATAGTGACTGGAGTGGGTGTCGAAAGGGAAAGTGTATTGGAGATCTCTTGTGTATTTTGTTCGGTTGTGGTTGAGATCTCCATGGTAGGGAATATTATTGTGGTGCTGGAGACTTGTTTTGTTTTGCTTTTGAGCTTGAGGTATCCAGCGGGTTGGATTCTTGGACTGTTTTGGTTGTTGGCTGCTGCTGGTGAGGGGATTCGACTCCACGCTGTCGGTTCTCCCCCTCGGGACGGTCCTCGTCTTCAGGGTCGTCCCGCGATCCAGATAGGCCCCCGGCTTGTGTTCGGCAGCTGGTGGGGTCAATCAGCCTCTGGATTTCTTTCTCCTTCGGTGTCAGGTGTGGCGCCGACCGGATACGTGCCAAAAGAATGTTGAAGAGTTCTTCAATGGGCACGTCCCACGGTCCTTCTTCTGGTTGTGTGAGTGAAGGAACAGCAGCAGCTGTCTCGTGTGTGACTGGAGTCTTGCCTTTGTCTTGTCTTGATGTTTCGATCATGGCCCGGACTTTTTCCACTAGTTCGTCGCCAAAAGATCGTAGCCGAGACTCCGTCACAAACGGATCGGGAAATAAAACGGAGCCACTGAGGCGTGCCGTTGTCGCGACGTCAGAGTAGATTTCTGACGTGCCGCCCACTGTAGTGGGTCTTCCGGGGCCACCAAGGCACACCGGTGGCAACGGTGCTAAGACAAACTCAGACCGTTGGCCCGAGACGACTGGTGGGATGTTGATCGTTTCGGGGCTTCCGCTCAGTCCCTCGGAGATTAACCCCAGAGTGACGTCAGAGAGCGTTCTGTCTAAGTCTGGAAGACTTAGAGGTGCGGAAAATAGTGTATGTGTCCTAGAAATGGAAAAAATTTTAGATGGTGCGGACACTAGACCTGTGATCAATGAGGGCGCAGTCGGAGGAAGTGAACTGCTTAATTCAACATCTATTGCCTCCGAATAAGGCAATGATGGTTGTCGTGGCTCCTCCGGTGCTATTGAGACGGTCGTCTGTTGGGAGACGACCGAATGGGTTGGAAGGGTTATTTGCGTGCTTGGGCCTGATGGCACGACTGCTACTCGGGAGACGATCGTGTCGTCTCCTGTTCCTACGGGTTCGGCCCGGCTTTGTAGTGGGTTAGAGGACTGAGGAGGTCGATCATGTTTTTGTTTGGTGCGACGCTCCTGTATGCGTCTTACGTCTTCCCCTCGTTTTGTTTTTCGGAGGAACGAGGAGGGGAAGCGGCGCTACCTAGACCTAACTGAGGCTGGGGTAGGCTAATTCCCGGGGTAGGTTCGACTGGGTTTTGTCGAACCATAGGAGTGTCTTCAAGGGTGATGGATTGGAGGTACCTCGCTACTATTGGGTTGGAAGGATTAGCGATTTGTAGGAGGTGGTCAGGGATCCGCATCGACTCGAGATCAAATTTGGATTTGGAAGAATGGAGGGATGCTAGCTTGGGAATTTGATCCCTCCGATCTCGGTCGACGGGTTATCTCGGGGTGTAGGTCTTGAAAGTGGGTTATTATCACTGGAAACCACCGAAGGTAGGGAAGGACTTGTCGGGTTTTATTTTTGGTGGATAAGTCCCTTCGGCGGAGTTGGTCAAGGATATCGGCCCAGATCAACTGCACGATGTCATAATTTTTATTAAAGATGACACCGTGGAAGATGATCATAATGTTGCGGTTACAGCGATCTGGGCCTGAGTGCTTGGGTGATAGGCATTTGTTTATTATGAGAAAGAGTGTGCGCCAAGGTTGTGGAATGTCCTTGGCGCAGAAATCGGGTAGGTGTAGGGATTTGTGGATGTCTGGGCGATATCCCATTAGGAGGAAGTCGGTTTTCAATTCTTCCTCCGTGGGTGGTGGGTTATATATTAGGCTGTGAGGTAGGTTTAAGATACGGCGTAGTATGGATGGGGTGAGGATTATGGGTGTTTGGTCTATTTGTGAGGTAAGTGAGGTTGGAGGGGTTTTTGAAGTTGATGGTTGTAGGTTGGCCCATAGCTGTTGTGCGTATACTTCTGGGGCCGATTCCGTAATGGTGAGGGCGGTGTGTAGAGGATGGTGACGAAGGATTTCGAGTATTATCGGTGCGGGGACCGTGATGTTGTCAAAGTCAATGGCCGGGTTGTTGGGTAGTTTAGTGGCCCATTGACTTTGAGGAAAGACTTCGTCAATTGGTCTCAACATGTTTATGTAATCTGCTAAGAAGAAAACACAGAAAATCGTTAGACTAGGCAGAGTAGATAAAAATGTTACTTAGAAAAAATTTCGGACTTGAAAAATTTTATATGAAAGTGCCCGAAATTTGCTTAAGTAAATAAGATTATACTTTTGAAATACAAGCGGCGAAGTTCACAAATTCGGCTAAGAGTACATTGAAAGTTTAAAACTCGAAGTTTGATTTGGCCGAATTTGGATTTGAAAAGTTTTGTTCGCCGAATTTGATGAAGTTCGGGTTATGAGGATTTGAAATTTTTGTTTGCCGAATTGTAATGAAGTTGGGTAAGTGAAAATTAAATCGAATTTTTATCATCATTCATCAAATTCGGGTGCTTGTCTTTAAAATTGAATTTGCCGAAATTGACAAATTCGGGCGATGGAATTCGACTGTGAGGAGTCGGGGTACAGTAGAAATTCGCCGAATTTCGAGTGAACAGTAGAAATTCGCCGAATTTTGGATTGAAAAGCAGAAATTCGGATGAAAATTTAAATTTTACCCGAATTTCGCCCGAAACCTAAAAATTAAAATAGGTCGATTCCATCGGATTTGGATGAAATTTTGGCAAATAAATTGCAGATTCGGGGTCGCCATTACCTTCTGTAGTAAAATCGAAGTTGAAGAGATTTGATTTGAAGATTTGTGTTTGCGCGAATTTAAATTCGAGAGTAAATTTTCTGAAATTCGGGCGTTAACTTGTAAATTTAGGGTAAATAATGAAATTCGGGCGAGTAGTGAGATAATAGGGGTTACTGTGCAAAAGTTCGGGTGAATGAAATTCGGCATGTTAAAATTGAGTTTCGCCGAAATTCGTTCTGATTAAGTGAAAATTATATGAAATTCGGCGATCGAAATTAGTATTGACCAAAAGTGACCCCGAATTTGAAATTCGGCGAGTGAATTGAAATTGGCCGAATTTCTTCACTGTTAGTCCAAAATTGGACTTCCGAAATTTTATATTATGTCAAAGAGCTCCCCCTCAATAAAATGATATATACTCCCCCGTAATAAAAATAAGCTCCCCTTAATAAAAATGAAATATGCTCCCCCTTAATAAATATGAAATATGAACTCCCCCTTAATGAAAATGAAATATAAACTCCCCCTTAATGAAAATGAAATAAAAACTACCCTTTTAAAATTTGCATGTAGAATTAATTTGTCTACTAAATAAAAGGTCATGAGGCACTATAGGTCAGTGTTGAAAATTCAACATGCCCAACTTAGAAACTAGGAAATGGAATCGTTTTTCATCCAGAGCCTTTGTAAATAAATCTGCAAGTTGAAGTTCTGTACTTACAAAATACATATCGATAGTGCCCTTTTCAACATGATCTTTTATAAAGTGATAACGAAGATCTATGTGTTTAGTGCGAGAGTGATGGACAGGGTTACATGTGATAGCAATTGCGCTCTTTGAGTCACTATATATGGGTATATGATTAAGATCGAACCCATAATCTCGTAGTTGCGTACGCATCCACAAGATTTGAGAGCAACAGCTCGCTGCAGCTACATATTCTGCTTCAGCAGTTGAGGTAGAGACACAATTTTGTTTCTTAGATGACCAACTAATTAGTTTGTCTCCCAGAAATTGTGCTCCACCCGAGGTGCTTTTTCTGTCCATCTTGCACCCTGCATAGTCGGCATCAGAATATCCGACGAGATTATACCCGGAACCTTTGGGATACCAAAGTCCGAGATTAGGTGTTCCTTTGAGATATTTCATGATTCTCTTCACGGCTATGAGGTGCGATTCTTTGGGATTAGCTTGGAATCGGGCACATAGACATGTCGAGAACATGATATCCGGTCTACTAGCTGTCAAGTAAAGTAATGAACCTATAATTCCTCTATAAAGGGTTGGATTGACTGGTTTCCCAAGAGGATCCGAGTCAAGTTGGCATGAGGGGGACATAGGGGTACTTTTTGTAGTACAATTTTCCATGTCAAACTTTTTCAAGATGTCATGGATATATTTGGTTTGACTTATGAAAATTGCTCCGAAAGTTGCTTGACTTGTAAACCCAAGAAAAAGTTGAGTTCACCCATCATGCTCATTTCGAACTTAGTTTTCATAAGTTCTCCAAATTGGTCACACAGCTTTAAATTAGTAGATCCGAAAATAATATCATCTACATAGATTTGGACTAAGAGAATATCTTTACGTGTGCGTTGGATGAAAAGGGTTGTGTCAATTTTTCCTTTTTCGAAGCCTGACTTGACCAAAAAGTCAGAAAGAACATCATACCAAGCTCGAGGGGCTTGTTTGAGTCCGTATAAGGCTTTATCTAGCTTGTAGACATAGTCAGGGTGAGTTGAGCTCACGAATCCTTCGGGCTGTTCCACATAAACTTCTTCTTTCAAGACTCCGTTAAGAAACGCAGTCTTGACATCCATTTGGAATACGGTGAAGTTTTTATGGGCAGCATAAGCAAGGAATAACCTAATGGCTTCGAGTCGAGCTACGGGGGCGAAGGTTTCATCGTAATCAATTCCTTCTTGTTGATTATACCCCTTAGCTACGAGTCGAGCTTTGTTTCTTATTACTATCCCATTTTCATCCTTCTTATTCTTGAAAACCCATTTGGTACCAATAATGGTTTTGCCAAGGGGTTTCGGGATTAGTCTCCAGACCTGTAATCTATCGAACTGATTTATCTCTTCTTGCATTGCAATAATCCAATCAGGATCTTCCAATGCTTGTTTGGCTCTTTTAGGTTCTATTTGGCTCAAAAAGCAGGTAAATAGTCCTTCGTGAGTAGTTGAGGATCTAGTGCTTATTCCTTGGAGAGGGTCTCCAATAATTTGTTCTACGGGATGAGCACGTGTCCACTTTCTTTCATGAGGAAGTGGTTGAGAGGTTGTCTCGTTTATTGTGGACGCGATTTCATTTTCCGTAGAAATGGAGACCTCAACGGGAGGGTTTGTCTCATTTTCTAAGGTCTCTTCGGAAGAGTCGTTTTCAACAGACACTTCGATTCCTAAATCATTGGTGACATCTAATTCTGGTTCTTGTGAAGTTTCACAGTTCACTATTGGTTCTACCATATGTGGACTGCTTGTGTCACCATCTTGGATGGATTGTCGTGAGACTAATTGTTGACATGGGTTAGAGTAAATTTTCTCAAAAAGGATACTTAATTCCATGTCTTTTGAGGAATTTGAGGCTGATGTCTCTTCCACAGGTGTGGGAATGTGTTGATCATCAGTCAACACTCTAATAAGTCCGGGTTCTGGACTGATTTGTTCAGAAGCCATTAAGGGTGTTTCATTGAAGGTCACATTGGAGCTTTCCATGACCGTTCTCCGCTTCTTAAGGTAGACTCGATATGCTTTAGATTCTAGAGAATACCCAATGAAAGTTGCCTCTAATGCCTTAGCATCAAATTTTCCTCGGTTTTCCCTGTCATTTGCTACGTAGCAAATGCATCCGAAAACGCGAAGAAATCCTATATTGGGGATTCTTCCATTCAATATTTCATATGGAGTCTTTCCAAAGCGTTTGTGAATTATTGTCCTATTTTGGGTGAAGCAGGCAGTACTGACTGCTTCAGCCCATAGAAAGTGAGGAAGTTTAGAGTGAATAAGCATAGTCCTAGCAGCTTCAACTAGGGTCCTATTCCTCCTTTCGACGACTCCGTTTTGTTGAGGAGTTTTAGGAGCAGAGAAGTGTTGGGAGATCCCTAGGGATTGGTAGAATTCGCTCAGTAACTGATTTTTAAATTCAGTCCCATTATCTGAGCGAATTATACGAATTTGTAAGCCCGACAAATTCTGTGTCTTTTTCACAAAAGCAATTATGAAGTCAGGAGTTTCTGCCTTTGTTCTTAAAAATTTGGTCCAGGTGAACCTAGAAAAGTCATCCACTATTACTAGTACGTAACGTCGTCCATTTATGCTCTCAATTCTCATTGGTCCACAGAGGTCCATATGAAGAATCTCGAGTGGTCGTGAGGTTGAGGCAGTTTGTTTTGATTTGTGGGATGCTTTTCGCATTTTTCCTAACTCACATGCTGAGCAGAGATGCTCTTTGTGATATTTCAAGGCAGGCAATCCCTGTACAAGATTATCTCTTTGAAGTTGACTTAGAGTCTTGAAATTTAGGTGAGATAATCGTTGATGCCATAAATTGTTCTGTTGAAGAGATGCTTTACTCAACAGGCAAATGGCTCGGGATTGATGAACGGTTCTAAGATTGATGGTGTAAAGATTGGATTTTCTAGTTCCAGTGAGTAATGGTTTACCGTTACCACCATTTACACTACATCCTTCAGTATGGAAGTTGACCGTGAGTCCACGATCACAGAACTGTCCTATACTGAAAAGATTGTGGCTTAAGCCATCAACATATGAAACATCCTTAATTAAGAGATTTTGATGTATGATATCACCGTGACCCAGGATGGGAGCTGAGTGGTTGTTCCCGAATCGCACATTTCCACCAAATCTCTCTGTGTAGTTGCTCAGCAGTTCTTTTCTTCCGGTCATGTGTGTGGAGCAACCCGAGTCTAAGTACCACACATGACTTATCTGCAAGATAAGATTAAGCAGTGTTAGAGATCCCGTTTATTACGGGTCTTCTATCATTTGCAGAGGTTGAGGTGCATGCAAGATTGGGTGAATTGTGTACCGGGTTGGCTTGTATCTTTCCTGAGTTTTTCGGTACCCAAATTTTTGTTACCCCTAATGGAAAACAGAGCTTTGTGCATGCAGCAAGCACTGTTTTAACTACCCAGATTTGTTTGCAATCTTTTCCCTTAGCTTCAGCTCGGGTTTTCGATTGCTCAGATATTTTTGGATCTGTTTTGGTCACGTTTTTGGCCTTTTTCTCTAAAGCTTGAGCTTTAGTTTTTGTTTCAGTGAGAGTTGGCCTTCTGAATGTTCTAGCTACCTTTTCGTCAACTTTTAGGTTGGACGTTTTGGATGGTAGAACCGTTTTCGTGTGGTTCCTGAAATCATATTTCTACGACGTATAAATTTAGCATTCATAGCTATACACCTATCGTAGGTAATATAATCACTGACAGTCTTAACAGAACTGGTTTTGGAAGAAATACGGGAATAAGCGGAAGCATTGTTCGAACTACATGAAGAAAGATTTCTAAATGTTTTTGGAAATAATTTTAAATCAGAAACACTAGTCAAATTTTGCTTCGTCTTTTTATCAAAGATTTTGGCATCCTTCTCTTGCGTTCCTGAATTTTTCTTCCCAGCAGTCTCTGTCCGTCTCAGATCTGTCATAGATGGTGAAGGGATGTTAGCTGTTGCTTGAATGATAATCTTCTTATTTAGCCTATTCTTCATGGATGAGGAATCTATTGGTGTTATAATAACAGACTCCGACTTAGAAGATTTAGCGAGATCAGCATATGATTGATTTTCAAGTGAGGAAATTCTCTCAAGGAGTTTCTCCTTTTCAGCTTGAAATATTTTCCGTTCGAGCTCTATCGTGGATTGAATATTCTTGATCTTTTGGGGAATGTAAATTCTGCAAAGATCTGAGTTCTTTGAGCTAGATATTTCTGTCATGGGCTGATCAGATTCAGAGGGAGGATGGGGAAACATTTGTAGATAGTCATTTGAAAGAGGAATTTCCCTAGTTCCATAACTATCGTTGATTTCCTTGTAATCCAAGGATATTTCGGCCTTGCTTTTGGTCTTGCGCTTTTCCTGTTCTAGGTTATCTTCTTCTTCAGATGATCTGAGAAAGGCTAACAAGCTAGGTATTCCTAGTCCTAGGTATGCAGCATTGTAAAGAGCAAGCGGCCGTTTATCAGTGGTTTGTTGGTTTGGCTTAAAGCCTAAGCCCTCACGTGGATTGTAAAATCTCGTGTCCTTAGGCTGATTCAAGAAAATCGTTTTGTCGGTTTGTCCCCTTTTCGTAAGGAGGTCCTCCAGACTTTTGATTTTGGAGTAAAGCTTCTTACGTTCCTCCATTAGAAGATTGTATTGATCTGTTTTACCAATACGCTCTTCTTCACTAATTCGCAGGCTAGTGGTTAATTGACTAATATTTGCATTCAGCATATTAGTCTCGGATTCAAGCTTCGAGATTTTCTCAGATGCATTTTCTAAATGACATCTGAGAGTTGCTTTTTCACCTAAGTGTTTGAGCACACATTGATAATTTGTTGCGTTTTTCTTTTCCAGAGCTTCTAGTTTTTGCAAGTGTTCTAATGGAGAATTCTGGATATGCTCAAGCACGGTCAGTTTTGATGTCAGGGAAACTACTTTTTCTTCAGATTTTACTAGATTAGCTTCAGCTAATTCTAGTGATTTTTCTGAAGTAGCTAGTTTATTTTCTAGTCAATGACCAAATTTTGTGTTTTGGCCAAGATGATGTCATTCGTGGCCATATTTTATATGTAGACTTCCTACTTAGCGTTCCTTTCGGAAGCTGTTCTTATTCTTAATTTTATGTCTGTAGAAGTCTATATTTTCTACCTCAATGTCCTCGGATGATTCAGTTTCGTCATTGCTCTCCGTCTCGGCTCCTTCTGCATCACCAGCTTCTTCTTCCACAAACGCCATTAGAGCCATGTTCTCGGGTTCATCCTCAGAAGTGTCATCGTACCATTCAGCTTGCTCCGCCAGCAGGGCTACGCCAGCTTTCTTCATTTTGGACAGTTTGAGCTTTTTGGCGTAGTAGTCTTCGTTCTTCTTCTTGGGAAGGAAACAGTCCCTGGCCCAATGTCCTGCCTTCCCACAATTATAGCATTTTGGAGGCTCAGGTAGGGATTTTTGTTCGGGCCGATGCGGAGTTTGTTGAGGTTGATGAGAAGATGAAACTCGTTGTTTGTTGGAAGAGGAGGAAGACTTCTTAAAGAATTTTCTGCCCATCATCTTAGTGATGAGGGCCATTTGTTTCTCGAATTCCTTTAGATCGGAATCCGATGAAGAGTCTGAGTTGTCTTCCTCAGATGAGATTTCAAGTTTTACGGCCTTATCCTTTGTGGCGCGGGAAGGTTTCTTAGCTCTATTATCAGTTACTAAGGCTAGAGGATCTGCTGCTGATTTTCCTTTTGATTCCGCAGATTTTTGATGTACGTAGTCTGCATGTTGAGAGAGGCTCTCGAAAACGCAGTGGATGTCGATTTCATCAAGGTCTTTGTTCTGCCTGATTTGAGTGGCTATTTTCCTCCACTCTGGCTGCAGTGAGTTAAGGAATCTCACGTTCAATTCCATATTGGAGCGATGAACGTTCACCTTTCGCATCTCGTTGACTTGAGTCATAAACCGTCTATACGTGTCCTCTATGTCCTCCCCTTGCTTTGCTTTGAAGGTATCGTAGGCCGCGAGGGTGTTTGCCTTACGTGCTTTGATTCCCATTTCCGTCCCTTGCATCAGCTTATGGATCTCGTCCCACATTTCCTTAGCAGTGGTGAGGCTATCTACTTGCATGTAGATATCGTTGTGAATACCCTGGATGAGATAGTTGAGTGCAAGTCGATCTGCCTTGACCCTGTTCTTTTCTTCCATTGTGTAGCATGTGGGAGATTTTTTCTGAATGGATGGTAAGGTGGGAGGATTTGTTGTGGAATCACCCTCTATATTAACCCAATATGTTATGGGTCCTTCCGAGAGGGACTCTAGGATTTCGTTTCCTATGTCCTTGGAGCTAACGAAATTTACAAATCGGTTTCTCCATGCTGTGAACTCCCCCCTTTTCATTGTTAGAATTGGGGGTCTGTTATCGCTTCCGATTGCTATGAAATCCATGGATGTAGTTGAGTGCTTTTTAATGATCGTTCACGGTCGTGATCTGCAATCCTAAATGGTCAGTTTCGAAAAATAACGTCTAAGAATAACGTTAAGTTTGAGTAAATTTTGGTGGAAAGAAATTGTGTTTAAGTGTTCGACTTTTTATTTTAATTTTAAAGAATAAAATTCGGGCACTTGTAGAGTTGTTGCCGAAATTTGAATTCTGAAATTCGGATGAAAAGACTTTGTCGAGAATTTTGAAATCAAAGGAAATCAAAATTCGGGTGACAAAAATAAGTTCGCCGAAGTTCAGGATTAAATTAAGGTAGGAAAAATTTTATCGAAAATTACTTTCAAAATTCGGGTAAACTAAATTCAGTCGAGAATTAAAAAAAATCAAAATTCGGGTGACTTTCTGATAAAAGTTCGCCGAGAATTAAGAAATTCGGGTGACTTAAATCAAAACTTCGCCGAAAATTTTAAGTTGAAATTCGGGCAATCTTAATTTTAAAATTCGACCAAATTCGCCGTTAATTTTAAACAGTAGAAAGCAAATTCGGCGAATAAACTTAGCTTACTCAAATTCGGTCAATTTTCTGATCGAAAATTTTCTCAATTTCGGCGAATTTCAATTGAAATTCGGCAATATGAGTTAATTTTCGGGTTCAAGAACGAACTTCGAGCGAATAAACAGAGAAACGCCCGAAATTTTTCCAGCAACTTTAAAACACACCAATTTCAATCGATTTCTCCCCAGAAATTTCTCAAACTTGACGAAAATTAATCTAAACGAGTTCCTAAACAAGCCAAGACTGATAATCAAGCATTTAAAGGTTTAAAAACATCAATAACAGCAAGATCTAACCCAAAATACTTGAAAAAAAATCGAAAATAAAATTTGCTTAGTAAACTCTTTCGATCTTGACGAAATCAAACGAAATTGGTATAGATTTGCACAGATCGATCCGTGTCTTGCTCTGATACCACTTGTTAGTCCTATTACGCACTCAAGAGAGGATCAAAGGCTTAAAAATGATAAAGTTCTTAAAACACCTTCAGTGTGTGTTTGTGTGTGTGTGCCGAAATTAAGAACTTACTTTTAAGAAAAATACTTTGACCAACCCTAATTAGGGTTAATGGGATGCCTTATATACCACATGAGTTGGTATATTAAGGCTTGGGACTCAAACAATAAAATATTTACAATTTGACCCCAAATACAATAAATTAACTAATATTGACCCAAAACTCAAATACTAACTAAGGACACTACAAATAATTCCTAACAATCTATGCATGCATTCTACTTGATCTAATATGGAAAAATCAATTAGGGTTCTTATTGCTGAAATTAAGAAACCAAAATAGGAAAAGATTCTGATTGATTGACTTTATATGATGGTAGCTGGATATCACATATGGTAAGTGCCGTTATGAAAAATATCATCCCGGATGAAATTTTATGCCTTGATTTCGAATATGTGTTCTTTATATGGAATAAAACTATATTACTTGCTTGATTATTACATGGATTATATGCTACTTTGTGGATTAATCTTGTGATTGACATTCCATGTAAGTGTTCATTTGAAAAGGCTTATATATATAAGCAACACTTAGAGGATCGAGCTAACGAGAACTTGTGAAAAGTACGCGCACGAAAGTCATTGAGTAGAAGAAAACAATTGAGAGAGCTTGAGCAAAAACTTGTGAATAGTCTTTTGCCATTGAGATATCATTTGCGATTCTGAGCGTATTGAGTGATAACATCCTCTACACCATACATTCTGTCTTCACACGTGCTGTCTTCGGACTTGAGGTACAGGAAGGAGGCAAGGTCAACGTTTACGCGCACGTGAAGGGAAGGACTGTGTTTCGGAGGCCCTTTGGTATCGAGCTGTTTCAAGTTGGGAATTGGAGATTTCCTGGAGCGAAACTCGGTGTACGGTAACCTAGTGTGTCTAGTGTTCGACTTGTTTCGGTTTGTCTATTGAGCATAATCAATCAATTTTGTAACCGACTGAGATAACATTATAGTGATTGATTAGCTCTTGAGAAACAAACTTTAAGGAGAGAACTAAACCCCGATTGGGGATATACCTCTATAAAAGTCCTGTCTCACGTTACTTTCAACTCTTTATATTTTTCGTGAGATATATCTAATACACATCTGACGCAACTAGGAGATAACCGACGAAATATTCTTCGAAAAGTATTATTAACTTAGAAAAGAAACATTTCTAGGATATCACATCTAAAGTGATTGAAAAAGAAGAAGCTAAATTTTTATAAGCCTAATTCACCCCCCTCTTAGGCGTATTTTTGACTTAACAGAAAATATCATATCGTATATATTGTCGAGGACAAATTAATAAACTTAAATAAATAAAAGTACGGGAATAAATCTATATATATATATTTATATCTCAGTCGTAATAAACACAAGAGACCAAAGATCACGAAATCATTGCTGGTTGAAACCTTATCCCGATTACAAAATCAGATAACGAGTTCATCGATCATTACCCATTGTGTATTGCATAGGGCAAATTACAAATTTGTACCACTAAGTAAATCCATTATTTTTTATTTTGATCTCTCTATTTGGCAATTGCAGAAAAATATGCCGCACTAACTTTATGTCCCAAAAAAATTAGGTCTCCAATAATATTTCTGACAACATAAATATTTTATACCCACTTTATCGGGGACCGAATTTGTTCCGACATATAAAGCAAGTGATATCGAAAATGAAATATAGTGGCGTAATATCGAAAATTGGTATAAATAGTGACACGAAATTTATAGTTTTGCCAATATTGATCATAGTAATTAGACAACGTATTCATTCCGACATAAAAATTCGTAAAGTTACCGTGCTCTAATAAAAAAGTAAAAGAAGAACAACAAATTGCAATGTACAATGAAAAGTTCGGGAAATTAGGTAGTCTTTGTTTTCTTGATACATATAGGAAGTAAACGAATAAAATGAAGACTTAATAGACGGGGTGTTACTACTTTCTGCTCCAAATTTGTCAAACGTGGGTCATTGCTCTGACGTCCGTGTGAACCCACCGTAAAATCATTGGTAATTTCTATGACAAATGTCCTTTGTATGATAAAATAATCAAATTCCACACATTATAGAAGAGACTGGATTTAGTATATATATATATATATATATATATAAAATAATAATTGATTGAATCTTGATTGACGACTTCCAGCAATCATCTGCCAGTTAGCAGCAACCTCTTCATTTAAAAAATTATAATTACTATGCTTATGCTGCCATATAATAAATACTTCTGGGAGCATCTACTCATTATATTTTCTCGTATGTACTCATCAGTCTACTTCACTCATCAACAATAAGCTTCACAGCATATAATGCAAGAACAACACATAAGCATACCAGCTTGTTTCTCATCACCGATGGAGAAGCTCTCCGATGATATTCCGTCTGCCATTACAAGGTCTGGCCAGAAAGTCTTCATGTCCGTTTATCGCACAAAAATTGCAGACCAATGCCGTTTAATCACAGTCACGTGGTGCAAGAACATGCTCCTCCAAGCCATATCGATCTCAGTCGAGGGTTCACAAGGTGAGAGCCAATACACCTGTAAAGTCGAGCTCAAGCTATGGTATTTTTGGAAAAAGCAAGGGTCGGAAAGCTTCTTAGTAGATGGTAAACAAGTTCGTATCTTCTGGGATCTTAGAGTCGGGAAGTTCAACGGAGAAGCTGAACCGGGCTCGGATTATTACTTGGCCATCGTATGTGACGATGAAGTCGTTCTACTTCTCGGCAACTTGAGGAAAGAGGCTTACAGAAAAACACGGTGCAGGCCTGCCCTTATTGATCCTACAATAGTCTCGAGGAAAGAGCACATCTTTGGTAAGAAGAAGTTCGTTGCGAGGGTTAAGTTCCACGACAAGGGCAGTTTTCACGAGATATGCATCGAATGCAAGAACAATAGAGGTAATAGCAAGGTCGTTGACCCTGAAATGGAGATTCACATCGACGGCAGCTTGCTCGTTCATGTGAAGCACTTGCAGTGGAAATTTAGAGGGAACGATTCGATTCACTTGAACCGATCGAGGATCGAAGTGTATTGGGATGTTCACGATTGGCTGTTTTGCCCCGGTTTAAGACACGCTTCGTTCATATTCAAACCGACGTTAGGGACCACGTTTTCAAGTTCCTCGCCCTCTCCACTGGTTTCCTCATCGAGTTATTCAAGCCCGTTGACGGAAAGTAATGGGTCCGGCGCATCATCGGATTTCTGCCTATTTCTTTCTGCTTGGAGAGTTGAATAATAATAATAATAATAATAGTAATAATAATAATAGTAATAATAATAATAATAATAATAATAATAATAATAATAATAATAATAATAATAATAATAAAATCCCCACAAAGCCGAAGCAACGCGTTGTAGTTTTTAATAATTATTTGTTTGCTTATTTTTATGATCATTTCCAAGAATTATTGAATAGATTGGCCTTGGGCTCGTGGAGAGAGAGAGAAATAGTAGAACCAAGCACATGGAAGTGTAATGTGGCCCCGTCATTGGATCGTTGGAAGTTAGCTAGGAATACAGCTGGTTTCGTGTGGAACAAAATTGGAATGATTGAAGATGACAGACTGGATATATATACACAGATATATACAGACCACATCGATCTTCGGTTTTGTATAGGTTTCTTAATTGTTTTCATTGCTGAAAGTTTTGTTGATCTGGTTTTGGTAAGAGAGCGAACTATATAAAATATGTCTTCATTTTTTTGTTTTCTTGATTGAATGAGTTGAGGTCTTACGCTTCGTAACAAATTGTGTATGTACACTTTGTTTGGTTGAAGTCGTTGTTTTTGTCAATTTGCAACTTCTGACTTTTGATGTAAACTATGTTAATATATTTTTTCTCACCATTAATTTTCGTTTAGTTTTTCTAGAATTCATAAGTTTATCATGAGTATACCATCTATAATATTCTCCAATCTTTTGGAATGCGACTCTCGACATTACATTTTATATATATATTTATAAAATGCAATCTTACTTCTAAAGATTCAATTCAAGGCATTAGCCATAACCTGGGTTGGCGAATACATACCGACCATCGAAATCAAAGTAAGGTAATGAGCGTTATGATTACATGATCGCCTAAGCAAAGAAAATGAAACTGAGCAAAACAAGATGCCCAAAACTAAGCAGTCTTTGAGTAATCCCTCCCACTATAGCTGATCAGGATCTCCCGCAACAAGTTTATTAAAAACTTGTGCATAGTCTCCCTCAATGATAACCTTAGTCCATCCCCTTCATAAGACATATTGTAAAGCCTAATGGGCCGTTAGTGCCTTCGCCACCAGTGACGAACGCACGATCTTATGGTCGGATGGGCTAAAAAATAATATGCTAAAGAAAAATTAACATCAAATAGAAAAATTCTTATAATTTTTTATGCTTCAGAAAGTTGTAATGAACAATCGATATTTTCATATAAAAAATATTAAATAAAAAATACATAATTGCATGAGTTCCTACGTGCGGTGACTTCTCGTAAAAAGGAAGAAGATGCAATTAATATGTCAACGAGGGTTTTAAATTGATTCAAGTATAAGATAAAGATTTTTTTTTTTTTCAAAATAAGAACACATCTGATGGATGGAGTTTCCTTTCTTCTGTTTTAATTTTTTTATTAAACATTTCTACTTGGCTGTTTTGTTTTTTAAATATTAGTGGGAAAATTTGAAATCAAACTCTACTTAATTTTATAAATTACTTTTTTGGGCCAAATGGAGCTTTTTAATAAAAATTAAAAAACAGTCCATTTAATCACTGTCGTCTTCTTCCTTCTAGATCGACGTATTGCAGAAAACCTAGAACACCATTGCAAAACCAATGAACCTTGGCGGGTCAAATTGAAATCCTCCATGGTGAAATCCGGAACCTCGGGGTCAATTGACCTCCCAAGCCCCCCTAGTCGCCACCAACCAATAACTACTCCATTCATATATCGGGCCACAATCCCGACGGAAGCTCCCTCGCGTGTAAAATGTAAAGCTCTAGAGACATTTAAATTTACAACATGTTCAGGTGGTTTTTGCCATAGCTCGGGCATGGGTTTTGGACCTTGGTGACAGTCTATCGCACCCACAGATAATATCCCTTCACGTGCTCGATGTAATACCGTCCTAGTACTACTCCGTACACCCTCCAAGATCCATTGATTGCGGCTCCACCAATCGACTAACACACATCATGGAGTATGTCAAAATTCTATCTTGTTTAGGGAGCTTTGATAAGTCGTATCGAGTCGTATGAAGTTGGAGCACGTCATTTAATATAAACGACTCGAAGGCTCGGAGCGTTCTATATATCATTGGATATTGGGCACTCAACAAGGGCATGGATAGCATCCTCCAGTAGCTCTACCGCACATGCATTGAGAATTAGCAAGACATTGCAGTCGAGCAACGTTAGCTGCTGTTGGTAGTGAATCTTACAGAGCTTCCACGCGAAAATTTTCACTTTTGGGATAACGAGAGCATTCCGTAGGAAATTTGCAAGATGGTAGTCCTAAACTTCAGCATTCATCATTTTGTGAGATAAGAGCTGTGACCAGTTTGTAGGTTGTCATTACGTGAATTTTCCATCCTTCGAATTGTTCCAAATTAATCGATCACAAGTATCAAATGTGCTACGTGGTAAGCTAGATATAAGTTCCGCGTTAATCAGCTTGAAGATAGATCGAATGAGTAGAAAATTCCACCTATTTGAATCTAATATGCACAGATAGTTGCTCTAAACATATTTTGTTGGTAGGGTGAGATAACTTTAAAGGAGTAAGGTCTAGGCAGCCACGGCTCCTCCCGAATCCAGACATTGTCCCTGCTCCACACATTTTAATTTACCCATTCTCTAATAATTTCCTTGGTCGCACACATACTTTTCAAAGTCGTAAGGCTTTCGAATTCACTGCCGTTTGAAGAATGTTCTTGTCAGGGAAATCCCAGAAAGGGGCTAGCCCAACTTAAATGTCTCTTCCTGGTCGGCCACAGGATGGATAAAACGGCTTTCATAACACAACTGAACAAGCAATCAAGAATTTGAATCAATCACCAAGCTTGTTTCGACGGCATTTCGAGGTTGAAATTTCAAAGATCTCTGAAACCTGACACACCTTCTATTCCATGACATCCAACGAATCTTGTTTTTGTTGTTCCGCTCCACAAAAACTTCTTCACCATACGCAAGACATCCCCAATCAGGTTGTTTGGTAATAAGAAGAACCTCACAACGTAAGTCGGTGTAGCTTGGATCACGGCTTTGATGAGGACTTTCCTATCCGCTGGAAATAGAACTTTCTTTGACCAGCCCGTAATCTAGCGATCCTTGATGAAGTGAAGATTTATGCTTTCTTCCTACCAAGCAGTGAAGGGAGGCCTAGGTACCGGTCACTTTTATCCCGCTCATAGACACTGAGAACTTTGCAGCATTCATGTCGGATAACATAAGACACGTTAGGAGAAAACAATCCATGGATCTGGATAAGTTAACTATCTGCCCTGCTGCATCCAGTACCGCTTCAACCCCCACTTAACTGGCCTCATAGATCCTGTTGTTGCTTGACAAAAAATCAGTGTTATCCGAAAATAATAGATGAGATAGAATGGACATTCCTAGCAACCGAAGCTCATTTGAGTGCACTCGAAATCTCTTCAGCCCGTATAGATAAGCTACACGCTTCCACACAATATAGGAAAAGATAAGGAAATATCGAGTCACCTTGTCTTAATCCTCTTCTCGGGGTTAGATCGCAAAAATAAACTGTTCATAATAAATAAGTATGAAACTAAACGAACATAAGACGTAACAAGATTAACGAAAGGATTGGAAAAGCCGAACTTACATAAAATTCTTTCAAGGAACATCCATTCCTCTTGGTCATATGCTTTGCTCATATCTGGTTTGAGGGCGATCTTTCCATCACCCTCCATCCATTTCCGCATTAGCACATGTTTTTAGCACAAAGGAGACAATAACATTATAGGTGAGCCTACGATTTAAAAAGCTGATTACATCATGAAATAAGAGAACGCATTATATGTTTGAACCTATGCATAATAAATTTCTACACGATTATAATAGGATGTTACACAAGCTTATCGGGCGAAAATAAAGATGTTCAGGATTAGTGCATTGGGGATTAGAACAATATCGATTTTATGTAGTAATTGAGATGAAACGACATGGTTCAATAAATCTATAATACGCTTAGATGATTCTTCTCTTATCATATCTCAATTATGGCTGGCTTTTGGGTAAAACAGGTGAAGTAAGGGCTTTAGGCCCCCGACTTTTTTAGGGGCCCCGTTTAGTAATACTATTATATATATATATATATATAAATTATTTAATTAGTTAAAATGTTATATATCTTGAGGCTCTCAATCTAGTTATGATATTATATAAATAAAATTTAGTGGGTTAAAAAGATCAAATATTTTGTGGCCTCAATTTAGTAATGATATTATATAAATAAAATTTAGTGAGTTAAAAATGTCAAATATCTTGAGGCTCTTAATTTAGTAATGCTATTATATAAATAAAGTTAGTTAAAAGGGTTCAATATCTTGATGCTCTCAATTTAGTAATGATATTATATAAATAAAATCTAGTGAGTTAAAAAGGTCGAATATATTGAGGCCCTAATTTGACAGTTCTATTATATAAATAAAATTTAGTGAGTTAAAAAGGTCCAATATCTTGAGGTCCTCAATTTAATAATATTATTATATAAATAAAATTTAGTTAGTAAACAAGTCCAATATCTTGAGATCCTCAATTTAATAATGATATTATATAAATAATATTTAGTGAGTTAAAAAGGTCCAACATCTTGAGCCCCACAATTTAGTAATATTATTATATAAATTAAATTTAGTTAGTTAAAAAGATCAAATATCTTGAGGCCCTGAATTTAATAATGTTATCATATAAACAAATCTTACCAAAAAATTAAAAGATCCTAAATTTAACATAAATCGATAGTTAGACTACATTGATATTGGATTATGTTGACAATTCCCGTGACTGTTGCTTTTACAAAAACAATTTTTTCAAAATTGAAAATTATGCAAAACTACGTAAGAGCCACGTATCGCCAGAAAGATTAAGTGGATTCGCTATATGAATAGAAAATGAAATATTAAAAGAACTTTCGTAAGAAAAAATTTTAGAAAAGAATTTTCGTAAGAAAAAGCTATAAAAATAAATTTCATGTAAAAAATAGGGTTTTTTTTTTGAAAAAACTCTAGTAAAAGAAAAAAATTCATTTTTCTTTTTTCAAAAAATCTTAACGCCGTTTTTTATAAACTTTAGGGGTTATATTCGTCCCTTTCAAGGTCGAAAGGATGAGGGTTGTGCTCGGTTGGCAAATAAAAAAGGTCCCTTTTTTATGTTCGCTTTAGGCCACATATGATGATGAGCTGCCCCTGATCTCAATAATATTGCTAAAGATTGCAGGAAACCCATTGGGACATGGTGACTTGAGAGATAAATAGGGAATTAGGATTAATGTTCTTTAAAGGACGGTGTGGTTTTTCACCGAGGGTGGGATTCAGATTATTGAAGGGTATATCTACATCTGCATGGTCGGTGCAGTTGAAATATGTGACGTCTTTATTATATTGCCAAGGGATACACTATCTGGGTTATGAGAGGTGGTCTTAATAATACGAATTAGGTCCCGATTTTGTAAGAGATCCGAATTAGTTTGCGGATCTAAACAGGATGACGATGCAAGGTGTTGGCAATGATGATTCATACTATTTGATTGACTTGGTTCTGGGCGGGATGGTTGAGTCAATTCATCCATTTGATTTTCCTCAATTAGCTACCCGAGATTTACTCCCCATCATTGATGTTAGGTTCTCAATTATTAACTACCGTAAATCATAGGCATGAATTCTAAATATTCGAATGGAAATATGAGATTTGATACCTCGGTCGAATACCTCTGATGAAGAACACGAGAGAAACCCTTTTAGTATGAGAAAGTGTTTGTGTGTTTCTCTCTATAGAAAGTAAATTGCAAGCCCTTTGGATTTTTTCTATTAACTTTCTCTATTGAATTCAATAGTGTACATTAGTATTTATACCTATATACATGGCATAATACAATTAAGTCATACACTATTGAATATACAAATGATGCCCCTAATTACAAGGATAACTAATAAAGAGCACAATTAAAATGTCTTCTTCAATCTCCCCATTTGTGCTCGTTTGCTCTTCAGCTCTGTTTATCCTCGTCGGGCGTAGAATGACTTCCTCAATCCCAATGTTTTCTCATAATGACGTACGACACCCTCAGCTCTAATATTTCCTCAATAGCGCTGAGAAGCTCATTCAGGAGCGGAGCTTCTTCTTCTACAAGGTCCTCGAAGATTGTAGTCTCATCGATCTCTTCAAATCTCCTTTCAATATTACTCTTTACGAGCTTCAACGTCCCATCGCAGAACTTGTGTACTTTAGATTTCATCATTGCTCTCGTCTTTCCAGTGACTTGATTGCGATAAGTGATGACGAGGCCTGACTTCTTGAAGATGTAATTCTCCGGGAAGTCGTTGAGCGAGAAATCTTTCATGAACGGAAATTCCATGTTGATCTCCTTCATATTAATCTCCAATGCAATCTGAAGGTCGTGTGCGGTGTGAAATTTGATCTGCAGCACCATGAATCTCTTTAAGCCCTCGGGCCCATCCTTCTTGACGTACCTTGCAGGTGTCTGATACTTCTTCTTGTACATCTGGAATAGAAGGTGGACCTCGTCTGGTGGAAGGAAGGGTAGATAGCTCTCGTCTATCTCTTCTCGAGTGCGAGTGTGATCTGCCCGCTCGATTGTCTATATCGGAGTTGGAAAAGGACCAATGGTATGTGAGACTCCTACGAGTTGGAAGATCGGTGGCTTGTCCCTAATGTTTCTTCTGAGTTGAAATCTTGGGATGCCACTTTGATCAGGACTGAGATGGGTGAGCATGAATAAGTGTTCCATCTTTTTTTGCTCTTCCCAATGGGAAATCCCCCGAAGCTTGAGCTCGTAGAGCTTCTTCATTCTGCTCGGTGCTCGTCATATCTCCTTCCGTACATCTTCAAGGAAGGGTACTTTGATCCGAAAATTCTCCTGTGGTGTCTCGACTCGGACGGTCCCCTTTGATAAACGTGGAGGAGTGTCCGCTCGATGTCTTAGCAATTCTGGTAGATCTGGGAGTTCGATATTGTAGTCCTCACTTTCTTGAAGTTCTTCGTCTTCGAGCAGAACTAGATCAGCTGAAGCATGTTGCAGAAAGTATCTGACGTTGGATAATCGAGCTTAAGCAGCTTTCTCTGGTTCCCCCTCGTTTAGAATGTAGTCATCTAGAGTGGCATGAGGATCATAGTTGACTGTTGAGGCTTCTGGTTGATCATTGAGCTTAGAGTCTGAGGTTGGGATTGAGTTTGGACTTTTGGGAGCCGCAGGTGTCAAGTTTGGTAGGTTAAGTGGTGTGTGGGTGAGGGGTGTGGTGGTCATTTGTGAGCGGGTAGTAGGTTGTGTGGATGATGTTGGTGGGTTTGTTGACGAGCCTCCAGCTTCACGAGTTGAAGGAGTCTTGCTCGTCCTTGTCCTCGGTTGCTTTTTGTTGTCTTCTGCCGCTTCTCCCCCTCAGGGCGATCCTGATCGTCAGGAGCGTCATGTCGCCGTTTGGTGCGGGAGCTCTATTCGCGGTAGCTCGTCCGAGCAGGCAGTTCCGGGTCATAAGCCGTCGGTGGAGATTCTTCTCCGTGGGGGTCCTCTCTTCAATGGCTAGAGATGGGAGATAAGGATGTCGTGAAGCTGGGTGATTGGGATGGTGTATGAGTTTATAAAGTTGGGAGATGGAGTTGGTGTGGTGATTATGGGTTGGATTGGAGTGTTGGTGTGGTTTGTAGTGGTGAAGGACGAGTTGGTACGACGATTTATTTATTTATTTATTTTGTTCAAGATGTTGCTATTATTCATTTTAAACAAAAGTGACTCGAAAATAGATTTGGACGGAGTGACCTCAGAGACTGGTGTTTTTCCTGGTATCTCGTCGGGAAGTCTCGATGGCTTGTAGTACTCTCTCCATCAACCGATCTTCGAGGGAAGTGAGTGCGTTAGAGAGAGCCTCTTGTAAGCGTGCCTCCGTCACAAATGGAGACACCTTCGGAGTGGAGCCAGGTAGGTGTTCCACTGTCACAACGGCAGAGTAGATTTCTGACGTGCCGCCTATGATATGACTTATGAGACCGGGACGATTGAAGGCGCCCGTTGTGAATCCTGAAGGCACCACTTCGGTGGGTTGGCCTGTTGCTTCGGTTGATGTGGGTGAAGCAACTAGACTTCAATCCAATCGTGGAGATGAAACCATTGGAATCATCTCTATGGATGTTGTGACAGGTTCGGTGTGAACCTATGTAGACGTCAAGACGGGCTGTCGAGGAGGCAAAGCAGGAGCAATTGTAGTTGGCGGGAATGCAGACGGGACTTGTGATCTTCGTCGGCTGGAGTCCCTTCGAATGAGTCTGCATTCCTCATCGGATTCTGTTTCTTCAGGCGAGGCAACCATGGGTGGTGATGGCACACGTGCTTCAACCTCGGGTTCCCTGGACGCTACTGCAAGCTCCTGAGCCTCAGCTTCGGGCTCCTGTGCTTCCACGATGGTTCTTGACTGAGAGGCATCGAGGTAGAGTCGGTGGGGATGAAATTTTGGCAATAGTCTTGATAAGCTTCGTCTGTAGGGTCTGCTAGGCGGAGGAGTTTCAAAGGTATGAACATCGGTTGGAGCTCCAAGTCCGATGCCTTTGGGTTGTGGAAGAACCGCATCCTCGGTGGTGTGTATCCTCCAACGGGTGGTAGACAAGGAATATCCGGATGAACTTCCATGAGATGCTCAATTAGTAAGGGGAACCGGCTGACATAAGGAAGGAATTTGGCCTTCGTCTTATTCTCTTGTTGACGCATCTGGTCGGCCAAGTCATTCCAGATGAACTGGGCCACGTCGTACTTCTTGAAGAAAACGACCCCATGCAAGATCCTTATGATATTTCTGTTCGCCTTGTCGAATCCCGAATGCTTTGGGAGAGACATTTGTTGATGATCCCGAACAAGGTCTTCCAAGGATGTGAGCTTCTGCTGTTTTGGAAGTTGGCTAGCTTGACCAGCGGGCGCTTGTATCCAATCCGAAGCATATTGGCAATGATCTCCGTATCAGAAGGTAAAGGATCGTAGACTTCATGATGTGGGAGATCAAGGACTATTCCAAGGAGACCCTTGTTGAGGACTACATTTTTCTGGTTGACCTTGGTTGTGTAAACTGTGTCGTCACCCACGGTATGTCTCCTCATACATCTCCAGAATTGCTGGAGCTACACCATTTGAATGGAGGCTATCAGTGTTAGAGATGACCAAAGCGAGTCCTCTTTCAGGATTGATATGATGATGTCGTTAGGGCATCGGAAGGTTGTCAAGTCCAATTGGTAGTTGTTGTCGTGGACTTGTAGCCAGAGCTCTGATGGATAGATATGTTAGTATTTTTGATGTGCCATCTCTGAAAAAAAAAGAATAAAGATCATTAGTTCATAAAGATCAAAAGCATAGTGAAGAAACATAGAAATTGTGCTTTATTTATTTGTTATCCTTGTAATTAGGGGCGTAGCTCGTATTTTTGTTAGTGTAGGACTAGTTAGTAAATATACCATGTATCAAGGTATATATACAATGTACACCACAAAAATCAATAGACAAGAATTTCAGAAAATTATCAAAGCAAAGAATTCACATTCTAGAGAGAGAAATATAATCGAGAAATTCCTCACTCTAAACGCGTTCTCTCTCCCGATCTTCAAACGTGATAGTCGACCGGAGGTAACTTTCGAGAATTCTTATTCGAATATTTAGAATTCATGCTTAGATCGATCGTTAGTTGATTAATTAGGACCTAACAATTCGTATCAGAGCTGATCGTGATCGTTTTGGATTGAATTCGCTATTCTTAGATCAAAATTATTTTCCAGATTTTTCGATCAAAAACCTTACGTGAAATGCATTTTGATCTACATGCTTAATTTTGTGAATCTTGTTGATGGTACTTCTCCTAAAGTGATAGATTACATGTTAGAAATGAATTATGTACTGATTTCAATCGCTTAGAACATCGGATTATTTCAGATTTTCGATTTCGGTCGATGTTAGTGTTTGCAATTAAGTTTTGAATACGGTTTGATTTTCTTCATAATCGATATATTTTGCTGTAAAATGTGGTTAATCTTGTGTTTTTTCATATTCAGAACTCATATTCGAGTGATTATCCAGAATCTCAGCGTCTAACTTGAGTTATTCAGTTGAATCGAGATTTTTACTGTTCCATTGAACTCGAGTTGTGTTCTTCGATCGTTTTTCAATCGAAAAACTTGGGTCGAAAATCTTTTTCGAATAAGTTTACAGGTGAAAAGTTTTTTGATACTCATACTGTTTTCGTGAGTTTTACTGATATATAAGACTCGAAAAACTTTATTTTTGACAATTAGTTTTTCGATTCACACATAAATACCTTTTTCTAGCGTAACTAAGCGTAAATTTTTTCGACGAATAATGTTTTCGCTAGATAAATATCAACTGTTGACAGGAAAATTTGTTTTGCAATTACAAGTTTTTCGATAATCTAAATTTTCGAGTCAAAATTTAGCGAAAACATAGTTCGATCGAATATCTCACGCTCGAAAAACTTTTAGTCAACAAATTGAGTCAAACTTAACGGAATTTTCGAATACCTTTAATTTTTCGATTGCAAATATTTCGATAAAAGTTTTTGCGATCGACAAAATTATTCGACAAACTATTTTTCGATAGGTTATTTTTTTGCAAAACTCTTTCATTCGAAAAATAATTTTCGATAAACATACCTCGAAAAATTTATACTATCGAAAGTATTTTTGATGATGAGGATCGAAATTTTTCAAATCAATAAATTTTATTGCTCGAAAAAATTTTCGATTACTGAACTTTCAGACACACACATTTTACACTAATCTTAATTTTTTTTAGGGGGATTAAAAATCATAATTTTCAAAACTTACGAAATATTTTTCACCGAATAATCTTTTCCAATACTCAAAATTTTCTATCATAAATTCAAAATTCTTTAGCAAAATTTTGAAGTATCAATTCTCATATCAAATATTTTTCGTAATCAAAACAATTCCTTTTTAAACCGAAAAATAGGTCTGAAAAGGAAATTGCCTAAAGTACGAACCAAACATTACTAACAAGTTTGTCACTTGTGAAGCACTTTTACCATCTCAACTCCAAACTTTCACGAAGATCCTACCAATCAACTACAAATGGATGCTTACTCACTCGGAAATGATATCCCCCCTCCAATTCTACGAAGAGGCGAATACACCGTATGGAGAAGTCAATTCATGAACTTCTTGGAGACAAAAGATCAAGCTACAAATCAGAGCGATATCCTCCCATTCCTGCCACTAGAAGACTCAAGATTCCTAGTGAATACACTGAGTGGGAGCGATTAAGAGCTAAAGCAGATCTCAGAGCGAAAACGTTCCTGATACAAGGCATCCCAAATGACATCTATATGCAAATAGATAGTCTATCAAGTGCTAATGCTATGTTGGATGAACTCCACAAAATGATGCAACAGACCGAAGTCGGAGTCAAGGCTAAGAAAGCGAACATACTTGCAGCTTACGACTCATTCGAAGCTAAGACGGAGAAAAACCTCTACGAACTCTATCAACGCTATTTGACTCTTCTTACCGAGATGAGGAAAATAGATATTTTCAAGACCAATATGGAGGTCAATATCCGATTTGTTTCTTCTCTTCAACCGGAGTGGAAGAAAATATCCATGCAAATTCGTCAAAACAAGGATTTGGACGAAATGGGTATCCACGCCATGTTTTACAATCTCGCTCAACACGAGGAAGACATTAGCGAGATACAAAAGGAACAAAAGGGCAAACAGATCGAAGATACAATAGCTCTAATTTCGGAAAGAAAAACTAGTCGATCTCGAAAGATAAAAGCATCAAACTGCCGAGTTCTTCCGAAGACGAATACGAATAAGAATCGGATTCTGAGCCCGATATAAAAGAGTTCAAGAAACAATTGGCTCTCATTACTAAAATGATGAGCAAAAAGTTCTACAAAAAGAAATCCTCCTCCTCGGCTAATAGACTTCGGACCTCAAGCTCTAAGCACAAGGAAAGACCGGCCGAGTCGTCAGAATCCAAAAACGCCAAATAGCCACAAAAATGCTACAATTGTGGCAAGATAGAGCACTTCGCCAGAGAATGCAATCTTCCTAAGAAGAAAGACGTCAATTACTACTCCAAGAAATTTCAACTAACTAAACAAAAGGAAGATGCAGTAGCTCTAATGGCCGAACAAGAGCATTGACTAGAAGACACAGCGGATCATGACAACGACAATTTGGCTCTCATGGCATTTCTTGACGATGCCTCACACGAAAACTCAACGAGGAGCTCCGACGACGAAGACAAAGCATCAACATCATCTCAAGATGTAGTTACACCTGAATCTACATTATTAATCATGTTAGAATCTTTATAAATTCAATATACTGACATGAAGAATGAGCGGAAAAGTACAAAAGAGTTAGAGGAGAGACTAACACTTAGCGAAAATAATTTTCAAAAGCAATTAGATAAGAAAGTTCACCTAGAAATTCTCTTATCTAATGCTAAGGAAACAATAAATAGTCTTGAATCTAGGATATCTACTTTTGAGACAAAAATCAAAGACCTTAGTAAAACTCTTAGCGATAGTGAGAGAGATTTAGAAATTTCTAGAAATAATTATAAGGAAATCTATGACGAACGTAAGAAGCTTTACTCTAGAATTAAGACTTTAGATGATTTGTTAACAAAAAGGGGACAAACGAATCATACTATTTTTCTAAATCAACCTCATGATAAAGAATTTTATAATCTTGTTGAAGGCTTAGGTTTCAATAATCCTTGTAACTTGAAAAAGGTTAATGTAAAACAATTATATGATATCAAGTACATGGGTTTAGGATTAAGTTCTTTAATGGCCTTTACTAACGCTTCAGAAATAAATGCCTTAGAAGAATAAAAAAGAAAAGCCAAAACTAGGACTGACATCCCCTTTGATTACACTGATTTGAATAATAGTTACAAGACACGGGAAATAAATATGTCTAGTGACTATAATTCATTATCTATAGAAAATATTCCTACAGTCGAGGAAGAAAATATTGATCATTTTAAAAATTCTACCTCCAGCTCCCGCACCTATTAATTTAGCACCTTCTACTTTCTGTTATATTCCTGGTATTATTAAGAAAATAGCTGATTTGAACTCTTCCCTAGACACAGAAATAAAGAATTTTGAAGCAGAAAAGAATGCGCTTTTATTGGAGATTTCTAATCTAAAAATTCCTCAGTTTTAAAATCTTGTCCTTATTTAATTTTTAAAGAAAAATCATAAATTAAGGACAAGACCAAATTTAAGAAAACACCTCCCATTATTTTACAAAATATTTCAAAATAAGAAGAATTTTCTTTAAAAAGCGTAAAGGGAGGAAAAGAGTCCTTAAATGCTTCAAAGGCGAAAAAGTTTTTTACTAATTCTTTTTCTACTCCATCCACAAGTAGAGTAGTTAAGGAGATGAAACATGCAAATGAGAGAGTATCTAGCATAGAATTTAAGAAGAAAAATGATAGAAATGACTTATTTTCAAAACTTTCTTTTGTATCAAAACCTAAGGCCACTCGTAAGAAAACAAATGCTTTAAAGTCTTTCAAACCCTAATTTTCAAAAATTTCTTTTGTATCAAAACCTAATTTTCATGATGTTGCTTCAACTTATGCTTTAAAGTCTATAAATTTTTAAAGCACAAATTTTGAAATCGGCTCTACTTCTAATAACAAAATCCATCATTCTAAGACAAATGCAAGTCTTAAGTCTCGTAGGAGACCTGCTAGAGATCAATTTCAGCTTATAGCTCAATACATTCTTGCCCTCATCTAAGGTACTCTGTCCAAGTACACTTGACTAAACACCTTAGGAGACTAGCCAGAGAAAAGATTTTCTCATGCACTAAGACTGATAAGACATTTGTCCAAGCAGAAGTTAATCTCCCATGTAAGGTTCACCCTCAATGGGTTCCCAAGACACCATCTAGGCCAACGCAAGCCAACAAGGCTAAGTTTCCTAAAGCGGTACCACTTAAACCAACTACTTCTAAGTTGGTTTGGATACCTAAGAACACCAATGGTTTATGAACTAAAAATGAACAAACCTTACCTACTAATTCTGCTTATCCAAGATGACCCATTAATAAGTTGGTACTTAAGACTCTCTAAAACCTTTCTATGAAGATCCATCATGTGTGGTATCTAGATTACGGTTGCTCCACACACATGACGGGAAATCAAGAACTGTTGAGCAACTATCAAGACCGGTACAACGAAAAAGTCAGATTCGATAACAACGATTCAGCTCGAATACTAGGCTTTGGAGATATCATTCTGAAGAATCTGACAATCAAATATGTCTCTTACGCCCAAGGTCTTAAACACAACCTATTCGCCCAAGGTCTTAAACACAACCTATTCAGCATAGGACAATTCTGCGATAAAGGGTTTCAAGTTGTGTTTCTAGCTGATCAGTGCAGAATCTTAGATAGTCAGAATCAAAAACTTCTTACAGGATCTCGAAGATCTAATCTATACACCATCAATCTGACTACAGTATGACCTTCAACAGCTGTTTGCCTCATCTCACAGACTACAATCAAGAGGAACAACTTATGACATCAATGTCTATCTCATCTAAATCTCAAAGCTCTTCACAAGCTCTTTATCAAAAAGTTGGTCAAAGGTTTACCAACTATTTCACTTCACCAAGAGCATCAATGTCCGGCTTGTCAAATGGAAAAATGAAGCGAGCGTCACACAAACTCAAGCTAGTAGCTTCCACATCTCGACCTGTTAGGTCCTCATATATCAACTACCGATCGATCTAAGCATGAGTTCTAGATATTCGAATGATAAATATTACAAAATACCTTCGGTCGAATATCTTCTTTGAAGATCTTGAGAGAGAGAGTTTCTCGATTGCTATTCTCTCTCTTAGAATGTGAGTTCAATGCTTGTATATTTCCGAAAAATGAACTTGTGTATTGATTTTGATAGTGTACATTGTATTTATACATATTTACATGGTATATTTACTATTTAGTCCTACACTATCAAAACTACTAATTACGCCCCTAATTACAAGGATAACAAAATAACAAAGCACAATTCTAAAGTCTCTTGCTTGTCTTCGTTTCAGCTCCATTTATCCTTGTCGGGCGTATAATGATTTCCGTAATCCCAATGCTGTCTCGTAACGTCTGACAGTATTCCTCAGCTCCAACCTTTCATTGATTGCAACCAGAAGCTCATTTAAGAGTGGGGACTCTTCTTCACCAAGATCTTCGAAGATCGTCTCTTCAGTGATCTCTCCCAATCTTTTCTGGATGTTCTTCCTCACTAGCTTCAACGTTCCGTCACAGAAATTGTGGATTTCTGACTTCATCATAGCTCTCGTCTTTCCAATGGCTGGATTTCGATAAGTTATGGCAAAGCCAGGTTTCTTGAATATGTAGTTCTCGGGAAAATCGTTGAGTGGGAAGCCCTTCATGAGCGGAAACTCCATGTTAACCTTCTTCATATTGTTCTCTATAGCAATTTGAAGGTCGTGTGCGGTGTGATACTTAATCTGCCGCACCATAAATCTTTTCAATCCTTCGAGTCCTTCAGTCTTGATGTATCCGGATTGCGTCTGATATTTTCTTTTGTACATCTGATATAAACGGTAGACCTCATCCGGTAGAATGAAGGGGTGATAGCTTTCATCTATCTCTTCTCGAGTGCGGTTGCTGTCCGCTCGCTCAATGTGGTATATTAGGGTAGGGAAGCTTCCAATCGAATGCGAAACCCCCCACAAGATGGAGGATCGATGGCTTGTCCCTGAAGTTTTTCTTCAGTGGATCCTTAGGGTAATTTTGGGATTAGTGAGCTTAAAAAAATCTTCAATTCCAGGGGCCCTTTTTGAAATTCATTTGTGATCCTTTAGCTTTTCTTGCTCAAGACGAGTATCGTCTTCTTTACCAAACTTTGAGAGATGAGATCTTCTGTTTGGGTCGAGACCGTGTTCCTTTCGAAGGTTCCACAATTATGGAATTCGAACCCAAGGCCGTGCTTCTCTTCTCGTTTTCTCTATTTATAAGATCTAGATTATCGTTGGAGAAGTTCACTTCGAGGTGCTACTCTTCTAGGAGTATACGAGATTATCTAGGAGAAGTTCACAGCGAGATCCGTGTGTCTTTTCTATAATGATTGAGACTTGTATCTCTTTTTCTCCCCCTCTTTTTCTTGATTGAGCAACACCGAAACTTAGGAATAATGTTGAAGGCTTGATCGGGTTTCATAAGAAAAAGAATGTCGAAGAAGGCTCAAAGTGGAATTCTAGAGGTAAAAGTAAATAATTTATAATTTGGGCTAAATGAGGAATTTCCTAATTTGCCCTTATCATTTTCATGACAAACTAACACAAAAGCAAGAATGAAGCTATGGAATACCAACCAAAAGATAGTCAATTGAAGTGTGACACACTCAAGAATAAAAATTATTAAGGTTCAAATTCTCACATATATGATGTGGCTTTGTGTCTAGTGAAACAAACGAAGTTCTTTGAATAAAGAAAGTCACATGAATTTTTAGACAAAGTACTTAATCATATATCAAAGAAATATTTTTGTTAATAGTTCAAAATAGGCAAAATTATCCTCATCCCCCAATTTTTCTTATTATAATTTATATATACTATTTTATTTTTATTTTTGTTTTTGTATACATAAAAAAATTGAAAGATAGAGTCACGTAAGATAATCAAGGAATATCAAGAAGCACATAGAATATCATATAGACGCATAATAGAGCATGTAAAGCACATTTCAAGTAAGATTTAGATTCAACATGCCTAACTTAGCAATAAGGAATTGTAATCGTTTTTCATCCAATGCCTTAGTGAATAAGTCGGCAAGTTGAAGCCTTGTTTTTACAAAATACATATCTATAGTGCCTTTTTCTACATGATCCTTTATAAAATGATAGCGAATATCTATGTGTTTCGTGCGTAAATGATGAAAAGGATTGCAAGTAATGGTGAAATTGGAGTATTCATCAAGGTGCTCTTGTCTTGATTAAATCTTTTCAGAATATCTCGGATATATTTGGTTTCACTGATGAAGATTCCATCTTCGAGTTGCTTTACTTGTAGTCCAAGAAAGAATTGGAGTTCTCCCATTAATCCCATCTCGAATTTGGTCTTCATGAGGTCACCAAATTTCCGACAGAGACGTTCATTCGTCGAGCCGAAAATGATGTCATCAACGTAAACTTGAACGATCATCAGGTCTTTGCCTTGTCTTTTGATGAAGAGTGTCGTATTGATGGTTCCTCTTATAAAGTTGGACTTGACTAAAAATTCGCTTAGAACATCATACCAAGCACGAGGAGCTTGTTTGGTCCATAAAGAGCTTTGTCCAATCGATAGACATGATCGGGATTATTCTCGTGCACAAACCCGTCGGGTTGAGCTATGTAAACTTCTTCTTTTAACACACCGTTGAGAAAGGCGGTTTTAACATCCATTTGATAGACTTTGAAGTCCTTATGAGCCGTGTATGCTAGAAATAGTCGAATTGCTTAAATACGTGCAACCGGAGCATACGTCTCGTCGTAGTCAATTCCTTCTTGTGATTGTACACCTTTGCTACGGGTCGTGCTTTATTCCTGATTACTTCACTGTTCTCGTTCTTTTTATTTTTGAAAACCCATTTAGTTCCAATTATTGTTTTGCTTTGCGGTCGAGGAACTAATATCCATACTCGTAGACGCTCGAATTGGTTAAGTTCATCTTACATTGCGATTACCCAATCCGGGTTTTTAAGGGCTTCGACAATCTTAATTGGTTCATTTAGGCTTAAGAAGCATGTGAATAATCCGCTTTGTGTAGACGTCCTAGTGCGTACTCCATTTGAAGGATCACCGATAATTTGGTCGATAGGATGAGCTCGAGTCCACTTGCGTTCATGAGGAAGAACCGAAGTAGATCCATCATTGTAGATCAAGACTTCCTGAATTGATGGGTTGATCATTCATAGTTGGGAAATTCAATTCCGAGGTTTAATTGGAAGGAATTTCCTCATCTGTATTTGTAGGAGCTGCAACACTAGGTTAAGATTCAGAATTAGGAGATTCTTGAACATATGTTGGAGTCTGAGGATTGGGAGCCACAATTAGAATTTCTTCCGTAGAGGGAGAAGGAGCACTGCTTGGTATTGAATGAGACGAAGCATGCATTTGAGACTCGTTCCGATAAAAATGTTCAAATAGAAAATCTAAATCTTCCAGGTTGGCGGGAATTGCTTCTTTTGACTTTGAGGTAGAAGTTGTCGGAAGTTGTTGACTTTGTGCCAACAAGCCTATAAGCTCGGGGTTCTGAACTGTTTTGTTCAGAAGCCCATTCGGTCACTTCTTGAAAAACATTGTAGCTTTCCAAGATAGTATGCGAAGACTTGATGTAGACGCGATATGCTTTAGACGTGGATGAATATCCAACAACGACGGCTTCAGATGCTTTAGGGTCGAACTTGCTTCGATGCTCCCGATCGTTGGCCACAAAACATTTGCACCCGAATACTTTGAAGAATGAGATATTCGGTATCTTTTGATTAATGATCTCATTTGGTGTCTTTTCAAAACGTTTGTGAATAATCGTCCGATTTTGCGTAAAGCACGCGGCACTCATTGCTTCAGCCCATAGAAAATGAGGGAGACCAGAATGGATCAGCATTGTTCTTGCAGCTTGAACTAGAGTCCGGTTCTTCCGTTCTACCACGCCATTTTGTTGAGGCGTTTTAGTGGCTGAAAATTGTTGAATAATTCCAAGTGATTGATAGTAATTGCTGAGGCGTTGATTCCTGAATTCAGTTCCGTTATCAGTCCGGATTACTTGGATTTTCTTTTGCAGGAGATTCTGAGTCGTATTCACAAAGCTGATTATCAAGTCTCCAGTCTCATCTTTTGTTCGAAGATATCTTGTCCAGGTGTAGCGAAAATAATCGTCGAGAATTACTAACACATATTTAAGCCCGTTGATACTTTGTGTACGCATTGGTCAACAAAGATCCATGTGAAGTAATTCCAAGGGTCGAGATGTAGAACAACTTGCTTGAGTTTGTGTGATGCTCGCTTCATTTTTCCCATTTGACAAGCCGAACCATTATACTCTTGATGTATGGAAATAGTTGGTAGACCGTGTACCAACTTTTTGATAGAGAGTTTGTGAAGAGCTTTGAGGTTTAAATGAGACAAGCGTTGATGCTATAAGCTGTTCCTCTTGATTGTAGTATGTGAGATGAGGCAAACAGCTTTTGAAGGTCGTACTGTTGTCAGATTGATGGTGTATAGATTTGATCTTCGTGATCCTGTTAGAAGTTCTTGATTCTGACTATTTAAAATTCTGCACTGATCAGCTAGAAATAACACTTGAAATCCTTTGTCGCAGAATTGTCCTATGCTGAACAGATTGTGTTTAAGACCTTGGACGTAAGAGACATCTTTAATCGTCAGATTTTGCAGTAGAATATCTCCAATGCGTAGTATTGGAGCTGAGTCGTTGTTGTCAAATCTGACTTTTCCGTTGTAACGGTCTTGGTAGTTGCTCAACAGTTCTTGATTTCCCGTCATGTATGTGGAGCAACCGAAATCTAAATACCACACATGATGACCTGCATAAAAAATTTTAGAGAGACTTAGGTACCCACTTAGTAATGGGTCCTCTCGGATTAGCAAATTTGGTAGGTAAGGTTTGTTCATTTTTTGTTCCGAAACCATTTATGCTTTTAGGTACCCAAACCAACTTGGTATTAGTTGGTTTAAGTGGTACCTCTTTAGGCAATTTGGCCTTTTGGGCTTGCAATTGCCTAAATGGTGTTTTGGGAACCCATTGAGGTTGAACCTTACATGAGAGGTTAACTTCAGCGCACACAAATGTCTTATTAGTCTTAGTGCATGAGAAAATATTTTTTCTAGCTAGTCTCTTAAGGTGTTTAGCTGAGTGTACTTTGACCGGATACCTTAAATGAGGACAAGAATGTATCGAGCTATAAGCTTTCTTTATAGTCGGATCTTGTTTCCTATGAGACTTAAGATTTGCATTTGTCTTAGAATGATGGATTTTGTTTTTAGAAGTAGAGCTGATTTCAAAATTTGTGCTTCCAAAATTAATAGGCTTTAACACATAAGTGGAAGCAAAACATTAAAATTAGAAACGGCTGTCTTCTTACGGGTGTCCATAGTTTTTGATACAGAAGAAACTTTTGAAAATAAATCATTTCTATTATTGTTCTTCTGAAATTCTATCCTAGGCACTCTTTCGTTATCATGCTTCACCTATTTTTCTACTTTACCTGTGGATGGAGTAGAAAAAGAGTTAGAAAAAATCTTTTTCCTTTTTGATGCATTTAGGATTATTTATCTTCCTTAACGCTTTTTAAAGAAGATTTATCTTCTTTTAAAATAATGGGAGGTGTTTTCTTAGACTTGATCTTGTCCTTAATTAATGATTTTTCTTTCAAAGTAAATTTAGGACAAGATTTTAAAATTGAAGAATTTTTGAGATTATAAATATCTAATAAAAAGTCATTCTTTTCAGCTTTGAAATTCTTTCTTTCTGATTCTAAGGAAGCGTTTAAATCAGCTATTTTTTAATAATAACAGGAATATAACAGAAAGTAGAATTTTGAAAATGATCAATATTTTCTTCCTGAACTTTATGAAGATCTTCTAAAGGATATATTGAATTATAGTCACTAGACATGTTAATTTCCCGTGTCTTGTAACTATTATTCAATTCGGTGTAGTCAAAGGGTATGTTAGTCCGATTAGTGGCTTTTCGTTTAGATTCTTCTAAGGCATTTATTATGGAAGAATTGGTAAATGCCATTAGAGAAGTTAATCATAATCCCATATATTGGAAGTTGTTAGGTCCTGATTCATCAATCAACAAGCAATCTAAGCATTAATTCTCGGTATAACCACGTTGAAGATATTGAGAGAGGTTGTTAGCTTTCCGAGTTTCTCGATCGTATTCTCTCGTTTAAAATATAAATTCGATGCTTGAAATTTTATGAATTATAAAACTTGTATTAATTTTGATAGTGTACATCATATTTATACCTACATTCAAGGCATAATTGCTATTAGGTCCTACACTATTAAAACTACTAATTACGCCCCTAATTACAAGGATACTGAAATAACAAAGCACAATTCTAATATTCTCTTCAGATATCATAAAACTGTTTGACATTGACATTTTTTAAGTTACAGGGATTGCTAAAACCTAAGCCTTCTTTAGGATTATAAAATTCTATATCAAGAGGTTGATTTAGAAATATAGTCTGATCCGTTTGCCCCCTTTTTGTTAGAAGATCGTCTAAAGTTTTAATCATAGAGTAAAGCTTTTTACGTTCGTAAAAGATTTCCTTAAAATTATTTCTAGAAATTTTTAAATCTCTGTAACAATCGCTAAGAGTCTTACTAAGGTCATTTATTTTTATTTCAGAGGTAGCTATCCTAGATGCAAGACTAGTTAGGATTTCTTTAGAATTAGATAAGAGAATATCTAAGTAAATTGTTCTATCTAATTGCTTTTGAAAATTATTTTCACTAAGGGCTAGTCTTTCTTCTAATTCCTTTTTGCTTTTCCGCTCATTTTTCATGTTAGTATGCTTTATTTGTAAGGATTCTAACATGTTTAATAATGTGGAATTAGGCATCATTACCTCTTGTGATGATGTGGATGCTTTTTCTTCATCCTCTGACCTTCTTGAAGAGTTATCGTTTTAGACGTCGTCAAGGTACGCCATTAGAGCAAGATTTTCGTCTTCAGAATCTGTGGTATCTTCCAGCCAATGCTCTTATTCCGCCATCAGAGCTACTCCAGCCTCTTTTTGTTTAGTAGTGGGAATTTTTTGGAGTAGAAGTTGGCGTCCTTCTTCTTGGGAAGTTTGCATTCTCTGGCGAAGTGCCCTATCTTTCCACAATTATAGCACTTTTGTGGTTCTTTGGCGTTTTGACATTCTGATGACTCGGCCGGTCTGAGCCTGATGTCCGACGTCTATTAGCCGAAGAGGAGGATTTCTCTTTATAGAGCGTTTTGCTCATCGTCTTAGTAATGAGAGCCAATTGTTTCTTGAACTCTTTCATATCTGGCTCAGAGTCCGATTTGGATTCGTCATCATCTTCTGAAGAACTTGGCAACTTGATGCTTTTATCCTTGCGGGATCGACTCATTTTTCTTTCAGAAACTAGAGCTATAGAGTCTTCGATCTGCTTGCCCTTAAGTTATTTTTGTATCTCGCTTATATCTTCCTCGTGTTGAGCGAGATTATCAAAGACGGCGTGGATATCCATTTCGTCCAAATCCTTATTTTGATGGATTTGCATGGATATTTTCTTCCACTCTGGTTGAAGAGAAGAGAGAAATCGGATGTTGAGAAGAGTTAGATAACGTTGATGGAGTTCATAAACGTTTTCCTCCGACTTTGTTTTGAATGAGTCGTAGGCCATGAGAATATTGGCTTTCTTGGCTTTGACTCCGACTTCGGTTGTTTGCATCATTTTGTGGAGTTCATCACACATAGCTTTTGCACTAGATAGACTATCTATTTGCATATAGATGTCGTTAAGAATTCCTTGCATTAGGAAAGTTTTGGCTCCTAAATCCGCTTTTGCTCTTAATCACCCCCCCTCGGTGTATTCACTAGGAATTTTGAGTTTTGTAGTGACGGGAATGGGAGGATTATTAGTGGCATCGCCTTCTTGGATGAGCCAAAATTGAGCGGGACCTTCTTCAAGAGAAGCTATCAAATTGGTAGCTTGATCTTTAGTTTCTAAGAAGATCAAGAATCGGCTTCTCCAAACGGTGTATTCGCCTCTTCATAGAATTGGAGGGCGGACGCCCCTTCCGAGTGAGTAAGCATCCATTTGTAGTTGATTGGTAGGATCTTCGTGAAAGTTGGAATCGAAATGGTAAAAATGCTTCACAAGTGACAAACTTCGTTAGTAATGTTTGATTCGTACTTTAAGCAATTACCCTTTCGAACCTATGTTTCGGTTGTTAAAGAGAAATTGTTTTAAAAAAAATATTTGATATGAGAATTTTACCTCAAAATTTTGTTGAAGAATTTTGAATTTAAGAACGAAAATTTTGAGTATCGTAGAAGATAATTCGTAGACAAATATTTTTCGTAAGTTTTGAACAAATTTTGATTTCTTTCAAAATAGTGTAAAATGTGTGTGTGAATAGTGATCGAAAAAATTTTCGAGCAATAAAGTTTTCGATTAAAAAATATTTCGAACAAATAGACGAAAAAGATTTTCGATTTTATAAGTTTTTCGTTGTATTTATCAAAAATTATTTTTCGAACGTAAGAGTTTTGCAGAGTAAATATCCTGTCGAAAAATAGTTTGTCAAATAGTTGTTGATCGCAAAAACCTTTATCGAAAAATTTGTAATCGAAAAATTAAGAGTGATCGAAAAAATATTCGTGAAGTTTGACTCAAATTGTTGACTAAAAGTTTTTCGAGGATGAATTATTCGATCGAAATATGTTTTCGATAATTTTTTACTCGAAAATTTAAATGATCGAAAATCTTGTGATCGAAAAAGTTGTTTTACTATTACAAGTTTTTCGAGTCAAAATTAGATATTTATTTAGCGAAAACAGTATCCGTCGAAAAAAAATACGCTTTATTACGCTCGAAAAAGATATATATATATATATATATATATATATGAATCGAAAAACTAATTATCGAAATAATGTTTTTCGAGTCTTATATTTGAGTAAAACACACGAGAACAGTGTTTATCATCGAAAAATTTCTCGGCTGCTGTTAGGACCTATTTTATCAACTACCTATCGATCTAAGCATGAATTTTAGATATTCGAATAATAAATCTCACAATATACCTTCGATCGAATATCTCCTTTGAAGATCTTGAGAGAGAGAGTTTCTCGATTACTTTCTCTCTCTTAGAATGTGAATTCAATAAATGAACAACTTGTATTTCGATTTTGATAGTGTACATCGTATTTATACCTATTTACATGGTATATTTACTATTTGGTCCTACACTATCAAAACTAGTAATTACGCCCCTAATTACAAGGATAATAAAATTACAAAGCACAACTTTAAATTCTCTTCAATCTCCCCCTTTGTGCTTGTCTTCGTTTCAGCTCCTTTTATCCTTGTCGGGCGTAAAATGATTTTCGCAATTCCAATGTTGTCTCGTATCGTCGAACATCATTCCTCAGCTCCAATCTCTCATTTATCGCATCCAGAAGCTCATTTAAGAGTGGGGCATCTTCTTCACAAAGATCTTCGAAGATTGTTTCTTCGGTGATCTCTCCCAATCTTTTCTAAATGTTTTTCCTCACTAACTTTAGTGCCCCGTCACAGAACTTCTGGATCTCTAACTTCATCATAGCCCTCGTCTTTCCAATGACTGGATTCCGATAGGTTATGGAGAGGCCAGGTTTCTTGAAGATGTAATTCTCGAGAAAATAGTTGAGTGGGAAGCCCTTCATGAGCAGAGACTCCATGTTGACCTTCTTCATATTGTTCTCTATAGCAATTTGAAGGTCGTGTGCGGTGTGATACTTGATCTGCCGCACCATGAATCTCTTCAGTCCCTCGAGTCCTTCAGTCTTGATATATCTGGAGTGCGTCGTGTATTTTCTCTTGTATATCTGATACAGACGGTAGACCTCATCCGGTGGAAGGAATGAGAGATAGCTTTCATCTATCTCTTCTCGAGTGCGGTTGCTGTCCGCTTGCTCAATGATGTAGATAGGGGTTGGGTAGCTTCCGATCGTGTGCGAGACTCCGATGAGTTGGAGAATCGGTGGCTTGTCCCTGAAATTTTTCTTCAGTTGATCAGTTGGGATGCCACTCCGATCGGGGCCAAGATAGTTAAGCATGAAGATGTGCTCCATTTTCTTCCTATCTTCCCAGTGTGAGATGCCCCGTAGATTAAGTTCGTTGAGCTTCTTTATTTTGTTTGGAGCCCTCCAGATCTGCTTTCTAACGTCTTTAATAAACGGGACTTCAATCCTGACATTCTCCCACGACATCTCGACTCTAACTGTCCCTTTTGATAAGCGGGGAGGAGAGTCGACTCTTTGCCTAATCATCTCTGGTAGCTCTGGGAGCGCAGAATTGTAGTTCTCGCCTTCTGGAAGTTCTTCATCTTCAAGTAGCACCAGGTCAACTGAAGCTTGTTGTAAGAAATATCTGACGTTGGAGAGTCCAGCTTGAGCATCTTCCTATGGTTCCCATTGCGTCGTCCATTTCTCATTTAGTATATAATCGTCTACGATCAGATGTGGATCGTAGACGACTGCTTCTGTTTGGGCTTGGAGGAGGTTAGGGGTCGAGATTTGATTTGGATTTATAGGAGAGAGTGGTAGTGTGTGGGATGTAGTGGGAGGTGTGGTTGTTTGTTGGCGGGTTGTGGGTTGTGTGGTTGGTGGGTTTGAGGATGATCCTCCAGCTTCTTGAGTCTTTGTTTGTTCTCGACTCAATCCATGGCCGCTCCATATGATTCATTGCCGTTTCTCTCCCTCATGACGATCCGGATCGTTGGGATCGTCATGTTTTCATTTGGTGCGGGAGCTTTTTTCTCGGCACCTTGTTTGTGCTGGAGGCTCTGGTTCATCTACCAGCCTTTTGTAGAGACTCTCCTCAGCAGGGGTCCTGGTATGTAAGGCAAGGAGGCGGGAGATGAGTATGTCGTGGAGCTGGGTGATCGGTATGGTATAGGTGTTGATGAGAGAAGGTGACGGAGTAGGGGTGGTGAAAGTGGGTTGTATGGGGGTGTGTATGGTGGTGGTAAGAGGTGGTGAGGAAACATGGGTGGTTTGTGTGACGATCGGAGCAACATCGGAGACTGGTGCTTTCCCGGTATCTCTTCGGGAAGTCTCGATGGTTTTAAGCATGCGATCCATCAGACGATCTTCAAGAGAAGACATGGATGTGACGAGCGCTTCCTGTAGACGTTGCTCCGTCACGATCATTGGAGGAGTGGGGCCAGGGAGGCGCTCCACTGTCACAACATCGTAAAAGTTTTCCGATGTGTCGCCTTGAGTAGGTCTTGATGGTCCGGAACGTCCTGGGACATCTGTTGTCAACCCTGAAGTCACCACTTCGATGGGTTGGCCTATTGTTGGCTCCGAAGATATCGGGGGTCCAATAAGGCTTCCACCCAATCGTTGAGATGATACAATAGGTATCACCTCTATAGGCGTTGAGACAGATTTAATTGGAATCTGTGTAGTTTGCTGATCCGTTGGTGGTGGAGATGTTGGCACTGAAGCTAGTACTGTTGAAGGAGATACAGATGGGGCCGAGATTTGCTGTCGGCGAGAGCCCCTTCTTTGGAGTATGTATTCTCCATCTGAGTCAGTGGCCTCAGAAGAGACATCTCGAGGAACACCTTTGGGCTCGACGGCCGGTGTCTCTATCTCCTGAGCCGTGGCTTCGAGCTCCGTTGTTTCCACCAGCGATTCCCTTTGAGAAGGTGCCGGAGCTGGATCCAAGGCTCGTATCATCTCGGTGATGGAGTTGTTTTGACAGTAGTCTTGGTAGGCCTATTCCGTTGGATCAGCTAGTCGGAGCAGCTCCAATGGGATCAACATTGGTTGGAGTGCTAGGTCGGCAGCCTTCGGGTTGTGAAACAATCGAAGGCGTGGCGAAATGTATTCCCCAACTGGTGGTAGTCTCGGGATCTCTGGATGGATGTCCATGAAGTGTGAGATTAGCACCGGGAACCACCGTACATATGGGAGAGATTTGGCCTTCGACTTTGTCTCCCTTTGACGTATCTGGTCCGATAGATCATTCCAAATTAGCTGGGCCACATCGTATTTCTTGGAGAAGATCACTCCATGAAAGATGCGAAGGATATTCCCGTTCACCTTGTCCAAGCCGGAGTGTTTTGGGGAGATGCATTTGTTGATTATGCCGAACAACGTCTTCCACGGATGGGGGATCCCGCTATTTTGAAAGTTCGTCAGTTTTGTCAGCAGGGGTTTGTATCCCATCCGGAGCATATCTTCTACGATCTCGACATCAGTTGGAAGTTGATCATATTCGTCGTAGTGCGGGAGATCGAGCACCATGGCCATCAGATTTTTCGTCAGGGCGATATGTCTTGTGTTGATCTTCGTCATATATTCCACGCTATCGCCGTTGACGAAACTCTTCATGCTTCCCCAGAATTGCTGGAGATAGACCATTGGTACGATGGAAGTCCTGGTCAAGGCTGGCCATAATGGGTGTCCTTTGAGGACGGATATGATGACTTCATCCGGACACCGAAACGTTGTAAGGTCTAGTTGGAAGTTGTTATCTTGGACTGTCAGATAATTTCCAGAGGGGTAGTTGTTTGGGTAGATTGGAGTTGCCATATCTGTACAGAATGAAAGATAATTCATTAGTTGGGAAATTTCATATGCAACTAAACGGGATTAGAATGTATTTAGAGAAAATTATAAGTATTAAGGTTTATGTTCGAAAGACTTGGTGAAAAACTTCGAAAACTTTGTAAAATTGACTATGTCTTAAAAGCGTATTTTTATTCGATCGGAAATTTATTCGAAAGTTAATTTTTGCGATCGAAAATTTTCTAAGTCTTGAAAAATGTTCTAAGTCTTTTTCAGCATTGTCTTTATTCGAGTAACAATTTATTCGATCGTTAAATTTTGCGAACGAATAAAAATGTGTCGAATAACTGTTGAATAACTCAAGTTTTCGCCGATGACTTTTTCGATAGAATAAAATGTTATCGAAAACAATAGTTTTTCGCTGAGTAAGTTTTCGATCGAATAAAAAATTGTCGAAAAACTTAAGTTTTTCGCCGCGTAGTTTTGCGATCGAATAAAAGAATATCGAAAAACTTAATGTTTTCGCCGCTGACTTTTGCGATCGAATAAAATATAATCGAAAAATTAAGTTTTCGCCGCGAAGTTTTTCGATCGAATTAAAATATATCGAAAACAAAAGGTTTTCGACGCTGAGTTTTGCGATCGAATAAAACTTAACGAAAACTAAAGTTCTTCGACGACACTGTTTGCGATACGAACATTTTCGATCGAAAAATTTTCAAATCAAACAGTAAACGCGTGAAACGTAATCTTCGATTTCTCGGTAAATCATGAGTTAATTTGGGTTCGGAACGTTCAGAAAACAGTTGCGAATCCAAATATCATGATTTTAACCCAAAAGGTCAAGTTTAAACATATTGATTTGAGAGCCTAAAATTGGTTTTAGTCGGAAAAGTATGAAAATGATATTTCTTTAAATGTTTTCGTGAAATTGGTTGCGAATCGTATGTTTTTGAACAGAAAATGATTCGAAACGTATTTCTACCTTTGAAATGGGCGAGTTTAGTGAGAAAATTTCAGAGATAAGATGATGTTTGGTGAATATCGCCGGAGTTCGAAGAGTATTTTTCAGAAGTCGAAAAGTTTTTCGATGGATATGAGTTGCGTGTGAGTGAGTTTTTCGATCGATAAAGTGGTATTAATACTTTACGATCAGGTAAGGTAAAAATACATTGGGCCGTAAAAAAAAATTTTGGGCTTTAGTTAAAATTCAGGTCTGATTTAAACAAGAATTTCATATTTTATGGATTAATCCAAAAAAAAAAATTGCATAATACTCCCTGTATTTCTGAAAGAGATGAAATTTTCTCCTAATGTTGATGAAATTCAACATTTGACTCCTCGGATGAGCTCTAAATTTTATGTGATGCTTAAAAAAAAATGTTCGAAGTCATGTTTTATAAGTAAATCATATAGGAGATAATAACAAATTCTCATATAAAACTCCCCCTCAACATTTGCACGATTTAACTTTTCGGCATTTTAAGCACATATTTAGTACAATTTGGCATATGAAAATTTACTATTTCAGGACAAGTAACGCATTTTAAACAATTCAGCATAGATTCGAATTTGTTTTTGCGTTTTTTGCATTTATTTTTGTTTTTTTTAAACAAATCTCGCATTTTATCAATTCTGAGCCAATGCACGTATTAATGCATTTAAAATGTGTGAAAGATATTTTCAAATAAAAAATTTCAAAAATAGTTTTGTTTTGGGGTCGGATGGGACATTTTGAACACTATCACACAAAAATTTCTTATGACATATAAAATAATAATTTGCCATAAAATCATGTAACTAGACTAATATTCTAAGATCATAGTATGATTCACTTCGACAACTCTCGCAAGTTTCGCTCATACCACTCAATTTATTTTTATCATGGAAATATTTAGCAGATATATCACTCATATCAACTCTCGCAAGTCTTGTGATGAAGAGGATGCTTTATCGTCGTTGTCAAGCTTTCTTGAAGAGTTATCATTTGAGGCGTCTTCGAGGTATGCCATTAGAACAAGATTTTTGTTAGGAATTAATTGTAGTGTCCTTAGTTAGTATTTGAGTTTTGGGTCAATATTAGTTAATTTATTGTATTCGGGGTCAAATTGTAAATATTTTATTGTTTGAGTCCCAAGCCTTAATATACCAACTCATGTGGTATATAAGGCATCCCATTAACCCTAATTAGGGTTGGTCAAGGTATAATTCTTAAAAAGTAAGTTCTTAATTTCGGCACACACACACAAACACACACTGAAGGTGTTTTAAGAACTTTATCATTTTTAAGCCTTTGATCCTCTCTTGAGTGCGTAATCGGACTAACAAGTGGTATCAGAGCAAGACACGGATCGATCTGTGCAAATCTATACCAATTTCGTTTGATTTCGTCAAGATCGAAAGAGTTTACTAAGCAAATTTTATTTTCGATTTTTTTCAAGTATTTTGGGTTAGATCTTGCTGTTATTGATGTTTTTAAACCTTTAAATGCTTGATTATCAGTCTTGGCTTGTTTAGGAACTCGTTTAGATTAATTTTCGTCAAGTTTGAGAAATTTCTGGGGAGAAATCGATTGAAATTGGTGTGTTTTAAAGTTGCTGGAAAAATTTCGGGCGTTTCTCTAGAACAGTGTTTATTCACTCGAAGTTCGTTCTTGAACCCGAAAATTAACTCATATTGCCGAATTTCAATTGAAATTCGCCGAAATTGAGAAAATTTTCGATCAGAAAATTGACCGAATTTGAGTAAGCTAAGTTTATTCGCCGAATTTGCTTTCTACTGTTTAAAATTCACGGAGAATTTGGCCGAATTTGCTTTCTACTGTTTAAAATTCACGGAGAATTTGGTCGAATTTTAAAATTAAGATTGCCCGAATTTCAACTTAAAATTTTCGGCGAAGTTTTGATTTAAGTCACCCGAATTTCTTAATTCTCGGCGAACTTTTATCAGAAAGTCACCCGAATTTTGATTTTTTTTAATTCTCGACTGAATTTAGTTTACCCGAATTTTGAAAGTAATTTTCGATAAAATTTTTCCTACCTTAATTTAATCCTGAACTTCGGCGAACTTATATTTGTCACCCGAATTTTGATTTCCTTTGATTTCAAAATTCTCGACAAAGTCTTTTCATCCGAATTTCAGAATTCAAATTTCGGCAACAACTCTACAAGTGCCCGAATTTTACTCTTTCAAATTAAAATAAAAAGTCGATCACTTAAACACAATTTCTATCCAACCAAAATTTATTCAAACTTAACGTTAATCTTTGACGTTATTTCTCGAAACTGACCATTTAGGATTGCAGATCACGACCGTGAACGATCATTAAAAGGCACTCAACTACATCCATGGATATCATAGCAATCGGAAGTGATAACAGACCCCCAATTCTAACAATGAAAAGGGGGGAGTCTACATATAAAGATATGGCCAAGAATGACATCATCTTGGCCAAAACACAAAATTTGGTCACTGAGCTAGAAAATAAACTAGCTACTTCAGAAAAATCACTAGAATTAGCTGAAGCTAATCTAGTAAAATCTGAAGAAAAAGTAGTTTCCCTGACATCAAAACTGACCGTGCTTGAGCATATCCAGAATTCTCCATTAGAACACTTGCAAAAACTAGAAGCTCTGGAAAAGAAAAACGCAACAAATTATCAATGTGTGCTCAAACACTTAGGTGAAAAAGCAACTCTCAGATGTCATTTAGAAAATGCATCTGAGAAAATCTCGAAGCTTGAATCCGAGACTAATATGCTGAATGCAAATATTAGTCAATTAACCACTAGCCTGCGAATTAGTGAAGAAGAGCGTATTGGTAAAACAGATCAATACAATCTTCTAATGGAGGAACGTAAGAAGCTTTACTCCAAAATCAAAAGTCTGGAGGACCTCCTTACGAAAAGGGGACAAACCGACAAAACGATTTTCTTGAATCAGCCTAAGGACACGAGATTTTACAATCCACGTGAGGGCTTAGGTTTTAAGCCAAACCAACCAACCACTGATAAACGGCCACTTGCTCTTTACAATGCTGCATACCTAGGACTAGGAATACCTAGCTTGTTAGCCTTTCTCAGATCATCTGAAGAAGAAGATAACCTAGAACAGGAAAAGCGCAAGAACAAAAGCAAGGCCGAAATATCCTTGGATTACAAGGAAATCAACGATAGTTATGGAAGTAGGGAAATTCCTCTTTCAAATGACTATCTACATATGTTTCCCCATCCTCCCTCTGAATCTGATCAGCCCATGACAGAAACATCTAGCTCAAAGAACTCAGATCTTTGCCGAATTTACATTCCTCAAAAGATCAAGAATATTCAATCCACGATAGAGCTCGAACGGAAAACATTTCAAGCTGAAAAGGAGAAACTCCTTGAGAGAATTTCCTCACTTGAAAATCAATCATATGCTGATCTCGCTAAATCTTCTAAGTCGGAGTCTGTTACTATAACACCAATAGATTCCTCATCCATGAAGAATAGGCTAACTAAGAAGATTCTCATTCAAGCAACAGCTAACATCCCTTCACCATCTATGACAGATCTGAGACGGACAGAGACTGCTGGGAAGAAAAATTCAGGAACGCAAGAGAAGGATGCCAAAATCTTTGATAAAAAGACGAAGCAAAATTTGACTAGTGTTTCTGATTTAAAATTATTTCCAAAAACATTTAGAAATCTTTCTTCATGTAGTTCGAACTATGCTTCCGCTTATTCCCGTATTCCTTCCACAACAAGTTCTGTTAAGAATGTCAGTGATTATCTTACCTACGATAAGTGTATAGCTACGAATGCTAAATTTATACGTCGTAGAGATATGATTTCAGGAACACACACGAAAACGGTTCTACCATCCAAAACGTCCAACCTAAAAGTTGACGAAAAGGTAGCTAGAACATTCAGAAGGCCAACTCCCACTGAAACAAAAGCTAAAGCTCAAGCTTTAGAGAAAAAGGTCAAAAACGTGACCAAATCAGACCCAAAAATACCTGAGCAATCGAAAACCCGAGCTGAAGCTAAGGGAAAAGATTGCAAACAAATCTGGGTAATTAAAACAGTGCTTGCTGCATGCACAAAGCTCTGTTTTCCTTTAGGGGTAAAGAAAATTTGGGTACCGAAAAACTCAGGAAAGATACAAGCCAACCTGGTACACAATTCACCCAATCTTGCATGCACTTTAACCTCTGCAAATGATAGAAGACCCGTAATAAACGGGATCTCTAACACTGCTTAAACTTATCTTGCAGATAAGTCATGTGTGGTACTTAGACTCGGGTTGCTCCACACACATGACTGGAAGAAAAGAACTGCTGAGCAACTACACAGAGAGATTTGGTGGAAAGGAGGAGTTTATTTCATTTTTATTAAGGGGGAGTTTATTTCATTTTTATTATGGGGGAGTATATTTCATATTTATTAAGGGGGAGCATATTTCAATTTTATTAAGGGGAGCTTATTTTTATTACGGGGGAGTATATATCATTTTATTGAGGGGGAGCTCTTTGACATAATATAAAATTTCGGAAGTCCAATTTTGGACTAACAGTGAAGAAATTCGGCCAATTTCAATTTCACTCGCCGAATTTCAAATTCGGGGTCACTTTTGGTCAATACTAATTTCGATCGCCGAATTTCATATAATTTTCACTTAATCAGAACGAATTTCGGCGAAACTCAATTTTAACATGCCGAATTTCATTCACCCGAACTTTTGCACAGTAACCCCTATTTATCTCACTACTCGCCCGAATTTCATTATTTACCCTAAATTTACAAGTTAACGCCCGAATTTCAGAAAATTTACTCTCGAATTTAAATTCGCGCAAACACAAAATCTTCAAATCAAATCTCTTCAACTTCGATTTTACTACAGAAGGTAATGGCGACCCCGAATCTGCAATTTATTTGCCAAAATTTCATCCAAATCCGATGGAATCGACCTATTTTAATTTTTAGGTTTCGGGCGAAATTCGGGTAAAATTCAAATTTTCATCCGAATTTCTGCTTTTCAATCCAAAATTCGGCGAATTTCAACTGTTCACTCGAAATTCGGCGAATTTCTACTGTACCCCGACTCCTCACAGTCGAATTCCATCGCCCGAATTTGTCAATTTCGGCAAATTCAATTTTAAAGACAAGCACCCGAATTTGATGAATGATGATAACAAATTCGATTTAATTTTCACTTACCCGAACTTCATTACAATTCGGCGAACAAAATTTTCAATTCCAAATTCGGCCAAATCAAACTTCGAGTTTTAAACTTTTCAATGTACTGTTAGCCGAATTTGTGAACTTCGCCGCTTGTATTTCAAAAGTATAATCTTATTTACTTAAGCAAATTTCGGGCACTTTCATATAAAATTTTTCAAGTCCGAAATTTTTTTTTCTAAGTAACATTTTAATCTACTCTGCCTAGTCTAACAATTTTCTGTGTTTTCTTCTTAGCAGATTACATAAACATGTTGAGACAAATTGACGAAGTCTTTCCTCAAAGTCAATGGGCCACTAAACTACCCAACAACCCGGCCATTGACTTTGACAACATCACGGTCCCCGCACCGATAATACTCGAAATCCTTCGTCACCATCCTCTACACACCGCCCTCACCATTACGGAATCGGCCCCAGAAGTATACGCACAACAGCTATGGGCCAACCTACAACCATCAACTTCAAAAACCCCTCCAACCTCACTTACCTCACAAATAGACCAAACACCCATAATCTCACCCCATCCATACTACGCCGTATCTTAAACCTACCTCACAGCCTAATATATAACCCACCACCCACGGAGGAAGAATTGAAAACCGACTTCCTCCTAATGGGATATCGCCCAGACATCCATAAATCCCTACACCTACCCGATTTCTGCGCCAAGGACATTCCACAACCTTGGCGCACACTCTTTCTCATAATAAACAAATGCCTATCACCCAAGCACTCAGGCCCAGATCGCTGTAACCGCAACATTATGATCATCTTCCACGGTGTCATCTTTAATAAAAATTATGACATCGTGCAGTTGATCTGGGCCGATATCCTTGACCAACTCCGCCGAAGGGACTTATCCACCAAAAATAAAACCCGACAAGTCCTTCCCTACCTTCGGTGGTTTCCAGTGATAATAACCCACTTTCAAGACCTACACCCCGAGATAACCCGTCGACCGAGATCGGAGGGATACCAAATTCCCAAGCTAGCATCCCTCCATTCTTCCAAATCCAAATTTGATCTCGAGTCGATGCGGATCCCTGACCACCTCCTACAAATCGCTAATCCTTCCAACCCAATAGTAGCGAGGTACCTCCAATCCATCACCCTTGAAGACACTCCTATGGTTCGACAAAACCCAGTCGAACCTACCCCGGGAATTAGCCTATCCCAGCCTCAGTTAGGTCTAGGAAGCGCCGCTTCCCCTCCTCGTTCCTCACGAAAAACAAAACGAGGGGAAGACGTAAGACGCATACAGGAGCGTCGCACCAAACAAAAACATGATCGACCTCCTCAGTCCTCTAACCCACTACAAAGCCGGGCCGAACCCGTAGGAACAGGAGACGACACGATCGTCTCCCGAGTAGCAGTCGTGCCATCAGGCCCAAGCACGCAAATAACCCTTCCAACCCATTCGGTCGTCTCCCAACAGACGACCGTCTCAATAGCACCGGAGGAGCCACGACAACCATCATTGCCTTATTCGGAGGCAATAGATGTTGAATTAAGCAGTTCACTTCCTCCGACTGCGCCCTCCTTGATCACAGGTCTAGTGTCCGCACCAACTAAAATTTTTTCCATTTCTAGGACACATACACTATTTTCCGCACCTCTAAGTCTTCCAGACTTAGACAGAACGCTCTCTGACGTCACTCTGGGGTTAATCTCCGAGGGACTGAGCGGAAGCCCCGAAACGATCAACATCCCACCAGTCGTCTCGGGCCAACGGTCTGAGTTTGTCTTAGCACCGTTGCCACCGGTGTGCCTTGGTGGCCCCGGAAGACCCACTACAGTGGGCGGCACGTCTGATATCTACTCTGACGTCGCGACAACGGCACGCCTCAGTGGCTCCGTTTTATTTCCCGATCCGTTTGTGACGGAGTCTCGGCTACGATCTTTTGGCGACGAACTAGTGGAAAAAGTCCGGGCCATGATCGAAACATCAAGACAAGACAAAGGCAAGACTCCAGTCACACACGAGACAGCTGCTGCTGTTCCTTCACTCACACAACCAGAAGAAGGACCGTGGGACGTGCCCATTGAAGAACTCTTCAACATTCTTTTGGCACGTATCCGGTCGGCGCCACACCTGACACCGAAGGAGAAAGAAATCCAGAGGCTGATTGACCCCACCAGCTGCCGAACACAAGCCGGGGGCCTATCTGGATCGCGGGACGACCCTGAAGACGAGGACCGTCCCGAGGGGGAGAACCGACAGTCGAGAGCAGCGAACGAGCGTGGAGTCGAATCCCCTCACCAGCAGCAGCCAACAACCAAAACAGTCCAAGAATCCAACCCGCTGGATACCTCAAGCTCAAAAGGCAAAACAAAACAAGTCTCCAGCACCACAATAATATTCCCTACCATGGAGATCTCAACCACAACCGAACAAAATACACAAGAGATCTCCAATACACTTTCCCTTTCGACACCCACTCCAGTCACTATAAGCCTTAGCTCACCAAGAACCTTCTACCGACAAAGTCCACCTCAAGCCACATCTATTGACCTCCAAATCTCGGAAGAAATCAGCCAACTCTACAATCCACATGATGTGGTAGAGAAATATATATTTGAAGAAGGATGGCTGAAGCAACCGATGGACCTCCAGCTCGAAGCCAGATTTCGAGAAAACGCCAGACTATTCCTCGAAAAGGCGTCGATAAGCCTGGTGAAAGTCCATGAAGATGAGGAGCTGGAAGATCTGCAAAGTGACCTCCCCGATCTACCGGAACTACTCAAACATCAAGTCCAAAATGAGGATGCTCCACTTCTCATGTCAAAGATCGGGGCAACGGTCGATCTTCCGTGGCAAAACGTCAGAATCTTAGTTCCATACCAAGAAGAGATAAGGAAAAGAATCTGGCGTAAAGAGGATCAGCTCGTCAAATTGAACGAGCTGGAGCTACGTGGGATGACGCACCTGTCAGAGCGCAGAGCCAATCTCTACCTTCTTTCCCTAAGACGTCTTCATATGTTCTTAGGGAAAGGAAATGATCTGGCTGCTCTCAGGCGAGAGGAAAAGCAGAGGCCCCGAATACAAGCCGTAGAAAGAGTTGGAATAGATCGGCTCGGGACCTTCCTACTAAGCGTCTACCACGTAGTGAGGGAAGACGGTACAAGAGAGACCTTGACAGAGGCTGACTTCCCGTACATCAGAGCTGAAGACATCTCACAGATGATTGGAAGCTACCGATACGTGGGAACGCTGCAGGACCAGGACGTCAAATTAGGATACATGACGATCAAAAGGTTCATGCTCCGACAAATCAAGTACGGAGCGACGCACGACCTGCAGCTAGCACTGGAGTCAAATGTCAGAAAGGTCAACCTCACCAAACCATCATTCGAGCTCCCTGAACAAGTTGAATATGGTGAAGGCCACGTGTTCGAAAGTGAAGATCCAGCGGTGGTCTACATCAACTACAAGGGAGAAAAGCGAATATTGAAGACATCGGAGATACCAAAATTCTCCGACGGAACGCTCCTCATCATACGAGAGAAGTTGAGGAGCATACTGGATAAGATGGAAGGTGAAGGACCGGACACAAAAGCCAAGATACTGAATATGCTGAACAACATACAAGAAAGGCTTTCGTTCCGGAGGGAAATAAGGACATACGAGCACAAGCTTGGACTACGGAAATCCGTGTACGCCCAGCAACGACCCAAAGGCTCAAAGAAACAGACAAAGACGAAGAAAGGACACTAAGGGGGAGAATGTTAGGAATTAATTGTAGTGTCCTTAGTTAGTATTTGAGTTTTGGGTCAATATTAGTTAATTTATTGTATTTGGGGTCAAATTGTAAATATTTTATTGTTTGAGTCCCAAGCCTTAATATACCAACTCATGTGGTATATAAGGCATCCCATTAACCCTAATTAGGGTTGGTCAAGCATAATTCTTAAAAGTAAGTTCTTAATTTCGGCACACACACACAAACACACACTGAAGGTGTTTTAAGAACTTTATCATTTTTAAGCCTTTGATCCTCTCTTGAGTGCGTAATCGGACTAACAATTTTCGTCTTCAGAATCTATGGTGTCTTCCAGCCAATGCTCTTGTTCGTCCATCAGTGCTACTCCAGCCTCTTTTTTTTTAGTGAGTTGAAATTTTTTGGAGTAGTAGTTGTCGTCCTTTTTCTTGGGAAGTTTGCATTCTCTAGCGAAGTGCCCTATCTTACCACAATTATAACACTTTTGTGGTTCTTTGGCGTTTTTAGATTCTGAGGACTCGGCCGGTCTTTCCTTGTGCTTGGAGCTTGATGTCCGAAGTCTATTTGCCGAGAAAGAGGATTTCTTTTTGTAAAACTTTTTGCTCATCATTTTAGAAATGAGAGCCAACTGTTTCTTGAACTCGTTCATATGGGATTCGGTGTCCGATTCAGATTCGTCTTCATCTTCTGAAGAACTTGGCAACTTGATGTTTTTATCTTTGCGAGATCGACTTGTTTTTCTTTCCAAACAAGAGCTATAGAATCATCGATCTGCTTGCCCTTAAGTTCCTTTTGTATCTCGCTTATATCTTCCTCGTGTTGGGCGAGATTATCAAAGACGGCGTGGATATCTATTTCGTCCAAATCCTTATTTTGACGGATTTGCATGGATATTTTCTTCCACTCCGGTTGAAGAGAAGAAAGAAATCGGATGTTGACCTCCATGTTGGTCTTGAAGATATCTATCTTCCTCATCTCATTAAGAAGAGTAAGATAGCGTTAATAGAGTTCATAAACGGTTTCCTCTGCCTTGGCTTTCAATAAGTCGTAAGCGGTTAGAATGTTTGCTTTATTGGCTTTGACTCCAACTTCGGTTCTTTGCATCATTTTGTGGAGTTCGTCCCGCATAGCTTTTGCACTGGATAGACTATCTATTTGCATATAGATGTCGTTAGGAATTCCTTGCATTAGGAAAGTTTTGGCTCCTAAATAAGCTTTTGCTCTTAATCGCTCCCCTTCGCTGTATTCACTAAGAATTTTAAGTCTTCGTGAGGCGGGAATTGGAGGATTATTAAATTTGTAGCTTGCTCTTTTGTTTCCAAGAAGTTCATGAATCGGCTTCTCCATAAGGTGTATTCGCCTCTTCGTAGAATTGGAGGGCGGACGTCGTTTCCGAGCGAGTAACCACCCATTTGTAGTTGATTGGCTGGATCTTCGTGAAAGTTTCGAATTGTAATGAAAAATGCTTCACAAGTGACCAACTTCATTAGTAATGTTTGATTCGTATTTTAAACGATTTTCCTTTCGTACCTATTTTTCGGTTGTTAAAGAGAAATTATTTTGATTTCGAAAAATATTTGATATGAGAATTGATACTTCAAAATTTTGATATAGAATTTTGATTTTCAAATCGAAAATTTTGAGTATCGCAGAAGATAATTCGGAGACAAATATTTTTCGTAAGTTTTGCAAATTACGAAATTTGATTTCTTTCAAAATAGTGTAAAATGTGTGTGTGTTTGAGCAGTGACCGAATCGTTTTTTGAACAATAAAGTTTTTGATTAAAAAAATTCGAACCTATGATCGAAAAAGATTTTCGATTGTATAAGTTTTTCGTTGTATTTATCGAAAATTATCTTTCGAACGTAAGAGTTTTGCAGAGTAAATTTCCTATCGAAAAATAGTTTTTCTAATAATTGTTGATCTCAAAAACTTTTATCGAAAAATTTTTATCGAAAAATTTGTGTGATCGAAAAATTTTGATAAGTTTGACCCAAAGTTTTTCGAGTGTAAATTATTCGATAGAGATATGTTTTCGCTAAATTTTTACTCGAAAATTTAGATGATCGAAAATCTTGAGATCGAAAAATTGTTTTACTATTACAAGTTTTTCGAGTCAAAATTAGATATTTATTTAGCGAAAACAGTATCCGTCGAAAAAAAATACGCTTTATTACGCTCGAAATATATTTATATATGAATCGAAAAACTAATTATCGAAATAATATTTTTCGAGTCTTATAATTGAGTAAAACACACGAGAACAGTATGTCATCAAAAAATTTCTCGGCTGCAAACTTATTCGAAAATTAATTTTCGAGCAAAGTTTTTCGATCGAAAATCCGATCGAAGAACAACAAAGTTCAATGTAACAGTGAAAATTTCAGATTCAACCGAGATGTTCAAGTTAGGTGATGAAATTCTGGATAATCACTCGTTTCTTCGTTCTTAATATGAGCAAACACAAGATTAACCACGTTTTAGAGCAAAATATGTCAAATATTTCGAAAATCAGATCGAAATCAAAATGTAATCGCAAGCACAAATATCGATCTAAGCGATTGAAATCAATACGTAAATCATTCCTAACATATAATCTATCACTTAATCCGCAAGATCATCAACAAAATTCGCAAACATTAAGCATATTAATCAAAATACAAGTCACGTAACTTTTTCGATCGAAAAATCTGGAAAATTATTTTGATATTAAAATCGCGAATTCAATCCAAAAGCGATTACGGTCTGCTCTGATACCAATTGTTAGGACCTATTTTATCAACTACCTATCGATCTAAGCATGAATTTTAGATATTCGAATAATAAATCTCACAATATACCTTCGATCGAATATCGCCTTTGAAGATCTTGAGAGAGAGAGTTTCTCGATTACTTTTCTCTCTCTTAGAACGTGAATTCAATAAATGAACTTGTATTCAATTTTGATAGTGTACATTGTATTTATACCTATTTACATGGTATATTTACTATTTAGTCTTACACTATCAAAACTACTAATTACGCCCCTAATTACAAGGATAATAAAATTACAAAGCACAACTTTAAATTCTCTTCATTAGTTACGCTCGAAAAAGATATTTATGTGTGAATCAAAAAACTATTTATCAAAAAACTTTTCGCCAGTGAACTTATTCGAAAAAGATTTTCGAGCCAAGTTTTTCGATCGAAAAACGATCGAAGAATAGAACTGAGTTTAATGGAACGGTAAGACCCAGATTCAACTGAAAAACTCAAGTTAGATGTTGACTCGAATATGAGTTCTGAATATGAACAAACACAGAATTAACCACGTTTAACAGCAAAATATATCGATTATGACGAAAATCAAATCGTATTCAAAACTCAATCGCAAAAAGTATAATCGATCTAAATCGAAAATAAGAAATAATCCGATGTTCTAAGCGATTGAAATCAGCACGTAATTCATTCCTAACATATAATCTATCACTTTAGCAGCAGGATCATCAACAAAATTTGCGAAATTCAGCACGTAGATCAAATTGCATTTCGAGCGTGTTTTTCGATCAAAAAATCTGGAAACTAATTTTGATCTAAAAATAGCGAATCAATCCAAAATGATCACAATCTGCTCTAATACCAATTGTTAGGTCATAATTAATGAACTAACAAGTGATCTAAGCATGAATTCTAGATATTCGAATATAGATTATCGCATGTTACCTTATGCCGAATATCTCGGTTGAAGATCACGAGAGAGAAATGTTTAGAGTGAGGAAGTTTTTGTTTGTGTTTCTCTCTAGAATGTAAATTCTTAGCCTTGTGAATTTTCTGAAATTCTTGTGTATTGGTTTCTGTAGTGTCCATTGTATATATACATCGATACACGGTATATTTACTAATTAGTCCTACACTAACAAAAATACAAGTTACGCCCCTAATTACAAAGATAACGAATAAAAAAACAATTTCTAAGTCTTTGTTATATTCTCATATCTCGCCTGCTAGCCGTCAAGACAAGGACCCCTGCCGAGGGGAGTCTCTACCGCCAGCTAGTAGATGGCCCCGAGCCGCCTGCTCAAACACGCTGCCGAGAAGAAAGCTCCCGAACAAAGTGAAGACATGAAGATCCTGACGATTCGGATCGTTCAGAGGGGGAGAAAAGACAGAAGACTACCAAAAGCGGTCGTGGTTAAAGTCGAGAGAAGACATCCTCAACACGTGAAGGTGAAGGATCGTCAACTAACCCACCAACCACACTGTTAGGTCCTGATTCATCAATCAACAAGCAATCTAAGCACGAATTATCGGTATTTGAGTAAGAAATCTTACGATATACGATCGGTCGAATATCCGCGTTGAAGATCTTGAGAGAGGTTGTTAGCTTTTCTGAGTTTCTCGAGCGTGTTCTTGTAGGGATATACCCTCGAATGGTATACGAGGATTGGATATGTATAGGGCATTAGCTTATTTATCATTCGATTGTCAATGTAATCAAACATTGTTTTGCGTATTAATAAAGGCATTATTCGTTTATTGGTTATATGAGTTCTTTACTTAGCATCGGGTAAAGCAATAAATGAATAAATCCAAATGTGTCGAGTTGAGTCACTGTTCTCGATGGGTACGAGAGAGGAAGGCACCAGTGGACTGTTAACCTCGAACATAAAATGTCCATAAGCCTTAGGTTTCAGTTGGGTGCTGGAAAACCAATCATGGCTTATTTGTAGATGACTTACCGTGTGCCGATATACCGCTTGGAAGCGGAAGTCATGACTTGTGATACGAGTCGAATCAAGGGATTGAATCGTTTCATGGACACTGACTCGCAGGTCGTAGATCAAACATGGCTTATTACTCAAGAAGTGTCAATGATCGACGACAAAACTATAGTAGTCTGCTTGAACCTTAGACCGAAAGGGGCTTTGACGGAGTTGACTTTGAAGTCTTGACTATCACTGGTTTCGCTAGATCCGATTTGCTATTGCATGGGTCAGCGGGACAGATGCGGTCCTGATGGATATTTGTGATTGCCGGGCTTAGACCGCCAAGTACGGATTCACAGTCTTCCAAGTAATCGAGACAAGTGTCCTATGAGAATGACGACGGGAAATTACAAAATCCCTAGCCAAGGTATTAAACTAACTCATGTTAGACATGGAGGGTAGTTTGGTAATTTGCCTCGTGTCATTTTATCATAGTATCGAGTTTAGTGAGTTTGACTAATACCATGGCTCTCACTCGATCGGGACACAGCTGAAGGGTTTGTACGCAGTACTATAATCTATAGTTAGGTTCTGGAATAAGACTAGTTCGAAATTCGTGCTCAAGTCGGGATCTGTCCGGTACTGCGGGATTGGCTAGGCACCTACCGGACTCTTGGATTCCTCCCTTGCCGATTGAGTCGAACCTAGAGAGTCGGGTTTAAAAAGGATCATCAATGTGTACCGAGAAGGAGAGAGTGTGTTTTGGGCCTTAACGGGCCTCGGGTCGTTATGCCACGCCTTATTGGGCCTCTGGGTCATTAAGTGGACCGAAGTCGGACTTCATATGAAACTAACTTTAAGTCTTAGGCTTGGCTAAGTGCTTAGAAAGACTTGAGGGAAGAATTGGAATTCAACCCTAAGCCGAGAAATTCGAAAAATGCCTTAAAGGGTATTTTCGTAATTTACAAATATGGTAATAAAAATATTTGGAATATTATTTATTAAAACTAAAATTCGAATTTATATTTTATATAAATTTCGAAATTTATTTACCATATTTGAAGATATTTTAATATCTTAGTTAGTTTTCTATTTATAGTATGTTCCTTTAATAGAATTTTGAATTCAATTAGGAGAGATATTTTGGCAAGAATATCTCTCATATTTAGGAACAAATATTTCGAGATTTTAGCCTTGTTTAGGGCTGAAAATTTCGTCCTCCCCTACTATAAATAAGGGTGAGACCCTCGTCAAAGAAAAAAGACACGAGAAGAGAATCGAGGCGAAATTTCTCGACCCGAGAATCGAAACACGAACACACAAACGCAAACCACTCTCCCGAGCGACGGATCAATTCTCTCTAGCCATCTTCGGAGAATCGAAACCGTGGTACACTGCGAGGTCGGCGTGACGATCTAGACGATACCCAACACGACCGCGGGCGACGACGCAATCGACGAGGAGCTGCCACTCACTTCAAAGGTAATCTCTCACGGGTATGACCCGCCCTATTACGTGTCAACGTGATTAGAGTTTTCGATCCGAGCTGCGAAGGAACCCGGAAAAATTTTTATTCCGCACCGTATCCCGGGGCGTTGCGTCTCAGGTACAAACCGGGTACCTTTCCCAATAGTCGTATCAGAGCCAGGGCTCGTGATCGGAATCATAACATGATCAAATCGAAACGAGGCTCGTGGGAGACGATCGAAAAGCCAACGCACTAGGCGCGTGGGTCTGCTCTATGCGTCGCTTGCCAACCCACGACCACCGTACCACTCGACGGGGTCGAAGGCACCACCGCCGAGACGCTGCGACACGCAGACAGCCGCACGCCCAACCGCGCCGTGCGACGGCGTATCCGCTGCCGCGGGTTCGGGCAACGAAGACCCGAACCACCGCGCGGCTGCCTCAGGCAGCGGCACACCGCTGTCCGATGGTGGTGCCACCTCTAACGGCAGCGCCAGCGCGCGCGGACAGCCGACAACCGCGCGGACAGCCGCGTACCGCACGAAACTGCAGCCTCCGGGACACGACGGCCGCCTAGGGTTTTTCGCCCAAAAACCCTAATGGGCCTTTTTATCGGGCCTGGCCCATTTAAGGCCCAAATTGTCGGTTTCGGTTAGAATTCATGAAATTGTCAACGTGCTCGTTATGATTATGATTTAAGGCACACTTACGGGTTTAGGATTTCTATTTGGTTTTCCGGGTTATTTGTTAAGGGCCTCGTCCCCCCGGGTTGTATTTGTCTTTTACGGGTTGTTTGGGACTGATGATCCCCCCGTGTTGTACTTCAAAGTCTTTATTAGATTAGGCTTAGTTTAGAATACACGAAGCTGTTCGACGGTTGACGACTCCCCGGGAGAAGATGACTTGGTGGACGATCGACGACTTGGAGGCCGTTCGAATGATGAAGGGCGATTGTCGACTTCAAAGCCCATACGGAGAACCGATGATTTTTTGAAGCCACATACACATAATTCACGTAATAGGGCTAGAATATAAATAACCCGTTCGTGTTGCCTTGTAGTTTATTTTCCTAGGGTTTATTTACTACTTACGTGCGTGTCGATTTGTGAAATGATATGCATGCTTTATGTGCTCTTATGTGAAAAAGTTTTTTCTCCCGTTTGATAAATACTAAGTGAGAAAAGGAATTGGGTTCCTGTCTTCTATCATGCTTGAGATGTCTGGTGTTAGGGAGTTTGTACGGTTTGTTCCGAGTAAGTTGGCGCCGTACATCAAGCCCTAACATTAGCGTTTCGGGTTCGTTTGACGACGCTCACCATAGCATATTCCGCCCCACGAAGCGTAAGGCAGCAAGGCGGAATTCAAATGTGCGGTTAGAGCATAAGTTGATTAGGTTGCACTTAGACAGTTATACCCAAAATGCAGGGTTAGCCGTGAGGGTCACTGACTGAGACAAAGATAGTTGAAATACTCATAGGATGGGTTCGAGTGAAACTCGACTTCGATCGATTAGGCAGGCCAAATATTGCGTTAAAGGCTGAGGCATGTCTAATCGAGTCGGGGACCTCAACTCCACTATGAAACTACTCAACGAAGTTTCCGAAATTCTTAAATCGGGAGAATAGAATTTTCGAGAAAAATAGTGGGAGTCAAGCGAAACGAAAAGTCCGTGTTTGCGCTTGATGAATGATAGAATAAACCTAACTATGTGATCTTTATCTTCTGCAGAGTTATTTTCTTTCTAGTTACTATGACGAATCTTTTAAACATGCTGCTTGAAAAGAACCGTTTGGTAGGACCAAACTACGTGGACTGGCTCCGTAACCTCAGGATAGTTCTAGGTATGGAGTCTTTGACTTATGTCCTCGATTCCCCTACACCGCAGTCCCAGGGACTGATGCGAGTGACGACGACCGGGCTGCGTATGTCAAGTGGCAAATAGACGAGCCAAAGGTCAAGGGCTATATACTCCTATCCATGAGCAATGAGTTGCAGCGAAGCCACTCGGAAATGGAAGTGGGCGCCATTTTGCTTCATTTGAAGAGCTCTTTGGTGAACACTCCAGAGTGCTCGCTACTCTTTGACAGAGCAACTGTTTCATTGCAAAATGGATGAGGGCAGCGACGTTAGAGAACATGTGCTGAAAATGATCGGTTTGATCGAGAGACTCGATGCACTCGACTTCCTCATGGACAATGAGCTCCAAAACGATCTCGTGCTCCAGTCACTGCCGGCTTCCTTTAATCCCTTCATTGTGAATTATAATCTGAATAGGGTCGAGATGACATTAACTGAGTTGATGAACCAGTTGTCAACGGCCCAAACTCAGATGAAAAAGATAAAGGGAAAGGAAGTGGCTCTTGTTGCGACTTATAAGACTCGGAAGTCGATTAGAAAGAAAAAGTCGGACAAGCCCATTAAGCCCAAGGGAGGAGTTTCAAAAGGCAAGGCCAAGAAAACGTGTCTAAAGGCGCCAAGCCCACGGACAAATGCCTTCACTACAATGAGCTCGGCCATTGGAAGCGCGATTGCCCGAAGCTAGCCGCCTCAGGTAAAGAACTTTATGTTTTAGAAACTAATTGTTCTATGACTGTGTACTCCACTTCATGGATCCTAGACTCAGGAGCTAGCGCTCACATTTGTGTTTCAAACCAGGGTCTGGAACGAAGTAGGAGGTTGGCGGATCGAGAGGTCATGATCAACATAGGAAGCGGACATAGTGTGCCGGCGACCCACATTGGATCAAGAACTCTTGTTTTATCTAGTAGACATAAGTTATTGCTTTTTGATGTTTAGTATTGCCCAGAGGGCTTAAGAATATTATTTCTATTCCCGTTTTGAGCGGAAACGGATATGAGTTCCGCTTTAGTAATAATATTTGCGATATTTATTTTGGAAATAAATGCGTCGGAAGTGCAACTTTACTTAACGGATTATATTATCTAAATGTCAAAGATAAAACTGAATCTGTGAACACAATTACCAACAAACGAAAATTAGAGACCAATATGAGACAATTGTGGCATCTTCGACTTGGTCATGCAGGAGATCAAAAAATTCGTGAGTTGGAGAAAAATGGCATGATTAAGCCGTTGGGTTCGGACCCTTATCCGACTTGCGAATCGTGTATCCTTGGAAAGATGACTAAGTCTCCCTTTACCGGGACTTTCCAAAAAGCCACAGAACTTCTCACTTTGATTCATACAGACGTTTGTGGGCCATTCGGGAAGCGGCTCGAGGTAATTTCCACTACTTTATTACCTTCACCGACGATCATTCAAGATTTGGGAAGGTATATCTTATGAGATACAAGTCTGAAGCCCTTGATAAGTTCAAGGAATATAAGGCTTTAGTAGAAAAACAAACTGGGAATCATATAAAGGCCATTCGATCTGATCGAGGTGGCGAGTACATGAGTCTCGAGTTTGACGAGTTCTTGAAAGAGAACGGGATCATTTCACAGATGACACCACCGGGAACAACAATTAAATGGTGTGTCCGAACGCAAAATCGAACGCTGTTGGACAAGGTTCGATCAATGCTAAGTTACACAGACTGCCACTGTCGCTGTGGGGTCATGCGTTATTAACCGCAACGCACGTTTTAAACCGAATCCTTCTAGTTCTGTCGACCAGATCCCTTATGAAATATGGACTGGTAGAAAGCCGAGCTTGAACCACATAAGAATATGGGGTTGCCCCGCTTTTGTGAAAAAGCTCAAGACAGAAAATTGGAATCGAGAGCTGTGAAAGGACGTTTTGTCGGGTATCCTGAGGATTCCATGGGATACCAATTTTACTTCCACGACGATCAGAAAATCGTTGTAGCCCTTCAGGCTCACTTTCTCGAAGAAGAGTTCGTTCGAGAAGGTGGAGTGGGTCGTGAAGTAACTCTTGGAGAAACGACAGAAACGATTTCACAAACTCCAGTGTTAGAAGACACCGTAGAGCAGTCCAAGACGCAATCAGAGTTGCGCAGGTCTGGTAGAGTATCTCGCCAGCCTGAGAGATATGGAATGGTACACGTCGAGCACGGGGATGCTGCGACGGGGGGTAACGTCGGGGACGACCCCGCTACCTATGACCAGGCAATGACGGATATAGACTCCGTAAGATGGCTTGAAGCTATGCAAGTCGAAATGGATTCAATGCACGAAAATCAGGTCTGGACACTTGTTGATCTCCCCGATGGTTTTAGACCCATTGGGTGTAAGTGGATCTTCAAGAAAAAGATTGGATCAGACGGACTGGTGGATACATACAAAGCTAGGCTTGTAGCGAAAGGTTATAGTCAAAAAGAAGGAATTGACTATGAGGAAACCTTTTCGCCCGTTGCGATGATGAAGTCCATTCGGATATTACTTGCGATAGCAGCGTATAACGATTATGAGATCTGGCAGATGGATGTGAAAACCGCGTTCCTAAATGGATACCTCAAGGAGGAAATATATATGGAACAGCCAAAGGGTTTTACATCACAAAAGGATGCTCATAAAGTATGCAAATTGAATAAGTCAATTTACGGACTTAAACAAGCCTCTAGGAGCTGGAATCTTCGGTTTGATGAAGTAGTTAAGAGCTACAGATTCATAAAGAACGAAGATGAACCATGCGTCTACAGAAAAAGCAGTGGGAGCAAGATATCGTTCCTCGTATTGTACGTCGATGACATCCTTTTGATAGGAAACGATATTGGGATGCTCTCGATGGTGAAAGCATGGCTTTCGACCGAATTCTCCATGAAAGACTTGGGAGAAGCGACCTACATCCTAGGAATTCGTGTCTATAGGGATAGAACGAATAAGATGTTAGGGCTCTCCCAAGCCCTATACTTAGAAAAGGTCCTGAAACGATATAACATGGACAATTCTAAGAAAGGGTTCTTACCTATGGGGCATGGATACATCTCTCCAAAGCTATGTGTCCTCAAAGTGAGGCAGATAGAAAAGAGATGAATGGAATCCCCTATGCATCCGCAGTGGGTAGCTTGATGTACGCGATGCTTTGCACGCGACCGGACATAGCATACGCTGTGAGCGTAGTCAGTCGATTTCAAGCCAACCCGGGTAAAGAACACTGGACAGCAGTCAAGAATATCCTCAAGTATCTTAGAAGAACAAAGGATATGATGCTGGTCTATGAAATGGAGAATTAGAAGTGGAAGGATATACGGATTCGGATTTCCAGTCAAACGTGGACGACCGAAAATCCACTTCAGGTTTCGTCTTTACACTCAACGGTGGAGTAATATCTTGGAAAAGTTCCGAGCAGAGCACAACTGCTGATTCCACCTGCGAGGCTGAGTACATAGCCGCCTCAGAGGCAGCTAAAGAAGGAGTTTGGATGAGAAAGTTCTTGGAAGAACTGCAAGTGGTTCCGATTGCCGAAAAACCACTGCCACTGTGGTGCGACAATAGTGGTGCAATCGCGCAAGCGAAGGAACCAAGATCTCACAGTAAATCCAAACACATAGAAAGAAAATACCACGTGTTACGTGGATTCGTTGAGAGTGGCTACATAGCCGTCCAGAAGATTGCGACTGCGGACAACGTGGCCGACCCATTCACCAAGCCTTTATCTCAGCAGTGCTGAACAAACATCTCGAGAAGATGGGTATTAGATACAACACGCATGGCATTGAGTGCAAGTGGGAGATTGTTAGGGATATGCCCTCGAATGCTATACGAGGATTGGATATGTATAGGGCATTAGCTTATTTATCATTCGATTGTCAAGTAATCAAACATTGTTTTGCGTATTAATAAAGGCATTATTCGTTTATTGTTATATGAGTTCTTTACTTAGCATCGGGTAAAGCAATAAATGAATAAATCCAAATGTGTCGAGTTGAGTCACTGTTCTCGATGGGTACGAGAGAGGAAGGCACCAGTGGACTCTTAACCTGAACATAAAATGTCCATAAGCCTTAGGTTTCAGTTGGGTGCTGGAAAACCAATCATGGCTTATTTGTAGATGACTTATCGTGTGCCGATATACCGCTTGGAAGCGGAAGTCATGACTTGTGATTCGAGTCGAATCAAGGGATTGAATCGTTTCATGGACACTGACTCGCAGGTCGTACGATCAAACATGGCTTATTACTCAAGGAGTGTCAATGATCGACGACAAAAACTATAGTAGTCTGCTTGAACCTTAGACCGAAAGGGGCTTTCACGGAGTTGACTTTGAAGTCTTGACTATCACTGGTTTTGCTAGATCCGATTTGCTATTGCATGGGTCAGCGGGACAGATGCGGTCTTGATGTATATTTGTGATTGCCGGGCTTAGACCGCCGAGTACGGATTCACAGTCTCGCAAGTAATCGAGACAAGTGTCCTATGAGAATGACGACGGGAAATTACAAAATCCTTGGCCAAGGTATTAAACTAACTCATGTTAGACATGGAGGGTAGTTTGGTAATTTGCCTCGTGTCATTTTGTCAGAGTATCGAGTTTAGTGAGTTTGACAAATACCATGGCTCTCACTCATCGGGACACAGCTGAAGGGTTTGTACGTAGTACTATAATCTATAGTTAGGTTCTGGAATAAGACTAGTTTGAAATTCGTGCTCAAGTCGGGATCTGTCCGGTATTGCGGGATTGGCTACGCACCTACCGGACTCTTGGATTCCTCCCTTGCCGATTGAGTCGAACCTAGAGAGTCGGGCTTAAAAAGGATCATCAATGTGTACCGAGAAGGAGAGATTGTGTTTTGGGCCTTAACGGCCTCGGGTCGTTATGCCACGCCTTATTGGGCCTCGGGGTCATTAAGTGGACCGAAGTCGGACTTCATATGAAACTAACTTTAAGACTTAGGCTAGGCTAAGTGCTTAGAAAGACTTGAGGGAAGAATTGGAATTCAACCCTAAGCCGAGAAATTCGAAAAATGCCTTAAAGGGTATTTTCGTAATTTACAAATATGGTAATAAAAATATTTGGAATATTATTTATTAAAACTAAAATTCAATTTATATTTTATATAAATTTCGAAATTTATTTACCATATTTGAAGATATTTTAATATCTTAGTTAGTTTTCTATTTATAGTATGTTCCTTTAATAGAATTTTGAATTCAATAGGAGAGATATTTTGGAAGAATATCTCTCATATTATGAACAAATATTTCGAGATTTTAGCCTTTTAGGGCTGAAAATTTCGTCCTCCCCTACTATAAATAAGGGTGAGACCCTCGTCAAAGAAAAAAGACACGGGAAGAGAATCGACGCGAAATTTCTCGACCTGAGAATCGAAACACGAACACACAAACGCAAACCACTCTCCCGAGCAACGGATCAATTCTCTCTAGCCATCTTCGGAGAATCGAAACTGTGGTACACTGCGAGGTCGGCGTGACGATCTAGACGATACCCAACACGACCGCGGGCGACGACGCAATCGACGAGGAGCTGCCACTCGCTTCAAAGGTAATCTCTCACGGGTATGACCCACCCTATTACGTGTCAACGTGATTAGAGTTTTCGATCCGAGCTGCGAAGGAACCCTGAAAAAATTTTATTCCGCACCGTATCCCGGGGCGTTGCGTCTCGGGTACAAACCGGGTACCTTTCCCCACAGTTCTCTCGTTTAAAATATGAATTCGATACTTGTAATTTTATGAATAATAAAACTTGTATTAACTTTGATAGTGGACATCCTATTTATACCTCTATCTAAGGTATAATTACTATTAAGTCCTACACTATCAAAACTTCTAATTACGCCCCTAATTACAAGGATAATGAAATAATAAAGCACAATTCTAATATTCTCTTCAATCTCCCCCTTTGTGCTTGTCTTCGATTCAGCTCATTTTATCCTTGTCGGGCGTAAAAAGACTTCCTCAATCCCAATGCTGTCTCGTAGCGTCGAACAACATTCCTCATCTCCAATCTCTCATTTATAGCATCTAGAAGCTCGTTCAAGAGTGGAGCCTCTTCTTCACAAAGATCTTCGAAGATTGTCTCTTCGGTGATCTCTCCTAATCTCTTCTGAATGTTCTTCCTAACTAACTTTAGCGTCCCGTCGCAGAACTTATGGACTTCTGACTTCATCAGAGCCCTTGTCTTTCCAATGATTGGATTTAGATAGGTTATGGCAAGGCCAGGTGTCTTAAGGATGTAATTCTCGGGAAAGTTGTTGAGTGGAAAGCCCTTCATGAGCGGAGATTCCATGTTGACCTTCTTCATGTTGTTCTCTATTGCAATTTGAAGGTCGTGTGCGGTGTGATATTTGATCTGCCGCACCATGAATCTTTTTAGCTCCTCGAGTCCTTCAGTCTTGATATATCCAGGATGCGTCTTGTACTTTCTCTTGTACATTTCATATAATTGGTGGACTTCATCCGGTGGAAGGAATGGGAGATAGATTTCATCTATCTCTTCTCGAGTGCGGTTATTGTCCGCTCGCTCAATGATATAGATAGGAGTTGGATATCTTCCGATCGTATGACAGACTCCGACAAGTTGGAGAATCAGTGGCTTATTCTTGAAGTTTTCCTTCAGTTGATCAGCTGGAATGCCACTTCGATCGGGTCCGAGATAATTGAGCATGAAGATATGCTCCATTTTCTTCCTATCTTCCCAGTGTGAGATGCCCCTTAGGTTAAGTTCATTGAGCTTCTTGATTTGTTTGGAGCCCTCCAAATCTGCTTTCTTACGTCTTCAATGAAAGGGACTTCAATTCTGACGTTCTCCCATGGCGTCTCGACTCTAACTGTCCTTTTTGATAGACGGGGAGTCAACTCTGAGCCTTATCATTTCGGGTAGCTCTCGGAGGGCAGAACTGTCCTTCTTGAAGTTCTTCTTCTTCAAGCAGCACCAAGTCCACTGAAGCTTGTTGTAGGAAGTATCTGACGTTGGAGAGTCGAGCTTGAGCAGCTTCCTCTGATTCCCATTCCGTCATCCACTTCTCGTTTAGGATGTAGTCATCTACGTTCAGATGTGGATCGTAGGCAACTGCTTCTAGATGGACTTGGGGGAGGTTTGAGGTTAGGATCGGATTTGGATTTGTAGGAGAGAGGGTTAGTGTTTGGGATATGGTGGGAGGTGTGGTTGTTTGTTGGCGGGTTTGAGATTGTGTGGTTGGTGGGTGTGAGGACGATCCTCCAGCTTCTTGAGTCTTTGTCTGTGTTTGACTCAATCCACGGCCGCTCCGTGTAGTTCGTTGCCGTTTCTCCCCCTCATGACGATCCGGATCATCGGGATCGTCATGTCTACGCTTAGTGCGGGAGCTTTCTTCTCGGGAGGTTGTTTATACCGGCGGCTCTGGTTCATCTATTAACCTTTTGTAGAGACTCTCCTCAGCGGGAGATCTGGTCTCTAGGGCGAGAAAGCGTGAGATGAGGATATCATGAAGCTGGGTGATCGGGATGGTGTATGGATTGATAAGTGAGGGTGAGGGAGTTGGGGTGGTAAGGATTGGTTGTAGTGGGGTGTGTAGAGTGGTGGTAGGAAGTGGTGAGGAGACGAGTGTGATTTGTGTGTCGGTGGGAACAGCTTCTGAGACTGGTGTTTTCCTGGTGTCTCTTTGGGAAGTCTCGAGAGCATGGAGCATACGGTCCATCAGACGATCTTCTAGAGTAGATAGGGCTGAGGAGAGGCTTCTTCTAGTCTGTGCTCCATCACGAACATCGGTGGAGTGGGCCAGGGAGGCGCTCCACTGTCACAACATCAGAGTAGATTTCTGATGTGCCGCCTAGAATAGGTCTTGAAGGTCCGGAACATCCAAGGACATCCGTTATCAACCCTGAAGTCACCACTTCAGAGGGTTGGCCAATTGTTGGCTCTGAAGATATCGGGGGTCCAATAGGGCTTCCACCCAATCCTTGAGATGATACAATATGTATCACCTCTATGGGTATTGAGACACATTCAATTTGAATCTGTTCAGTAGGCTGATCACTTGGTGGTGGATATGTTGGCTCCGAAGTTTGTATGAGTGAAGGCACTGCAGACGAGGCCGAGAGTTGTTGTCGGCGAAGGCCCCTTCGTTGGAGTTTGTGTGCTTTATCAGAATCGGTTGCCTCAGGAGAGATATCTTGTGGGACACCATCGGGTTCAATGTGAGGCGTGACTTCGGGCTCCGTTGTTGTCACCAATGATTCCCTTTGAGAAGGAGTCGGGGCTGGATCCAGGGCACGTACCATCGCCTTCCTGATGGAGTTGTTCTGGCAGTAGTCTTGGTATGCCTCTTCAGTAGGATCAGCTAAACGGAGCAGCTCCAATGGGATCAACATTGGTTGGAGTGCTAGATCGGCGGCCTTCGAGTTGTGAAAGAATCGAAGGCGTGGCGGAGTGTAGTCCGCAATTGGTGGTAGTCTCGGGATCTCTGGATGGAGTTCCATGAAGTGCAAGATCAGTACCGGGAACCACCGTACATCTGGTCCGCTAGATCGTTCCAAATCAGCTGGGCCACGTCATATCTTTTGGAGAAGACCACTCCGTGAAAAATGCGAAGGATGTTTCCATTCGCCTTGTTGAAGCCGGAGTGTTTTGGGGAGAGCCATTTGTTGATGATGCCGAACAATGTCTTCCACGGATGGGGAATCCCGCTATTTTGAAAGTTCGCCATTTTAGTTAGCGGTGGTTTGTATCCAATCCGGAGCATGTCTTCTACAATCTCCGCATTCGTTGGAAGTTGATCGTATTCGTCGTAGTGCGGGAGATCGAGCACCACGGCCATCAGATTTTTCGTCAAGGCGATATGTCTTGTGTTGAGCTTTGTCATATAGTCCATGCTATCGCCGTTGACGAAACTCTGCATGCATCCCCAGAATTGCTGGGGATAGACCATTGGTACGGTGGCCGTCATGGTCAAGGCTGGCCATAGAGGGTGTCCTTTGAGGATGGATATTATGACGTCATCCGGACACCAAAACGTCGTTAGATCCAGTTGGAAGTTGTTGTCTTGGACTGACATATATCTTCCAGAGGAGTAGATATGAGGGTTGTTGGGAGTTGCCATATCTGCAAAAATAATATAAGGTTCATTAGTCGATAAATTTTCATAAGTAATAAATTGGATTAAGAATGAATTTAGAGGAAAATTGTGTGTTTAAAGATTTATCTCGGCAGACTAAGTGAAAACTTTGAAAATTTTGTAAAATTGACTAAGTATTAGAAGCGTGTTTTTATTCAAGTAACAATTTATTCGATCTTTAAAATTTGCGATCGAAAATTTTTCTAAGTCTTGAAAAATTTTCGAAGACTTTTTCAGCGTGTTTTTATTCGAGTAACAGTTTATTCGATCGATAAATTTTGCGATCGAATAAAAATGTGTCGAATAACTCAAGTTTTCGCCGATGACTTTTGCGATCGAATAAAATGTTATCGAAAACAATAGTTTTTCGCTGAGTAAGTTTCTATCGAATAAAAAAATTTCGAAAAACTTAAGCTTTTCGCCGCGTAGTTTTGCGAACGAATAAAAGTATATCGAAAAACATAAAGTTTTCGCCGCTGACTTTTGCGATCGAATAAAATATAATCGAAAAAATAAGTTTTCGCCGCTTAGTTTTTCGATCGAATTAAAATATATCGAAAACAAAAGGTTTTCGACGCTGAGTTTTGCGATCGAATAAGATTTAAACAAAAACTAAAGTTCTTCGACGACACTGTTTGCGACACTTTGATTTGAGGGTAAAATATAATCTTCGATTTCAGGGTAAATCATGAGTTTATCTAGGTTCGGAATGTTTAGAGAACAGTGGCGAATCCAAACATCATGATTTTAATCCAAAAGGTCGAGTTTAAACACTTTGATTTGAGGGTCGAAAAACCAGTTTTCGTCGAAAATATAAACATGAACTTTCTTCAGATGTTTTTCGTGAAATGTTTGAGAATCAGATGTTTTTGAATATTTTTGTTCGGGGTCAGATTTATTTATTTTGAATATTATCACACAAAAATTTCAAAGACGTATATAACATTCATTTGCCATAAAATCAGGTGACTAAACTAGTATTCTGAGAGCATAGTATGAATCACTTCGACAACTCTCGCAAGTTTCGCTCATATCACTCAATTTATTTTAATCAAGGAGATTTTTAGTAGATATATCACTCTTACCATCACAACAACTTTATATCAAATAATTTGTTGTCGTAGTATTTTTAATCAACTTACCAAGTGAGAGTTCGTCATTTTGAATCAAAGGGACTTTTAAGGGATTAATTTTTAGGCTCTGACTAAAGGGGTAGGAATTTTGGGTTAGTGAGCTTAAAAATTCTGCTCTTCCAAGGGCCCTTTTTGTGAGATTCTATTCTGATTCTTTTATTTTTCCTTTCTTTAGTAATTTCTTTTCAGGGCTTTGAGAGCTGAGATCTCCTTTGATTTTGGGTCGAAACTCCGTTTTTTGAAAAAGTTTCACAATTATGGAGTTCAAACCCAGGACTGTGCTTCTCTTCTCGTTTTCTCTACATAAGATCTAGATTATCGTTGGAGAAGTTCACTTTAAAGTGCTTCTCTTATAGGAGTATACGAGATTATCTACGAGAAGTTCGCAGTGAGATAAGTGTTTCTCTTCTATAATGATTGAGAAATGTGTAATGTGCATCACTTTAGCTCTCTCCCTCTTTTTCTTGATTGAGTACCCCGAATCATTTGAATAATGTTGAAGGCTTAATCGGGTGTTGATAAAGAGAAAGAATGTCAGAGAAGGCTCAGAGGGGATCTCTAGAGGAAAAAGTAAAGGATTTATAATTTAGGCCAAGTGAGGAATTTCCTAATATGCCCTTATCATTTTCATAACAAACTAAACACAAAAGCAAGATGAAGCTACGAAGTACAAACCAACAGATAGTCATTTGAAGTGTGACACTCAAAAAAATTGAGGTTCAAATTCTCACAGGTATGATGTGGCTTTGTGTCGAGTGAGACAAACAAAGATCTTTTGAATAAAAGAATGTCATATGAATATTTAGGCAAAGAATTAAATCATATATGTCGAAGAGATATTTTTGTGAGTAGTTTCAAAAATAGTAAAAATTATCGTCATCCCCTTTTTTTTATTTATACTATTTATATATATTATATTATTTTTTTTAATATAATTTTCTTTTATGTAGAAAAAAATATTAAAAGATAGTGTCGCACAAAATAATCAAGAAATATTAAGAAGCACATATAATATCAAATTGAAGCATAGTAGAGCATGTAAAGCACATTTCAAGTAAGATTGAGATTCAACATGTCTAACTTAGCAATAAGGAATTGGAATTGTTTTTCATCCAATGCCTTAGTGAATAAGTAGGCAAGTTGAAGTTCCGTTTTAACAAAATACATATCTATCGTGCCTTTTTCTACATGATATTTATAAAATTATATCGGATATCTATGTGTTTCGTGCGTGAATGATGAACAGGATTGCAAGTAATGACTATAGCACTTTGAGAATCACTATAAATGGGAATATTATTGAAATCAAACCCGTAATCACGTAGTTGTGTCCGCATCCATAGAATTTGCGAGCAATAGCTGGAAGCCGCAACGTATTCCGCCTCGGGCGTCGATGTTGATACACAATTTTGTTTCTTTGAAGACCAGCAGACCAAATTTTCGCCTAAAAATTGTGCTCCGCCAGACGTGCTTTTTCAGTCCATTCGACAACCTGCATAGTCAGCATCAGTATAGCCAATAAGTCTAAAGTCAGTATTTTTAGGATACCAAAGCCCTAAGTTTGGAGTTCCTTTGAGATATCGTAGAATCCTCTTGACGGCATTCATGTGGGACTCATTTGGGTCGGCTTGAAAGCAGGCGCATATGCAAGTTGCAAACATAATGTCGGGTCGGCTAAATGTCAAGTAGCGAAGCGATCCGATAATGCTCCGAGGTGGTGATGTTGACAGCCTTTCCAGACGGATCAGCATCCAGTTTGCAATTAGTAGACATGGGAGTATTCGTCGGTGTGCTCTTGTCTTGATTAAATCTCTTCAGAATATCTCGGATATATTTGGTCTGACTGATGAAGATGCCATCATCGAGTTGCTTGACTTGTAATCCAAGAAAGAATTGGAGTTCTCCCATTAAGCTCATTTCGAATTTGGTCTTCATTAGATTACAGAGACGTTCATTCGTCGATCCGAAAATGATGTCATCAACGTAAACTTGAACTATCATCAAGTCTTTGCCTTGCTTTTTGATGAAGAGGGTCGTATCGATTATTCCTTTAATGAAGTTGGATTTGACCAAATATTCGCTCAGAACATCATACCAAGCACGAGGGGCTTGTTTTAGTCCATAGAGAGCTTTGTCCATTCGATAGACATGATCAGGATGGTTTTCGTGCATGAACCCTTTTGGGTTGAGCGACGTAGACTTCTTCTTTTAATACGCCATTGAGAAAGGCAGTTTTGACGTCCATTTGATAGACTTTGAAGTCTTTGTGAGCCGCGTATGCTAGAAATAAGTGAATAGCTTCAATACGGGCGACCGGAGCATACGTCTCGTCGTAATCAATTCCTTCTTGTTGATTGTATCCCTTAGCAACGAGCCGTGCTTTATTCCTGATTACTTCACCGTTCTCATTATTCTTGTTCTTGAAAACCCATTTAGTTCCAATTATAGTTTTGCCTTGAGGTCGAGGAACCAATGTCCAAACTTGTAGACGCTCGAACTGGTTAAGTTCATCTTGCATCGCAATTACCCGGGTCTTTAAGAGCTTCGGCTACCTTATTTGGTTCGTTTTGGCTTAGGAAGCACGTGAATAAAACGCTTTGTGTCGACGTCCTAATACGTACACCACTTGAAGGATCACCGATAATGTGATCAGTAGGGTGAGCTCGAGTCCATTTACGTTCGTGAGGAATAACTGAAGTAGATTCATCATTGGATTGTGGATCGAAACATCCTGAATTAATGGGTTGATCATTCATAGTCGGAAAATTCAATTCAGAGGTTGAATCGATAGGAATTTCCTCATCTGCATTTGTAGGAGTTGCAGCACTAGATGAAGATTCAGAATTAGTAGACTCTCCAACATTTGTCAGATTTTGAAGAAGAGGAGTCTCAAAATTAATTTCTTCCATTGAGGGAGATGGGGCACTGCTTAGTGTTGAGTGAGACGAAGCAGGCATTTGAGACTTGTTCCGATAAAAATGTTTGAATAGAGAATCTAAATCTTCATGGTCAGCGGGAATTGCTTCATTTGACGTTGACGTAGAAGTTGCCGAAAGTTGTTGACCTTGTGCCAACACGCCAGTAAGCTCGTGTTCTGAACTGTTTTGTTCAGAAGCCAATTCCGTCATTTCTTGAAAGGTGACGTTGTAGCTTTCAGGAATTGTACGAGAAGACTTGAGGTAGATGCGATATGATTTTGAGGTAGAGTAATATCCGACAAAAATGGCTTCAAAGGCTTTGGGATCGAACTTGCTTCGATGCTCCCGATCGTTGGTCACAAAACCCTTGCAACCAAATACTTTGAAGAATGAGATATTCGGGATTCTTTGATTAATTAACTCATATGGCGTCTTCTCGAAGCGTTTGTGAATAATTGTCCTATTTTGAGTAAAACATGTTGTACTTACTGCTTCAGCCCATAGAAAGTGAGGAACACCGGAATATATGATCATAGTTCTTGCAGCTTCAACTAAAGTCCGGTTCTTTCTTTCTACGACACCATTTTGTTGTGGCGTTTTTGCGGCTGAGAATTGCGAGCCAAGCTAGGTAAGCCAGTGGATCAATCAATATAATTCCGAGTGATTGATAAAAGTTGCCGAGACGCTGATTCTTGAATTCAGTCCCGTTATCTTGTCCATGTGTAGCGAGAATAATCGTCGACAATTACTAACATATATTTTCGACCGTTAATACTTTGTGTACACATCGGTGCAAAAAGGTCCATGTGAGGTAACTCTAAGGGTCGAGTTGTAGAAGCAACTTGCTTTATTTTATGTGAAGCTCGCTTCGTTTTACCCAATTGAGAAGCCGAACATTGATGCTCTTGGTTAGATGAAATTGTTGGCAGACCGTTGACCAACTTTTTAACATTGAGTTTGTGAAGAGCTTTTAAATTTAGATGAGACAGACGTTGATGCCATAAGCTGTTCCTCTTGATTGTTGTGTGAGAGATGAGGCATACAGCTGTCGAAGGTCGAACTGTTGTCAGATTGATTGTGTATAGATTTGATCTTCGTGATCCTATGAGAAGCTCTTGATTCTGACTATTCAAAACTCTGCACTGTTCAGCTAGAAATACTACTTGAAATCGTTTGTCACAGAATTGTCCTATGCTGAACAGATTGTGCTGGAGACCTTGGACGTAAGAGACATCTTTAATCATCAAATTTGGCAGTAAAATGTCTCCAAATCCGAGTATGGGAGCTGAGTCATTGTTGCCAAATCAGACTTTGCCATTGTAACGATCTTGGTAGTTGCTCAACAGTTCTTGTTTTCCCGTCACGTGTGTAGAGCAACCAGAATTTAAATACCACACATGATGGATCTGCATAGAAAGAAATTAGGGAGACTTAGGTACCCCCTTTTGAATGGGTCCTCTCGGATTAGCAGATATGATAATTAAAGTTTGTTCATCTTTGGTTCCTAACTTATGAGAATGTTTAGGTACCCAAACCAACTTAGAGGTAGTTGGTTTAAGTAGTACCTCTTTAGACAATTTAGCCTTATTGGCTTGTGTTTGCCTAGGTGGTGATTTAGGAATCCATTGTGGTTGAACCTTACATGGCAGGTTAATTTCAGCACGAACAAATGTCTGATTTGTCTTATTGCTGGAGAAAATATTTTCTCTGGCTAGTCTCCTAAGGTGTTTAGCTGAATGTACGTGTACTGGATACCTTAGGTGAGAACAATAATGTATGGAGCCATAAGCTTTTTTAATGGCTGGGTCTTATTTCCTATGAGACTTAAGACTTGCATTTGTTTTAGAATGATGATAATTATTTTTAGAAGTAGAGCCAATTTCAAAGTTTGTGCTTTAAAAAATAATAGGCTTTAACGCATAATTTGAAGTAACAATACTAGAAATGGTTGTCTTCGTACGAGTGTCCGTAGTTTTTGACATAGAAGAAATAATAGGAGAGTTTTTCTTAGTTTTTATCTTGTCCTTCATTAAATATTTTTCTTTCAAAATAAGATCAGGACAAGTTTTTAAAGTAGAGGAAGTTTTGAGATTGGAAATCTCCAATAAAAGTTTGTTCTTTTCATCTTTGAAATTCTTTCTTTCTGTTTCCAATGAAGCGTTTAAATCAGCTATTTTTCTAATAATTGCTGGAATATAACAGAAAATAGAATTTTGAGAATGATCATTATTATCTTTCTTGTCGTTAGAGAAATCTTATAGGGGATATAATGAATTATAATCACTAGACAAGTTGAGATTTCTTGTCTTGTAACTATTATTCAAGTCGGTGTAGTCAAAAGAAATGTTAGTCCTATCAGTGGCTTGTCGTTTAGATTCTTCTAAAGCATTTATTTAAGAATTAGTAAATGCCATTAGAGAAGTTAATCCAAATCCCATATACTTGATATCGTATAATTGTCTAACATTGACCTTTTTCAAGTTACAGGGACTGTTAAAACCTAAGCCCTCTTTAGGATTATAAAATTCTGTATCAAGAGGTTAATTTAGAAATATTGTTTGATCCGTTTGACCTCTTTTTATTAGAAGATCATCTAACGTTTTAATCCTTGAATAAAGTTTCTTACGTTCGTCAGAAATTTCTTTGAAATTATTTTTAGAAATCTCTAAGTCTCTCTGACAATCGATAAGAATAGTATTAAGTTCAGTAATTTTTGTCTCGGAGGTAGCTATGGTTAATTTAAGACTAGTGATTTTTTCCTTATCGTTAGATAAAAGAATTTCGAGATGAATTTTCTTATCTAATTGCTTTTGGAAATTGCTTTCGCTAAGAGCTAGTTTCTCTTCTAATTCCTTTGTTCGTTTCCGCTCAATTTTCATGTTAGTGTACTTAAGCTGTAACGATTCTAACATGTTTGATAATGTGGAACTAGACAATTGTACCTCTTGCGACGAAGATGATGCTTTGTCGTCGTCGTCGTTAGGCCTCCTGGATGGGTCATCATTTGAAGCGTCGTCGAGGTATGCCATAAGTGCAAGATTTTCGTCTTCAGAATCTGTGTTGTCTTCCAGCCAATGCTCTTGTTCTGCTATCAGTGCTACTCCAGCCTCTTTCTGTTTAGTGAGTTGGAATTTTTTGGAGTAGTAGTTGGCATCCTTTTTCTTGGGTAGTTTGCATTCCCTGGAGAAGTGTCCGATCTTTCCACAATTATAACATTTTTGTGGTTCTTTGACACTTTTGTGATTCTGAGGACTCGGCCGGTCTTTCCCTTTCCTTGGAGCCAGATGTCCAAAGTCTATTGGCCGAAGACGAGGATTTTTTTTTGTAATACTTTTTACTCATCATTATAGAAATGAGAGCTAACTATTTCTTGAACTCCTTCATATCAGGTTTTGAGTCCGAGTCAGATTCTCCTTCATCTTCTGAAGAACTTGGCAGCTTGATACTTTTATCCTTTCGAGATCGACTTTGCTTTCTTTCAGAGACAAGTGCTATAGAATCGTCGATCTGCTTGCCCTTTAGTTCTTTTTGAATCTTGTTTATATATTCTTCATGTTGGGCGAGATTATCAAAGACGGCCTGGATATCCATTTCGCCCAAATCCTTATTTTGTCGGATTTGAATGGATATTTTCTTCCACTCCGGTTGAAGAGAAGAAAGAAATCTTATGTTGACCTCCATGTTGGTCTTGAATATATCTATCTTCCGCATTTCATTGAGAAGAGTTAGATATCTTTGATAGAGTTCATAAACTGATTCCTCTGCCTTGGCTTTGAAAGTCATAAGCTGTTAGGATATTTGCTTTCTTTGCTTTGACTCCAACTTCAGTTCGTTGCATCATCTTGTGGAGCTCGTCCCACATGGATTTTGCACTCGATAGACTATCTATTTGCATATAGATGTCATTCGGTATTCCTTGCATTAGGAAAGTCTTGGCTCCCAAGTCTGCTTTGGCTCTTAAACGCTCCCCATCGGTATATTCACAAGGAACTTTAAGTCTTCTAGTTGCAGGAATAGGAGGATTGTTTGTGACATCTCTTTCTTGCATGAGCCAGAATTGAGCTGGACCTTTTTGAAGTGACGCGATCAAATATGTGGCTTGATCTTTCGTTTCCAAGAAGTTCATGAACCGACTTCTCCATACCGTGTATTCGCCTCTTCAAAGAATTGGAGGGCGACGTCATTTCCAAGTCAGTAAGCATCCAATTTTTTGTTGATTGATAGGATCTTCGTGAAAGTTTGGAATCGTAATGAAATATGCTTCACAAGTGAGAAACATAGTTAGAAATATTTGATTCATACTTTAAACAATTTCCTTTTTGAACCTATGATCCGGTCGTGAAAGAGAAATTGTTATGGTTTCGAAAATATTTGCTAAATAAAAATTGATACTTCAAGATTTGTTAAAGAAATTTGAATTTTTGATCGAAAATATTGAGTATCAAAATTGATAGTTCGGAGACAAATATTTTTCATAAGTTTTGAAGTTCACAATTTTTTATTTCTTTTAAATGATGTGGTCGAAATGTTTTTCGAGCAGTAAAGTTTTTCGATTTAAAAATATTAAACTTTTTAACGCAAAAGTTTTTCGAATTTTAATGATTTAGTTATATGTTTATCGAAAAATATTTTTCGGAAAAATGTTGAAAAGATGCTGTTATGGAAATATATTTTGTCGAAAAACTATGTGGATCACAAAAACTCTTATCGAATAACTTGTGATCGAAAAATTACTAGTGATCGAAAAACTTTGTTTTTAGTTTGACTCTAATTGTTTACTGTAAAATTTTTGATGGAATATTTTTAGCTAATTTTGGATCGAAAAAATTATTCGCTCGAAAAAGGTATTTATATATGAACCGAAAAACTAATTATTGAAATAATATTTTTCGAGTCTTAAATTTGAGTAAAACACTCGAAATAGTGTTTGTCGTCGAAAAATTTCTCGCCTGCAAACTTGGTCGAAAAATATTTTTCGATCCAAGTTTTTCGATCGAAAAACTGATCGAAGAACATCTAAGTTCAATGTAACAGTGAAAATTCCAGATTCAATCGAGTTGTTCAATTTAGATGCTGAAATTCTGGAAAATCACTCGTTTAACAGTTCCAAATATGAACAAACACAGAATCAACCACATTTATTAGCAAAATATGTCGAGATTTAAGAAAATCAGATCGGACTCAAAACATGATCGCAAACATAAAAATCGATCTAAATTGAAAATATGAAGTAATATGATGTTATAAGCGATTGTAATCAGTACGTTAATCAATCCTCACATATAATCTATCACTTAATCAGCAAAATCAACAACAAAATTCGCACATTAAGCATATTGATCAAAATATAAGTCACGTGAGTTTTTCGATCGAAAAATCTGGAAAATTATTTTGATCTGAAAATTGCGAATTCTGTCCAAAATCAATCACGATTTGCTCTGTTACCAATTGTTAGGTCTTGATTCATTAATCAACAAGCAATCTAAGCACGAATTCTCGGTATTCGAATAAGAAATCTTACGATATACGATCGGTCGAATATCCGCGATGAAGATCTTGAGAGAGGTTGTAGGTTTTCCTAGTTTCTCTCGTTTAAAATATGAATTCGATACTTGTAATTTTCTGAATAATAAACTTGTATTAACTTTGATAGTGTACATCATATTTATGCCTATATCTAAGGTATAATTACTATTAAGTCCTACACTATCAAAATTTCTAATTACGCCCCTAATTACAAGGATAATGAAATAATAAAGCACAATTCTAATATCCTCTTCACACACAACCCACTAATAACCGCCAACAAACAACCACCAATCCCACACACATACAATACCTCTGTCTCCTAAAAGTCCAAATCCAATCCCGGCCTCTGTACTCAAAGATCAATCTGAAGCAGTCAACTAAGATTCACATGCAATCGTAGACGACTACATACTGAGTGAGAAGTGGATGACGCACTGGGAACCAGAGGACGCAGCTCAAGGTTGCCTCTCCAACGCCAGATACTTCCTACAACAAGCTTCGTTTGATTTGGTTCTGCTTGAAGATGAAGAACTTCAAGGCGAAAACTACAATATCGAACTCCCGGAGCTGCCAGAGATGATAGACACCGAGCAGACACCCCTCTTCGTCTTTCAAAGGGGACTGTCCGAGTCGAGACGCCATGAGAGAACGTTCGAATTGAAGTGCCTTCCTTGAAGATATAAGGAAGCAGATTTGGAGAGCTCAAAACCGTATCAAGAAGCTGAACGAGCTTAATCTACGGGGGATCTCTCATTGGGAAGAACGTAAGAAGATGGAACACATCTTCATGCTGACTTACCTAGGTCCGGATTGAAGTGGCATCCCAACGGATCAACTTAGAAGAAACTTCAGGGGCAACCCACCGATCCTCCAACTCGTGGTGTATCACACACGATTGGAAATTATCCAACCCCGATCTACATCATAAAGCGAGCATATGTCAATCATACTCGAGAGGAGATAGACGAAAGTTATCTACCATTCCTTCCACCAGACAAAGTCTCCCGTCTGTTCCAGATGTACAAAAAAAATATTAGACACCTACTGGATACATCAAGAAGGAAGGGCTCGAGGGATTGAAAAGATTCATGGTGCGGCAGATTAAATTTCACATTACACACGACCTTTAAATCATTGTAAAAAACAACATGAAGAAGGTCAATGGAATCGCCGCTCATGAAAGGCTTCCCGCTCAACGACTTCCCGGAGAACTATATTTTCAAGAAGCCAGGCCTCGCCATCACGTATCGAAATCCAGTCATTGGAAAGACGAGAGCGATGATGAAGTCTAAAGTTCATAAGTTTTGTGACGGGACGTTGAAGCTGATAAGGAAGAACATCGAAAGGAGGTTGGCGGAGATTGATGAAGAAACGATCTTCGAGGACCTTGGAGAAGAAGAAGCCCTGATCCTAAATGAGCTTCTCAATGCCATCAACGAACGGTTGGAGCTGAGGAATGCTGTCCGACACTACGCCCGACAATGATAAACAGAGCTGAAGAGCAAACGAGCACAAAGGGGGAGATTAAAGAAGACTAAGAAATTGTGCTTCGTATATTAGTTATTCTTGTAATTAGGGGCGTAGCTTATATTTTTGATATTGTAGGACTAACTAGTAAATATACCATGTATATAGGTATAATACAATGTACACTATTGAAATCAATACACAAGAATTTCATAAATTCACAAGGCTAAGTCACATTCTAGAGAGAGAAACACAAACGAAAACTTTCTCACTCTAAACGTTTCTCTCTCGTGATCTTCAACCGAGTTATTCGACCGAATGTAACAAATCGATAATCTATATTCGAATATCTAGAGTTCATGCCTAGATCTCTCGTAGTTGATTAATTAGGACCTAACAAATTCTTTTGATCAAAAACCCTAAAAGGGTAAATGAGGCCTTATATACCACATACGTTGGTATATTAAGGCCTATGACCTAATATATATAATATTTACGTAGCGGCCCTAAAACCAACTACAAACTTAACTAATTAAAAAAATAGAGCTAAAACATAAGGCAATTTTTATAATAGTTAGCGGAGCGTTTCAAGTTTTATAACTATCCTTCAGCTTCGCATAACTAAATGCAATTTGGGCCCAATTTTTGTTTCTCTTTTTATGTTCTTTTGATTTCATCACCTCTGTCGATTCAACATAACACATAAGTTTTTCAAGCTTAAGCCAAAGTGTTAGGTCACGATTATCAACTAATGTAAATCCTACGCATGAATTATAAATATTCGAATGAAAATATGAGATTTGATACCTCGGTCGAATATCTCCATTGAAGAACACGAGAGAAAAGCTTTTAGAGTGAGAAAGTGTTTGTGTGTTTCTCTCTCTGGAAAGTAAATTGCATGCCTTGCGGAATTTTCTTCTAACTTTCTCTTGTCAATTCACTAATGTACATTGGAATAATACAATTATGTCCTACACTATTGAATATACAAATGATGCCCCTATTTACAAGGATAACTAATAAAAGAGCACAATTAAAAATGTCTTCTTCAATCTCCCCCTTTGTGCTTGTTTGCACTTCGCCTCTGTTTATCCTTGTCGGGCGTAGAATGACTTACGCAATCCCAATGTTGTCTAATAATGACGTACAACATCCCTCAGCTCTAACCTTTCCTCGATAGCTCTGAGAAGTTCACTTAGGAGCGAGGCTTCTACTTCTCCAAGGTCCTCGAAGATGGTAGTCCCATCGATATCTCTCAATCTCTTTTCAATGTTCTTCTTTATTAGCTTTAACGTCCCATCGCAGAACTTGTGCACTTCAAACTTCATCATCACTCTCGCCTTTCGAATGATTGGGTTGCGATAAGTGATGGCGAGGCCTGGCTTGTTGAAGATGTAGTTCTCCGGGAAGTCGTTGAGCGGGAAACCTTTCATGAGCGGAGATTCCATGTTGACCTTCTTCATATTGTTCTGCAATACAGTCTGAAGGTTGTGTGCGGTGTTATACTTGATTTGCCGCACGATGAACCTCTTTAAGCCCTCGAGTCCTTCCATCTTTATGTACCCTGCAGGCGTGGAACTTTTCCTTGTACATCTGGAATAGACGGTAGACATCGTCCGGTGGAAGGTGGGGTAGACAACTCTCGTCTATATCTTCTCGAGTGCGATTTACCCGCTCGATTTTGTATATCGGAGTTGGATAAGGACATATTATGTGTGAGACTCCAAGGAGTTGGAAGATCAGTAGCTTGTCCCTGAAGTATCTTCCGAGTTGATCTCTTGGGATGCCTCTGCGATCTGGACCGAGATAGGTGACCATGAATATGTGTTTCATCTTTTTTCGCTCTTCCCAATGAGAAACCCCCGAAGCTTCAGCTAGTTCAACTTCTTGATTTTGTTTGGTGCTGGCCAGATCTTGTTCCTTACTTCTTGAAGGAAGGGTACTTCGATTTTGAGCAGCTTCCTCTGGTTCCAAGTGCGTCAACCATTTCTCGCTTAGGATATATGCATCTTCAATGGCATGAGGATCGTAGTTGATTGTTGCGGCTTCTGGTTTATCTTTGAGCATAGAGTATGAGGTTTAATATGAACAAACACAAGATCAACCACGTTTTACATCAAAATATATTGAATATTAAGAAAATCAAATCGGAATCAAAACTTGATCGCAAACGCAAATATCGATCTAAATCGAAAATCTAAATTAATATGACATCCTATGCGATTGAAATCATTACGTAAATCATTCCTAACATATAATCTATCACTTAATCAGCAAGATTATCAACAAAATTCGCAAACATTAAGCGTTTTTTCAAAATATATCTCACTTGAGTTTTTCGATCGAAAAATCTTGAAAATTATTTTGATCTTAGATTCGCGAATTCAATCCAAAAACGATCACGATCTGCTCTGATACCAATTGTTAGGTCCTCATATATCAACTACCGATCGATCTAAGCACAACTAGATATTCGAATGATAAATCTTACAAAATACTTTCAGTCGAATATCTTGTTTGAAGATCTTGAGAGAGAGAGTTTCTCGATTGCTATTCTCTCTCTTAGAATGTGAATTCAATGCTTGTATATTTCCGAAAAATGAACTTGTGTATTGATTTTGATAGTGTACATTGTATTTATACCTATTTACATGGTATATTTACTATTTAGTCATACACAATCAAAACTACTAATCACGCCCCTAATTACAAGGATAACAAAATAACTAAGCACAATTCTAAAGTCTCTTCACGACCTTTGGAATTACTACACATGGCCTTTGTGGACCAATGAGAACACAAAGTATCAACGGTCGTAAGTATGTGCTAGTAATTGTAATTCTCGCTACACTTGGACAAGATTTCTCCGAACTAAAGATGAGACTCGAGACTTGATAATAAGCTTTGTGAATACAACTCAGAATCTCATGCAAAAAAAGATCCAAGTAATCATGACTGACAATGTGACTGAATTCAAGAATCAGCGTCTCAGCAATTACTATCAGTCACTTGGAATTACTCGACAATTTTCAGCCGCTAAAAGGCCTCAACAAAATGGCATCGTAGAACGGAAAAACCAGACTTTAGTTGAAGCTGCAAGAACAATGCTAATACATTCCAGTCTCCCTCACTTTCTATGGGCTGAAGCAGTGAGTACAGCGTGCTTTACGCGAAATCGGATGATTATTTACAAACGTTTTGAAAAGACGTCGTACGAGATAATAAATCAAAGGATTCCGATTATCTCTTTCTTCAAAGTATTCGGTTGCAAAAGCTTTGTGGCCAACGATTGAGAGCATCGAAGCAAGTTCGACCCTAAAGCATTTGAAGCCGTCTTTGTTGGATATTCATCAGCTTCAAAAGCATATCGCGTCTATATCAAGTCTTCTCGTAAAATTTTAGAAAGCTACAACGTCACTTTTCAAGAAGTGACTGATTTGGCTTCTGAACAAGATCGTTAAGAACCCGGGCTTATAGGCGTGTTGGCACAAAGTCAACAAATTCCGACAACATCTACTTCATCGTCAGAAGAAGAAATTCCCACCGATTTTGAGGATTTGGATTTTCTATTTGAACATTTTTATCGGAACGAGTCTCAAATTCCTGCTTCGTCTCATTCTATACCAAGCAGCGCACCTTCCCCTTTTACGGTGGAAATTACAATTGAGATTCCCAACTTTCAAACTCCAACAAATGTTCCAGATTCTCCAAATTCTGAATCTTCAACTAGTGCTGCATCTCCTACTAATGCCAATGCGGAAATTCCTTCCAATTCAACTTCAGAAATGAATTTCCCTATTACGAATGATCAGCCTATCAATACAGGATGTCTTGACCTACATATCAACGATGGATCCACTTAGGTTCTTCCTCATGAACGCAAGTGGACTCGAGCTCATCCTGTCGATCCAATAATTGGTGATCCTTCAAGTGGAGTACGCACTAGGACATCTACACATAGCGGCTATTCACGTGCTTCTTAAGCCAAAACGAACAACTTAAGGTAGCCAAAGCCCTTAAAGACACGGATTGGATGATCGCAATGCAAGATGAACTCAACCAATTCGAGCGTCTACGAGTTTGAACACTAGTTCCTCGACCGCATAACAAAACAATTATAGGAACTAAATGACTTCTAAAAAATAAGAAGAACGAGAACGGTGAAATTATTAGGAATAAAGTAGGACTTGTAGCCAAGGGGTACAATCAACAAGAAGGCATTGACTACGACGAGACGTATGCCCCAGTTGCTCGTATCGAAGCTATTCGTTTATTTCTGGCGTACGCGGCTCATAACACTTCAAAGTCTTTCAAATGGACGTTATAACAGCCTTTCTCAACGGCGTGTTAAAAGAAGAAGACTACGTCGCTCAACCCGACGGTTTCGTGCACATAATAATCCTGATTATGTCTATTGATTGGAAAAAGCTCTCGACGGACTAAACAAGCCCCCACCCCCTCACCCCCATGCTTGGTATGATCTTCTGAGCGAATTTCTTGTCAAGTCCAACTTTATAAGAGGAACAATCGATACTACACTTTTCATCAAAAAGTAAGACGAGGACTTGATGATCGTTCAAGTTTACGTTGATGACATCATCTTCGGCTCGACATATGAACAATTCTGTCAGAAAGTTGGTAATCTGATGAATACCAAATTTGAGATGAGCTTAATGGGCGAAATCCAATTCTTTTTTGGATTACAAGTCAAACAACTTGAAGATGGAATTTTCATCAGTCAAACCGAGTATATCCGTGATATTCTGATGAGATTAATCAGACAAGAGCACACCTATGAATACTCCCATGTCAACAATTGTAAATTGAATGCTGATCCTTCTGGCAAGACAGTCACCATTACAACCTATCGGAGTATTATCAGATCTATTCTCTACTTAACGTCAAGCCGACTCGACATCATGTTCGCCACTTGCCTCTGTGCTCGTTTTCAAGCTGACCCGAAGGAGTCCCACATGCACCCGGTCAAACGAATTCTACGCTATCTCAAAGGAACTCCCAACTTAGGGTTATGGTATCCTAAAGACACTGATTTTAGATTAATTTTTGGTTATATTGACGCTGATTATGCAGGTTATTGATGGACAGAAAAAATACGTCTGGCGGAGCATAATTTCTAGGCGATAAGTTGGTCTGATAGTCCTCAAAGAAGCAGAATTGCGTGTCAACGTCGACGGCCGATGCGGAGTACGTCGCGGCTGCCAGATGTTGCTCAAATGTTCTATGGATGCGGACACAACTACGCGACTTCGGGTTTGAATTTAATAACATTTGCATTTACAGTGATTCTCAAAGTGCTATTGCCATTACTTGCAATCCTGCTCATCACTCACGCGCGAAACACATATATATTTTCTATCATTTTATAAAAGATCATGTAGAAAAAGGCACTATAGATATTTATTTTGTTAAAACGGGGCTTCAACTTGCCGACCTATTCACTAAGGCATTGGATGAAAAATGATTCCAGTTCCTTATTGCTAAGCTAGGCATGTTGACTCTCAATCTTACTTAAAATGTACTTCACATGTTCTTTTATGTTTCTGTATGCTATTCTATGTGCTTCTTGATCTTCCTTGTTATATCTTGTGTGATTCTATCCTTCAAATTATATATATATATATATATATACAAAAAGATAAAATAAAAAATAGTATATATAATAATAATATAAAATAAAAATGGGGGATGACGATAATTTTATCTATTTTGATTTACTCACAAACATATTTCTTTGATATATGTCTAGTTCTTTGCTTAAAAATTCATGTGACATTCTTTAGTAAAAGAGCTTCGTTTGTTTCACTAGACACAAAGCCACATCATATATGTGAGAATTTGAGTCTCAATATTTTTTTAGTGTGACACACTTCAAATGACTGTCCTTTGATTTGTACTTCGTCGCCTCTTACCTAATTTATGTTAGTTCGTCATGAAAATGATAAGGCAATTAGGGAAATCTTCACTTGGCCCAAATTATCAATCATTTACTATTTCCTGTAGTAATCCACTTTGAGCCTTCTCCAACATTGTTTTTCATTTGAAACCCGATCAAGCCTTAAACCTTTTTCCAAAGTATCGAAGTTGCTCAATCAAGAGAAAGAGGGGGAGAAAAAGAGATGCACATGATGAACTTGTTCCGATCATTTTAAAAGAGAAACATGGATCTCGTTGTGAACTTCTCCTAGATAATCTCGTATACTCCTAGAAGAGAAGCACCTCGAAGCACCTCACTAATCCAAAAAATATCCTACCCTTTTAGTCAGAGCCTAAAAATAATAAACCCCTCAAAGTCCCTTTGATTCAAAATGATGGTCTTTCACTTGGTAAGTTGATTAAATACGCTACGATAACAAATTAATTAATAAAATTTTGTCGTATTGACATGAGTAATATATCTACTAATTTCCATTATTAAAATAAATTGAGTGTTGTAAGCAAACCTTGCGAGAGTTGTCAAAATGATTCATACTATGATCTTAGAATATTAGTTTAGTTACCAGATTTGACGGCAAATTATTATTCCATATGTAATATGAAATTTTTGAGTGATGATGTTCAAAATAGACAATCAGGCCCCAAAACAAAAATATGTTCGCACATTTTAAATGCATTAATACATGCATTTGTTCAGATTTGATAATATGCGAAATTTTTTAAAAACACAAAATAGAGGATCACGAATCTACGCTGAATTGATTGAATGCGTTATTTGTGCTTATCTCATAAATTTCATATGCATATTTGTGTTCAATATGTGCTAAATTGCCGTAAAGTTAAACGTGCATTTGTTGAGGGGGAGTTTATATGAAAATTTGTTTTTATCTCCTAAATGATTTACTTGCCACGACTTCTAATGTTTTTTTCTATGTGTCACAGAGTATTTCGTCATAATTGGGAGATAATCGCATCTATTTCAGAAATACAAGGAGCTTTATGAAATATTTTTTTTGGGTGCAAAGGCAAAAAAATTAAAATTCTTTTTCGTTAAACAGACCTGATTTTTAACGAAAGCCCAAAATAAATTTTCACGCCCCAAGCCCTTTAACTTTACCTGATCGAAAAATATTAATATACCTTTTTCGATCGAAAAACTCTTTCTCACGCAAGCAGACTGTTCTCAAAACTTTTCGTATTCAAAATGCTTCAAACGGCGATTTCAAAAAACAAATTTAATCTTCACTGATTTTCTGTCAAAAACTCGCCGAATTTGAAGGTAGAATCCAGTTTCAGTTCATATTTTTGTTTCGAAAATCACGAATCGCGACATTTTTTCAAAATCATTCGAAGAAACTTTTCAACTTCGCGACTTTTCGAATGAAATCTCTTAAGAAATCAAAATTACTGTGTTTAAACTCGACCATTCTGATTAAAGGCATGATATTTGGATTCGGAACTGATTTCTGATCATTCCGAGTCCAGATTAACTCATGATTTACTCAGAATTGTCATTTGTGTTTTTAAGCGTTCACTGTTTGATTTCGAATTTTTTAGGTCGAAAATAGTCTTATCGCAAACAGTGTTTTTATTCGAAAATAGTCTTATCACAAACAGTGTTTTTATTCGAATTTTTTAGGTCGAAAATAGTCTTATCACTTATGATTTCGAATTTTTTAGGTCGAAAAACTTTAATTTTCGTTCAGTTTTATTCGATCGCAAAACTCAGCGGCAAAAACCTTATGATTTCGATATGTTTTTATTAGATCGTAAAACTTTGCGGCGAAAACTTTAGTTTTCAATAAAATTTTATTCGATTGCAAAAATAAGCGGCAAAAACTTTAAGTTACATTGTAAACACTTCAATAAAATTTTATTCGATATATTTTTTATTCGATCGCAAAATTACTCAGCGAAAAACATTAGTTTTCGATTGATTTTATTCGATCGCAAAACTCAACGGCGAAAATCTTAAATTTTCGCTAAGTTTTTATTCGATCGCAAAACTTAGCGTTCGAATAAATTTTCGTGGAATAAAATCACGTTGTAAACACTTAGAAAAATTTTCAAACTTTTTTGTCTATGTCGTTCGATAATACACTTAAACACTTAGAAACACTATTTGCGCCTTACAACAATTTAAATTTAAATTTTAAATTTTTTCCACATTCACAACTGCTTAATACAATTTGCATATGATATTTTAATCTAGTGAATTTATTCTACTTTTTTCAGAAATGGCTCATCAAGAGTACTTTTTTATCTACCCTTCCGAAAGTTGGCTGACCGTCCACGATAACAACTAGCAACTAGACCTCGCCACTTTTCGATGCGCTGATGAAGTCATAATTGCCATTCTCAAAGGACATCCCTTGTGGCCAGCTCTCACCATGACTGCCTCGGTTCAAATGGTTTATCCCCAGCAGTTCTGGGCGTACATGAATAGCCACATCGAAGGTGATGACATGGTCTACACAACCAAAATAAACCAGAAACACGTCATCATTAACAAGAATCTACTAACCATGGTGCTCGATCTACCGCATCAGGAAGTTTATGACCCACGCTCGACAATTGCGGTAATCGTAGAAGACATGCTTTGGATGGGATATAAGCCACCGCTGACGAAATTGGCAAACTTCCAGAACGGCGGAATCCCACATCCATGGAGAACATTATTCGAAATCAGAACCAAATGTCTCTCCCCGAAGCACTCTGGATTTGACAAGGCGAATGAGAACATTCTAAGAATCATCCACGGAGTTGTCTTAACGAAGACCTAAGACGTGGCCCAGCTAATCTGGAACGATCTAGCGGACCTATTATATACCTTACGTACGGTGGTTCTCGGTGCTGATATCCCACCTGATGGAAGTACATCCGAAGATCCCTCGTCTTCCACCCGTCGGAAGATATATACCGCCGAGGATGCGGTTCTTCCACAATCCGAAGGCATCAGATCTGGCGCTCCAACCGATGCTGATACCATTGGAGCTGTTACGCCTGGCTGATCCCATCGATGTGGCCTACCAAGACTATTGCCAAAACAACTCGATCACAGAGGCAATGGTACGGTCCGTCGATCCGGCTCCGATGCCTTCCCGATGGGAATCCCCGGTGGAGACTCACGAGCTCGAAGCGGCGACTCATGAGATAGAAACACCGGTCATTGAGCCCAAAAGTGTCACTCGTCAACCCACACCTCAAGCCGATTCTCCTAAAGCCACTGATTCGGATGACGAGTACATATTACAACGAAGGGGCTCCCGCATATAACAAATATCTGCCCCATCTGCATCTACCTCTACACCAACGGCTTCGATGATTTCTCCTCCACCGCCATCGGTATAGACGACCACACCGGTTCCCATTGAACTTGTTCCAACATCCATAGCAATGATACCTTCGGTATCATCTCAAGGATTGGATGGAAGCCCCGTTGGACCCCCGAAATCTTCGGAGCCAACAACGGGCCAACCCACCGAAGTGATGACTTCTGGGTTGTTAATAGATGTCCTTGGACGTTCCAGAATTTTTTATAGGCGACACGTCAGCTATATTCTTTGATGTTGTGACAGTGAAGCGCCTTACGGGCTCCACTCCGGCGGCACCCATGATCGTGATGGAGCAAAGACCGCAAGAAGCCCTTTCCACAGCCATCAACTCCCCCGAAGACAGACTGATGGAACGGATGCTACACGCCATCGAGACTTTCCGACGGGCAGCTCCTTCCGAGCAGGATTTTATGCGGCGCTAAGTTTTGCGATCGAATAAAATTCTATCGAAAACTAAAGTTTTTCGGCGCTGAGTTTTGCGATCAATAAAATCTTATCGAAAACTAAAGTTTTTCGGCGCTATTTTTTGCGATCGAATAAAATCTTATCGATATACGTTGCTGTAAAACGTGGTTAATTTTGTGTTTGCTCATACTCAGAACTTAGATTCGAGTGATTATCCTGAATTTTAGCACCTAACTTGAACTTCTCGGTTGAATCTGAATTCACTGTTCCATTGAACTTGAAGGTTGTTCTTCGATCGTTTTTCGATCGAAAAACTTGACTCGAAATATATTTTTCGCAAAATTTTACAGGCGAAAGTTTCTCGATACAAACATTGTTTTCATGTGTTTTACTCACATATAAGACTCGAAAAACAATACTTTCGATAATTAGTTTTTCAATTCATATATAAATATCTTTTTCGAGCGTAACAAAGCGTATTTTTTTCGACGGATACTGTTTGCGCTAAATAAATATCTAATTTTGACTCAAAAAGCTCGTTTTACTATTACAAATTTCTCGATCTCAAGATTTTCGATCATCTAAACTTTCGAGTAAAAATTTAGTGAAAAACATATTTCGATCGAATAATTTACACTAGAAAAACTTATAGTCAACAATTTGAGTCAAAACTTAACGAACTTTTTCGATCACTCTTAATTTTTCGATAATAGTTTTTGCGAGCAACAAAATTATTCGACAAACTATTTTTCGATAGGATATTTACTTTGCAAAACACTTACGTTTGAAAAATAATTTTCGATAAATATACCACGAAAAACTAAAGAAATATTAGAATTGTGCTTTATTATTTTGTTATCCATGTAATTAGGAGCGTAATTCATAGTTTTGATAGTCCAGGACTAAAATAGTAAATATACCACGTAAATAGGTATAAATACAATGTACACTATCGAAATCAATACACAAGTTGATTTTCGGAAAAATCACAACCATTTAATTCTCATTCTGAGAGAGAGAAAAGTAATCGAAAAACTCTCTCTCTCAAGATCTTCAAAGAAGATATTCGACCAAAGATAATTTGTAAGATTTATCATTCGAATATCTAGAATTCATGCTTAGATCGATCGTTAGTTGATATAATAGGACCTAACAATTGGTATCAGTGCAGATCGTGATCGATTTTGGATTAAATGCGCTATTCTAAGATCAAAATAATTTTCCAGATTTTTCGATCGAAAAACTTACGTAAAATGTATTTTGATCAATGCGCGCTTATTTTTTTCGAATTTAGTTGACGATCTTGCTGTTAAATTGATAGATTATATGTTAGGAATGAATTACGTACTGATTTCAATCGCTTAGAACTTCAGATTATTTCAAATTTTCGATTTCGCTTGTATTTGTGTTTCCGTTTACGTTTTGAATACGATTTGATTTTCTTCATAATCGATATACGTTGCTGTAAAACTTTCCCAATGCAAGGAATTCCGAATGACATCTATGTGCAAATCGATGGTCTATCTAGTGCAAAAGCTATCCGGGATGAACTCCACAAAATGATGCAACAGATCGAAGTCGGAGTCAAAGCCAAGAAAGCTAATATTCTCACCGCTTACGACTCATTCAAAGCAAAGTCGGAGGAAAATGTTTATGAACTCTATCAACCCTATTGAACTCTTCTGAATGAGATGAGGAAGATATAAATTTTCAAGACCAACTTGGAGGTCAACATCCGATTTCTCTCTTCTCTTCAACCGGAGTGGAAAAAAATATCCATGCAAATCTGTCAAAATAAGGATTTGGACGAAATGGATATCCACGCAGTCAATTTTAAACTCTTGTCCTGATTTTACTTTGAAAGAAAAATCATTAATTAAGGACAAGATCAAATCTAAGAAAACACCTTCCCGTTATTTTACAAAATATTTTAAAAGAAGATAAATCTTCTTTAAAAAGTGTAAAGGGAGGAAAATAGTCCTTAAATGCCTCAAAAAGGAAAAATGTTTTTACCAACTCTTTTTCTACTCCATCTACATGTAGAGTAGAAAAAGAGGCAAATCATGCAAAGGACAGAGTGCCTAGAATTGAATTTCAGAAGAAAAATGATAGAAAATATTTATTTTCAAAATTTTCTTCTGTTTCAAAAACTATGGACACTCGTAAGAAGACAATCGTTTCTACTTTTAATGTTGTTGCTTCCACGTATGCGTTAACGCCTATTTATTTTGAAAGCACAAATTTTGAAATCGGCTCTACTTCTAAAAACATATACCATCATTCTAAGACAAATGCAAATCTTATGTCTCGTGGGAAACAAGATCCGGCTATAAAGAAAGGTTATAGCTTAATACATTCTTGTCCTCATCTAAGGAATCCGGTCAAAGTACACTCAGCCAAACACCTTAAGAGACTAGCTAGAGAAAAGATTTTCTCATGCACTAAGATTAATAAGACATTTGTCCGCGCTGAAATTAACCTTCCATGTCAGGTTCAACCTCAATCGGTTCTCAAAACACCATCTAGGCCAACACAAGCCAACAAGGCCAAAATGCCTAAAGAGTTACCACTTAAACCAACTAATTCCAATTTGGTTTGGGTACATAAGAGCATAAATGGTTTAGGAACCAAAAATGAACAAACTTTATCTACCAAATCTGCTAATCCGAGAGGATCCATTACTAAGTGGGTACCTTAGTCTCTCTAAAATTTTTCTATTCAGATCCATCATGTGTGGTATTTTAGATTCCATTTGCTCCACACACATGAAGGGAAATCAAGAATTGTTGCGCAACTACCAAGACCGTTACAACGGAAATGTCAGATTCGACAACAACGATTCAGCTCCAATACTAGGCTTTAAAGATATTCTACTGCAGAATCTGCGAATCAAATATGTCTCTTACATCCAAGGTCTTAAACACAACCTGTTCAGCATAGGACAATTTCAACTGGTGTTTCTAGCTGACCAGTGCAGAATTTTAAATAGTCAGAATCAAGAACTTGTAACAGGATCCCGAAGATCTAATCTATACACCATAAATCTGACAACAGTACGACCTTCGACAGTTGTTTGCCTCATCTCACAAACTACAATCAAGAGGAACAGCTTACGACATCAACGATTGTCTCATCTAAATCTCAAAGCTCTACACAAACTCTCTATCAAAAAGTTGGTACACAATCTGCCAACAATTTCCATACATAAAGAGCATAATTGTTCGGCTTGTCAAATCGGAAAAATGAAGCGAGCATCACACAAACTCAAGCAAGGTGCTTCAACATCTCGACCCTTAGAATTACTTCACATGGACCTTTGTGGACCAATGCGTACACAAAGTATCAACGGTCGTAAATATTTGTTAGTAATTGTCGACGATTATTCTCGCGACACCTGGACAAGTAATCTCCGAACTAAGGATGAGACTGGAGACTTGATAATAAGCTTTGTGAATACGACTCATAATCTCTTGCAAAACAAAGTCCAAGTAATCAGGACTGATAACGGAACTGAATTCAAGAATTAACGTCTCAGCAACTACTATCAGTCACTTGTAATTATTCAACAATTTTCAACCGCCAAAACGCCTCAACAAAATGGCGTCGTAGAACGAAAGAATCGGACTTTAGTTAAAGCTGCAAGAACAATGCTAATACATTCCGGTCTCCCTCATTTTTTATGGGCTGGAGCAGTGAGTACCGCGTGCTTTACGCAAAATCGAACGATTATTCACAAACGCTTTGAAAAGACGCCGTATAAGATAATTAATCAAAGGATTCCGAATATCTCATTCTTCAAAGTATTCGGGTGCAAATGTTTTGTGGCCAACGATAGGGTGCATCGAAGCCAGTTCGACCCGAAAGTATTTGAAGCCATCTTTGTTGTTCATCCACTTCTAAAGCATACCGCGTCTAAAACAAGTCTTCGCGTACTATTTTGGAAAGCTACAACGTCAGTTTAAGAAGTGACCGAAATGGCTTCTGAACAAAACAGTTCAGAACCCGAGCTTATAGGCGTGTTGGCATAAAGTCAACAACTTCCGACAACTTCTACCTCAAAGTCAAAAGAAGCAATTCCCGCCGACCTAGAAGATTTGGATTTTCTATTTGAACATTTTTATCGGAACGAGTCTGAAATGCGTACTTCGTCTCATTCTATACCAAGCAGTGCTCCTTCTCCCTCTACGGAAGAAATTCCAATTGAGACTCCCAATCCTCAGACTCCAACAAATGTTTCAGATTCTCCTAATTCTGAATCTTCAACTAGTGTTGCAGCTCCTACAAATGCAGATCAGGAAATTCCTTCCAATTCAACTTCAGAATTGAATTTCCCAACTACGAATGATCAACCTAACAATTCAGGAAGTCTCGACCTACAAAGTAACGATGGATCTACTTCGGTTCTTCCTCATGAACGCAAGTTGACACAAGCTCATCCTATTGACCAAATTATCGTTGATCCTTCAAGTGGAGTACGCACTAGGACGTCTGCACAAAGCGGATTATTCACATGCTTCTTAAGCCAAAACGAACCAATTAATGTTGCCGAAGCCCATAAAGACTCGGATTGGGTAATCGCGATGCCAGATGAACTCAACCAATTCGAGCGTCTACGAGTTTGGACATTAGTTCCTAAATCGCATGGCAAAACAATTATTGGAACTAAATGGGTTTTCAAGAATAAGAAGAACGATAACGGTGAAGTATTCAGGAATAAAGCACGACTCATAGCCAAGGGGTACAATCAACAAGAAGGAATTTACTACGATGAGACGTATACTCCGGTTGCACGCATTGAAGCAATTCGACTATTTTTAGCATACGCGGCTCATAAAGACTTCAATGTATATCAAATGGATGTTAAAACAGCCTTTCTCAAGGGTGTGTTAAAAGAAGAAGTCTACGTCGCTCAACTCGATAGGTTCGTTCACGTGAATCATCCCGATCATGTCTATCGACTGGACAAAGCTCTCTATGGACTAAAACAAGCCCCTCGTGCTTGGTATGATGTTCTAAGAGAATTTTTAGTCAAGTCTAACTTCATAAGAGGAACCATCGATACGACACTCTTCATCAAAAGACAAGGCAAAGACCTGATGATTGTTCAAGTTTACGTTGATGACATCATCTTCGGCTCGACGAATGAACGTCTCTGTCAGAAATTTGGCGATCTCATGAAGTCCAAATTCGAGATGAGCTTAATGAGAGAACTCCAATTCTTTCTTGGACTACCAGTAAAGCAACTCGAAGATGGAATCTTCATCAGTCAAACAAAATATATCCGAGATATTCTGCTGAAGAGATATAATGAAGACAAGAGCACATCGATGAATACTCCCATGGCAACAAACTGCAAATTGGATGCTAATCCGTCTGGAAAGGCAGTCAACATCACAACCTATTGGAGCATTATCGGATCTCTTCTCTACTTGACGTCCAGCCGACCCAACATCATCTTCGCAACTTGCCTCTGTGCTCATTTTCAAGCTGACCCAAAGGAGTCCCACATGCATGCAGTCAATATATCAACTCCCGATTGATCTAAGCACGAATTCTAGATATTCGAATGATAAATCTTATAAACTACCTTCGGTCGAATATCTTCTTTGAAGATCTTGAGAGAGAGTGTTTCTCGATTGCTATTCTCTCTCTTAGAATGTGAATTCAATGCTTGTATTTTTCCGAAATGAACTTGTTTTTTAATTTCGATAGTGTACATTGTATTCATATCTATTTACACGATATATTTACTATTTAGTCCTATACTATCAAAACTACTAATTATGCCCCTAATTACAAGGATAACAAAATAACAAAACACAATTCTAAAGTCTCTTCAATCTCCCCATTTGTGCTTGTTTTTGTTTCAGCTCCATTTGTCCTTGTCGGGCGTAGAATGATTTCCGTAATCCCATGTTGTCTCGTAACGTCGAACAACATTCCTCAGGTCCAACCTCACATTAATTGCATCCACAGCTCATTTAAGAGTGGGGCCTCTTCTTCACCAAGATCCTCGAAGATCGTCTCTTCAGTGATCTCTCTCAATCTTTTCTGAATGTTCTTCCTCACTAGCTTCAACGTCCCATCACAGAACTTGTGGATTTCTGACTTCATCATAACTCTCGTCTTTCCCATGATTGAATTTCCGATAAGTTATGGCGAGGTCAGGTTTTTAGAATATGTAGTTCTCGGGAAAGTCGTTGAGTGAGAAGCCCTTCATGAGCGGAGACTCCATGTTGACCTTCTTCATATTGTTCTTTATAGCAATCTGAAGGTCGTGTGCGGTGTGATACTTGATCTGCCGCACCATGAATCTTTTCAATCCCTTGAGTCCTTCTGTCTTGATATATCCGGATGGCGTCTGATATTTTCTTTTGTACATCTAATATAGACGGTAGACCTCATCCGGTTGAAGGAAGGGGAGATAACTCTCATCTATCTCTTCTCGAGTGTGGTTGCTGTCCGCTCGCTCAATTTGGTAGATTAGGGTAGGGAAGCTTCCCATCGAATGCAAAACCCCCACGAGATGGAGGATCGGTGGCTTATCCCTGAAGTTTTTCTTCGGTTGATCCGTTGGGATGCCACTTCGATCTGGACCAAGATAGTTGAGCATGAAGATATGCTCCATTTTCTTCCTATCTTCCCAATGTGAGATACCCTGTAAGTTTAGTTCGTTGAGCTTCTTTATCCAGTTACGAGCCCTCCATATATGCTTTCAAATATCTTCAATAAACGGGACTTCAATTCAGATATTCTCCAACAGCGTTTCGACTCTAACTGTCCCTTTTGATAAGCAGGGAGGAGAGTCGACTATGTGCCTGATCATTTGTGGTAGTTCTGGGAGAGCAAAATTGTAGTTTTCGCCTTCTTAAAGTTCCTCATCTTCAAGCAGCACAAAGTCCACGGAAATCTAGTTTTAAGAAATATCTGACGTTGGAGAGTCGAACTTGAGAAGCTTCCTCTGGTTCCCATTACATCATTCATTTCTCGTTTAAGATATAATCGTCTACGATCAGATGTGGATCGTAGATGACTGCTTCATGTTGGGCTTGGAGGAGGTCGGGATTGGATTTGGATTTGTAGGAGAGGGAGGTAGTGTGTGGAATATGGTGGGAGATGTAGTTGTTTGTTGGCGAGTTGTGGGTTGTGTGTTTGGTGGGTTTGAGGATGATCCTCCAGCTTCTTGAGTCTTCGTTGTTTGCTGTCGACTCAAACCACGGCCGCTTCGTGTGGTTCATTGCCTTTTCCCCCCCTCAGGACGATCCGGATCATCGGGATCGTCATGTCTTCTTTTGGTGCATGAGCTTTCTTCTCGGCACCTTGTTTGAGCGGGTGGCTCGGGTTCATCTATCAGCCTTTTGTAGACACTCTCCTCAGCGGGGGTCCTGGTCTCTAAGGCGAGGAGTCGGGAGATGAGAATGTCGTGAAGCTGGGTGATCGGGATGGTATAGGGGTTGATGAGTTAAAGGGATGGAGTTGGGGTGGTGAGGATGGGTTGGACATCAAATCTCGGCCTCGTCTGTGTCCCCTTCAGTACTACTGGCTTCGGTGACAACTCCTCCACCACCAACGGATCAGCCAACCGTAGAGATTCAACCTAAATCTGTCTCAACACCCATAGAGGTGATACCTACCGTATCATCTCAAGGATTGGATGGAAGCCCTATTGGACCCCCGATATCTTCGGGGCAAACAATAGGCAAACCCATTGAAGTTCTGACTTCAGGGTTGATAACGAATGTCCCCGGACGTTCCGGAATCTCAGGACCTATTCCAGGTGACACATCGGAAATCTTTTCCGATGTTGTGACAGTGGGGCGCCTCCCTGGCCCCACTCCACCGATTACAAGAAGTATTCTCCACAATCATTTCTTCTCTCGAAGATCGCCTGATGGACCGAATATTCCAGGCCATTGAGACATCCCGAAGGCCGCTCCGTCCGAAGCTCAAACCACCTCCGTCTCCTCACCACCTCTTACCACCACCATACACATCCCTATCCAACCCTTCAACAAATTTGAGCGTCTACGAGTTTGGACATTAGTTCCTCGACCGCAAAGCAAAATAATAATTGGAACTAAATGGGTTTTCAAGCATAAGAAGAACGAGAATGGTGAAGTAATCAGGAATAAAGCATGACTCATAGCCAAGGCGTACAATCAACAAAAAGGAATTGACTACGACGAGACTTATGCTCCGGTTGCACGTATCGAAGCAATTCGACTATTTGTAGCATACGCGGCTCATACTTTCAAAGTCTATCAAATGGATGTTAAAACCGACTTTCTCAACGGTGTGTTAAAAGAAGAAGTCTACGTCGCTCAACCCGACAGGTTCGTGCACGAGAATCATCCGGATCATGTTTATCGATTGGACAAAGCTCTCTATGGACTAAAACAAGCCCCTCGTGCTTGGTATGATGTCCTAAGCGAATTTTTAGTCAAGTCTATCATAAGAGGCACCATCGATATGACACTCTTCATCAAAAGACAAGGCAAAAACCTGATGATCGTTCATGTTTACGTTGATGACATCATCTTCGGCTCGACAAATGAACGTCTCTGTTAGAAATTTGGTGAACTCATGAAGACCAAATTCGAGATGAGCTTAATGGGAGAACTCCAATTCTTTCTTGGCCTACAAGTAAATCAACTCGAAGACGGAATCTTCATCAGTCAAACAAAATATATTCGAGATATTCTGAAGAGATTTAATCAAGACAAGAGCACACTGATGAATACTCCCATGTCAATAAATTGGAAATTGGATGTTAATCCTTCTGGCTAGGCCGTCAACATCACAACCTATCGAAGTATCATCAGATCTCTTCTCTAATTGATGTTAAGCCGACCCGACATCATGTTCTCCACTTGCCTCTGTGCTCGTTTCTGAGCTGACCCGAAGGAGTCCCACATGCATGCAGTAAAGCGAATTCTACGCTATCTCAAAGGAACTCCAAACTTAGGGCTATGGTACCCTAAAGATACTGATTACTATATTAATTGGCTATACTGACGCTGATTATGCAGGTTGTCGAATGGACAGAAAAAGCACGTCTGGCGGAGCACAATTTTTAGGCGAAAAGTTGGTCTGCTGGTCCTCAAGGAAGCAAAATTGCGTGTCAACCTCGACGGCCGAGGCGGAGTACGTCGCGGCTTGCCATCTGTTGCTCGGAAGTTCTATGGATACGGACACAACTACGCGATTACGTGTTTGAATGTAAGAACATTCCCATTTACAGTGATTCTCAAAGTGCTATTGGTATAACTTTCAATCCTGTTCACCATTCACGGACGAAACACATAGATATTCGCTATCATCTTATAAAAGATCATGTAAAAAAATGCACTATAGATATGTATTTTTTTACAACGGAGCTACAACTTGCCGACTTATTCACTAAGGCATTGGATGAAAAACGATTCCAATTCCTTATTGCTAAGTTAGGCATGTTGAATCTCAATCTTACTTGAAAAAGTGTTTTACATGCTCTATTATGCTTCTATGTGATATTCTACGTGCTTCTTGATATTCTTTGATTATCTTGCGTGAGTCTATCCTTCAAATCTTTTAGAAAGAAAAATAAGAATAAAATAGTATATAAATGTGATAATAATAAAATTAAAAAAATGGGGGATGATGATAATTTTGCCTATTTTGAAATACTCAAAAAAATATTTCTTTGATATATGATTAAATACTTTGTCTAAAAATTCATGTGACTTTCTCTTATTCAAAAGCCTAGTTTGTTTCACTAGACAAAAAGCCACATCATATATGTGAGAATTTGAGCCTCAATATTTTTATTCTTGGGTGTGTCACACTTCAAATGACTACCTTTTAGTTTGTACTTCATAGCTTCATTCTTACTTTTGTATTAGTCTGTCATGAAAATGATAAGGGCAAATTATAAATCCTTTACTTCTACCTCTAGAAATCCACTTTGAGCCTTCTCCGACATTCTTTTTCCTATAAATTCCGATCAAGCCTTCAACATTATTCCCAAAGTTTCGGGGTTGCTCATTCAAGAAAAGGAGGGCGAGGAAAAGAGATACAAGTCTCAATCATTATAGAAGAGAAACACGGATCTCGCTGTGAACTTCTCCTAGATAATCTCGTATACTCCTAGAAGAGAAGCACCTCAAAGTGAAGTTCTCCAACGATAATCTAGATCTTATAAATAGAGAAAACGAGAAGAGAAGCACGGCCTTGGGTTCGAATTCCATAACTGTGGAACCTTCGAAAGGAACACGGTCTCGACCCAAAAAGAAGTTCTAATCTCTCAAAGTTTTGTAAAGAAGACGAGACTCATCTTGAGCAAGGAAAGCTAAAGGATCAGAAATGAATTTCAAAAAGGGCTCCTGGAATTGAAGATCCTTTAAAGCTCACTAATCCCAAAATTACCCGACATGTCATAGCCTAAAAATAATCCCTTCAAAGTCCCTTTGATTCAAAATGATGAACTTTCACTTAGTAAGTTGATTAAATATGCCACGATAACAAATTATTCGATATAATTTTGTCGTGATGATATGAGTGATATATCTACTAAATATTTTCATGATAAAAATAAATTGAGTGATATGAGCAAAACTTGCGATAGTTGTCAAAATGATTCATACTATGATCTTAGAATATTAGTTTAGTTACATGATATAATTTAGTTACATGCTATGGTTCAGAATTGATAAAATGCGATTTTAAAAAAAAAAATAAAAATTTAATGATGGTAAATTGTTTAAATGCGTTACATATACTTAAATAGTAAATTTTCATATGGCAAATTGTACTTAAATGACGAAAAGTTCAAACGTACATTTGTTGAGGGGGAGTTTTATATGAGAATTTTTTATTATCTCCTATATTATTTACTTATAAAACATGACTTCTAAAATTTTCTCTAAGCATCACAGAAAATTTTGTGCTCATCTGAGGAGTCAAGTGTTGAATTTCATCAACATTGGGAGATAATTGCATTTCTTTCAAAAATACATGGAGCATTATGCAATTTACTTTTGGGTTAATTCATAAAAGATTAAATTTTAGTTTAATCAGACCTGAATTTTAACGAAAGCCCAAAATATTTTTTACGGCCCAAGTATCTTTTTTACTTTACCCGATCGTAAAGTATTAATACCACTTTATCGATCGAAAAACTCCCTCACACGCAACTTATCTCCATCAAAAAACTTTTCGACTTCCAATCTTCGAACTCTCTTCGGCTATTTCACCAAAACCTCACTTATCTCAGTGATCTTCTTCCTAAACTCGCCGATTTCGAAGGTAGAAACACGTTTCGAATCACATTCCGGTCAAAAACACACGATTCGCAAATAGTTTCTCGAAAACATTTGAAGAAATTTCATTTTTATACTTTTTCGACTAAAAACGATTTTAAACTCTCAAATCAACGTGTTTAAACTAGACTGTTTGGGTTAAAATCATGATATTTGGATTCGCAATTATATTCTGAACGTTCTGAATCCTGATTAACTCATGATTTACCCAGAAATCGAAATTTATGTGTTACGTGTTTACTGTTTGATTTGAAAATTTTTCGATCTAAAAAGTTCTTATCGTAAACAGTGTCGTCGAAAAACTTTTGTTTTCGTTAAGTTTTATTCGATCGCAAAACTCAGCGTCGAAAACCTTTTGTTTTCGATATATTTTAATTCGATCGTAAAACTTCGCGGCGAAAACTTATATTTCGATTAAATTTATTCGATCGCAAAAATAAGCGGCGAAAACTTTAAGTTTTTTGATATTCTTTTATTCGATCGCAAAACTTTGCGGTGAAAAACTTAAATTTTTCGACAACTTTTTATTCGATCACAAAATTACTCAGCGAAAAACTATTGTTTTCGATAACATTTTATTCGATCGTAAAACTTATCGGCGAAAAACTTGAGTTATTCGACAAATTTTTATTCGATCACAAAATTTAACGATCGAATAAATTATCACTCGAATAAAAACACGCTGAAAGAGACTAAGAAAATTTTCGATCGCAAAAAATTAACGTTAGAATAAATTCCCGATCGAATAAAAACACGCTTACAAGACTTAGTCAACTTATAACTTTTTCACAAAGTCTTTCGCAAATAAACCTTAACACTTAAAAAATTTAAAATTTCTCTAAGTACATTTTTAATTCCATCTATTCGCATATGTAATTTTCCATCTAATGAATTGTATGTCATTCATTACAGAAATGGCAACTCCAAACTACCCATACATCTATCATACTGGAAGTTTCATTCCAGTCCACGACAGAGCTGGACCTTGCTACATTTCGGTGTCCGGATGAAGTTATCATCTCCATCCTCAAAGGACACCCTTTATGGCCAGCTTTGACAATGACGTCCACCGTACCAATGGTCTATCTCCAGCAATTCTTGGGAAGTATGCAGAGTCTTGTCAACGGCGATAGCGTGGAATACATGACGAAGATCAATACAAGACATGTCGCCCTGAACAAAACGCTGATGGCCATGGTGCTCGATCTCCCGCACTATGACAACTACGATTAACTTCCAACAGATGGAAGATATGTTCCGGATGGGATACAAGCCCCCGCTGACCAAACTGGCGAATTTTCCAAATAGCGGGATCCCACATTCGTGGAGGACCTTGTTCGGCATAATCAATAAATGCCTCTCCGCAAAATACACCGGCTTCGACAAGGCGAACGGAAATATCCTTCGCATCTTCTATGGAGTAGTTTTCTCAAAGAAATACAACGTGGCCCAGCTGATATGGAATGATCTAGCGGACCAGATACGTCAAAGGGAGACAAAGTCGAAGGCGAAGTACCTCCCATACGCACGGTAGTTCCCGGTGCTGATCTTACACTTTATGGACGTTCATCCAGAGATCCCGAGACAGCCACCGGTTGGAGGATACATCCCGCCTCTCCTTCGCTTCTTTCACAACCCGAAGGCAGCCGACCTAGCACTCCAACCGATGTTGATCCCATTGGAGATGCTCAGACTAGCTGATCCAACGGACGAGGCCTACCAAGACTACTGTCAAAATAACTCCATCAAGGAGGAGATGGTACGGGCCTCGGATCAAGCTCCATCACCTTCTCAAAGGGAATCTCTGATGGAAATAACCGAGCCCGAAGTTTGGACATTAGTTCCTCGACCGCAAAGCAAAACAATAATTGGAACTAAATGGGTTTTCAAGAATAAGAAGAACGAGAACGGTGAAGTAATCAGGAATAAAGCATGACTCGTAGCCAAGGCGTACAATCAACAAGAAAGAATTGACTACGACGAGACGTATGCTCCAACCAGTAGTACTGAAGGGGACACAGACGGGGCCGAGATTTGATGTCGGCGTGAGCCTCTTCTTTTAAGTATGTATTCTTCATCCGATTATGTGGCCTCAGGAGATACATCGTGAGGACCACCTTCGGGCTCGACGACCGGTGTTTCTGTCTCCTGAGTCGTGGCTTCGGGCTCGGTTATTTCCACCAGAAATTCCCTTTGAGAAGGTGACGGAGCTTGATCCAAGGCCCGTACCATCTCCTCCGTGATGGAGTTATTTTGACAGTAGTCTTGGTAGGCCTCGTCCGTTGGATCAGCTAGTCTGAGCATCTCCATTGGGATCAACATCGGTTGGAGCGCTAGGTCGGCTGCCTTCAGGTTGTGAAAGAAGCGAAGGAGATATTCTTTGTGAAATTCTATGTGCTTCTTGATATTCTTTGATTATCTTGCGTGACTCTATCCTTCAAATCTTTTACAAAGAAAAATAAAAATAAAATAGTATATAAATGTGATAATAATAAAATTAAAAAAAGGGGGATGATGATAATTTTGCCTATTTTGAAATACTCACAAAAATACTCGTCAGCGGGGGTCCTTGTCTTTTGATGAAGAGTGTCATATCGATGGTGCGTCTTATGATAGACTTGACTAAAAATTTGCTTAGGACATCATACCAAGCACGAGGGGCTTGTTTTAGTCCATAGAGAGCTTTGTCCAATCGATAAACATGATCGGGATGATTCTCGTGCACGAACCCGTCGGGTTGAGCGACATAGACTTCTTCTTTTAACACACCTTTGAGAAAGGCGGTTTTAACATCCATTTGATAGACTTTGATGTCTTTATGAGCCGCGTATGCTACAAATAGTCGAATTGCTTAGATACGTGCAACCGGATCATACGTCTCGTCCTAGTCAATTCCTTCTTGTTGATTGTACGCCTTGGTTACGAGTCATGCTTTATTCCTGATTACTTCACCGTTCTCGTTCTTCTTATTCTTGAAAACCCATTTAGTTCCAATTATTGTTTTGCTTTGCGGTGGAGGAACTAATGTCCAAACTCGTAGACGCTCGAATTGGTTGAGTTCATCTTGCATCGCGATTACCCAATCCGGGTCTTTAAGGGCTTCGGCTAACTTGATTGGTTCGTTTTGGCTTAAGAAGCATGCTAATAATCCGCTTTGTGTAGACGTCCTAGTGCGTACTCCACTTGAAGCATCACCGATTATTTGGTTAATAGGATGAGCTCGAGTCCATTTGCGTTTATGAGGAAGAACCGAAGTAGATCCTTCGTTAATTTGTAGATCGAGACATCCTGAATTGATGGGCTGATCATTCGTAGTTGGGAAATTCAATTCTGAGGTTGAATTGGAAGGAATTTCGTCATCTGCATTTGTAGGAGCTCCAGCACTAGTTGAAGATTCAGAATTAGGAGAATCCGTAACATTTTTCGGAGTTTGAGGATTAGGAGTCTCTTTTTGAATTTCTTCCGTAGCGGGAGAATGAGCACTGCTTGGTATAGAATGAGACGAAGCAGACATTTGAGACTCGTTCCGATAAAAATGTTCAAATAGAAATTTCAAATCCTCTACGTCAGCGGGAATTGCTTCTCTTGACTTTGAGGTAGAAGTTGTCGGAAGTTGTTGACTTTGTGCCAACACGCCTATAAACTCGGGTTCTGAACTGTTTTGTTCAGAAGCCAAATCTGTTACTTCTTGAAAAATGAAGTTGTAGCTTTCCAAGATAGTACGCGGACACTTGATATAGACGCGGTATGCTTTAGAAGTGGATGAATATCCAACAAAGATGGCTTCAAATGCTTTAGGGTCGAACTTGCTTCGATGCTCCCGATCATTGGCCACAAAAGCTTTGCACTCGAATACTTGAAAGAATGAGATATTCAGAATTCGTTCATTAATTATCTCATACGACGTCTTTTCAAAGCGTTTGTGAATAATCGTCCGATTTTGCGTAAAGCATGCGGTACTCGCTGCTTCAGCCCAAAGAAAATGAGGGAGACCGGAATGTATTAGCATTGTTTTTGCAGCTTCAACAAGAGTCCGGTTCTTCTGTTCTATGATGTCATTCTGTTGAGGTGTTGTAGCGGCTGAAAATTGTTGAATAATTCCAAGTGACTGATAGTAATTGTTGAGATGTTGATTCTTGAATTCAGTTCCGTTATCAGTCCGGATTACTTGGATTTTCTTTTGCAGGAGATTTTGAGTCGTATTCACAAAATTGATTATCAAGTCTCCAGTCTCATCTTTTGTTCGGAGATATCTTGTCCATGTGTATTGAGAATAATCGTCGACAATTACTAACACATATTTACGACCGTTGATACTTTGTGTACGCATTGGTCCACAAAGGTCCATGTGAAGTAATTCCAAGGGTCGAGATGTAGAAGCAACTTGCTTGAGTTTGTGTGATGCTCGCTTCAGTTTTCCCATTTGATAAGCCGAACATGTATGCTCTTGATGTATGGAAATAGTTGGTAGACCGTGTACCAACTTTTTGATTGAGAGTTTGTGAAGAGCTTTGTGATTTAGATGAGACAAGCGTTGATGCCATAAGTTGTTCCTCTTGATTGTAGTCTGTGAGATGAGGCAAACAGCTGTCGAAGCTCGAACTGTTGTCAGATTGATGGTATAGATTTGATCTTCGTGATCTTGTTAGAAGTTCTTGATTCTGACTATTTAAAATTGTACACTGATCAGGTAGAAACACCACTTGAAATCTTTTGTCACAGAATTGTCCTTTGCTAAACAGATTGTGTTTAAGACCTTGGACGTAAGAGACATCTTTGATAGTAAGATTCTGCAGTAGAATATCTCCAAATCCTAGTATAGGAGCTGAATCGTTGTTGCCGAATCTGACTTTTCCGTTGTAACGTTCTTAGTTGCTCAACAGTTCTTGATTTCCCGTCATGTATGTGGGGCAACCAGAATCTAAATACCACACATGATGGATCTGCATAGAAAAATTTTAGAGAGACTTAGGTAACCACGTAGTAATGGGTCCTCTCGGATTAGCAGATTTGGTAGGTAAGGTTTGTTCATTTTTGGTTCCCAAACCATTTATGTTTTTAGGTACCCAAACCAACTTGGAATTAGTTGGTTTAAGTGGTACCTCATTAGGCAATTTGGCCTTTTGGGCTTGCGTTGGCCTAGATGGTGTCTTCGAAATCCGTTGAGGTTGAACCTTACATGGGAGGTTAATTTCAGCGGGACAAATGTCTTATTAGTCTTTGTGCATGAGTAAAACTTTTATCTAGCTAGTCTCATAAGGTGTTTGGCTAAGTGAACTTTGACCGGATACCTTAAATGAGGACAAGATTGTATCGAGCTATAAGCTTTCTTTATAGCCGGATCTTGTTTCCTTCGAGACTTACGATTTGCATTTGTCTTAGGATGATGGTTTATGTTTTTAGAAGTAGAGCCGATTTCCAAATTTGTGCTTTCAAAATTAATAGGCTTTAACTCATAGGTAGAAGCAACAACATTAAAATTAGAAACGGTTGTCTTCTTACGAGTGTCCATAGTTTTTTATATATAAGAAAATTTTGAAAATAAATCTTTTCTATCACTTTTCTATGAAATTCTATCCTAGGCACTCTTTCCTTTGCATGCTTCACCTCTTTTTCTACTCTACCTGTGGATGGAGTAGAAAAAGAGTTGGAAAAAATCTTTTTCCTTTTTGAAGCATTTAAGAACTCCTTACCTCCCTTTACGCTTTTTAAAGAAGATTTATCTTCTTTTAAAATATTTTGTAAAATAATGGGAGGTGTTTTCTTAGATTTGATCATGTCCTTATTTAATGATTTTCTTTCAAAGTAAAATCAGGACAAGATTTTAAAATTGAGGAAGTTTTGAGATTAGAAATCTCCAATAAAAGCTCATTCTTTTTAGCTTTGAAATTCTTTCTTTCTATTTCTAAGGAAGCGTTTAAATCAGCTATTTTATGAATAATAGCAGGAATATAACAGAAAGTAAAATTTTGAAAATGATCATAATTTTCTTCCTGAACTTTAGGAAAATCTTCTAAATGATATATTGAATTAAGTCACTTGACATGTTAATTTCCCGTGTCTTGTAACTATTATTCAATTCGGTGTAGTCAAAGGGGATATCTGTCCTATTAGTGACTTTTCGTTTAGATTCTTCTAAGGCATTTATTTCAGAAGAGTTAGTAAAAGCCATTAGAGAAGTTAATCTTAATCCCATATATTTGATATCATATAATTGTTTGACATTGACCTTTTTTAAGTTACAGGAATTGTTAAAACCTAAGCCTTCTTTAGGATTATGAAATTCTATATCAAGAGGTTGATTTAGAAATATTGTCTGATCCTTTTGCCCCCATTTTGTTATAAGATCGTCTAAAGTTTTAATCATAGAGTAGAGCTTCTTACGTTCATCAGAGATTTCCTTAAAATTATTTCTAGAAATTTCTAAATCTCTCTGACAAACGCTAAGAGTCTTACTAAGGTCATTTATTTTTATCTCAGTGGTAGCTATCCTAGATTCAAGACTAGTTATGGTTTCTTTAGCATTAGATAAGAGAATATCTAAGTGAATTGTTCTATCTAATTGCTTTTGAAAATTATTTTCACTAAGGGCTAGTCTTTCTTCTAATTCCTTTTTGCTCTTCCGCTCATTCTTCATGTTAGAATACTTAATTCGTAAAGATTCTGACATGTTTAATAATGTAGAGTTAGGCATCATTACCCCTTGTGATGATGTGGATGCTTTTTCTTCATCATTTGACCTCCTTGATGAATTATCGTTTGAGACGTCGTCAAGGTACACCATTAGAGCAAGATTTTCGTCTTCAGAATCTGTGGTATCTTCAAGCCAATGCTCTTGTTCCGCCATTAAAGCTACTCCAGCCTCTTTTTGTTTAGTTAGTTGGAAGTTTTTGGAGTAGTATTTGGCGGCCTTTTGCTTGGGAAGTTTGCATTCTCTGGCGAAGTGCCCTATCATACCACAATTATAGCACTTTTTTGGTTCTTTGGCGTTTTTAGATTCTGATGACTCGGCCGGTCTTTCCTTGTGCTTGGAGCTTGATGTCCGAAGTCTATTGCCGAAGAGGATAATTTCTTTTTATAAAACTTTTTGCTCATCATCTTAGTAATGAGAGCCAATTGTTTCTTGAACTCCTTCATGTCTGGCTCAGAGTCCGATTCGGAATTATCTTCATCTTCTGAAGAACTTGGCAACTTGATGCTTTTATCCTTGCGAGATCGACTTGTTTTTCTTTCAGAGACTAGAGCTACATAGTCTTTGATCTGCTTGCCCTTAAGTTCTTTTTGTATCTCGCTTATATCTTCTTCGTGTTGAGCGAGATTATTAAAGACGGCGTGGATATCCATTTCGTGTAAATCCTTGTTTTGACGGATTTGCATGGATATTTTCTTCCACTCCGGTTGAAGAGAAGAGAGAAATCGGATGTTTACCTCCATGTTGGTCTTGAAAATTTTTATCTTCCTCATTTCATTGAGAAGAGTTAGATAACGTTGACAGAGTTCATAAATATTTTCCTCCGACTTTTCTTTGAATGAGTCGTAGGCCGTGAGAATATTGGCTTTCTTGGCTTTGACTCCGGCTTCGATTCTTTGCATCATTTTGTGGAGTTCATCCCACATAGCTTTTGCACTTCATAGACTATGTATTTGCATATAGATGTCATTAGGAATTCCTTGCATTATGAAAGTTTTGGATCCTAAATCCGCGTTTTCTCTTAATCGCTCCCCCGGTGTATTCACTAGGAATTTTGAGTCTTCTAGTGGCGGGAATGGGAGGGATATTAGTGCCATCGCCTTCTTGGATGAGCCAAAATTGAGCGGGACCTTCTTGAAGAGAATCTATCAAATTTGTAGCTTGCTCTTTTGTTTCCAAGAAGTTCATGAATCGGCTTCTCCATACGGTGTATTCGCCTCTTCGTAGAATTGGAGGGCGGACGTCGTTTCCGAGTGAGTAAGCATCCATTTGTAGTTGATTGGTAGGATCTTCGTGAAAGTTTGGAATCGAAAATGGTAAATGTGCTTCACAAGTGACAAACTTTGTTAGTAATGTTTGTTTCGTACTTTAAGCAATTTCCCTTTCGTACTTATTTTTCGGTTGTTAAAGAGAAATTGTTTTGATTTCGAAAAATATTTGATATGTGAATTGATACTTCAAAATTTTGCTAAAGAATTTTGAATTTAAGATCGAAAATTTTGAGTATTGTAGAAGATAATTCGGAGACAAATATTTTTCGTGTGTTTTGAAAATTACGAATTTTGATTTCTTTCAAAATAGTGTAAAATGTGTGTGTTTGAGCAGTAGTCGAAAAAAATTTCGTGCAATAAAGTTTTCGATTTAAAAATTGTCGAACCTTTAATCGAAAAGGATTTTCGATCGTATATGTTTTTCGTGGTATTTATCGAAAATTATTTTTCGAACGTAATAGTTTTGCAAAGTAAATATCCTATCGAAAAATAATTTGTCGAATAATTGTTCATCGCAAAAACTTTTATTGAAAAATTTGTAATCGAAAAATTAAGAGTGATCGAAAAATTTCGTGAAGTTTGACTCAAATTGTTGATTAAAAGTTTTGAGAGTGAATTATTCGATCGAAATATGTTTTTGCTAAATTTTGACTCAAAAATTTAAATGATCGAAAATCTTGTTTTACTATTACAAGTTTTTCGTGTCAAAATTAGATATTTATTTAGCGAAAACAGTATCCGTCGAAAAAAAAAACCCTTTATAACGCTCGAAAAAGATATTTATATATGAATCGAAAAACTAATTATCGAAATAATGTTTTTCGAGTCTTATATTTGAGTAAAACACACGAGAACAGTGTTTGTCATCTAAAAATTTGTCGGCTGCAAACTTATTCGAAAAATATTTTTCGAGCCAAGTTTTTCGATCGAAAAACGATCGAAGAACAGCTTTCAAGTTCAACGTAACAGTGAAAAATCTAGATTCAACCAAAAGGTTCAAGTTAGGAGCTGAAATTCTGGATAATCACTCGTTTCTTAGTTCTGAATATGAACAAACACAAGATTAACCACGTTTTACAGCAAAATATATCGATTATGAAGAAAATAAAATCGGAATCAAAACTTAATCGCAAACGCAAATATCGATCTAAATCAAAAATCTGAATTAACATGACGTTCTAAGCGATTGGAATCAGTACGTAAATCATTCCTAACATATAATCAATCACTTAATCAGCAAGATCATCAACAATATTCGCAAACATTAAGCACATTGATCAAAACCTATTTCACGTGAGTTTTTTGATCGAAAAATCTGGAAAATTATTTTGATCTTAGAATCACGAATTCAATCCAAAAACGATCACGATCTGCTCTGATACCAATTGTTAGGTCCTCATATATCAACTACCAATCGATCTAAGCACGAATTCTAGATACTCGGATGATATATCTTACACTATACATTCGGTCGAATATCTTCTTTAAAGATCTTGACAGAGAGTGTTTCTCGATTGATATTCTCTCTCTTAAAATGTTAATTCAATGCTTGCATTTTTCCGAAAATGTACTTGTTTTTTAATTTCGATATTGTACATTGTATTTATACCTATTTACATGGTATATTTACTATTTAGTCCTATACTATCAAAACTGCTAATTACGCCCCTAATTACAAGGATAACAAAAAAACATAGCATAATTCTAAAGTCTCTTCACTATCTCAAAGGAACTCCACACTTAGGGCTATGGTATACAAAAGATACTGATTTTAGATTACTTGGCTATACTGACGCTGATTATGCAGGTTGTCGAATGGACAGAAAAAGCACGTCTGACGGAGCACAATATTTAGGTGATAAGTTGGTCTGCTGGTCCTCAAAGAAGCAAAATTGCATGTCAACCTCGACGGCCGAGGCGGAGTACGTCGCGGCAACCAGCTGTTGCTCCCAAGTTCCATGGATGCGGACACAACTACGCGATTACAGGTTTGAATTTAATAACATTCCCATTTAAAGTTATTCTCAAAGTGATATTGCCATTACTTGCAATCCTGTTCACCGTTCACGCACGAAATACATAGATATTCGCTATCATTTTATAAAAGATCATGTAGAAAAGGCAATATAGATATGTATTTTGTAAAAATGGAGCTTCAACTTGCCGACTTATTCACTAAATTGGATGAAAAACGATTTCAATTCCTTATTGCTAAGTTATGCATGTTGAATCTCAATCTTACTTGAAATGTGCTTTACATGCTCTATTATGCTTCTATATGATATTCTATGTGCTTCTTGATATTCCTTGATTATCTTGCGTGACTCTATCCTTCAATTTTTTAATATATAAAAAGAAAAATAAAAATAAAATAGTATATATAAATAATACTAATAAAATTAAAAAAAATGGGGGATGACGATAATTTGCATATTTTGAAATACTCACAAAAATATTTCTTTGATATAAGATTAAGATATTTTTGTCTAAAATATCATGTGACTTTCTTTTATTCAAAGAACTTCGTTTGTTTCATTAGACACAAAGCCACATCATATATTTGAGAATTTGAACCTCAATATTTTATTCCTGAGTGTGTCACACTTCAAATAACTATCTCTTGGTTTGCACTTCATATCTTCACTCTTGCTTTTGTGTTAGTTTGTAATGAAAATGATAATGGCAAATTAGGAAATTCCTCACTCAGTGCAAATTATAAAACCTTTACTTTTACCTCTAGAAATCCCCTTTGAGCCTTCTTCGACATTCTTTTTCTTTTGAAACCGATCATGCCTTCATCATGATTACTAAAGTTTCGGGGTTGCTCAATCAAGAAAAAGAGGGGGATAAAAAGAGATACAAGTATCAATCATTATAGAAGAGAAACACGGATCTTGCTGTGAACTTCTTCTAGATAATCTCGTATACTCCTAGAAGAGAAGCACCTTGAAGTGAACTTCTCCAACGATAATCTAGATCTTATAAATAGAGAAAACGAGAAGAGAAGCACGGCCTTGGGTTCGAATTCCATAATTGTGGAACCTTCGAAAGGAACACGGTCTCGACCCAAACAGAAGATCTCATCTCTCAAAGTTTGGTAAAGAAGACGATACTCGTCTTGAGCAAGTACAAAAGAAAAGAAAAGATAAAAGATCAAAAATGAATTTTAGAAAGGGCCCCTGGAATTGAAGAATTTTTCTGAGCTCACTAATCTCAAAATTATCCTACCCTTTTAGTCAAAGCCTAAAAAGAATCCCTTCAAAGTCCCTTTGATTCAAAATGAAGAATCTCCATGATAAAGAATTGATTGATATAATTTTGTCGTGTTGATATGAGTGATATATCTACTAAATATCTCCATGATAAAAACAAATTGAGTGTTATGAGCGAAACTTGCGAGAGTTGTCAAAATGATTCATACAATGATCTTAGAATATTAGTTTAGTTACAAGATTTGACGACAAATGTTACTTTATATGTCATGAGAAAAGTTTGTGTGATAATATTCAAAATGTCCAATCTGACCCCAAAACAAAATTTTTATGATAAAAATATTTTTTATTATTGAAAATATTGTTCGCACATTTTAAATGCATTATTACATGCATTGGTTTAGACTTGATAAAATGCGAAACTTTTCTTGAAAAAAGCAAAATTTTAATGAATCTATGCTGAATTGCGTAAATGCGTTACTTGTGCTTAATTGTCCATTTTGAACATTATCACGCAGAAATTTCACATGACATATAAATAATAATTTGCCATCAAATCATGGAACTATACTATTATGCGAAGATCATAGTATGAATCATTTTGACAACTCTCACTAGTTTCGCTCATAGCACTCAATTTTTATTTTTATCATGGAGATATTTAGTAGATATATCACTCATATGAATACGACAAAATTACATCAATTATTTTGTTATCGTAGCATATTTAATCAACTTACCATGTGAAAGTCTATCATTTTGAATCAAATGGACTTTGAAGTGATTATTTTTAGTCTCTGACTAAAAGGGTATGATAATTTTGATAATTAGTGAGCTTAAAAATTGTTCAGTTCCATGGGCCCTTTTTGGAATTTCATTTGTAATCCTTTTTCTTCTCTTTGCTTCTGCACTTTGTTCAAGATGAGTATCTTCTGCTTTACTATGCTTTTAGAGATGAGATCTTCTTTTTGGACCGAGACCGTGTTCCTTTCGAAGGTTCCACTATGGAATTTGAACCCAAGGCCGTCCTCCTCTTCTCGTTTTCTCTATATAAGATCTAGATTATTGTTGGAGAAGTTCACTTCGAGGTGCTTCTCTTCTAGGAGTATACGAGATTATCTAGGAGAAGATCACAGCGAGATCCATGTTTCTCTTCTATAATGATTGAGACTTTCATCATATGCATCTCTTTCTCCCCCTCTTTTTCTTGATTGAGCAGCCCCGAAACTTATGAATAAGGTTGAAGGCTTAGTCGGGTTTCAAAAGAAAATGAATGTTGGAGAAGGCTCAAAGAGGATTTCTAAAGGTTAAAGTAAAGGATTTATAATTTGGGCCAAGTGAGGAATATCCTAAGTTGCCCTTATCATTTTCATGACAAACAAACACAAAAGCAAGAATGAAGCTACGACATACAAACCAAATAATAGTACTCATTTGAAGTGTGACACACTCAAGAATAAAAAATATTGAGGTTCAAATTCTCACATATATGATGTGGCTTTGTGTCTAGTGAAACAAACGAAGCTCTTTAAAAGAATATCACATGAATTTTTAGGCAAATAACTTAATCGAATATAAAGGAAATATATTTGTGAGTAGTTCAAAATAGATAAGATTATCGTCATTCCCCATTTTTTTATTATTATTACAATTTTTTTATTCATTTTTTTCGTATATATATAAGAATTGAAAGATAGAATCACGCAAGATCATCAAAGAATAGCAAGAAGCACATAGAATATCACGCATAAGCATAATAGAGCATGTAAAGCACATTTTAAGTGAGTTTGAGATTTAAAATGCCCAACTTAGTAATAAGGAATTGAAATCGTTTTTCATACAATGCCTTAGTGAATAAGTCGGCAAGTTGAAGCTCCATTTTAACAAAATACATATCTACAGTGTCTTTTTCTACATGATCTTTTATAAAATGATATCGAATATCTATGTGTTTCGTGCGTGAATGATGAACAGGATTGCAAGTACTGGCAATAGCACTTTGAGAATCACTATAAATGGGAATGTTATTAAATTCAAACCTGTAATCGCGTAGTTGTGTCCGCATCCATAGAAGTTGCGAGCAACAGCTGGCAGCCCGACGTACTCCGCCTCGACCGTCGAGGTTGACACGCAATTCTGCTTCTTTGAGGACAGCAGACCAATTCGACAACATGCATAATCAGCGTCAGTATAACCAATTAATCTAGTAATCAGTATCTTTAGGATACCATAGCCCTAAGTTTGGAGTTCCTTTGAGATAGCGTAGAATTTGCTTTACTGCATGCATGTGGGACTCCTTCGGGTCAGCTTGAAAATGATGTCGGGTCGGCTTGACATCAAGTAGAGAAGAGATCCGATAATACTCCAATAGGTTGTGATGTTGACGGCCTTGCCAGAAGGATTAGCATCCAATTTCCAATTTATTGACATGGGAGTATTCATCGGTGTGCTCTTGTCTTGATTAAATCTTTTCAGAATATCTCGGATATACTTGGTTTGACTGATGAATACTCCATCTTCGAGTTGCTTGACTTGTAATCCAAAAAAGAATTGAAGTTCTCCCATTAAGCTCATCTCCAATTTGGTTTTCATGAGTTCACCAAATTTCTGATAGAGTCGTTCATTTCTCGAGCCGAAGATGATGTCATCCACGTAAACTTGAACAATCATCAAGTCTTTGCCTTGCTTTTTGATGAAGAGTGTCCTATCGATTGTTTCTCTTATGAAGTTGGACTTGACAATAAATTTGCTCATAACATCATACCCAAGCACGAGGTGCTTGTTTTAGTCCGTAGAGAAGTTTATCCAATCGATAGACATAATCAGGATGGTTCTCGTTCATGAACCCATCGGGTTGAGCGTCATAGACCGCTTCTGTTAGGTCCTATTTTATCAACTACCGATCGATCTAAGCATGAATTCTAGATATTCGAATGATAAATCTTACAAAGTACCTTCGGTCGAATATCTTCTTTGAAGATCTTGAGAGAGAGTGTTTTTTTATTGCTATTGTCTCTCTTAGAATGTGAATTCAATGCTTGTGTTTTTCCGAAAATAAACTTGTGTATTGATTTTGATAGTGTACATTGTATTTATACATATTTATATTGTATATTTACTTTTTGGTCCTACACTATCAAAACTACTAATTACGCCGCTAATTACAAGGATAATAAAATTACGAAGCACAATTCTAAATTCTCTTCAAGTTGTGATGTTGACTGCCTTGCCAGAAGGATTAGCATCCAATTTCCAGTTTATTGACATGAGAGTATTAATCGGTGTGCTCTTGTCTTGATTAAATCTTTTCAGAATATCTCGGATATACTTGGTTTGACTGATTAATACTCCATCTTCGAGTTGCTTGACTTTTAATCCAAAAATGAATTGGAGTTCTCCCAATAAGCTCATCTCGAATTTGATCTTCATGAGTTCACCAAATTTCTGACAGAGTCGTTCATTTCTCGAGCCGAAGGTGATGTCATCCACGTAAACTTGAACAATCATCAAGTATTTGCCTTGCTTTTTGATGAAGAGTGTCCTATCGATTGTTTCTCTTCTAAAATTGGACTTGACAAGAAATTTGCTCAGAACATCATACCAAGCACGAGGTGTTTGTTTTAGTCCGTTGAGAGCTTTATCCAATCGATAGACATAATCAGGATGGTTCTCGTTCACGAACCCGTCGGGTTGAGCGACGTAGACTTCTTCTTTTAACACGCAGTTGAGAAAAGGGGTTCTAACATCCATTTGATAGACTTTGAAGTCTTTATGAGCCGCGTATGCTAGAAATAGTCGAATTGCTTCGATACGAGCAACTGGAGCATACGTCTCATCGTTTAGTCAATACCTTGTTGTTGATTGTACACCTTAGTGACGAGTTGTGCTTTATTCCTGATAATTTCACCGTTCTCGTTCTTATTTTTGAAGACCCATTTAGTTCCAATAATTATTTTGCCATGCGGTCTCGGAACTAGTGTCCAAACTCGTAGACGCTCAAATTGATTGAGTTCATCTTGCATTACGATCACCCAATCCCTGTCTTTAAGGGCTTCGGCTGCCTTAATTGGTTCGTTTTTGCTTAAGAAGCACGTGAATAATCCGCGTTGCATAGACGTCCTAGTGCGTACTCCACTTGAAGGATCACCGATGATTTGGTTAATAGGATGCGCTCGAGTCCATTTGCATTCATGAGGAATAAGTAAAGTAGATCCATCATTGGTTTATAGATCGAGACATCCTGAATTGATGGTTGATCATTCGTAGTTGGGAAATTCAACTCTGGGATTGAATTGGAAGGAATTTCCTCATCTCCATTTGTGCTTGTCTTCGTTTCGGCTCCTTTTATCCTTGTCGGGCGTAAAACGATTTTCGCAATCGAAATGCTGGCTCGTAACGTCGAACATCACTCCTCAGCTCCAATCTCTCATAAATCGCATCCAGAAGCTCATTTAAGTATGAGGACTCTTCACAAAGATTTTCGAAGATTGTCTCTTCGGTGATCTCTCCCAATATTTTCTGGATGGTCTTCCTCACTAACTTTAATGTCCCGTCACAGAACTTGTGGATCTCTTACTTCATCATAGCGCTCGTCTTTCCAATGACTGGATTCCGATAAGTTATGGCGAGGCCAGGTTTCTTGAAAATGTAGTTCTCGGGAAAATTGTTGAGTGGGAAGCCCTTCATGAGCGGAGACTCCATGTTGACATTCTTCATATTGTTCTCTATAGCAATTTGAAGGTCGTGTGCGGTGTGATACTTGATCTGCCGCACCATGAATCTCTTCAGTCCCTCGAGTCCTTCAGTCTCGATATATCCGGAGTGCGATTGATATTTTCTCTTGTACATCTGATACAAACGGTAGACCTCATCCGGTGGAATGAAAGGGAGATAGCTTTCATCTATCTCTTCTCGAGTGCGGTTATTGTCCGCTCGCTCAATGATGTAGATAGGGGTAGGGTAGCCTCCGATCGTATGTGAAACTCCGATGAGTTGGAGAATCATTGGCTTGTCCCTGAAGTTTTTCTTCATTTGATCAGTTGGGATGCCACTTCGTTCGGGGCCAAGATAGTTGAGCATGAAGATGTGCTCCATTTTCTTCCTATCTTCCTAGTGTGAGATGCCCCATAGATTAAGTTCGTTGAGCTTCTTTATTCTGTTTGGAGCCCTCCAGATCTGCTTTCTAATATCATCAATAAACGGGACTTCAATTATGATATTCTCCCATGGTGTCTCGACTCTAACTGTCCCTTTTGATAAGTGGGGAGGAGAATCGACTCTGTGCCTGATCATTTCTGGTAGCTCTGGGGGAGCAGAATTGTAGTTCTCGCCTTCTTAAAGTTCTTCATCTTCAAGCCGTACCAAGTCCACTGAAGCTTGTTGTAGGAAATATGTGACGTTGGAGAGTCGAGCTTGAGCAGCTTCCTCTGGTTCCCATTGCGTCGTCCATTTCTCATTTAAGATATAATCGTCTACGATCAGATGTGGATCATAGACGACTGCTTCTGTTTAGGCTTGGAGGAGGTTAGGGGTCGGGATTGGATTTGGATTTGTAGGAGAGAGAGGTAGTGTGTGCGATGTGGTGGGAGATGTAGTTTGTTGGCGGGTTGTGGGTTGTGTGGTTGGTGGGTTTCAGGATGATCCTCCAGCTTCTTGAGTCTTTGTTTGTTCTCGACTCACACCCGGCCGCTCCGTGTGGTTCGTTGCCGTTTCTCCCCCTCATGACGATCCGGATCATTGGGATCGTCATGTCTTCGCTTGGTGCGGGAGCTTTCTTCTCGGCACCTTGTTTGAGCTGGCGGCTCGGGTTCATCTACCAATCTTTTGTAGAGACTCTCCTCAGCGGGGGTCCTGGTCTCTAAGGCGAGGAGTCGGGAGATGAGTATGTCATGAAGCTGGGTGATCGGGATGGTATATGGGTTGATGAGTCAAGGTGATGGAGTTGGGGTGGTGAGGGTGGGTTGTATGGTGGTGGTAAGAGGTGGTGAGGAGACGTGGGTTGTTTGGGTGTCGGTCAGAGCAGCCTCGGAGACTAGTGCTTTCCCAGTATCTCTTCGGGAAGTCTCGATGGCCTTGAGCATGCGGTCCATCATACGATCTTCTAGAGAAGATATGGCTATGGAGAGTGCTTCTTGTAAGCGTTGCTCTGTCACGATCATTGGTGGAGTGGGGCCAGGGAGGCGCCCCACTGTCACAACATCGGAAAAGGTTTCCGATGTGCCGCCCTGAATAGGTCTTGAGGTTCCAGAACGTCCGGGGACACCGTTATCAACCCTGAAGTCACCACTTCAATGGGTTGGCCTATTGTTTGCTCCGAAGATATCGGGGGTCCAATAGGGCTTCCAACCAATCCTTGTGATGATACGATTGGTATCACCTTATGGGTGTTGAGACAGATTCAATTGGAATCTGTGTGGTTTGCTGATCCGTTGTCGGTGGAGATGTTGTCACCGAAGCCGTACCTATTGAATGAGATACAGACGGGGCCGAGATTTGCTGTCGGCGAGAGCCCCTTCTTTGGTGTCTGTATTCTTCATCCTGAGTCAGTGGCCTCAGGAGATACATCTTGAGGAACACCTTCGGGCTCGATGGCCGGTGTCTCTATATCTTGAGCCGTGGCTTCGGGCTCCATTGTTTCCACCAGTGATTCCCTTTGAGAAGGTGCCAGAGCTGGATCCAAGGCTCGTACCATCTCCTCTCTGATGGAGTTATTTTGACAGTAGTCTTGGTAGGCTCAAAGAGAATTTCTAGAGGTAAAAGTAAAGATTTAAATTTCGGCTAAGTGAGGAATATCCTAAGTTGCCCTTATCATTTTCATGACCAACTAACACAAAAGCAAGAATGAAGCTACGAAGTAAAAAATAAGAGATAATCATTTGAAGTGTGACACACTCAAGAATAAAAAATATTGAGGTTCAAATTCTCACATATATGATGTGGCTTTGTGTCTAGTGAAACAAACGAGGCTCTTTGAATAAAAGAAAGTCACATGAACTTTTAGACAAAGAACTAATCATATAACTAAGAAATATTTATGTGAATAGTTCAAAATAGACAAAAATTGTCGTCATCCCCCATTTTTATTATTATTATATATATATACTACTATTTATTTTTATTAATCTTTTTTTATATATAAAAATTTCAAAGATAGAGTCACGCAAGATAATCAAGGAATATCAAGAAGCACATAGAATATCATATAGAAGTATAATATAGCATGTAAATCACATCTCAAGTAAGATCGAGATTCAACATGCCTAACTTAGCAATGAGGAACTCGAATCGTTTTTCATCCACTGCCTTAGTGAATAAGTCGGCAAGTTGAAGCTCTGTTTTAACAAAATACATATCTATAGTGCATTTTTCTACATGATCTTTTATAAAATGATAGCGAATATCTATGTGTTTCGTGCGTGAATGATGAACATGATAGCAAGTAATGGCAATAGCACTTTGAGAATCACTATAAACGGGAATGTTATTAAATTCAAACATGTAATCGCGTAGTTGTGTCTGCATCCATAGAATTTGCGAGCAACAGCTGGCAGCCGCGACGTACTCCGCCTCGGCTGTCGAGAGTGTTGTCCAATCGATAGACATAATCAGGATGATTCTCGTGTACGAACCCGTCGGGCTGAGTGACGTAGACTTCTTCTTTTAACACGCCGTTGAGAAGGGCGGTTTTAACATCCATTTGATAGACTTTGAAGTCTGCATGAGCCGCGTATGCTAGAAATAATCGAATAGCTTCAATACGTGCAACCGGAGCATACGTCTCGTCGTAGTCAATTCCTTCTTGTAAATTGTACCCCTTAGCGAAGAGTCGTGCTTTATTCCTGATAATTTCACCGTTCCCGTTCTTCTTATTTTTGAAAACCCATTTAGTTCCCATTAGGGGTGGGCGCGGGTTGGGTATTTGACGGGTTCGGGTAATTCGGGTCGGGTACCCGACTAGGGCGGGTAGTGATTTTCCTACCCGATCCCGACCCGATGTATGTCGGGTACACGTATGGTCGGGTATCGGGTATCGGGTACCCAATTTAAAATTAAATTATTTTTATTAATATTTTAATACCATTTATAATATTTATGATATTTTTATATCTTTTTTCTCTTTGAAATTTTGTAATATGAGGAGAAATTATTAATTTTATATCATCCTTAATTATTTTATGACTACTAGAAATTAATTATACTACTTTTCATAATTTTTTTAATTTTAATTCATTGTCGGGTACTCGGTCGGGTAATTCGGGTAGCATTTTGCTACCCGATACCCGACCCTATTTTTTAATGTCGGGTATCGGGTACTACCCAATACTCGATAATTTTTTGGGTACCCGACCCGATCAGGTGGTCGGGTAAAAACCCGATCGGGTTGGGTCGGGTACCCGATACCCGTTGCCCACCCCTAGTTCCAATAATTGTTTTGCCATGCGGTCTAGGAACTAATGTGCAAACTCGTAGATGCTCGAATTGGTTGAGTTCCTCTTGCATCGCGATCACCCAATCCGGGTCTTTAAGGGCTTCGGCTACCTTAATTGGTTTGTTTTGGCTTAATAAGCATGTGAATAATCCGCTTTGTGTAGACTTCTTAGTACGTACTCCACTTGAAGGATCACCGATAATTTGGTCCATAGGATGAACTCGAGACCCCTTACGTTCATGAGGAAGAACCGAAGTAGGTCCATCGTTGATTTGTAGATCGAGACATCCTGAATGGATAGGTTGATCATTTGTAATTGGAAAATTCAATTCTGAAGTTGAATTGGAATGGATTTCCGCATCGGCATTGGTAGGAGCTACATCACTAGTTGAAGATTCAGAATTTGGAGAATCTGGAACATTTGTTGGAGTCTGAGGATTGGGAGTCTCATTTGGAATATCTACCGTAGTGGGAGAAGGAGCATTGCTTGGTATACAATGAGACGAGGCATGCATTTGAGACTCGTACCGATAAAAATGTTCAAATAGAGAGTCCAAATCATCCAGGTCGGCAGGAATTGCTTCTTTTGACTTTGAGGTAGAAGTTGTCGGAAGTTGTTGACTTTGTTCCAACACGCCTATAAACTCGGGTTCTGAACTGTTTTGTTCAGAAGTCAACTCGGTCACTTCTTGAAAAGTGACGTTGAAGCTTTCGAAAATAGTGAGAGAAGACTTGATATAGATGCGGTATGCTTTAGAAGTAAATGAATATCTAACAAAGACGGCTTCAAATGCTTTAGGGTCGAACTTGCTTCGATGCTCCCGACCGTTGGCCACAAAACATTTACACCCGAATACTTTGAAGAAACACATATTAGGAATCCTTTAATTAATTATCTCATACAGCGTCTTTTCAAAGCGTTTGTGAATAATCGTCCGATTTTGCGTAAAGCACGTTGTATTCACTGCTTCAGCCCATAGAAAATGAGGGAGACCGGAATGTATTAGCATTGTTCTTGCAACTTCAACTAGAGTCCGGTTCTTCCGTTCTACGACGCCATTTTGTTGAGGCATTTTAACGGCAGAAAATTGTTAAATCCAAGTGACTGATAGTAATTGCTGAGACGATGATTCTTGAATTCAGTCCTGTTGTCAGTCCTGATTACTGGGATTTTCTTTTGCATGATATTCTGAGTTTAACAATTTTCATCGTCTCAGCATTTAACAATTTTCAGCCGCTAAAACGCCTCAACAAAATGGCGTCGTAGAACGGAAGAACCGGACTCTAGTTGAAGCTGCATGAACAATGCAAATACATTCCGGTCTCCCTCCTTTTCTATGGGTTGAAGCAGTGAGTACTGTTGGGAAAGGTACCCGGTTTGTCCCGAGACGCAACGCCCCGGGATACGGTGCGGAATAAAATTTTTTCCAGGTTCCTTCGCAGCTCGGATCGAAAACTCTAATCACGTTGACACGTAATAGGGCGGGTCATACCCGTGAGAGATTACCTTTGAAGCGAGTGGCAGCTCCTCGTCGATTGCATCGTCGGCCGCGGTCGTGTTGGGTATCGTCTAGATCGTCACGCCGACCTCGCAGTGTACCACGGTTTCAATTCTCCGAAGATGGCTAGAGAGAATTGATCCGTCGCTCGGGAGAGTGGTTTGCGTTTGTGTGTTCGTGTTTCGATTCTCGGGTCGAGAAATTTCGCGTCGATTCTCTTCCCGTGTCTTTTTTTTTTTTTAACCAGGGTCTCACCCTTATTTATAGTAGGGCAGGACGAAATTTTCAGCCCTAAACAAGGCTAAAATCTCGAAATATTTATTCCTAAATATGAGAGATATTCTTGCCAAAATATCTCTCCTAATTGAATTCAAAATTCTATTAAAGGACATACTATAAATAGAAAACTAACTAAGATATTAAAATATCTACAAATATGGTAAATAAATTTCGAAATTTATATAAAATATAAATTCGAATTTTAGTTTTAATAAATAATATTCCAAATATTTTTATTACCATTTTGTAAATTACGAAAATACCCTTTAAGGCATTTTTCGAATTTCTCGGCTTAAGGTTGAATTCCAATTCTTCCCTCAAGTCTTTCTAAGCACTTAGCCAAGACTAAGTCTTAAATTTAGTTTCATATGAAGTCCGACTTCGGTCCACTTAATCACCCCGAGGCCCAATAAGGCGTGACATAACGACTCGAGGCCCGTTAAGGCCCAAAACACAATCCCTCCTTCTCGGTACACATTGATGATCCTTTTTAAGCCCGACTCTCTAGGTTCGACTAAATCGGCAAGGGAGGAATCCAAGAGTCCGGTAGGTGCCTAGCCAATCCCGCAGTACCGGACAGATCCCGACTTGAGCACGAATTTCGAACTAGTCTTATTCCAGAACCTAACTATAGATTATAGTACTACGTACAAACCTTTCAGCTGTCCCGATCGAGTGAGAGCCATGGTATTTGTCAAACTCACTAAACTCAATACTATGATAAAATGACACGAGGCAAATTACCAAACTACCCTCCATGTCTAACATGAGTTAGTTTAATACCTTGGCCAATGATTTTGTAATTTCCCGTCGTCATTCTCATAGCATACTTGTCTCGATTACTTGCGAGACAGTGAATCTGTACTCGGCGGTCTAAGCCCGGCAATCACAAATATCCATCAAGACCGCATCTGTCCCGCTGACCCATGCAATAGCAAATCGGATCTAGCGAAGCCAGTGATAGTCAAGACTTCAAAGTCAACTCCGTCAAAGCCCCTTTCGGTCTAAGGTTCAAGCAGACTACTATAGTTTTGTCGTCGATCATTGACACTCCTTGAGTAATAAGCCATGTTTGATCGTACGACCTGCGAGTCAGTGTCCATGAAACGATTCAATCCCTTGATTCGACTCGTATCACAAGTCATGACTTCCGCTTCCAAGCGGTATATCGGCACACGATAAGTCATCTACAAATAAGCCATGATTGGTTTCCAGCACCCAACTGAAACCTAAGGCTTATGGACATTTTATGTTCGAGGTTAAGAGTCCACTGGTGCCTTCCTCTCTCGTACCCATCGAGAACAGTGACTCAACTCGACACATTTGGATTTATTCATTTATTGCTTTACCCGATGCTAAGTAAAGAACTCATATAACCAATAAACGAATAATGCCTTTATTAATACGCAAAACAATGTTTGATTACATTGACAATCGAATGATAAATAAGCTAATGCCCTATACATATCCAATCCTCGTATAGCATTCGAGGGCATATCCCTAACAATCTCCCACTTGCACTCAATGCCATGCGCTGTTGTATCTAATACTCATCTTCTCGAGATGTTTGTTCAGCACTGCCTGAGATAAAGGTTTGGTGAATGGGTCGGCCACGTTGTCCGCAGTCGCAATCTTCTGGACGGCTATGTAGCCACTCTCAACGAATCCACGTAACACGTGGTATTTTCTTTCTATGTGTTTGGATTTACTGTGAGATCTTGTTTCATTCGCTTGCGTGATTGCACCACTATTGTCGCACCACAGTGGCAGTGGTTTTTCGGCAATCGGAACCACTTGCAGTTCTTCCAAGAACTTTCTCATCCAAACTCCTTCTTTAGCTGCCTCTGAGGCGGCTACGTACTCAGCCTCGCAGGTGGAATCAGCAGTTGTGCTCTGCTTGGAACTTTTCCAAGATACTGCTCCACCGTTGAGTGTAAAGACGAAACCTGAAGTTGATTTTCGATCGTCCACTTCTGACTGGAAATCCGAATCCGTATATCCTTCCACTTCTAATTCTCTATTTCCATAGACCAGCATCATATCCTTTGTTCTTCTAAGATACTTGAGGATATTCTTGACTGCTGTCCAGTGTTCTTTACCCGGGTTGGCTTGAAATCGACTGACTACGCTCACAGCGTATGCTATGTCCGGTCGCGTGCAAAGCATCGCGTACATCAAGCTACCCACTGCGGATGCATAGGGGATTCCATTCATCTCTTTTCTATCTGCCTCACTTTGAGGACACATAGCTTTGGAGAGATGTATCAAATTGTCCGTGTTATATCGTTTCAGGACCTTTTCTAAGTTTAGGGCTTGGGAGAGCCCTAACATCTTATTCGTTCTATCCCTATAGACACGAATTCCTAGGATGTAGGTCGCTTCTCCCAAGTCTTTCATGGAGAATTCGGTCGAAAGCCATTCTTTCACCATCGAGAGCATCCTAATATCGTTTCCTATCAAAAGGATGTCATCGACGTAAAATACGAGGAGCGATATCTTGCTCCCACTGCTTTTTCTGTAGACGCATGGTTCACCTTCGTTCTTTATGAATCTGTAGCTCTTAACTACTTCATCCAACCGAAGATTCCAGCTCCTAGAGGCTTGTTTAAGTCCGTAAATTGACTTATTCAATTTGCATACTTTATGAGCATCCTTTTGTGATGTAAAACCCTTTGGCTGTTCCATATATATTTCCTCCTTGAGGTATCCATTTAGGAATGCGGTTTTCACATCCATCTGCCAGATCTCATAATCGTTATACGCTGCTATCGCAAGTAATATCCGAATGGACTTCATCATCGCAACGGGCGAAAAGGTTTCCTCATAGTCAATTTCTTCTTTTTGACTATAACCTTTCGCTACAAGCCTAGCTTTGTATGTATCCACCAGTCCGTCTGATCCAATCTTTTTCTTGAAGATCCACTTACACCCAATGGGTCTAAAACCATCGGGGAGATCAACAAGTGTCCAGACCTGATTTTCGTGCATTGAATCCATTTCGACTTGCATAGCTTCAAGCCATCTTACAGAGTCTATATCCGTCATTGCCTGGTCATAGGTAGCGGGGTCGTCCCCGACGTTACCCCCCGTCGCAGCATCCCCGTGCTCGACGTGTACCATTCCATATCTCTCAGGATGGCGAGATACTCTACCAGACCTGCGCAACTCTGATTGCGTCTTGGACTGCTCTACGGTGTCTTCTAACACTGGAGTTTGTGAAATCGTTTCTGTCGTTTCTCCAAGAGCTACTTCACGACCCACTCCACCTTCTCGAACAACTTTCTTTGAGAAAGTGAGCCTGAAGGGCTACAACGATTTTCTGATCGTCGTGGAAGTAAAATTGGTATCCCATGGAATCCTCATGATAACCGACAAAACGTCCTTTCACAGCTCTCGATTCTAATTTTTCTGTCTTGAGCTTTTTCACAAAAGCGGGGCAACCCCATATTCTTATGTGGTTCAAGCTCGGCTTTCTACCAGTCCATATTTCATAAGGGATCTGGTCGACAGAACTAGAAGGGATTCAGTTTAAAACGTGCGTTGCGGTTAATAACGCATGACCCCACAGCGACAGTGGCAGGTCTGTGTAACTTAGCATTGATCGAACCTTGTCCAACAGCGTTCGATTTCTGCATTCGGACACACCATTTAATTGTGGTGTTCCCGGCGGTGTCATCTGTGAAATGATCCCGTTCTCTTTCAAGAACTCGTCAAACTCAAGACTCATGTACTCGCCACCTCGATCAGATCGAATGGCCTTTATATGATTCCAGTTTGTTTTTCTACTAAAGCCTTATATTCCTTGAACTTATCAAGGGCTTCAGACTTGTATCTCATAAGATATACCTTCCCAAATCTTGAATGATCGTCGGTGAAGGTAATAAAGTAGTCGAAATTACCTCGAGCCGCTTCCCCGAATGGCCCACAAACGTCTGTATGAATCAAAGTGAGAAGTTCTGTGGCTTTTTGGAATGTCCCGGTAAAGGGAGACTTAGTCATCGTTCCAAGGATACACGATTCGCAAGTCGGATAAGGGTCCGAACCCAACGGCTTAATCATGCCATTTTTCTCCAACTCACGAATTTTTTGATCTCCTGCATGACCAAGTCGAAGATGCCACAATTGTCTCATATTGGTCTCTAATTTTCGTTTGTTGGTAATTGTGTTCACAGATTCAGTTTTATCTTTGACATTTAGATAATATAATCCGTTAAGTAAAGTTGCACTTCCGACGCATTTATTTCCAAAATAAATATCGCAAATATTATTACTAAAGTGGAACTCATATCCGTTTCCGCTCAAAACGGGAATAGAAATAATATTCTTAAGCCCTCTGGGCAATACTAAACAATCAGAAAGCAATAACTTATGTCTACTAGATAAAACAAGAGTTCTTGATCCAATGTGGGTCGCCGGCACACTATGTCCGCTTCCTACGTTGATCATGACCTCTCGATCCGCCAACCTCCTACTTCGTTCCAGACCCTGGTTTGAAACACAAATGTGAGCGCTAGCTCCTGAGTCTAGGATCCATGAAGTGGAGTACACAGTCATAGAACAATTAGTTTCTAAAACATAAAGTTCTTTACCTGAGGCGGCTAGCTTCGGGCAATCGCGCTTCCAATGGCCGAGCTCATTGCAGTGAAGGCATTTGTCCGTGGGCTTGGCGCCTTTAGACACGTTTTTCTTGGCCTTGCCTTTTGAAACTCCTCCCTTGGGCTTAATGGGCTTGTCCGACTTTTTCTTTCTAATCGACTTCCGAGTCTTATAAGTCGCAACAAGAGCCACTTCCTTTCCCTTTATCTTTTTCATCTGAGTTTGGGCCGTTGACAACTGGTTCATCAACTCAGTTAATGTCATCTCGACCCTATTCAGATTATAATTCACAATGAAGGGATTAAAGGAAGCCGGCAGTGACTGGAGCACGAGATCGTTTTGGAGCTCATTGTCCATGAGGAAGTCGAGTGCATCGAGTCTCTCGATCAAACCGATCATTTTCAGCACATGTTCTCTAACGTCGCTGCCCTCATCCATTTTGCAATGAAACAGTTGCTCTGTCAAAGAGTAGCGAGCACTCTGGAGTGTTCACCAAAGAGCTCCTTCAAATGAAGCAAAATGGCGCCCACTTCCATTTCCGAGTGGCTTCGCTGCAACTCATTGCTCATGGATAGGAGTATATAGCCCTTGACCTTTGGCTCGTCTATTTGCCACTTGACATACGCAGCCCGGTCGTCGTCACTCGCATCAGTCCCTGGGACTTGCGGTGTAGGGGAATCGAGGACATAAGTCAAAGACTCCATACCTAGAACTATCCTGAGGTTACGGAGCCAGTCCACGTAGTTTGGTCCTACCAAACGGTTCTTTTCAAGCAGCATGTTTAAAAGATTCGTCATAGTAACTAGAAAGAAAATAACTCTGCAGAAGATAAAGATCACATAGTTAGGTTTATTCTATCATTCATCAAGCGCAAACACGGACTTTTCGTTTCGCTTGACTCCCACTATTTTTCTCGAAAATTCTATTCTCCCGATTTAAGAATTTCGGAAACTTCGTTGAGTAGTTCATAGTGGAGTTGAGGTCCCCGACTCGATTAGACATGCCTCAGCCTTTAACGCAATATTTGGCCTGCCTAATCGATCGAAGTCGAGTTTCACTCGAACCCATCCTATGAGTATTTCAACTATCTTTGTCTCAGTCAGTGACCCTCACGGCTAACCCTGCATTTTGGGTATAATGTCTAAGTGCAACCTAATCAACTTATGCTCTAACCGCACATTTGAATTCCGCCTTGCTGCCTTACGCTTCGTGGGGCGGAATATGCTATGGTGAGCGTCGTCAAACGAACCCGAAACGCTAATGTTAGGGCTTGATGTACGGCGCCAACTTACTCGGAACAAACCGTACAAACTCCCTAACACCAGACATCTCAAGCATGATAGAAGACAGGAACCCAATTCCTTTTCTCACTTAGTATTTATCAAACGGGAGAAAAAACCTTTTTCACATAAGAGCACATAAAGCATGCATATCATTTCACAAATCGACACGCACGTAAGTAGTAAATAAACCCTAGGAAAATAAACTACAAGGCAACACGAACGGGTTATTTATATTCTAGCCCTATTACGTGAATTATGTGTATGTGGCTTCAAAAAATCATCGGTTCTCCGTATGGGCTTTGAAGTCGACAATCGCCCTTCATCATTCGAACGGCCTCCAAGTCGTCGATCGTCCACCAAGTCACCTTCTCCCGGGGAGTCGTCAACCGTCGAACAGCTTCGTGTATTCTAAACTAAGCCTAATCTAATAAAGACTTTGAAGTACAACACGGGGGGATCATCAGTCCCAAACAACCCGTAAAAGACAAATACAACCCGGAGGGATGAGGCCCTTAACAAATAACTCGAAAAACCAAATAGAAATCCTAAACCCGTAACTGTGCCTTAAATCATAATCATAACGAACACGTTGACAATTTCATGAATTCTAACCGAAACCGACAATTTTGGGCCTTAAATGGGCCAGGCCCGATAAAAAGGCCCGTTAGGGTTTTTGGGCGAAAAACCCTAGGCGGCCGTCGTGTCCCGAAGGCTGCAGTTTCGTGCGGGTACGCGGCTGTCCACGCGGTTGCACGGCTGTCCGCGCGCCGCTGGCGCTGCCGTCAGAGGTGGCACCACCATCGGACGGCGGTGTGCCGCTGCCCGCGCGGTGGTTCGGGTCTTCGTTGCCCGAACCCGCGGCAGCGGATACGCCGTCGCACGGCGCGGTTGCACGTGCGGCTGTGCGGCTGTCTGCGTGTCGCACCGTCTCGGCGGTTGTGCCTTCGACCCCGTCGAGCAGTATGGTGGTCATGGGTTGGCAAGCGACGCATCGAGCAGCCCCACGCACCTAGTGCGTTGGCTTCTCGATCGTCTCCCACGAGCCTCGTTTCGATTTAATCATGTTATAATTCCGATCACGAACCCTGGCTCTGATACCACTGTTGGGAAAGGTACCCGGTTTGTAACCGAGACGCAACGCCCCGGGATACGGTGCGGAATAAAATTTTTTCCGGGTTCCTTCGCAGCTCGGATCGAAAACTCTAATCACGTTGACACGTAATAGGGCGGGTCATACCCGTGAGAGATTACCTTTGAAGCGAGTGGCAGCTCCTCGTCGATTGCGTCGTCGGCCGCGGTCGTGTTGGGTATCGTCTAGATCGTCACGCCGACCTCGCAGTGTACCACGGTTTCGATTCTCCGAAGATGGCTAGAGAGAATTGATCCGTCGCTCGGGAGAGTGGTTTGCGTTTGTGTGTTCGTGTTTCGATTCTCGGGTCGAGAAATTTCGCGTCGATTCTCTTCCCGTGTCTTTTTTTTTTACAAGGGTCTCACCCTTATTTATAGTAGGGGAGGACGAAATTTTCAGCCCTAAACAAGGCTAAAATCTCGAAATATTTGTTCCTAAATATGAGAGATATTCTTGCCAAAATATCTCTCCTAATTGAATTCAAAATTCTATTAAAGGAACATACTATAAATAGAAAACTAACTAAGATATTAAAATATCTTCAAATATGGTAAATAAATTTCGAAATTTATATAAAATATAAATTCGAATTTTTTTTAATAAATAATTCCAAATATTTTTATTACCATATTTGTAAATTACGAAAATACCCTTTAAGGCATTTTTCGAATTTCTCGGCTTAGGGTTGAATTCCAATTCTTCCCTCAAGTCTTTCTAAGCACTTAGCCAAGCCTAAGTCTTAAAGTTAGTTTCATATGAAGTCCGACTTCGGTCCACTTAATGACCCCGAGGCCCAATAAGGCGTGGCATAACGACCCGAGGCCCGTTAAGGCCCAAAACACAATCTCTCCTTCTCGGTACACATTGATGATCCTTTTTAAGCCCGACTCTCTAGGTTCGACTCAATCGGCAAGGGAGGAATCCAAGAGTCCGGTAGGTGCCTAGCCAATCCCGCAGTACCGGACAGATCCCGACTTGAGCACGAATTTCGAACTAGTCTTATTCCAGAACCTAACTATAGATTATAGTACTACGTACAAACCCTTCAGCTGTGTCCCGATCGAGTGAGAGCCATGGTATTTGTCAAACTCACTAAACTCGATACTATGATAAAATGACACGAGGCAAATTACCAAACTACCCTCCATGTCTAACATGAGTTAGTTTAATACCTTGGCCAAGGATTTTGTAATTTCCCGTCGTCATTCTCATAGGACACTTGTCTCGATTACTTACGAGACTGTGAATCCGTACTCGGCGGTCTAAGCCCAGCAATCACAAATATCCATCAAGACCGCATCTGTCCCGCTGACCCATGCAATAGCAAATCGGATCTAGCGAAACCAGTGATAGTCAAGACTTCAAAGTCAACTCCGTCAAAGCCCCTTTCGGTCTAAGGTTCAAGCAGACTACTATAGTTTTATCGTCGATCATTGACACTCCTTGAGTAATAAGCCATGTTTAATCGTACGACCTGCGAGTCAGTGTCCATGAAACGATTCAATCCCTTGATTCGACTCGTATCACAAGTCATGACTTCCGCTTCCAAGCGGTATATCGGCACACGATAAGTCATCTACAAATAAGCCATGATTGGTTTTCCAGCACCCAACTGAAACCTAAGGCATATGGACATTTTATGTTCGAGGTTAAGAGTCCACTGGTGCCTTCCTCTCTCGTACCCATCGAGAACAGTGACTCAACTCGACACATTAGGATTTATTCATTTATTGCTTTACCTGATGCTAAGTAAAGAACTCATATAACCAATAAACGAATAATGTCTTTATTAATACGCAAAACAATGTTTGATTACATTGACAATCGAATGATAAATAAGCTAATGCCCTATACATATCCAATCCTCGTATAGCATTCGAGGGCATATCCCTATACAACGTGCTTTACGCAAAATCGGACGATTATTCACAAACGCTTTGAAAAGATGCCGTATGAGATAATAAATCAAAGGATTCCAAATATCTCTTTCTTTAAAGTCTTCGGGTGCAAATGCTTTGTGGCCAACGGTCGGGAGTATCGAAGCAAGTTCGACCCCAAAGTATTTGAAGTTCTCTTTGTTTAATATTCATCCACTTCCAAAGCATACCGAGTCTATATCAAGTCTTCTCATACTATTTTCGAAAGCTACAACGACACTTTCCAAGATGTGACCGAATTGGCTTCTGAACAAAACAGTTCAGAACCTGGGCCTATAGGCGTGTTGGCCCAAAGTCAACAACTTTCGACAACTACTACCTCAGAGTCAAATGAAGCAATTCCCGCCCATTTGGAAGATTTGGATTTTCTATTTGAACATTTTTATCGAAAAAAGTCTCAAATGCCTACTTCGTCTCATTCTATACAAAGCAGCGCTCCTTCTCCATCTACGGTAGAAATTACAATTGAGACTCCCAATCCTCAGACTCCAACAAATGTTCCAGATTCTCCAAATTCCGAATTTTCAACGAGTGTTGCAGTTCCTACCAATGTCGATGCGGAAATTGCTTCCAATTCAACTTCAGAATTGAATTTCCCAATTACGAATGATCAGCCTAACAATTCAAGAGGTTTCGACCTACAAATCAACGATGGATCTACTTCGGTTCTTCTTCATGAATGTAAGTGGACTCGAGATCATCCTATCGACCAAATAATTGGTTCTCCTTCAAGTGGAGTACGCACTAGGACGTCTACACAAAGTGGATTATTCACGTGCTTCCTAAGCCAAAACGAACCAATTAAGGTAGCCGAATCCCTTAAAGACACAGATTGGGTGATCGCAATGCAAGATGAACTCAACCAATTCGATCGTGTCCGAGTTTGGACACTACTTCCTAGACAGCATGGCAAAATAATTACATGGACTAAATGGGTTTTCAAAAATAAGAAGAACGAGAACAGTGAAATCATCAGGAATAAAGCACGACTCGTAGCCAAGAGGTACAATCAACAAGAAGGTATTGACTACGACGAGACGTATGCTCCGGTTGCACGTATTAAAGCTATTCGATTATTTCTAGCATACGCGGCTCATAAAGACTTCAAAGTCTATAAAATGGATGTCAAAACCGCCTTTCTCAACGGCGTGTTAAAAGAAGAAGTCTACGTCGCTCAATCCGAAGGGTTTATACACGAAAATCATCCTGATTATGTCTATCGATTGGATAAAGCTCTCTACGGACTAAAACATGCCCCTCGTGCTTGGTATGATGTTCTGAGCGAATTTCTAATCAAGTCCTACTTCATAAGAGGAACAATCGATACGACACTCTTCATCAAAAAGCAAGGCAATGACTTGATGATCGTTCAAGTTTACGTTGATGACATCATCTTCGGCTCGACAAATGAACGACTCTGTCAGAAATTTGGTAATCTAATGAAGACCAAATTCGAGATGAGCTTAATAGGAGAACTCCAATTCTTTCTTGGATTACAAGTCAAGCAACTCGAGGATGGAATATTCATCAGTCAAACCAAGTATATCCGAGATATTCTGAAGAAATTTAATCAAGACAAGAGCACATCTATGAATACTCCCATATAACCAAACTGCAAATTGGATGTTGATCCATCTGGAAAGGCAGTCAACATTCACAACCTATCGGAGTATTATCAAATCTTTTCTCTACTTGACGTTAAGCCGACCCGACATCATGTTCGCCACTTGCCTCTGTGCTCGTTTTCAAGCTGACTCGAAGGAGTCCCACATGCATGCAGTAAAGAGAATTATACGCTATCTCAAAGGAACTCCAAACTTAGGGCTATGGTATCATAAAGATACTGATTACTAGATTAATTGGCTATGCTGACGCTGATTATGCATGTTGTCGAATGGACAGAAAGAGCACGTCTGGCGGAGCACAATTTCTAGGCGATAAGTTGGTCTGCTGGTCCTCAAAGAAGCAGAATTGAGTGTCAACTTCGACGGCCGAGGCGGAGTATGTCGCGACTGCCAGCTGTTGCTCGCAAGTTCTATGAATGCGAACGCAACTACGCGACTACGGATTTGAATTTAATAACATTCCCATTTATAGTGATTCTCAAAGTGCTACTGCCATTACTTGCAATCATGTTCATCATTCACGCACGAAACACATAGATATTCGATATCATTTTATAAAAGATCATGTCGAAAAAGGCATAATAGATTTTGTTAAAACGGAGCTTCAACTTGCCGACTTATTCACTAAGGCATTGGATCAAAAACGATTCCAATTCCTTATTGCTAAGTTAGGCATGTTGAATCTCAATCATACTTGAAATCTCAATCATTCCTTATTGCCGATCAAGTTCCACACCACACACGACCTTCAATTTTCCGTAGAGAACATGCAAGGCTTCCCGCTTAATGACTTCCCAAAGAATTACATATTCATGAAGCCAGGTCTCGCCATCACATATCGGAATCCAATTATTGGAAAGACGAGAGCGATGATTAAGTCTGAAGTTCACAAATTCTATGACGGGATGTTGAAGCTTGTGAGGAAGAACATCGAGAAGAGGTTGGCAGAGATCACTGAAGAAACGATCTTCGAGGATCTTGGTGAAGAAGAGGCCCCGCTCCTAAATGAGCTTATGGATGCTATAAATGAAAGACTGGAGCTGAGGAATGTTGTCCGGCACTACGAGACAATATTAGAATTAAGAAGATCGTTCTACGCCCGACAAGGATAAACAGAGCTGAAAATAGCACAAGCACAAAGGTGGAGATTGAAGAAATATAGAAGTTGTGCATTGTTAATTAGTTATCCTTGTTATTAGGAGCGTACCTCGTATTTTTGTTAATGTAGGACTAGCTTGTAAATATACCATGTATAGAGGTATATATACCATGTACACAACAAAAATCAATACATAAGTTTTTCTGAAAAATTGCAAAGTATTGAATTCACATTATAGAGAGAGAAAGACAATCGAAAACTTCCACACTCTAATCGTTCCTCTCTCCCGATAATCAAACTCGATATTCGACCGAAGGTAATTCTCGAGATTTCTTATTCGAATATCTAAAATGCTTAGATTGATTGTTAGTTGATAATATAGGACCTAACAGCGCTTTTATTGGAGATTTCTAATCTAAAAAATTCATCAGTTATAAAATCTTGTCCTAGTTTTATTTTGAAAGAAAAATCATTAATTAAGAACAATATCAAATTTAAGAAAACACCTCCCATTACATGACAAAATATTTCAAAAGAAGAAAAATTTTCTTTAAAAAGCATAAAGGGATGAAAATAGTCATTAAATGCTTCAAAGACAAAAAAGATTTTTACTAATTCTTTTTCTACTCCAATCACAGGTAGAGTAGTAAAAGTGTTGAAGCATGCAAATGAGAGAGTGGCTAGCATAGAACTTAAGAAGAAAAATGATAGAAATGACTTATTTTCTAAAGTTTCTTCTATATCAAAGACTAAAGACACTCGTAAGAAGACAACCGTTTCTAATTTTCATGTTGTTGCTTCAACTTATGCTTTAACGTATATTAATTTTGAAAGCACAAATTTTGAAATCGGCTCTACTTAAATTAAATAAAAACCAAAACCACGTAAAAGGAAAATGAAGTCGAAGGCGAAGTTTCCCCCTTACGTCGGTGATTCACGGTGCTGATCTCCCACCTAATGGAAGTACATCCGGAGATCCCACGTCTACCACCCGTTGGAGGTTATATACCGCCGAGGCTGCGGTTCTTCCAAAACCCAAAGGCATCCGATCTGGCACTCCAACCGATGCTGATACCACTTGAGTTGTTAAGCCTAGCTGATCCCACCGACGAGGCCTACAAAGACTATTGCCAAAACAACTCCATCACGGAGGCAATGGTACGGTCCGTCGATCAGGCTCCGCTGCCTTCCCGACGGAAATCCCTAGTGGAGACATACGAGCCCGAAGCCGCGGCTCAGGAGACAGAAACACCGACTATTGAGCCCGAAGGTGTCCCTCAACAATCAACACCTCATGCCGAATCTTCTGAGGCCACTGAGGAATGCAGACTACAACGAAGGGGTTCACACAGACAACAAATCTATGCCCCTTCTGCATCTCCGTCTACACCAATGGCTTCAATGAAATCTCCTCCACCATCATTGGTACAGACGACCACACAGGTTCACATTGAACTTGTTCCAAAATCCATAGAGATGATACATTCAATATCATCTCAAGAATTGGATGGAAGCCCCGTTGGACCCCCGACATCTTCGGAGCCAACAACGAGCCAACCCACTGAAGTGGTGACTTCTGGGTTGTTAACAGATGTCCTTGGACGTTCCGGCATCACAAGTCCTCTCCCAGGCGACACATCGGGGATCTTCTCCGATGTTGTGACAGTGGAGCGCCTCCCAGGCCCCACTCCGGCGGCACCGATTCTCGTGATGGAGCAGCGATTACAAGAAGCCCTTTCCACAGCCATCAACTCTCTTGAAGACCGGCCGATGGAAAGGATGCTACATGCCATTGAGACTTCGCGACGGGATAATGAGAAAGCACCAGTCTCAGAAGCATCTCCGTCCGAAACCCAAACCCCACCCTTATCCTCACCACCACTAGCCACCACGATACAGACCCCCATAAGACCCATCTTAACCACTCCAACCCAATCACCTTCCCTCATCAACCCATACACCATCCCTATAACCCAACTTCACGATATTCTTATCTCTCGCCTACTAGTTCTTGAGACTAGGACCCCTGCTGAGGAGAGTCTCTACCAAAAACTATTAGATGAACCCGAGCCGCCCGCCCAAAGACGTTGACGTGAAGAAAGCTCCCGCACGAAGCGAAGACATGACGATCCCGATGATCCGGACCGTTAGAGGGGGAGAAACAGCAAAGGACCACAAGAAGTGGCCGTGGTCAGAGTCGACTCCCCTCCTCGCTTAACAAACGGGACTGTCAGAATCGAGACGCCTTGGGAGAACGTATGGATTGAAGTTCCGTTTATTGAAGACATAAGGAAGTAGATTTGGAGGGCTCCAAATCGCATCAAGAAGCTAGATGAGTTAAATTTACGGGGCATCTCCCACTGGGAAGAAAGAAAGAAGATGCAACACATCTTCATGCTGACCTACCTAGGTTCGGATTGAAGTGGCATCCCAACGGATCGTTTAGAAGAAATTTCAAGGATAAGCCACCAATCCTCCAACTCGTGGGCGTATCGCACACGATTGGAGGCTTTCCAATCCCGATCCACCACATCGAGCTAGCAGACAACGACCACACTCGAGAGGAGATAGACGAAAGCTATATGACGCTTCTTCCACCAGACGAAGTGTATCGTCTGTTCCAGATGGACAAGAGAAAATACCAGTTACATCAAGAAGAAAGGACTCGAGGGGTTGAAGAGATTCATGGTGCGGCAGATCAAGTTCCACAACGCACACGACCTTCAAAATGCCGTAGAAAACAATATGAAGAAGGTGAACATGAAGTCTCTACTCATGAAAGGCTTCCCGCTCACCCAGAGAATTACATCTTCAAGAAGCCAGGCCTCTCCATCACATCTAGAATCCAATAATTCGAAAGACGAGAGCCATGATGAAATCTAAAGTTCACAAATTCTGTGACGGGATGTTGAAGCTCGTGAGGAAGAATATCGAGAAGAGGTTGGCGGAGATCATTGAAGAAACGATCTTCGAGGACCTTGGAGAAGAAGAGGCACCGCTCCTAAATGAGCTTCTGGATGCTATAAACGAAAGACTGGAGCTGAGGAATGATGTCCGACACTACGAGACGGCATTGGGATTGAGTAGATCGTTCTACGCCCGATAAGGATAAATGAAGCTAAAGAGAAAACAAGCACAAAGGGGGAGATTGAAGAAACATAGAATTTGTGCTTTGTTAATTAGTTATCCTTGTAATTAGGGGCGTAGCTCGTATTTTTGTTAGTGTATGACTAGTTTTTAAATATACCATGTACACAAAAAAAAATCAATAGACGCGAATTTCAGAAAATTCACAAAGTATTGAATTGACATTCTAGAGAGAGAAATACAATCGAAAACTTCTACTCTCTAATCGTTTCTCTCTCCCGATCATCAAAGTCAATATTCGACTGAAGGTAATTCTCGATATTTCTTATTCGAATATCTAGAATTCATGCTTAGATTGATTGTTAGTTGATTAAATAAGACCTAACAGACAATGCGACTGAATTAAAGAATTAGCACCTCAATACATTCTATCAGGCTCTTGGCATATGTCAACAATTTCAGCTGCTAAGAAGCCTCAACAAAATGGCATCGTAGAACGAACAATCGGACTCTAGTTGAAGCTGCACGGACTATGCTTATACATTCCGGACTCGCTCACTTTATATGGGCTGAAGCAGTGAGTACAACTTGCTTTACGCAAAATCGGACGATTATTCACAAGTGGTTTGAGAAGACGTCGTACGATTATTAAAATGATTCGGCCGCAAGTGCTTTGTGGCGAAAGATCGAGAGCATCGAAGCAAGCTCGATCCCAAAGCATTTGAAGCCATATTTATTGGATATTCTTCAACATCTAAAGCATACCGAGTTTATACCAAGTCTTCTGACATAATAATGGAAAGTTAAAGTCACTTTTCAAGAACTGGCAAACTTGGTTTCTGAATATGACAGTTCAGAACCCAGGCTTATGGGCGTGTTGGCACAAAGTCAACAAATTTCGACAACGTCTTCCTCAACGTCAGGAGAAGCTATTTCCACTGATTTGGAGGACTTGGACTCTCTCTTTGAACATTGTTATCGAAACGAGTCTCAATATCATGTTTCATCACAATCTATACCAAGAAGCGCACCTTCCCCTTCTATGGTCGAACTCCCAAATGAGATTCCCAACCACCAAGGTCCAACCGATGTACTAGACTCTAAGGATTCTCAATCACTAACCAGTGTTGCAGCTCCTACGGATGCATATGAGGAAATTTCATCAATGTCAACATTATAAATAGATTTCCCTCCTACGGATACCCAGCCTCTCAATTCTGGATGTCTCAAACTAATTATCGACAATGGTTCTGAATCCGCTCTGCCTCATGAGCACTAGTGGACACGAGCTCATCCAATCGATCAAATAATTGGTGATCCTTCGAGCAGAGTACGCGCTAGGACATCTTCACAAAGCAAACTTTCACGTGTTTTTTAAGCCAAAACGAACCAATCAAGGTAGATGAAACCCTTAAAGACACGTATTGGGTGATCGCGATGCAAGACAAACTCAAACAATTCGAGCGTCTACAAGTTTGGAGCCTAGTTCCTCGACTACATAGCAAGACAATTATAAGAACCAAATGAGTCTTCAAGAGTAAAACGAACGAAAACGGTGAAAATATCAAGAACAAAGCGCAACTTGTAGCCAAAGGGTACAACCAACATGAAGGCATTGACTACGACGAGACGTATGCTCCTGTTGCTCGAATAGAAGCTATTCGACTCTTTTTGGCATACGCGACTCATAAAGACTTCAAGGTCTATCAGATGGATGTAAAAACCGCCTTTCTCAACGGCGTGTTAAAGGAGGAAATCTATGTCCCACAACCCGAAGGTTCGTGAACGAAGGCCACCCTGATCATGTCTATCGATTGGACAAAGCTCTGTACGGACTAAAACAAGCCCCTCGAGCTTGGTATGATGTCCTGAGCGAATTTCTAGTAAAGTGAGACTTTATATGAGGAACAATTGATACGACATTGTTCATAAAAAGCAAGGCAAGGATTTGATGGTCGTCCAAGTCTACGTCGACGACATCATTTTCGGCTCGACAAATCAATTACTCTATCAGAAATTTGGTGATATGATGAAGACCAAATTCGAGATGAGCTTAATGGGCGAACTTTAATTCTTCATTGGACTACAAGTCAAGCAGCTCGAAGATGGAATTTTCATCAGTCAAACCAAGTATATAAGAGATTCTGCAGAGATTTAATCAAGACAAAAGCACATCTATGAGTACTCTCATGTCAACAAGCTGTAAATTGGATGTTCATCCTTCTGGCAAGGCAATCAACATCACGACTTATCGGAGTACCGTCGACCGTCTTCTCTCCCAGACGTCAAGCCGACCCTACATAATATTCGCCACTTGCCTCTACGCTTAGTTTCATGCTGAACCGAAGGAGTCTCACATGCATGCAGTCAAGCGAATCCTACGCTATCTCAAAGGGACTCCCACCTTAGGGTTATGATATCCAAAAGGCACAGATTTTAAGTTAATTGGCTATACTGACACTGACTACGCATTCGAATGGACATGAAAAGAACGTTCGGCGGAGCACAATTCTTGGGCGATAAGTTGATCTACTGGTCCTCAATGAAGCAAAATTGTGTATCGGCTTCGACGGTCTAGGCGGAGTACGTCGCGGCTGCCAATTACTTTTCACAAGTTCTGTGGATGCGGATGCAACTGCACAACTATGGGTTTGAATTCAATAAGATTTCCGTTTACAGTGATTCTCAAAGTGCTATTGCTATTACTTGCAATCCTCTTCATCAGTCACGCACGAAACACATATATTCACTATCATTTTATAAAAGATCATGTAGAAAAAGGCATTATTGATATGTATTTTATTAACACGAAGTTTCAACTTGCCGACTTATTCACTAAGGCATTTGGATGAAAAACGATTCTAATTCCTTATCACTAAGTTAGGCATGTTGAATCTCAATCTTGCTTGGAATATGCTTCACATACTCTATTATGTTTTTGTGTGGTATTCTATGTGCTTCTTGATACTCTTTGTTATATCTTGCGTGATTTTATTTTGTTTCAATATCGCATTTAGTTCTAATTTAAAAAAAAACAACGCATAACGGGGAATGACGATGACTTTGTTGATTTTGATTTACTCACAAGAACATTTATGTGATACATGCTTGGTTTTTTGCTTAAAATTTAAGTCACATTATTTTGTCTAAAGAGCTTAGTATGTTTCACTAGACACAAAGCCACATCATATATGTGAGAATTTGAGCCTCAATATTCCTTCAAAGGATTTATCATTGAGTGTGTTACACTTCAAATGCTTGTCTTTTGATTTGTGCTTCATGGCCTCATTCTCGCTTTGTGTTAGTTCGCCATGAATCTGATAAGGGCAATTAGGATATTCCTCACTCGGCCAAATTATAATATATAATCCTTTACCATTTCCTTTAGTAATCCCCTTTGAGCCTACTCCAATATCTTTTTTCACTTGAAACCTAATCAGGCCTTCAACCTTATTCGATAAGTTTCGTGGGCTGCTCAAATAAGAAAAGGAGGTGGAAGACGCACACGAGGAATGCTCAACGCACAAACAATCAGTACCATAAGAATATGTAGTTCTCGTTTCTTGTAACAGAGGAGCATGGATCTTGCTGTGAACTTCTCCTTCGATAAACTCGTATACTCGTCAAAACGGCTAGAAGAGGAGCACCTCGAAGTGAACTTCTCCAACAATAATCTCGGTCTTATATCGAGACAACGAGAAGATGAGCACTGCCTTGGGTTCAAATTCCATAACTGTGAACTTCTCCAAAGATAATCTTTAAATCCTTCAAGAGGAGCTCGATATCGGCCTGAGAAATACATAAGAAGATCTAATCTCTCAGCCTCGTAAAGAAGAGGAGCTTCAGCTTAAGCAACTGCAGAAGAAAAGAAAAGTAAAAGGAAGATAAATGAATGTAAAGGGCTGTTATGTCATCGTGTATCAACTACCGATCGATCTAAGGATGAATTCTAGATCATCGAATGATAAATCTTACAAAATACCTTCGGTCGAATATCTTCTTTGAAGATCTTGAGAGAGAGTGTTTCTCGGTTGCTATTCTCTCTCTTACAATGTGAATTCAATGCTTGTATTTTTCCGAAAATGAACTTGTGTATTAATTTCGATAGTGTACATTGTATTTATACCTATTTACATGGTATATTTACTATTTACTCCTACACTATCAAAACTACTAATTACGCCCCTAATTACAAGGATAAAAAAATAACAAAGCACATTTTTAAAGTCTCTTCAATCTCCCCCTTTCTGCTTATCTTCGTTTCAACTCCATTTATCCTTGTCGGGCGTAGAATGTTTTCCGTGATCCCAATGTTGTCTCGTAACGTCGAACAACATTCCTCAGCTCCAACCTCTCATTAATCGCATCCAGAAGCTCATTTAAGAGTGGGGCCTCTTCTTCACCAAGATCCTCGAAGATCGTGTCTTCAGTGATCTCTCCCAATCTTTTCTGAATGTTCTTGCTCACTAGCTTCAACGTCCCATAACAAAACTTGTGGATTTCTGACTTCATCATATCTCTCTTCTTTCCAATGATTGGATTCCGATAAGTTATGGCGAGGCCAGGTTTCTTGAATATGTAGTTATCTAGAAAGTCGTTGAGTGGGAAGCCCTTCATGAGTGGAGACTCCATGTTGACCTTCTTCATATTGTTCTCTATAGCAATTTGAAGCTTGTGTGCGGTGGATAGTTCATCTGCCACACCATGAATCTCTTCAATCCCTCGAGTCATTCTGTCTTGATATATCCGGAGTGCATCTGATATTTTCTTTTGTACATTTTATATAGATGGTAGACCTCATCCATGAAAGGAAGGGGAGATAGCTCTCATATATCTCTTCTCGAGTGCGGTTGTTGTCCGCTCGCTCAATGTGGTAGATTGGGGTCGGGAAGCTTCCAATCGAATGTGAAACCCCCACGAGATGGAGGATCGGTGCCTTGTCCCTGAAGTTTTAATTCAGTTGATCCGTTGGGATGCCACTTCGATCTGGACCAATATAGTTGAGCATGAATATGTGCTCTATTTTCTTCCTATCTTCCCAATGTGAGATACCCCGTAAGTTTAGTTCGTTGAGCTGCTTTATCCGGTTATGAGCCCTCCATGTCTGCTTTCTAATATCTTCAATAAACGGGACTTCAATCCTGATTTTCTCCCACGGCATCTCGACTTTGAACGCTTTTGATAAGCGGGGACGAGAGTCGACTCTGTGCCTGATCCATTCTGGTAATTCTAGGAGAGCAGAATTGTAGTTCTCGCCTTCTTGAAGTTCTTCATCTTCAAGCAACACCAAGTCCAGGGAAGCTTTTTGTAAGAAATATCTTACGTTGGAGAGTCGAACTTGAGCAGCAGATTCCTCTGGTTCCCATTGCGTCATCCATTTCTCGTTTAAGATATAATCGTCTACGATCAGATGTGGATCGACTGCTTCAGGTTGGGCTTGGAGGAGGTCAGAGGTAGGGATTGGATTTGGATTTGTAGGAGACGGAGGTAATGTGTGGGAGATGTCGTTGTTTGTTGGCGGGTTGTAGGTTGTGTGGTTGGTGGGTTTGAGGATGATCCGCCAGCTTCTTGAGTCTTCGTTGTTTGCTCTCGACTCAAACCACGGCCGCTTCATGTGGTTCGTTGCCTTTTCACCTCCTCATGACGATCCGGATCATCGGGATCGTCATGTCTTCTTTTGGTGCCAGAGCTTTCTTCTCGGTACCTTGTTTGAGCGGGCGGCTCGGGTTCATCTATCAGCCTTTTTATAGACTCTCCTCAGCGGGGTCCTGGTCTCTAAGGCGAGGAGTCGGGAGATGAGAATGTCATGAAGCTGGGTGATCGGGATGGTATAGGGGTTGATGAGTGAAGGGGATGGAGTTGGGGTGGTGAGGATGGGTTGGATAGGGGTGTGTATAGTGGTGGTAAGAGGTGGTGAGGAGACGGGGGTGGTTTGAGCTTCGGACAGAGCGGCCTCGGAGACTGGTGCTTTCCCGGTATCCCTTCAGGAGGTCTCAATGGCCTGGAGCATTCTGTCCATCAGGCGATCTTCGAGAGAAGAAATTGCTGTGGAGAGTGCTTCTTGTAAGCGTTGCTTTGTCACAATCATCGGTGGAGTGGGGCCCGGGAGGCGCTCCACTGTCACAACATCAGAAAAGGTTTCCGATATCCCGTCTTGAACATGTCTTGAGATTCCGAAACGTCCGGGAACATCCGTTATCAACCCTGAAGTCACCACTACGATGGGTTGGCCTATTGTTTGCTCCGAAGATATCGGGGGTCCAATAGGGCTTTCATCCAATCTTTGAGATGATACGGTAGGTATAATCTCTATGGGTGTTAAGATAGACTCAGATTGAACCTGTACGGTTGGATGATCCATAGGTGGTGGAGGAGTTGTCACCGAAGCCGGTGGTACTGACGGAGATACAGACGGGGCAGAGGGTTGTTGTAGGCGAAAGCCCCTGGAGTCTATATTCTTCATCCGATTCAGTGGCCTCAGGAGATACATCGTGAGGAACACCTTCGGTCTCGACGGCCGGTGTCTCTGTCTCCTGAGCCGTGGCTTCGGGCCCGGTTATTTCCACTAGAGATTCCCTTTGAGAAGGCGCCGGAGCTTGATCCAAGGCCCGTACCATCTCATCCGTGATGGAGTTATTTTGACAGTAGTCTTGGTAGGCCTCGTCCGTTGGATCAGCTAGTCTGAGCAGCTCCAATGGGATCAACATCGGTTGGAGGGCTAGGTCGGCTGCCTTCGGGTTGTGAAAGAACCGAAGGCGAGGTGGGATGTATCCTCCAACCGGTGGTAGTCTCGGGATCTTGGGATGAACGTCCATAAAGTGTGAGATCAGCACCGGGAACCACCGTGCGTATGGCAGGTACTTCGCCTTCGATTTTGTTTCCCTTTGTCGTATCTAGTCCGCTAGATCATTCCATATCAGCTGGGCCACGTCGTATTTCTTTGAGAAAACTACTCCATGGAAGATGCGAAGGATATTTCCGTTCGCCTTGTCGAAGCCGGAGTGTTTTGGGGAGAGGCATTAATTGATTATGCCGAACAAGGTCCTCCACGGATGTGGGATCCCGCTGTTTTGAAAATTCGCCAGTTTGGTCCGCAGGGCTTGTATCCCATTCGGAGCATATCTTCTACGATCTTCGTGTCCGTTGGAAGTGGATCGTAGTTGTCGTAGTACGGGAGATCGAACACCATGGCCATCAGATTTTTGTTCAGGGCGACATGTCTTGTATTGATGTTCATCATGTATTTCACGCTATCGCCGTTGACAAGACTCTGCATACTTCCCTAGAATTGCTGGAGATAGACCATTGGTACGGTGGACGTCATTGTCAAAGCTGGCCATAAAGTGTCCTTTGAGGATGGAGATGATAACTTCATCTGGACACCGAAATGTAGCAAGGTCCAACTGGTAGTTGTTGTTGTGGACTGACATGAAACTTCCAGAAGGGTAGATGTTTGGGTAGTTTGGAGTTGCCATTTCTGTAATAAATGACATTAAATTCATTAGATGTAAAATTACATATGCAAATAAATGGAATTAAAAATGTACTTAGAGAAATTTTGAAAATTTTTAAGTGTTAAAGTTTATTTCGAAAGACTTTGTGAAAAAGTTATAAAGTTGACTAAGTATTGTAAGCGTATTTATTATTCGATCGAGAATTATTCGATCGGAAATTTTCTAAGTCTTTTTCAGCGTGTTTTTATTCAAGTGACAATTTATTCGATCGTTAAATTTTGCGATCGGATAAAAATGTGTCGAATAACTCAAGTTTTTCGCTGATGACTTTTACGATCGAATAAAATGTTATCGAAAACAATACTTTTTGGCTAGGTAATTTTGCGATCGAATAAAAAGTTGTCGAAAAATTAAGTTTCGCCGCGTAGTTTTGCGATCGAATAAAAGAATATAAAAAAACTTAAAGTTGTCGCCGCTTATTTTTGCGAACGAATAAAATTTAATCGAAAAATTAAGTTTTCGCCGCGAAGTTTTACGATCGAATAAAAAATATCGAAAACAAAAAGGTTTTCGACGCCGAGTTTTGCTATCGAATAAAACTTAATGAAAGCAAAAGTTTTTTGACGACACTGTTTGCGATAAGAACTTTTTTCGATCGATTTTGAGAGTTTAAACACGTTGATTTGAGAGTTTAAAATTGTTTTTTGTCGAAAAAGTATGAAAATGAAATTTCTTCAAATGTTTTTAAGAAACTGTTTGCGAATCGTGTGTTTTTTACCAGAAAGTGATTCGAAACGTGTTTTTACCTTCGAAATCGGCGAGTTTAGGAAGAAAATCACTGAGATAAGTGAAGTTTTGGTGAAATCGCCGAAGAGAGTTTGAAGAGTGTTTGGAAGTCGAAAAGTTTTCGATGGAGAGAAGTTGCGTGTGAGGGAGTTTTTCGATCCATAAAGTGGTATTAATACGTTACGATCGGGTAAGGTAAAAAAGATACTTTGGGCCGTAAAAAGTATTTTGGGCTTTCGTTAAAATTCAGGTCTGATTAAACTAAAATTTAATCTTTTATGAATTAACCCAAAAGTAAATTTCATAATGCTCCCTGTATTTCTGAAAGAAATGCAATTATCTCCCAATGTTGATGAAATTCAACACTTGACTCCTCGGATGAGTATGAATTTTCTGTGATGCTTAGAAAAAATATTAGAAGTTATGTTTTATAAGTTAATCTATAGGAGATAATAAAAAATTCTCATATAAAACTCCCCCTCAACAAATGTACGTTTAACTTTTCGTCATTTCAGTACAATTTGGCATATGAAAATTTACTATTTAAGTATAAGTAACGCATTTAAGCAATTCAACATCAATTCATTAAAATTTTTCGTTTTTTTTTTTCAAAAAATAATTCGCATTTTATCAATTCTGAACCAATGCATGTATTAATGCATTTAAAATGTGCGAAAAATATTTTCAATAATAAAAAAATATTTTTATTATAAAAATTTGTTTTGGGGTCAAATTTGACATTTTGAACATTATCACACAAAAATTTCTAATGACATATAAAATAATAATTGGTCGTCAAATCATGTAACGGAACTGATATTCTAAGATCTTAGTATGAATCATTTTGACAACTCTCACAAGTTTCGCTCATAGCACTCAATTTATTTTTATCATGGAAATATATAGTAGATATATCACTCATATCATCACAACAAAATTATATCAATGAATTTGTTATCGTAGCATATTTAATCAACTTACCAAGTGAAAGTTCATCATTTTCAATCAAAGTGACTTTGAAGGGATTATTTTTAGGCTATGACTAAAAGGGTAGGGTAATTTTGGGATTAGTGAGCTTAAAAATAATCTTCAATTCCAGGTGCCCTTTTTGAAATTCATTTCTGATCCTTTAGCTTTTCTTGCTCAATATGAGTCTCGTCTTCTTTACAAAACTTTGAGAGATTAGAACATCTTTTTGGGTTGAGACCGTGTTTCTTTCGAAGGTTCCACAGTTATGGAATTCAAACCCAAGTCCGTGCTTCTCTTCTCGTTTCTCTATTTATAAGATCTAGATTATCGTTGGAGAAGTTCACTTCGAGGTGCTTCTCTTCTAAGAGTATACGAGATTATCTAGGAGAGGTTCACAGCGAGATCCGTGTTTCTCTTCTATAATGATTGAGACTTGTATCTCTTTTTCTCCCCCTCATGGGCTTGCGCTGGCCTAGATGGTGAACCCATTGATGTTGAACTTTACATGGGAGGTTAATTTCAGCGCGGACAAATGTGTTATTAGTCTTAATGCATGAGAAAATATGTTCTCTAGCTAGTCTCTTAAGGTCTTTGGCTGAGTGTACTTTGACCGGATACCTTAGATGAGGACAAGAATGTATCGAGCTATAAGCTTTCTTTATAGCAGGATCTTGTTTCCTTTGAGACTTACGATTTGCATTTGTCTTAGAATCATGTTTATGTTTTTAGAAGTACAGCCGATTTCAAAATTTGTGCTTTCAAGATTAATAGGTTTTAACTCATATGTGGAAGCAACAACATTAAAATTAGAAACAAGTGTCTTCTTACGAGTGTCCATAGTTTTTGATATAGAAGAAAATTTTTACAATAAATTTTTCTATCACTTTTCTTTTGAAATTCTACCCTATGCACTCTTTCCTTTGCATGCTTCACCTCTTTTTCTACTCTACCTGTAGAAGGAGTAGAAAAAGAGTTAGAAAAAATCTTTTTCCTTTTTGAAGCATTTAAGGACTCTTTTCCTCCCTTCACGCTTTTTAAAGAAGATTTATCTTCTTTTAAAATAATGGGAGGTGTTTTCTTAGTTTTGATCTTGTCCTTAATTAATGATTCTCGCTCACAGTAAAATCAGGACAAGATTTTAAAATTGAGGAAGTTTTGAGATTAGAAATCTCAAATAAAAGCTCATTCGTTTCAGCTTTGAAATTCGTTCTTTCTGTTTCTAAGGAAGCGTTTAAATCAGCTATTTTCTTAATAATAGCAGGAATATAACAGAAAGTAGAATTTTGAAAATGATCATAATTTTTTTCCTGAACTTTAGGAAAATCTTCTAAAGGATATATTGAATTATAGTCACTAGATATGTTAATTTCCCGTGTCTCGTAACTATTATTCAATTCGGTGGAGTCAAAAGGGATATCAGTCCTATTAGTGACTTTTTGTTTAGATTCTTCTAAGGCATATATTTCAGAAAGAGTTAGTAAAGGTTAGAGAAGTTAATCATAATCCCATATACTTGATATCATATAATTGTTTGACATTGACCTTTTTTAAGTTACAAATTGTTGTTCTTTGGTGTTTTTAGATTCTGATGACTCGGTCGGTCTTTCCTCGTACCTAGAGCTTGATGTCCGAAGTCTATTAGCCGAAGAGGAGGATTTCTTTTTATAAAAATTTTTGCTCATCATCTTAGTAATGAGAGCCAATTGTTTCTGGAACTCCTTTATGTCTGGCTCAGAGTCCGATTCAGAATTATCTTCATCTTCTGAAGAACTTGGCAACTTGATGCTTTTATCCTTGCGAGATCGACTCGTTTTTCTTTCAGAGACTAGAGCTATAGAGTCTTCGATATTCTTGCCCTTAAGTTCTTTTTGTATCTCGCTTATATCTTCTTTGTGTTGAGCGGGATTATAAAAAACGGCGTGGATATCCATTTCGTCTAAATCCTTGTTTTGACAGATTTGCATGGATATTTTCTTCCACTCCGGTTGAAGAGAAGAGAGATATCGGATGTTGACCTCCATGTTGGTCTTGAAAATTTATATATACCTCATTTCATTGAGAAGAGTTAGATAGCGTTGGTAGAGTTCATAAACATTTTCCACCGACTTTGCATTGAATGAGTCGTAAGCCGTGAGAATATTGGCTTTCTTGGCTTTGACTCCAACTTCGGTTCTTTGCATCATTTTGTGGAGTTCATCCCACATAGCTTTTGCACAAGATAGACTATCTATTTGCATATCGATTTCATTAGGAATTCCTTGCATTATGAAAGTTTTGGCTCCTAAATCCGCTTTTGCTCTTAATCGCTCCCCCTCGGTGTATTCACTAGGAATTTTAAGTCTTCTAGTGGCGGGAATGAGAGGATTATTGGTGGCATAGCCTTCTTGGATGAGCCAAAATTGAGCGGGACCTTCTTGAAGAGAAGCTATCAAATTGGTAGCTTGATTTTTAGTTTCCAAGAAGTTCAAGAATCGGCTTCTCCAAACAGTGTATTCACCTCTTCGTAGAATTGGAGGGCGGACGTCGTTTCCGAGTGAGTTAGCATCCATTTGTAGTTGATTGGTAGGATCTTCGTAGTTTGAAATCGAAATGGTAAAAATGCTTCACAAGTGATAAACTTTGTTAGTAATGCTTGATTCGTACTTTAAGCAATTTCCCTTTCGAACCTATGTTTCGGTTGTTAAAGAGAAATTGTTTTGATTTCGAAAAATATTTGATACGAGAATTGATAGTTCAAAATTTTGTTAAAGAATTTTGAATTTAAGAACGAAAATTTTGAGTATAATAGAAGATAATTCGGAGACAAATATTTTTCGTAAGTTTTGAAAATTACGAATTTTGAGTTCTTTCAGGATAGTGTAAAATGTGTGTGTTTGAGCAGTGATCGAAAATTTTTTCGAGCAATAATGTTTTCGATTTAAAAAATTTCGAACCTTTAAACAAAAAAGATTTTCGATCGTATAAGTTTTTCGTTTTTTATATATCGAAAATTATTTTTCGAACGTAAGAGTTTTGCAGAGTAAATATCCTATCGAAAAATAGTTTGTCGAATGATTGTTGATCGCAAAAACCTTTATCGAAAAAATTTGTAATCGAAAAATTAAGAGTGATGGAAAAAATTTCGTGAAGTTTGACTAAAATTGTTGACTTAAAGTTTTTCGAGTGTGAATTATTCGATCGAAATATGTTTTTGCTAAATTTTGACTCAAAAATTTAAATGATCGAAAATCTACTGAAAAAACTTGTTTTACTATTACAAGTTTTTCGAGTCAAAATTAGATATTTATTTAGCGAAAACAGTATCCGTCGAAAAAAACGCTTTATTACGCTCGAAAAAGATATTTATATATGAATCGAAAAATTAATTATCGAAATAATGTTTTTCGAGTCTTATATTTGAGTAAAATACACGAGAGTGAAATATATCAATTATGAGGAAATTCCAGATTCAACCGAGATATTCAAGTTAGGTGCTGAAATTCTGGATAATAACTCGTTTCTTAGTTATGAATATGAACAAACATAAGATTAACCATGTTTTACAGCTAACTATATCAATTATGAGGAAAATCAAATCGTAACCAAAAGTTGATCGCAAACGCAAATATCGATCGAAATAAAAAATCTGAATTAATATGACGTTCTAAGCGATTGAAATCAGTACGTAAATCATTCCTAACATTAATCTATCACTTAATCAGCAAGATCATCAACAAAATTCGCTAACATTAACCACATTGATCAAAATTCATTTCACGTAAGTTTTTCGATCGAAAAATCTGGAAAAATATTTTGATCTTAGAATAGCGAATTCAATCCAAAAGCGACCACGATCTGCTCTGATACCAATTGTTAGGTCCTCATGTATCAACTATCGATTGATATAAGGACGAATTCTATATATTCAAATGATAAATTTTACAAATTAGCTTCGGTCGAATATCTTCTTTGAAGATCTTGAGAGAGAGAGAGTTTCTCGATTGCTATTACCTCTCTTAGAATGTGCATTCAATGCTTGTATTTTTCCGAAAATGAACTTGTGTATTATTTTGATAGTGTAGATTGTATTTATACCTATTTACATAGTATATTTACTATTAGAGAAACACCTTAGGAGACTAGCTAGAGAAAAGATTTTCTCATGCACTAGAACTGATCAGACATTTGTCCGAGCTGAAATTAATCTACCATGTAAGGTTCACCCTCAATGGGTTCCCAAAACACCATATAGGCCAACGCAAGCCATAAAGGCCAAGTTGCATAAAGAGGTACCACCTAAATCAACTACTTCTAAGTTGGTTTGAATAACTAAGAATAACATTGGTTTAGGAACCAAAAATGAACAAACTTTAACTACTAAATCTACTAATCAGAGAGGACCCAGTTATAAGTGGGTACGTAAGTCTCTCTAAACTTTTCTATGCAGATCCATCATGTGTGGTATCTAGATTCTGGTTGCTCCAATCACATGACGGGAAATCAAGAATTGTTGAGCAACTATCAAGACCGATACAATGGCAAAGTAAAATTCGGCAACAACGATTCAGCTCTAATTCTAGGCTTTGGAGATATAATTCTGAAGAATCAAGTGGTATTTCTAGTTGATCAGTGCAGAATTTTAAATAATCAGAATCAAGAACTTCTTACAGGATCTAGAAGATCTAAACACTACACCATTAATCTGACAAATGTACGACCTTCGACAGCTGTTTTTCTCATTTCACAGACAACAATTAAGAGGAACATCTTATGGCATCAACGAATGTCACATCTAAATCTCAAAGCTCTTCACAAGCTTTCGACTAAAAAGTTGGTCAACGGTCTACCAACTATTTCACTTCACCAAGAGCATCAATGTTCGGCTTGTCAAATGGGAAAAATGAAGCGAGCGTCACACAAACTCAAGCAAGTAGCTTCCACATCACGACCTTTGGAATTACTACACATGGACCTTTCTGAACCAATGCGAACACAAAGTATCAATGGTCGTAAGTATGTGCTAGTAATTGTCGACGACTATTCTCGCTACACTTGGACAAGATTTCTACGAACTAAAGATGAGACTAGAGACTTGATAATAAGTTTTGTGAATACAACTCAGAATCTTCTGCAACAGAAGATCCAAGTAATCAGGACTGACAATGGGACTAAATTCAAGAATCAATGTCTCAGCACTTACTATCACTCACTTGGAATCATTCCGCAATTTTCAGCCGCTAAGACGCCTCTACAAAATGGCATGGTAGAACAAAAGAACCGGACTTTGGTTGAAGTTGCAAGTACAATGCTTATACATTCCGGTCGCCCTCACTTTCCATGGGCTGAAGCAGTGAGTACAGCTTGCTTTACGCAAAATCGGACTATTATTCAGAAACACTTTGAAAAGACGCCGTACGAGATGATAAATCAAAGGATTCCGAATATCTCTTTCTTCAAAGTGTTCGGTTGCAAATGCTATGTGGCCAACGATCGAGAGCATCGAAGCAAGTTCGATCATAAAGCGTTTGAAGTCGTCTTTGTTGGATATTCATCAACTTCAAAAGCATACCGCGTCTATATCAAGTCTTCTCGAACAATATTATAAAGCTACAATGTCACTGTTCAAGAAGTGACCGAGTTGGCATCTGAACAAGACCGTTCAAAACCCGGGCTTATAGGCGTGTTGGCACAAAGTCAACAAATTCCGACAACATCTACATCACCGTCAGAAGAAGCACTTCCCGCTGAATTGGAAGACTTGGATTTTCTTTTTAAACATTTTTATCGGAATGAGTCTCAAATGCCTGCTTCTTCACATTCGATGTTCTAGATTCTCAACCCTCAAACTCCAACAAATGTTCTATATTTTCCAAATTCTGAATCACCAACTAGTGTTGCAGTTGATACTATTGCTGATGTGGAAATTCCATCAAATTCAACTTTAGAAATGAATTTCCCTTTTACGAATGATCCGCCTATCAATTCAGGATGTCTCGACCTACATATCAACAATGGTTCTACTTTGGTCTTCCTCATGAACGCAAGTGGACACGAGCTCATCCGGTCGATGACCCATCTTTTGTTTCGATAATTGGTGATACTTCCAGTGGAGTACGCACTAGAACATCTACACATAGCGGACTTTTCACGTGCTTCTTAAGCCAAAATGAACCAATCAAAGTAGCTGAAGCTCTTAAAGACCCGGATTGCGTGATTGCAATGCAAGATGAACTCAACCAATTCGAGCGTCTACAAGTTTGGACGTTAGTTCCTCGACCTCATGATAAGACAATTATAGGAACAAAATGGGTCTTTAAAAAAGAACGAAAACAGTGAAATTATCAGGAACAAAGGACCGACTCGTAGCCAAGGTGTACAATCAACAGGAAGGCATTGACTACAGCGAGACGTATGTCCCTGTTGCTCGAATCGAAGCTATTCGACTCTTTTTGGCATACCCAACTCATAAAGACCTCAAGGTCTATCAAATGGACGTAAGAACCGCCTTTCTCAACGGCGTGTTAAAAGCACAAGTTTATGTCGCTCAACCCGAAGGGTTTGTGCACGAAAATCATCTATATTATGTCTATCAATTGGATAAAGCTCTCTACGGACTAAAACAATCCCCTTGAGCTTGGTATCATGTTCTGAGCGAATTTTTAGTATAGTCTAACTTTATAAGAGGAACAATCGATACGACACTATTCATCAAAAAGCAAGGCAAGGATTTGATGATCGTTAAAGTTTACGTCGACAACATCATTTTCGGCTCGACAAATGAACGACTCTTTCAGAAATTTGGTGATCTGATGAAGACAAAATTCGAGACGAGCTTAATGGGCAAACTCCAATTCTTTCTTGCACTACAAGTCAAGCAACTCGACAATGGAATCTTCATCGGTCAAACAAAGTATATACGAGATATTCTTACGAGATTTAATCAAGACAAGAGCTCACCTATGAGTAGTCCCATGTCCACAAACTGTAAATTGAATGTTGATTCGTCTGGCAAGGAAGTCAACATCACAACTTAACGGAGAATCATTGGATCTGTTCTCTACTCAATGTCAAACCGACCCGACATTATGTTCTCCACTTGCCTCTGTGCTCGTTTTCAAGCTGACCCAAAGGAGTCCCACATGCACGCGGTAAAGCGAATTCTTCGCTATCTCAAAGGAACTCCCACAATAGGGTTATGGTATCCAAAAAGCGCTGATTTTAGATTAATTGGCTATGCTGACACTGATTATGCAGGTTGTTGACAGAAAAAGCACGTCTGGTGGAGCACAATTTTTCGGCGATAAGTTGGACTGTTGGTTCTCAAAGAATCAAAATTGTGTATCAACTTCGACGGACGAGGCGAACAACATCGCGACTGCCAATTGTTGCTCCCAAATTTCGTGGATGAGGACGCAACTACGCGACTACGGGTTTGAATTTAATAACATTCCCATTTATACTGATTCTCAAAGTGCTATTGCCATTACTTGCAATCATATTCATCATTCACGCACGAAACACATAGATTTCGCTATCATTTCATAAAAGATTATGTAGAAAATGCACTATAGATATGTATTTTGTTAAAACGGAGCTTCAACTTGTCGACTTATTCACTAAGGCATTGGATAAAAAATTATTTCAATTCCTTATTGCTAAGCTAGGCATGTTGAATCTCAATCTTTCTTGAAGTGTGCTTCACATGCTCTATTATGTTCACGTATGCTATTCTATGTGTTTCTTGATTTTTTTTATTTTCTATGTGTGGTTATAAAAAAAATAATAAATTAAAATAATATAGTATAATAAAAATAAATATATATAATAATAACATAAAATAAAATAAAAATAAATGGGTGATGACGATAATTTTGTGTATTTTGCTTAACTCACTAAAATACTTCTATGGTATATGCCTAGTCTTTGCTTAAAAATTCATGTGACATTCTTTTATTCAAAGAGCTTAGTTTGTTTCACTAGACACAAAGCCATGTCATATATGTGAGAATCTGAGCCTCAATATTTTTTAGGAATTATCATTGAGTGTGTCACACTTCAAATGCTTGTCTCTTGATTTGTACTTCGTAGCCTCATTCTTGCTTTGTCTTAGTTCGTCATGAAAATGACAAGGGCAATTAGGAACTACCTCACTTGGCCCAAATTATAAATCATACACTATTTCTTCTAGTTATCCTCTTTGAGCCTTATCCAATATTCTTTTTCTTTTGAAACTTGATCAAGCCTTCAACCTTATTCATAAGTTTCGGGGGTTGCACAAACAAGAAAAGGAGTGGGAGAAAAGGAGATGCACATGATGAACTTCTCCCGATCATTTTAAAAGAGAAACATGGATCTCGCTGTGAACTTCTCCTAGATAACTCGTATACTCCTAGAAGAGAAGCACCTCGAAGTGAACTTCTCCAATGATAATATATATCATATATCGAGAAAACGAGAAGAGGAGCACTGCCTTGGGTTCAAATTCCAAAACTGTGAACCTTCAAAAGGAACACGGTCTCGGCCCGAGAAGAGAAGATTTCATCTCTCAAAGCCTCGTAAAGAAGAAAGACTCATATTGAGCAAGTGCAGAAGAAAGAAAAGAAAAAGGAGCAGAAATGAATTTCAAAAGGGCCCCTGAAATTGAAGAATTTTTAAGCTCACAAATCCCAAAATTATCCTACTCTTTTAGTCAAAGCCTAAAAATAATAATCCCTTCAAAGCCCCTTTGATTCAAATTGATGGACTTTCACACGCTAAATTGATTAAATGCGCTACAATAACAAATTAATTGATAAAACTTTGTCGTGTTGATATGAGTGATATATCTACTAAATATTTTCATACTAAAAATAAAATGAGTGTTATGACGAACCATGCGAGACTTGTCGAAATAATTCATACTATGATCTTAGAATATTAGTTTAGTTACATGATTTGACGACAAATTATTAATATATGTTTCATGAGAAATATTTGCGTGATAATATTCAAAATGAAAAATCTGACCCCAAAAACAAAAATATTATAGCACATCTTAAATGCATTACCACATGTATTGGTGTGGAATTGACAAAATGCAAAATTTTATGAAAACGCAAAATTTTGATATGCATGATTAGGGGATCATGAATATACGATGAATTGATTAAATGCGTTACGTCTGTTTATATCGTATATTTTCATATGCATAATTGTGTTGAATATGTGCTAAATTTCCAAACATTATATGTGCATTTGTTGAGGGGGAGCTTACATGAATATTTGCTAATTATCTCCTAAATGGTTTACTTGCAATCACGACTTCACATGTTTCACTCTAAGTTTTACAGAGAATTTTGAGCACATCCGAGGAGTCAAGCGATGAATTTCATCGCACATTGGCAGTTACTTGCAATTATTTCATAACTTCGGGGATCTCTATTAAAATTTCTTTTTGGGTGCAAAAGTAAAAAGAATAAAATTTTCGGACTCGATTTTAATGAAAGCCCAAAATGATTTTTCACGGCCCAAAACCCTTTAACTTTACCTAATCGAAAACCTTTTTCGATCGAAAAGCTCTTTCTCATGCTAACATTAACGATCGAAAAACTCTTCGTATTCTCAAAAAGCTTAAAACGGCGAATTCTAAAAATCTTAACTTTCCTCATATTTTTTGCTAAAAACTCGCCTAATTTGAAGGTAGAATCCAGTCTCGGTTCATCGTTAGTCCCAAAACTCACGAATCGCGACAGTTTTTCAAAATCATTCGAAGATATTTCTCAACTTCGCAATTTTTCGACTGAAACTTCTTAAGAAATCAAACTTTCTATATTTAAGTTTGACCATTTTGATTAAATGCTTGATATTTGGATTTTACAACTGATTTTTGGTCATTACGAGTCCAGATTAACTCATTTTACCCAGAATCTTCAATCGCGTTTTAAGAATTTACTGTTTGATTTCAAAATTTTTAGGTCGAAATCGTCTTCTCGCAAATAGTACCGTCAAAGAACTTTAGTTTTCGTTCAGTTTTATTCGATTGCAAATCTCAGCGCGAAAACATTAAATTTTATTCGATATGTTTTTATTCGATCGTAAAACTAAGGGATGAAAACTTAAGTTTTTCGATCAAATTTTATTCGATCGCAAAAATACGCGGCGAAACTTTAATTTTTTCGACAACATTTTATTCGATCGCAAAACTACTCAGCGAAAAACTTTAGTTTTCGATATATTTTTATTCGGTCGCAAAACTCAGCGGCGAAAACATTAAATTTTCGTTAAGTTTTTATTCAATGGCAAAACTTAGCTTTCGAATAAATTTCCGCTCGAATGAAACCACGCAAACAATATAGACTTCAAACACTTACAAAAAATTTCAAAATTTTTCCAAGTCATTCGTTATACCCATAAACACTGTTTGTGCCTCAACAAAAACTTAAATTTTTCAACATTCTCAATTGCTTAATATAATTTGAATTTGATTATTCCAATCTAATGAGTTCTATTCATTTTTAATTTGAAGGTTGGCTAACCGTCCACGAGAACAACTATCAATTGGATCTAGCTACCTTCCGATGTCCCGATGAAGTCATTATTTCCATACTCAAAGGACACCCCTTCTGGGCAGCCCTCACCATGACTGCAACAGTCCAAATGGTATATCTCCAGCAGTTTTGGGGATGCATGAAGAGCCACATTGTAGGTGATGACATGACCTACACAACCAAGATAAACCAGAAGCACGTCATCATCGACAAAAATCTTTTGGCTATGGTCCTCGATCTACCGCATCATGAAGTCTACTACCCTCTACCGACAGATGCGGAGATAGTAAAAGACACGCGTCAGATGAGATACAAGCCACTGCTGACCAAACTGGCCAACATTCAGAAAAGCGGGATCCCTCACCCATGGAGGTCATTATTTGGAATTATCAACAAGTGTCTCTTCCCGAAGCACTCAGGATTTAATAAGGCGAACGAGAATATTCTCAGAATCTTCCATGGAGTCGTCTTCTCAAATAACTATGACGTGGCCCAACTAATCTGGAATGATCCAGCGGACCAAATGCATCAACAACAAACAAAGTCGAACGCAAAGTACATTCGGAGATCCCGGTGCTGATCTCCCACCTGATGAAAGTACATTCGGAGATCCCTCGTCTACAACCTTTCGGAGGATCACACAGCCGACGCATCGGATCTGGCACTGCAACCAATGCAGATCCCGTTGGAGCTTCTATATCTAGCAGACCCTACCGATGAGGCCTACCAAGATTATTGCCAAAATAATTCTTTCACGGAGGCCATGGTGCGGTTTTTCCACAATCCCAAGGCATCGGATCTGGCACTCCAACCGTGTTAATTCCGTTGGAGCTTCTACGCCTAGCAGACCCCACTGACGTGGCCTACCAAGATTATTGCCAAAACAATTCAATTACAGAGGCCATGGTACGATCAGTCGATCTGGCTCCGATGCCTACCCCACATGAATTACTGATGGAGACACACGAGCCCGAAGTTGCGGCTCAGGAGACTGAAACATCGGCCATTGAGCCCAAGTTGCCCATGAACCGACACCTCCAGTAGCCGAATCTCCTGAAGCCACCAAATCAGATGAGGAGTGCAGATTGCAATGAAGGGGATCCCGCAGACGACAAATTTCTGCCCCATCTGCATCTACCTCCACCACAACGGCTTCGGTGCTACCTCCTCCACCACCACCGGTCCTAACGACCACGCAGGTTCCCGTTGAACCTTTTCCAACATCCATAGAGATGATACCTTTGTTTCATCTCAAGGATTGGATGGAAGTCCTATTGGTCCCCAGATATCTTCGGAGACAATAACGGGCCAACCCACCGAAGTGGTGACTTCTCTGTTGTCAACGGGTTTCTATCAATGTCCGGGAATCACAAGTCCTTTATTAGGCGGCAAGTCAGTTTTATTCTCTAACGTTGTGACAGTGGAGCTCCTCTCTGGCCCTACTCCGGAGGTACTAATCTTCGTGACGGAGCAACGCCTACAAGATGTTCTTTCCACAGCCGTAAATTCTCTCGAAGCTAGGCTAATGGAAAGAGTTCTACACGCCATAAAGACTTCCCGACGGGATACCGGGAAAGCACCAGTCTCCGAGGCAGCTCCCTCCGAAACCCACTCCCAACCCATCTCCTCACCACCACTAACCACCACCATACACACTCCCATCACAACCATGTTAACCACCTCAACCCAATCTCCTTCCCTCATCAACCCATACACCATCCCGATAACCGAGCTTCATGATTTTCTTATATCTCGACTACTAGCCCTTGAGACAAGGACCCCCTGTAGAGGAGAGTCTCTACTGCCGGCTAGTAGATGACCCCGAGCCGCCTGCTCAAACGCGTTGCCGAGAAGAAAGCTCCCGCACAAAGCGAAGACATGATGATCCCGATGATCCGGATTGCCATGAGAGGGAGAAAAGGCAAAAGACCACTAGAAGCGGCCGTAATTAGAGTCCAGGGAAGACATCCTCAATGCGTGAAGCTAGAGGATCATTATCTTACCCACCAACTCCACAACCCACTAATACATGTCAACAAACAACTACAACATCCCACACACATACAATACCTCCATCTCCCGAAAGTCCAAATCGAATCCCGACATCCGTCCTCCAAAATCAACCTGAAGCAGTCATCTACGATCCACATGCAATCATAGATGACTATATTTTGAACGAGAAGTGGCTGACACATTGGGAACCAGAGGAAGCTGCTCAAGCTCGACTCTCCAACGTCAGATACTTCCTACAACAAGCTTAAGTTGATTTGGTAATGCTTGAAGATGAAGAACTTCAAGAAGGCAAAAATTACAACACCGAACTCTCGGAACTGCCAGAGATGATTCGACATCGAGTGGACGCCCCTCCTCGCTTATCAAAGGGGACTTTCCGAATTGAGATGCCATGAGAGAGCGTTCAGATTGAAGTCCCTTTCCTTGAAGATTTAAGGAAGCAGATATGGAGAGATCCAAACCGTATCAAGAAGCTAAACGAGTTGAACCTAAGGGACATCTCTCATCGGGAAGAACGAAAGAAGATGGAGCACATCTTCATGCTGACCTACCTCGGTTCGTATCGAAGTGGCATCCCAATGGATCAACTTAAAAGAAATTTCAGGGACAAGCCACCGATCCTCCAACTCATGGGTGTATCACGCACGATTGAAAGTTATTTAACCCCGATCTACCCTATAGAGCGAGCGGATCACAATCACACTCGAGAGGAGAAGACGAAAGCAATCTACCGTTCCTTCCACCAGAAGAAGTCTATGTCTATTCAAGATGTATAAGAAAAAATACCAAACACCTACTGGATACATCAAGAAGGAAGGACTCGAGGGATTGAAGAGATTCATGGTGCGGCATATTAAGTTTCACACCGCACACGACCTTCAAATCGCAGTGGAAAACAACATGAAGAAGGTCCAGAAGCTGAACGAGCTTAATCTACGGGGGATCTCTCATTGGGAAGAACGTAATAAGATGGAACACATCTTCATGCTGACTTACCTAGGTCCAGATCGAAGTGGCATCTCAACGGATCAACTCAGAAGAAACTTCAGGGACAAGCCACCGATCCTCCAACTCGTGGGTGTATCACACACGATTGGAAATTCTCCAACCCTGATCTACATCATAAAGCGAGCGGATGCCAATCACACTAGAGAGGAGATAGACGAAAGCTATCTACCATTCCTTCCACCAGACGAAGTCTACCGTCCGTTCTAAATTTAAAAAAAAAATATCAGACACCTACTGGATACATCAAGAAGGAAGATTCATGGTGCGGCAGATTAAATTTCACACTACACACGACCATTAAATCGCTGTGGAAAACAACATGAAGAAGGTCAATATGGAATCGCCGCTCATGAAAGGCTTCTCACTCAACGACTTCCCAGAGAACTATATTTTCAAGAAGCCAGGCCTCGCCATCACATATCGGAATCCAATAATTGAAAATACGAGAGCGATGATGAAGTCTGAAGTTCATAAGTTCTGTGACGGGACGTTGAAGCTCGTAAGGAAGAACATCGAAAGGATATTGGCGGAGATCGATGAAGAAACGATCTTTGAGGGCCTTGGAGAAGAAGATGCCTCGCTCCTAAATGAGCTTCTTAATGCCATCAATGAAAGGATGGAGCTAAGGAATGATGTCCGACACTGTGATACAACATTGGGATTGAGGAAGTCCTTTTACGCCCGACAAGGATAAACGGAGCTGAAGAGCAAACAAGCACAAAGGGGAGATTGAAGAATACGTAGAAATTGTGTTTTGTTTATTAGTTATTCTTGTCATTAGGGGCGTAACTTGTATTTTTGTTAGTGTAGGATTAATTAGTAAATATACCATGTATAGAGGTAACAAGGCTAAGAATTAACATTCTACACAGAGAAACTCAAATGAAAATATCCTCACTCTAAACATTTCTCTTTCGTGATCTTCAACCGAGACATTCGAACGAATGTAACATTCAATAATCTATATTCAAATATCTAGAACTCATGCCTAGATCGCTTGTTAGTTAATTAATTAGGACCTAACAGAATATCATGAAGTTGGGTGATATGTATGGTGTATGGGTTGATGAGGGAAAGAGATTGGGTTGGGGTGGTTAATATGGGTTGGATGAGAGTGTGTATGGTGGTGGTTAGTTGTGATGAGGAAATGGGTTGGGGGTAGGTTTCAGATGAAGCGGCCTCGGAGACTTGCATTTTCAGATGAAGCGACCTCGGGAAGTCTCGATGGCATGAAGAACTCTTTTCATTAGCCGGTCTTTTGTAGTCTCTGCTCCGTCACAAAAAGTGGTACCTCTGGAGTGGGGCTAGGGAGGCGCTCTACTGTCACAACGTAAGAGAATAGAACTGACGAGCCGCCTATGAAAGGACTTGTGATTACGGGACGTCTAAAGACACTCGTTGACAAATCACGAGTCACCACTTCGGTGAGTTGGCCAGTTGTTGTCTCTGAAGATGTCAGGGGACCAACGGGGCTTCTATCCTCTAGATGAAACCTTAGAAATAATCTCTATGGATGTTGGGACAGGCTCAATGGGAACTTGTGTGGTTGTCAGGACCGGTGGTAGTGGAAGAGGTAAAACTGAAGCCGTTGTAGTGGAGGTAGATGCAGACGGGGCAGAAATTTGTTGTCTGCGGAAACCCCTTCGTAGTAGTCTGCACTCCTCATCTGAGTCGGTGGCTTCGGTAGATTCTGCTGTTTGAGGTGTGGCCACACGGGCTGCACCTTCAGGCTCAATGGCCGCTGCCTCATGCTCCAGAGCTACTTATTCGGGCTCTGTATCTCCACCAGAGATTCTTGTTGGATAGGCATCGTAGCGATATCGACGGACCGTACCATGGCCTCTGTGAAAGAATTGTTTTGGCAATAATCTTTGTAGGCCTCATCGGTAGGGTCTACTAGACGTAGAAGCTCCAACGGGATCAGCATTGGTTGGAGTGCCAGATCCGATGCCTTGGGATTGTGGAAAAACCGCAGCCTCGGAGGTATGTATCCTTCGACAGTTGGTAGGTGAAGAATCTTCGGATGTACATCCATTAAATGGGATATCAACACCGGGAACCATCGGACGTAAGGCATGAATTTTGCCTTCGATTTGGTTTTCCGTGACACATTTGGTCCGCCAGATCATTCCAGATCGGCTGGGCCACGTCATATTTCTTTGAGAAAATGACTCCATGGAAGATCCTTAGAATATTCCCATTCGCCTTATCAAATCCTGAGTTCTTCGGGAGAGACAATTGTTGATAATTCCAAACAATGTCCTCCATGGGTGAGGGATCCCACTGTTCTGAAAATTGGCTAGTTTAGTCAGCGGTGGCTTGTATCCCATCCGAAGCATATCTTCCACTATCTCCGCATCTGTAGGTAGGGGGTCGTAGACTTCATGATGCGGTAGATCGAGGACTAAGGCCAGAAGATTTATGAGATGATGATGTGCTTCTGTTTTGTTTTGGTTGTGTAGGTCACATCATCACCTACATTGTGGCTCTTCATGCATCCCCAAAATTGCTGGAGATATACCATCTGGACTGTTGCACTCATGGAGAGTGCTGGGTCATAAGGGATGTCCTTTTAATATGGAAATGATGACGTCATCTGGGCATCAGAAGGTGGCTAAATCCAACTGATAGTCGTTGTATTGAACGGTTAGCCAGCCTTTGGAAGGATAAATGTATGTGTATTCCTTATGTGTCATCTCTAAAAATAATGAATAAGAATCATTAAATTGGAATATTCAAATGCAAATTATAGTAAGCAATTGTAAGTGTTAAAAATATCAAATATTTGTCGAAGCTCAAACAGTTTTGATGTATATAACGTATGACTTAGAAAAAATTTGAAAAATTTGCTAAGTGTTTAAAGTGTATACTGTTCGCACGCGGCGTGTTTTATTCGAATGAAAATTTATTCGAACGCTAAGTTTTGCAATCGAATATAATCTTATCGAAAACTCAAGGTTTTCGCCGCTGAGTTTTGCGATCGAATAAAAATGTATAGAAAACAAAAGTTTTTCGACGAGTAGTTTTGCGATTGAATAAAATTTTGTCGAAAAACATAAGTTTTTCGCCGCGTGTTTTTGCGATCGAATAAAATGTTGTCGAAAAACATAAATTTTTCGCCACATAGTTTTGCGATCGAGTAAAACTCTATCGGAAAACTAAAGTTTTCGTCGCGTATTTTTGCGATCGAATAAAAGTCTATCAAAAATTTAAAGTTTTCGGCGCGTATTTTTGCGATCGAATAAAATTTTATCGAAAAACTTAAGTTTTCGCCGCTAACTTTTACGATCAAATAAAATTCTATCGAAAAAATAAAGTTTTCACCGCGTATTTTTGCGAGCGAATAAAATTTTATCGAAAAGTTTTCGCCGCTAAGTTTTACGATCGAAAAAATACTTATCGAAACACAAGGTTTTCGCCGCTGAATTTTGCGATCGAATTAAAACTTAACGAAAACTAAAGTTCTTCGACGGTACTGTTTGAGATAAGACGGTTTCGACCTAAAAAGTTTGAAATCAAACAGTAAAGTCTTAAAGTACGAATGACGATTCTGGGTAAAACATGAGTTAATCTGGACTCGAAATGACCAGAAATCAGTTTTTAATCCAAGTATCATGCATTTAATCAAAATGGTCGAATCTCAACACAGAAAATTTGATTTCTCAAGTATTATCAGTCGAAAAATTGCGAAGTTGAGAAATAACTGCGAATGATTTTGAAAAACAGTTGCGATTCTTGATTTTCGGAACAAAAAGATGAAGCGAATCTTGATTCTACCTTCAAATTAGGCCAATTTTTAGTAGAAAATGTGAGGAAGATTGAGATTTTTTCGAAATCGCCGTTTGAAGCTTTTGAGAATGCGAAGAGTTTTTCGATTGTTTTGTTTGCGTGAGAAAAAGGTTTTCGATCGAAAAGATGTATAAGGGTTTTGGGCCGTGAAAAATCATTTTGGGCTTTCGTTAAAATCAAATCTGTTTAGTTATATAACGAAAATTTTATTCTTTTTACTTTTCACCCAAAAAGAAATTTAATTGAAGTCTCCGAAGTTCTGAAATAAACGCAATTACCTCCCAATGTGCGATGAAATTCATCACTGGACTCCTCGAATGAGCTCAAAATTCTCTGCAAAACTTAGAATGAAAACATGAGAAGTCGTGATTACAAGTAAATCATTTGGGAGATAATTAACAAATATTCATGTAAGGTCCCTATCAACAAATGCACATATAATCTTTTGGCAATTTAGCACATATTCAACACAATTATGCATATGAAAATATATGATATAATCACAAATAATGCATTTAATCAATTCAGCGATTCATGATCACCTAATCATGTATATGAAAATTTTGTGTTTTCATAAAATTTCGCATCTTGTCAATTCCGGACTAATGCATATGCTAATGCATTTAAAATGTGCGAACATATTTTTGTTTTGGGGTCAGATTGTCTATTTTGAATATTATCACGCAAAAATTTCACATGACACATAGAATAATAATTTGTCGTCATATCATGTAACTAAACTAATATTCTAAGATCATAGTATGAATCATTTCGAGAACTCACGCATGGTTGGCTCATAGCACTCAATTTATTTTTATCATGGGAATATTTAGTAGATATATCACTCATATCAACACGATAAAATTTATCAATTAACTTGTTATCATAGTGCATAATCAACTTACCAATTAAAGGTCCATCAATTTGAATCAAAGGGGCTTTGAAGGGATTATTATTTTAGGCCCTGACTTAAAATGATAGGATAATTTTGAAATTAGTGAGCTTAAATTTCTTCAATTCCAGGGGCCCTTTTGAAATCCATTTCTGCTCCTTTTTCTTTTCTTTTCTTCTGCACTTGCTCAAGCTGAGTCTCTTCTTCTTTACGAGGCTTGAGAGATGAAATCTTCGTTTGTTCTCGGGCCGAGACCGTGTTCCTTTTGAAGGTTCACAGTTATGGAATTCGAACCCAAGGCCGTGCTCCAATTCTTGTTTTATCGATATAAGATCTAGATTATTGTTGGAGAAGTTCACTTCGAGGTGCTTTCTCTTCTAATAGTTTTGACGAGTATACGAGATTATCTAGGAGAAGTTCACAGCAAGATTCATGTTTCTCTTTTATAATGATCGAGAGATTATTTGAGCATTCATCATTTGTGTCTACTTTTCTCCCCCTCTAATAAGGTTGAAGGCTTAATCGGGTCTGAAAAGAAAATGAATATTGGAGAAGGCTCAAAGGGGATTACTAGAGGAAAAAGTAAAGGATTTATAATTTGAGCCAAGAGAGGAATTTTCTAATTGCCCTTATCATTTTCATGACGAACTAACACAAAGCAAGAATGAGGCCACGAAATACAAATCAAGACACAAGCATTTGAAGTGTGACACACTCAAGGATAAAAATATTAAGGCACAAATTCTCACATATATGATGTGGTTTTGTGTCTAGTGAAACAAACTAACCTCTTTGGATAAAAGAATGGCACATGAATTTTTAAGCAAGAAACTAAGCATGTATCATAGAAATATTATTGTGAGTGAATAAAAATAGACAAAATTATCGTCATTCCCCATTTATTTTTATTTTATTTTATATTATTATATATATATGAAAAAAAATTGAGAAATAAAATCAAGCAAGATATAGCAAAGAAGATTAACAAGCACATAGAATATCATATGTAAACATAATAGAGCATGTGAAACACATTTCCAGCAAGATTGAGATTCAACATGCCTAACTTAGCAATAAGGAATTGGATTGCAAGTAATGAAAATAGCACTTTGAGAATCACTATAAATGGGAATGTTATTAAATTCAAACTCGTGTCCGCATCCACATAACTTGTGAGCAACAACTGGCAGCCACGAAGAAGTCCGCCTCGCCCGACAAAGTTGGTACGCAATTTTGCTTTGTTAGGTCCTTATCTATCAACTACCGATCGAGCTAAGCACGAATTCTAGATATTCGAATAATAAATCTTACAAAATACCTTTCGGTCGAATATCTTCTTTGAAGATCTTGAGAGAGAGTGTTTCTCAATTGCTTTTCTCTCTCTTAGAATATGAATTCAATGCTTGTGTTTTTCCGAAAAATGAACTTGTTTTTTTTTTTTTTATAGTGTACATTGTATTTATACCTATTTACATGGTATATTTACTATTTAGTCCTACACTATCAAAACTACTAGTTACGCCCCTAATTACAAGGATAATAAAATAACAAAGCACAATTTTAAATTCTCTTCAATCTCCCCCTTTGTGTTTGTCTTCGTTTCAGCTCCTTTTATCCTTGTCGGGCGTAAAACGATTTCCGTAATCTCAATGTTGTCTCGTAATGTCTAACAGCATTCCTCAGCTCCAACATCTCATTAATCGCATCCAAAACCTCATTTACGAGTGGGGCCTCTCTTCACAAAGATCTTCGAAGATTGTCTCTTTAGTGATCTCTCCCAATCTTTTCTTGATGTTCTTCCTCACTAACTTTAATGTCCCGTCACAGAACTTGTGGATCTCTGACTTCATCATAGCTGTCGTCTTTCCAATGACTGGATTCCGATAAGTTATGGCGAGGCCAAGTTTCTTCATGAGCGGAGACTCCATGTTGACCTTCTTCATATTGTTTTCTATAGCAATTTGAAGGTCGTGTGCGGTGTGATACTTAATCTATCGCACCATGAGTCTCTTGAATCCCTCGAGTCCTTCAGTCTTGATGTATCCGGAGTGCGTCTGATATTTTCTCTTGTACATCTGATACAGACGGTAGACCTCATCCAATGGAAGGAAAGGGAGATAGCTTTCATCGATTTCTTCTCGAGTGCGGTTGTTGTCCGCTCGCTCAATGAGGTACATAGGGGTAGGGTAGCTTCCGATCGTATGCAAAACTCCGGTGAGTTGGAGAATCGGTGGTTTATCCCTGAAGTTTTTCTTCAGTTGATCAGTTGGGATGCCACTTCGATCGCGGCCAAGATAGTTGAGCATGAAGATGTGCTCCATTTTCTTCCTATCTTCCCAGTGTGAGATGCCCCGAAGATTTGGTTCGTTTAGCTTCTTTATCCGGTTTGGAGCCCTCCAGATCTGCTTTCTAATATCTTTAATAAACGGGACTTCAATTCTGATATTCTCCCACGGCGTCTCGACTCTAATTGTCCCTTCTGATAAGCGGGGAGGAGAATCGACTATGTGCCTGATCATTTCTGGTAGCTCTGGGAGAGCAGAATTGTAGTTCTGGCCTTCTTGAAGTTCTTCATCTTCAAGCAGCACCAAGTTCATGAAGCTTGTTGTAAGAAATATCTGACATTGGAGAGTCGTGCTTGAGCAGCTTCCTCTGGTTCCCATTGCGTCATTCATTTCTCATTTAAGATATAATCGTCTACGATCAGATGTGGATCGTAGACGACTGCTTCAGGTTGGGCTTGGAGGAGGTCAGAGGTAGGGATTGGATTTGGATTTGTAGGAGAGGGAGGTAGTGTGTGGGATATGGTGGGCGATATAGTTGTTTGTTGGCGGGTTGTGGATTGTGTGGTTGGTGGGTTTGAGGATGATCCTCCAGCTTCTTGAGTCTTCGTTTGTTCTCGACTCATACCACGGCCGCTTCGTGTGGTCCGTTGCCATTTCTCCCCCTCATGACGATCTGGATCATTGGGATCATCATGTCTTCATTTGGTGCGGGAGCTTTCTTCTCGGCACCTTGTTTGAATAGGCGGCTCGGGTTCATCTGCCAGCCTTTTGTAGAGACTCTCCTCAGCGGGGTCCTGGTCTCTAAGGCGATGAGTCGGGAGATGAGTATGTCATGAAGTTGGGTGATCGGGATGGTATATGGATTTATAAGTGAAGGTGATGGTGTTGGTGTGGTGAGGGTGGGTTGGATGGGAGTGTGTATGGTGGTGGTAATAGGTGGTGAGGAGACGGGGGTGGTTTGGGCTTCGGTCGGAGCAGCCTCGGAGAATGGTGCTTTCCCGGTATCTCTTCGGGAAGTCTCTATGGCCTTAAGCATTCGGTTCATCATGCGATCTTTGAGATAAGAGATGGCTGTGGAGAGTGCTTCTTGTAAGGTGTTGCTCCGTCACGATCATCGGTGGAGTGGGGTCAGGGAGGCGCTCCATTGTCACAACATCGGAAAAGGTTTCCGATGTGCCGCCTGGAATAGGTCTTGAGATTGCGGAACGTCCGGGGATGTGGCGACCCTACTTCCTAATTAAGTTAATTGGCGGATTTCCCCGCAACAGAACACGCGGAAGACCCGATAAAATTTTTATTTAAACAACCCACATAGTATTATATCGGGTTTACAAAAATATCTACTATTAATACTTTGGGCCGAAGCCCCAAAATTTCAAACCCAATATCAAACACTATGCCACTCCACAGGTCGCGTCCCATGTACTGCGCCACCCTCAAAAGTCCGTGGAGTCACCGCCGCCAGCTCGCCATGAATCTCAACCCTGACACTAGTCGGTGTCGGGTTCATTCTTACCTACAAACAAAAATAGGATAGAACCCTGAGCTATTGCCCAGTAGGTGATTACATAACATGCAATACGTGCGTGCACTCCACCCAATCCCGGTTCCTCACAATATAATATAATGCACACTCGACAAATCTCATCTATCAATTCTCAATTCTCAACAGGGCCCTAGGTCAGACTCGGCACCCACGCGCGCAATGGCAAAGTACACCATCAACCATGCGGTAGCCCACACCGGCCGCGCCGGGTCGCTCCTTCCGCACACAATCTCAACCCGACGGCTTTTTCCCCGAATGTTATACCACAAGTTCGGGTAGACAGGAATCTCACATCTGTCTGCCGTCCCTGAGCAAAATAATATCCGGTGGTTTACACCTCGGGTGGCTCAATCCCGAGTAGATGGGTGTCGCAAACCCCCTCTCCCACCAAGTGCATAATCGAGTCTGAACCTGACTGCCAAAATCGGCAACTCTACCCTTCTCACATTCGACACAATATCGTGTCACCGTATCATTACGGTACCTTCACCTCTCTTATGCATGTCGTGAAATGCATATCACATTCGTCACATATATCACGTATTATTTCTTACAAATAATACCCCAAAATACTCTCGTATCTTAAAATAAGGGTTGACCCGAAAGTTCTAGTCAAAGTATGAATATACTTTGATTTAAAGATAAAATGAACTTAAAATAATTTTATTCAAAGATGTGGGCTATTACCCGAATTTAACCTTTTAAATTCGGCGAAATTTAAATATTTCGCTTAGATATCGAAATTCTGCCCGAATTTGAAATATTAAATTCGGCGAAATAAATGCCCGAATTTAACCTTTTAAATTCGGCGAAATTTAAATATTTCGCTTAGATATCGAAATTCTGCCCGAATTTGAAATATTAAATTCGGCGAAATAAAATGCCCGAATTTAACCTTTTAAATTCGGCGAAATTCAAATCTTGGCCCGCGGCCCTCTTTACTCACTCACCACCTCATTAATCTTTTCGGCCCGCGAGCTCCTTTTTCAGCCCGCGAAATTTCTTTCCTCTCTCACGCTTCACGAACCTTTTTGGCCCGTAAATCCGTTCCAGATGTCACATAAACATGTAATAACTTTACAGAACTCATATTGAGTTCGAACTTCACATAATTCATCAAAAACGTCAAATAACATATCAAAATACCCGAAATTCATAAATTCGGATGACCTTTCATCCAAATTCGTTTAACTATAAAAATCAACATAAGAAATGTTTGTAGGGGTTAAAAACCACCTACCTCACTTCCAAGTTAGCCGAAATTGCTTAGTTCTTCTCTGCTTTTCTTCGTTTGTTTTCTTTCGTTTGATATTTTCGTTTGTCCTTATCACCTTTTGAGATAAACCTTTAAAAGGAAAGTTACGTTTCCTTTCTCTTAAGGAAATCTCTTATTGGGCCTACTTTAAATTAATTTGGGCCCATATCTATTTATTTTACTCAAAGAGTATTTTTCTTATTTTCGGTTCAATTTCCCGAAAATTCGCTTTGTCCGAAAATTAACTTCATAATTTTCCGAAACTTACAGAATAATTTTCACGCTAATTGCGCATTATTCCCGTATTAATTTTACGGGTATTACATCCTCCCCCCCTTAAAAGAAATTTCGTCCCCGAAATTTAAGTTGTCTGAAACAACTCAGGGTATTTCTCTCTCATTTCGTCTTCTCGCTCCCAAGTGGCTTCTTCCAATATCTGGTTTCGCCATAAGACCTTCACGAGGGGAATATTCTTATTTCGTAATTGCTTCACCTCATACATTAGAATCTCTACCGGCTTTTCTTCGTAACTCAAGTCCGGCTTCAATTGTTGGTGAAGTCTTTTGTCTCTTAGCACATGATACGGGTCCAACACATACTTTCGCAGTGTAGACACGTGGAATACGTCATGGACTTGTGCTAACGACGTCGGTAATTCTAGCTGATATGCTACTTCACCGACTCTTTTCAAAATTTTGAAAGGTCCTATATATCTCGGACTCAACTTTCCTTTTTGTCCGAACCGTTTGACACCCTTCATAGGTGATACTTTCAAAAATACTTTATCACCTTCTTCAAATTCTAACGACCTTCGTCTCTTGTCTGCATAACTCTTCTGGCGACTTTGGGCCGTTTGCATTTTCTCCCGAATTTTCTTAACAACTTCAGTCATTTCGCGTACCATCTCGGGACCTAATAGCGCCTTCTCGCCGATTTCATCCCAATGAACTGGGGATCGACATTTACGTCCGTATAAGGCTTCGTAAGGCGCCATTCCGATCGTTGCTTGATAGCTGTTGTTATATGAAAATTCTATTAACGGGAGATATTTACTCCAACTCCCTTGAAAATCCAAGACACATGCTCTCAACATGTCTTCGAGTGTCTGGATCGTCCTTTCCGATTGTCCGTCAGTCTGGGGATGATAAGCTGAACTAAATGATAATTTAGTTCCCAGAGCTTTCTGTAAGCTTTTCCAGAACTGGGACAGAAATCTTGAATCTCGATCTGATATGATCGATATCGGAATTCCATGGAGTCTCACTATCTCTTGAATGTAGAGTTCAGCGAACTTCTCCATGGGATAGGTCTGGTGAATAGGCAAGAAATGGGCGGACTTAGTCAGTCTGTCAACAATCACCCAAATTGCATCATAACCTTTCACCGTTCTTGGCAACCCTACGACAAAATCCATTGTTATATGGTCCCACTTCCACTCGGGAATCGTCAAAGGTTGTAACATTCCTGCCGGTCTTTGATGTTCTGCTTTGATCTGCTGACAAGTCAGGCATCTATGTACAAATGCAGCAACATCCTTTTTCATTCCCGGCCACCAATAATTTAGTCGCAAATCACGATACATTTTCGTTGCACCGGGATGCACCGAATATATTGTCGTATGTGCCTCCGTCATTAAAGTTCGACGAATCTCTTCATCTTCCGGCACATATAAGCGACTTTTAAATCGTAAACTCCCGTCTTCTCGGAATTTAAATTCCGATGAGACTTCTTTATCTTGTTCTCTTTGTTTCTTCAAGTACAACTCATCTTTCTTTTGTACTTCAATGATTCGGTCTAATAGTGTTGGCTTAAGTGTCAACACTGCCAACTTTTCTTCAATCTCTCCGAAATTGATTACTTCAACTCCGAATTGGCGTAATTCAGTGTTTACAGTTTTGCGGCTCAATGCATCTGCGACTACGTTCGCTTTTCCTGGATGATAATTTATCACACAGTCGTAGTCTTTGACTAACTCGAGCCATCTTCTTTGCCTCATATTTAACTCCTTCTGGGTGAAGAAGTACTTCAAACTCTTGTGATCCGTGAAGATCTCGCATCTTTCTCCGTAAAGATAGTGTCGCCATGTTTTAAGAGCAAACACTACGGCTGCGAGTTCGAGATCATGAGTGGGGTAATTTTTCTCATATGGCTTTAATTGTCGGGAGGCATAAGCGATCACCTTCCCGTTTTGCATTAAAACACACCCCAACCCATATTTAGAGGCATCACTATAAACAGAAAAATTTCCAGTACCGAAGGTATTGCTAACACTGGAGCAGTTGTTAGCCTTTTCTTTAATTCCTGGAAACTTTGCTCACATTCATCCGTCCATTTGAACGGAACATTTTTCTTTGTCAAATTGGTGAGCGTCGAGGCGATGCTGGAAAAGTCCTTAATGAACTTTCGATAATACCCAGCTAGCCCGAGAAAACTTCTTATCTCCGTGGGAGTGGTTGGTCTTGGCCAATTTTCTATAGCTTCTATCTTGCTGGGATCTACTGAAATTCCGTTTCCCGAAATAACATGCCCTAGAAAGATTACTCGATCCAACCAAAATTCGCACTTTTTAAATTTGGCGAATAATTGTTTCTCCCGAAGAATTCCTAGGACCGCTCTCAAATGTTCCTCATGTTCTTCTTTTGTCTTGGAATAAATGAGAATATCGTCGATAAAGACGATAACACATCGGTCCAGCAATTTTTTGAATACTCGGTTCATCAAATCCATGAAGGCTGCCGGAGCATTCGTCAATCCGAAAGGCATGACCAAAAATTCATAGTGGCCGTACCTCGTACTGAATGCGGTTTTTGGAATGTCCGCTTCCCGGATCTTCAGCTGATGATAACCGGAGCGCAGGTCGATCTTAGAAAATACTGTTGCTCCTTGGAGTTGATCGAATAAATCGTCAATCCTTGGCAATGGGTATTTATTCTTAATCGTGATCTTGTTGAGTTCACGATAATCGATACACATTCTCATCGACCCGTCCTTTTTCTTCACAAATAAAACCGGGGCTCCCCATGGTGAGAAACTGGGTTGAATAAAACCCTTCTGCAACAAATCTTCCAATTGCTCCTTCAATTCTCGTAATTCGTTCGGTGCTAACCGATACGGGGATTTAGAGATCGGGGCAGCTCCAGGTACAAGATCGATTGCAAATTTAATCTCCCGATCTGGGGGTAATCCCGGAAGATCCTCGGGAAATACATCGGAATATTCGTTCACTATCGGAACCTCCTCAAGTTTAAGCTGGGAAGATTCCTCAGCATCCACCGCAAAAACTAGGAACGATTCGCAACCCGTATTTACGAGTCGCTGAGCTTTTAAAGCAGAAATCCGAGGGATTGAGTTTCTATTCTTTCTTCCCGAAAATTCAAACTCCTCTCCCTCTGGCGATCGAAACCTAACTACCCTTTTTGAACAATCAATAATGGCTCCGTATTTCGAAAGCCAATCCATCCCGAATATAATATCGTAATCATTCATCGGGATTACTATTAGGTTCACATCTAACTCTCTACCCTCAATTCTTACGGGACATTTCTCAACCACCAAATTTGATCGAGTTGGATCCCCATGTGGTAAAGATACCACGAAATCACATAATGAACGGGAGGGATAGATTCCTGCCCTGGCCACAAAGTTAGCCGATACAAACGAATGTGTGGCTCCCGAGTCAATCAAGATCGAAGAGGGCACGTGAAATATACTCAACGTACCCGTAACTACATTCGGGTTTGCCTCCGCCTCCTCATTAGTCAGAGTAAAAACTCTTGCAGGCACAGGTGGAGGTCGAATGAGGTTACGCGGTTGAGTCTGCACTGGAGGCTGACCTCTCGGGCAATTCCGTGCGATGTGTCCGGCCTCACCGCACCGGAAACATTGCAGAGTCTGCACCGGTCGTGGTCCGTAGCATATGCCAAAGTGATTTCGTCCACACTGTTGGCATTGGGGCACTGGTACCGGGGGTCGGTTGGGAACATTGGCCGGTCTCTGATAAGCATTCGGGCGCCACATCTGTTGACTCGATCGATTTCCTTTATTCTTCGGGTCCTTGCCGAAGAATTGTCGCTTTTGGCCGCTTCCTCCTTGCTGTTGCTGACTCTCTCTTTTCCTACTTGCCTCTTGGGCTTCCCTTACTACTCCTTCCGCTTGTTCTGCGATCAACGCTCGCTCCGTCGCCTGACGGAACTCTAATTGGCGTACCCCGCCACACTTAAATCTCGATAAAATTCGGGCTTCAGCCCTCGAAGAAATCTCGTCACCTTTAGAGTATTGGTTGCCACGAGATGAGGTGCAAAACGAGATAATTCTTCAAATTTGCGGATGTATTCCGCAACTGGCATTCGCCCTTGTTTCAGGTTCATGAATTCATACATTCGCTGCTCCTGATCGTTAGCAGTGAAGTACTTATCATAAAACAGTTCCCTGAAGCGTTCCCATGTCATCGTCGCCGGATCTTCTAACACCTTTATGGTGTTCCACCAAAAACGCGCGCTTCCCCGAAATAGGGAAACGGCACACAACACCTTCTCATTGTTCGGCATACGACTGTATATAAATAAGTCTTCTATTGTGTCGATCCAGTCCTCAGCTGCCGCAGGATTAGTAGCTTCGGCGAAAACTGGTGGATTTAACTTACGAAATCGCTCCCCTATGATCTCTACGCGATCAGGCTGTGGGGATGGACGGTGCTCAGATGAGCTCTGGTGATTTATCAAATCATGAATTTGGTCTGACTGTCTTTGGATAAGTTCAGTCAGCCTATTTATCGTGTCATGCTCACGAGTCGGGGGTGGGGATTCAGATTCGCCCCTCCGACTGGACTCTCCGACGAACACGTTCCTCGGTCTTCCTCTTGGCATTTTCCAAATACTAGATAATTCATGTAACAAATATACATGAGATCACATAATCATATCAAAGTATTACACTTAACTTACAGGCGAGGCTGGTTCTCCCGGCTTTTGAGTGGCAGTACATGGACAGTCTTCAGAATCTAAAGCCTAAGCTCTGATACCACCTGTGGCGACCCTACTTCCTAATTAAGTTAATTGGCGGATTTCCCCGCAACAGAACACGCGGAAGACCCGATAAAATTTTTATTTAAACAACCCACATAGTATTATATCGGGTTTACAAAAATATCTACTATTAATACTTTGGGCCGAAGCCCCAAAATTTCAAACCCAATATCAAACACTATGCCACTCCACAGGTCGCGTCCCATGTACTGCGCCACCCTCAAAAGTCCGTGGAGTCACCGCCGCCAGCTCGCCATGAATCTCAACCCTGACACTAGTCGGTGTCGGGTTCATTCTTACCTACAAACAAAAATAGGATAGAACCCTGAGCTATTGCCCAGTAGGTGATTACATAACATGCAATACGTGCGTGCACTCCACCCAATCCCGGTTCCTCACAATATAATATAATGCACACTCGACAAATCTCATCTATCAATTCTCAATTCTCAACAGGGCCCTAGGTCAGACTCGGCACCCACGCGCGCAATGGCAAAGTACACCATCAACCATGCGGTAGCCCACACCGGCCGCGCCGGGTCGCTCCTTCCGCACACAATCTCAACCCGACGGCTTTTTCCCCGAATGTTATACCACAAGTTCGGGTAGACAGGAATCTCACATCTGTCTGCCGTCCCTGAGCCAAATAATATCCGGTGGTTTACACCTCGGGTGGCTCAATCCCGAGTAGATGGGTGTCGCAAACCCCCTCTCCCACCAAGTGCATAATCGAGTCTGAACCTGACTGCCAAAATCGGCAACTCTACCCTTCTCACATTCGACACAATATCGTGTCACCGTATCATTACGGTACCTTCACCTCTCTTATGCATGTCGTGAAATGCATATCACATTCGTCACATATATCACGTATTATTTCTTACAAATAATACCCCAAAATACTCTCGTATCTTAAAATAAGGGTTGACCCGAAAGTTCTAGTCAAAGTATGAATATACTTTGATTTAAAGATAAAATGAACTTAAAATAATTTTATTCAAAGATGTGGGCTATTACCCGAATTTAACCTTTTAAATTCGGCGAAATTTAAATATTTCGCTTAGATATCGAAATTCTGCCCGAATTTGAAATATTAAATTCGGCGAAATATAATGCCCGAATTTAACCTTTTAAATTCGGCGAAATTTAAATATTTCGCTTAGATATCGAAATTCTGCCCGAATTTGAAATATTAAATTCGGCGAAATAAAATGCCCGAATTTAACCTTTTAAATTCGGCGAAATTCAAATCTTGGCCCGCGGCCCTCTTTACTCACTCACCACCTCATTAATCTTTTCGGCCCGCGAGCTCCTTTTTCAGCCCGCGAAATTTCTTTCCTCTCTCACGCTTCACGAACCTTTTTGGCCCGTAAATCCGTTCCAGATGTCACATAAACATGTAATAACTTTACAGAACTCATATTGAGTTCGAACTTCACATAATTCATCAAAAACGTCAAATAACATATCAAAATACCCGAAATTCATAAATTCGGATGACCTTTCATCCAAATTCGTTTAACTATAAAAATCAACATAAGAAATGTTTGTAGGGGTTAAAAACCACCTACCTCACTTCCAAGTTAGCCGAAATTGCTTAGTTCTTCTCTGCTTTTCTTCGTTTGTTTTCTTTCGTTTGATATTTTCGTTTGTCCTTATCACCTTTTGAGATAAACCTTTAAAAGGAAAGTTACGTTTCCTTTCTCTTAAGGAAATCTCTTATTGGGCCTACTTTAAATTAATTTGGGCCCATATCTATTTATTTTACTCAAAGAGTATTTTTCTTATTTTCGGTTCAATTTCCCGAAAATTCGCTTTGTCCGAAAATTAACTTCATAATTTTCCGAAACTTACAGAATAATTTTCACGCTAATTGCGCATTATTCCCGTATTAATTTTACGGGTATTACAGGGGACATCCGTTATCAATCCTGAAGTCACTACTTCAATGGGTTGGCCTATTGTTTGCTCCGAAGATATCAGGGGTCCAATAGGGCTTCCATCCAATCCTTGAGATGATATGATAGGTATCACCTCTATGGGTGTTGAGACAGATTCAATTTGAATCTGTGTGGTTGGCTGATTCGTTGTCGTTGGAGGTGTTGACACCGAAGCCGGTAGTATTGAAGGAGATACAGACGGGGCCGAGAGTTGCTGTCGGTGAGAGCCCCTTCTTTGGAGTCTGTATTCTTCATCCGATTCAGTGGCCTCAGGAGATATATCTTGAGGAACACCTTCGGGCTCGACGGCCGGTGTCTCTGTCTCTTGAGCCTTGGCTTCAGGCTCGGTTGTTTCCACCGACGATTCCCTTTGAGAAGGCGCCGGAGCTTGATCCAAGGGCCGTACCATCTCCTCCGTGATTGAGTTATTTTGACAGTAGTCTTGGTAGGCCTCGTCCGTTGGATCAGCTAGTCTAAGCAGGTCCAATGGGATCAGTATCGATTGGAGCGCTAGGTCGGCTGCCTTCGGGTTGTGAAAGAAGCGAAGGCGAGGTGGAATGTATTCTCCAACCGGTGGTAGTCTCGGGATCTCTGGATAAACGTCCATAAAGGGTGAGATCAGCACCGGGAACCACCATACATATGGAAGAGATTTGGCATTTGACTTGGTCTCCCTTTGACGTATCTCGTGCGCTAGATCATTCCATATCAGCTGGGCCACGTCGTATTTCTTTGAGAAAACCACTCCATGGAAGATGCGAAGGATATTCCCGTTCGCCTTGTTTGGGAGAGGCATTTATTGATTATGCCGAACAAAGTCCTCCACGGATGTGGGATCCCGGTGTTTTGAAAAATTGTGGTTTTTTAAATTTCCGTTCCGTAACATTTGAAAATAATGTAGATTTCCTTTCTCTTTCCTAAGTTGTATTTGTTCCTTAGCAATTTGAAGTTCTTGCCTTTTACTTTGAATTTCAATTTCGGTCAAAATTGATGTAGAAGTATTAGTAAAAGTCTTTTCGATTTTAGGAACAAAACCGTCCGTTTGCGTTACTTTATCATGTTTAAGAGAAGATTTTTCTTTAGAAATATCGTTTAAAACAAGTAAAGGAGAGGAATTTTTGAGATTTGATATCTCCAATAAAAGCGCATTCTTTTCTACTTCAAAATTCTTTCTTTCTGTTTCTAGGGAGGAGTTCAAATCAACTATTTTCTTAATAATAGCAGGAATATAACATAAAGTAGAATTTTTAGAATGATCAAAATTTTCTTCCCCAACTTTGGAAAGATTTTCTAAAGGATATAATGAATTAGTCACTAGACAAGTTTATTTCCCGTGTCTCGTAACTATTGTTCAATTTAGTGTATTCAAAGGGAATTTCAGTCCTAGTTGTGGCTTTTCGTTTGGATTCTTCTAAGGCATTTATTTATGAAGAGTTAGTAAAAGCCATTAAAGAAGTGAATCCTAAACCCATGCACTTAATATCATATAATTGTTTACGTTAATCTTTTTCAAGTTACAAGGTTAGTAAAGCCTAAGCCTTCAACAGGATTATAAAATTCCATGTCATGTATGAGGGGAATTTTTAGATTTGATATCTCATCAAAAAGCTTTTTCTTTTCCGCTCTGAAACCTACTCTTTCTAATTCCAGAGATGCGTTTAATTCGGTTATTTTATGAATAACATCCGGAATTTCCCAACAAGAGGTAGGTTTATCAGAATGTAAAGTATTTCCCCAATTAGATGCTAAGACTTTAGAGAAACTTTGGTCTTTTTGACCCTTTTCCTCAAGATTGTCTTCTAAATTTTTAATTTTAGACTAGAATTTTCCGCATTCCTCAACTAATTCATCATAAAAAGAGTGACTTATTACGACACACTGCTTCACTATTTTTAAGACGCGTGGTAAGTTCCCTGTGTTTTGTTTCTAACTCTATAACTGTTTTTTCTAACATTTCAAATAAACTAGAGTCATAAGGACTAACCTTGATATTGTCAGTTTAAGAGTTCATTTGTAGATATCGTGCTCGCTCAAGAGCATCAGTTAGGTCTTGTTTGTGTTGGTAGGTTGGATTTTTTATCGTTGACGTTTTATGTGGATTTGAGATCTTTTAATAAAAGTTTAAAAGAATAGAGTAGGTATAGAAATGTTTTTAGGATAAAATCTAGATATCAAAAACTTTTTTTTTTTGGACCGAAAAGTATAGTTTTGAGAAGTTTGGAGTCGAAAAGTTTAAGTATAAAAAATTTTGTGTGTATCGAAAACTTTTGATAATGCGAGTGTAATTATCGAAAACTTTTTTTAATATCAAAAAAAAAATTTGGCTTTAAAATTTCAGTTCCAAAAAGTTATGGTGTTGAAAAAAAATATCTAAAAGTATCGAAAATTTTAGGTGTGTACTGAAAAGTTTTCAATTGGTGTTCAATACTTCGAAAATTTACCAAAACTTTTTCTATAATGTGCCACAAAAAATATTGAATACGGGTGAAAACATTTTATTTTTCTGAAAATTGTTGAAATTGAAACCTTTTGGATCAGAATATTAAAGTTTTAAAAATTCGGGTCAAAAGGTTAAGTATTGAATAAGGGTGAAAACATTTTATTTTTCTGAAAATTGTTGAAATTGAAACCTTTTGGATCAGAATATTAAAGTTTGAAAAATTCGGGTCAAAAGGTTAAGTATTGAAAAATATGTTTATCGAGAAAATTTTTCGTACTGAGAAACTTAATTTTGCGATATAGGTTCTCGATAACACTTTTGCGAAAAGTTAACTTTCTCGGGTTGACCAAATTTTTCGGATTGACTAACTTTTCTCGATAAAAGATTTAAAATTGGCTTTCTAAAATTCCGTATAGAAAAATTATTGTGTTTTCGTAAAATATAGTGAAGTTTCGAAAATTATATAAGTTTCAAAAACTTTTGGTAGATACCGAAATGTTTTATATTGATGTCGAAAACTTCGAAAAAAATACCAAAATTTTCTTATAATTTGCCGAAATTGATACCGAGAAATCAGTTGTCAAATGATACCGAGAAACTTTGTCGAAAAAAAATTTCTCGATAAGAGCTTGTCCTTTAGTGAATGTTTATCGATACAAGTTTTGGTAAAGTGAGGTTTCACGATAAAAAAATTTTTAGTAGTGAATTTCGCGATAGACTTTTTTCGAGAAAGTTTCTCGCACGGTTGTTTATCGATAAGAGTTTTTTTATATATATTTATTATACTAGTGTAATAGGGAATCTTATCGTAACCAGCTGAGTAAGGTAACTTGTCGCAACCTAAAGTCAACCCGCAAACTTCTCGAGTATCGCAAAGTTTCTTTTTTTTTTTCATTTTTATTTTAACTATGTAGTATCGCAAACCGTGTGACTACCGAGAAATATTGTTGCAAGGCTTAATAGCATGAGGTATCACAAAGCTATTTTAGTTTAACGATATGAGGGTCCCACTTGTCAGCAATGTTGGGACAATGTTATATCGAGAAAAAATTTTGCGATAAGGAACAAGACACAAAAGTTTGCCATAGGGAATAGTTGGGGTCAACTTTGCGAATAACGATTATCTAATTTGCGATAAGAGAATCCGCTGCCGGTGATGCTGCTTTCCCCCGACAAAAAAATTCCAAATCTCAATCAAAGACACAAAATTAGGCAAATTAAGCTTGAGTTATTGATCAAAACATGTAGAATTTCAGTTTTTGACACTCAATTGAACCAGAAAATAGAAAAATAGGTTGAATTTTTGAGAAATCGGATGAATTTCACGAAGAACACGATTTATCGAATCTTCAAAATTCGCAAAAATTAGCGTTTCGATCAATCAAAATTCAGCCCAGACATGTTTAAAACATTCGATCGAAGCCTAAAAACAGCAAATCATGTCCAATATTTCGAAATTTTGATGATTTTCATGAAGAACATCCAAAGAGGAATTTCGATCTGTTTTCAAAATTCACGAAATCTAGTGGTTCCGATCTATGAACTTTCAGCACAGAAACGTTTAAACATTCGATCGAAGCTTAAAAACAGCAAATCATGGCGAAAATTTTAAAATCAAACCGAATCCGATGATGAACGGTGCGTGAATTGTTATTTTTTTTTAAAATAACCGAAAATTTCAGAGATTTATATCAAATCCGAACACGTTTTTCAAAGCAAAGTCGGAGGAAATCGAAAATCTTTTTCGATCATAGGTTCGATTTTTTTTAATCGAAAACTTTATTGTTCGAAAAACTTTTTGATCACTGCTCAAACACACACACATTTTACACTATTTTGAAAGAAATCAAAATTCGTAAATTTCAAAACTTACGAAAAATATTTGTCTCCGAATTATCTTCTACGATACTCAAAATTTTTTATCTTAAATTCAAAATTCTTTAGCAAAATTTTGAAGTATCAATTAACATTTCAAATATTTTTCGAAATCAAAACAATTTATCTTTAACAACAAAAAATAGGTAGGATAGGGAAATTGCTTAAAGTACGAAACACACATTACTAACGAAGTTTGTCACTTGTGAACCACTTTTATCATTTCGATTCCAAACTTTCACAAAAGATCCTACCAATCAACTACAACTGGATGCTTACTCACTCGGAAATGACATCCGCCTTCCAATTCTACGAAGAGGCGAATACACTGTATGGAGAAGCCGATTCATGAACTTCTTGGAAACAAAAGAGCAAGCTACAAATTCGATAGCTTCTCTTGAAGAAGGTCCCGCTCAATTTTGGCTCATCCAATAAGGTGATGCCACCAATAATCCTCCCATTCCCGCCTCAAGAAGACTCAAAATTCCTAGTGAATACACCGAGGGGGAGCGATTAAGAGCAAAAGCGGATTGAGGAGCCAAAACTTTCCTAATGCATGGAATTCCTAATGACATCTATATGCAAATAGATAGTCTATCTAGCTCAAAAGCTATGTGGGATGAACTCCACAAAATGATGCAAATAACCGAAGTCGGAGTCAAAGCCAAGAAAGCCAATATTCTCATGGCATATGACTCATTTAAAGCAAAGTCAGAGGAAAACGTTTATGAACTCTATCAACGTTATCTAACTGTTCTCAACGAGATGAGGAAGATAGAAATTTTCATTACCAACATGGAGGTCAACATCCGATTTCTCTCTTCTCTTCAAACGGAGTCTTTGATAATCTCTCTCAACATGAAGAAGATATAAGCGAGATACAAAAAGAACTTAAGGACAAGCAGATCGAAGACTCTATAGCTCTAGTCTATGAAAGAAAACGAGTCGATCTCGCAAAGATAAAAACATCAAGTTGTCAAGTTCTTCAGAAGATGAAGATGATTCCGAATCGAACTCTGAGCCATACATGAAGGAGTTCTAGAAACAATTGGCTCTCATTACTAAGATGATGAGCAAAAAGTTTTATAAAAAGAAATCTTCCTCTTCGGCAAATAGACTACGGACATCAAGCTCCAAGCACAAGGAAAGGCCGGCCGAATCATTAGAATCTAAAACGCCAAAGAACCACAAAAGTGCTATAATTGTGGTAAGATAGGGCACTTCGCCATAGATTGCAAACTTCCCAAGAAAAAGGATGTCAACTACTACTCCAAAAAATTCCAAATAACTAAACAAAAAGAGGTTCGAGTAGCATTGATGGCGGAACAAGAGCACTGGCTCGAAGATGTCACAGATTCTGAAGATGAAAATCTTGCTCTAATGGCGTACCTTTACGACGCCTCAAAGGATAATTCCTCAAGGAGCTCAAATGATGAAGAAAAAGCGTCCACATCATCACAAGAGGTAACGATGCCAAATTCCACATTATTAAACATGTTAGAATCATTACAGATTAAGTACTCTAACATAAAAAATGAGCGGAAAAGAACTAAGGAATTAGAAGATAGACTAGCTCCAAGTGAAAACAATTTCTAAAACCAATTAGATAAGACAATTCATCTAGAAATTCTCTTATCTAGTCTTGAATTAAACATAGCTACCTCTGAGACTAAAGTCAATGACCTTAATACGACTCTTATCGATTGTCAAAGAGATTTAGAAATTTCTAAAAATAATTTCAAAGAAATATCTGACGAACGTAAGAACCTTTACTCAAGGATTAAAACTTTAGATGATCTTCTAAAGAAAAGGGGTCAAACGGATCAAACTATCTTTCTAAATCAACCTCTTCATATAGAATTTTATAATCCTAAAGAAGGCTTAGGTTTTAACAATCCCTGTAACTTGAAAAAGGTCAATGTTAAACAATTATATGATATCAAGTACATGGGATTAGGTTAAACTTCTCTAATGGCCTTTACTAATTCTTCATAAACGAAAAGCCACAAATAGGACTGACATTTCCTTTGACTACACCGACTTGAATAATAGTTGCTAGACAAGGGATCTCAACTTGTCTAGTGATTATAATTCATTATATTCCCTTAGAAGATTTTTGTAAAGATAAGGAAGAAAATAATGTTTCAAAATTCTACTTTTTGCTATAATCCAGCTATTATTAAGAAAATAGCTGATTTTAAATCTTCTTTAGAAACAGAAAGAGAGAATTTCAAAACTTAAAAGAATGAGCTTTTACTGGAGATTTCTGATCTCAAAACTTCCTCTACTCTAAATACTTGTCCTGATTTTACTTTGAAAGAAAAATCATTAATTAAGGACAAAATTACATCTAGGAAAACACCTCCCATTGTTTTTCAAAGAATTTTAAAAGAAGATAAATCTTCTTTAAAAATCGTAAAGGGGGGAAAAGAATCCTTAAATGCTTCAAAAAGAAAAAAAAATTTTCTAACTCTTTTTCTACTTCATCCACAAGTAGAATAGAAAAAGAGGTGAAGCATGCAAAGGAAAGAGTGCCTAGGATAGAATTCCAGAAGAAAAATGATAGAAATGTCTTATTTTCCAAATTTTCTTCTATACCAAAAACTATGGACACTCGCAAAAAGACAACTGTTTCAAACTTTAATGTTGTTGCTTCCACTTATATGTTAAAGCCTATTAATTTTGAAAGCACAAATTTTGAAATCGGTTCTACTTCTAAAAATATAAACCATCATTCTAAGACAAATGCAAGTCTTAAGTCTCGTAGGAAATAAGATCCAACTATAAAGAAAGCTTATAGTTCCATACATTCCTGTCCTCATTTAAGGTATCCGATCAAAGTACACTCAGCCAAACACCTTAAGAGACTAGCTAGAGAAAAGATTTTCTCATGCACTAAGACTAATAAGACATTTGTCCGCGCTGAAATTAATCTCCCATGTAAGGTTCAACCTCAATGGGTTCCCAAGACACCATCTAGGCCAACGCAAGCCCAAAAGGTCAAATTGCCTAAAGAGGTACCACTTAAACCAACTAATACCAAGTTGGTTTGGGTATCTAAAAAAAATTTAGGAACCAAAATGAACAAACCTTACCTACCAAATCTGCTAATCCGAGAGGATCCATTACTAAGTGGGTAGCTAAGTCTCTCTAAAATTTTTCTATGCAGATCCATCATGTGTGGTATTTAGATTCTGGTTGCTCCACACACATGACGGGAAATCAACTGTTGAGCAACTACCATAACCGTTACAACGGAAAAGTCAGATTTGGCAACAACGATTCAGCTCATGTACTAGGATTTGGAGATATTCTACTACAAAATCTGACGATCAAAGATGTCTCTTACGTCCAAGGTCTTAAACACAATCTGTTTATCATAGGACAATTCTGCGACAAAGGATTTCAAGTGGTGTTTCTAGCTGATCAGTACAGAATTTTAAATAGTCAAAATCAAGAACTTCTAACAGGATCACGAAGATCAAATCTATACACCATAAATCTGACAACAGTTCGACCTTCGACAGCTGTTTGCCTCATCTCACAGACTACAATCAAGAGGAACAACTTATGACATCAACGCTTGTCTCATCTAAATTTCAAAGCTCTTCACAAACTCTTTGCTAAAAAGTTGGTCAATGGTCTACCAACAATTTCTTCTCATCAAGAGCATCACTGTTCGGCTTATCAAATGGGAAAAATGAAGCGAGCATCACATAAACTCAAGCAAGTTGCTTCCACATCTTGAACCTTAGAATTACTTCACATGGACCTTTGTGGACCAATGCGTACACAAAGTATCAACGGTCGAAAATATGTGTTAGTAATTGTCGACGACTATTCTCGCTACACCTGGACAAGATATCTCTGAACTAAAGATGAGACTAAAGACTTGATAGTAAGCTTTGTGCATAGCACTCAGAATCTCTTGCAAAAGAAAATCCAAGTAATCAGGACTGACAACGGGACTGAATTTAAGAATCAGCGTCTCAGCAATTATTATCAGTCAGTTGGAATTATTCAACAATTCTAAGCCGCAAAAACGCCTCCACAAAATGGCATCGTAGAAAGGAAGAACCGGACTCTAGTTGAAGCTGCAAGAACAATACCCATACACTCCGGTCTCCCTCACTTTCTATGGGATGAAGCAGTGAGTACGGCATGTTGTACTCAAAATTGGATAATCATTCACAAACGCTTTGAAAAGACGTCGTATGAGATAATTAATCAAAGAATCCTGAATATCTCATTCTTCAAAGTATTCGGTTGCAAATGTTTTGTGGCCAACGATCGGGAGCATCGAAGCAAGTTCGATCCCAAAGCATTTGAAGCCATCTTTGTAGGATATTCTACTACTTCTAAATCATATCGCGTCTACCTCAAGTCTTCACGTACTATCTTGGAAAGCTACAACATCACTTTTCAAGAAATAACCAATTTGGCTTCTGAACAAAACAGTTCAGAACCCGAGCTTATAGGCGTGTTGGCACAAAGTCAACAACTTTCGACAACTTCTACTTCAAAGTCAACAGAAGCAATTCCTGCCGACCTGGAAGATTTAGATTCTCTATTTGAACATTTTAATCGGAACGAGTTTCAAATGCCTGCTTCCTCTCATTCAATACCAAGCAGTGCTCCTTCTCTCTCTACAGAAGAAATTCCAATTGAGACTTCCAATCCTCAAAATCCAACAAATGTTCAAGAATCTCCTAATTCTGAATCTTCAACTAGTGATGCAGCTTCTACAAATGCAGATGAGGAAATTCCTTCCAATTCAACCTCAGAATTGAATATCCCAACTACTAATGATCAGCCCATCAATTCAGGATGTCTCGATCTACAAACCAATAGAGGATCTACTTCGGTTATTCCTCATGAACGAAAATGGACTCGAGCTCATCCTATTAACCAAATCATCGGTGATCCTTCAAGTGGAGTACGCACTAGGACGTCTACACAAGCGGCTTATTCACATGCTTCTTAAGCCAAAACGACCAATTAATGTAGCCGAAGCTCTTAAAGACCTGGATTGGGTAATCGCAATGCAAGATGAACTCAACCAATTCGAGCGTCTACGAGTTTGGACATTAGTTCCTCGACCGCAAGGCAAAACAATAATTGGAACTAAATGGGTTTTCAAGAATAAGAACAACGAGAACGGTGAAGTTATCAGGAATAAAGCATGAAAAGTAGCCAAGAGATACAATGAACAAGAAGGAATTGACTACGACGAGACGTATGCTCCGATGGCACGTATCGAAGCAATTCGACTATTTCTATCATACGCGGCTCATAAAGACTTCAAAGTCTATCAAATGGATGTTCAAACCGGATTTCTTAATTGTGTGTTAAAAGAATAGTCTACGTCGCTCAATCCGACGGGTTCGTGCACAAAAATCATCCCGATCATGTCTATCGATTGGACAAATCTCTCTATGGACTAAAACAAGCCCCTCGTGCTTGGTATGATGTCCTAAGAGAATTTTTAGTCATGTCCAACTTCATAAGAGGCACCGTCGATACGACACTCTTCATCCAAAGACAAAGCAAAGACCTAATGATTGTTCAAGTTTACGTTGATGACATCATCTTCGGCTCGACAAATGAACGTCTCTGTCAGAAATTTGGTGAACTCATGAAGACCAAATTCGAGATGAGCTTAATGGGAGAACTCCAATTCTTTCTTGGACTACAAGTAAAGCAACTCGAAGATGGAATCTTCATCAGCCAAACCAAATATATCCGAGATATTCTGAAGAGATTTAATCAAGATAAGAGCACATCGATGAATACTCTCATCTCAACAAACTGCAAATTGGATGCTGATCCGTCTGGCAAGGCGGTCACCATCCAACCTATCGGAGCATTGTCGGATCTCTTCTTTACTTGACGTCCAGCCGACCCGACATCATGTTCTCCACTTGTCTCTGTGCTCGTTTTCAAGCTGACCCGAGTCCCACATGCATGCAGTGAAGCGAATTCTACGCTATCTCAAAGGAACTCCCAACTTAGGGCTATGGTATCCTAAAAATACTGATTTTAGATTAATTGGCTATACTGACGCTGATTATGCAGGTTGTCAAATGGACAGAAAAAGTACGTCTGGCAGAGCACAATTTTTAGGCGAAAACTTGGTCTGCTGGTCCTCAAAGAAACAAAATTGCGTGTCAACATCGACGGCCGAGGCAGAGTACGTCGCAGCTGCCAGCTGTTGCTCACAACTTCTATGGATGCGGACACAACTACGCGATTACGGGTTTGAATTTAATAAGATTCACATTTACAGTGATTCTCAAAGTGTTATTGCCATTACTTGCAATCTTGTTCATCATTCACGCACGAAACTTATAGATATTCGATATCATTTAATAAAAGATCATGTAGAAAAAGGCACTATAGATATGTATTTTGTTAAAACGGAGCTTCAACTTGCCGACTTATTCACTAAGGCATTGGATGAAAAACGATTCCAATTCCTTATTGCTAAATTAGGCATGTTAAATCTCAATCTTACTTGACATGTGCTTTACATGCTCTACTATGCTTCTATTTGATACTCTATGTGCTTCTCGATATTCTTTGATTATCTTGCGTGACACTATCTTTCAAAATTTTTTATATATAATAGTATATATAAAGAAATAATAAAAAATGGGGGATGACGATAATTTTGCCTACTTTGAATTACTCACAAAAATATTTCTTCGATATATATGCTTAGTTCTTTGCCTAAAAATTCACGTCACATTCTTTTATTCAAAGAGCTTCGTTTGTTTCACTAGACACATAGCCACATCATATATGTGAGCACTTGAACCTCAATAACTTTTTTTGAGTGTGTCACACTTCAAATGACTATTCTTTGGTTTGTACTTCGTAGCTTCATTCTTACTTTTGTGTTAATTCGTCATGAAAATGATAAGGGCATATTAGTAAATTTCTCACTTAGCCCAAATTATAAATCCTTTAATTTTTCCCTTAGAAATCCCTTTGGGCCTTCTCCGACATTCTTTTTCTTTATCAAACCCAATTAAGCCTTCAACCTTATTCACAAGATTCGGGGTTACTCAATCAAGAAAAAGAGGGGGAGAGCAAAAGAGATGCACATGATAAATTTCTCAATCATTATAGAAGAGAAAAATGGATCTGGATGTGAACTTCTCCTAGATAATCTCGTATACTCCTTGAAGAGAAGCACCTCGAAGTGAACTTCTCCAACGATAATCTAGATCTTATAAATAGAGAAAACGATAAGAGAAGCACGGCCTTGGGTTCGAATTCCATTGTGGAATCATAGAAAGGAACACGGTCTCGACCCAAAAAGAAGTTCTAATCTCTCAAAGTTTTGTAAAGAATACGAGACTAATCTTGAGCAAGAAAAGCTAAAGGATCAGAAATGAATTTAAAAAAAAAGCTCCTGAAATTGAAGAATTTGTTTAAGCTCATCAATCCCAAAATTACCCTACCCTTTTAGCCAGAGCCTAAAAATAATTCCTTAAAAGTCCCTTTGATTCAAAATGATGAACTTTCACCCGGTAAGTTGCTTAAAAATACTAGGATAACAAATCATTTGATATAGATTTATCGTGAAGATATGAGTGATATATCTACTAAATATTTCCATGATAAAAATAAATTGAGTAGTATGAGCGAAACTTGCGAGAGTTGTCGAAGTGATTCATACTATGATCTTAGAATATTAGTCTAGTTACATGATTTCATGGCAATATTATTTTATATGGCATGATAAAAATATTTGAGAAATTTTTTTATTGAAAATATCATTCGCACATTTTAAATGCATTAATACATGCATTGGCTCGGAATTGATAAAATGCGATTTTTTTTAAAAACGCAAAATTTTAATGAATCTATGCTGAATTGCTTAAAATGCGTTACTTGTACTTAAATAGTAAATTTTCATATGCCAAATTGTACTAAATATGTGCTTAAATGCCGAAAAGTTAAAACATGCAATTGTTGAGGGGGAGTTTTATATGAGATCTTGTTATTATCTCCTATATGATTTACTTGTAAATCATGACTTCTAACATTTTTTTCTAAGCATTACAGAAAATTTCGAGCTCATCCGAGGAGTCAAATCTTGAATTTCACAACATTAGGAGATAATTTCATCTCTTTCAGAAATACAGGGAGTACTATGCAATTTATTTTTGGGTTAATCCATAGAAGATTAAATTTTTGTTTAATAAGACCTGAATTTTTAACTAAAGCCCAATTTTTTTTTTCTTCCCAACGTATTTTTACCTTACCCGATCGTAAAGTATTAATACCACTTTATCGATCAAAACACTCACTCACACGCAATTCATTTCACTCGAAAAAGTTTTCGACTTCCGAAAACACTCTTCGAACTCCGGCAATTTCGCCAAAACCTCACCTTATTTCAGTGGTTTTCTTCCTAAACTCGCCCATTTCGAAGGTAGAAACACGTTTCGAATCACTTTTCGATCAAAAACACATGATTCGCAAGCAGTTTCTCGAAATCATTTGAAGATATTTCATTTTCATACTTTTTCAACTAAAAACGATTTTAAACTCTCAAATCAACGTGTTTAAACTCGACTGTTTGGGTTACCATCATGATATTTGGATTCGCAACTATTTTCTGGACGTTCCGAATCCAGCTTAACTCATGATTTACCCAGAAATAGAAATTTACGTGTTATGCGTTTACTGTTTGATTTGAAAATTTTTCGATCGAAAACGTTTTTATCGCAAACAGTGTCGTCGAAAAACTTTTGTTTTCGTTAAAGTTTTATTCGATCGCAAAACTCAACGTCGAAAACCTTTTTTTCGATATATTTTAATTTGATCGTAAAACTTCGCGGCGAAAACTTAATTTTTCGATTAAATTTTATTCGATCGCAAAAATAAGCGGCGAAAACTTTGTTTTTCGATATTCTTTTATTCGATCGCTAAACTACGCGGCGAAAAACTTAAGTTTTCCGACAACTTTTTATTCGATCGCAAAATTCCTTAGCTAGAAACTATTGTTTTCGATACCATTTTATTCGATCGTTAAAATCATTGGCGAAAAACTTGAGTTATTCGACACATTTTTATTCGATCGCAAAATTTAACGATCGAATAAATTGTCACTCGAATAAAAACACGCCGAAAAAGAATTAGAAAATATTTCAAGTTTTTCTTCAAGACTTAGGGTACACGACTTTTATGCTAGTGATGCTTATAATTCTATATGGTCGTATTCCTACATGAAGTATCCAGTCCAAGTTCATTCTAAGAAGCATCTTATGCGACTGGCTTCGGAGAAAATATATAAATCGTCTCCAAAACACATTTTCAATAAAAAAAAAAATTCTTTTCCATGTCAAATAACTCCTACATGGGTTCCTATGTCTACTATTAAGTTAGGAAATCCCACACAAATTTGGGTACCTAAACGCACATTAATGAATGATTTAGGACCGAAATTAAATTTGACTCCATCTGTTGGGAAAGGTATCCGGTTTGTACCCGAGACGCAACGCCCCGGGATACGGTGCGGAATAAAATTTTTTCCAGTTTCCTTCGCAGCTCGGATCGAAAACTCTAATCACGTTGACACGTAATAGGGCGGGTCATACCCGTGAGAGATTACCTTTGAAGCGAGTGGCAGCTCCTCGTCGATTGCGTCGTCGGCCGCAGTCGTGTTGGGTATCGTCTAGATCCTCACGCCGACCTCGCAGTGTACCACGGTTTCGATTCTCCGAAGGTGGCTAGAGAGAATTAATCCGTCGCTCGGGAGAGTGGTTTGCATTTGTGTGTTCGTGTTTCGATTCTCGGGTCGAGAAATTTCGCGTCGATTCTCTTTCCGTGTCTTTTTCTTTGACGAGGGTCTCACCCTTATTTATAGTAGGGGAGGACGAAATTTTCAGCCCTAAACAAGGCTAAAATCTCGAAATATTTGTTCCTAAATATGAGAGATATTCTTGCCAAAATATCTCTCCTAATTGAATTCAAAATTCTATTAAAGGAACATACTATAAATAGACAACTAACTAAGATATGAAAATATCTTCAAATATGATAAATAAATTTCGAAATTTATATAAAATATAAATTCGAATTTTAGTTTTAATAAATAATATTCCAAATATTTTTATTACCATATTTGTAAATTACGAAAATACCCTTTAAGGCATTTTTCGAATTTCTCGGCTTAGGGTTGAATTTCAATTCTTCCCTCAAGTCTTTCTAAGCACTTAGCCAAGCCTAAGACTTAAAGTTAGTTTCATATGAAGTCCGACTTCGGTCCACTTAATGACCCCGAGGCCCAATAAGGCGTGGCATAACGACCCGAGGCCCGTTAAGACCCAAAACACAATCTCTCCTTCTCGGTACACATTGATGATCCTTTTTAAGCCCGACTCTCTAGGTTCGACTCAATCGGAAAGGGATGAATCCAAGAGTCCGGTAGGTGCCTAGCCAATCCCGCAGTACCGGACAGATCCCGACTTGAGCACGAATTTCGAACTAGTCTTATTGTAGAACCTAACTATAGATTATAGTACTACGTCCAAACCCTTCAGCTGTGTCCCGATCGAGTGAGAGCCATGGTATTTGTCAAACTCACTAAACTCGATACTATGATAAAATGACACGAGGCTAAATTACCAAACTACCCTCCATGTCTAACATGAGTTAGTTTAATACCTTGGCCAAGGATTTTGTAATTTCCCGTCGTCATTCTCATCAAGACCGCATCTGTCCCGCTGACCCATGCAATAGCAAATCGGATCTAGCGAAACCAGTGATAGTCAAGACTTCAAAGTCAACTCCGTCAAAGCCCCTTTCGCTCTAAGGTTCAAGCAGACTACTATAGTTTGTCGTAGATCATTGACACTCCTTGAGTAATAAGCCATGTTTGATCGTACGACCTGCGAGTCAGTGTCCATGAAACGATTCAGTCCCTTGATTCGACTCGTATCACAAGTCATGACATCCGCTCCCAAGCGGTATATCGGCACACGGTAAGTCATCTACAAATAAGCCGTGATTGGTTTTCTAGCACCCAACTGAATCCTAAGGCTTATGGACATTTTATGTTCGAGGTTAAGAGTCCACTGGTGCCTTCCTCTCTCGTACCCATCGAGAACAGTGACTCAACTCGACACATTTGGATTTATTCATTTATTGCTTTACCCGATGCTAAGTAAAGAACTCATATAACCAATAAACTAATAATGCCTTTATTAATACGCAAAACAATGTTTGATTACATTGACAATCGAATGATAAATAAGCTAATGCCTATACATATCCAATCCTCGTATAGCATTCGAGGGCATATCCCTAACAATCTCCCACTTGCACTCAATGCCATGCGCTGTTGTATCTAATACCCATCTTCTCGAGATGTTTGTTCAGCACTGCCTCAGATAAAGGCTTGGTGAATGGGTCGGCCATGTTGTCCGCAGTCGCAATCTTCTGGACGGCTATGTAGCCACTCTCAACGAATCCACGTAACACGTGGTATTTTCTTTCTATGTGTTTGGATTTACTGTGAGATCTTGGTTCCTTCGCCTGCGCGATTGCACCACTATTGTCGCACCACAGTGGCAGTGGTTTTTCGGCAATCGGAACCACTTGCAGTTCTTCTAAGAACTTTCTCATCCAAACTCCTTCTTTAGCTGCCTCTAAGGCGGCTATGTACTCAGCCTCGCAGGTGGAATCTGCAGTTGTGCTCTGCTTGGAACTTTTCCAAGATACTGCTCCACCGTTTAGTGTAAAGACGAAACCTGAAGTGGATTTTCGGTCGTCCACGTCTGACTGGAAATCCGAATCCGTATATCCTTCCACTTCTAATTCTCCATTTCCATAGACCAGCATCATATCCTTTGTTCTTCTAAGATACTTGAGGATATTCTTGACTACTGTCCAGTGTTCTTTACCCGGGTTGGCTTGAAATCGACTAACTACGCTCACAGCGTATGCTATGTCCGGTTGCGTGCAAAGCATCGCGTACATCAAGCTACCCACTGCGGATGCATAGGGGATTCCATTCATCTCTTTTCTATCTGCCTCACTTTGAGGACACATAGCTTTGGAAAGATGTATCCCATGCCCCATAGGTAAGAACCCTTTCTTAGAATTGTCCTTGTTATATCGTTTCAGGACCTTTTCTAACTATAGGGCTTGGGAGAACCCTAACATCTTATTCGTTCTATCCCTATAGAAACGAATTCCTAGGATGTAGGTCGCTTCTCCCAAGTCTTTCATGGAGAATTCGGTCGAAAGCCATGCTTTCACCATCGAGAGCATCCCAATATCGTTTCCTATCAAAGGATGTCATCGACGTACAATACGAGGAACGATATCTTGCTCCCACTGCTTTTTCTGTAGACGCACGGTTCATCTTCGTTCTTTATGAATCTGTAGCTCTTAACTACTTCATCAAACCGAAGATTCCAGCTCCTAGAGGCTTGTTTAAGTCCGTAAATTGACTTATTCAATTTGCATACTTTATGAGCATCCTTTTGTGATATAAAACCCTTTGGCTGTTCCATATATATTTCCTCCTTGAGGTATCCATTTAGGAACGCGGTTTTCACATCCATCTGCCAGATCTCATAATCGTTATACGCTGCTATCGCAAGTAATATCCGAATGGACTTCATCATCGCAACGGGCGAAAAGGTTTCCTCATAGTCAATTCCTTCTTTTTGACTATAACCTTTCGCTACAAGCCTAGCTTTGTATGTATCCACCAGTCCGTCTGATCCAATCTTTTTATTGAAGATCCACTTACACCCAATGGGTCTAAAACCATCGGGGAGATCAACAAGTGTCCAGACCTGATTTTCGTGCATTGAATCCATTTCGACTTGCATAGCTTCAAGCCATCTTACGGAGTCTATATCCGTAATTGCCTGGTCATAGGTAGCGGGGTCGTCCCCGACGTTACCCCCCGCGCAGCATCCCCATGCTCGACGTGTACCATTCCATATCTCTCAGGCTGGCGAGATACTCTACCAGACCTGCGCAACTCTGATTGCGTCTTGGACTGCTCTACGGTGTCTTCTAACACTGGAGTTTGTGAAATCGTTTCTGTCGTTTCTCCAAGAGTTACTGCACGACCCACTCCACCTTCTCGAACGAACTCTTCTTCGAGAACGTGAGCCTGAAGGGCTACAACGATTTTCTGATCGTCGTGGAAGTAAAATGGTATCCCATGGAATCCCCAGGATACCAGACAAAACGTCCTTTCACAGCTCTCGATTCCAATTTTTCTGTCTTGAGCTTTTTCACAAAAGCGGGGCAACCCCATATTCTTATGTGGTTCAAGCTCGGCTTTCTACCAGTCCATATTTCATAAGGGATCTGGTCGACAGAACTAGAAGGGATTCGGTTTAAAACGTGCGTTGCGGTTAATAACGCATAACCCCACAGCGACAGTGGCAGGTCTGTGTAACTTAGCATTGATCGAACCTTATCCAACAGCGTTCGATTTCTGCATTCGGACACGCCATTTAATTGTGGTGTTCCCGGCGGTGTCATCTGTGAAATGATCCCGTTCTCTTTCAAGAACTCGTCAAACTCGAGACTCATGTACTCGCCACCTCGATCAGATCGAATGGCCTTTATATGATTCCCAGTTTGTTTTTCTACTAAAGCCTTATATTCCTTGAACTTATCAAGGGCTTCAGACTTGTATCTCATAAGATATACCTTCCCAAATCTTGAATGATCGTCGGTGAAGGTAATAAAGTAGTGGAAATTACCTCGAGCCGCTCCCCGAATGGCCCACAAACGTCTGTATGAATCAAAGTGAGAAGTTCTGTGGCTTTTTGGAAAGTCCCGGTAAAGGGAGACTTAGTCATCTTTCCAAGGATACACGATTCGCAAGTCGGATAAGGGTCCGAACCCAACGGCTTAATCATGCCATTTTTCTCCAACTCACGAATTTTTTGATCTCCTGCATGACCAAGTCGAAGATGCCACAATTGTCTCATATTGGTCTCTAATTTTCGTTTGTTGGTAATTGTGTTCACAGATTCAGTTTTATCTTTGACATTTAGATAATATAATCCGTTAAGTAAAGTTGCACTTCCGACGCATTTATTTCCAAAATAAATATCGCAAATATTATTACTAAAGCGGAACTCATATCCGTTTCCGCTCAAAACGGGAATATAAATAATATTCTTAAGCCCTCTGGGCAATACTAAACAATCAGAAAGCAATAACTTATGTCTACTAGATAAAACAAGAGTTCTTGATCCAATGTGGGTCGCCGGCACACTATGTCCGCTTCCTACGTTGATCAGACCTCTCGATCCGCCAACCTCCTACTTCGTTCCAGACCTGGTTTGAAACACAAATGTGAGCGCTAGCTCCTGAGTCTAGGATCCATGAAGTGGAGTACACAGTCATAGAACAATTAGTTTCTAAAACATAAAGTTCTTTACCTGAGGCGGCTAGCTTCGGGCAATCGCGCTTCCAATGGCCGAGCTCATTGCAGTGAAGGCATTTGTCCGTGGGTTGGCACCTTTAGACACGTTTTTCTTGGCCTTGCCTTTTGAAACTCCTCCCTTGGGCTTAATGGGCTTGTCCGACTTTTTCTTTCTAATCGACTTCCGAGTCTTATAAGTCGCAACAAGAGCCACTTCCTTTCCCTTTATCTTTTTCATCTGAGTTTGGGCCGTTGACAACTGGTTCATCAACTCAGTTAATGTCATCTCGACCCTATTCAGATTATAATTCACAATGAAGGGATTAAAGGAAGCCGGCAGTGACTGGAGCACGAGATCGTTTTGGAGCTCATTGTCCATGAGAAGTCCAGTGCATCGAGTCTCTAAACCGATCATTTTCAGCACATGTTCTCTAACGTCGCTGCCCATATCCATTTTGCAATGAAACAGTTGCTCTGTCAAAGAGTAGCGAGCACTCCTGGAGTGTTCACCAAAGAGCTCCTTCAAATGAAGCAAAAAGGCGCCCACTTCCATTTCCGAGTGGCTTCGCTGCAACTCATTGCTCATGGATAGGAGTATATAGCCCTTGACTTTTGGCTCGTCTATTTGCCACTTGACATACGCAGCCCAATCATCGTCACTCGCATCAATCCCTGGGACTTGCGGTGTAGGGGAATCGAGGACATAAGTCAAAGACTCCATACCTAGAACTATCCTGAGGTTACGGAGCCAGTCCACGTAGTTTGGTCCTACCAAACGGTTCTTTTCAAGCAGCATGTTTAAAAGATTCGTCATAGTAACTAGAAAGAAAATAACTCTGCATAAGATAAAGATCACATAGTTAGGTTTATTCTATCATTCATCAAGCGCAAACACGGACTTTTCGTTTCGCTTGACTCCCACTATTTTTCTCGAAAATTCTATTCTTCCGATTTAAGAATTTCGGAAACTTCGTTGAGTAGTTTCATAGTGGAGTTGAGGTCCCCGACTCGATTAGACATGCCTCAGCCTTTAACGCAATATTTGGCCTGCCTAATCGATCGAAGTCGAGTTTCACTCGAACCCATCCTATGAGTATTTCAACTATCTTTGTCTCAGTCAGTGACCCTCACGGCTAACCCTGCATTTTGGGTATAACTATCTAAGTGCAACCTAATCAACTTATGCTCTAACCGCACATTTGAATTCCGCCTTGCTGCCTTACGCTTCGTGGGGCGGAATATGCTATGGTGAGCGTCGTCAAACGAACCCGAAACACTAATGTTAGGGCTTGATGTACGGCGCCAACTTACTCGGAACAAACCGTACAAACTCCCTAACACCAGACATCTCAAGCATGATAGAAGACAGGAACCCAATTCCTTTTCTCACTTAGTATTTATCAAACGGGAGAAAAAACCTTTTTCACATAAGAGCACATAAAGCATGCATATCATTTCACAAATCGACACGCACGTAAGTAGTAAATAAACCCTAGGAAAATAAACTACAAGGCAACACGAAGGGGTTATTTATATTCTAGCCCTATTACATGAATTATGTGTATGTGGCTTCAAAAAATCATCGGTTCTCTGTATGGGTTTGAAGTCCACAATCGCCCTTCATCATTCGAACGGCCTCCAAGTCGTGGATCGTCCACCAAGTCATCTTCTCCCGGGGAGTCGTCAACCGTCGAACAGCTTCGTGTATTCTAAACTAAGCCTAATCTAATAAAGACTTTGAAGTACAACACGGGGGGACGAGGCCCTTAACAAATAACCCGGAAAACTAAATAAAAATCCTAAACCCGTAAGTGTGCCTTAAATCATAATCATAACGGCACGTTGACAATTTCATGAATTCTAACCGAAACCGACAATTTGGGCCTTAAATGGGCCAGGCCCGATAAAAAGGCCCGTTAGGGTTTTTGGGCGAAAAACTCTAGGCGGCCGTCGTGTCCCGGAGGCTGCAGTTTTGTGCGGGTACGCGGCTGTCCGCGCGCCGCTGGCACTGCCGTCAGAGGTGGCACCACCATCGGACAGCGGTGTGCCGCTGCCCGAGGCAGCGGCGCGGTGGTTCGGGTCTTCGTTGCCCGAACCCGCGGCAGTGGATACGCCGCCGCACGGCGCGGTTGCGCGTGCGGCTGTCTGCGTGTCGCAGCGTCTCGGCGGTGGTGCCTTCGACCCCATCGAGCAGTATGGTGGTCGTGGGTTGGCAAGCGACGTATCGAGCAGCCCCACGCGCCTAGTGCGTTGGCTTTTCGATCGTCTCCCACGAGCCTCGTTTCGATTTAATCATGTTATGATTCCGATCACGAGCCCTGGCTCTGATACCACTGTTGGGAAAGGTACCCGGTTTGTACCCGAGACGCAACGCCCCGGGATACGGTGCGGAATAAAATTTTTTCCGGGTTCCTTCGCAGCTCGGATCGAAAACTCTAATCATGTTGACACGTAATAGGGCGGGTCATACCCGTGAGAGATTACCTTTGAAGCGAGTGGCAGCTCCTCGTTGATTGCGTCGTCGGCCGCGGTCGTGTTGGGTATCGTCTAGATCATCACGCCGACCTTGCAGTGTACCACGGTTTCGATTCTCCGAAGGTGGCTAGAGAAAATTGATCCGTCGCTCGGGAGAGTGGTTTGCGTTTGTTTGTTCGTGTTTCGATTCTCGGGTCAAGAAATTTCGCGTCGATTCTCTTCCCGTGTCTTCCCTTTTTTTTTACGAGGGTCTCACCCTTATTTGTAGTAGGGGAGGACGAAATTTTCAGCCCTAAACAAGGCTAAAATCTCGAAATATTTGTTCCTAAATATGAGAGATATTCTTGCCAAAATATCTCTCCTAATTGAATTCAAAATTCTATTAAAGGAGCATACTATAAATAGAAAACTAACGAAGATATTAAAATATCTTCAAATATGGTAAATAAATTTCGAAATATATATAAAATATAAATTCGAATTTTAGTTTTAATAAATCATATTTCAAATATTTTTATTACCATATCTGTAAATTACGAAAATACCCTTTAAGGCATTTTTCGAATTTCTCGGCTTAGGGTTGAATTCCAATTCTTCCCTCAAGTCTTTCTAGGCACTTAGCCAAGCTTAAGTCTTAAAGTTAGTTTCTTATGAAGTCCGACTTCGGTCCACTTAATGACCCCGAGGCCCAATAAGGCGTGGCATAACGACCCGAGGCCCGTTAAGGCCCAAAACACAATCTCTCCTTCTCGGTACACATTGATGATCCTTTTTAAGCCCGATTCTCTAGGTTCGACTCAATCGGCAAGGGAGGAATCCAAGAGTCCGGTAGGTGCCTAGCCAATCCCGGAGTACCGGACAGATCCCGACTTGAGCACGAATTTCGAACTAGTCTCATTCCAGAACCTAACTATAAATTATAGTACTACGTACAAACCCTTCAGTTGTGTCCCGATCGAGTGAGAGCCATGGTATTTGTCAAACTCACTAAACTCGATACTATGATAAAATGACACGAGGCAAATTACCAAACTACCCTCCATGTCTAACATGAGTTAGTTTAATACCTTGGCGAAGGATTTTGTAATTTCCCGTCGTCATTCTCATAGGACACTTGTCTCGATTACTTGCGAGACTGTGAATCCGTACACGGCGGTCTAAGCCCGACAATCACAAATATCCATCAAGACCGCATCTGTCCCGCTGACCCATGCAATAGCAAATCGGATCTAGCGAAACCAGTGATAGTCAAGACTTCAAAGTCAACTCCGTCAAAGCCCCTTTCGGTCTAATGTTCAAGCAAACTACTATAGTTTTGTCGTCGATCATTGACACTCCTTGAGTAATAAGCCATGTTTGATCGTACGACCTGCGAGTCAATGTCCATGAAACGATTCAATCCCTTGATTCGACTCGGATCACAAGTCATGACTTCCACTTCCAAGCGGTATATCGGCACACGGTAAGTCATCGACAAATAAGCCATGATTGGTTTTCCAGCACCCAACTGAAACCTAAGGCTTATGGACATTTTATGTTCGAGGTTAAGAGTCCACTGGTGCCTTCCTCTCTCGTACCCATCGAGAACAGTGACTCAACTCGACACATTTGGATTTATTCATTTATTGCTTTACCCGATGCTAAGTAAAGAACTCATATAACCAATAAACGAATAATGCCTTTATTAATACGCAAAACAATGTTTGATTACATTGACAATCGAATGATAAATAAGCTAATGCCCTATACATATCCAATCCTCGTATAGCATTCGAGGGCACATCCCTAACACCATTTATGTTTAACCCTTTTTCTGCTACTAAGGGAGGACCCACATTACAATGGGTACCAAAGTCCCGATAATGTTTTGCAGATTCCCTCATGTATGGTATTTGACGTAGTGGCTCCACATAAATGATAAAGGGAAGAGCCGTGAGCTACTACAACTACACTTCAACGAGGTACATTCTAATTATGCGTTTGTTGAACGAACTTTCAATATTTTAAAATTTGCATACGCATACGAGCTACATTGAAAAATACCTATTATTTTTCAAAATGGTACATTTTAAATATGCATTTTCAAAACTTTAAGATATTTTAAATGTCTAAATGCATATTATACACGAAAATGATAAATACCGTTTTTTTTTTCAATAAAACATTTTTAAATGAGCTTAATTTGAGGGGGAGCTACTCTTTTATCTTAAAGAGGAGAGACTCTTATTTCTTTCAAGAGGGAGCAGCAATTTTAATTTTTGTGGGGGAATTAAAACGTTAAACGAATGCATTAAGGGAAACAGATTCGTAATATTTTTTAATCTTACTACACAACTTTCTAAGGGGATAAACTTTATTTCGAAAGCATTATTTGAGAGAGAAATAAAAATATCGATATAGTTTCAAATATTGAATTTTTTAAAATTCTACCGACAATGTTTACCGATAAATTTTCTACACTGTGTCGAGAAATTTTCTCGCAAAACTTTCTCGACACATTTTTTGTCGACAAACTTTCTCGAGACGTAATGCGAAAACTTTATCGACAATTTTTTTTCTCGAACAACTTTCTCGTGAAATACTTCTCATGGAACGTTATCGTCAAATTTTTTATCGAGAAATTTTATCGCAAACCTCATCCGAATTGTTTTTTCGATACACCTTATTCGAAAATATTTTTCGATACACTTCACTCGAATTTTTTTTCGACACACCTCATCCGAAAAATATTCTCTCGATAGCTTCACTTCTCGACTCCGACCCGACAACCTTTCACCCGCAAACCACATATATATATATAATATCATATACTAATACATATTACATATATACTTCAAATAAAAATAAATAATAATATATATATATAAAAAAAAGAAGAAAATAAAAAAATATTTCCAAAAAAGGCAAAGGTACAATCTTCATGACGATCCAAATGCTCATTTTCAACGACCGGCTCCGACTTGCTGATTCAAATAAAGCAGCACACATCTCGTATCCCAGAAGCATGGATTTTTAGTTCCCATGGTTCAGTCTGAACCGACTTGATCCTAACCCCAAAACGCGTCCGAGCACTTGAGACGATCCGACCTAACACCTATCCGACATCATGCGAACAACAATCAAGATGACTTCGATGATGACGTGGAAATTTTTGAAGGTACATAAATCCCTTATCTCACAAAATAATTCGGACCATATCCCCATAGGTACAGGTGCTAAATTTATTAACTCCCGGGTAGCAGATGCCGCATTAGGTCCAACGGCACATGCACATCCGAGCCTTACCCACTCATCATCTCCTAAAAGACTGATGTTTCATTTTCTCACGGGGAGCCACATCTACTATCACCACTTCACTCAGAAGTGGGAGATAATTGAACTAAGTGGTAATCCGCCCCGTACCACGCTTTCATTGATCACATCGTGTCTAGTGTGTCCTCATTTCCTATATTTTTATAATTTTTTAGGACACATACACTTTTTATATACTTGGTCTTTGTGATCAAGTTAGAACTTTCGTATACATGTCATTCTTAGACATTCTTCGATGATCGAAAGGAAGTCCTGCCGTTTGTTAGGTCCTGATTTATCAATCAACAAACAATCTAAGCACGAATTCTCGGTATTCGAATATCCTCTTTGAAGATCTTGAGAGGTTGTTAGATGTTTCCGAGTTTCTCGAGCGTGATCTCTCGTTTAAAATATGAATTCGACTTAATAATGAATAATTATTAACTTTGATAGTGTACATCATATTTATACCTATATTTAAGGTATAATTACTCTTAAGTCTTACACTATCAAAACATCTAATTATGCCCCTAATTACAAGGATAATGAAATAATAAAGCACAATTCTAATATTCTCTTCAGTCTCCTCCTTTGTGCTTGTCTTCGTTTCAGCTCCTTTTATCCTTGTCGGGCGTAAAAAGACTTCCTCAATCCCAATGCTGTCTCGTAGCGTCGAACAGCATTCCTCAACTCCAATCTTTCATTTATGGCATCTAGAAGCTCGTTCAGGAGTGGGGCCTCTTCTTCACAAAGATCTTCGACGATTGTTTCTTCGTTGATCTCTCCCAATCTCTTCTGAATGTTCTTCCTCACCAACTTAAGCGTCCCGTCGCAGAATTTATGAACTTTTGACTTCATCATAGACCTTGTCTTTCCAATGACTGGATTTAGATAGGTTATGGTGAGGCCATGGGTCTTGAAAATGTAATTCTCGGGAAAGTTGTTGAGTGGAAAGCCCTTCATAAGCTGCGATTCCATGTTGACCTTCTTCATGTTGTTCTCTATTGCAATTTGAAGGTCGTGTGCGGTGTGGTATTTGATCTGTCGCTCCATGAATCTTTTTAGCCCCTCGAGTCCTTCAGTCTTGATATATCCAGGTTCTGTCTTGTACTTTCTCTTGTACATTTGATATATTTGGTAGACTTCATCCGATGGAAGGAATGGGAGATAGCTTTCATCTATCTCTTCTCGAGTGCGGTTGCGTCCGCTCGCTCAATTATTTAGATAGGAGTTGGATATCTTCAGATCGTATGAGAGACTCCGACGAATTGGAGAATCGGTGGCTTGTTCTTGATGTTTTCCTTCAGTTGATCAGCTGGAATGCCACTGCGATCGGGTCCGAGATAGTTGAGCATGAAGATATGCTCCATTTTCTTCCTATCTTCCCAGTGTGAGATGCCCCTCAAATTAAGTTCGTTGAGCTTCTTGATTTTGTTGGGAGCCCTCCAAATCTGCTTTCTTATGTCTTCAATGAAGGGGACTTCAATTGTGACATTTTCCATGGCGTCTCAACTCTAACTGTCCCGTTTGATAGACAGGGAGGTGAGTTGACTCTGAGCTTTATCATTTCGGGTAGCTCTGGGAGGGCAGAACTGTAGTTCTCACCTTCTTGAAGTTCTTTTTCTTCAAGCAGTACCAAGTCCATTGAAGCTTGTTGTAGGAAGTATCTGACGTTGGAGAGTCGAGCTTGAGCAGCTTCCTCTGGTTCCCATTTCGTCGTCCACTTCTCGTTTAGTATGTAGTCATCTACGATCAGATGTGGATCATAGGCAACTGCTTCTTGATGAACTTGGGGAAGGTTTGAGGTTGGGATAGGATTTGGATTTGTAGGAGAGAGGGTTAGTGTTTGGGATATGGTGGGAGGTGTGGTTGTTTGTTGGCGGGTTTGAGGTTGTGTGGTTGGTGGGTGTAAGGACGATCCTCCAGCTTCTTGACAATTTGTCTGACTCAATCCACGGCCGCTCCTTGTTGTTCGTTGCCGTTTCTCCCCGTCATGACGACCCGGATCATCGGGATCGTCATGTCTACGTTTGGGGCAAGAGCTTTCTTCACGGCACGTTGTTTGTGCTGGCAGCTCTGGTGCATCTATTAATCTGTTGTAGAGACTTTCTTCTGCGGGAGTTCTTGTCTCTAGTGCGAGAAGGCGCGATATGAGGATATCGTGAAGTTGAGTGATCAGAATGGTGTGGTGAGGATTGGTTATAGTGGGGTGTGTAGAGTGGTGGTAGGAAGTGGTGAGGAGACGGGTGTGGTTTGTGTGTCGGTGGGAGTAGCTTCTGAGACTGGTGTTTTTCCGGTGTCTCTTCGGGAAGTCTCGAGAGCATGGAGCATTCGGTCCATCAGACGATGTTCTAGTGAAGATAGGGCTGAGGAGAGTGCTTCTTGTAGTTTGTGCTCCGTCACGAACATCGGTGGAGTGGAGCCAGGGAGGCGCTCCACTGTCACAACATCGGAGTAGATTTCCGATGTGCCGCCTATAGTAGGTCTTAAGGGTCCGGTACGTCCAAGGACATCCGTTATCAACCCTGAAGTCACCACTTAAGACGGTTGGCCTATTGTTGGCTCCGAATATATCGGGGGTCCAATAGGGCTTCCACCCAATCCTTGAGATGATACGATGGGTATCACCTCTATGGGTGTTGAGACAAATTCAATTTGAATCTATTCAGTGGGTTGATCAACCGGTGATGGAAGTGTTGGCTCCGAAGCTTGTATGGATGAAGACACTGCAGACGCGGCCGAGATTTGTTGTCGGCGGGGGACCCTTTGTTGGAGTCTGTGTGCTTCATCGGAGTCGGTTGCCTCAGGAGAGATATCTTGTGGGACACCTTCAGGTTCAATCTCCTGAGGCGTGACTTCGGGCTCTGTTGATGTCACCAATTGTTCCCTTTGAGAAGGTGTCGGGGCTGGATCCATGGCACGTACCATCGCCTCCGTGATGGAGTTGTTCGGGCAGTAATTTTGGTAGGCCTCTTCAGTTGGATCAGCTAAACGGAGCAGCTCCAATGGATCAGCATTGATTGGAGTGCTAGATCGGCGGCCTTCAGGTTGTGGAAGAATCGAAGGCGTGGCGGGGTGTAGTCCACAATCGGTGGTAGTTTCGGAATCTCTGGATGGACTTCCATGAAATGCGAGATCATTACCGGGACCCACCGGACATACGGAAGAGATCTGGCCTTCGACTTTGTCTCCCTCTGACGCATCTGGTCGGCGAGATCGTTCCAGATCAGCTGGGCCATGTCATATCTTTTGGAGAAGACCACTCCGTGAAAAATTCGAAGAACGTTTCCATTCGCCTTGTCGAAGCCGGAGTGTTTTGGGGAGAGGTATTTGTTGATGATGAGGAATCCCGCTACTTTGAAAGTTGGCCAGTTTAGTTAGCAGCGGTTTGTATCCCATCCGGAGCATGTCTTCTACGATCTCCGCATCCGTTGGTAGTCGGTCGTATTCATCGTAGTGCGGGAGATCGAGCACCATGGTACATATGAAAATTTTCGATTGAAGTACAATTAACGCATTCTACGCAATTCAGCATAGTTAATGAAAATGTTGCGTTTTTCAAGAATAATTTCGCATTTTATCAAGTCTGAACCAATGCATGTATTAATGCATTTAAAATGTGCGAATAGAAAAAAATATTTTTGTTTCGGGGTCAGATTTATTTATTTTGAATATTATCACAAAAAAAACTTTCCAAGACATATATATAACATTAATTTGCCATAAAATCATGTAACTAAACTAGTATTCTAAGAGCATAGTATGAATTACTTTGACAACTCTCGCAAGTTTCGCTCATATCACTCAATTTATTTTTATCAAGGAGATTTTTAGTAGATATATCACTCTTATCATCACAACAAAATTATATCAATTAATTTGTTATCGTAGTATTTTTAATCAACTTACCAAGTGAGAGTTCGTCATTTTGAATCTAAGGGACTTATAAGGGATTATTTTTAGGCTCTGACTAAGGGGTAGAAATTTTTGGGTTAGTGAGCTTAAAAATTCTTCTCTTCCAGGGGTACTTTTTGTGAGATTCGATTCTGATCCTTTTGCTTTTCCTTTCTATAGTAATTTCTTTTCAAGGCTTTGAGAGATGAGATCTTCTTTGATTTTGGGTCGAGACTGTGTTCCTTTAGAAAGTTTCACAGTTATGAAGTTCGAACCCAAGACTGTGCTTCTCTTCTCGTTTTCTCTACATAAGATCTAGATTATCATTGGAGAAGTTCACTTCGAGGTGCTTCACTTCTAGGAGTATACGAGATTATCTAGGAGAAGTTCACAGTGAGATCAGTGTTTCTCTTCTATAATGATTGAGAAATGCGTAATGTGCATCACTTTATCTCTCCCCCTCTTTTTCTTGATTGAGTAACCCCGAATCATTTGAATAATGTTGAAGGCTTAATCGGGTGTTGATAAAGAAAAAGAATGTCGGAGAAGGCTCAAAGGGGATCTCTAGAGGAAAAAGTAAAGGATTTATAATTTAGGCCAAGTGAAGAATTTCCTAATATGCCCTTATCATTTTCATGACAAACTAAACACAAAAGTAAGATTGAAGCTACGAAGGACAAACCAAAAAATAGTCATTTGAAGTGTGACACTCAAAAAAAATATTGAGGTTCAAATTCTCACATGTATGATGTGGCTTTGTGTCTAGTGAATCAAACAAAGTTCTTGTGAATAAAAGAATGTCATATGAATTTTTCGGCAAAGAATTTAATCATATATATCGAAGAAATATTTTTTGTGAGTAATTTCAAAAATAGTAAAAAATTATCGTCATCCCCAATTTTTTATTTATACTATTTATATATATGTATTATTATATATGTAAAAATAAAATATATTTAAATATATATATATATATATTTAATTTTATTTTAGAAAAAATTCTTAAAAGATAGAGTCACACAAAATAATCAAGAAATATTAAGAAGCACATAGAATATCAAATTGAAGCAGAGTAGAGCATGTAAAGCACATCTCAAGTAAAATTGAGATTCAACATGCCTAACTTACCAATAAGGAATTGAAATCGTTTTTCATCCAATGCCTTGGTGAATAAGTCGCCAAGTTGAAGCTCCGTTTTAGCAAAATACATATCTATCGTGCCGTTTTCTACATGATCTTTTATAAAGTGATATCGTATGTCTATGTGTTTCGTGCATGAATGATGAACAGGGTTGCAAGTAATGGCTATAGCACTTTGAGAATCACTATAAATTGGGAATGTTATTGAAATCAAACCCGTAATCACGTAGTTGTATCCGCATCCATAGAATTTGCGAGCAACAGCTGGCAGTTGCAATGTATTCCGCCTCGGCCGTCGATGTTGACACACAATTTTGTTTCTTTGAAGACCAGCATACCAACTTTTCGCCTAGAAATTGTGCTCCGCCGGACGTGTTTTTTCTGTCCATTCAACAACCTGCATAGTGAGCATCAGTATAGCCATTAAGTCGAAAGTCAGTATTTTTAGGATACCAAAGCCCTAAATTTGGATTTCCTTTGAGATATCGTAAAATCCTCTTGACTGCATTCATGTGGGACTCCTTTGGGTCGGCTTGAAAGCAGGCGCATAGGCAAGTTGCAAATATAATGTCGGGTCGGCTAGATGTCAAGTAGAGAAGAGATCCGATAATGCTCCGATAGGTGATGATGTTGACAGCCTTTCCAGACGGATCAGCATTCAGTTTGCAATTAGTAGACATTGGAGTATTCATCGGTGTGCTCTTGTCTTGATTAAATCTCTTCAGAATATCTCGGATATATTTGGTCTGACTGATGAAGATTCCATCATCGAGTTTCTTGACTTGTAATCCAAGAAAGAATTGGAGTTCTCCCATTAAGCTCATCTCGAATTTGGTCTTCGTGAGATTACCAAATTTCTGACAGAGACGTTCATTCGTCGATCCGAAAATGATGTCGTCAACATAAACTTGAACGATCGTCAAGTCTTTTCCTTGCCTTTTGATGAAGAGGCTCGTATCGATTGTTCCTCTGATGAAGTTGGATTTGACAAAAAAATCGCTTAGAACATCATAGCAAACACGAGGGGCTTGTTTTAGTCCATAGAGAGCATTGTCCAATCGATAGACATGTTCAGGATGGTTCTCGTGCATGAATCCTTCGGGTTGAGCGACGTAGACTTCTTCTTTTAATACGCCGTTGTTAAAGGCAGTTTTGACGTCCATTTGATAGACTTTGAAGTCTTTGTGAGCCGCGTATGCTAGAAACAAGCGAATGGCTTCAATCCGTGCAACCGGAGCATACGTCTCGTCGTAATCAATTCCTTCTTGTTGATTGTATCCCTTAGCAACGGTCGTGCTTTATTCCTGATTACTTCACTGTTCTCATTTTTCTTGTTCTTGAAAACCCATTTTGTTCCAATTATATTGTGGTCGAGGAACCAATGTCCAAACTTGTAGACGCTCGAACTGGTTGAGTTCATCTTGCATCGCAATTACCCAATCCGGGTCTTTAAAAGCTTCGGCTACCTTATTTGGTTCGTTTTTGCTTAGGAAGCATGTGAATAAACCGGTTTGTGTAGACGCCCTAGTACGTACACCAGTTGAAGGATCACTGATAATCTGATCAGTAGGGTGAGCTCGAGTCCATTTGCGTTCGTGAGGAATAACTGAAGTAGATTCGTCATTGGATTGGAGATCGAGATATCCCGAATTAATTGGTTTATCATTTAGAGTTGGAAAATTCAATTCAGATGTTGAGTCAATATGAATTTCCTCATTTGTATTTGTAGGAACTGCAATACTAAATGAAGTTTCTGAATAAGTAGATTCTCCAACATTTGTCGGATTTTGAAGAAGAGGAGTCTCATTATTAATTTCTTCCCTTGAGGGAGATGGAGCACTGCTTGGTGTTGAGTGAGACGAAGCAGGCATTTGAGACTTGTTCCGATAAAAGTGTTCGAATAGAGAATCTAGATCTTCATGGTCAGCGGGAATTGCTTCATTTGATGTTGATGTACACGTTGCCGAGAGTTGTTGACCTTGTGCCAACACGCCAGTAAGCTCGGTTCTGAACTGTTTTGTTTAGAAGCCAATTCCGTCATTTCTTAAAAGGTGACGTTGTAGCTTTCAAGAATTGTACGAGAAGACTTGAGGTAGACGCGATATGATTTTGAGGTAGATGAATATCCGACAAAAATGGCTTCAAAGGCTTTGGGATCGAACTTGCTTCGATGCTCCCGATCGTTGGCCACAAAACACTTGCAACCAAATACTTTGAAGAATGAGATATTCGGGATTCTTTGATTAATTAACTCATATGACGTCTTCTCAAAGCTTTTGTGAATAATTGTCCTGTTTTGAGTAAAACATGTTGTACTCACTGCTTCAGCCCATAGAAAGTGAGGAAGACCGAAGTATATAAGCATAGTTCTTGCTGCTTCAACTTGAGTCCGGTTCATTCTTTCTACGACACCATTTTGTTGTGGTGTTTTTGCGGCTGAGAATTGTTGAATAATTCCAAGTGATTGACAAAAGTTGCTGAGAAACTGATTCTTGAATTCTGTCCCGTTGTCCATTCTGATTACTTGGATTTTCTTTGGCAGGAGATTCTGAGATGTATTGACAAAGCTTATTATCAAGTTTCCAGTCTCATCCTTAGTTCGGAGATATCGTGTCAATGGTAGCGAGAATAATCGTCGACTATTACTAACACATATTTACGACCGTTGATGCTTTGTGTACGCATTGGTCCGCAAAGATCCATGTGAAGTAACTCTAAGGGTCGAGATGTAGAAGCAACTTGCTTGACTTTGTGAGATGCTCGCTTCATTTTTCCCATTTGACAAGCCGAACAGTAATGCTCTTGGTTAGATGAAATTGTTGACAGATCGTTGACCAACTTTTTAACACTGAGTTTGTGAAGAGCTTTTAAATTGAGATGAGACACACGTTGATGCAATAAGCTGTTCCTCTTTATTGGTGTCTGAGAGATGAGGCATACAGCTGTCGAAGGTCGAACTGATGTCAGATTGATTGTGAATAGGTTAGATCTTCGTGATCCTGTAAGAAGTTTTTGATTCTAACAGTTCAAAACTCGGCATTGTTCAACTAGAAATACTACTTGAAATCCTTTGTCACAGAATTGGCCTATGTTGAACAGATTGTGCTGGAGACCTTGGACGTAAGAGACATCTTTACTCGTCAAATTTGGCAGTAAAATGTCTCAAAATCCGAGTATGGGAGCTGAGTCATTGTTGCCAAATCGGACTTTGCCATTGTAATGATCTTGGAAGTAAGGTTTGTTCATCTTTGGTTCCTAATTTTTGAGAATGCTTAGGTACCCAAACCAACTTAGAAGTAGTTGGTTTAAGTAGTACCACTTTAGACAATTTAGCCTTATTGGCTTGAGTTTGCCTAGGTGGTGACTTAGGAATCCATTGTGGTTGAACCTTCCCAGGGAGGTTAATTTCAGCACTAACAAATGTCTGATTTGTCTTATTGCTGGAGAAAATCTTTTCTCTGGCTAGTCTCGTAAGGTGTTTAGCTGAATGTACGTGTACTGGATACCTTAGGTGAGAACAAGACTGTATGGAGCTATAAGCTTTCTTAATAGTTGGATCTTGTTTCTGACGAGACTTAAGACTTGCATTTGTTTTAGAATGATGAGTGTTTTTAGAAGTAGAGCCAATTTCAAAGTTTGTGCTTTAAAAAATAATAGGCTTTAACGGATAATTTGAAGTAACAATACTAGAAATGGCTGTCTTCGTACGAGTGTCCATAGTTTTTGACATAGAAGAAATAGATAACAAATCAGTTTTCTTCTGAAAATTTATTCTAGGCTCTTTCCTTAGCATGCTTCACCTCTTTTACTACTATACCTGTGGATCCTAGTAGAAAAAGAGTTAGTAAAAATCTTTTTCCTTTTTGAAGCATTCAAGGATACGTTTTCTCTCTTTACAATTTCTAAATAAGATTTATCTTCTTTTAAAATATTTTGAAAAATAATAGAAGAGTTTTTCTTAGTTTTAATCTTGTTCTTCATTAAAGATTTTTCTTTCAAAATAAGATCGGGACAAGTTTTTAAAATAGAGTAAGTTTTGAGATTGGAAATCTCCAATAAAATTTCGTTCTTTTCAACTTTGAAATTCTTTCTTTTTGTTTCCATGGAAGCGTTTAAATCAGCTATTTTTCTAATAATAGCTGGAATATAACAGAAATTAGAATTTTGAGAATGATTATTATTTTCTTCCTTATTTTTAGAAAAATCTTATAGGGGATATAATGTATTATAATCACTAGACAAGTTGAGATCTCTTGTCTTGTAACTATTATTCAAGTCGGTATAGTCAAAAGGAATGTTAGTCCTATAAGTGGCTTGTCGTTTAGATTCTTCTAAAGCATTTATTTCGGAAGAATTAGTAAATGCCATTAGAGACGTTAAACCTAATCCCATATACTTTATATCGTATAATTGTCTAACATTGACCTTTTTCAAGTTACAGGGATTGTTAAAACCTAAGCCCTCTTTAGGGTTATAAAATTTTGTATCAAGAGGTTGATTTAGATATATAGTTTGATCCGTTTGACCCCTTTTTATTAGAAGATCATCTAACGTTTTAATCCTTGAATAAAGTTTCTTACGTTCGTCAGAAATTTCTTTGAAATTATTTTTAGAAATTTCTAAGTCTCTCTGAAAATCGATAAGAATCGTATTAAGGTCAGTAATCTTTGTCTCAGAGGTAGCTACGGTTAATTCAAGACTAGAGATTTTTTCCTTAGCGTTAGATAAGAGAATTTCGAGATGAATTTTCTTATCTAATTGCTTTTGGAAATTGCTTTCGCTAAGAGCTAGTTTCTCTTCTAATTCTTTTGTTCGTTTCCGCTCAATTTTCATGCTACTGTACTTAAGCTGTAACGATTCTAACATGTTTGATAATGTGGAATTAGACAATTGTACCTCTTGTGACGAAGATGATGCTTTGTCGTCGTCGTCAGGCCTCCTGGATGGGTCATCATTTGAAGCTTCGTCGAGGTATGCCATAATAAGTGCAAGATTTTCGTCTTCAGAATCTGTGGTATCTTCCAGCCAATGCTCTTGTTTTGCCATCAGTGCTACTCCAGGCTCTTTCTGTTTAGTGCGTTGGAATTTTTTGGAGTAGTAGTTGGCATCCTTTTTCTGGGGTAGTTTGCATTCCCTGGAGAAGTGTCCAACCTTTCCACAATTATAACATTTTTCTGGTTCTTTGACACTTTTTGATTCTGAGGACTCGGCCGATCTTTCCCTTTGCTTGGAGCTAGATGTCCGAAGTCTATTGGCCGAAGACGAGGATTTCTTTTTGTAAAACATTTTACTCATCATTTTAGAAATATGAGCTAGCTGTTTCTTGAACTCTTTCATATCAGGTTCGGAGTCCGAGTCAGATTCTTCTTCATCTTCTGAAGAACTTAACAGCTTGATACTTTTATCCTTTCAAGATCGACTTTGCTTTCTTTCAGAGACAAGTGCTATAGAGTCGTCGGTCTGCTTGCCCTTTAGTTCTTTTTGGATCTCGCTTATATCTTCTTCATGTTAGGCGCGATTATCAAAGACACGGTGGATATCCATTTCGTCCAAATCCTTATTTTGTCGGATTTGAATGGATATTTTCTTCCACTCCGGTTGAAGAGAAGAAAGAAATCTGATTTTGACCTCCATGTTGGTCCTGAATATATGTATCTTCTTCCTCATTTCATTGAGAAGAGTTAGATATCTTTGATAGAGTTCATAAACTGATTCCTCAGTCTTGCCTTTGAAAGAGTCATAAGCTGTTAGGATATTTGCTTTCTTTGCTTTGACTCCAACTTCGGTTCATTGCATCATCTTGTGGAGCTCGTCCCACATGGCTTTTACACTCGATAGACTATCTATTTGCATATAGATGTCACTCGGTATTCCTTGCATAAGGAAAGTCTTGGCTCCCAAGTCTGCTTTGGCTCTTAATCGCTTCCCCTCGGTATATTCACCAGGAAATTTAAGTCTTCTGGTTGCAGGAATAGGAGGACTGTTTGTGGCATCTCCTTCTTGGATGAGCCAGAATTGAGCTGGACCTTCTTGAAGTAACGCGATCAAATTTATGGCTTGATCTTTCGTTTCCAAGAAGTTTATGAACCGGCTTCTCCATACCGTGTATTCGCCTCTTCGAAGAATTGGAGGGCGGACGTCATTTTCAAGTGAGTAAGCATCCATTTCTGTCGATTGGTAGGATCTTCGTGAAGGTTTGGAATAGTAATGAAAAATGCTTCACAAGTGACAAACGTAGTTAGAAATATTTGATTCGTACTTTGAACAATTTCCTTTTTTAACCTATGATCCGGTCGTGAAAGAGAAATTGTTATGTTTTCGAAAATATTTGGTAATTAAAAATTGATAATTCAAGATTTGTTAAAGAAATTTGAATTATTGATCGAAAATATTGAATATTAAAATTGATAGTTCGGAGACAAATATTTTTCGTAAGTTATGAAGTTCACACTTTTTTATTTCTTTTAAAATGTTGTGGTCGAAATGTTTTTCGAGCAGTAAAGTTTTTCGATTTAAAAATATTAAGTTTTTTTAATCAAAAAAGTTTTTCGAACGTTTAAGGATTTAGTTATATGTTTATCGAAAAAATATTTTTCGGAAAAAAAGTTGAAAAGATGATCTTATAGAAAAATATTTTGTCGAAAAACTTTGTTGATCACAAAAACTCGTATCGAGTAACTTGTGATCGAAAAATTAATAGTGATCGAAAAAAATTGTTTTTAGTTTGACTCAAATTGTTGACTGTAAGATTTGGAATATTTTTCGATCGAAAATATGTTTTGGCTAGTTTTGGATCGAAAAATTTATTCGCTCGAAAAATGTATTTATATATGAATCGAAAAATTAATTATTGAAATAATTTTTTTCGAGTTTTAAATTTGAGTTAAACACTCGAAAGTAGTGTTTGTCGTCGAAAAATTTCTCGGTTGCAAACTTGGTCGAAAAATATTTTTCGATCCAAGTTTTTTCGATCTAAGAACAGCTAAGTTCAATGTAACAGTGAAAATTCCAGATTCAATCGAGATGTTCAATTTAGATGCTGATATTCTGGAAAATCACTCGTTTAACGATTCTAAATATGAACAAACAAAGAATCAACCACGTTTATTAGCAAAATATGTCGAAATTTAAGAAAATCAGATCGGACTCAAAACTTTATCGCAAACATAAAAATCGATCTAAATCGAAAATCTGAATTAACATGATGTTCTAAGCGATTGTAATCAGTACGTGAATCAATCATAACATATAATCTATCACTTGATCAGCAAAATCAACAATAAAATTCGCACATTAAGCATATTGATCAAAATATAAGTCATGTGAGTTTTTCGATCGAAAAATCTGGAAAATTATTTTATCTGAAATTTGTGAATTCTATCCAAAATCAATCACGATTTGCTCTGATACCAATTGTTAGGTCCTGATTCATTAATCAACAAGCAATCTAAACACGAATTCTCCGTATTCGAGTAAGAAATCTTACGATAATCGGTCGAATATACGCGTTGAAGATCTTGAGAGAGGCTGTTAGCTTTTCCGAGTTTCTCGACCGTGTTCTCTCGTTTAAAATATGAATTCAATATTTGTATTTTTCTGAATAATAAAACTTCTTTTAACTTTGATAGTGTACATCATATTTATACCTATATCTAAGGTATAATTACTATTAAGTCATATACTATCAAAACTTCTAATTACGCCCCTAATTACAAGGATAATTAAATAATAAAGCACAATTCTAATATTCTCTTCAGATTGTGTTTAAGACCTTGGACGTAAGAGATATCTTTGATCGTCAGATTCTGCAGTAGAATATCTCCAAATCCTAGTATAGGAGCTGAATCGTTGTTGCCGAATCTGACTTTTCCGTTGTAACGGTCTTGGTAGTTGCTCAACAGTTCTTGATTTCCCGTCATGTGTGTGGAGCAACCAGAATCTAAATACCATACATGATGGATCTGCATAGACAAATTTTAGAGAGACTTAGGTACCCTCTTAGTAATGGGTCATCTCGGATTAGCAGATTGGGTAGGTAAGGTTTGTTCATTTTTTGTTCCTAAACCATTCATGTTTTTAGGTACCCAAACCAACTTGGAATTAGTTGGTTTAAGTGGTACATCATTAGGCAACTTGGCCTTTTGGGCTTGCGTTGGCCTAGATGGTGTCTTGGGAACCCATTGAGGTTGAACCTTACATAGGAGTTTAATTTCAGCGCGAATAAATGTCTTATTAGTCTTAGTGCATGAGAAAATCTTTTCTCTAGATAGTCTCTTAAGGTGTTTGGCTGAGTGAACATTGACTGGATACCTTAAACGAGGACAAGAATGTATCGATATACAGCTTTCTTTATAGCCGGATCTTGTTTCCTTCGAGACTTACGATTTGTATTTGTCTTAGAATGATGAATTATGTTTTTAAAAGTAGAGCCGATTTCAAAATTTTTGCTTTCAAAATTAATAGGCTTTAACTCATATGTGGAAGCAACAACATTAAAATTAGAAACGGTTGTCTTCTTACAAGTGTCCATAGTTTTTGATAGAGAAGAAAATTTTGAAAATAAATCTTTTCTATCACTTTTCTTTTGAAATTCTATTTTAGACACTCTGTCATTTGCATGCTTCATCTCTTTTTCTACTCTACCTGTGGATGGAGTAGAAAAAGAGTTAGTAAGCCTTTTTGAAGCATTTAAGGACTCTTTTCCTCCCTTTACGTTTTTTAAAGAAGATTTATCTTCTTTTAAAATAATGGGAGGTGTTTTCTTAGATTTGATCTTGTCCTTAATTAATGATTTTTCTTTCAAAATAAAATCAGGACAAGATTTTAGAATTGATGAAGTTTTGAGACTAGAAATCTCTAATAAAAGCCCATTCTTTTCAGCTTTGAAATTCTTTCTTTATATTTCTAAGGAAGCGTTTAAATCATCAATTTTCATAATAATATCATGAATTAACAGAAAGTAGAATTTTGAAAATGATCATAATTTGCTTCCTGAACTTTAGGAAAATCTTGTAAAGGATATATTGAATTATAGTCACTAGAGAGGTTAATTTCCTGTGTCTTGTAACTATTATTCAATTCGGTGTAGTCAAAAGGGATATCAGTCCTATTAGTCACTTTTCGTTTAGATTCTTCTAAGGCATTTATTTCAGAAGAGTTACTAAAGGCCATTAGAGAAGTTAATCCTAATCCCATATACTTGATATCATAAAATTGTTTGACATTGACCTTTTTTAAGTTACAAGGATTGCTAAAACATAAACATAAGCCTTCTTTATAACAGAAGATCGTCTAAAAATTTTTAATCCTAGAGTAAAGCTTCTTATGTTCATCAGAGATTTCCTTAAAATTATTTCTAGAAATTTCTAAGTCTCTCTGCCAATCGCTAAGAGTCTTACTAAGGTCATTTATTTTTATTTCAGAGGTAGCTATCCTAGATTCAAGACTAGTTATGGTTTCTTTTGCATTAGATAAGAGAATATCGAAGTGAATTGTTCTATCTAATTGCTTTTGAAAATTATTTTCACTAAGAGCTAGTCTTTCTTCTAATTCTTTTTTGCTCTTCTGCTCATTCTTCATGTTAGAATACTTAATTTGTAAAGATTCTAAGATGTTTAATAATGTAGAATTAGGCATCGTTACCTCTTGTGATGATGTGAATGCTTTATCTTCATTATCTGACCTCTTTGATGAATTATCGTTTGAGGCGTCGTCAAGGTACGCCATTAGAGCAAGATTTTCGTCTTCAGAATCTGTGGTGTCTTCGAGCCAATGCTCTTGTTCCGCCGTCAAAGCTACTCCAGCCTCTTTTTGTTTAGTTAGTTGGAATTTTTTGGAGTAGTAGTTGACATCCTTTTGCTTGGGAAGTTTGCATTCTCTGGCGAAGTGCCCTATCTTACCACAATTATAACACTTTTGTGGTTCTTTGGTGTTTTTAGATTCTGATGACTCGGCCGGTCTTTCCATGTGCCTAGAGCTTGATGTCCGAAGTCCATTAGCCGAAGAGGAGGATTTCTTTTATAGAACTTTTTGCTCATCATTTAAGTAATGAGAGCCAATTGTTTCTTGAACTCCTTCCTGTCTGGCTCAGAGTCCGATTCGGAATCATCTTCATCTTCTGAAGAACTTGGTAACTTGATGGTTTTATCCTTGCGAGATCGACTCGTTTTTCTTTCAGAGACTAGAGCTACAGAGTCTTTGATCTGCTTGCCCTTAAGTTCTTTTTGTATCTCACTTATATCTTCTTCGTGTTGAGCGAGATTATGAAAGACGGCGTGGATATCCATTTCGTCTAAATCCTACTTTTTACGGATTTGCATGGATATTTTCTTCCACTCCGTTTGAATAGAAGAGAGAAATCGGATGTTGACCTCCATGTTGGTCTTGAACATTTCTATCTTCCTCATTTCATTGAGAAGAGTTAGGTAACGTTGATAGAGTTAGGTAACTTTGAATGAGGCGGAATATTGGCTTTCTTGGCTTTGACTCCAACTTCGGTTCTTTGCATCATTTTGTGGAGTTCATCCCACAGCTTTTGCACTAGATAGACTATCTATTTGCATATAGATGTTGTTAGGAATTCCTTGCATTAGGAAAGTTTTGGCTCCCGAATCCGCTTTTCCTCTTAATCGCTCCCCCTCGGTGTATTCACTAGGAATTTTGAGACTTCTAGTTGCGGGAATGGGAGGATTATTGGTGGCATCACCTTCTTGGATGAGCACAAATTGAGCGGGATCTTCTTGAAGAGAAACTATGAAATTTGTAGCTTGCTCTATTGTTTCCAAGAAGTTCATGAATCGGCTTCTCCATACGGTGTATTCGCCTCTTCGTAGAATTGGAGGGTGGACATTGTTTCCGAGTGATTAAGCATCCTTTTGTAGTTGATTGGTAGGATCTTCGTGAAAGTTTGGAATCGAAATGGTAAAAGTGCTTCACAACTGACAAACTTTGTTAGTAATGTTTGTTTCGTACTTTAAGCAATTTCCCTTGCGTACCTATTTTTCGATTGTTAAAGAGAAATTGTTTTGACTTCGAAAAATATTTGATATGGTATTGATACTTCAAAATGTTTCTAAAGAATTTTGAACTTAAGATTGAAAATTTTGAGTATCGTAGAAGATAATCCGGAGACAAATATTTTTCGTATGTTTTGAAAATTACGAATTTTGATTTCTTTCAAAATAGTGTAAAATGTGTGTGTTTGAGCAGTGGACGAAAAACTTTAGGAGCAATAAAGTTTTCGATTAAAAAATTTTCGATCGTATAAGTTTTTCGTGGTATTTATCGAAAATTATTTTTCGAACGTAGTAGTTTTGCAAAGTAAATATCCTATCGAAAAATAGTTTGTCGAATAATTGTTGATCGCAAAAACCTTTATCGAAAAATTAAGAATGATGGAAAAATTTCGTGAAGTTTGACTCAAATTGTTGATTAAAGGTTTTTCGAGTGTGAATTATTCGATCGAAATATGTTTTCGCTAAATTTTGACTCGAAAATTTAAATGATCGAAATCTTGTGATCGAAGATAGGTTCGAAATTTTTTTTTAATCGAAAACTTTATTGCTCGAAAATATTTCCGATCACTGTTCAAACACACACACCTTTTACACTATTTTGAAAGAAATCAAAATTCGTAATTTTCAAAACTTACGAAATATATTTGTCTCTGAATTATCTTCTACGATACTCAAAATTTACATTCTTAAAATTACAATTATTTAGCAAAATTTTGAAGTATCAATTCTCATAGCAAATATTTTTCAAAATAAAAATAATTTTTCTTTAACAACCGAAACATAGGTTCGAAAAGGAAATTGCTTAAAGTACGAATCAAACTTTACTAACAAAGTTTGTCACTTGTGAAGCATTTTTTACCATTTCGATTCCAAACTTTCACGAATATCTACCAATCAACTACAAATGGATGCTTACTCACTCGGAAATAACGTCCGCCCTCTAATTCTACGAAGAGGCGAATACACCGTTTGGAGAAGCCGATTCTTGAACTTCTTGGAAACTAAAGATCAAGCTACCAATTTGATAGCTTCTCTTCAAGAAGGTCCCGCTCAATTTTGGCTCATCCAAGAAGGCGATGCCATCAATAATTCTCCCATTCCCGCCACTAGAAGACTCAAGCTTCCTAGTGAATACACCAGGGGGAGCGATAAGAGCCAAAGAGGATTTAGGAGCCAAAACTTTCCTAATGCAAAGAATTCCTAACGACATCTATATGCAAATAGATAGTCTATCTAGTTCAAAAGCTATGTGGGATGAACTCCACAAAATGATGCAAAGAACCGAAGTCGGAGTCAAAGCCAAGAAAGCCAATATTCTCACGGCTTATGACTCATTTAAAGCAAAGTCGGAGGAAAACGTGTATGAACTCTATCAACGCTATCTAACTCTTCTCAATGAGATGAGAAAGATAGAAATTTTGAAGACCAAGATGGAGGTCAACATCCGATTTCTCTCTTCTCTTCAACCGGAGTGGAAGAAAATATCCATGCAAATCCTTCAAAATAAGGATTTGGACGAAATGGATATCCACGCCGTCTTTGATAATCTCGCTCAACACGAAGAAGATATAAGCGGGATACAAAAAGAACGTAAGGGCAAGCAGATCGAATACTCTATAGCCCTAGTCTCTGAAAGAAAAACGAGTCGATATCGCAAGTATAAAAGCATTAAGTTGCCAAGTTCTTCATAAGATGAAGACGATTCTGAATCCGACTCTGAGCTAGATATGAAGTAGTTCAACAAACAATTGGCTCTCATTACTAAGATGATGAGTAAAAATTCTCTAAAAAGAAATCCTCCTCTTCGGCAAATAAACTTCGGACATCAAGCTCCAAGCACAAGGAAAGACCGGCCGAGTCATCGGAATCTAAAAACGCCAAAGAACCACAAAAGTGCTATAATTGTGGAAAAATAGGGCACTTTGCCAGAGAATGCAAACTTCCCAAGAAGAAGGACACCAACTACTACTCCAAAAAATTCCAACTAACTAAACAAAAAGAGGCTTGAGTAGCTCTGATGGCGGAACAAGAGCATTGGCTGGAAGATGCCACATATTCTGAAGACAAAAATCTTGCTCTAATGGCATACCTCGACGACGCCTCAAACGATAACTCATCAAGGAGGTCAGATGATGAAGAAAAAGCATCCACGTCATCACAAGAGGTAACCATGTCTAATTCTACATTATGAAACATGTTAGAATCTTTACAAATAATATATACTAACATGAAAAATGAGCGGAAAAGAAAAAAGGAATTAGAAGAAAGACTAGCCCTTAGTGAAAATAATTTTCAAAAGCAATTAGATAGAATAATTCACTTAGATATTCTCTTATCTAATGCTAAAGAAACCATAACTAGACTTTAATCTAGGATAGCTACCTCTGAAATAAAAATAAATGACCTTAGTAATAATCTTAGAGATTGTCAGAGAAATTTAGAAATTTCCAGAAATAATTTTGTTAGGTCCTCAAATATCAACTACCGATCGATCTAAGCATGAATTCTAGATATTCGAATGATAAATCTTGTAAAATATCTTCGGTCGAATATCTTCTTTGAAGATATTGAGAGAGTGTTTCTCGATAACTATTCTCTCTTTTAGAATGTGAATTCAATATTTGTGTTTTTCCAAAAATAAACTTGTATGATTTTGATAGTGTACATTGTATTTATACCTATTTACATGGTATATTTACTATTTAGTCCTACACTATCAAAACTACTAATTACGCCCCTAATTACAAGGATAACAAAATAACAAAGCACAAGTCTAAAGTCTCTTCAATCTCCCCCTTTGTGCTTGTCTTCGTTTCAGATCCATTTATCCTTGTCGTGTGTAGAATGATTTCCGTAATCCCAATCGTGTCTCGTAACGTCGGACAATATTCCTCAGCTCCAACCTCTCATTAATCGCATCTAGAAGCTCATTTAAGAGTGGCGCCTCTTCTTCACCATCATCCTCGAAGATCGTCTCTTCAGTGATCTCTCCTAATCTTTTCTGGATGTTCTTCCTCACTAGCTTCAACGTCCCGTCACAGAACTTGTGGATTTCGTACTTCATCATAGCTCTCGTCTTTCCAATGACTGGATTCCGATAAGTTATGGCAAGGCCAGGTTTCTTGAATATGTAGTTATCGGGAAAATCGTTGAGTGGGAAGCCTTTCATGAGCGGAGACTCCATGTGGACCTTCTTCATATTGTTCTCTATAGCAATTTGAAGGTCGTATGCGGTGTGATACTTGATCTGCCGCACCATGAATCTTTTCAATCCCTCGAATCCTTCAGTCTTGATGTATCCGGAGGGCGTCTGATATTTTCTCTTGTACATTTGATATAGACGGTAGACCTCATCCGGTGGAAGGAAGGAGAGATAGCTCTCATCTATCCATTCTCAAGTGCGGTTGCTGTCCGCTCGCTCAATTTGGTAGATTGTGGTAGGGAAGCTTCCAATCGAATGCGAAACCCCCATGAGGTGGAGGATCGGTGGCTTATCCCTGAAGTTTTTCTTCAGTTGATCTGTTGGGATGCCACTTCGATCTGGACCAAGATAGTTGAGCATGAAGATGTGCTCCATTTTCTTCCTATCTTCCCAATGTGAGATACCCCGTAAGTTTAGTTCGTTGAGCTTCTTCATCCGGTTAGGAGCCCTCCATATCTGCTTTCTAATATCTTCAATAAACGGGACTTCAATCCTGATATTCTCCCACGGCGTCTCGACTCAGACTGTCCCTTTTGATAAGCGGGGAGGAGAGTTGACTCTTTGCCTGATCATTTCTGGTAGTTCTGGGAGAGCAGAATTGTAGTTCTCGCCTTCTTGAAGTTCTTCATCTTCAAGCAGCACCAAGTCTGCGGAAGCTTGTTGTAAGAAATATCTGACGTTGGAGAGTCGAACTTGAGCAGCTTCCTTTTGGTTCCCATTGCGTCATCCATTTCTCGTTTAAGATATAATCGTCTACGATCAGATGTGGATCGTAGACGATTGCTTCTGCTTGGGCTTGGAGGAGGTCAGAGGTTGGGATTAGATTTGGATTTTTAGGAGAGGGAGGTAGTGTGCGGGATATGGTGGGAGATGTAGTTGTTTGTTGGCGGGTTGTGGGTTGTGTGGTTGGTAGGTTTGAGGATGATCCTCCAGCTTCTTGAGTCTTTGTTGTTTGCTCTCGACTCAAACCACGGACGCTTCGTGTGGTTTAGTTCCTTTTCTCCCCCTCATGACGATCCGGATCATCGGGATCGTCATGTCTTCTTTTGGTGCGAGAGCTTTCTTCTCGGCACCTTGTTTGAGCGGGCGGCTCGGGTTCATCTATCAGCCTTTCGTAGAGACTCTCCTCAGCGGGGGTCCTGGTCTCTAAGGCGAGGAGTCGGGAGATGAGAATGTCATGAAGCTGGGTGATCGGGATGGTATAGAGGTTGATGAGTGAAGGTGATGGAGTTGGAGTGGTGAGGGTGGGTTGGATTGGGGTGTGTATGGTGGTAAGAGGTGGTGAGGAGACGAGAGTGGTTTGAGCTTCCGACGGAGCGGCCGCGGAGACCGGTGCTTTCCCGGTATCCCTTCGGGAGGTCTCAATGGCCTGGAGTAGTATGTCCATCAGGCAATCTTCGAGAGAAGAAATGGATGTGGAGAGTACTTCTTGTAAGCGTTGTCCTGTCACAATCATTGGTGGAGTGGGGCTAGGGAGGCGCTCCACTATCACGACATCGGAAAAGGTTTCTACTGTGCTTCCTTGAACAGGTCTTGAAATTTCGAAACGTACGGGGACATCCGTTAACAACCCTGAAGTCACCACTTCAATGTGTTGGCCTATTGTTTGCTCCGAAGATATCGGGTGTCCAATAGGGCTTCCATCCAATCCTTGAGATGATACGTTAGATATCACCTCTATGGGTGTTGAGACAGATTCAGGTTGAATCTGTACAGTTGGCTGATCTGTTGGTGGTGGAGGAGTTATCACCGAAGCCGGTAGTACTGAAGAGGACACAGACGGGGCCGAGATTTGCTGTCGGCGAGAGCCACTTCTTTGAAGTCTGTATTCTTCATCCAATTCTGTGGCCTCAGGAGATACATCGTGGGGAACACCTTCTGGCTCAGTTATTTCCACCAGAGAGGGTGTCCTTTGAGGATTGAGATGATAACTTCATCCGGACACCGAAATGTAGCAAGGTCCAGCTGATAGTTGTTGTCGTGGACTGGCATGAAACTTCCAGAAGGGTAGATGTTTGGGTAGTTTGGAGTTGCCATTTATGTAATGAATGAAATAAAATTCATTAGATGGAAAATTACATATGCGAATAGATGGAATTAAAATTGAACTTCGAGAAATTTTTGAAAATTTTTAAGTTTAAATGTTTATTTTGAAAATTTTTAAGTCATTTTCAGCGTGTTTGAAGAGAATATTAGAATTGTGCTTTATTATTTCATTATCCTTTAATTATGGGCGTAATTAGAAGTTTTGATAGTGTAGGACTTAAGAGTAATTATACCTTAGATATAGGTATAAATATGATGTACACTATCAAAGTTTATAGAGATTTATTATTCAGAAAAACACAAGTATCGAATTCATTTTTTAAACGAGAGATCACGCTCGAGAACCTCGGAAAAGCTAACAACCTCTCTCAAGATCTTCAACGCGGATATTCGACCGATCGTATATCGTAAGATTTCTTACTCGAATACCGAGAATTCGTGCTTAAATTGCTGGTTGATTGATGAATCATGACCTAACAAGTGGTATCAGAGCGAATCGTGATTGATTTTGGATAGAATTCGCACTTTTCAAATCAGAATAATTTTCCAGATTTTTCGATCGAAAAACTCACGTGACTTATATTTTTATCAATATACTTAATTGTGCGAATTTTGTTGTTGATTTTGCTGATTAAGTGATAGTTTATATGTTAGGATTGATTTACGTACTTATTTCAATCACTTAGAACGTCATATTAATTCAGATTTTCGATTTAGATCGATTTTTTCGTTTGCGATCAAGTTTTGAGTTCGATCTGATTTTCTCAAATCTCGATATATTTTGCTATTAAACGTGGTTGATTCTGTGTTTATTCATATTTAGAACTGTTAAACGAGTGATTATCCAGAATTTCAGCATCTAAATTGAACATCTCGATTGAATCTGGAATTTTCACTGTTACATTGAACTTAGCTGTTCTTCGATCAGTTCTTCGATCGGAAAACTTGGATCGAAAAATATTTTTCGCCCAAGTTTGCAGCCGAGAAATTTTTTGATGAAAAACACTATTTGCGAGTGTTTTGCTCAAATTTAAGACTCAAAAAACATTATTTCAATAATTAATTTTTCGGTTCATATATAAATACATTTTTCGAGCGAATAAATTTTTCGATCCAAAATTAGGCAAAACATATTTTCGATCGAAAAATATTCCATCAAAAAATTTTACAGTCAACAATTTGAGTCAAACTAAAAACAAAGTTTTTTAATCACTATTAATTTTTCGATCAACAGTTATTCGATAAGAGTTTTTGTGATCAACAGAGTTTTTCGACAAATTATTTTTCGATAAGATCATATTTTCAACATTTTTTTCCAAAAAAAATATTTTTCGATAAACATATAACTAAATCCTTAAACGTTCGAAAAACTTTTTCGATTAAAAAGCTTAATAATTTTAAATCGAAAAACTTTACTGCTCGAAAAACATTTCGACCACAGCATTTAAAGGAAATAAAAATTGTGAACTTCAAAACTTACGAAAAATTTGTCTCCGAACTATCATTTTGATACTCAATATTTTCGATCAATAATTCAAATTTCTTTAACAAATTTTGAAGTATCAATTTTTAATTACCAAATATTTTCGAAAACATAACAATTTCTCTTTCACGACCGGATCATAGGTTCAAAAAGGAAATTGTTTAAAGTACGAATCAAATATTTCTAACTAAGTTTTTCACTTGTGAAGCACTTTTCATTACTATTCCAAACCTTCAAGAAGATCATATCATACAACAAAAATGGATGCTTACTCACTTGGAAATGACGTCCGCCGTCCAATTCTTCGAAGAATACACGGTATGGAGAACCCAGTTCTTGAACTTCTTGGAAACGAAAGATCAAGCCACAAATTTGATCGCGTCACTTCAAGAAGGTCCAGCTAAATTCTGGCTCATCCAAGAAGGAGATGCCACAAACAATCCTCCTATTCCTGTAACCAGAAGACTTAAAGTTCCTTGTGAATATACTGAGGGGGAGCATATAAGAGCCAAAGCTGACTTGGGAGCCAAGACTTCCATAATGCAAGGAATACCGAATGACATCTATATGCAAATAGATAGTCTATCGAGTGCAAAACCCATGTGGGACGAGCTTCACAAGATGATGCAACGAACCGAAGTCGGAGTCAAAGCAAAGAAAGAAAATATCCTAACAGCTTATGACTCTTTCAAAGCCAAGACAGAGGAATCAGTTTATGAATTCTATCAAAGATATCTAACTCTTCTCAATGAAATGAGGAAGATAGATATATTCAAGACCAACATGGAGGTCAACATCATATTTCTTTCTTCTCTTCAACCGGAGTGGAAGAAAATATCCATTCAAATCCGACAAAATAAGGATTTGGACGAAATGGATATTCACACCGTCTTTTATAATCTCGCCCAACATGAAGAAGATATAAGCGAGATCCAAAAAGAACTAAAGGGCATGCAGATCGACAACTCTATAGCACTTGTCTCTGAAAGAAAGCAAAGTCGATCTCGAAAGGATAAAAGTATCAAGCTGCCAAGTTCTTCAGAAGATGAAGAAGAATATGACTCGTACTCCGAACTTGATATGAAGGAGTTCAAGAAACAGTTGGCTCTCATTTCTAAAATGATGAGTAAAAAGTTTTACAAAAAGAAATCCTCGCCTTCGGCCAATAGACTTCGGACATCTAGCTCCAAGCAAAGGGAAAGACCGGCTGAGTCCTCGGAATCAAAAAGTATCAGAGAACCACAAAAATGTTATAATTGTGGAAAGATCGGACATTTCTCCAGGGAATGCAAACTACCCAAGAAAAAAGAACGCCAACTACTACTCCAAAAAATTCCAACTTGTTAGGATTATTTTATTGTGTTCAATGTATTATTTTATCTTAGTCTTGTAATTAATTTAGCGAACTAGGCTTTAATTTAATTAGAGGCTAGTGAGCTATTAAATGTAACTGGGCTTACAAAAGCCCAAGGTATTATATACCAACTTGTGGTATAAATACCAAAAACCCTCACACATAGTGTGTGGGTGAAGAGATTAGTCATATTACAAGAGAATTCCCAAAGCTATCAAAGTCTCCCACGCCCATCCCACGACGAATCAATACTTCCGAGCTTTAATCGTGGTAAATCGTCTTTAATCTTAAACGTAGTTGGATGCGTAGGACTAACAAGTGGTATCAGAGCCAAACACGTTTGGATTTGATCAAATTTTCTGAAATTTTTGGTGTTTTTCATGTGATAAACTCGAAAATATTTAGGTCTTGGTCTTGAGATTTTTCAGTCTATGTTGCTGATTTTGCTTGATTAAGATCAACATTTAGTTTTTTTCGAGTGTTTTTGAGTGATTACCCATCAATTTTCAGTTGATTTGAGTGAGTTTTGGGGAGAAATCGCGCATGAAATTTGATTCTAGAACAGTGTTCATCTGCCCGAAGTTTGTTCATCAGCCCGAAAATTGATTCATCTCGCCGAATTTCGATCGAAATTCGCCAGAATTTGAGACAATTTTCATTAGATAGCTGGCCGAATTTGGATATTGAATTTCTATCGCCGAAATTGGTTAATCCAATTTCAAAATTCTCGCCGAATTTCAATTAAGTTACCCGAATTTTGAATTCCTGATTTTGAATCAAATTTTACAATTTCGGCGAACTTCTACTACCCGAATTTGGCAAATTTTCGGGCAAAATTACAAAATTTGCCCAATTGTGGAAAACTCGGCGAATTACTACTGTTCAAATCAAATTCGACGAATTTCTACTAATACCCGAATTTCATAATTTCGTGACCAATTTAATTTGAGTCCCCCGAATTTGTGAAATTTGGCGAAACTGAAATCGAATTTCTACCCGAATTTAGACTAAGCGAAATATTTCCATCCGAGTTTCACTATAACCCACCCTTTGAAATTACCCTTAACATTTTCGACCGCCTAAAATTTTCGGCCACCCCTTAAAAAAAAAAAAAAAAAAAAAAAAAAAAAAAAAAAAAAAAAAGACTTTCGAAAATTTTTTTTTAAAAATAAATTTTTTTTCGGGCCCAAAATTTTAGGTATAGAAAACGCTTTTGTTAATTTTCCAAAGGCAAATCCACTTTACGTGTCAACGATCACGTATCCAACAATCTATTTAGGACATTTTTGGCAAATTTTAGAAAAAGTTTTGGTAACTCTCAAATTTTCGAAATCTAATTTTTTTTCGAAATTTCATGCTATCTTTTGACAAAACCAAACTTTTTGGAACAAAAGTTTCAAGAGCCATTTCTTTCAGAAAATAATTAATTTTAAAATTAATACTTAATTATGGATGCTCAAGCTAAAGAAATTGAGGAATTTAATCGATGTCGTTTTGAACTCAAAGCAACTGAGTGGAATGTCGTCACAGAACAATATGAGGTTATCCTAGCAATCTGCAATAAATGGTACACTAGAACTATCCCTTTAAAGACAATTATTGCGAAGCTAGTCGACCAAGATTCCTTTTCAGCGCTTGACGGGGAAAACAAGTTATATAAATCTATCTCGTGGTTGGAAATTCCTATGATTGCTAGTAAAATTTCCGAATTGAACGCAACTTTGGAATCGGAAAGAGTAGTGTTTCAAGCAGAAAAGCAAAAACTCTTAGAGGAGATTTCAAATCTTAAAAATTCCCCGTCCTTACCTGTTTTCCATGATTTTTCAAAAGATACATCATCCTCGAAACAGGTCAAGACAACAAAAATTAAAAGCATCTCTGTTCTCAAATCTGAGAAAGCTTCAAATACACATTCTAAGTTACCCGTGACGACTTCAAAGTCTACGGTGACCCGAGCAGAAAAGATAAGTAAAAAGCCTAAGCTTAATTCTTCCAAGGAACAGGAGAAAAATAGGAAGAGGAAAGGAAAATCAACACCTTCTATGAAAACTAGAGTAGAAACTGTTATTGATTTTTCCTCTCCTATTCCTATTAAAAAGGATGCTCCTCAAAGAGAGTTTCATGCTCAAGCAAGCTAACTTCTCGAGCTTCCAAAATTTCCCATTCTTTAAAGAATGAGAAAAGTGGATTTCCTTACACGAACAAAAATGTTTATCATTCTCGTAAGCAAAATCCCACTAAAGACCATCATTATGGAGTGAATTGTGTGAAGTCTTCTCGTAGGTATTCACCCGCTATACATGCCTGCAATGTTGTAGCTTCGTATTCCTACTTGAAATATCCTGTCAAAGTCCATTCGGAAAAGCACCTTATGAGACTAGCCAAAGAGAAGATCTTTCACTCTAGAATACCTAGAGACACATTCACTGGCACTGAAACGTCTTTTCCGTGTCAAATTACCCCTAAGTGGTTATCCAATAATTTATTGTTGGACGATTTAGGACCGAATTTGACACATGCTAAGCATAAATTATTTTCTGCTAATAAGGGAGGACCCATACAAATATGGGTACCAAAGTCCCGATAAGGTTTTGCAGATAACCCCAGCATGGTTGGTATCCCGTTGAAAAATACCTTCTTTTAAAATGGTACATTTTAAATATGCATTTTCAAAACATTACGAGATTTTGAGATCCGAGTTGCATATTACGCACGAAAATGATAAAAACCATTTTTAAATGAGCCTTATTTGAGGGGGAGCTACTCTTTTACTTATAAAAGAGAAGCAACCTCTACAATTGTTTAAAAGGGAGAAATAATTACATTTTTTTTGGGGGGAGAGAGCATGGATATGTAAATTTAGGGAAAGAGATTGAAGAGAAATTGTTTCAATCCGACTACGCATCTTTTGAGGGGGAGCAATATTATTTAGGGAGCATGATTCAAAAAAAAAAAAAAAAAAAAAAAAAAAAAATTATTATCCCTCGTACACCATTCGACGGATTGGAACGAAGAATTTCGAGCATCCAAATATCAAGTCTTTTCTAAACGAAGAATCTCAAGCTTCCAATGGTGGCCTTTAGGGCAAACTCGGTGCTCACTTCAAGCAACCTGCTCCGGCATTGCTGATACAAATAAAGCAGCACTCACTACTTCCTACCGGACGCAAGGATAATTTGTTCTCATGATTTAGGCAAATCCAACTGAATCTAACCCCGGAACATCACCGAGAACTAGTCAATATCTTGCAAAGCTTGCCTCCGATGATGCTTCTGATCCATTTTGAAAAGACCAACACTACAACATTCCCTTACCTCACAAATATCTCGGATCACACCCCCATAGGTACAGGTGCTAATTTTATTAGCTCCCGGGTAGAAGTCGCCGCATTAGGTCCAACGGCGCATGCACAACCGAGCCTCACCCACTCGTCTGTCTCACAAAAGACAGGTGTTTCAAGAAATCACGGGGAGACACGACTACTATCACCGCTTCACTCGGAAGTGGGAGATATTGAATTAAGTGGTACTCAGCCCCACTACCACACTTTCTTGTGCACAATCGAGTCTAGTGTGTCCTCACGTCCCATATTTTAAATATTTTCTAGGACACATACACTCTTATAACACCTGGTCTTTGTGATCAAGTTAGAACTTTCGTAGACATGTTACTCGTAGACATGGTTCGATGATCGGAAGGAAGTCCTGCCGTTGCAACATCAAAACAACAACGGAATCAGGCCATCGTCTCGAGCTAGTCTCTAGAACGATGAAAACGGGATGCCTATGTGGCCCCGGTTTACCAAGCCCTGTACTCACAGGCAATCGTGATGACGGATTGCCTTAGTGGCTCCGTCTGTTCATTACCACGCCGACCTGTCGTTTGTGTCCTTATCTTCCAAAACAAGCATGCCGATCTCGTTAATTCGATCGCCATGAGGGGGAGAAGGGGACACGGATAAACAAAGAGGTCGGACCACCCAACAAATTCCGCCGAGCGTACCACTCTGAAGCCGGGCTCTCCTGCACTTGAACGTACATTCCAAAGGAGCCTCGGCACAACTTAAATCAAGCCCCACACTTACCTTCTTCCGGAGCCAGACAAGCTTTCTCGAAGCCGAACCAGACAACTTCCTTCGAAGAAGATGAACCTGGAGCCAAGAAGAAGAGAATTGATGTTAACGGGAAGTCTTTGTGACCCCGGTTAACCTTCAAGACGGATCGCCTTTGTGGCTCCGTTAGGTTATTGCCCAACCTGAGTTGCTTCTCCTCGTCCTGACGATGCAAACATCTTGCCATCGACGACCTATTTTCACCTAGTAGTAAAGAAAGAAAATGGGAGCCGTACCACAACGAAAAATGCAAGATTGATCGGAAATGCTCAAATCTCAAGCGTCATCAGAAAATCAAGCGAACCACGACCTTCAAAACTCGAATTTACAGCCACAAGTTCGCCTCTCCGAATATAAAGAGAACTCCCCAATCCCAACACAAGGTTGAACAAACGTAGGGGGAGTTGTGCACTATCAAAGGGAGAGACTGAACTCACCGGCAAGCCTCTTCGAGCCCCGACATCTCCAAGACAAGCTTCGAGAGAAGACTTGATGAAAGATGCGGTGCCGAGAAGAAAAGGTCAAGACGAGACAAAGGAGGAGAAACACTAAAGAAGAACACACGCACTAACGCTTTCGCTAATGCCACTTTGATACGTGTTCTTCAAGGACTCAGGAAAAGATTTACAAGACCAAGATACCAAGCGCTTAATTATAAATTGAACACAAAGGGGGAGATTGTTAGGATTATTTTATCGTGTTCAATGTATTATTTTATCTTAGTCTTGTAATTAATTTAGCGAACTAGGCTTTAATTTAATTAGAGGCTAGTGAGCTATTAAACGTAACTGGGCTTACAAAAGCCCAAGGTATTATATACCAACTTGTGGTATAAATACCAAAAACCCTCACACATAGTGTGTGGGTGAAGAGATTAGTCATATTACAAGAGAATTCCCAAAGCTATCAAAGTCTCCCACGCCCATCCCACGACGAATCAATACTTCCGAGCTTTAATCGTGGTAAATCGTCTTTAATCTTAAACGTAGTTGGATGCGTAGGACTAACACAACTCACCAAACAGAAAGAGGCTGGAGTAGCAGTGATGGCAGAACAAGAGCATTGGCTGGAAGATACCACAGATTCTGAAGACGAAAATCTTGCACTTATTGCATACCTCGACGAAGCTTCAAATGATGACCCATCCAGGAGGCCTGACGACGACGACGACAAAGCATCCTCTTCGTCACAAGAGGTACAATTGTCTAATTCCACATTATCAAACATGTTAGAATCGTTACAGCTTAAGTACACTAACATGAAAATTGAGCGGAAACGAACAAAGAAATTAGAAGAGAAACTAGCTCTTAGCGAAAGTAATTTCCAAAAGCAAAAATAGATAAGAAAATTCATCTCGAAATTCTCTTATTTAACACTAAGGAAAAAATCTCTAGTCTTGAATTAACCATAACTACCTCTGAGACAAAAATTACTGATCTTAATACGATTCTTATCGATGTCAGAGAGACTTAGAAATCTCTTAAAATAATTTCAAAGAAATTTCTGACGAACGTACGAAACTTTATTCAAGGATTAAAACGTTAGATGATCTTCTAATAAAAATGGGTCAAACGGATCAAACTATATTTCTTAATCAACCTTTTGATACAGAATTTTATAATCTTAAAGAGGGCTTAGGTTTTAACAATCCCTGTAACTTGAAAAAGGTCAATGTTAGACAATTATACGATATCAAGTATATGGGATTAGGTTTAACTTCTCTAATGGCATTTACGAATTCTTCCGAAATAAATGCCTTAGAAGAATCTAAACGACAAGCCACTAATAGAACTGATATCCCCCTTGACTACACCGAATTGAATAATAGTTACAAGACACGGGATATTAACCTGTCTAGTGACTATAATTCAATATATCCTTTAGAAGATCTTCCTAAAGTTCAGGAACAAAATATTGATCATTCTCAAAATTCTAATTTCTGTTATATACCAGCTATTATTAGAAAAATAGCTGATTTAAACGCTTCCTTGGAAACAGAAAGAGTGAAGTTCAAAGCTGAAAAGAACGAACTTTTACTGGAGATTTCCAATCTCAAAACTTCCTCTATTTTAAAAACTTGTCCTGATCTTATTTTGAAAGAAAATTTTTTAATGGACAAGATTAAAACTAAGAAAAACTCTCCTATTATTTTTCAAAATATTTCAAAAGAAGATAAATCTTCTTTAGAAATTGTAAAGAGAGAAAAAAAATCCTTAAATGCTTCAAAAAGGAAAAAAAATTTTACTAACTCTTTTTCTACTCCATCCACAGGTAGAGTAGTAAAAGAGGTGAAGCATGCTAAGGAAAGAGTACCTAGAATAAATTTTCAGAAGAAAAATGACTTGTTATCTATTTCTTCTATATCAAAAACTATGGACACTCGTACGAAGACAACCATTTCTAGTATTGTTACTTCAAATTATGCGTTATAAAGCCTATTAATTTTGAAAGCACAAACATTGAAATTGGCTCTACTTCGTATAACAATATTCTTCTTTCTAAAACAAATGCAAGTCTTAAGTCTCGTCAGAAACAAGATCCAACCATTAAGAAAGCTTATAGCTCAATACATTCTTGTTCTCACATAAGGTACCAGTCTACTACATTCAGCTAAACACCTTAGGACACTAGCCAAAGAAAAGATTTTCTCCAGCAATAGACAAATCAGACATTTGTTCGTTCTGAAATTAACCTCCCATGTAAGGTTCAACCACAATGGATTCCTAAATCACCACCTAGGCAAACACAAGCCAACAAGGCTAAATTGTCTAAAGAGGTACTACTTAAACCAACTACTTCTAAGTTGGTTTGGGTACCTAAGCATTCTCATAAGTTAGGAACCAAAGATGAACAAACCTTAATTATCAAATCTGCTAATCCAAGAGGACCCATTCAAAAGTGGGTACCTAAGTCTCCCTAAATTCTTTCTATGCAGATCCATCATGTGTGGTATTTAGATTCTGGTTGCTCCATACACATGACGGGAAAACAAGAACTGTTGAGCAACTACCAAGATCGTTACAATGGCAAAGTCCGATTTGGCAACAATGACTCAGCTCCCATACTCGGCTTTGGGGACATTTTACTGCCAAATTTGACGATTGAAGATGTCTCTTACGTCCAAGGTCTCCAGCACAATCTGTTCAGCATAGGACAATTATGTGACAAAGGATTTCAAGTAGTATTTCTAGCTGAACAATGCAGAGTTTTGAATAGTCACGAAGATCAAATCTCTACACAATCAATCTGACAGCAGTTCGACCTTCGACAACTGTCTGCCTCATCTCTCAGACAACAATCAAGAGGAACAACTTATGGCATCAACGTCTGTCTTATCTAAATTTAAAAGCTCTTCACAAACTCAGTGTTAAAAAGTTGGTAAACGGTCTGCCAACAATTTCATCTAACCAAGAGCATCACTGTTCGGCTTGTCAAATTGGTAAAATGAAGCGAGCGTCACACAAAATCAAGCAAGTAACTTCTACATCTCGACCCTTAGAGTTATTTCACATGGACCTTTGCGAACCAATGCATACACAAAGCATCAACGGTCGTAAATATGTGTTAGTAATTGTCGACGATTATTATCGCTACACATGAACAAGATATCTCCGAACTAAAGATGAGACTGGAGACATGATAATAAGCTTTGTGAATACAACTCAGAATCTCCTGCAAAAGAAAATCCAAGTAATCAGAACGGACAACGGGACTGAATTCAAGAACCAGCGTCTCAACAACTTTTATCAATCACTTGGAATTATTCAACAATTCTCAGCCGCAAAAACGCCACAACAAAATGGTGTCGTAGAAAGAAAGAACCGGACTTTAGTTGAAGCTGCAAGAACAATGCTCATATACTCCGGTCTTCCTCACTTTCTATGGGCTGAAGCAGTGAGTACGGCATGTTTTACTCAAAATAGGACAATTATTCAGAAACGCTTCGAAAAGACGCCATATGAGTTAATTAATCAAAGAATCCCGAATATCTCATTCTTCAAAGTATTTGGTTGCAAGTGTTTTGTGGCCAACGATCGAGAACATCAAGCAAGTTCGATTCCAAAGCCTTTGAAGCCATTTTTGTCAGATATTCCTCTACTTCAAAATCATATCGCGTCTACCTCAATTTTTCTCGTACAATTCTTGAAAGTTAAAATGTCACCTTTCAAGAAATGACGAAATGGCTTCTGAACAGAACAGTTCAGAACCGGAGCTTACTGGCGTGTTGGCACAAGGTCAACAACTTTCGGTAACTTCTACGTCAACGTCAAATGAAGCAATTCCCGCTGACCATGAAGATTTAGATTCTCTATTCGAACATTTTTATCGGAACAAGTCTCAAATGCCTGCTTCGTCTCACTCAACACCAAGCAGTGCCCCATCTCCATCAATGAAAGAAATTAATAATGAGACTCCTCTTCTTCAAAATCCAACAAATGTTGGAGAATCTACTTATTCAGAATCATCATCTAGTACTGCAGCCCCTACAAATGCAGATGACGAAATTCCTATCGATTCACCATCTAAATTGAATTTTCCAACTATGAATGATCAACCCATTAATTCAGGATGTCTTGATCTACAATCCAATGACAAATCTACTTCAGTTATTCCTCACGAACGCAAATGGACTCGAGCTCACCCTACTGATCAGATTATTGGTGATCCTTCAAGTGGTGTACGTACTAGGACGTCTACACAGAGCGGTTTATTGACATGCTTCCTAAGCTAAAACGAACCAAATAAGGTAGCCGAAGCTCTTAAAGACCCGGATTGGGTAATTGTGATGCAAGATGAACTCAACCAGTTCGAGCGTCTACAAGTTTGGACATTGGTTCCTCGACCACAAGGCAAAACTATAATTGGAACTAAATGGGTTTTCAAAAACAAGAAAAATGAGAACGGTGAAGTAATCAGGAATAAATCACGACTCGTTGCTAAGGGATACAATCAACATGAAGGAATTGATTACGACGAGACGTATACTCCGGTCGCCCGTATCGAAGCTATTCGCTTATTTCTAGCATATGTGGCTCACAAAGACTTCAAAGTCTATCAAATGGACGTCAAAATTGCATTTCTCAACGGCGTATTAAAAGAAGAAGTCTATGTCTCTCAACCCAAAGGATTCATGCACGAGAACCTTCCTGATCATGTCTATCGATTGGACAAAGCTCTCTATGGACTAAAACAAGCCCATCATGCTTGGTATGATGTTCTGAGCGAATTTTTGGTCAAATCCAACTTCATCAGAGGAACAATCGATACGACTCTCTTCATCAAAAGGCAAGGCAAAGACTTGATGATCGTTCAAGTCTACGTTGATGCCATCATTTTCGGATCGACGAATGAACGTCTCTGTCAGAAATTTTGTAATCTCATGACGACAAAATTCGAGATGAGCTTAATGGGAGAACTCCAATTCTTTCTTGGATTACAAGTTAAGCAATTCGATGATGGCATCTTCATCAGTCAGACCAAATATATCTGAGATATTCTGAAGAGATTTAATAAAGAAAAGAGCACACCGATGAATACTCTAATGTCTACTAATTACAAACTGGATGCTGATCCGGCTGTCAACATCACCACCTATCGGAGCATTATTGGATCTCTTCCCTACTTGACATCCAGCCGACCCGACATTATGTTTGCAACTTGCCTATGCGCCCGGTTTCAAGCCGACCCAAAGGAGTCCCACATGAATGCCGTCAAGAGGATTCTACGATATCTCAAAGGAACTCCAAACTTAGGGCTTTGATATCCTAAAAATACTGACTTTCGACTTATTGGCTATAGATGCTGACTATGCAGGTTGTCGAATGGACAGAAAAAGCACGTCTGGCGGAGCACAATTTTTAGGCGAAAAGTTGGTCTGGTGGTCTTCAAAGAAACAAAATTGTGTATCAACATCGACGGCCGAGGCGGAATACATTGCGGCTGCCAGCTGTTGCTCGTAGATTCTATGGATGCGGACACAACTACGCGATTACGGGTTTGATTTCAATAACATTCCCATTTATAGTGATTCTCAAAGTGCTATAGCCATTACTTGCAATCAAGTTCATCATTCACGCACGAAACACATAGATATTAGATATCATTTTATAAAAGATCACGTAGAAAAAAGCACGATAGATATGTATTTTGTGAAAACGGAACTTCAACTTGCCGACTTATTCACTAAGGCTTTGGATGAAAAATGATTCCAATTCCTTATTGCTAAGTTAGGCATGTTGAATCTCAATCTTACTTAAAATGTGTTTTACATGCTCTACTATGCTTCAATTTGATATTCAATGTGCTTCTTAATATTTCTTGATTATTTTGCGTGATGATATCCTTTAATATTTTTTTCATAATAGAAAATTAAAAAAATAAATATAATAAAATAAAAAAATTAATATAATAAAATAAAAATAAATAAATATTAAATAAATAAATATATAATAAAAAAAAATGGGGGATGACGATAATTTTGACTATTTTTGAAACTACTCACAAAAATATCTCTTCGATATATATGATTTAATTCTTTGCCTAACAATTCATATGACATTCTTGTACTCAAAAGAACTTTGTTTGTCTCACTCGACACAAAGCCACATCATACATGTGAGAATTTGAACCTCAATATTTTTTTTTAGTGTCACACTTCAAATGACTATCTTTTGGTTTGTACTTTGTAGCTTCAATCTTGCTTTTGTGTTTAGTTTGTCATGAAAATGATAAGGGCATATTAGGAAACTCCTCACTTGGCCTAAATTATAAATCCTTTACTTTTTCCTCTAGAGATCCCCTTTGAGCCTTCTCGGACATTCTTTTTCTTTATCAACACCCGATTATTCCTTCAACATTATTCACGTGATTCGGAGTTACTCAATCAAGAAAAAGAGGGGGAGAGCTAAAGTGATGCACATTACGCATTTCTCAATCATTATAGAAGATAAACACTGATCTCACTGTGAACTTCTTCTAGATAATCTCGTATACTCCTAGAAGTGAAGCACCTCGAAGTGAACTTCTCCAACGATAATCTAGAGAAAACGAGAAGAGAAGCACAACCTTGGGTTCGAATTCCATAACTGTGAAACTTTCTAAAGAAACACAGTCTCGACCCAAAATCAAAGAAGATCTCATCTCTCAAAGCCCTGAAAAGAAATTACTATAGAGAGGAAAAGCAAAAGGAAGTGAGAGTAGTTTGGATTCAAACACAGTCTCGACCCAAAACAGTGTATTCGATCAGAGGAAGTATGGGTGAACAAACACTTCCGATCGAAATGGTGTCCACCGTTGATTGTCGAGTTTTGATCGTTTTACGTGAAGTGATTGAACTAGAGTGTATGTGAAGTACGAGTAGTTTGGATTCTCAAAGTCTGAGAATTTATCGAAAATTTTTGTTTCGCAAAACTTTTAGATCGAAACTCAGGTTGCGAAAATCACTTTACAATAATCGGGTTGCAAAAATCAGTTGCGAAAATCACGTTTCGAGGAACACTTTGCGAAAGTCGGTGGCGAAAATCACGTTGCAAAAATCAGGGTTCGGAAATTTTTTGAGTTGCAAAAATCGGTTTTCGAAAGCTAGTGCGAAAATCAGATTTCAAAAATGTAATGCGAAAATTTTGTTTCAAAACTCTCGATCCGAATATTTCAATGCCAGAAATTACAGAAGTGATCTCGAAAATCGATTTCCGCAGCGTTTTGCAAGACAATTTCCGATACAGTTTTCCAAGTCAGTTAAAAAATTTCCGAAACTCACTAACCCAAAATTCCTACCCCTTTAGTCAGAGCCTAAAAATAATCCCTTAAAAGTCCATTTGATTCAAAATGACGAACTATCACTTGGTAAGTTGATTAAAAATACTACGATAACAAATCATTTGATATAAATTTGTTGTCATGGTAAGAGTGATATATCTAAAAATCTCCTTGATAAAAATAAATTGAGGGATATGAACGAAACTTGCGAGAGTTGTCGAAGTAATTCATACTATGCTCTTTGAATACTAGTTTAGTTACCTGATTTTATGGGAAATTAATGTTATATATGTCTTGGAAATTTTTGAAATAAAATTCAAAATAAATAAATCTGACCCCGGAACAAAAATATTTTTATTATTCGCACATTTTAAATGCATTCATACATGCATTAATTAAGAATTGATAAAATGCGATTAACTATTTTGAAAAACGCAATATTATTAATGAAACTATACTGAATTGCTTAAAATGCGTTACTTGTACTTAAATCGGAAATTTTCATATGTCAATTTTGTAATGAAAATATGCGTAGGTATTGAAAATTTATTCATGCAATTGTTGAGGGGGAGTTTTTAATATGAGAATTTGTTATTATCTTCTATAATCGTAAAAACTTGAATTCTAACTTTTGTTTAAGCCTCGCAGAAAATTTAGAGCTCATCTGAGGAGTCAAATGTTGAATTTCATCAACATTAGGAGATAATTTCATCTCTTTCAGAAATACAGGGAGTATTTTGCAAATTATTTTTGGGTTAATTAATAAATTTTTTTCAGACCTGAATTTATCTAAAGCCCAAGAATATTTTTTTTATGGCCCAAAAGAATTTTTACTTTACTCGATCGTAAAGTATTAATATCACTTTATCAATCGAAAAACCTCTCACACGCTACACATTCCCAATCGAAAAACTTTTCATCTTCTAAGAACTTCTTCGAACCGACTTCGATATTTCAAACCAAATCCCTCATTACTCGGAATTTTTAGATTAAACTTGCCAATTTCAAAGGTAGAAACTTGTTCCGAATCATTTTCTGTTCAAAAACATCCAATTCTCAAACATTTTCACGAAAAATATCTGAAGAAAGTTCATGTTTATATTTTCGACGAAAACTGGTTTTTCGACCCTCAAATCAAAGTGTTTAAACTCGATCTTTTGGGTTAAACTCATGATATTTGGATTCGCCACTGTTCTCTAAACATTCCGAACCCAGATAAACTCATGATTTACCCAAAAATCGAAAATTATGTTTTACGCATTTACTGTTGATTTGAAAACTTTCGATCGAGAAAGTTTGTGTCGCAAACAGTGTCGTCGAAGAACTTTAGTTCTCGTTAAAAAAAAATTTCGATCGCAAAACTCAGCGTCGAAAACCTATTATTTTTTATATATTTTAATTCGATCGAAAAACTACGCGGCGAAAACTATTTTTTCGATTATTTTTTATTCGATCGCAAAAGTCAGCGGCGAAAACTTTAAGTTTTTCGATATTCTTTTATTCGATCGCAAAACTACGCGGCGAAAAACTTATGTTTTTCGACAATTTTTTTATTCGATCAAATACTTACTCAGCGAAAAACTACTGTTTTTGATAACATTTTATTCGATCGTAAAAGTCATCGGCGAAAACTTGAGTTATTCGACACATTTTTATTGGATCGCAAAATTTATCAATCGAATAAACTGTTACTCGAATAAAAACATGCTGAAAAGACTTAAGAAAATTTTTCAAGGCTTAGAAAAAATTTCGATCGCAAAATTTAAAAGATCGAATAAATTGTTACTCGAATAAAAACACGCTTCTAAGACTTAGTCAATTTTACAAATTTTTCAAAATTTTCACTCGAACATAAATCTTTAAACATACAATTTTTCTCTAAATTCATTCTTAATCCAATTTATTCACTTATGAAAATTTATCGACTAATGAACCTTATATTATTTTTGCAGATATGGCAACTCCCAACTACCCTCATATCTACTCCTCTGGAAGTTATATGTCAGTCCAAGACAACAACTTCCAACTGGATTTAACAACGTTTCGGTGTCCGGACGACGTCATAATATCCATCCTCAAAGGACACCCTTTATGGCCAGCCTTGACCATGACGGCCACCGTACCAATGGTCTATCTCCAACAATTCTGGGGATGCATGCAGAGTTTCGTCAACAGCGATAGCATGGACTATATGACAAAGCTCAACACAAGACATATCGCCCTGACGAAAAATCTAATGGCCATGGTGCTCGATCTCCCGCACTGTGATGAATACGACCTACTCCAGGCGGCACATCGGAAATCTATTCCGATGTTGTGATAGTGGAGCGCCTCCCTGGCCCCACTCCACCGATGTTCGTGACGGAGCACCGACTACAAGAAGCACTCTCCTCAGCCCTATCTTCTCAAGAAGATCGTCTGATGGACCGTATGCTCCATGCTCTCGAGACTTCCCGAAGACACACCGGGAAAACGCAAGTCTTAGAAGCTGCTCCCACCGACACTCAAACTACCCCCGTCTCCTCACCACTTCCTACCACCACTCTACACACCCCACTACAACCAATCATCACAACCCCAACTCCCTCACCCTCACATATCAATCCCTACACCATCCCGATCACCCAGCTTCACGATATCCTCATCTCGTGCCTCCTCGCCCTAGAGACCAGATCGCCCGCTGAGGAGAGTCTCTACAAAAGATTAATAGATGACCAGAGCCGCCAGCACAAACAACGTGCCGAGAAGAAAGCTCCCGCACTAAGCGTAGACATGACGATCCCGATGATCCGGATCGTCATGAGGGGGAGAAATGGCAACGAACTACACGGAGCGGCCGTGGATTGAGTCAAACACAGACAAAGACTCAAGAAGCTGGAGGATCGTCCTCACACCCACCAACCACACAATCTCAAACCCGCCAACAAACAACCACACCTCCCACCATTAAACACTAACCCTCTGTCCTACAAATCCAAATCCGATCATAACCTCAAACCTCCCCCAAGTCCATCAAGAAGCAGTTGCCTACGATCCACATCTGATAGTAGATGACTACATCCTAAACGAGAAGTGGATGACGGAATGGGAACCAGAGGAAGCTGCTCAAGCTCGACTCTCCAACGTCAGATACTTCCTACAACAAGCTTCAGTGGACTTGGTGCTGCTTGAAGAAGAAGAACTTCAAGAAGGCGAGAACTACAGTTCCGCCCTCCCAGAGCTACTCGAATGATAACGCTCAGAGTCGACTCTCCTCCCCATCTATCAAAAGGGACAGTTAGAGTCGAGACGCCATGGGAGAACGTCAGAATTGAAGTCTCGTTCATTGAAGACGTAAGAAAGCAGATTTGGAGGGCTACAAACAAGATCAAGAAGCTCAATGAACTTAATTTAAGGGGCATCTCAAACTGGGAAGATTTGAAGAAAATGGAGCATATCTTCATGCTCAATTATCTCGGACCCGATCGTTGTGGCAATCCTGCTGATCAACTGAAGGAAAATTTCAAGAACAAGCCACCGATTCTCCAACTTGTCGGAGTATCTCATACGATCGGAAGATATCCAACTCTTATCTACATCATTGAGCGAGCGGACAACAACCGCACTCGAGCAGAGATAGATGAAAACTATCTCCCATTCCTTCCATTGGATGAAGTCTACCAATTATATCAAATGTACAAGAGAAAGTACAAGACGCATCTTGGATATATCAAGAATGTTGTGATGTACATTCAGAAGAGATAGGAAGAGATCACCGAAGAGACAATCTTCGAAGATCGTTGTGAAGTAGAGGCCCCACTCTTGAACGAGCTTCTAGATGCCATAAATGAGAGATTGGAGCTGAGGAATGTTGTTCGACGCTACGAGACAGCATTGGGATTGAGGAAGTCTTTTTACGCCCGACAAGGATAAAAGGAGCTGAAACGAAGACAAGCACAAGGGGTAGATTGAAGAGAATATTAGAATTGTGCTTTATTATTTCATTATCCTTGTAATTAGGGGCGTAATTAGAAGTTTTGATAGTGTAGGACTTAAGAGTAATTATACCTTAGATATAAGTATAAATATGATGTACACTATCAAACTTTAAAGAATTTATTATTCAGAAAAACACAAGTATCGAATTCATTTTTTAAACGAGAGATCACGCTCGAGAAACTCGGAAAAGCTAACAACCTCTCTCAAGATCTTTAACGCGGATATTCGACCGATCGTATATCGTAAGATTTCTTACTCGAATACCGAGAATTCGTGCTTAGAGTGCTTGTTGATTGATGAATTAGGACCTAACAATGTTTTTATTCGACTAACAATTTATTCGATAGTTAAATTTTGCGATCGAATAAAAATGTGTCGAATAACTCAAGTTATTCGCCGATGACTTTTACGATCGAATAAAATGTTATCGAAAACAATATGTTTTCGCTGAGTAATTTCGCAATCGAATAAAAGGTTGTCAAAAAAACTTAAGTTTTTCGCCGCGTAGTTTTGCGATCAAATAAAAGAATATCGAAAAACTTAATGTTTTCGCAGCTTATTTTTGTGATCGAATAAAATTTAATCGAAAAATTAAGTTTTCGCCGCGAAGTTTTACGATATATCGAAAACAAAGGTTTTCGACGTTGAGTTTGCGATCGAATAAAACTTAATGAAAACAAAACTTTTTCGACGACACTATTTCCAATAAACAACTTTTTCGATCGAAAAATTTTCAAATCAATCAGTAAACGCGTAACACGTAAATTTCGATTTCTGGGTAAATCATGAGTTAATCAGGATTCGGAACGTTCAGAAAATATCATGATTTTAACCCAAACAGTCGAAATTTAAACATGTTGATTTTAGAGTTTAAAATCGTTTTTTGTCGAAAAAGTATGAAAATGAAATTTCTTTGAGAAACTGTTTGCGAATCATGTGTTTTTGACCGGAAAGTCATTCGAAATGTGTTTCTACCTTCGAAATCGACGAGTTTAGGAAGAAATTAACTGAGATAAGGGAAGTTTTGGTGAAATCGCCGAAGAGAGTTCGAAGAGTGTTTGGAAGTCGAAAAGTTTTTCGATGGAGAGAAGTTGCGTGTGAGGGAGTTTTTTTCGATCGATAAAGTGGTATTAATACTTTACGATCGGGTAAGGTTTAAAAAAAACTTTGTGCCATAAAAAATATTTTGGGCTTTCGTTAAAATTCAGGTCTGATTAAACTAAAATTTAATCTTCTATGGATTATCCCAAAAATAAATTGCATAATACTCCCTGTATTTCTTAAAGAAATGAAATTATCTCCTAATGTTGATGAAATTCAACATTTGACTCTTGAGCTCGAAATTTTCTGTGATGATTAGAAAAATTATTAGAAGTCATGTTTTACAAGTAAATCATATGGAAGATAAGAAGAAACTCTCACGTAAAACTCCCCCGCAACAATTGCATGTTTGAACTTTTTGTCATCTAAGCATATATTTAGTACAATTTGGCATATAAAAATTTACTATTTAAGTACAAGTAACGCATTTTAAGCAATTCAGCATAGATTCATTAAAATTTTGCGTTTTTCAAATAAAAAATTGCATTTTATCAATTCTGAACCAATGCATGTATTAATACATTTAAAATGTGCGATTAATATTGTCAATAAGAAAAAAAAAATTTATTATAAAATTTTTTTTTTCGTTATTGAAGATATTGTTTTGGGGTCAGATTAGTCATTTTGAACATTATCACGCAAAATATTCTCATGACATATAGAATAATAATTTGTCGTCAAATCATGTAACTAATCTAATTTTCTAAGTTCATAGTATGAATCATTTTGACATCTATCGCAAGTTTCGCTCATAGCACTCAATTTATTTTTATCATGGAAATATTTAGTAGATATATCACTCATATCATCACGACAAAATTATAACAATTAATTTGTTATCGTAGCATATTTAATCAACTTTTAAGTGAAAGTTCATCATTTTGAATCAAATGGACTTTGAAGGGATTATTTTTAAGCTCTGAATAAAAGGGTAGGGTAATTTTTGGATTAGGGAGCTTAAAAGAATTCAATTCCAGGAGCCCTTTTTGAAATTCATTTATGATCCTTTAGCTTTTGCTCAAGATGAGTCTCGTCTTCTTTACAAAACTTTGAGAGATTATAACTTCTTTTTGGGTCGAGACAGTGTTCCTTTCGAAGGTTCCACAGTTATGGAATTCGAACCCAAGGCCGTGCTTCTCTTCTCGTTTTCTCTTTTATACGATCTAGATTATCGTTGCAGAAGTTCACTTCGAGGTGCTTCTCTTCTAGGAGTATACGAGATTATCTAGGAGAAGTTCACAACGAGATCCGTGTTTTTCTCTTCTATAATGATTGAGACTTGTAGCTCTTTTCCCCCCTTCTTTTTCTTGATTGAGCAACCCCGAAACTTTGGAAATAATGTTGAAGGCTTGATCGGGTTTCATAAGAAAAAGAATGTCGGATAAGGCTCAAAGTGGATATCTAGAGGTAAAAGTAAGGATTTATAATTTGGGCATAGTGAGGAATTTCCTAAGTTAACCTTATCATTTTCATGACAAACTAACACAAAAGCAAGAATGAAGCTATGAAGTACAAACCAAAAGATAGTCATTTGAAGTGTGACACACTCAAGATTAAAAATATTAAGGCTCAAATTCTCACATATATGATGTGGCTTTTTGTCTAGTAAAACAACGAGGCTCTTTGAATAAGAGAAAATCACATGAATTTTTAGACCAAGTACTTAATCATATATCAAAGAAATATTTTTTTTAGTATTTCAAAATAGGCAAAATTATCGTCATCCCCCATTTTATTTAATTTTAATATTATTATTAAATTTATATACTATTTTATTTTTATTTTTCTTTGTAAAAAAAACTTGAAGGATAGAGTCACACAAGATAATCAAAGAATATCAAGAGGCACATAGAATATCATATAGAAGCATAATAGAGCATGTAAAGCACTTTTCAAGTAAGATTGAGATTTAACATGCATAACTTAGCAATAAGGAATTGGAATCGTTTTTCATCTAATGCCTTACTGAATAAGTCGGCAAGTTGAAGCTCCGTTTTTACAAAATACATATCTGTAGTGCCTTTTTCTACATGATCTTTTATAAAATGTTAGCGAATCTATGTGTTTCGTGCGTGAATGGTGAACAACATTGCAAGTAATGGCAATAGCACTTTGAGAATCACTATAAATGAGAATGTTATTAAATTCAAACCCGTAATCGCATAGTTGTGTCCGTATCCATGCTTAGATCGATCGTTGGTTGATATAAAGGACCTAACAATTGGTATCAGAGCAGATCGTGATCGCTTTTGGATTTATTTCGCTATTCTAATATCAAAATAATTTTCAAGATTTTTCGATAAAAAAACTTACGAAAATGTATTTTGATCAATGTGCTTAGAACTACGTACTGATTAAGTGATAGATTATATGTTAGGAATGATTTACGTACTGATTATAATCGCTTAGAACTACAGATTAATTTAAATTTTCGATTTCGATCAATATTTGCGTTTGCGATTAATTTTAGATTACGATTTGAATTTCTTCATAATCGGTATACTTTGCTGAAAAACGTGGTTAATATTGTGTTTGTTCATTTTCAGAACTAAGAATCGAGTGATTATCCAGAATTTCAGCACCTATTTTGAACATTTCGGTTGAATATGGATTTTTCACTGTTCCATTGAACTTGAAGGCTGTTCTTCGATAGAAAAACTTGGCTCGAAAAATATTTTTCGAATAAGTTTGCAGCCGAGAAGTTTTTCGATAACAAACACTGTTTTTGTGTGTTTTACTCAAATACAAGACTCAAAAAACATTATTTTCGATAATTAGTTTTTCGATTCGAAAATATATATCTTTTTCGAGCGTAATAAAGCGTATTTTTTTCGACGGATACTGTTTTCGCTAAATAAATATCCAATTTTACCTCGAAAAACTTGTAATAGTAAAACAAGTTTTCGATCTCAAGATTTTCGATCATCTAAATTTTCGAGTAAAAGAATTTAGCGAAAATATATTTCGATCGAATAATTCACACTCGAAAAACTTTAAGTCAAACTTAACGAAATTTTTCGATCACTCTTAATTTTTCGATTACAAAATTTTCGATAAAAGTTTCTGCGATTAACAAAATTATTTACTTTGCAAAACTATTACGTTCGAAAAATAAATTTCGATAAATACCACGAAAAACTTATACGATCGAAAATTTTTAACTCGAAAACTTTACTGCTCGAAAAATTTTTCGATCACTGAACTTTCAAACACACACACATTTTACACTATTTTGAAAGAAATCAAAATTCGTAATATTCAAAACTTACGAAAAATATTTGTCTCCGAATTATCTTCTTCGATACTCAAAATTTTCGATCATAAATTCAAAATTCTTTAGCAAAATTTTGAAGTATCAATTCTTATATCAAATATTTTTCGAAATCAAAACAATTTCTCTCTAACAACCGAAAAATAGGTTCGAAAAGGAAATTGCTCAAAGTACGAATCAAACATTACTAACGAAGTTTGTCACTTGTGAAGCACTTTTACCATTTCGATTTCAAACTTTCACGAAGATCCGACCAATCAACTACAAATGGATGCTTACTCACTCGGAAACGATGTCCGTCCTCCAATTCTACGAAGAGGCGAATACACCATATGGAGAAGCCGATTCGTGAACTTCTTGGAGACAAAAGATCAAACTACAAATTTGATTGCTTCTCTTCAAGAAAGTCCCGCTCAATTTTGGCTCATCCAAGAAGGCGATGCCACTAATAATCTGTTAGGTCCTATTATATCAACCACCGATCGATCTAAGCACGAATTCTAGACATTCGAATGATAAATTTCACAAATACCTTCGGTCGAATATCTTCTTTGAAGATCTTGAGAGAGAGTGTTTCTCAATTGCTATTCTCTCTCTTAGAATGTGAATTCAATGCTTGTATTTTTTCGAAAATAAACTTGTATGTTGATTTTGATAGTGTACATTGTATTTATACCTATTTACACGGTATATTTACTATTTAGTCCTACACTATCAAAACTACTAATTACGCCCCTAATTACAAGGATAACAAAATAACAAAGCACAATTCTAAAGTCTCTTCAATCTCCCCCTTTGTGCTTGTCTTCGTTTCAGCTCCATTTATCCTTGTCGGGCGTAGAATGATATCCATAATCCAATGTTGTCTCGTAACGTCGAACAACATTCCTCAGCTCCAACCTCTCATTAATTGCATCCAGAAGTTCATTTAAGATTGGGGCCTCGTCTTCACCAAGATCTTCGAAGATCGTCTCATCAGTGATCTCTCCCAAACTTTTCAGGATGTTCTTCCTCACTAGCTTCAACGTCACGTCACAGAACTTGTGGATTTCAGACTTCATCATAGCTCTCGTCTTTACAATGACTGGATTCCGATAAGTTATGGCGAGGCCAGGTTTCTTGAATATGTAGTTCTCGGGAAAGTCATTGAGTGGGAAGCCCTTCATGAGCGGAGATTCCATGTTGACCTTCTTCATATTGTTCTCTATAGCAATTTGAAGGTCGTGTGCGGTGTGATACTTGATCTGTCGCACCATGAATCTTTTCATGCCTCGAGTCCTTTTGTCTTGATGTATCCGGATGGCGTCTGATATTTTATTTTGTACATCTTATATAGACGGTAGACCTCATCCGGTGGAAGGAAAGGGAGATAGCTGTCATCTATCTCTTCTCGAGTGCGGTTGTTGTCCGCTCGCTCAATGTGGTAGATTGGGGTAAGGAAGCTTCCAATCGAATGCAAAACCCCCACGAGATGGAGGATCGGTGGCTTATCCCTGTAAGTTTTTCTTCAGTTGATCCGTTGGGATGCCACTTTGATCTGGACCAAGATACTTGAGCATGAAGATGTGCTCCATTTTCTTTCTATCTTCCCAATGTGAGAGATACCCCGTAGGTTTAGTTCGTTGAGCTTATTTATCCGGTTAGGAGCCCTATCTGCTTTGAAACATCTTCAATGAACGGGACTTCAATCCTGATATTCTCCCACGGTGTCTCGACTCTGACTGTCCCTTTTGATAAGCGGGGAGGAGAGTCGACTTTGTGTCTGATCATTTCTGGTAGTTCTGTAGAGCATAATTGTAGTTCTCGCCTTCTTAAAGTTCTTCATCTTCAAGCAGCACCAAGTCCATAGAAGCTTGATGTAAGAAGTATCTGACGTTGTAGAGTCGAGTTTGAGCATCTTCCTCTGGTTCCCATTGCGTCATCCATTTCTGGTTTAAGATATAATCATCTACGATCGGGTGTGGATCGTAGACGACTTCTTCTGGTGGGTTTTGGAGGAGGTTAGAGGTCGGGATTGGATTTGGATTTGTGGCAGAGGGAGATAGTGTGTGGGATGTGGTCGTTTGTTGGCGAGTTGTGGGTTGTGTGGTTGGTGGGTTTGAGGATGATCTTCCAGCTTCTTGAGTCGTTGTTGGTTGCTCACGACTCAAACCACGACCGCTACGTGTGGTTCGTTGCCTTTTCTCCCCCTCATGACGATCCGGATAATCGGGATCGTCATGTCTTATTTTGGTGCGGGAGCTTTCTTCACAGCACCTTGTTTGAGTGGACGGCTCGGGTTCATCGATTAGCCTTTTGTAGAGACTCTCCTCAGCGGTGGTCCTGGTCTCCAAGGCGAGGAGTCAGGAGATGAGAATGTCATGAAGCTTGCTGATCGGGATGTTATAGGGGTTGATTAGTGAAGGTGATTAAGTTTGGGTGGTGAGGGTGGGTTGTATGGGGGTGTGTATGGTGGTGGTAAGAGGTGGTGCGGAGACGGGGGTGGTTTGAGCTTCTGACGGAGCGGCCTCGGAGACTGGTGCTTTCCCGGTATCCCTTCGGAAAGTCTCAATGGCCTGGAGCATTCTGTCCATCAGGCGATCTTCGAAAGAAGAAATGGCTGTGGAGAGTGCTTCTTGTAAGCGTTGCTCCGTCACGATCATCGGTGGAGTGGGGCCAGGGAGGCGTCCACTGTCACAGCATCGAAAAAGATGTCTGAGGTGCCGCCTGGAATAGGTCTTGAGATTTCGGAACGTCCGGGAACATCCGTTATCAATGCTGAAGTCACCGCTTCAGTGGGTTGGCCTATTGTTTGCTCCCAAGATATCGGGGATCCAATAGGGCTTCCACCCAATCCTTTAGATGATACGGTAGGTGTCACCTATATGGGTGTTGAAAGAGATTCTGGTTGAATCTGTACGGTTGGCTGATCCGTTGTTGGTTGAGGAGTTGTCACCGAAGCCAGTAGTATTGAAGGAGATACAGATGGGGCCGAAATTTGTTGTCGGCGAGAGCCACTTATTTGAAGTCTGTATTCTTCATTAGATTCGGTGGCCTCAGGAGATACATCTTGAGGGACACCTTCGGGCTCGACGGCCGGTGTCTCTGTCTCCTAAGCCGCGGCTTCTGGCTCAGTTATTACCACCAGAGATTCCCTTTGAGAAGGCGCCGGAGCTTGATCCACGGCCTGTACAATTTCCTCCGTGATAGAGTTATTTTGACAATAGTCTTTGTAGGCCTCGTCCGTTGGATCAGCTAGGCTGAGCAGCTCCAATGGGATCAGCATCGGTTGGAGCGCTAGGTCAGCTGCGTTCGGGTTGTGAAAGAAGCGAAGGCGAGGTGGGATATATCCTCCAGCCGGTGGTAGTCTCGGGATCTCTGGATGAACGTCCATGAAATGTGAGATCAACATATAAGCTAGTCCACGTCGTATGCATGGGAGGTACTACTTCGCCTTCGACTTAGTCTCCCTTTGACGTATCTGGTCATCTAGATCATTCCATATAAGCTAGTCCACGTCGTATTTCTTTGAGAAAATCACTCCATGGAAGATGCAAAGGATATTTCTGTTCGCCTTGTCGAAGGTGTAGTGTTTTGGGGAGAGACATTTATTGATGATGCCGAACAAAGTCCTCCACGGATGTGGGATCCCGCTGTTTTTGAAATTCGCCAGTTTGGTCAGCGGGGGCTTGTATCCCATCCGGAAAATATCTTCCACGATCTCCGCGTTTGTTAGAAGTTGATGGTAGTGTTCGTGGTACGGGAGATCGAGCACCATGGCCATTAGATTTTTGTCCATCACGACGTGTCTTGTATTGATCTGTGTCGTGTATTTCACGTCATTGCCGACGACATGGCTCTCCTTACGTCCCCAAAATTGTTGGAGGTAGACCATTTGTACGAAGGCGGTCATTGTCAGAGCTGGCCGTAGTGAGTGTCCTTTGTGGATGGAGATGGTGACTTCATCCGAACACCGAAATGTAGCAAGGTTCAACTGATGGTTGTTGTCGTGGACCGTCATAGAATTCAGAAGGGTAGATGTTAGCATATGCTCGTTGTGCCATTTCTGTAAAGAATGAAATAAACTTCATTAGATGAATTTTTCATATACGAATTAATCGAATTAAATGTGCATGGCGAAAATTTCTTAAAGAGATTTCAAAATTTTCCAAGTGTTAACGTTTATTAGTGAAAGAATTAGTGAAAAAGTTGAAAAATTTGCTAAGTCTTGTTAGCGTCTTTTTATTCGATCGAGAATTTATTCGAACGTTAAGTATTGCGATCGAAAATTTTCTAAATCTTAAAAAAAACTTGAAAAAATTTCTAAGTCTTTTTCAGCGTGTTTTTATTCGAGTGACAATTTATTCGATCGTTAAGTTTTGCGATCGAATAAAATTGTGTCGAATAACTCAAATTTTTCGCCGATGACTTTTACGATCGAATTAAATGTTGTCGAAAACAAAAGTTTTTCGCTGAGTAATTTTGTAATCGAATGAAAAGTTGTCGAAAAACTTAAGTTTTTCGCCGCGTAGTTTTGCGATCGAATAAAAGAATATCGAAATATTTAAAGTTTTCGTCGCTTATATTTGCGAATGAATAAAACTTAATCTAAAAATTAAGTTTTCGCCGCGAAGTTTTACGATCGAATTAAAATATATCGAACACAAAAGGTTTTCGACGGTGAGTTTTGTGATCGAATAAACTTAACGAAAACTAAAGTTTTTCGATGACACTGTTTGCGATAAGAACTTTTCCGATCAAAATATTTTCAAATCAAACAGTAAACGCTATTCGGAACGTAAATCATGAGTTAATCTGGATTTCTGGGTAAAATTTCAAATCAAACAGTAAACATAAATGTCGATTTCTGGGTAAATCATGAGTTAATCTGGATTCGGAACGTTCAGAAAACAATTGTGAATCCAAATATCATGATTTTAACAAAACAGTCGAGTTAAAACATGTTGATTTGAGAGTTTAAAATCGGTTTTAATCGAAAAAGTATCAAAATGAAATTTCTTCAAATATTTTTGAGAAACTGTTTGCGAATCGTTTGTTTTTCACCGGAAAGTGATTCGAAACGTGTTTCTACCTTCGAAATCGGCGAGTTATACGAAAATTTTCTGAAGATTGAGAGGTTATGATGAAATCGCCGATGGAAGTTCGAATATGGTTTGGAAGTCGAAAAGTTTTTCGAGTGAAATGAGTTGCGTGTGAGTGAGTTTTTCGGTCGATAAAGTCGTATTAATACTTTACGATCGGGTAAGGTAAAAAAAATATTTTGGGCCGTAAAAAATGTTTTGGGCTTTAGTTAAAATTCAGGTCTGATTAAACTAAAATTTAATCTTTTATGGATTAACCCAAAAGTAAATTCATATCTGAAAGAAATGCAATTATCTCCCAATGTTGATGAAATTCAACTCTTGACTCCTCGGATGAGCTCGAAATTTTCTGTGAGGCTTAGAAAAAATATTAGAAGTCATGTTTTACATGTAAATCATATAGGAGATAAGAACAAATTCCCATGTAATACTCCTTTGCATGTTTGAACTTTTAGGCATTTAAGCACATATTTAGTACAATTTGGCATATGAAAAATTACTATCTAAGCACAAGTAACGCATTTAAGCAATTAAGCAAAAATTCATTAAAATTTTGCGATTTTCAAATTTTATTTTTTTTTGCATTTTATCAATTCTGAGCCAATGCATGTATTAATGCATTTAAAATGTGCGAACTTTTTCAATAATAATAAAAAATATTTTATTTTTTATTTTTTATTTTTATTTTTTTTTGTTTGGGGTCAGATTGGACATTTTGAACATTATCACGCAAAAATTTCTCATAACATATAAAATAATAATTTGTCGTCAAATCATGTAACTAAACTAATATTCTAAGATCATAGAATGAATCATTTTGACAACTCTCGCAAGTTTCGCTCATAGCACTCAATTATTTTTATCATGGAGTATTTAGTAGATATATCATTCATATCATCACGACAAAATTATATCAATTAATTTGTTATCGTAGCATATTTAATCAACTTACCAAGTGAAAGTTCATCATTTTGAATCAAAGGGACTTTGAAGAGATTATTTTTAGGCTCTGACTAAAAGGGTAGGATAATTTTGGGATTAGTGAGCTTTAAAAAAACCTTCAATTCTAGGGGCCCCTTTTTGAAATTCATTTCTGATCCTTTAGCTTTTCTTTTCTTATGTGCTTGCTCAAGATGAGTATCGTCTTCTTTACAAAACTTTGAGAGATGAGATCTTGTTTTTGGGCCGAGACCGCGTTCCTTTTGAAGGTTACTAGTTATGGAATTCGAACACAAGGCCGTGCTCCTCTTCTTGTTTTCTTTATATATAAGATCTAGATTATCGTTGGAGAAGTTCACTTCGAGCTGCTTCTCTTCTAGGAGTATACCCGATTATCTACGAGAAGTTCACAGCGTGATCCGTGTTTCTCTTCTATAATGATTGAGACTTGTATCTCTTTATCTCCCCCTCTTTTTCTTGATTGAGCAACCCCAAAACTTAGGGATAATGTTGAAGGCATGATTCATAAGAAAAAGAATGTCGGAGAAGGCTCAAAGTAGATTTCTAGAGGTAAAAGTAAAGGATTTATAATTTGGGATAAGTGAGGAATTTCCTAATTTGCCTTTATCATTTTCATGACAAACTAACACAAAAGCAAGAACGAATCTATGAAGTACAAATCAAAAGATAGTCATTTGAAGTGTGACACACTCAAGATTAAAATATTGAGGTTTAAATTATCACATATATGATGTGGCTTTGTGTCTAGTGAAACAAACGAGGCTCCTTGAATAAAAGAAAGTCACAAACGAGGCTCCTTGAATCAAAGAAATATTTTTGTGAATATTTCAAAATAGGCATAATTATCGTCAGCCCCCATTTTTTATTTTATTATTATTTTTATTTTTCTTTTTGTATATATATGAAAAAAATTGAAAAATAGAGTCCCGCAAGATAATCAAGGAATATAAAGAAGCACATAGAATATCATATATAAGTATAATAGAGCATGTAAAGCACATTTCAAGTAAGATTGACATTCAACATGCATAACTTAGTAATAAGGAATTTGAATCGTTTTTCATCCAATGCCTTATTGAATAAGTCGGCAAGTTGAAGCTCCGTTTTTACAAAATACATATCTATAGTGCCTTTATCTACATGATCTTTTTTATAAAATGATAGCGTATATCTATGTGTTTCGTGCGTTGATGAACATGATTGCAAGTTATGGCAATGGCACTTTGAGAATCACTGTAAATGGGAATGTTATTATATTCAAACCCATAATTGCGTAGTTGTGTCCGCATCCATAGAACTTGTGAGCAACAACTGGCAGCCACGACGTACTCCGCCTCGGCCGTCGATGTTGACACGCAATTTTGCTTCTTTGAGGACATGCATACCAACTTTTCACCTAAAAATTGTGCTCCGCCATACCTGCTTTTTCCGTCCATTCGACAACCTGCATAATCAGCGCCAGTATAGCCAATTAATCGAAAATCAGTATCTTTTGGATACCGTTGCCCTAAGTCATGAGTTCCTTTGAGATAGCGTAGAATTTCTTGACTGCATGCATGTGGGACTCCTTTGGGTCAGCTTGAAGACGAGCACATCGGCAAGTGGCGAACATGATGTCGGGTCGGCTGGACGTCAAGTAGAGAAGAGATTCGATAATGCTCCAATAGGTTGTGATGTTGACTGCCTTTTCGGACGGATCAGCATCCAATTTGCAGTTGTTAACATGGGATTATTCATCGGTGTGCTCTTGTCTTGATTAAATCTCTTAGAATATCTCGGATATATTTGGTTTGACTGATGAAGATTCCATCTTCGAGTTGCTTGACTTGTAGTCCAAGAAAGAATTGGAGTTCTCCCATTAAGCTCATCTCGAATTTGGTGTCCATGAGATCACCAAATTTCTGACAAAGACGTTCATTCGTCGAGCCGAAGATGATGTCATCAACTTAAACTTGAACGATTATCAGGTCTTTGCCTTGTCTTTTGGTTAATAGTGTCGTATCAATGGTTCCTCTTATGAAGTTGGACCTGACTTAAAATTCGCTTAGGACATCAAACCAAGCACGAGGGGCTTGTTTTAATCCATAGAGGGCTTTGTCAAATCGATAGACATAATCAGGGTGGTTCTCGTGCACGAACCCGTCAGGTTGAGCGACGTAGACTTCTTCTTTTAACACGCCGTTGAGAAAGGTTGTTTTAACATCTATTTAATAGACTTTCAAGTCTATATGAGCCGCGTATGCTAGAAGTAGTTGAATTGCTTCGATGCGTGCAACCGGAGCATACGTCTCGTCGTAGTCAATTCCTTCTTGTTGATTGTACCCCTTGGCTACGAGTCGTGCTTTATTTCTGATTACTTCACCGTTCTCGTTCTTCTTATTCTTGAAAACCCATTTAGTTCCAATAATTGTTTTGCCTTGCGGTCGAGGACTAATGTCCAAACTCGTAGATGCTCGAATTGATTGAGTTCATCTTGTATCGCGATTACCCAATCCGTGTCTTTAAGGGCTTCGACAACCTTAATTAGTTCGTTTTTGCTTAAGAAGCATGTGAATAATCCGCTTTGTGTAGACGTCTTAGTGTGTACTCCACTTGAAGGTCACCGATAATTTGGTCAATAGGATGAGCTCGAGTCTACTTGCGTTCGTGAGGAAGAACCGAAGTAGATCCACCATTGATTTGTATATCGAGACTTCCAGAATTGATGGGCTGATCATTCGTAGTTAGGAAATTCAATTTTGAGGTTGAATTGGAAGGAATGTCCTCATCTGCATTTGTAGGAGCTGCAACACTAGTTGAAGATTCAGAATTAGGAGATTCTGGAACATTTGTTGGAGTCTGAGGATTGGGAGTCTCAATTGGAATTTCTTTCGTAGAGGGAGAAGGAGCACTGTTTGGTATAGAATGAGACGAAGCAGGCAGTTGAGACTCATTCCGATAAAAATGTTCAAATAGAAAACCCAAATCTTCTTGGTCAGGGGGAATTGCTTCTTTTGACTTTGAGGTAGAAGTTGTCGGAGGTTGTTGACTTTGTGCAAACACGCCTATAAGCTCAGGTTCTGAACTGTCTTGTTCAGAAGCCAATTCAGTCACTTCTTGAAAAGTGATGTTGTAGCTTTCCAAGATATTCCGAGAAGACTTGATATAGACACGATATGCTTTAGAAGTGGATGAATATCCACCGAAGACGGCTTCAAATGCTTTAGGGTCGAACTTGCTTCGATGCTCCCGATCGTTGGCCACAAAACATTTGCACCCGAATACTTTGAAGAAACAGATATTCATATTCCTTTGATTAATTATCTCATATGGCGTCTTTCAAAGTGGTTGTGAATAATTGTCCAATTTTGCGTAAAACACGCAGTACTCACTGCTTTAGCCCATAGAAAATGAGGGAGACCGGAATGGATCAGCATTGTTCATGAAGCTTCAACTAGAGTCCGGTTCTTTCGTTCTACGACGCCATTTTGTTGAGGCGTTTTAGCGGCTGAAAAATGTTGAATAATTCCAAGTGACTGATAATAATTACTGCGACGTTAATTCTTGAATTCAGTTCCGTTATCAGTCCGGATTACTTGGATTTTCTTTTGCATGAGATTCCGAATTGTATTCACAAAGCTGATTATCAAGTCTCCAGTCTCATCTTTTGTTCGGTATCTTGTCCACATGTAGCAAGAATAATCGTCGACAATTACCAACACATATTTGCGACCGTTGATACTTTGTGTACGCATTGGTCCACAAAGGTCCATGTGAAATAATTCCAAGGGTCAAGATGTAGAAGCTTGCTTGAGTTTGTGTGATGCTCGCTTCATTTTTCCCATTTGACAAGCCGAACAATTATGCTATTGATGTATGGAAATCGTTGGTAGACCGTGTACCAACTTTTTGATAGAGAGATTGTGTAGAGCTTTGAGATTTAGATGAGACATGCGTTGATGCCATAGGTTGTTCCTCTTGATTGTAGTCTGTGAGATGAGGCAAACAACTGTCGAAGGTCGTATTGTTGTCAGATTGATGGTGTAAAGATTAGATCTTCGACATCCTGTTAGAAGTTCTTGATTCTGACTATTTAAGATTCTGCACTGATCAGTTAGAAACACCCTTCGAAATCCTTTGTCACAGAATTGTCCTATGCTGAACAGGTTGTGTTTAAGAGCTTGGACATAAGAGACATCTTTGATCGTCAGATTTTGCAGTAAAATATCTCCAAAGCCTAGTATTGGAGGTGAATCATTGTTGCCGAATCTGATTTGGTAGTTGCTCATTAGTTGCTCATTAGTTCTTGATTAGTTCTTGGTAGTTGCTCATTAGTTCTTGATTTCCCGTCACGTGTGTGGAGCAACCGGAATGTAAATACCACACATGAGGGATCTGCATAGAAAAATTTTAGAGAGACTTAGGTACCCACTTAGTAATGGGTCCTCTTGGATTAGCAGATTTGGTAGGTAAAGTTTGTTCATTTTTGGTTCCTAAACTATTTATGCTTTTAGGTACCTAAACCAACTTGGAAGTAGTTGGTTTAAATGGTACCTCATTATGCAACTTGGCCTTTTGAGCTTGAGTTGGCCTAGATGGTGTCTTGGGAACCCAATGAGGTTGAACCTTACATGGGAGGTTAATTTCAGCGCGGACAAATGTCTTATTAATCTTAGTGCATGAGAAAATCTTTTCTCTAGCTAGTCTCTTAAGATGTTTGGTGGAGTGTACTTTGACCGGATACCTTAGATGAGGACAAGAATGTATCGAGCTATAAGCTTTCTTTATAGCCGGATCTTGTTTCCTACGAGACTTGAGATTTGCATTTGTCTTAGAATGATAGATTATATTTTTAGAAGTAGAGCCGATTTCAAATTTTGTGCTTTCGAAATTAATAGGCTTTAACGCATAAGTGGAAGCAACAACATTAAAAAGAAAAGGTTGTCTTCTTACGAGTGTCCATAGTTTTTGATACAGAAGAAAATTTTGTAAACAGGACATTTCTATAAGTTTTCTTCTGAAATTCTATCTTATGCACTTTTTCCTTAGCATGCTTCACCTCTTTTTCTGCTCTACCTGTGGATGGAGTAGAAAAGGAGTTAGAAAAAATCTTTTTCCTTCTTGAAGCATTTAAGGACTCTTTACCTTTCTCTATACTTTTTAAAGAAAATTTATTTTCTTTTAAAATATTTTGTAAAATAATGGGAGGTGTTTTCTTAGATTTGATTTTGTCCTTAATAAATGATTTTCTTTTAAAGTAAAATCGGGACAAGATTTTAAATTTTAGGAAGTTTTAAGATTAGAAATCTCCAATAAAAGCTCGTTCCTTTCAGCTTTGAAATTCTTTCATTCTGTTTCTAAGAAAGAGTTTAAATCAGCTATTTTCTTAATAATAGTAGGTATATAACATAAAGTAGAATTTTGAAAATAATCATTATTTTATTCCTGGATTTTAGGAAGATCTTCTAAAGGATATATTGAATTAGTCACTAGACAGGTTAATATCCCGTGTCTTGTAACTAATATTCAATTCGGTGTAGTCAAAGGGGATATCAGTCCTATTAGTAGCTTTTTGTGTAGATTCTTCTAAGGCATTTATTTCGGAAGAATTAGTAAAGGCCATTAGAGAAGTTAATCCAAATCTCATATACTTGATATCATATAACTGTTTGACATTGACCCTTTTCAAGTTACAGGGATTGTTAAAACCTAAGCATTCTTTAGAATTAAAAAATTCTATATCAAGAGGTTGATTTAGAAATATAGTCTGATCCGGTTGCCCCATTTTCGTTAGAAGATCATCTAACGTTTTAATCCTAAAGTAAAGTTTCTTACGTTTATCAAAGATTTCCTTAAAATTTGAAAAGACTTTAGAATTGTGCTTTGTTATTTTGTTATCATTGTAATTAGGGGCGTAATTAGTAGTTTTGATAGTGTAGGACTAAATATTAAATATACCATGTAAGTAGGTATAAATACAATGTACACTATCAAAATCAATACAAATTCATTTTTGGAAAAACACAAGTATTGAATTCACATTCTAAAAGAGAGAATAGCTATCGAGAAACATTCTCTCTCAAGATCTTCAAAGAAGATATTCGACTGGAGGTATTTTACAAGATTTATCATTCGAATATCTAGAATTCATGCTTAGATCGATCGGTAGTTGATATTCGACCTAACAATTGGTATCAGTGCAGATGATGATCGCTTTTGGATTGAATTCGCGATTATAAGGTCAAAATAATTTTCCAGATTTTTCGATAGAAAAACTCACGTGAAATAGATTTTGATCAATGTGCTTAATGTTTGCGAATTTTGTTGATGATCTTGTTGATTATGTGATAGATTATATGTTAGGAATGATTTACGTACTGATTTCAATCGCTTAGAATGTCATATTAATTCAGATTTTTTATTTAGATCGATAGTTGCGTTTGCGATTAAGTTTTGATTCCGATTTGATTTTCTCCATAATCGATATATTTTACTGTAAAACGTGGTTAATCGTGTGTTGGTTCATATTCAGAACTAAGAAAAGAGTGATTATCCAGAATTTCAGCTCCTAACTTAAACCTTTTGGTTGAATCTAGATTTTTCACTGTTACATTGAACTTGAAGGCTGTTCTTCGCTCGTTTTTTCGATCGAACAACTTGGCTTGAAAAATATTTTCCGAATAAGTTTGCAGCCGAGAAATTTTTCGATGACAAACACTGTTCTCGTGTGTTTTACTCAGAATTCTTAATTTTCAAAACATACGAAAAATATTTATCTCCGAATTATCTTCTACGATAATAAAACTTTTCCATCTTAAGTTCAAAATTCTTTAGCAAAATTTTGAAGTATCAATACTCATATCAAATATTTATCGAAATCAAAATAATTTCTCTTTAATAACCGAAAAATAGGTACGAAAGGGAAATTGCTTAAAGTATGAAACAAACATTACTAACGAAGTTTGTCACTTGTGAATCACTTTTACCATTTCGATTCCAAACTTTCACGAAGATCCTACCAATCAACTACAAATTGATGCTTACTCACTCGGAAACGATGTCCGCCCTCCAATTCTACGAAGAGGAGAATACACCGTATGGAGAAGCCGATTCATGAACTTCTTGGAAACAAAAGAGCAAGCTACAAATTTGATAGCTTCTCTTCAAGGAGGTCCCGCTCAACTATGGCTCATCCGAGAAGGCGGTGCTACCAATAATCCTCCAATTCCCGCAACTAGAAGACTCAAAATTCCTAGTGAATACACCGAGGGGGAGCGATTAAGAGGAAAAGTGGATTTAGGAGCCAAAACGTTCCTAATGCAAGGAATTCCTAACGACATCTATATGCAAATAGATAGTCTATCTAGTGCAAAAGCTATGTGGGATGAACTCCACAAAATGATGCAAAGAACCGAAGTTGGAGTCAAAGCCAAGAAAGCCAATATTCTCACAGCCTACGACTCATTCAAAGAAAAGTAGGAGGAAAACGTTTATGAACTCTATCAACGTTATCCAACTCTTCTCAGTGAAATGAGGAAGATAGAAATCTTCAAGACCAACATGGAGGTCAACATCCGATTTCTCTCTTCTCTTCAACCGCAGCGGAATAAAATATCCATGCAAATCCGTCAAAACAAGGATTTAGACGAAATGGATATCCACGCCGTCTTTGATAATCTCGCTCAACACGAAGAAGATATAAACGAGATACAAAAAAAAATTAAGGGCAAGCAGATCGAAGACTTTATAGCTCTAGTCTCTGAAAGAAAACGAGCCGATCTCGCAAGGATAAAAGCATCAAGTTGCCAAGTTCTTCAGAAGATGAAGATGATTCTGAATCGGACTCTGAGTCAGCATGAAGGAGTTCAAGAAACAATTGGCTCTCATTACTAAAATGATGAGCAAAAAGTTCTATAAAAAGAAATCCACCTCTTCGGCTAATAGAATTCGGACATCAAGCTCTAGGTACAAGGAAAGACCGGCCGAGTCATCAGAATCTAAAAACACCGAAGAACCACAAAAGTGCTATAATTTTGGTAAGATATGGCACTTCGCCGGAGAATGCAAACTTCCTAAGAAAAAGGATGCAAACTACTACTCCAAAAAGAGGCTGGAGTAGCTTTGATGACGGAACAAGAGCATTGGCTCGAAGATACCAATGATTCTGAAGACGAAAATCTTGCTCTAATGGCGTACTTGATGACGCCTCAAATGATAATTCATCAAGGAGGTCAGATGATGAAGAAAAAGCATCCACATCATCACAAGAGGTGACGATGCCTAATTCTACATTATTAAACATGTTAGAATCTTTACAAATTAAGTATTCTAACATGAAGAATGAGCGGAAGACCAAAAAGGAATTAGTAGAAAGACTAGCCCTTAGTGAAAATAATTTGCAAAAGCAATTAGATAAAACATTTTACTTAGATATTCTCTTATCTAATGCTAAAGAAACCATAACTAGTCTTGAATATAGGATAGCTACTTCTGAAATAAAAATAAATGACCTTAGTAAGACTCTTACGATTGTCAGAGAGACTTAGAAATTTCTAGAAATAATTTTAATGAAATCTCTGATGAACGTAAGAAGCTTTACTCTAGGATTAAAACTTTAATCGATCTTCTAACCAAAAGGGAGCAAACGGATCAAACTATATTTCTAAATCAACCTCTTGATATAGAATTTTATAATCCTAAAGAAAGCAAAGGTTTTAACAATCCCTGTAACTTAAAAAAGGTCAATGTCAAACAATTATATGATATCAAATATATGGGATTAGGATTCACTTCTCTAATGGCTGTTAGTCCGATTACGCACTCAATAGAGGATCAAAGGCTTAAAAATGATAAAGTTCTTAAAACACCTTCAGTGTGTGTTTGTGTGTGTGTGCCGAAATTAAGAACTTACTTTTAAGAATTATACATTGACCAACCCTAATTAGGGTTAATGGGATGCCTTATATACCACATGAGTTGGTATATTAAGGCTTGGGACTCAAACAATAAAATATTTACAATTTGACCCCAAATACAATAAATTAACTAATATTGACCCAAAACTCAAATACTAACTAAGGACACTACAATTAATTCCTAACATTCTCCCCCTTAGTGTCCTTTCTTCGTCTTTGTCTGTTTCTTTGAGCCTTTGGGTCGTTGCTGGGCGTACACGGAGTTCCGTAGTCCAAGCTTGTGCTCGTACGTCCTTATTTCCCTCCGGAACGAAAGCCTTTCTTGTATGTTGTTCAGCATATTCAGTATCTTGGCTTTTGTGTCCGGTCCTTCACCTTCCATCTTATCCAGTATGCTCCTCAACTTCTCTCGTATGATGAGGAGCGTTCCGTCGGAGAATTTTGGTATCTCCGATGTCTTCAATATTCGCTTTTCTCCCTTGTAGTTGATGTAGACCACCGCTGGATCTTCACTTTCGAACACGTGGCCTTCACCATATTCAACTTGTTCAGGGAGCTCGAATGATGGTTTGGTGAGGTTGACCTTTCTGACATTTGACTCCAGTGCTAGCTGCAGGTCGTGCGTCGCTCCGTACTTGATTTGTCGGAGCATGAACCTTTTGATCGTCATGTATCCTAATTTGACGTCCTGGTCCTGCAGCGTTCCCACGTATCGGTAGCTTCCAATCATCTGTGAGATGTCTTCAGCTCTGATGTACGGGAAGTCAGCCTCTGTCAAGGTCTCTCTTGTACCGTCTTCCCTCACTACGTGGTAGACGCTTAGTAGGAAGGTCCCGAGCCGATCTATTCCAACTCTTTCTACGGCTTGTATTCGGGGCCTCTGCTTTTCCTCTCGCCTGAGAGCAGCCAGATCATTTCCTTTCCCTAAGAACATATGAAGACGTCTTAGGGAAAGAAGGTAGAGATTGGCTCTGCGCTCTGACAGGTGCGTCATCCCACGTAGCTCCAGCTCGTTCAATTTGACGAGCTGATCCTCTTTACGCCAGATTCTTTTCCTTATCTCTTCTTGGTATGGAACTAAGATTCTGACGTTTTGCCACGGAAGATCGACCGTTGCCCCGATCTTTGACATGAGAAGTGGAGCATCCTCATTTTGGACTTGATGTTTGAGTAGTTCCGGTAGATCGGGGAGGTCACTTTGCAGATCTTCCAGCTCCTCATCTTCATGGACTTTCACCAGGCTTATCGACGCCTTTTCGAGGAATAGTCTGGCGTTTTCTCGAAATCTGGCTTCGAGCTGGAGGTCCATCGGTTGCTTCAGCCATCCTTCTTCAAATATATATTTCTCTACCACATCATGTGGATTGTAGAGTTGGCTGATTTCTTCCGAGATTTGGAGGTCAATAGATGTGGCTTGAGGTGGACTTTGTCGGTAGAAGGTTCTTGGTGAGCTAAGGCTTATAGTGACTGGAGTGGGTGTCGAAAGGGAAAGTGTATTGGAGATCTCTTGTGTATTTTGTTCGGTTGTGGTTGAGATCTCCATGGTAGGGAATATTATTGTGGTGCTGGAGACTTGTTTTGTTTTGCCTTTTGAGCTTGAGGTATCCAGCGGGTTGGATTCTTGGACTGTTTTGGTTGTTGGCTGCTGCTGGTGAGGGGATTCGACTCCACGCTGTCGGTTCTCCCCCTCGGGACGGTCCTCGTCTTCAGGGTCGTCCCGCGATCCAGATAGGCCCCCGGCTTGTGTTCGGCAGCTGGTGGGGTCAATCAGCCTCTGGATTTCTTTCTCCTTCGGTGTCAGGTGTGGCGCCGACCGGATACGTGCCAAAAGAATGTTGAAGAGTTCTTCAATGGGCACGTCCCACGGTCCTTCTTCTGGTTGTGTGAGTGAAGGAACAGCAGCAGCTGTCTCGTGTGTGACTGGAGTCTTGCCTTTGTCTTGTCTTGATGATTCGATCATGGCCCGGACTTTTTCCACTAGTTCGTCGCCAAAAGATCGTAGCCGAGACTCCGTCACAAACGGATCGGGAAATAAAACGGAGCCACTGAGGCGTGCCGTTGTCGCGACGTCAGAGTAGATTTCTGACGTGCCGCCCACTGTAGTGGGTCTTCCGGGGCCACCAAGGCACACCGGTGGCAACGGTGCTAAGACAAACTCAGACCGTTGGCCCGAGACGACTGGTGGGATGTTGATCGTTTCGGGGCTTCCGCTCAGTCCCTCGGAGATTAACCCCAGAGTGACGTCAGAGAGCGTTCTGTCTAAGTCTGGAAGACTTAGAGGTGCGGAAAATAGTGTATGTGTCCTAGAAATGGAAAAAATTTTAGTTGGTGCGGACACTAGACCTGTGATCAAGGAGGGCGCAGTCGGAGGAAGTGAACTGCTTAATTCAACATCTATTGCCTCCGAATAAGGCAATGATGGTTGTCGTGGCTCCTCCGGTGCTATTGAGACGGTCGTCTGTTGGGAGACGACCGAATGGGTTGGAAGGGTTATTTGCGTGCTTGGGCCTGATGGCACGACTGCTACTCGGGAGACGATCGTGTCGTCTCCTGTTCCTACGGGTTCGGCCCGGCTTTGTAGTGGGTTAGAGGACTGAGGAGGTCGATCATGTTTTTGTTTGGTGCGACGCTCCTGTATGCGTCTTACGTCTTCCCCTCGTTTTGTTTTTCGTGAGGAACGAGGAGGGGAAGCGGCGCTTCCTAGACCTAACTGAGGCTGGGGTAGGCTAATTCCCGGGGTAGGTTCGACTGGGTTTTGTCGAACCATAGGAGTGTCTTCAAGGGTGATGGATTGGAGGTACCTCGCTACTATTGGGTTGGAAGGATTAGCGATTTGTAGGAGGTGGTCAGGGATCCGCATCGACTCGAGATCAAATTTGGATTTGGAAGAATGGAGGGATGCTAGCTTGGGAATTTGGTATCCCTCCGATCTCGGTCGACGGGTTATCTCGGGGTGTAGGTCTTGAAAGTGGGTTATTATCACTGGAAACCACCGAAGGTAGGGAAGGACTTGTCGGGTTTTATTTTTGGTGGATAAGTCCCTTCGGCGGAGTTGGTCAAGGATATCGGCCCAGATCAACTGCACGATGTCATAATTTTTATTAAAGATGACACCGTGGAAGATGATCATAATGTTGCGGTTACAGCGATCTGGGCCTGAGTGCTTGGGTGATAGGCATTTGTTTATTATGAGAAAGAGTGTGCGCCAAGGTTGTGGAATGTCCTTGGCGCAGAAATCGGGTAGGTGTAGGGATTTATGGATGTCTGGGCGATATCCCATTAGGAGGAAGTCGGTTTTCAATTCTTCCTCCGTGGGTGGTGGGTTATATATTAGGCTGTGAGGTAGGTTTAAGATACGGCGTAGTATGGATGGGGTGAAGATTATGGGTGTTTGGTCTATTTGTGAGGTAAGTGAGGTTGGAGGGGTTTTTGAAGTTGATGGTTGTAGGTTGGCCCATAGCTGTTGTGCGTATACTTCTGGGGCCGATTCCGTAATGGTGAGGGCGGTGTGTAGAGGATGGTGACGAAGGATTTCGAGTATTATCGGTGCGGGGACCGTGATGTTGTCAAAGTCAATGGCCGGGTTGTTGGGTAGTTTAGTGGCCCATTGACTTTGAGGAAAGACTTCGTCAATTTGTCTCAACATGTTTATGTAATCTGCTAAGAAGAAAACACAGAAAATTGTTAGACTAGGCAGAGTAGATAAAAATGTTACTTAGAAAAAATTTCGGACTTGAAAAATTTTATATGAAAGTGCCCGAAATTTGCTTAAGTAAATAAGATTATACTTTTGAAATACAAGCGGCGAAGTTCACAAATTCGGCTAAGAGTACATTGAAAAGTTTAAAACTCGAAGTTTGATTTGGCCGAATTTGGATTTGAAAAGTTTTGTTCGCCGAATTTGATGAAGTTCGGGTTATGAGGATTTGAAATTTTTGTTCGCCGAATTGTAATGAAGTTCGGGTAAGTGAAAATTAAATCGAATTTGTTATCATCATTCATCAAATTCGGGTGCTTGTCTTTAAAATTGAATTTGCCGAAATTGACAAATTCGGGCGATGGAATTCGACTGTGAGGAGTCGGGGTACAGTAGAAATTCGCCGAATTTCGAGTGAACAGTAGAAATTCGCCGAATTTTGGATTGAAAAGCAGAAATTCGGATGAAAATTTAAATTTTACCCGAATTTCGCCCGAAACCTAAAAATTAAAATAGGTCGATTCCATCGGGATTTGGATGAAATTTTGGCAAATAAATTGCAGATTCGGGGTCGCCATTACCTTCTGTAGTAAAATCGAAGTTGAAGAGATTTGATTTGAAGATTTTGTGTTTGCGCGAATTTAAATTCGAGAGTAAATTTTCTGAAATTCGGGCGTTAACTTGTAAATTTAGGGTAAATAATGAAATTCGGGCGAGTAGTGAGATAAATAGGGGTTACTGTGCAAAAGTTCGGGTGAATGAAATTCGGCATGTTAAAATTGAGTTTCGCCGAAATTCGTTCTGATTAAGTGAAAATTATATGAAATTCGGCGATCGAAATTAGTATTGACCAAAAGTGACCCCGAATTTGAAATTCGGCGAGTGAAATTGAAATTGGCCGAATTTCTTCACTGTTAGTCCAAAATTGGACTTCCGAAATTTTATATTATGTCAAAGAGCTCCCCCTCAATAAAATGATATATACTCCCCCGTAATAAAAATAAGCTCCCCCTTAATAAAAATGAAATATGCTCCCCCTTAATAAATATGAAATATGAACTCCCCCTTAATGAAAATGAAATATGCTCCCCTTAATAAATATGAAATATGAACTCCCCCTTAATGAAAATGAAATATAAACTCCCCCTTAATGAAAATGAAATAAAAACTACCCTTTTAAAATTTGCATGTAGAATTAATTTGTCTACTAAATAAAAGGTCATGAGGCACTATAGGTCAGTGTTGAAAATTCAACATGCCCAACTTAGAAACTAGGAAATGGAATCGTTTTTCATCCAGAGCCTTTGTAAATAAATCTGCAAGTTGAAGTTCTGTACTTACAAAATACATATCGATAGTGCCCTTTTCAACATGATCTTTTATAAAGTGATAACGAAGATCTATGTGTTTAGTGCGAGAGTGATGGACAGGGTTACATGTGATAGCAATTGCGCTCTTTGAGTCACTATATATGGGTATATGATTAAGATCGAACCCATAATCTCGTAGTTGCGTACGCATCCACAAGATTTGAGAGCAACAGCTTGCTGCAGCTACATATTCTGCTTCAGCAGTTGAGGTAGAGACACAATTTTGTTTCTTAGATGACCAACTAATTAGTTTGTCTCCCAGAAATTGTGCTCCACCCGAGGTGCTTTTTCTGTCCATCTTGCACCCTGCATAGTCGGCATCAGAATATCCGACGAGATTATACCCGGAACCTTTGGGATACCAAAGTCCGAGATTAGGTGTTCCTTTGAGATATTTCATGATTCTCTTCACGGCTATGAGGTGCGATTCTTTGGGATTAGCTTGGAATCGGGCACATAGACATGTCGAGAACATGATATCCGGTCTACTAGCTGTCAAGTAAAGTAATGAACCTATAATTCCTCTATAAAGGGTTGGATTGACTGGTTTCCCAAGAGGATCCGAGTCAAGTTGGCATGAGGGGGACATAGGGGTACTTTTTGTAGTACAATTTTCCATGTCAAACTTTTTCAAGATGTCATGGATATATTTGGTTTGACTTATGAAAATTGCGTCCGAAAGTTGCTTGACTTGTAAACCCAAGAAAAAGTTGAGTTCACCCATCATGCTCATTTCGAACTTAGTTTTCATAAGTTCTCCAAATTGGTCACACAGCTTTAAATTAGTAGATCCGAAAATAATATCATCTACATAGATTTGGACTAAGAGAATATCTTTACGTGTGCGTTGGATGAAAAGGGTTGTGTCAATTTTTCCTTTTTCGAAGCCTGACTTGACCAAAAAGTCAGAAAGAACATCATACCAAGCTCGAGGGGCTTGTTTGAGTCCGTATAAGGCTTTATCTAGCTTGTAGACATAGTCAGGGTGAGTTGAGCTCACGAATCCTTCGGGCTGTTCCACATAAACTTCTTCTTTCAAGACTCCGTTAAGAAACGCAGTCTTGACATCCATTTGGAATACGGTGAAGTTTTTATGGGCAGCATAAGCAAGGAATAACCTAATGGCTTCGAGTCGAGCTACGGGGGCGAAGGTTTCATCGTAATCAATTCCTTCTTGTTGATTATACCCCTTAGCTACGAGTCGAGCTTTGTTTCTTATTACTATCCCATTTTCATCCTTCTTATTCTTGAAAACCCATTTGGTACCAATAATGGTTTTGCCAAGGGGTTTCGGGATTAGTCTCCAGACCTGTAATCTATCGAACTGATTTATCTCTTCTTGCATTGCAATAATCCAATCAGGATCTTCCAATGCTTGTTTGGCTCTTTTAGGTTCTATTTGGCTCAAAAAGCAGGTAAATAGTCCTTCGTGAGTAGTTGAGGATCTAGTGCTTATTCCTTGGAGAGGGTCTCCAATAATTTGTTCTACGGGATGAGCACGTGTCCACTTTCTTTCATGAGGAAGTGGTTGAGAGGTTGTCTCGTTTATTGTGGACGCGATTTCATTTTCCGTAGAAATGGAGACCTCAACGGGAGGGTTTGTCTCATTTTCTAAGGTCTCTTCGGAAGAGTCGTTTTCAACAGACACTTCGATTCCTAAATCATTGGTGACATCTAATTCTGGTTCTTGTGAAGTTTCACAGTTCACTATTGGTTCTACCATATGTGGACTGCTTGTGTCACCATCTTGGATGGATTGTCGTGAGACTAATTGTTGACATGGGTTAGAGTAAATTTTCTCAAAAAGGATACTTAATTCCATGTCTTTTGAGGAATTTGAGGCTGATGTCTCTTCCACAGGTGTGGGAATGTGTTGATCATCAGTCAACACTCTAATAAGTCCGGGTTCTGGACTGATTTGTTCAGAAGCCATTAAGGGTGTTTCATTGAAGGTCACATTGGAGCTTTCCATGACCGTTCTCCGCTTCTTAAGGTAGACTCGATATGCTTTAGATTCTAGAGAATACCCAATGAAAGTTGCCTCTAATGCCTTAGCATCAAATTTTCCTCGGTTTTCCCTGTCATTTGCTACGTAGCAAATGCATCCGAAAACGCGAAGAAATCCTATATTGGGGATTCTTCCATTCAATATTTCATATGGAGTCTTTCCAAAGCGTTTGTGAATTATTGTCCTATTTTGGGTGAAGCAGGCAGTACTGACTGCTTCAGCCCATAGAAAGTGAGGAAGTTTAGAGTGAATAAGCATAGTCCTAGCAGCTTCAACTAGGGTCCTATTCCTCCTTTCTACGACTCCGTTTTGTTGAGGAGTTTTAGGAGCAGAGAAGTGTTGGGAGATCCCTAGGGATTGGTAGAATTCGCTCAGTAACTGATTTTTAAATTCAGTCCCATTATCTGAGCGAATTATACGAATTTGTAAGCCCGACAAATTCTGTGTCTTTTTCACAAAAGCAATTATGAAGTCAGGAGTTTCTGCCTTTGTTCTTAAAAATTTGGTCCAGGTGAACCTAGAAAAGTCATCCACTATTACTAGTACGTAACGTCGTCCATTTATGCTCTCAATTCTCATTGGTCCACAGAGGTCCATATGAAGAATCTCGAGTGGTCGTGAGGTTGAGGCAGTTTGTTTTGATTTGTGGGATGCTTTTCGCATTTTTCCTAACTCACATGCTGAGCAGAGATGCTCTTTGTGATATTTCAAGGCAGGCAATCCCTGTACAAGATTATCTCTTTGAAGTTGACTTAGAGTCTTGAAATTTAGGTGAGATAATCGTTGATGCCATAAATTGTTCTGTTGAAGAGATGCTTTACTCAACAGGCAAATGGCTCGGGATTGATGAACGGTTCTAAGATTGATGGTGTAAAGATTGGATTTTCTAGTTCCAGTGAGTAATGGTTTACCGTTACCACCATTTACACTACATCCTTCAGTATGGAAGTTGACCGTGAGTCCACGATCACAGAACTGTCCTATACTGAAAAGATTGTGGCTTAAGCCATCAACATATGAAACATCCTTAATTAAGAGATTTTGATGTATGATATCACCGTGACCCAGGATGGGAGCTGAGTGGTTGTTCCCGAATCGCACATTTCCACCAAATCTCTCTGTGTAGTTGCTCAGCAGTTCTTTTCTTCCGGTCATGTGTGTGGAGCAACCCGAGTCTAAGTACCACACATGACTTATCTGCAAGATAAGATTAAGCAGTGTTAGAGATCCCGTTTATTACGGGTCTTCTATCATTTGCAGAGGTTGAGGTGCATGCAAGATTGGGTGAATTGTGTACCGGGTTGGCTTGTATCTTTCCTGAGTTTTTCGGTACCCAAATTTTTGTTACCCCTAATGGAAAACAGAGCTTTGTGCATGCAGCAAGCACTGTTTTAACTACCCAGATTTGTTTGCAATCTTTTCCCTTAGCTTCAGCTCGGGTTTTCGATTGCTCAGATATTTTTGGATCTGTTTTGGTCACGTTTTTGGCCTTTTTCTCTAAAGCTTGAGCTTTAGTTTTTGTTTCAGTGAGAGTTGGCCTTCTGAATGTTCTAGCTACCTTTTCGTCAACTTTTAGGTTGGACGTTTTGGATGGTAGAACCGTTTTCGTGTGTGTTCCTGAAATCATATTTCTACGACGTATAAATTTAGCATTCATAGCTATACACCTATCGTAGGTAATATAATCACTGACAGTCTTAACAGAACTGGTTTTGGAAGAAATACGGGAATAAGCGGAAGCATTGTTCGAACTACATGAAGAAAGATTTCTAAATGTTTTTGGAAATAATTTTAAATCAGAAACACTAGTCAAATTTTGCTTCGTCTTTTTATCAAAGATTTTGGCATCCTTCTCTTGCGTTCCTGAATTTTTCTTCCCAGCAGTCTCTGTCCGTCTCAGATCTGTCATAGATGGTGAAGGGATGTTAGCTGTTGCTTGAATGATAATCTTCTTAGTTAGCCTATTCTTCATGGATGAGGAATCTATTGGTGTTATAATAACAGACTCCGACTTAGAAGATTTAGCGAGATCAGCATATGATTGATTTTCAAGTGAGGAAATTCTCTCAAGGAGTTTCTCCTTTTCAGCTTGAAATATTTTCCGTTCGAGCTCTATCGTGGATTGAATATTCTTGATCTTTTGGGGAATGTAAATTCTGCAAAGATCTGAGTTCTTTGAGCTAGATATTTCTGTCATGGGCTGATCAGATTCAGAGGGAGGATGGGGAAACATTTGTAGATAGTCATTTGAAAGAGGAATTTCCCTAGTTCCATAACTATCGTTGATTTCCTTGTAATCCAAGGATATTTCGGCCTTGCTTTTGGTCTTGCGCTTTTCCTGTTCTAGGTTATCTTCTTCTTCAGATGATCTGAGAAAGGCTAACAAGCTAGGTATTCCTAGTCCTAGGTATGCAGCATTGTAAAGAGCAAGCGGCCGTTTATCAGTGGTTTGTTGGTTTGGCTTAAAGCCTAAGCCCTCACGTGGATTGTAAAATCTCGTGTCCTTAGGCTGATTCAAGAAAATCGTTTTGTCGGTTTGTCCCCTTTTCGTAAGGAGGTCCTCCAGACTTTTGATTTTGGAGTAAAGCTTCTTACGTTCCTCCATTAGAAGATTGTATTGATCTGTTTTACCAATACGCTCTTCTTCACTAATTCGCAGGCTAGTGGTTAATTGACTAATATTTGCATTCAGCATATTAGTCTCGGATTCAAGCTTCGAGATTTTCTCAGATGCATTTTCTAAATGACATCTGAGAGTTGCTTTTTCACCTAAGTGTTTGAGCACAGATTGATAATTTGTTGCGTTTTTCTTTTCCAGAGCTTCTAGTTTTTTCAAGTGTTCTAATGGAGAATTCTGGATATGCTCAAGCACGGTCAGTTTTGATGTCAGGGAAACTACTTTTTCTTCAGATTTTACTAGATTAGCTTCAGCTAATTCTAGTGATTTTTCTGAAGTAGCTAGTTTATTTTCTAGCTCAATGACCAAATTTTGTGTTTTGGCCAAGATGATGTCATTCGTGGCCATATCTTTATATGTAGACTTCCTACTTGAGCGTTCCTTTCGGAAGCTGTTCTTATTCTTAATTTTATGTCTGTAGAAGTCTATATTTTCTACCTCAATGTCCTCGGATGATTCAGTTTCGTCATTGCTCTCCGTCTCGGCTCCTTCTGCATCACCAGCTTCTTCTTCCACAAACGCCATTAGAGCCATGTTCTCGGGTTCATCCTCAGAAGTGTCATCGTACCATTCAGCTTGCTCCGCCAGCAGGGCTACGCCAGCTTTCTTCATTTTGGACAGTTTGAGCTTTTTGGCGTAGTAGTCTTCGTTCTTCTTCTTGGGAAGGAAACAGTCCCTGGCCCAATGTCCTGCCTTCCCACAATTATAGCATTTTGGAGGCTCAGGTAGGGATTTTTGTTCGGGCCGATGCGGAGTTTGTTGAGGTTGATGAGAAGATGAAACTCGTTGTTTGTTGGAAGAGGAGGAAGACTTCTTAAAGAATTTTCTGCCCATCATCTTAGTGATGAGGGCCATTTGTTTCTCGAATTCCTTTAGATCGGAATCCGATGAAGAGTCTGAGTTGTCTTCCTCAGATGAGCTTTCAAGTTTTACGGCCTTATCCTTTGTGGCGCGGGAAGGTTTCTTAGCTCTATTATCAGTTACTAAGGCTAGAGGATCTGCTGCTGATTTTCCTTTTGATTCCGCAGATTTTTGATGTACGTAGTCTGCATGTTGAGAGAGGCTCTCGAAAACGCAGTGGATGTCGATTTCATCAAGGTCTTTGTTCTGCCTGATTTGAGTGGCTATTTTCCTCCACTCTGGCTGCAGTGAGTTAAGGAATCTCACGTTCAATTCCATATTGGAGCGATGAACGTTCACCTTTCGCATCTCGTTGACTTGAGTCATAAACCGTCTATACGTGTCCTCTATGTCCTCCCCTTGCTTTGCTTTGAAGGTATCGTAGGCCGCGAGGGTGTTTGCCTTACGTGCTTTGATTCCCATTTCCGTCCCTTGCATCAGCTTATGGATCTCGTCCCACATTTCCTTAGCAGTGGTGAGGCTATCTACTTGCATGTAGATATCGTTGTGAATACCCTGGATGAGATAGTTGAGTGCAAGTCGATCTGCCTTGACCCTGTTCTTTTCTTCCATTGTGTAGCATGTGGGAGATTTTTTCTGAATGGATGGTAAGGTGGGAGGATTTGTTGTGGAATCACCCTCTATATTAACCCAATATGTTATGGGTCCTTCCGAGAGGGACTCTAGGATTTCGTTTCCTATGTCCTTGGAGCTAACGAAATTTACAAATCGGTTTCTCCATGCTGTGAACTCCCCCCTTTTCATTGTTAGAATTGGGGGTCTGTTATCGCTTCCGATTGCTATGAAATCCATGGATGTAGTTGAGTGCTTTTTAATGATCGTTCACGGTCGTGATCTGCAATCCTAAATGGTCAGTTTCGAAAAATAACGTCTAGAATAACGTTAAGTTTGAGTAAATTTTGGTGGAAAGAAATTGTGTTTAAGTGTTCGACTTTTTATTTTAATTTTAAAGAATAAAATTCGGGCACTTGTAGAGTTGTTGCCGAAATTTGAATTCTGAAATTCGGATGAAAAGACTTTGTCGAGAATTTTGAAATCAAAGGAAATCAAAATTCGGGTGACAAAAATAAGTTCGCCGAAGTTCAGGATTAAATTAAGGTAGGAAAAATTTTATCGAAAATTACTTTCAAAATTCGGGTAAACTAAATTCAGTCGAGAATTAAAAAAAATCAAAATTCGGGTGACTTTGTGATAAAAGTTCGCCGAGAATTAAGAAATTCGGGTGACTTAAATCAAAACTTCGCCGAAAATTTTAAGTTGAAATTCGGGCAATCTTAATTTTAAAATTCGACCAAATTCTCCGTGAATTTTAAACAGTAGAAAGCAAATTCGGCGAATAAACTTAGCTTACTCAAATTCGGTCAATTTTCTGATCGAAAATTTTCTCAATTTCGGCGAATTTCAATTGAAATTCGGCAATATGAGTTAATTTTCGGGTTCAAGAACGAACTTCGAGCGAATAAACACTGTTCTAGAGAAACGCCCGAAATTTTTCCAGCAACTTTAAAACACACCAATTTCAATCGATTTCTCCCCAGAAATTTCTCAAACTTGACGAAAATTAATCTAAACGAGTTCCTAAACAAGCCAAGACTGATAATCAAGCATTTAAAGGTTTAAAAACATCAATAACAGCAAGATCTAACCCAAAATACTTGAAAAAAAATCGAAAATAAAATTTGCTTAGTAAACTCTTTCGATCTTGACGAAATCAAACGAAATTGGTATAGATTTGCACAGATCGATCCGTGTCTTGCTCTGATACCACTTGTTAGTCCGATTACGCACTCAAGAGAGGATCAAAGGCTTAAAAATGATAAAGTTCTTAAAACACCTTCAGTGTGTGTTTGTGTGTGTGTGCCGAAATTAAGAACTTACTTTTAAGAATTATACATTGACCAACCCTAATTAGGGTTAATGGGATGCCTTATATACCACATGAGTTGGTATATTAAGGCTTGGGACTCAAACAATAAAATATTTACAATTTAACCCCAAATACAATAAATTAACTAATATTGACCCAAAACTCAAATACTAACTAAGGACACTACAATTAATTCCTAACAATGGCATTTACTAACTCTTCTGAAATAAATGGCTTAGAAGAATCTAAACGAAAAGTCACTAATAGGACTCATATCCCCTTTGACTACACCGAATTGAATAATAGTTACAAGACACGGGAAATTAACCTGTCTAGTGACTATAATTCAATATATCCTTTAGAAGATTTTCCTAAAGTTCAGGAAGAAAATTATGATCATTTTCAAAATTCTACTTTCTGTTATATAACTGCTATTATTAATAAAATAGTTGATTTAAACGCTTCATTTGAAACAGAAAGAAAGAATTTCAAAGCTGAAAAGAATAGGCTTTTATTGGATATTTCTAATCTCAAAACGTCCTCAATTTTAAAATCTTGTCCTGATTTTACTTTGAAAGAAAAATCATTAAATAAGGACATGATCAAATCTAAGAGTTAAAGCCTATTAATTTTTAAATCGGCTCTACTTCTAAAAACATAGTCCATCATTCTAAGACAAATGCAAATCTCAAGTCTCGAAGGAAACAAGATCTAGCTATAAAGAAAGCTTATATCTCGATACATTCTTGTCCCCATTTAAGGCATCCGGTCAAAGTACACTCAGCCAAACACCTTAAGAGACTAGCTAGAGAAAATATTTTCTCATGCACTAAGACGAATAAGACATTTGTCCGCGCTGAAATACTTCTATGTAAGGATCAACCTAAATGAGTTCCCAAGACACCATCTAGGCTAACGCAAGTCCAAAAGGCCAAGTTGCCTAATGATTTACCACTTAAACCAACTAATTCTGTTGAGCAACTACCAAGACCGTTACAACGGAAAAATCAGATTCGGCAACAACGATTAGACTCCTATTCTAGGCTTTGGAGATATTATACTGCAGAATCTGACGATCAAAGATGTCTCTTACGTCCAAGGTCTTAAATACAGTCTGTTCAGCATAGGACAATTCTGCGACAAAGGATTTCAAGTGGTGTTTCTAGCTGATCAGTGCAAAATTTTAAATAATCAGAATCAAGAACTTCTAACAGGATCACGAAGATCAAATCTATACACCATTAATCTGACAATAGTTCGACCTTCGACAGTTGTTTGCCTCATCTCACAGACTAAAATCAAGAGGAACAGCTTATGGATCAACGCTTGTCTCTTCTAAACCTCAAAGCTCTTTACAAACTCTCAATAAAAAAGTTGGCACACGATCTACCAGCTATTTCCATACATCAAAAGCATAATTGTTCGGCTTGTCAAATGGAAAAAATGAAGCGAGCATCACACAAACTCAAGCAAGTTGTTCTACATCTCTACTATTGAAATTACTTCACATGGACCTTTGTGGACCAATGCGTACACAAAGTATCAACGATCATTAATATGTGTTAGTAATTGTCGACGATTATTCTCGCTACACATTGACAAAATATCTCCGAACAAAAGATGAGACTGGAGACTTGATAATCAGTTTTGTGAATATGACTCAGAATCTCTTGCAAAAGAAAATCCAAGTAATCCGGACTGATAACGGAACTGAATTCAAGAATCAATGTCTCAACAATTACTATCAGTCACTTGGAATTATACAAAAATTTTCAGCCGCTAAAACGCCTCAACAAAATGGCATCGCAAAACGGAAGAACCGAACTCTAGTTGAAGCTGCAAGAACAATGCTAATACATTCCGGCCTCCCTCATTTTCTTTGGGCTGAAGCAGTGAGTACCGCGTGCTTTACGCAAAATCGGACGATTATTCACAAACGCTTTGAAAAGACGCCGTATGAGATAATTAATCAAAAGATTTCGAATACCTCATTCTTTAAAGTATTCGGGTGCAAATGTTTTGTGGCCAACGATCGGGAGCATCGAAGCAAGTTCGACCCTAAAGCATTTGAAGTCGTCTTCGTTGGATCGATACGGCACTGTTCATAAAAAATCAAGGCAAGGACTTGATGATCGTCCAAGTCTACGTCGACGATATCATTTTCGGCTGGACAAATCAACAACTCAGTCAGAAATTTTGTGATCTGATGAAGACCAAATTCGAGATGAGCTTAATGGGCGAACTTCAATTCTTCCTTGGACTACAAGTCAAGCAGCTCGAAGATGGAATTTTCATCAGTCAAACCAAGTATATAAGAGATATTCTGAAGATATTTAATCAAGACAAGAGCACACTGATGAATACTCCCATGTCAACAAACTGCAAATTGGATGCTGATCCGTCTGGAAAGGCAGTCAACATCACGACTTATCGGAGTATCATTGGCTCTCTTATCTACCTAACGTCCAGCCGACCCGACATCATGTTCGCCACTTGCCTCTGCGTTCGTTTTCAAGCTGACCCAAAGGAGTCCCACATGCATGCAGTCAAGCGAATGATACGCTATCTCAAAGGATTTCCACACTTAGGGTTATGGTATCCGAAAGGCACATAATTCAAGTTAATTGGCTACACTGACGCTGACTATGCAGGTTGTCGAATGGACAGGAAAAGCACGTCAGGCGGAGCTCAATTCTTGGGCGATAAGTTGGTCTGATAATCCTCAAAGAAGCAAAATTGCATATCAACTTCGACGGCCAAGGCAGAGTACGTCGTGGCTCCAGTTGCTGCTCACAAGTTATGTGGATGCGGACGCATTTGCGCGACTCTGGGTTTGAATGTAATAGCATTCCCATTTATAGTATTCTCAAAGTGTTATTGCCATCACTTGCAATCATGTTCATCACTCACGCACGAAACACATAGATATTCGCTATCATTTTATAAAAGATCATGTAGAACAGGCACTATAGATATGTATTTTGTTAACACGGAGTTTCAACTTGCCGACTTATTCACTAAGGCATTGGATGAAAAACGATTCAAATTCCTTATCACTAAGTTAGGCATCTTGAATCTAAATCTTGCTTGAAATATGCTTTATATGCTCTATTATGTTTCCGTGTGGTATTCTATGTGCTTCTTGACACTCTTTGTTTATCTTGCGTGATTTTATTTTTAAATATCGCATTTAGTTCTAATTAAAACAATAATAATAATAAAATAATAAAAAATAGTAATAAAAAATAAAAAAAATTAATAATAAATAAATAATAATAACAAAAAATAATAATAATATAACGGGGAATGACAATGACTTTGTTCATTTTGATTTACTCACAAAATATTTTTGTGATACATGCTTGGTTATTTGCGTAAAATTCAAGGCACATCCTTTTGTCTAAAGAGCTTAGTATGTTTCACTAGACACAAAGCCACATTATATATGTTAGAATTTGAGCCTCAATAATTTATCCTTGAGAGTGTCACACTTCAATGCTTGTCTCTTGATTTGTGCTTCGTAGCCTCATTCTCCCTTTGTGTTAGTTTGTCATGAATATGATAAGGGCAATTAGGATATTCCTCACTTGGCCAAATTATAAATCCTTTACTTTTTCCTCTAGTAATCCCCTTTCAACCTTCTCCAATATCCTTTTTTCACTTGAAACCCGATCAAGCCTTCAACTTAGTCCATAAGTTTCCGGGGCTACTCAAATAAGAAAAGGAGAGGGAGAAAAGGAGGTGGAAGACGCACACAAAGAATGCTCAACGCACAAATAATCTCTCGAATATTGTAAAAGAGGAGCGTGGATCTTGCTGTGAACATCTCCTTAGATAATCTTGTATACTCGTTAAAACGGCTAGAAGAGAAGCACCTCGAAGTGAACTTCTCCAACGATAATCTTGGTCTTATATCGGACAACGAGAAGAGCAGCACAGCCTTGGATTCGAATTCCATAACTGTGAACTTCTCCAAAGATAATCTTTAAATCCTTCAAGTGGAGCACGGTATCGGCCCGAGAAGTACATAAGAAGATCAAATCTCTCCAGCCTTGTAAAGAAGAAGAGATTAAGCTTGAGCTAGTGCAAGAGAAAAGAAAAGAAAAAGGAGCATAAATTAATGTTAAAAGGGCCCATTGAATTGAAGGATTTTAAACTTACTAATTCCAAATTATTATCATACCCTTCTAAGTCAGAGCATAAAATAATAATCCCTTCAAAGTTTGTTGATTTAAATTGATGGACTTTCACTTGGTGAATTGATTTAATGCGCCACCATAACAGGTTAATTGATAAAAAATTTGTTGTGTTGATATGAGTGATATATATACTAATAATCCTAATGATAAAAATCAAGTGACCGCTATGAGGGAACCATGCGACATTTTTCGAAATGACTCATAGTATGATGTTACGATATTAGTTTGGTGACATGTCTTGATGGAAAATTATTATCCAATGTGTCATGTGAAATTTTTGGGTGATAATGATCAAAATGACATATTTTGACCCCAAAATATATTCGCACATTTTTAAATGCATTAGTACGGAATTGTCAAATGCGAAATATTACGAAAATACATGTTAACGAAATTTTCATATGCATGATCATGAGTCTATGCTGAATTGATTAAATGCGTTATTCTTGCTTATGTCATATATCGTTAAATTTTCATATGCATATTGTGGTGAATGTGTGTAATCATGCAAAATTGACAAACATTATATGTGCACTTGTTGAGGGGGAGCTTACATGTATATTTGCTATTATCTCCTAAATAATTTACTTGCAAATACGACTTCTAATATTTTTCTCTAAGTGTCACAGAGTATGAAGAAACGTAGAAATTGTACTTTATTTATTTGTTATCATTGTAATTAGGGGTGTAGCTCGTATTTTTATTAGTGTAAGACTAGTTAGTAAATATACCATGTATAGAGGTAATTACATACAATGTACACAACAAAAATCAATATACAAGAATTTCAGAAAATTCACAAAGCAAATAATTCACATTCTAGAGAGAGAAATACAATCGAGAACTTCCTCACTCTAAACGCGTTCTCTCTCCCGATCTTCAAACGTGATATTCGGCCGAAGGTAACTTTCGAGAATTCTTATTCGAATATCCAGAATTCATGCTTAGATAGATCGTTAGTTGATTAATCAGGACCTAACAATTGGTATCAGAGGAAATCGTGATCGTTTTTGGATTCAATTCGCTGTTATTAGATCAAATTATTTTCCAGATTTTTCGATCGAAAAACTTACGTGAAATGCATTTTGATCTACGTACTTAATTTTGCGAATAATGTTGACGATCATGCTCCTAAAGTGATAGATTATATGTTATAAATGAATTACGTACTGATCTCTTAAAACATCATATTATTTCAGATTTTCGATTTCGATCGATATTAGTGTTTGCGATTGAGTTTTGAATATGGGTTGATTTTCTTCATAATCGATATATTTTGCTGTAAAACGTGGTTAATCTTGTGTTTGTTCATATTGAGAGTTCATATTCAAGTGATTATCACGAATCTTAGCGTCTAACTTGAGTTTTTCAGTTGAATATGTATTTTTACTGTTCCATTGAACTCGAGTTGTGTTCTTCGATCGTTTTTCGATCGAAAAACTTGGCTCGAAAATCTTTTTCGAATAAGTTTACAGGCGAAAAAATTTTCGATAATCATACTGTTTTCGTAAGTTTCACTCATATATAAGCTCGAAAAAATTTTATTTTCTATAATTAGTTTTTCGATTCACATATATTATCTTTTTCGAGCGTAAATAAGCATAAAACGTTTTCGACGAATACTGTTTTCGCTAGATAAATATCTAATTTTGACACGGAAAACTTGTTTTACTGTTACAAGTTTTTCGATCATCTAAATTTTCGAGTCAAAATTTAGCAAAAACATATTTCGATCGAATATTTCACACTCGAAAAACTTTTAGTCAACAAATTGAGTCAAACTTAATCAAATTTTCGATCACTTCTAATTTTTCGATTACAAATATTTCGATAAAAGTTTTTGCGATCGACAATATTATTCGACAAACTGTGGCGGCCAAATTCTTGGATAGCTCCAACTCTCGCTGTTGGGCTAAGGCGTGGTGGATGCTCGCACAAGACATGAAGAAGGCATGCCGGTCACCAGTGCAAAAATAAATGATCAAAAGAGAAAGTTCGGTAAGAAAGAAACATAATAAGAATACCTGAGCCTAGAACATGGAAAACTTCTGGAGGAACACATACCCCGTAGATGACAAAAGCTGGTGATCCGAGTCCGTCAAAAGTTACTCCATGAACCTGTATCAAGCTTCGTTGCCCACCTCTTCGTCGAGAAGGGAGAGGCGGTCGACGAAGGTAGAATCAACTAAGGGAGCAGGTGGAGGAGCTTGTTTCTCTTCCAAAACACGGGCACTCTTTAAGGGCGGCTCCTCCGATGCAACCGAATGGATCGCGGATGTCGGCCTAGTAGGGGACCTCTTCAAAGAAGGTGCAGCAGAAGCCATGTCCGTTTTCTCTCGTAATTCCGTAAGGACGGCCTTGCTCATCTTAGCGTCTGCAGATAAAACAAAATAATTATCACAAAAAGGATGAGGTAATAAAGGGAAAATAAGTAACGTCCCCACAAGGCATACCTAGGTTCGTAATCGCCAGACGATTCTTCGGGCTAAATCCAAAGTGACACAACGCGGACTCCCTAATAAGGTTTGGTGCCGAGAAGGATTTCCCTCGAACGGCATCGAGAAGATCTTTAACAAAAGTCAGAAGATCGGGGGGGAGAAATTCATAGAAGAAGCTGCTTCGGCCCAAAATGAATAGGAGAATCGGTCGTCGTAATACTCGGGAGGACATTTCACGAACAAGTACTTGCTCATCCACCCATTATGAGTCTTCGGATGACCCACGCTAAACTTCACGATATCTTGAGGAGACAAGAAGAACTTTCTGGGATCCCCTCTTACTAATCATAAGAAAAGGAGCCAACAAGGGAAGAGACGGCAAGAACCCAAAGTATCGGATGATGATGGCCAAAGAAAGAAGCAAGCTATAAGAATTCGGAGCAAGTTGGCTTGGGCTATCTCGATAATAATTGAAAAGATCGAGAATGAAAGGAGGAATGGGAAAGCGGAGACCCATGTCGATTTGATCCACAGAAAAGGTACTAAAGCCTTCGGGAGGCAAGCTAATTCGATCCCTGAAATGTGGTGCTCGGATCTTAAACTCCCTAGGAATGTCTGCCCTTACTCGAAGTTGTGGAATATCGGATGAGGAGAGGGTTGAAACCTTCGCTCGATGCCACACGGGGCAATCGACATTAGCGGTCGGCCAAGTTTTCTTAGGTCGGCGGGTTGCGGTCGGGCCATGCCTCTCCAAGCCGTCAGATTCACCACCCTCGGGTAGTTCGGCTGAGACCTCAAGCGGTCTAGGTAAGAGATGAGGGTTAGCCCTCGTAGGATATGGTCGAACATAGCCAAACTTCTCTTGAGCATTTTCACAAACACATTGCAGGAGTTCTACAAGCATTATCTGTTCTATGCTTGAAGAAGATTAAGCAACCAAAGATATGCCCCCATAAACATCTAAACCATCTTCACCTACCCCCCCCCCCAAGCTTATTAAAGGAGATATTATAGGCAAGGAATAAAGGCACCACTTACAAAAACAAGTGTTAACCAAGTAAGGGGAGCAAATGAGCTATGGGACCAAGGAGAAGGTGCGGCGCGGCGGAGGTGGTCGACGCGGTGGTTGTCGGTGCGGCGGACGGAAGGTGATGGGCGGCGACAAGTAAGGGTGGAAGGAGAGAAGAAGAAATTTAGGTGTTGGAGGAATAAGGGTTCCTTTTTGGGGAGAAAGTTTTAGGATTTTGACCAAGTAAATGAGCAAAATTGATTTTACTAAAGGCCTTTAGATCCAATTTTAGCCCTAGAATCCTTTTGCTCATCAAGGTTCCGCCACGTCATCAATCCAAGTGAAAGAAAGAAATGATTTGTCTCAAGCTTAGAGAGTTATTTGAGAAAAGGCATTGGGGAAAAGGACAAGGGAACAAGGCACCCGAAAAAACTCAAGACCCGAACATTCTACCTTTGACTATACGACTAATATCACTACACTCCTTTTAGGCTATTTAACAGAGGGACTATTGTTACTGCATGAATTTCCCACGGTAAAATCTTCGGTGGAGTTACCCCATGAGAACTACTCAAAGACCAACTAGCAAGGCTCGTATGACTTCAGACACCGGAAATGAATAAATGATAAGACACAAAGGAAACCTTGACTCGAGGTCGGCCAACCGAAGACATGCCCGAGCAGAATGAAGAGGCCATGCCCGAAGCGTTGAAGCGCCCGAGCTGACCGAATGACCGCCGAGGGCGAGGCGGCCTAAGCCGAGCTAGCCAAACGCCTGCCGAAAACAAGGCGGCCGAAGCCAAGGCTGAAGGGACCGAGGCCGATGCAAACATGGCTGAGCGGCCAAAGCCGAGTTAGCTGAGGCCGAAGGCGGAAGCATTCAAAGTCGACGCAACCGAAGCCAAGGACAAAGAAGCATCTAGGGCCGAGGCGGCCGAACGCGAAGCCGAACGCAAAACGTCCAAAGTCGAAGCACTCAAAGTCGAGGTTGAGGTACTCACGGCCGAAGCACTCAAGGCTGAGGCCAAGGCAATTCCAGAGCCAAGTCTTTCTCCTCGAAGTCACGACTTGGTCAAGGTTCGATATTCTCGGGACTATTTAAACTTCAAGTCACGACTTGGTCAAGGTCTGATATTCTCGGGGGTATTCAAACTCGAAGTCACGACTTGGTCAAGGTCCAACATTCTCGGGGGAGTTCAAACTCGAAAGGGCAATGGAAGAGGAGATATTTCAGGGACCTCAACCCAATGAGATATTTTTGGAGGCCGATTCTAAAAAAGGGCTCGAGTCCTTGTGGCCCAACAAAGTAGGTTGGCTCCTCCTATAAATACCTTAGCTCATTTGTCATTCAAGATATGTTCTCTACAATGCCCAGTTACAGTCAAACCTCTATCAGCATCTCTTTTTACTCCTATATTTCCCTAAAACCTCGGAAAGATAAATACCCTCCTCAGTGAGGTAAGAGGGACAACGCCCTAACCCCCTCAATCCAGGCATTTCCGACATCGACACTCGTAGGTCCACGGATGTTCGCGGAAGACCAACGAAGGACACAACAAAAAGATGACAGAAGGGTGAACGAATGTTTTTGGAATTATCATTGGCGCCGTCTGTGGGAAACTTTAGACAAAAATATTATGGTGAATACCAGATTGAATCTGAGATCAACTTGAAAGGAAGACTATGACACGGGGGATATCAGACAGATGATAGCTACAGACACGAGGACAATATTCTCGGTACGACCCCCTTTCGATGAATAAGAACAGATCAGAAAGGAGTTGAATGCCTTAAGAAAGGCACGGTGGAAAATGGAAGAAACCAGTTTCGGTCTCTTGCTGAAAGGTATTCCAGCAGTAATGAATGACCTACTTCCTCTGACAAAGACATTAGTAGAAGCAGGGGAGGCGTTGCGCCATCAGCAGACAAAGAGACAAGGAAACCGGAGAAAGATCACTTTCTTCAGGGAATAGGATGAGGAAGGCTTGGAGGGTGTATGAAGAGATGGGCAATAGAAGAAGGAAGTGCCTCGAAGAGCTAAGACATTGAGAAAATTCTCGCAGGGAAATGCATTATGTTGCGAGAAGACGTTTTCATCACAACAAAGAAAGAAGAGAAGGTCCAACTAGCGGCCTCAATAAAAGGTCGAGGAGAGTTGGAGTTCCTCTTTCCCCTCAAAGATGGGAGGACATGCATGTGGGACATTCCTAGATGAAAACTCTCCGTAAGGAATCGAGATTCCTCCGTCGGCATTCCCAGACGATGCAGGACCAATCCGCCGTGAAACGCCCCGATGAAGCTCAAATCCATACGATACAAGAATGTGCTCTAAGCTTTGAACTTTAGAATAGCTGCGATGTTCCTCAAATAGAATATTATAACTACTATGCGGGTCACTCAAATCAATCTCTCAATTTTTCAAACTATTTATCATTTTACTAAGTTGAGCTTTTAATTTTACTTCCTGATATTCAAGATTAGTGATTTTGTCACTCGCGTTATCTAAATGGCCCGGTCTCTTAAACTCCTAACTAACTTTCATAATTATTTGTTAGTCTGCTTTCTAACTCACTTATATTCTTATCCTGACTGGTCAGTTGAGTTAGCTCTAGCTTATAGGAATTTAGATTCTTGATTAGTTCACAGACATTAGTTTCTGAACTAACTAATTTCAATTCAAGACTAGAAATAGTTTCTAGTGCGCTAAATAACCTAGATTCTAGCGCTTGGGTAGTCTTAAGTTCGTATTACGTTCAGGACGCATGGTTTTAAAATCTTTCTTTAAAGAAAGAAACGCTTCATATAAATCACGCTCGTTAAAGCTCATCTCAGAAGTTGCGGACGTAGTATCCATAATAATAATAATAATATTTTATTAATTTAATAATATATTTTTTAATTTAATCTACTATGCGTGTTGGGGATATGCCCTCGGAATGTCATCCGATGATGAAATGTAATAGGGCATAGACGAACAATGTATTATTTGATTATATTTGAGCGATGTATTCAGATATTTTATTTATGAAACAAAATTTTATTTGTTTTTATTTTATTCCATATTATTTATTGGTCCAATATTTCTTACTTGGCATCTGGTAAGAAGGCGAATAACTAAAACCCAAATATTTGGAGTTTAGTCACGATTCTCGTTAGATGAGAGAGGGGGCAACGGTGAGCTATTATCCTCAAACGTTAAATACGTCCATAAGTCTTAGGCTCCAGTCTTGAGCTGATCGACACTTGGGTGATAGTCTAAATGCTTGAAATTATTTTAAGCTTAGGTTAAAGGTCTGGACGAAATTAATATATATATATATATATATATATATATAATTATATTAAGTCATTATTCGATAATAAGCTTAATTTAATTATTTAGCCTAACTTTAACTATAAAGTTAAATATGGTATTTTACCTAGACTTAATTGTAAGGGTAATATGGTATTTTACCTTACTTAATTTTCGAAATTAATATTAGATATTAATATTTTCAATAAATATTTTTATTTAAATTTTGAATTAAATCGGAATTTATGAGCTCAACTAACTTTGAGAAAATTACTCACACGTTTAAATTTGTTTGGAACAAACTTGGACTAAGCAACAAAATGGTCGAAATTTTTGGTTGGACTAAGCAAGAAGGTTTCGAATTTTTCTCTTGGACCATGTATCAAATTTTGCCACTATAAATAAGGCCAATGATGCTTAGTTTATTTTAAAGTAATCAAGCAAGCTATTAACGTGAGTGAGAAAAGAAATCGTCAGAGAAAATAACAAAAGTAATCGTGTGCTCTCTTGCTCATATCACTCGATCTCCTGCTAGCCATACTCGGAGGATTTCGAGTTTGATACATCCTCGGGGTCGGTGTGACTCCTTTTTTGCGTTTGCTTGCAATCAAGGCGCGATTTCAAACCGGAGGATCGGAGAAAGCTAGCAATTCTTCTCTTCGATGGTAAAGTCCTTGAAACTTTTTTACATTACGTGTGATTGGGGTTTAACGCTGCTTTATTATGTGTATCAATATGTTTCTATGTGTCTCCGAGCGATCCGAGCGATCCCGGAAAAATTAAAATTTCGCACGTCCGAGGGACACCAAGGGAACGATCCCCAACAATGCGATCGTTAACGAAAAGTTTTAGTATATCGAAAAATATCGTGAAGATTCAGATATTTTAGGTGTCAAAAACTTTTTGGTGTGTACGGAAAAGTTTTGAAGTGATATCAAAGACTTAAAAAATATTAAAAAAGCTTTTTCTATAATGTGCCCAAAAAATGTTGAGTTCGAAAATTTGCTTTCGGTGTATGAGTGCGAAAACTAAATTTTCGTAGCATAAGGATGCGAAACTTAGAATTTCCGAAGTCTAGAGTGCGAAAGTTCAGATTTCCAAACTCTAGGTGCAAAAATTGAATTTGTCGGAGTGAAAATTTAGATTTTCGAGGTGATAGGATGCAAAAATAAATTTTCTAAGTGCTAAGATTGAAAATAAATCTTCGGCATGTGGAGTGTGGAAATTTTGATTTTCAGTATGTAGGAGTTCGAAAAACTTAGTTGCGAAAATCCTATGCGAAATCCTTTATCAATGCGAAAATCTTCTCGGTGCGAAAATACCATTGGCGCAAAATCCTATCCAAATGAGAAAATTGACCGATGCAAAAATCATATCGAATATCGACGGACGACGAAAAATCCTCGATGGGAACTCAATCAAACAAGGTGTTCTACGATCCTCGTGATACACTTCTACGGGATTCCGATCGTCAGTTGCTAACGGGATATCGTAGAGAAGCTCTTGACGGGAGTGTGGCCGAAGGATGGTCGACAGCCCAGCGGTGGCAACAACTCGACGGGATTTTGCTTGCTCTACGACGGGAATGTCATTGGCCTGCATTGCGATGGCAGTGCGGTCAAAAAATCCTCGACGGAGGATTCGACGTCAAAACGACAGAAAATTGATTTTCGTAGTAGGGAATTTCGAATTGATTTTCGCGTGATATCGAATTTTTTGCAAACTTCAAGCACGCACTGTACACAATGTTTTTATCCCAAACACAAAATGGCTCAAATAAAACCTGGGTTGTGTGTGTTCTTGATGTTAGGGATATGCCCTCGAATGCTATACGAGGATTGGATATGTATAGGGCATTAGCTTATTTATCATTCGATTGTCAATGTAATCAAACATTGTTTTGCATATTAATAAAGGCATTATTCGTTTATTGGTTATATGAGTTCTTTACTTAGCATCGGGTAAAGCAATAAATGAATAAATCCAAATGTGTCGAGTTGAGTCACTGTTCTCGATGGGTACGAGAGAGGAAGGCACCAGTGGACTCTTAACCTCGAACATAAAATGTCCATAAACCTTAGGTTTCAGTTGGGTGCTGGAAAACCAATCATGGCTTATTTGTCGATGACTTACCGTGTGCCGATATACCGCTTGGAAGCGGAAGTCATGACTTGTGATACGAGTCGAATCAAGGGATTGAATCGTTTCATGGACACTGACTCGCAGGTCGTACGATCAAACATGGCTTATTACTCAAGGAGTGTCAATGATCGACGACAAAACTATAGTAGTCTGCTTGAACCTTAGACCGAAAGGGGCTTTGACGGAGTTGACTTTGAACTCTTGACTATCACTGGTTTCGCTAGATCCGATTTGCTATTGCATGGGTCAGCGGGACAGATGCGGTCTTGATGGATATTTGTGATTGACGGGCTTAGACCGCCGAGTATGGATTCACAGTCTTGCAAGTAATCGAGACAAGTGTCCTATGAGAATGACGACGGGAAATTACAAAATCCTTGGCCAAGGTATTAAACTAACTCATGTTAGACATGGAGGGTAGTTTGGTAATTTGCCTTGTGTCATTTTATCATAGTATCGAGTTTAGTGAGTTTGACAAATACCATGGCTCTCACTCGATCGGGACACAGCTGAAGGGTTTGTACGTAGTACTATAATCTATAGTTAGGTTCTGGAATGAGACTAGTTCGAAATTCGTGCTGAAGTCGGGATCTGTCCGGTACTGCGGGATTGGCTAGGCACCTACCGGACTCTTGGATTCCTCCCTTGCCAATTGAGTCGAACCTAGAGAGTCGGGCTTAAAAATGATCATCAATGTGTACCGAGAAGGAGAGATTGTGTTTTGGGCCTTAACGGGCCTCGGGTCGTTATGCCACGCCTTATTGGGCCTCGGGGTCATTAAGTGGACCGAAGTCGGACTTCATAAGAAACTAACTTTAAGACTTAGGCTTGGCTAAGTGCTAGAAAGACTTGAGGGAAGAATTGGAATTCAACCCTAAGCCGAGAAATTCGAAAAATGCCTTAAAGGGTATTTTCGTAATTTACAGATATGGTAATAAAAATATTTGGAAATATTATTTATTAAAACTAAAATTCGAATTTATATTTTATATATTTCGAAATTTATTTACCATATTTGAAGATATTTTAATATCTTAGTTAGTTTTCTATTTATAGTATGTTCCTTTAATAGAATTTTGAATTCAATTAGGAGAGATATTTTGGCAAGATATCTCTCATATTTAGGAACAAATATTTCGAGATTTTAGCCTTGTTTAGGGCTGAAAATTTCGTCCTCCCCTACTATAAATAAGGGTGAGACCCTCGTCAAAAAAAAAGGGAAGACACGGGAAGAGAATCGACGCGAAATTTCTCGACCCGAGAATCGAAACACGAACAACAAACGCAAACCACTCTCTCGAGCGACGGATCAATTCTCTCTTGCCATCTTCGGAGAATCGAAACTGTGGTACACTGCGAGGTCGGCGTGACGATCTAGACGATACCCAACACGACCGCGGCCGACGACGCAATCGACGATGAGCTGCCACTCGCTTCAAAGGTAATCTCTCACGGGTATGACCCGCCCTATTACGTGTCAACGTGATTAGAGTTTTCGATCCGAGCTGCGAAGGAACCCGGAAAAAATTTTATTCCGCACCGTATCCTGGGGCGTTGCGTCTCGGGTACAAACCGGGTACCTTTCCCAACAGTGGTATCAGAGCGAGGGCTCGTGATCGGAATCATAACATGATTAAATCGAAACGAGGCTCGTGGGAGACGATCGAAAAGCAACGCACTAGGCGCGTGGGGTTGCTCGATGCGTCGCTTGCCAACCCACGACCACCATACCGCTCGACGGGGTCGAAGGCACCACCGCCGAGACGCTGCGACACGCAGACAGCCGCACAGCCGCACAGCCGCACGCGCAACCGCACCGTGCGACGGCGTATCCGCTGCCGCGGGTTAAGGCAACGAAGACCCGAACCACCGCACCGCTGCCTTGGGCAGCGGACCATCGCTGTCCGATGGTGGTGCCATCTCTGACGGCAGCGCCAGCGGCGCACGGACGCCGCGTACCCGCACGAAACTGCAGCCTCCGGGACACGACGGCCGCCTAGGTTTTTCGCCCAAAAACCCTAACGGGCCTTTTTATCGGGCCTGGCCCATTTAAGGCCCAAATTGTCGGTTTCGGTTAGAATTCATGAAATTGTCAACGTGCTCGTTATGATTATGATTTAAGGCACACTTACGGGTTTAGGATTTCTATTTGGTTTTCCGGGTTATTTGTTAAGGGCCTCGTCCCCCGGGTTGTATTTGTCTTTTACGGGTTGTTTGGGACTGATGATCCCCCCGTGTTGTACTTCAAAGTCTTTATCAGATTAGGGTTAGTTTAGAATACACGAAGCTGTTCGACGGTTGACAACTCCCCGGGAGAAGATGACTTGGTGGACGATCGACGACTTGGAGGCCGTTCGAATGATGAAGGGCGATTGTCGACTTCAAAGCCCATACGGAGAACCAGTGATTTTTTGAAGCCACATACACATAATTCACGTAATAGGGCTAGAATATAAATAACCCGTTCGTGTTGCCTTGTAGTTTATTTTCCTAGGGTTTATTTACTACTTACGTGCATGTCGATTTGTGAAATGATATGCATGCTTTATGTGCTCTTATGTGAAAAAGGTTTTTTCTCCCGTTTGATAAATACTAAGTGAGAAAAGGAATTGGGTTCCTGTCTTTTATCATGCTTGAGATGTCTGGTGTTAGGGAGTTTGTACGGTTTGTTCCGAGTAAGTTGGCGCCGTACATCAAGCCCTAACATTAGCGTTTCGGGTTCGTTTGACGACGCTCACCATAGCATATTCCGCCCCACGAAGCGTAGGCAGCAAGGCGGAATTCAAATGTGCGGTTAGAGCATAAGTTGATTAGGTTGCACTTAGACAGTTATACCCAAAATGCAGAGTTAGCCGTGAGGGTCACTGACTGAGACAAAGATAGTTAAAATACTCATAGGATGGGTTCGAGTGAAACTCGACTTCGATCGATTAGGCAGGCCAAATATTGCGTTAAAAGCTGAGGCATGTCTAATCGAGTCGGGGACCTCAACTCCACTATGAAACTACTCAACGAAGTTTCCGAAATTCTTAAATCGGGAGAATAGAATTTTCGAGAAAAATAGAGGGAGTCAAGCGAAATGAAAAGTCCGTGTTTGCGCTTGATGAATGATAGAATAAACCTAACTATGTGATATTTATCTTCTGCAGAGTTATTTTCTTTCTAGTTACTATGACGAATCTTTTAAACATGCTGCTTGAAAAGAACCGTTTGGTAGGACCAAACTACGTGGACTGGCTCCGTAACCTCAGGATAGTTCTAGGTATGGAGTCTTTGACTTATGTCCTCGATTCCCTACACCGCAAGTCCCAGGGACTGATGCAGTGACGACGACCGGGCTGCGTATGTCAAGTGGCAAATAGACGAGCCAAAGGTCAAGGGCTATATACTCCTATCCATGAGCAATGAGTTGCAGCGAAGCCACTCGGAAATGGAAGTGGGCGCCATTTTGCTTCATTTGAAGGAGCTCTTTGGTGAACACTCCAGGAGTGCTCGCTACTCTTTGACAGAGCAACTGTTTCATTGCAAAATGGACGAGGGCAGCGACGTTAGAGAACATGTGCTGAAAATGATCGATTTTATCGAGAGACTCGATGCACTCGACTTCCTCATGGACAATGAGCTCCAAAACGATCTCGTGCTCCAGTCACTGCCGGCTTCCTTTAATCCCTTCATTGTGTAGGGTCGAGATGACATTAACTGAGTTGATGAACCAGTTGTCAACGGCCCAAACTCAGATGAGAAAGATAAAGGGAAAGGAAGTGGCTCTTGTTGCGACTTATAAGACTCGGAAGTCGATTAGAAAGAAAAAGTCGGACAAGCCCATTAAGCCCAAGGGAGGAGTTTCAAAAGGCAACGCCAAGAAAAACGTGTCTAAAGGCGCCAAGCCCACGGACAAATGCCTTCACTGCAATGAGCTCGACCATGGAAGCGCGATTGCCCGAAGCTAGCCGCCTCAGGTAAAGAACTTTATGTTTTAGAAACTAATTGTTCTATGACTGTGTACTCCACTTCATGGATCCTAGACTCAGGAGCTAGCGCTCACATTTGTGCTTCAAACCAGGGTCTGGAACGAAGTAGGAGGTTGGCGGATCGAGAGGTCATGATCAACGTAGGAAGCGGACATAGTGTGCCGGCGACCCACATTGGATCAAGAACTCTTGTTTTATCTAGTAGACATAAGTTATTGCTTTCTGATTGTTTAGTATTGCCCAGAGGGCTTAAGAATATTATTTCTATTCCCGTTTTGAGCGGAAACGGATATGAGTTCCACTTTAGTAATAATATTTGCGATATTTATTTTGGAAATAAATGCGTCGGAAGTGCAACTTTACTTAACGGATTATATTATCTAAATGTCAAAGATAAAACTGAATCTGTGAACACAATTAACAACAAACGAAAATTAGAGACCAATATGAGACAGTTGTGGCATCTTCGACTTGGTCATGCAGGAGATCAAAAGATTCGTCAGTTGGAGAAAAATGACATGATTAAACCGTTGGGTTCGGACCCTTATCCGACTTGCGAATCGTGTATCCTTGGAAAGATGACTAAGTCTCCCTTTACCGGGACTTTCCAAAAAGCCGCAGAACTTCTCACTTTGATTCATACAGACGTTTGTGGGCCATTCGGGGAAGCGGCTCGAGGTAATTTCCACTACTTTATTACCTTCACCGACGATCATTCAAGATTTGGGAAGGTATATCTTATGAGATACAAGTCTGAAGCCCTTGATAAGTTCAAGGAATATAAGGCTTTAGTAGAAAAACAAACTGGGAATCATATAAAGGCCATTCGATCTGATCGAGGTGGCGAGTACATGAGTCTCGAGTTTGACGAGTTCTTGAAAGAGAACGGGACCATTTCACAGATGACACCGCCGGGAACACCACAATTAAATGGTGTGTCCGAACGCAGAAATCAACGCTGTTGGACAAGGTTCGATCAATGCTAAGTTACACAGACCTGCCACTGTCGCTGTGGGGTCATGCGTTATTAACCGCAACGCACGTTTTAAACCGAATCCCTTCTAGTTCTGTCGACCAGATCCCTTATGAAATATGGACTGGTAGAAAGCCGAGCTTGAACCACATAAGAATATGGGGTTGCCCCGCTTTTGTGAAAAAGCTCAAGACAGAAAAATTGAATCGAGAGCTGTGAAAGGACGTTTTGTCGGGTATCCTGAGGATTCCATGGATACCAATTTTACTTCCACGATCAGAAAATCGTTGTAGCCCTTCAGACTCACTTTCTCGAAGAAGAGTTCGTTCGAGAAGGTGGAGTGGGTCGTGAAGTAACTCTTGGAGAAACGACAGAAACGATTTAACAAACTCCAGTGTTAGAAGACACCGTAGAGCAGTCCAAGACGCAATCAGAGTTGCACAGGTCTGGTAGAGTATCTCGCCAGCCTGAGAGATATGGAATGGTACACGTCGAGCACGGGGATGCTGCGACGGGGGGTAACGTCGGGGACAACCCCGCTACCTATGACCAGGCAATGACGGATATAGACTCCGTAAGATGGCTTGAAGCTATGCAAGTCGAAATGGATTCAATGCACGAAAATCAGGTCTGGACACTTGTTGATCTCCCCGATGGTTTTAGACCCATTGAGTGTAAGTGGATCTTCAAGAAAAAGATTGGATCAGACGGACTGGTGGATACATACAAAGCTAGGCTTGTAGCGAAAGGTTATAGTAAAAAGAAGGAATTGACTATGAGGAAACCTTTTCGCCCGTTGCGATGATGAAGTCCATTCGGATATTACTTGCGATAGCAGCATATAACGATTATGAGATCTGGCAGATGGATGTGAAAACCGCGTTCCTAAATGGATACCTCAAGGAGGAAATATATATGGAACAGCCAAAGGGTTTTACATCACAAAAGATGCTCATAAAGTATGCAAATTGAATAAGTCAATTTACGGACTTAAACAAGCCTTAGGAGCTGGAATCTTCGGTTTGATGAAGTAGTTAAGAGCTACAGATTCATAAAGAACGAAGATGAACCGCGTCTACAGAAAAAGCAGTGGGAGCAAGATATCGTTCCTCGTATTGTACGTCGATACATCCTTTTGATAGGAAACGATATTGGGATGCTCTCGATGGTGAAAGCATGGCTTTCGACCGAATTCTCCATGAAAGACTTGGGAGAAGCGACCTACATCCTAGGAATTCGTGTCTATAGGGATAGAACGAATAAGATGTTAGGGCTCTCCCAAGCCCTATACTTAGAAAAGGTCCTGAAACGATATAACATGGACAATTCTAAGAAAGAGTTCTTACCTATGGGGCATGGGATACATCTCTCCAAAGCTATGTGTCCTCAAAGTGAGGCAGATAGAAAACAGATGAATGAAATCCCCTATGCATCCGCAGTGGGTAGCTTGATGTACGCGATGCTTTGCACGCGACCGGACATAGCATACGATGTGAGCGTAGTCAGTCGATTTCAAGCCAACCCGGGTAAAGAACACTGGACAGCAGTCAAGAATATCCTCAAGTATCTTAGAAGAACAAAGGATATGATGCTGGTCTATGGAAATGGAGAATTAGAAGTGGAAGGATATACGGATTCGGATTTCCAGTCAGACATGGACGACCGAAAATCCACTTCAGGTATCGTCTTTACAGTCAACGGTGGAGCAGTATCTTGGAAAAGTTCCAAGCAGAGCACAACTGCTGATTCCACCTGCGAGGCTGAGTACATAGCCGCCTCAGAGGCAGCTAAAGAAGGAGTTTGGATGAGAAAGTTCTTGGAAGAACTGCAAGTGGTTCCGATTGCCGAAAAACCACTGCCACTGTGGTGCGACAATAGTGGTGCAATCGCGCAAGCGAAGGAACCATGATCTCACAGTAAATCCAAACACATAGAAAGAAAATACCACGTGTTACGTGGATTCTTTGAGAGTGGCTACATAGCCGTCCAGAAGATTGCGACTGCGGACAACGTGGCCGACCCATTCACCAAGCCTTTATCTGAGGCAGTGCTGAACAAACATCTCGAGAAGATGGGTATTAGATACAACATCGCATGGCATTGAGTGCAAGTGGGAGATTGTTAGGGATATGCCCTCGAATGCTATACGAGGATTGGATATGTATCGGGCATTAGCTTATTTATCATTCGATTGTCAATGTAATCAAACATTGTTTTGCGTATTAATAAAGGCATTATTCGTTTATTGGTTATATGAGTTCTTTACTTAGCATCGGGTAAAGCAATAAATGAATAAATCAAAATGTGTCGAGTTGAGTCACTGTTCTCGATGGGTACGAGAGAGGAAGGCACCAGTGGACTCTTAACCTCGAACATAAAATGTCCATAAGCCTTAGGTCTCAGTTGGGTGCTGGAAAACCAATCATGGCTTATTTTTCGATGACTTACCGTGTGCCGATATACCGCTTGGAAGCGGAAGTCATGACTTGTGATACGAGTCGAATCAAGGGATTGAATCGTTTCATGGACACTGACTCGCAGGTCGTACGATCAAACATGGCTTATTACTCAAGGAGTGTCAATGATCGACGACAAAACTATAGTAGTCTGCTTGAACCTTAGATCGAAAGGGGCTTTGACGGAGTTGACTTTGAAGTCTTGACTATCACTGGTTTCGCTAGATCCGATTTGCTATTGCATGGGTCAGCGGGACAGATGCGGTCTTGATGGATATTTGTGATTGCCGGGCTTAGACCGCCGAGTACGGATTCACAGTCTCGCAAGTAATCGAGACAAGTGTCCTATGAGAATGACGACGGGAAATTACAAAATCCTTGGCCAAGGTATTAAACTAACTCATGTTAGACATGGAGGGTAGTTTGGTAATTTGCCTCGTGTCACTTTATCATAGTATCGAGTTTAGTGAGTTTGACAAATACCATGGCTCTCACTCGATCGGGACACAGCTGAAGGGTTTGTACGTAGTACTATAATCTATAGTTAGGTTCTGGAATGAGACTAGTTCGAAATTCGTGTCAAGTCGGGATCTGTCCGGTACTGCGGGATTGGCTAGGCACCTACCGGACTCTTGGATTCCTCCCTTGCCGATTGAGTCGAACCTAGAGAGTCGGGCTTAAAAAGGATCATCAATGTGTACCGAGAAGGAGAGATTGTGTTTTGGGCCTTAACGGGCCTCGGGTCGTTATGCCACGCCTTATTGGGCCTCGGGGTCATTAATTGGACCGAAGTCGGACTTCATAAGAAACTAACTTTAAGACTTAGGCTTGGCTAAGTGCTTAGAAAGACTTGAGGGAAGAATTGGAATTCAACCCTAAGCCGAGAAATTCGAAAAATGCCTTAAAGGGTATTTTCGTAATTTACAATATGGTAATAAAAATATTTGAATATTATTTATTAAAACTAAAATTCGAATTTATATTTTATATATATTTCGAAATTTATTTACCATATTTGAAGATATTTTAATATCTTAGTTAGTTTTCTATTTATAGTATGTTCCTTTAATAGAATTTTGAATTCAATTAGGAGAGATATTTTGGCAAGAATATCTCTCATATTTAGGAACAAATATTTCAAGATTTTAGTCTTGTTTAGGGCTGAAAATTTCGTCCTCCCCTACTATAAATAAGGGTGAGACCCTCGTCAAAAAAAAAAAAGGGAAGACACGGGAAGAGAATCGACGCAAAATTTCTTGACCCGAGAATCGAAACACGAACAAACAAACGCAAACCACTCTCCCGAGCGACGGATCAATTCTCTCTAGCCATCTTCGGAGAATCGAAACCGTGGTACACTGCGAGGTCGGCGTGACGATCTAGACGATACCCAACACGACCGCGGCCGACGACGCAATCGACGAGGAGCTGCCACTCGCTTCAAAGGTAATCTCTCACGGGTATGACCCGCCCTATTACGTGTCAACGTGATTAGAGTTTTCGATCCGAGCTGCGAAGGAACCCGGAAAAAATTTTATTCCGCACCGTATCCCGGGGCGTTGCGTCTCGGGTACAAACCGGGTACCTTTCCGAACACTTGAGAGGCGTTGGGGGCTACTTCTCACTCTAAAATAATATCTCTTTATCAAGTTTCACACAATACACACATACACCCCTTTGTTTTTGTTAGGGTTTTAGTATTTATACCACATACTTGGTATATAATACATGGGTCCCTGATAAGCCCAAATACACTTAAGGGCTTACTCTAGTTAAGCTCATAACTAATTAATTAAATTACAAGACTAAGATAACATAATTCACAATAAAATAATCTTAAAGTTAGTCTTACTTCTAACAGTGTTGGTAAATTTGTCTGATTAATAAGGTCGGATATTCTCTAGAATCGTTTTGGAATCACTTTCCAAAGACAATAATCGGACCTTTTATCAGTTTAACCAAATTTATCCCGGGATAAGACTAAAGATTTTTCGCAAAAGTATATGTTAATTCGATGTGTTTATGTTGTATACCTCGTCACTTATTTATAACCGAAGATTCGACCAGTTGTCTCCATTCGTGAGCGGACAAAACAATTTAGGTCGGTGTCTGTTTACCAACATATACCACTTTTTCGAACATAGATACCCTTTGGGGTATCTGTACACCCTTTCGGGTGCATGCGATTTCGGGTGGGTGTATGCGGTGAGGCCCCTCGGGACCGCCATTAATAGGGGCGCAGCCCCCTTGATCTCTGGTTGGTTTTGGGTTCCGAGATAAACGTTTTCCGAGCGTGCACTCCGCACATCCTAACTCGTATACGTTTTATTTCCAATTACACTAAAATATATAACAAACAATACAACATAGACCTTGTCACTCCTATGTCGAACTTTTGTTTCTACACGATATCACTTTATTTCTCGGGCTCGCATGCTCTTTGTACAAGATATTGAGTCATAAGGTAAGACCTCGATAGTCTAATGTGCAAAATTTCCTGCCGTCGAAATCAATCTTCATATATATTATAAGAGGAGGACTTGAACTAGCCATTCGACAACTAATCTTCTATTCTATCTTCATCTTAAATACCCGTCTTTTCAGCGCACAATGAATATTATGGTTTCCTAAAATAGATCTGTTGACCTCGTAGTTTCAGGCCTTGGTTTTTCATTTTCCAGAAGGAGCTTAATTCGATGTAATACGACTCTTTTGTTGTATCTTCAGCTCCGATTATCTTTTCGACTTCGCTGTGCAGTTGGTTTTGTCCTTGAACTCTTTATCATTGAACTGAGTTTCTTTTATCCTTACAGACAGATAAACGATGCGTAATCAATTTAAGTCTAGATCAATTCAGCTTCTACACATCCTTAGTTGGGTTCTAATTTCTATTTTTGGCCATCGGTATCGATCTAGTCTTCAATGTTTGTTTTTATTTCGGTTCCACATATGTCCGAATATAATTCTTCCTTCGATCTTAATCGGCTAGTTTAAATTTTGTCTTAAATAATCACCGAAAATATTATTAATTAGAACTAATTCGTTTAATTCCTTATTTTAACAAATTTGTTTCATGCAAGCGTACAAGCTAAATTATATAAATAAGCTAATATACATACGGACGAATTATCAATTTACAAATCATTATTTATTGAAAGTAAATTGTATTTAATTGTATAACGAGTCACATATGAGTTCAGCAATTTACATTATTTCAAATCTTTAATTTTTATTTAATAGTAATAATCTTTAGAATGCGATATTACTACAAGAAACAAATATTTTTTTTCTGGAGAACAATGGTGCAAAATTGTAAAGTGCAGGATATTAGTTAACTTTAAGATTAGTTAAAGTAGCGTACTGAATCTATTTTATTTTTAAATTAAAACTGAAAACTACCCATTAGTCCAATAGATGTGTTACTGGGGGTTGGCGCTCTGGCCGCTTCGAGTGGGACCCTCAAGCCAAATGCCTAAAGGTGGTGATGTAAACTAAAATTGAAATGGCTGTATTCTATTGAATATCTTCAAAAGTTGGAATCTGTTGCATCTTAGAATCAACGAATTTCATTGTTCCCTCGAATCTAACAAGAATCTAGTAGAATCCAACCCATTACAACCATTAAACAGCTTCGAGCATTCGGTGATTCCCACAGCGTCACAACTGTCCCAATTCGCTACAAACAAGAAAAACTCACCGCGATATCCACAACGTTTCACTTCATTTTTATCAGAAAACGAGATAATGATCACCTTTCCTCTATATATTCCGCATCCAACATTTACATCAGAAAATTTTCCCCTCCCCCCACCACCAAAATATCAATATGAGTATCAACGACACGTTGTTGCCCCCAAACCTGATCCCCGACACGGCGGATCCTGATTGGCTAAGCAAAGCCGACAATGGATGGGTGCTTGTGGCCTCGACTATGGTGAGCCTACAGAGCGTGCCGGGCCTAGTCATACTATACGGAAGCATGGTGAAGAAGAAATGGGCCGTGAACTCCGCTTTCATGGCCCTCTACGGCTTCGCGTCGGCCCTCATATGTTGGGTCCTTTGGGCCTACCGTATGTCATTTGGTAACAGTAAGAATCCCATATGCGGCAGGCCCGGCCCAGAACTCTCGCAGAGTTTCCTGCTCGAACAGGTGGATCAACAACACAAGTACATATCGGTGGCGGATTACGTGTTCTACCAATTCGCGTTCGCCGCCATCACCGTCGTGCTGCTGGCGGGATCCTTGCTCGGGAGGATGAACTTCTTTGCGTGGATGATCTTCGTACCCCTTTGGATCACGTGCTCTTACTCGGTGGGCGCTTACACGATATGGGGAGGAGGGTTCTTGACGGACCACATCATCGATTATGCCGGGGGCTACGTTATTCATCTTTCATCGGGTGTCGCCGGTTTCACCGCTGCATATTGGGTTAGTTAACTTTACAATATGGTTGTCCCCATGGGGTAGTTTGGTCCAAAGCGTGGTTGACATCCTTGAGGTCACAGGTTCAATTTCATAATTATTGAATTTTTTGTATATTTGGGAAATGACACATAGACCGGGAAGTTTAGTTCTTCTGAAAGTTTTTCTATAGTCGGCGGTGAAGTTCAAATTTGAGATTGAACTAAGTCGAACTGTGAGGATCACTGGTATTTGGGATAACAACCGCTCAGAAAAAAAAAAGTTTTACAATATAGTCATCGAGGGAGTGTGCTTTATTTGATTTCTATGTAAAATTTTCATTATTTGTAGGTTGGACCGAGACACAAAGATGACAGGGAGCACTTCCCCCCTAACAACATAATAAACATGGTAGGAGGAGCCGGTTTCTTGTGGATGGGCTGGACGGGGTTCAATGGTGGCTCGCCGTTGGCGGCTAACGTAATAACATCACTAGCCATACTGAACACGCACATTTGCACCGCCACGAGCCTACTCGTTTGGCTTAGCCTTGACATGATGGTTTATCAGAAGAGCTCAGTCATTGGTGCGGTACAAGGGATGATCACCGGGCTCGTATGCATTACTCCTGGAGCAGGTAAAAAGCTACAAAATTTACATAAAATTGTCAATGAGGTCATGGCCTAATGATGATGGCTGAGGCCTCCTGGATTACGGGGGAGAGGTCCCAAGATTGATTCTCCCTACCAATATTTTCTTGCGTGACCTTGTCACACTCACACATGGACATGTACTAGATTATTGAAACGATTGACGTGGTTTGCAGGATATTGCGTTGATCTGTCGTTCATTGTTTCAGTATCACCACAAAAATTATGCACACACACGCAATACATGTATAGAAACATTCATGGGGCACAACCAATAATGAATATGGGATTTCTTCAGGAATCGTGGAAACATGGGCAGCGGTGCTCATGGGCATCTTATCGGGCTCGATCCCATGGTACACCATGATGGTCTTGCACCGGAGGTCGTCCTTCTTCCAAAGCGTCGACGACACGTTGGGCGTGTTCCACACGCACGCGGTTGCGGGCCTGTTGGGCGGGCTCTTATCGGGTCTGTTTGCCAACCCGAGCCTCATTGGAATGTTCTACAACACCTATCAGAGGCCGGGCTTCGCCTACAGTTTGGTGGACGATAGGGCCAAGGATGGGCTTCGGCAGATGGGCATCCAAGTGCTGGGAGCCGCCTTTATTACGGCGTGGAATGTGATAGCGACGAGTTTGATCTGTATCCTGATTGGCCGTATGGTTCGTCTGAGGATGCACGAGGATGAGTTGGAAGTAGGAGATGATGCAGCTCATGGAGAAGAGGCTTACGCCTTGTGGGGCGATGGTGAGAGGCATCCTTCGCTTAGGCTTCGTATGACGCCTAAAATACCTTCCTTGTGTAGGCGGCATGGTAGTCGCCGCTATGGGTAATAATAAATTGTAGTTTTCCAACGGTTCTTTTTTCTTTTTTGCTTGTAAATTATTGGTTATGGAATCTATAAGTATTGGCTGTATTCTAATTTAAATTAGAAGTGATATACTCCACAATCGTGGAGCTCTTTGCTTTTGACTGAGTAATTGATATGATATACAATGAATAGATTTTTTTATTTGTTGTGCGAAGGCCAATAATTTAAGTAGTCAAATAAAATTCTTTTTCGGTATTGAAGGTGATAGCCCCTTTTCTTCTCGTATGAAGAAAAACATATAGAATGATTTCGAAATTCAACTAATTTTTTTTTTTTTTGAAAAGACATTTTATTATATTATTGACATCTGAAATCAAAACATAGGGCATCCCCTGTTATACCTTTGCGAGTGCCACGTCGGCAAGTTTAAAGATTGTCAGGTGGGAATGCAATGTTGTGCAAAGTCACCAAGGCACATGGTTCGGGAAGCACTTGGAGACACGCACGAGCGGCCGACGCGGGCCAGGCCAGGCAGGCCAAAGCCAAGCGACGACGGTGGGCGAGCACGTGCGGGACGACTTGGACGTTGAGGTCCAAGACAACGACGAGCGGTGGCTCGGCGGATAACAAGCCAAGCACGGTGGTGCGCGGCGATGCAGGAGGCGCAGCGGCAGTCCGACGGTGGCTCCGACGAACGGCGGCGAACGACAGCGACGGTGGCGAACAACAGCGACGGCGGCGGTGTTCGGTGGCGCTGCCGGGAGGAGCAAGGCCGAGCGGCGGCTCGGCCAAGCAAAGGTGTGTGCGCGCGAGAGAGAATTCCGCGCAGGCTGACCGGGTCCTGCGAGGATATCGGGAACAGTTGGGCAGGCTCAAGACCAAGTCAAATGAGGATGACCAAGTCTTCGATCCACGTGAAGGATGACCAAGTCTCGGTTGAGAAGATTTGGGGAGCTAAGTCAAACGGGAGAAAATCTCAGGGAGAGATTCTCGCAACAGCCTAATTCGAATTCGAATAAGGTTGTTGAGGAAATCTCTCCGAACCAAATCCTATTTAAAGGAGGCCGCCGAGATCGAGTCATTCAACCAATCAGAGAGCCACCTTATACGAGAATTCCACACACACATCCGAGAGAGAGTTCGAAGGCGCGGCACTGCGAACAAACCCGAGCTCGAGGCGCCGAGCCTGGGAGGAATTCCGCTGAGGGTTTCGAGAGTGATAGAGAGCGAGCAATTAAGATCCCGAAAAAGGGGAAGTTAGGAGATAACCGTGTCGTGTCGTAGAGTAGACGCGTGAGGCCGAGACGTGTTCGGTGCCACGGGTTTGAGTGTTCTCCTTCGTTGTAAACTTTGCGTGAATAAAGATTACGACAAGCCGGGTAGGCGAACTCGGTTGTCCCCGAATTGACCGTGTCTTTGTTTTTACGTTTCCGCATATACAAAGCAGGGTCGGGTGAGAGGCTTATCGTGGGTGACTCGGGAATCGGGCGAGCGAGGAACGAGTCAAACGCGTGCCGGTTGTGAAGCGCGCGGAGCTTTTTAATATGAAAAAAATTTCTAAGTCCCGGATTTGCAACATCCCCGCAGTTGGGCGGGATAAACCTTTCTCGTCAAAATCAAGTGATATGCAAAATAGTGGGATGACTACTTACCCGAACGATTGATAAATTTAAATGATAGACAAAGGGACACAACCACTTTTGGTTCCCGATATTTTCGTTTGCCGCATTTTCATTTTTGAACCACTTTAGTCCTTGGTCAGATTAGATATAAATTTGGACAGAAACGTATCACATGAAACACACGTGCGGAAACATTGAGGACCAAAATTGCTCATCAAATAAACATCAAGGACAAAAATTAGCCATCAGAAAAACATCGGGGACCAAAAATAATTTTATCAAAATATGATAAGTGATCACGCGTATTTCACGTGATAAATTTTCGTCCAAATTAACGCATAATCTATCAGAGGGACCTAATTGGCCCGAATCGGACAACTACGGAAACTAAATATGGCAAGCGGAAACATCGGACCAAAATTGTCCATCGGGTAAACACCAGGGACAAAACGTAGTTTCTCCCACAGACAAACAAAACATGCGACATAAACCTAATATCTTCTAGTATACAGTTGAGGCTGCCGAACTTTACTTCTCCGTGTTGAAGCATCGTGATAATCGCTGAGCCGTCCCCTCCAACGTCCACCACTCGTCATTGCTTTGTTTGGGCTGCGAAATAATGGCCCTGTTCGCTGCCATAGCCTCAGTTATGGTGGGGTCATAGCCGCCGACTAAGAAGTTCGTCTCTGGAATTATTATCAAAATTCCTGGTCGTAGCCAACATATTTCCCTTCTTATTGAGATTGTTGGATTCCGAACCTCAACGGTCGAACTGTCTAGTTATATTTTCACCGCTTTTCGTAAGGATAACTCGATCGAAAGTTGGACCTTTTCCATGATCCACTTCTTTCATGAATCCCAAATGGCCCAACAAAGATTTAGTAACCTTACTAAAACTTGAGGTTCTCGGATTGCAGATATTGTTTTCAGCCAATCGATTATCGACATATTCCACAGTTTTATCAACTTATACGGTATATCCGTGCTATTCCAAAACAACTTTGATTATGTGGAATTGATGGAAGGGTGATGACAAGATTTGGTATGGATAAAAATCTCTTCCATGATGACCCTACAACATACGCAACGGCCCAAGTTCGTCGTTGTTGGGAGAAAGTCTCGGGTCGTCATGCGAAAAATTTAACCCGGGAGCAACTTCATGTTGGGTTCGCTACTCTAACACTTCAGACTACCAAATTAAAGCCAATTTGAGAGGGTCTAAATGCAATGCAATAGTCGAGTCTGAAGATTGAGAGACAATGAGCCAATAAGCGGATCTGAAGACGATTTCATCAGTTCTAATCATGTGATATGTAGGTCTTTCAGCAGACTTAGAAGCCAAAGTAGTTGGCATTCCCATAGCTCTGTACTCGGCTTCGGGGAGCTTCCTGAGAACGTACTCTGTTTTTTTTACCTCCAAGAAATAAAGGAATCACCCATAAACACTGCATAACATGTCAAGGATCTACGTGAAACCGGGCAAATTGCCTAATCAGCATCACGGAAAGTATTTTGACATAAATCACCACTTGCCTTCATGAATATTCCTAAGTCCGGTCATCCCTTTAGATACCTCAATACTCTAAGCATAGCATGTACATGAGATGTCTTAGGTTTATGCATAAAAGTGGGACAAGATTTGACCATGATAACAAATATTTGGTCTTGTCAAGCACAAATAAATCAATTTTCTGAAAAATATTTGAAATTCTGCTACATTCTCATGTAAGGGATCATTCTCATCATCTGCATCAGTTAGCTTATTATTTTGTTCCATGGAAAAATCGAGTGGTCTGCACCCTAACATACCCACTTCACTCAATAGTAGCACATACTTCATGTGATTCAAATAAATCCCTTCCTTGGACCGAGCTACTTCGATTCCAAGAAAAAACTTAATCTCCGAGAACTTTCATGTAAAATGTACTATTCAAATATGTTTGGTTTCCTCCAACATTTTCGTGTTAGTACCAGTAATGAGGATATCATCCACATAAATAAGTAAGATCACAATATGACTCCACCTTGCTTTTTGATTGTGTAAAACAAAACTTATTTATAGTACTAGTAAATTTATTATTCCATTGTCTAGAGGCTTGTTTCAAGCCATACAATGATTTTTCTAACTTACACACCCTTTTTTTATACATAAACCCGCAGAAATTCCATTCTTGTTCATACATGCATCTCCACTATGTTTTTGTTTTTGCTTTCATCATCAAAGCCGGGTGGAATCAACATGTACACTTCTTGATCAAGATTTCCTTCCAAAAGTGTTAGTGACATCCATTTGCCAAACTGGTCAATTATTAATAGATACCTAGGCAAAATAATAAGAGATAAAGTTTTAGAGAGAAAGAGTTCACCCAACCATTCGCTCAAGAACACTCACGCAACACCCCACGAATCTTCAAATTCTTCCGATTTACTCGTGGTAAATCTCTATTAGTTGGATATAATAGGCTTTTTCATCCTTGCCGTATGTCCAGAAGTTCAAAAGTAAGAGAGATAGAGAGAGAGAGGGGGAGGGAGAGAGGGAGGTTCGAAGGTTGAGTGAAGATTTCTTATTTTTTTTTATTTTAATTTCTGATGGGAATCTATACTTAAATACCTTTTGTATAAAAAAGTTACAATTCAGTACCCTGTCAGAAAAAATTATATTTAGGGACCAAGTTGGCTGTGTGTACCATTTTATCATCCTTGACTTTCCCGCTTTATATGTATATTATGTACCACGTCAAGCGCTTGTATGGTACATATATATGTTTCTTTATATTACCTAAATTTATTATATGATGCACCTTTTCTAACGGTATTATGTACCATAATACGTTTCTATATGGTACTTAAAATTACTTATATGATGTACTTGCGGCGCAGACGGGTACTTGTGTGTAAAAACTTTATACTACTAGGTACCTAAATGTAAAAAAATTCCGACAAAGGACTGAATTGATAATTTTTATATAATAGAGTATTTAAGTGTAAGTTTTCCTTTCTGAGGTGACCTTTTATTTTTTTTATTTTAATTTCTAAAGTATTTATGTGGCGATCTTTGAAGCGTACAAGTGAGCCGGTCCAGTCCCACGTCATCTTTCAAACCCACACGTCATTAGGTTTGGACTAAAATATCGGGTCGGAGCGTAATATATCCTAATTTTCGAAAGTTATTGTCCCTATTTTGCGAACCCCTAAAATACATGTCCCTAGAATGCTACTGCTCCTCAATTACTTGACGGAAAAAAAAAATTTAAGCCTGAAATTTATGCCATCCAATGATTTCAGAATGCACATCTTGTTCCAGTCGACCTAATGGAGTTTAACGTTATCGAACCGCGCCACCAATATATTTTTTGGGGGACAATTCAATTGCATGAATAAAATAAACGTCCTTTACATGTATAATAATACCGAGTTCCATCTATCTATCTGTTCTTTTATTCACAAAGTTACATGCCAAATTAAGGGTGAAAACGAGTCGAGCCCGAACATGATCCAACTCAAGTTCGGCTCGATTAGTTGTTATTGGGCTAGAGCTCGGCTCGAGCTCGATCGAGCTTGATAAATTTCAGCTCGAGCTTGGCTCGGTTAGAAACAATAAAGTTCGGCTCGCCTCGATAAGCTCGATAAGCTTACTTTAATTCGAGTATTTTAGCTAGAGTTCGGGCTTGAACTCGAGTTCGATATATATTATTAAATAAAAATACTTATTTTAATATATATTATAAAATAATTAATATTTTGAAAAAAAAAATGTGTGGGCTCGATAAGGGCTCGACGAGCCACGAGCCTATATTTGATAGGCTCGAAACTCGGCTTGAGCTCGATTTTGACCGAACTCGAATCAAGCTTTGACCGAGATGCTCGCGAGCAGCTCGGCTCGTTTTCACCCATATGCCAAATCCTTTTAAGCACCTTCACTTGTATCGTCTCCTGAGCTCCAGAAGATGTATACGTTTTGAAAAAGCCTCCCACGCATCCCGGCTATTGTCCTGCTCCTAGCCATCGGTTATTACGCTCTTGCCATATGAAATATACCACGGCTGCAAATAAATGCCGATACGACATGTTAACGATGTGTTTGTCTCACCATCTTGCTGCCACTCCCACAACTGTTTCTTGCCACGGCTGCCTGTGAACCTCGAGCCCTACAGTAGTCTTCAACCAGCTCATACAGGACTGCGAGAATGAGCAATCGACCAACAAGTGCTCTGTTGTTTCATCTGCCGCGCCATCACACATCAAACAGACCTTCGAACCTCCTTTAATCAATGTTTATCCCTAGTTGCAAGCCTCTCTCTAATTTCTTTTTTTCTCTCTAGTTTCTAACCACAATACAAATTCGTGTTTAGGGGTCTCAATCACTCCTCCAAACAGCATCGTCCACGCCACCTTTGTCCGCCTATCTGTCAAAGCTTCGTATGGAGAACGCGTCGTGAATCTGCCATTCCTGGGGACCTCTCATACCACTGAATCAGGTTCCCCTGGAGCGATATTTGACAAAATTTCTTCGTCACCGTGGTAGTATAAGCAGGCCATTCCCGTCCAACATATGTTATGATGCAACTAAGTTGAGCATCTATAGGTATCCCGAACTCCAATGCTCCCCTCGGGAATTTTATATGTAGTATAGTATTTTCCCACCACGGATCCCACCACATGCCAGTTGCCTACTCGGATGGATCTAAGTCGCTGGATATCATCCGTAAGCCTGAGTAATTTTTTCCTAGCCCAAGAAGTATCATTCACAACTTTTGCCAAAATGATATATCACTCAGCCGTGTTGTACAGAGCCATTCCACCCAAATTGAGTTCGTATCCATCCGTAAAACACTCCACAAATGCTTCATTAGGAGGGCTTTATTAGAGGTAGCAATCGACTTAATGCCTAGGCCTCCTTCCCATCGGGGTAGACGAATTTCTTCCCATGTGACCTTTGATGTTATTCTTCCACGTAGGTATCACCGTATTTTAGATTCTATAAGGCGTACAAAACTTTTGGCAAGAGGAATACCCATGCCCAATATATGTGGGTTGCGGCCAATACCGATCGAATTAGTTGTAGTCGCCTGGCATAGGAAAGTGACCGATGAAACCACGATCCAATTCGTGCATCAATCGCATGTAGAATGGGTTGACAATCGTTCGTGGTAAGCCTCCCTGTTATAAGGGGAACACCAAGATTTAACCGGGAGCTCCCCATATTCATACTCCATAATCGCCTGGATCGCAACCGTCTTTCCTTCTCCACTCTTGGACAGGAATAAGTGGCTCTTTGTTGGATTTGCCTACGATCCTAAGAGTGAAGAGAACGCATGCGGTCCTCGTTGTAAGACAGCCACAGAGAGTTCTTCAGCTTGACAAAACAACAATAGATCTTGCCATCCATTGAACATCATTAAGTAAGTGTTTTTGGTAAGGCAAAAGAACTCATGTAGGGATTGCTTGACGGGCCACTTTGACTATTTTCCGCCCCGCTTGAGATAACAGCTTCAGACCAACCATGCCAGATTGTATCTCTAATGAAGCTGAAGATTTTCTCCTTCCAACTATCTATGGAAATCCAATGTACATGTCATGTTTTCTTCAATCCCCATCGATGAATAGCATTTTAGCCTCTTCATTTAGTGACATTTGGAAAGAAAGATGCTAACAATTTCCGCGGGTTGACACCCAAAGCTATACTGTAGTCTTGAAGGACTCTTCGTATCACTTCCATCTCCGTGACGTTAGCCTTTGCGAAGATTAACGTATCTTCATGAACGCATGAGACATAGTTCAGGGTGTGTCTAGATGCATGTGGACAAAAGATGAACAATTATGGGGATAATAGGTCTCCTTGGTGGAGTCTCGTTGAGGATCAACATGGCAAAAACAATTTCTGTTTATCATAAAAGCTATGAAAAAGAGAGACACGATGCATAAATTAAGTCATTATATCAGTATTTATAAGTCTCAAACACCTAACTAACAACAGGATTGGTGACTAATCAACATAGATGCGCTAAATACTTTGAGTGTATTTGAATGTGTGTTTCGTTCTCCCTCAAGCACTGTAGCGGCGTGATTTCCAAAGATGATTCTTATTAGCAAATGTGTAGGGTTTTAGTATTTATACCCTTAGTTAGGTATAACATACTTGAGCCCCTAACGAAGCCCATTACATAAAATATATCACTAGACTCTAATAATTAATGTCTAGTTTACGTAAATAACAATATACTAGACAAAGACTTATCAAAATTACATTGGACACTATTTAGATCTAACAATCTCCCCCTTAGCCTCCAATCTTTAACTTGTGAGCTTTTGACTTTGTCTTGTCTTCCTTCGTTTTTCTTTCTGGGCATAGAAGGACTTGCATAATCCTATAGTGGCCTCGAATTTCCTAATGTTGATCTGTAGGTCCAGTCGATCGTTGATCTTCTCTAGGATGGTTTCAAGAATATGTCCTTCTTCTACTCCAAGGTCCTTGGAGCAATTCCCGGGTCCCAGCGAGGCTTGGCATTCTTGAAGCTTCTGTTTGATGATCTACAACTACCATCCGAGAACTTGGAGCTTTGGGAAACCACCATCACGTACCTACGCTTTTCTTTCGGGTGGTAGTAGGTGACCCCCAGCTCCGGGTGAGTAAAAATATGTGGTTCTCGGGATAGTCCTGCAGCTCCTTCGTACATGTCTGAGGCACCGTCATGTTGACTTTCTTCATATTGCTTTCCAAGGAACTCTGAAAGTCTTCGCCAACGTGGTAGTTAATCTGCCTCAGCATGTACCGCTTCAAAGCATTGAACCCCTTGCGATACTTCTGGTCCTTAGGAAGAACTTCATATATGTACCGTACAAGTTGGTGATTTCGTCCGGAGGAAGGTTGGGGAGTTCAGCCTCTAGAATTTGATCCTTCAAGCCATCCGCTCTGGCAATAAAGAAGCCGGGAGTGGGGTATCTATCGTACGTGTACACTACTTCTTCGACTTCTGCGATGTGAGGTTTCGCCTGTTCTCTAGCTTTTAGATGCTCCAAAGTTAGCCACCTTCTGGTGGTTAACTGAGAAAGCATGAATAGGTGACCGAAACCTCGCCTCGTATTCTTCAAGAGTGTGAGGCGTCTAATGGCTAGCTCGCCAGTTAGGATGCCTCCGGATTTTGGGAGAGTAATCCTTGAGGAAGGGAGTAGTGATTCTCTTGTTCTCCCATGGATTCTCGACTAGCACCGTGCCTTCGCTCAAGTTCGGTGGCTCATTCACTCGGTTATTTAAGAGTTCTGGGAGCTCATGCATTTCCCTATGGTGATCCTCTCCTTGCTCTTCTTCCTCGGGTTCGATAGAGAATGAGTGCGTCGTGAGCTTCTATAGGTAGAATCATGTGGTCCAAGCGTAGATAGATATGTTCTTTAGTTTCCGTTTGAGTCATCCATTCCTTGTCCACGATGTACTTGTCAATGTAGGGTTGAGGATGGAATTCTGGAACTGTTGTGTTTTGGATTGTTTGGGTAGTGGTTTGTGGTGGTGTTTGTGGTTTAGCGGTGGTTTGTGGTGTTTGCGTGGCTGTTTGGTGAGGTGTTTGTTGTTGAGTGGATGATGAGGTTGGTGGGTTGGATGAAGAGGTGCCGGTACACGGCTCGGTGTCTTCCCTCTTCCTCATCTGCGACCGCTCTTTTTGGTCTTTTGCCGCTTCTCTTCCTCATGAAAATTCTAATCGTAATGATCGTCATGCGTTTGGGATGGGAGCTTTCTTGGTGACATGTGGCATGTGGTGGCGAGTCGAAGCCATCAACTAATTGCTCATATAGTTTTTGTTCGACTGAGTGCGATTTTCGATGGCTAGGAGTCATGATATTAGTATGTCGTAGAGGGTGAATGGGCATGGTGTATTGGTCACGTGGCATGACGATCACTAGTACAAAAGATGTGATAAGCTACGACACTATGGGCGACGCTTTCTGAGAAAGCGTCGCCCATAGTGCAGCGCATGATTAATTTATTTTTGTATTATTTTTTTGTTTTTTAGGTGAGTATTGGCGTCGGTTGTTTGCAAAAACCGACACTGGGATGTTCCTGTAAACTATGGACGTCGGTTCCTCGTAAAAACCGAAGTTCATAGTTTAAGTTATTATTATTTTTTTATTTTTTTATAAGAATGGGCGTCGGTTGTTGCAACAACCGACGCCCATTCGTTAAAGTTAATAAATTTTTTTTATAAGAATGGGCGTCGGTTGTCGCAACAACCGACGCCCATTCGTTTTAAAATCCTAGTCGAACCTCACTTCGCGATTTTATTTTCTAACTCACCGTCCCGACGATTTTCGAAGCTCCGAATGTGCGATTCAAGTACAGAGATTGGCCTACCCAACATAGAGGCGGGGCGATGGAGCGAAGAATCGAGGTAACTCCGGCGCGATTCAAGGTAGATTTCATTTTTTTTCTTCGATTTTTGCGCAGTTTTCTAACTCGAACGGTTCGAATCGAAGCTCCCATGGTGGTTTCCGGTAAGGCTGAGGTGTCTCCTCCCAACGGCGAGTGTTTCTCGACGAATTCGCATCAAATAATCGATTTTCGACTAAGTTGCGGGTGCAAAAATTTTTCCGATTTTTTTCCAATTTTTCTCCATTTTTTTCGAATTTGTCCAAATTTTTGGTGAATTAATACGAATTGGCATGGACATTTGGTTGAATTTGTCCTATTTATGTTGAATTGGGTGTTAATTTAAGGTCTCGTCGTTGATTTTGTGTTTTGTTGAAAATTAGGGTTCGAATTGGGGGTTTCGTGCGTTACAGTGAGATCGACTACGAAGAAAGAGGAACCAGTGAATAGCCGCTGCATGTTCTTTAATGTCAAAGTGAGTCTATACTTCACAGTACCATTTCTTTATATCGAGAGTAATTTGTAATGATGTGAGTTAGAATATGTATATTTAAATATTTGGCTTTGACGAATTATTGAATTATTGAAATTTGTTTGATTGAGTTGTTGGATCTATTATTGCATAAAGATGTCAATTTTATTATTGGTTCGAAGTGTATGATTGCGGGTTGAATATTAAAACAATATGTACAAAATGTTGAAAAAAAAACATGTGACAGTTCTTATAACAACCATCGCATATTCTACGTTATGGGCGACGGTTGTTATAACAACCGTCGCCCATACTCTTCCATAGCGACGCTTGAACACCGTCGCCCATTAGGTGGAATATAGGCGTCGGGGCTCCAGGCGTCGCCGAGGAACCGTCGCCCATACCCTGTAAGAACCGTCGTCTATGCCTCATTTTGTACTAGTGGAGGCCATTTGTATAGGCAAGGTTGATAGGACGCCATTCGGCTACTATATTGGGCGGATGGTACTAGCACAGTTGCCCGACATTGCCATGTATTGGCGTCACATCTATGCGAAATTTAATTATAGGATATGAGAGGACGTTAAGCTAGTACAGAATAATATTGGTTATTTTAATCATCCAATCTAATATAATATTACCAATCACGCAAAAATATTTGCAACATGTGATAGCCGCCTAGCAATCGGTCCATCAAGATGAAGGTCTTAAAAGAGGTCGAGGAGCCGAGAAAAAACATGAAGGAAGTTCAATTAGAGGAAGAATGTGAAAGGGCCAAGTTTGGACGCTGCATACGAACACATCGATCAACATGAATTGGCTACATGGAGGGAGTACACTGCGACCAACATTCAGGTAAAATTATAACTTTAAATTATAATATTTAATATTGCGATATAAATATTGTCGAAGACTAGTGAGAAGGCTAGACAAAGTTAGTCTCACAATATATATTCGCACCACATCGGTATGTCTGGGGTCGGATGCCTCAATGGGCAATAGAGGACCCGTTAGATCACATCGTTGATTTTCCCAACTAGTTGGTTCCTCTGTTGCCCACCGAAAATGAAAGGCCAAAGAATTTCCTCCGAGCCACGGCGACGAAAAGGGACAATGGAGCATACGTCGTCGATATAGGTGCTACTCGGAAACTCGTCGAGAAAGTTGTAAGTGTTACGTTAGTTACTTTTCTTACACAAATACATTATACGTGTTTTATACTAATACTATAAAACATTTGGACATGCACGGTTACATGAGCAACAAAGTAAAGATGAATTGGTCCTTATCAGGCAACACGATGCATTGTCAACCACTATAAAAAAGTACGGGACAATAGAGAGTGTGCTCGGAAACTCGTCCGAGAAATCGAGGGAATATTCGATTAGCACCTCTATGAATCATATGAAGGCCGAGATAGAAGTTCGGATGATGGGCGAGATGATGGTCGAGAGGAGGCTCGATAGAAGGCTTGGCTAATGGATCATATCAGGGCCCTATTAGGTCAAATAGGACTTTCGATGCCTCAATTGGACAAAGAAGTGAACATGGGCAAATTATTGACGTCTCCGGCCACAGTGGTAGAAGTTATCACGGATCGGCCATAAATCCATTTCCCCCCGATGGACGTGTCATTAAGACTTCAGTTGCTTAAGGTTTAACTTATCTCGTATAGTATTGGTATTAACTATTTTTTATTTTGAAATAGTATAATATCCTAAGGTACGACTAACCCTGAACATCGATGGGCATTTGAGGTTGTGACTATTGGATCGATCATCGATGGGGAGGGATGCAGGGATCATCGTGATGTTTCTGTTAGGTCCAATTATATCAACTACCGATCGATCTAAGCACGAATTCTCGATATTCGAATGATAAATTTTACAAAATACCTTCGGTCGAATATCTTCTTTGAATATCTTGAGAGAGAGTGTTTCTCGATTGATATTCTCTCTCTTAGAAAGTGAATTCAATGCTTGTTATTTTTCCGAAAATGAACTTGTATTTCTATTTTGATAGCGTACATTGTATTTATACCTATTTACATGGTATATTTACTATTTAGTCCTACAGTATCAAAACTACTAATTACGCCCCTAATTACAAGGATAACAAAATAACAAAGCACAATTCTAATGCTGTCTTCGTTTCAGCTCCATTTATTCTTGTCGGGCGTAGAATGATTTTCGTAATTCCAATGTTGTCTCATAACGTCTGACAGCATTCCTCAGCTCCAACCTCTCATAGATTGCATCCAGAAGCTCATTTAAGAGCGGTGACTCTTTTTCATCAAGATCTTCGAAGATCGTCTCTTCAGTGATCTCTCCCAATCTTTTCTGAATGTTCTTCCTCACTAGCTTCAACGTCCCGTCACAGAACTTGTGGATTTCTGACTTCATCATAGCCCTCGTCTTTCTAATGACTGGATTCTGATTAGTTATGGCAAGGTCAGGTTTCTTGAATATGCAGTTCTCGGGGAAAATCGTTGAATGGGAAGCCCTTCATGAGCGGAGACTCCATGTTGACCTTCTTTATATTGTTCTCTATAGCAATTTGAAGGTCGTGTGCGGTGTGATACTTGTTCTGCCGCACCATGAATCTTTTCAATCCCTCGAGTCCTTCAGTCTTGATGTATCCGGAGGGCGTCTGATATTTTCTTTTGTACATCTGATATTGACGGTTGACCTCATTCGGTGGAAGGAAGGGGAGATAGCTCTCATCTATGTCTTCTCGAGTGCGGATGCTGTCCGCTCGCTCAATGTGGTAGATTGGGGTAGAAAATCTTCCAATCGAATGCGAAACCCCCACGAGATGGAGGATCGATGGCTTGTCCCTGAAGTTTTTCTTCAGTTGATCTGTTGGGGTGCCACTTCGATCTGAACCAAGATAGTTGAGCATGAAGATGTGCTCCGTTTTCTTCCTGTCTTCCCAATGTGAGATACCCCGTAGGTTTAGTTCGTTGACTTCTTTATCCAGTTTGGAGCCCTCCAGATCTGCTTTCTAACATCTTTAATTAACGAGACTTCAATTATGATATTCTCCCACGGCGTCTCGACTCTGACTGTCCCTTTTGATAAGCAGGGAGGAGAGTCGACTCCGTGCCTGATCATTTCTGGTAGTTCTGGGAGAGCAGAATTGTAGTTCTCGCCTTCTTGAAGTTCTTCATCTTCAAGCAGCACCAAGTCCACTGAAACTTGTTGGAAGAAGTATCTGACGTTGGAGAGTCGAGCTTGAGCAGTTTCCTCTAGTTCCCATTGCGTCATCCACTTCTCGTTTAAGATATAATCGTCTGCGATCAGATGTGGATCGTAGACGACTGCTTCTGGTTGGCCTTGGAGGAGGTTAGAGGTCGGGATTGAATTTGGATTTGTAGGAGAGGGAGGTGGTGTGTGGCATATGGTGGGAGATGTAGTTATTTGTTGGCGGGTTGTACGTTGTGTGGTTGGTGCGTTTGAGGATGATCCTCCAGCTTCTTGAGTCTTTGTTGTTTGCTCTTGACTCAAACCACGACCGCTTCATGTGGTTCGTTGCCTTTTCTCCCCCTCATGACGATCCGGATCATCGGGATCGTCATGTCTTCTTTTGGTGCGGGAGCTTTCTTCTCGGCACCTTGTTTGAGCGGGCGGCTCGAGTTTATCTATCAGCCTTTTGTAGAGACTCTCCTCAGCGGGGGTCCTAGTCTCTAAGGCAAGGAGTCGGGAGATGAGTATGTCATGAAGCTGGGTGATCGGGATGGTATAGGGGTTAATGAGTGAAGGTGATGGAGTTGGGGTGGTGAGGAGACGGGGGTGCTTTGAGCTTCTGACGAAGCGGCCGCGGAGACCGGTGCTTTTCCGGTATCCCTTTGGGAGGTCTCAATGGCATGGAGCATTCTGTCCATCAGACGATCTTCGAGAGAAGAAATGGCTGTGAAGAGTGCTTCTTGTAAGCGTTGCTCCGTCACGATCATCGGTTGAGTGGGGCCATGGAGGCGCTCCACTGTCACAACATCGAAAAAGGTTTCCGATGTGCCGCCTTGAACAGGTCTTGAGATTCTGAAATGTCCGGGGACATTCGTTATCAACCCTGAAGTCACCACTTCAGTGGGTTGGCCTATTGTTTACTCCGAAGATATCGGAGGTCCAATAGGGCTTCCACTCAATCCTTGAGATGATACAGTAGGTTTTACCTCTATGGGTGTTGAAACAGACTCCGATTGAATCTGTACGGTTGACTGATCCGTTGGTGGTGGAGGAGTTGTCACCGAAGCCGGTAGTACTGAAGGGGACACAGACGGAGCCGAGATTTGCTGTGGGCGAGAGCCACTTCTTTGAAGTCTGTATTCTTCATCCGATTTTGTGGCCTTAGGAGATACATCGTGAGGAACACCTTCGGGCTCAACAGCCGGTGTTTCTGTCTCCTGAGCTGTGGCTTCGTGCTCGGTTATTTCTACCAGAGATTCCCTTTGAGAAGGTGCCAGAGCTTGATCCAAGGCATGTACCATCTCCTCCGTGATAGAGTTATTTTAACAGTAGTGTTGGTAGGCCTCGTCCGTTGGATTAGCTAGTCTAAGCAGCTCCAATGGGATCAGCATCGGTTGGAGCGCTAGGTCAGCTGCCTTAGGGTTGTGAAAGAAGCGAAGGCGAGGTGGGATGTATCCTCCAACCGGTGGTAGTCTCGGGATTCCCAGATGAACGTCCACAAAATGCGAAATCAGAATCGGGAACCACCGCACGTATGGAAGGTACTTCGCCTTCGACTTGGTCTCCCTTTGACGTATTTGGTCCGCTAGATCATTCCATATAAGCTGGGCCACGTCGTATTTCTTTGAGAAAACCACTCCATGGAAGATGCGAAGGATATTTCCGTTTGTCTTGTTGAAGCCGGAGTGTTTTGGGGAGAAGCATTTATTGATTACGCCGAACAAGGTCCTCCACGGATGTGGGATCCCGTTGTTTTGAAAATTGCCAGTTTGGTCAGCTGGGGCTTGTATCCCATCTGGAGCATATCTTCCAAGATCTCCGCGTTCGTTGGAAGTTGATCATAGTGTTCGTGGTGTGGGAGATCGAGCACCATGGCCATTAGATTTTTGTTTAGGACGACGTGTCTTGTATTTATCTGCGTCGTGTATTCCACGTCATCTCCCACTACATGGCTCTGCATACGTCCCCAGAATTGCTGGAGGTAGACCATCAGTACAGAGGCGGTCATTGTAAGAGCTGGCCACAGTGGGTGTCCTTTGAGGATGGAGATGATAACTTCATCCGGACACCGAAATGTGGCAAGGTCCTACTGATAGTTGTTGTCGTGGACCGTCATCCAGTAGTCAGAAGGGTAGATGTTAGCATATGCTGGTTGTGCCATTTCTATAAAGAATGAAATAAACTTCATTAGATAAAATTTTCATATACGAATTGACCGAATTAAATGTGCACTTAGAGAAATTTAAAAAATTTCTAAGTGTTAAGGTTTATTTGCGAAAAACTTGGTGAAAAAGTTGCAAAGTTTACTAAGTCTCGTAAGCTTATTATTATTCGATCGGGAACTAATACGAACGTTAATTTTTTCGATCGAAAATTTTCTAAGTCTTTTTCAGCGTGTTTTTATTCAAGTGACAATTTATTCGATCGTTAAATTTTGCGATCGAATAAAAATGTGTCGAATAACTCAAGTTTCTCGCCGATGACTTTTACAATCGAATAAGATGTTATCGAAAACAATAGTTTTTCGCTGAGTAATTTTACGATCGAATAAAAAGCTGTCGAAAAACTTAAGTTTTTCGCCGCGTAGTTTTGCGATTGAATAAAAGAATATCGAAAAAATTAAAGTTTTCGCCGCTTATTTTTGCGATCGAATAAAATTTAATCCAAAAATTAAGTTTTCGCGGTGAAGTTTTACGATCGAATTAAAATATATCGAAAAAAAGGTTTTCGACGCTGAGTTTTGCGATCGAATAAAACATAACGAAAAAGCAAGTTTTCGACGACACTGTTTGGGTTAAGAACTTTTTTGATCGAAAAATTATCAAATCAAACAGTAAACGCGTAACATGTAAATTTCGATTTATGGGTAAATCATGAGTTAATATGGATTCGGAACGTTCAGATAACAGTTGCGAATCCAAATATCATGATTTTAACCTAAACAGTCGAGTTTAAACACATGTACACGTTTTCATATAGGAGATAATAACAAATTCTCATATAAAACTCCCCTCAACAAATGCACGTTTGAAGTTTTCGTCATGTAAGCACATATTTAGTACAATTTGGCATAAGAAATTTACTATTTAAGTACAAGTAATGCATTTAAGCAATTCAGCTTAGATTCATTAAAATTTTGCGTTTTTCAAGAAAATTTTGCATTTATCAATTCTGAGCCAATGCATGTATTAATTCATTTAAAATGTGCGAATTATATTTTCTATAATAAAAAATATTTTTATTATATAAAAATTTTGTTTTGGTCAGATTAGACATTTTGAACATTATCACGCAAAAATTACTCATGACATGTAAAATAATAATTTCTCGTCAAATCATGTAACTAAACTAATATTCTAATATCATAGTATGAATCATTTGGACAACTATCGCAAGTTTCGCTCATAGCACTCAATTTATTTTTATCATGGAAATATTTATTAGATATATCACTCGTATCATCACGACAAAATTATATCAATTAATTTGTTATCGTAGCATATTTAATCAACTTACTAAGTGAAAGTTCATCATTTTGAATCAAAGGGACTTTGAAGGGATTATTTTTAGGCACTGACTAAAAGGGTAGGATAATTTTGAGAATTAGTGAGCTTCAAAATTCTTCAATTCCAGGGCCCTCTTTGAAATTCATTTCTGATCCTTTAGCTTTTCTTTTCTTCTGTGCTTGCTCAAGATGAGTCTTGTCTTCTTTACAAAGCTTTGAGAGATGAGATCTTCTTTTTGGGCCGAGACCGTGTTCCTTTCGAAGGTTCCACAGTTATGAAATTCGAACCCAAGGCCGTGCTCCTCTTCTCGTTTTCTCTATATATAAGATCTAGATTATCATTGAAAAAGTTCACTTCGAGGTGCTTCTCTTCTAAGAGTATACGAGATTATCTAGGAGAAGTTCACAGCAAGATCCATGTTTCACTTCTATAATGATTGAGACTTGTATCTCTTTTTCTCCCCCTCTTTTTCTTGATTGAGCAACCCCAAAACTTGGGGAATAATGTTGAAGGCTTGATCGGGTTTCATAAGAAAAAGAATGTCGGAGAAGGCTCAAAGTGAATTTCTAAAGGTAAAAGTAAATTATTTATAATTTGGGCTAAGTGAGGAAATTCCTAACCTGCCCTTATCATTTTCATGACAAACTAACAGAAAAGCAAGAATGAAGCTATGAAGTACAAACTAAAAGTTAGTCATTTGAAGTGTGACACACTCAAGAATAAAAATGTTGAGGCTCAAATTCTCACATATATGATGTGGCTTTTTGTCTAGTGAAACAAACTAGGCTCTTTGAATAAGAGAAAGTCATATGAATTTTTAGACAAAGTACTTAATCATATATCAAAGAAATATTTTTGTGAGTATTTCAAAATAGCAAAATATCGTCATCCCCCATTTTTTAATTTTTTTATTATTATTTTTATATACCATTTTATTTTAATTTTTGTAAAAAAAATTTGAAGGATAGGTCATGCAAGAAAATCAAAGAATATCAAAAAGCACATAGAAGCATAGTAGAGCATGTAAAGCACGTTTCAAGTAAGAGTGAGATTCAACATTCCTAACTTAGCAATAAGGAATTGGAATCGTTTTTCATCCAATGCCTTAGTGAATAGATCAGCAAGTTGAAGCTCCGTTTTTACAAAATACATATCTATAGTGCCTTTTTCTACATGATCTTTTATAAAATGATAGCGAATTTCTATGTGTTTCGTGCATGAATGGTGAACAAGATTGCAAGTAATGGCAATAGCACTTTGAGAATCACTGTAAATGGGAATGTTATTAAATTCAAACCTGTAATCGCGTAGTTGTGTCCGCATCCAGAAAACTTGCGAGCAACAGCTGGCAGCCGCGACGTACTCCGCCTCGGCCGTAGAGGTTGACATGCAATTTTGCTTCTTTGAGGACCAGCAGACCAACTTGTCGCCTAAAAATTGTGCTCTGCCAGAAGTGCTTTTCTGTCCATTCGACAACCTGCATAATCAGCGTCAATATAGCCAATTAATCAAAAATCCGTATCTTTTGGATACCATAGCCCTAAGTGTGGAGTTCCTTTGAGATAACGTAGAATTCGTTTAACTGCATGCATGTGGGACTCATTTGGGTCAGCTTGAAAACGAGCACAATGGCAAGTGGCGAACATGACGTCGGGTCGGCTGGACGTCAAGTAGAGAAGAGATCCAATAATGCTCCGATAGGTTGTGATGTTGACTACTTTTCCAGAAGGATCAACATCCAATTTGCAGTTTGTTGACATGGGAGTATTCATCGGTGTGCTCTTGTCTTGACTAAACCTCTTCAGAATATCTCGGATATATTTGGTTTGACTGATGAAGATTCCATCTTCGAGTTGCTTTACTTGTAGTCCAAGAAAGAATTGGAGTTCTCCCATTAAGCTCATCTTGAATTTGGTCTTCATGAGTTCACCAAATTTATGACAGAGACGTTCATTCGTCGAGCCGAAGATGATGTCATCAACGTAAACTTGAACGATCATCAAGTCCTTGCCTTGTCTTTTGATGAAGAGTGTCGTATCGATGGTGCCTCTTATGAAGTTGGACTTGACTAAAAATTCGCTTATAACATCATACCAAGCACGAGGGGCTTGTTTTTGTCCATAGAGAGCTTTGTCCAATCGATAGACACGATCGGGATGATTCTCGTGCACGAACTCGTCGGGTTGAGCGACGTAGACTTCTTCTTTTAACACACCATTGAGAAAGGCGGTTTTAACATCCATTTGATAGAGTTTGAGGTCTTTATGAGCCGCATATGCTAGAAATAGTCGAATTGCTTCGATACGTGCAACCGGAGCATACGTCTCGTCGTAGTCAATTCCTTCTTGTTGATTGTACCCTTGGCTACGAGTCGTGCTTTATTCCTGATTACTTCACCGTTCTCGTTCTTCTTATTCTTGAAAACCCATTTAGTTCCAATTATTGTTTTGCCTTGCGGTCGATGAACTAATGTCCAAACTCGTAGACGCTCGAATTGGTTGAGTTCACCTTGCATTGCGATTACCCAATCCGGGTCTTTAAGGGCTTCAGCAATCTTAATTGGTTCGTTTTGGCTTAAGAAGCATGTGAATAATCCGCTTTGTTTAGACGTCCTAGTGCGTACTCCACTTGAAGGATCACCGATAATTTGGTCGATAGGATGAGCTCCAGTCCACTTGGTTAGTGAGGAAGAACCGAAGTAGATCCATCATTGCTTTGTAGATCGAGACTTCCTGAATTGACGGGTTGATCAGTCGTAGTTGGGAAATTCAATTCTGAGGTTGAATTGAAAGGAATTTCCTCATCTGTATTTGTAGGAGCTGCAGCACTAGTTGAGATTCATAATTAGGAGATTCTTAAACACTTGCATTCATAAACATTTGTTGAAACTAAATCTTTTCTATCATTTTTCTTCTGAAATTCTATCCTATGCACTCTTTCCTTTGCATGCTTCACCTCTTTTTCTACTCTACCTGTGGATGGAGTAGAAAAAGAGTTAGTAAAAATCTTTTTCCTTTTTGAAACATTTAAGGACTCTTTTCTCGCCTTTACGCTTTTTAAAGAAGATTTATCTTCTTTTAAAATATTTTGTAAAATAATGGGAGGTGTTTTCTTAGATTTGATCTTGTCCTTATTTAGTGATTTTTCTTGCAAAGTAAAATCAGGACAAGATTTAAAAATGAGGAAGTTTTGAGATTAGAAATCTCCTATAAAAGATCATTCTTTTTAGCTTTGAAATTCTTTTTTTTCTGTTTCTAAGGAAGCGTTTAAATCATCTATTTTTTTAATTATAGCAGGAATATAATAGAAAGTAGAATTTTGAAAATGATCATTATTTTCTTCTTGAACTTTAGGAAGATCTTCTAAATGATATATTGAATTATAGTCACTAGACAGGTTAACACGTGTCTTCTAACAATTATTCAATTCGGAGTAGCAAAGGGGATATCAGTCCTATTAGTGGCTTTTCGTTTAGATTCTTCTAAGGCATTTATTTCCGAAGAATTAGTAAAGGCCATTAGAGAGGTTAATCATAATTCCATATACTTGATATCATATAATTGTTTGACATTGACCTTTTTCAAGTTACAGGGATTTCCGTTTGCCCCTTTTTGTAAGAAGATCGTCTAAAGTTTTAATCCTAGTGTAAAGCTTCTTACGTCCATCAGAGATTTCCTTAAAATTATTTCAATAAATTTCTAATTCTCTCTGACAATCGCTAAGAGTCTTACTAAGGTCATTTATTTTTATTTCAGTAGCTATCCTAGATTCAAGACTAGTTATGGTTTCTTTAGCATTAGATAAGAGAATATCTAAGTGAATCGTTCTATCTAATTGCTTTTGAAAATTATTTTCACTAAGTGCTAGTCTTTCTTCTAATTCCTTTTTACTTTTCCGCTCATTTTTCATGTTAGAATACTTAATTTGTAAAGATTCTAACATGTTTAATAATGTGGAATTAGGCATCGTTACCTCTTGTGATGATGTAGATGCTTTTTCTTCATTATATGATCTCCTTGATGAATTATCGTTATGAGGCGTCGTCAAGGTACGCCATTAGTGCAAGATTTTCGTCTTCATAATTTGTGGTATCTTCGAGCCAATGCTCTTGTTCCGCCATCAGAGCTACTCCAGCCTCTTTTTGTTTAGTTAGTTGGAATTTTTTGGAGCAGTAGTTGGCGTCCTTTTTCTTGGGTAGTTTGCATTCTCTGGCGAAGTGTCCTATCTTACCACAATTATAGCTTTTTTGTGGTTCTTTGGTGTTTTTAGATTCTGATGATTTTAGATTCTGATGACTCGGCCGGTCTTTCCTTGTGCTTGGAGCTTGATGTTCGAAGTTTATTTGCCGAAGAGGAGGATTTCTTTTTATAAAACTTTTTGCTCATCATCTTACTAATGAGAGCTAATTGTTTCTTGAACTCCTTTATGTCTGGCTCAGAGTCCGATTCGGAATCGTCTTCATCTTCTGAAGAACTTGGCAACTTGATGCGTTTATCCTTGCGAGATCGACTCGTTTTTCTTTCAGAGACTAGAGCTATAGAGTCTTCGATCTGCTTGCACTTAAGTTCTTTTTGTATCTCACTTATATCTTCTTCGTGTTGAGCGAGATTATCAAAGACTGTGTGGATATCCATTTCGTCTAAAATCCTTGTTTTGACGGATTTGCATGGATATTTTCTTCCACTCCGGTTGAAGAGAAGAGAGAAATCGAATGTTGACCTCCATGTTGGTCTTGAAAATTTCTATCTTCCTCATTTCATTAAGAAGAGTTAGATAACGTTGATAGAGTTCATAAACGTTTTCCTCCGACTTTGCTTTGAATGAGTCGTATGCCGTGAGAATATTGACTTTCTTGGCTTTGACTCCAACTTCGGTTCTTTGCATCATTTTGTGTAGTTCATCCAACATAGCTTTTGCACTAGATAGACTATCTATTTGCATTTAGATGTCGTTAGGAATTCCTTGCGTTAGGAAAGTTTTGGCTCCTAACTCCGCTTTTGCTCTTAATCGCCCCCCCTCGGTGTATTCACTAGGAATTTTGAGTCTTCTAGTTGCGGGAATAGGAGGATTATTAGTGGCATCGCCTTCTTGGATGAGCCAAAATTGAGCGGAACCTTCTTGAAGAGAAGATATCAAATTTGTAGCTTGCTCTTTTGTTTCCAAGAAGATCATGAATCGGCTTCTCCAAACGGTGTATTCGCCTCTTCGTAGAATTGGAGGGCGAACGTCGTTTCCGAGTGAGTAAGCATCCATTTGTAGTTGATTGGTAGGATCTTCGTGAAAGTTTGGAATCGAAATGGTAAAAGTGCTTCACAAGTGACAAACTTCGTTAGTAATGTTTGGTTCGTACTTTAAGCAATTTCCCTTTCGAACCTATTTTTCGGTTGTTAAAGAGAAATTGTTTTGATTTCGAAAAATATTTGATATGAGAAATGATACTTCAAAATTTCGCTAAAGAATTTTGAATTTAAGATCGAAAATTTTGAGTATCGTAGAAGATAATTCCGAGACATATATTTTTCGTATGTTTTGAAAATTACGAATTTTGATTTCTTTCAAAATAGTGTAAAATGTGTGTGTGTTTGAGCAGTGGTCGAAAACTTATCGAGCAATAAAGTTTTCGATTTAAAAATTTTGCGAACCTTTAATCGAAAAAGATTTTCGATCGTATAAGTTTTTCGTGGTATTTATCGAAAATTATTTTTCGAACGTAAGAGTTTTACGAAGTAAATATCCTATCGAAAAATAGTTTGTCGAATAATTGTTGATCGTAAAAACTTTTATCGAAAAATTTGTAATCGAAAAATTAAGGGTGATCGAAAAATTTCGTGAAGTTTGACTGAAATTGTTGATTAAAAGTTTTTCGAGTGTGAATTATTCGATCGAAATATGTTTTCGCTAAATTTTGACTCGAAAATTTAAATGATCGAAAATCTTACGATCGAAAAACTTGTTTTACTAACAAGTTTTTTGTGTTAAAGTTAGATATTTATTTAGCGAAAACAGTAACCGTCGAAAAAAAATACGATTTATGAAGCTCGAAAAAGATATTTATATATGAATCGAAAAACTAATTATCGAAATAATGTTTTTTTTCGAGTCTTATATTTGAGTAAAATACACGAGAACAGTGTTTGTCATCGAAAAATTTCTCGGCTGCAAACTTATTCGAAAAAAATGTTTTTCGACCCGAGTTTTTCGATCGAAAAACCGATCGAAGAACAACCAAGTTCAATGTAACAGTAAAAATTTCAGATTCGGCTGAGATGTTCAAATTAGGTGCTGGAATTCTGGATAATTACTCGTTTCTTAGTTCTTAATATGAACAAACACAAGATCAACCACGTTTTACAGCAAAATATATCGAATATTAAAAAATCAAATCTGAATCAAAACTTGATCGCAAACGCAAACATCAATCTAAATCGAAAATCTGAACTAATATGACGTTCTAAGCGATTGAAATCAGTACGTAAATCATTCCTAACATATAATCTATCACTTAATCAGCAAGATCATCAACAAAATTTGCAAACATTAAGCATATTGATTAGAATTCATTTCACGTAAGTTTTTCGATCGAAAAATCTGGAAAATTATTTTGATATTAGAATAGCGAATTCAATCCAAAAGCGATCACGATCTGCTCTGATACCAATTGTTAGGTCCTATTATATCAACTACCGATCGATCTAAGCACGAATTCTAGATATTCGAATGATAAATTTTACAAAATACCTTCGGTCGAATATCTTCTTTGAAGATCATGAGAGAGAGTGTTTCTCGATTGCTATTCTCTCTCTTATAATGTGAATTCAATGGCTGTTATTTTTCCGAAAATGAAGTTGTATTTCTATTTTGGTAGTGTACATTGTATTTATACCTATTTACATGGTATATTTACTATTTAGTCATACACTATCAAAACTACTAATTACGCCCCTAATTACAAGGATAACAAAATAACAAAGCACAATTCTAATGTATCTTCAGTTTCGGAGGATCACCCCAAAACAAACACCCCCAAAAGACAATGTTTGAAAAAAGCGGTCAATATTTTGGGAGCTCTCATATTGGGAACAACTCAACGTGGGACATTTTATCGATGTGATGTACGTGGAGAAAAATGTGTGCGGTATCGTGTGAACTATTTTAAATATGCCCGGTAAGGCAAAAGAGGGACTTAAACCCAGACAGAACATGGTCGAACTTGGAATGACGCCCGAGCTATTACTGATAGAAAACGAAAAGATGAATTATCTTCCCCCGAATTATTTTACAGTTCGCAGAGCTGAGAAATTACTATTTTTTGAATGACATAGACTTATTATATTCCCCTCTGGATATCCTAGTAATATAAAAAGATGTCTCGTTGAAGGACCTGAAGCTGGTGGGATACAAGTCTCATGACTATCATTGATGCAACATCTATTACCTATTGTTTTGTTGAATAATGTCAAATCACGTTTGTCTGTGCATTTTGAAACTATGTTTCTTTTTCTATGCAATATATAGTAAAGTCCTTCATCCCGATGTCTTACATGACCTACAAGTCGATGTCGTGATTACATTGGGTCAGTTCGAAAAGTTTTTTCCTCCCTCTTTTTTCGATATAAAGGTATATCTCGTTTTTTAACGATATATGAAGATCATATATGTTTTTTAACGGTATATTACATTTTGTCAGTGCGAGAAATCTATTGTTGTGGTCTGGTGTACATGAGATACATTTATATTTTTCAACGGTATCTAAAGATCATAAAAGAATATGTTAAAAATTGGTATCGGCCAGAATGTAGCATAATGAAAGATACATAACAAAGGAATTTGTTGACTTTTACACTGCATCTTTGAAAACTGCTAACGAAGCCACAATACAATATGAAAAGCCTAGTTTAACGATGTCCAACTAAAGGTTAAAGAGATTACCAAGAAAGATCTGAAGAATTAAACTCACGTGGGTTGCATGTGTTCTTTAGAGAAGTTGTTGGGCAGCGCTTCTCTCAAAAATGATTTTTCTTATTATGCTTTACACACAATACACGCCCTACTATGTGTGTAGGATTTTAGTATTTATACCACATATTTTGGTATATAATACTTAGTTGGGCCCCTATAAGCCCATTACATATAAAGGCTTATTCTAATTAAACCGAAAACTACTTAATTAAATTAAAAGACTAAGATAATATAATTAATTAAACACAATAAAATAATCCAAACAATCTCCCCCTTTGTGTTCAATTTACGATCCAACTCTTGTTATCTTCGTCTTGTGAGGGATGGTTTCCTGAGTCTTAATGATCTCTTACTTTGTGTCCTGTAAGGACTATTTTATTGTGTTCAAATTGATTATGATATTTTAGTCTTGTAATTTATTTAAGTGAATGGGATTCTATTTTATAGAATCTACTGATTTTTTTATTGTAATGGGCTTACAAGGGCCCAAATATTATATACCAAAATAGGTTATAAATACTAAAACATTAACATATAGTTAGGTGTGTCTTGTGTGTGAAATAAAGAAATTATCTATTGAAGTGGAAGCCCCTAACGCCCTCACTCAAGAAAACAACACCCCACGCGATCTTCCGATCTAATCATGGTAAATTGATTTAAATATGTTTTAGTTGGATAGATACGGATTTTTAATTGGTATCAGAGCCAAACGCGCTCAGATTTGAGTAAATATTTTCCATATTATCGTTTGGTGTTCATCGTGTTCTTCAAATTTTTTCAAATTTTTTTACATGTTTTGGTGTTTTTTTATGTTGATTGAGTGTTTAGGGATTATGTTGTAAGTGTTTCGATCATAACTCAATCTTAATTTGAAATATTTTTGTGTTTAACATCGAAAATTGTGTGCTCACTTCAAAACGTTTCTTAAAACGTCCACAAACTAGTTTTTGCTAAAAATTCGCAAATCGATTTTCGCAAAACGTTTCGAAAATCCATTTTCGCACAATGTTTTTAAAATCCATTTTCGCACAAAGTTTCAAAAATCCATTTTCGCACAACGTTTCAAAAATCCATTTTCGCACAACGTTTCGAGAATCCATTTTTGCAAGAATAAACGACAAAATTGGTGCTTAAACTATACGGAAATCTCACTGTTGTTGCTCAAACTTTAAAATGTGCCATTTTGGTGCTTAAACTTTGCAAAACCGTTCCTTTTTTGTTCTTTTGACCTAGAGAACCGGTACCAGAACCAAAAAGAAAAGGTTTTGCAAAGTTCAGGAACCAAAACGACACATTTAAAAGTTTAAGCATCAATAGTTAAAAAGTTTTTTTTTTACATTCATGCTATTGTGTATACTTGATATAAAATTTTAATTTGATCACCGCAAGATTTCTGAACTACTTTTTTTTTTGTTTTAAGAGGTATCCAAACACGATCTCAAAAAAGAAGGTTAAAAAATTTCTGAACTACTTTCTAACTATTGGTGCTCAAACTTTTAAATGTTGATTTTTTGGTTCCTGAACTTTGCAAAACCTTTTCTTTTTGCGAGGGGATTTTCTTCCCTTTTTTTTTGTATTTTTCTCTCTCTCTCTTTTTCTATTTTTCTCTTTTTTTTTATTTCTCCCCTTTTCTTATATATATATACATATATATACTGTAGTATATGTATATATACTTACTGTAATAGTAATTGTATCATATTATATATATATATATATATATATTGTTCCTCCCCCTCAAGTTGTGTAGTCGTATCAAAGAAAATTTACGAATCTCTTTCCCTTAATTCAAGTACTTATAGTTCACTCCCCCTCAAAAATATAATTATTGCCCCCTTTAAACAAATATAAGAGTTGCTTCTCTTTTAAAAATAAACGAGTATCTCCCTCTCAAATTAAGCTCATTTCCGTGCGTAATATGCAGTTGAATTTCAAAATCTCGTAAAGTTTTTAAAATGAATATTTAAAATGTACCATTTTGAAAAAATGTATTTGTCGATTCAGCTCGTATGCGTATGCAATTTAAAAATTTTGAAAATTCTTTTAACATACGCATAATTAGAATGTACCTTCGTTTGGTTGCTCACATCTCTTACCAGTCAAGTATGTGGAGCAACCCGAGATACCTACGTGCTGGGATGATGTAGTTTCTCTCATCGCATACCAATCATGGGTGTGGAGCAAGTATCTCTAGGTACTACCCATGCTGGAAGATTTGCAAAATCTTATCGGGACATTGGTACCTATATTTGTATGGGTCCTCCCTTATTAGCAAAAAACAATTTACGCTTAAAAGAGGTCAAATTTTGTCCAAAATCATCTTTTGATGTAGCTCTGCTTAACCGATTAGGAGCAAATTGACACGGAAAATACATTTCAGCGCAAGTGAACGTGTGTTTCGGAGAAGATTTAAAGATTTTCTCCGAAGCCTGTCTCATCAGATGTTTTTCTGAATGAACTTTTACTGGATATTTCATGTAGGCGTAAGAACATACAGAATTATAAGCGTCGTTAATAGATGAGTTCTTCGGCCTAAGAGAAAAATTTACACGATTCACATCATAATGATGATTTCTAGTTGAATTATGCTTACAAAAATGGTTAACATTTTTGGACGGATAAGCAAATCCACTTTTATCATTCTTTAATGAATGAGAGATTTTATTGGAAGTTTGAGAAATTCGCTTGCCTGAGCGTAGAACTTCTTTACAAATTCCTTTCTTATAGGAGTAGGAGAAGGGAGATCTTCAACATTTTCGACATTAATTTTGGAGCATAGTGTCGATTTTTCTTTTTCCTTCCTTACTCTCTTTTGTTCCTTGGAAGTATTAAGCACTGCTTTCACTTAACGTTTCAGCTCGGGTCACCGTGGACTTAGAAGTCGTCACGAGTGACTTAGAATGACTAGTAAAAGCCTTTTTAGGTTTGGGTACAGGGGCGTCCGTTTGTGTTCCCTTATCCCGAAGAAGATATTACTATAGAAAGATCATTTAAGACATCTAAGGGCGGGGAATTTTTGAGATTAGAAATCTCCTCGAGAAGTTTTTGCTTTTATGCTCGGAAACCTACTCTTTTTTATTCCAGGGCTGCGTTCAATTATGCTATTTTACTAGCAACCTCCGGAATTTCCCGGTGGACGCTGAGTCATATTGGTCTTTCCGACCCTTTTCTGCAAGAGTGAACTCTAAGTGACGAGCTTTAGAGTGTCACTTATGGCGTTCCTAAAAAATGTGATTATATTTACTCAGATTTATATTCCGCTCAACTTCACAAACATTTAAGCTAGTTGTGAGTTCGTGAAGTTGTGATTTGAAATTTTCTATCTGAGCATCACGACTTGTAACGCCCTCTTGTGAAACTTCTAGCTGACACATGAGGGTGCCTTTTTCTCTTAGGTTTCTAACTAAGGCTTGATAATTAGTTTCTAACCCAATTTCTAAGTTCTTTATAGTCTTTTCAAGATCTATAGAGGAACTTTGTTTTTTAGCAGAGGCATAAGTCGTTGCATTGAAGTCCATTTTTTTTTTTAAAAATAAATTATTTGAAAAAAATTTAGTTGGATACGCGATCATTAACGCGTTGTATAGATTTGAGAAGTTTTGGCTTTTGTAAAATTCAGAACCGAAAAGATTTGGTGTGTCAAGAAATTTCGTGAAGTTTTGAAAATTTTAAGTACCGAAAATTTTTGGTGTAAAGCAAAAAATTTTGAAGTGATGTCGAAGACTTCGAAAATATTACAAAAATCTTTTTCTATAATGTACCAAAAGAAATATTTCGGGGTCGAAACTTAATTTTCGGTGTATGAGTGAGAAAAATAAATTTTCGAAATGTAGAGATGCGAAAATTTTAGATCTTCAAAGTACTGTACGAAAATTTAGATTTTCGTGGTGAAAGGATTCGAAAATTAATTTCCTAAGTGTTAGGATGCGAAAATAGATTTTCAGAGTGTAAACTGCGAAAATAAATTTTCAGAGTGCTTGGGTGCGAAAATAAAAATTTTCGGAGTTGGAATTTCGGTGTACGATAGTGCGAAAATTGGATTTTCAAAACGTTTTGCGAAAAGTGATTTGCGAACGTTTTGCAAAAACCGATTTTCGAACGTTTTGCGAAACGTTGTGTGAAAACTAATTTCCGAACTTTTTGTGTGCGAAAATTGATTTTCAAATGTTTTGCGAAAAATGATTTTCGAACGTTGTGTGAAACATTTTTTTGCAGTGAACACGGTATTAAGGTCCATACCTAATTTCTGTCAAATTGATTTAATTCTTCTTGCATTGCAGTGATTCAGGTGTCATCTTTGACTGCGTCTTCAACCTTGCTAGGTTGTGTCTGCAAGATAAGGCATAACTAAACTATTCTAAATAGACTTATTGGTCATCATTGCTGCCTTTGGATCTCCTATGATAAGCTTGGCGGGGTGATTAAGTTTGGTATCAGTTCCACTTGATATGTTCCCCCTCAGCACTTACATCCTCTGAGACTTCTTGTTCAATACCGGCAATTTCCGGTACCAAGTTAGAGTGCCCTTCTGCCATTTTTGGATTGGTCCTTCGTTCACCTCTTGTGATGCATCGTCAGGATTGAGGACCATTTCTGATGTAGTATGGGGAATTTCTGGTACTATTTCTTCGATGCAGGGCCTTGTTCTCCCTGTGGTTTCTTGCCTTGAAGCAGAATTTTCCATTCCTTCATCGTCACTTGACTCCTCCATATCTGCCTTTTCCAGCATCTCACTTAGATGATTTATGTTAGTAGGGGAGTTGTCTTCTTCTTGCGATTCCTCAAACACCACATGAGCATACTCTTCAATAGATAGTGTTTTGCCATTGAATACTCTGTAGGCTTTACTCACAATAGAGTACCCAACGAAAAACCCTTTATTTGCTCTGCTTTCGAATGCGGAGAGGTGACTTCAATTTAGGTGTACGTAATAGCAGCTTCCGAATGTCTTGAAATACCCTACGGAGGGCACATTTCCTGTCTAGATCTCGTAAGGTGTCTTCCCGAGACTCGTGCAGATCATTGAGCGGTTCTGAGTGTAACACGTTGTGTTGACCGCCTCCGCCCATAATTTATGAGATATGTCATCATATGCTAGCATAGTTTTTGTTGCTTCCTTTAACGTACGATTTGTTCTTTCGGCAACACCATTCTGTTGTGGTGTCCTCTAACCAAATAACTCATGGCGAATGTCATGGTTTTCAAGAGTGTGGAGTTTAAATATTCGGTTCCCCTATCACTCCTAATTGTGTTGACCTTTCGATTATGCTCATTTGTAATCTTTTAAGTAATGTGATCAACATGAGTGGTGTTTGATCTTTTGTTCTAAAAAAACAATACCCAAGTATACATTGAGTAATCATCTATTACCACAAGGGTGTACTTGGCCCCTCCTAGACTTGGTACTGGTATAGGACCAAAAAGGTCCATATGCATCAGATCTAGGCAATGACTAGAAGCGGTCCTTCCTCTGCTCTTGAAGGTAGATCTTACTTGCTTGCTAGTTTGGGTAAACCATGTACTAAGTTATTTGAGCGTCTTGATATGGTTTTGAAAGTCAGATGATTCAATCTTTTGTACCACAACCAACTTCTTGAGCTCTCGGCTACTAGACATGTGGTTCTGGTACTAATTGTTTACTTAGTTTGATGGTATAGGTTCCATTTGTTCTCCACCCAATAAGGACCGTTTTTCCTGAAGGATTGATGACTTCGCATCTATCCTTCTTAAAGTCACGGACGTAGCCGTTGTCACATAGTTGACTTATGCTTATTAAATTGTAGTGTAAATTCTTCACAAGACATATGTTGTCGAGTGTGAAGTTGTCATAGTGAAGCTTACCCTTCCCTATGACTTTACCTTTACCATTGTCACCAAACCTGACAGTTTGGCTAGTGCATGGTTTGATGTCGGTGAGGAATCCTTGGTTCCCGGTCATGTGCTTGCAACAACCGTTTTCCAAATACCAACAGGACCAGCTGATCTCATTCTTGTGAACCTGTAGAAAGTGGGTTTACGGTACCCAACATTTTTCTGGGTCCTTGAGCCTGTAAGTTTTTAGGTACCCAAATTTGGGTGACCTTGAATTGTCTCCCATTGTATGGGTCTACAAGTACTTTGGATCGTGGATTCCCCCTACGTTGGTGCTTTCTTCGAGTTCTACTATAAGACTTCCAACTCGAAGAGTACCCTAGTGGCTTCCCAATTTGCGGGGGAGACCGGTGTGCTTGAGTGTGTGTGGATCCTTGGGAGCTTGGTTTATATCCAAGTCCAAATCCCCTTCTATCCATAGTTGGTGCCGACCGAAGTTCCACCATCTCCTCTGCATGGGACTTTTGGACTGAAGTATAGTGTTCTGGTGCTCTAGGGTGTATCCTAGCCCCGTCCTATCACTAGGACTTTTTAATATTCCTTGTAATTCCTCAAGTTTCTTTAAGGATTCAGTCCAGGAAGGTAACATTTTCTCAAAGTTTGAATTTTAATCTCTTTGAGTCCTCGATCTCGGTCTCAGTCCTAAATGACATCGTCTCAGCTTTAGCTTGAACGAGAGCATCACTTTCAGCAGTACCGGTGGCTGCCGGGACCTTTTTGTGAGCTACTTTAATCTGAGTGGCAAGCGTTTGATATTCCTTTGTCATCTCATGAAGAGCTTGTACAAGATCTTCTCGGGAAAATTCAGGTTCTGAGAAATCAAATACCTCATTGTGATCGAAGTCGGCCATGAGGCACTCGATCTCGTCGTCACTCGATTCACCTTCAGATTATGACTCTTCCGAGTCGGCCTCAACCCATTTTGTCTTTCTATCCTCTTCCATGGGGACTTTCCCTTTTCGTCTGAAATTCATGTTCCCATTCTTGCCTTTGTTGTTTCTGGGCTTCTTGCAATCGACTATGAAGTGGTCTTTCCTATCACAATTAAAACATGCGTCATTCTTTTGTTCCTCTTTTGCAATATTTTTCTTACTCATCTGTGGTGAGTAAGAGGACTGGATCCTCTTCATGAACCATCCAAATTTTTTGATGAAGAGTGTCATGACCTCTTCACTCATGTCCTCTGCGAACTTGTTTGTTTTATCAGCGGCTGCCAGCGCCTTCACAAGCTGTATGGGGACTGATTCCTCCATACGGGTTTGCAACTCGAACTTATAGGCTTTAAAGAGATCGTACAGTTGCAGCCTGCTGAAATCCTTGACTTCCCTCATAGCTATCGTTTTGACATTCCATTCTCTGGGAAGTGCTTCATGACTTTAATAGCCATGTCTCTATTTTCGACGATCCTTCCGAGTGCGGAGAGATCTTTGATAATAGCGGTGAAGCGGTCCTCGAACTCCATCATCGTCTCTCTAGACTTCATCTTGATGGAGTCGTATTTCTGAATGTCCACAATGAGTTTATTTTCCCTCGTTTGGTCATTTCCTTCACAAATCTAGCATAGTTTTGTCCATACTTCACTTGTTGTTTTGCACAACATCACTTGTCATAAGGTTTCGGTATCAAACGTCTTGAACAGCGTATCATTCGCCACTTTGTTTAAGTTCATCAGCTTCTTCTCAGCGTCTGTCCATTCGCTCTTCACTTTTGGAATCTACTGCAGCTGAGAAGGATCATTAGTATGTGCAGGGTTTATTTTCATGACAGTGGGAGGTCCATCAGTGACTATACCCCACATGTCTTCATTTTGGGCAGACAAGTGGGTTTCCATCCGTATTTTCCACTCCATGAAATTTTCTCGGCTGAACATATGCATTTTGTTGTAGGTACTCATTTTGCTGACTGAGAATAACCTACTCGAATATCACCAGTTAGGATCGAGACTGGTAGGTTAAGTGTTTAGAGGGCGGGGTGAATGAACACTTAAGAGATTTTTCTTTTCTTATCTACGTGAGTACCGTTTTTATTCGGTACTCGCGGTGTGTTCTGGTTCTCACTTGTTTCTCTCATTCTCAGTAGTAACGCAGAAGTAGTCACTACTCGATACTGGTGAGTGTGTGTATGTTTGTGCTTGTTTGTAGATAACGCACAAAAAAAATGTTTATGGAAGTTCGAAGTGTTAATGAACTCCTATGTCTCCCCTTCTTCCCTCAAGGAAGTATTCTTAGAAGTATGATTTACTTTACAAGTACAACCTTCAGCTACGTCTAGCTTATACTTCTACACTTACAATTGCTTTTTACAGTCAGTTGGTTACAGATTTTATAAGAAAAATATGAACACAACTAATCTCATGTTTGCTCTGCTTTTCGTTTTCGCTCGCTGGACTTGTATATAATCTTGTTCGGCTCATCCGCTATTTATACTGCTCGCATCTTCAACTAGTCGTTGTGCCTTGAGCGTTGTAAATGGTTTAGGCAAGATTTACTTTGTTTCCCTTTTTGGATCCTGTTGCGGGCGTCTTCTCTGTGACTGAGTATTGATTCTTGCCACTTTGGGTAATTTGTCTGTCTGAGTTCCAATACTCGCTGCAGACTTGCATTTAATGCCGTTTTCTCGCCTGTCGTCCTTTTTATCCCTTCTTGAATCATTTTCCTCTTTCATCCGGTACTCGCCCTAGTCTTTGGTCTTCGACCTCGCCTTCGGTCTTTGCCCTTGCTTCCGGTACTCAGTTCAATCACCAAAACTTAAGATAACTTCTCATGGACATATCAAATCAAGTGGCGGTGAGTCAACAAGTATGATAACACGCATATCAAGCACGTTCTGATACCATGTTAGGACATGAAACGAAGTTCAAATCTTTGATAAGAAAGACAACACATATTTGTACAGATCTGAAATCGAGTAACACATCATTCAAACAGTCAACTCAGGAGTTAAAAGCTAATTTGCACGAGATGTCTAACGAAGTGAATATCAACTAAATTCATCAGCCGAAAAACTCAAAGAATACTACAGAAAAAAAGATAAAAATGCAAAAAATAAATGAAAGCTATTTTTCGGATTTTCGCCTCGAGGGTTGAAGTTGAAGTGTGGCTGATTTTGAATGATTGTTCATGGCGTATAAACTTTGCAAGGGTTTTACGACCGTGGAACATTCTCGATTATGAGCTCTATTATTATTTGATTATGTCCAGTAACTCATTGAGCCGACTCTGGTATTTGGCCCGAGAATGATAATGGGTCTCATTCTTTTAAGAGTAAATTTCCATTCATTACTTTTTTAAGTTTAAACTTCCTCTTAAATACCCTTCGAATTATTTCTTCATATTATGTAGCCATTTGTAAAAAATTGTGTGTTTAATACCCCAAAAGCGTTAAAAAGACAAAAATAACATTGCTTCATACATAGATATTATTCCATATCTCCCAAGTTTTATACCAAGTCAAATTTAAGAATATTATATAAATTGTTATCACTATTATTATTATACCAATATATTCAATTATTATACTAACTATTATCATTACAAAAAATAATGTTATTATAATTTTATTATACGAAAGTGATTTTTGCATATTATACCACAAAACACGATTATTATACCAGCAAAATCGCTTACTATACCAATAAAATTGATTATTTTACCAATAAATTCGAATATATACCAAACAATTTGGATATTATAATAACATTATTTTTGGTATTACAGTTATAACAGTTGGTATAATTGAATATATTGGTTAATAATGGGAACACTTGGTATAATAGTTATTATAATACTCTTAAATTTGACTTGATATAACAGTGATAACAGTTGGTATAATAATTGAATATATTGGTATAATAATGAGACAAGTTGTATAACTGAATCTGTAAAGAAATGTTATTTTCGTCTTTTCAATGTTTGGTGGTATTATATTAAACACACAATTTTTCGCAAATGGGTACTGAACAGATAGAAATACTTGGAGGGGTACTGATCAGGAAGTTGAAACTTAAAAAGGTACTGAAAGTAAATTTACCTTCTTTTAACAATATGTTTTAGGGAACCAGAACTGTCTCACTTTTGTGTGACACTTTTTGTGTCACTTTACAGAAATATCATTATATTCTACCCGACTAGTGTTAAAACACCTGTAAATAATATTACACAATAATACTATTATACTGAGAGTGCTTAAACACAAAAAAAAATTATATAACATTGGTCGGAACACAAAAAAGTAAATATAACACAAAAGAATATATACATAGTGCTATCAATGTTTTAATTTTTTGTGTGTGTTTAAGCACTCGATATAATAGTATTTAAGGTGTAATATAATTTACGGATGTTTTAATACTAATCGGGACGGGATATAATGATATTTTTATAAAGTGGCACAAAAAATGGCACACAAAAGTGAGACAGGGATTCTAAACCCATGTTTTAGCACATAAAGAATTTTCAATGGTAAATAACCGAAGTTGGCTACTCCGAGTCCCACCCCAGGGCATTTGCTGTAGCAAAGATATTTATTACAGAAAAGATATCGCGTGAAACACGACTACACTCAACCAATCATTCGACAACAAAATATTACAACTGTGTTGAATCTCAAATTTCACGCCAGCCACGTCACATCCATCCATCATATTTATACACATTGAAAAATAAAATAATAGAAAAAAATAACTATACCAATAATACACCTAGTCTTGCCCATAATCATCCGGAACCGCCGGTTCTCAACCGCCGGTTCCGGTTTGTAATCGGAACCGGCCACCAACCGTATCCGGCAACCGCGGGTGGCCGGTTCCGAGCGGTTTGGGAAAATCCCAAACCGCAAACCGCCGGTTGTCAATCGGCGGTTGGCCGGTTCAACCGGCGGTTCCGGCTATATATATATTAATATATTTAATATATAATATAAAAAAAATTTAAAAAAAGTAACCGTTAGAAAAAAAAAAAAAAAAAATAGCCGTTGCAACGGCGGTTGACCGGGAACCGGCGGTTGCAACGGCTAGTCCCTAAAAAAAATTATAAATACCCCCCACCCCTCTTCAAAAAATCACAACTCAATTCTATCTATTTCTCTCGATTATTCACTCTCAAAACGCGTAATTCTCAGTCTAGTTGTAGTCCACGAACTAAAAATAAACTAATTAAAATACTAGTTCATCATTCCCCGCTCGGCTTTACTACGCTCATCAATCCCCGCCCGGCTCTACTACACGGCGCTCCGAATTTCACTCGCCTCTTTTTTCGTAAGTTTACACATTTTTTTTATCGAACGTTTATTCTAACCTTTTATTTTAGATATGGATAGCCGTCATCGAGGATCGAGTTCGAGATCTAGGGGGAAACAGATTGTTGGTAGTTCATCGCAAGATGACTACTACCAATATGACGACTCCCCCGAAATTATGCTCGACCTAAGTGACGTACTCGGCTCGGACATGGATGGAACGCAAAGCAACACGCAACGGGACCAAACGGAAGAAATTCCGATGCCGACGACCGACACCCAAGCACGGGCCGCCGCCGCCGCCCTACGCTTGGATATTTTCGCGGTACACTTCAAGAAGGTACCGACCGAAAATAAAGATATTTTTAGAGTTATATGTAATTATTGTGGTAAGGAGTACCCTTTTAGGAAGGGGGGGATATGGCAATTTTACCGGCCATGTCCGCTCAAAACATCCTACTAAGATAGGAATTAGTCAAAGTCAAAGTCAAATGCACGGGGCTACGGGTACGGGTTCGTCCGCTACCGGACAAGGACCCAGTGCGAGTCCGACGTCTTTGTTCATGTACAACGAAGACGTTGCGCGCAAACAACTTGCAAAATTTGTTTGCGCGAAACATCTTCCTTTTCGGTTTGCCGACGATCCGATCTACGAAGATTGAATCAGAAAGTCGTATAACCCCCAAGCGAAGAAAGTTTTACGTAGCACCCTTACGCGAGACATTAGGAAAACCGTACTCGCGTATAAACGCGAGTTAATAGATCAATTAGGAAACTTAGAGTGTAGAGTATCCATTGCCTCCGATATATGGAGCGATCGCTGGCAAGATCATCATTACATGGGCGTTACATGCCATTGGATTGATGACTCTTGGCAAGTACAGAAACGCTTAATTGCGTATAGGGAATTTGACACAGCAGACACAGCTCAAAACATCGCACTTAAGCTTAGGAGTATCTTATCGGAATATAGGATACTCGAGAAGATTTTCTCGGTATCCTTTGATAATGCTAGCGCTAATAACGCGAGCATTGAAGACTTGATTAAGTATTGTCGACCGTCATTTGGCGCCGATTCTTTCATGTCCGGTGCTTCTGCCACATACTTAACCTATGTGTTCAGGACGCACTTACGCATCTAAAGGCACACGTTACGCTGATACGAACGGCGATTAGTTACATGATGCGCCACTCTTCTGTACTGAAGAAGTGGAAACGTCATTGTAGAAGTTTGGGTGTCATGCCCAAGAAGTTTGCCTTAGATGTACCCAACAGGTGGAATTCCACCTATAAGATGTTGGAGACGTCGTACGAATATCGCCATACCTTGAGCGATTTCTACGACGAAAACCCCGAATTCGGGGTAGCATTACATCCTACGATGTGGGACGGATGCAACGGCATATGTGAAATACTTCAACTATTTCACGATGCCACGAGGGAGATGTCGGGAATATATTACCCGACATCTATCTTGGCATTAGATCATTGCGTTAAAGTCGCATGCATTCTAAACGGGTTTGTAAATGACGAGATTGCGGGTCCCGCCGTTTTAGCCATGAAAGCTAAATGGCTGAAGTACTTTTGGGATCTACCCGATATCTTCATCATTGCGAAGATATTAGACCCCAGATTACGCGTAGAGGGGACCGATAATTTTCTAGGATTATACTACCAGTCCATAGCGGCTAATTCTAGTGTCCTCCCCGATGGCTACCACATTCAAGTTAGGAATGTAGGGTATGACGCTCTAAAGGCAGTCTTTAGAGCGTATAAGACCGATAGTGGCCAAGACCCAACTCGATCGAGTTCGGGTCAATCCACTAGTAGTAGTAGTGCTAGCAGTAGTGATCGCTTAGCCTCCTACTACAACCTCCTCAACACGAGCAAACGCCAAAGGTCGACGAACCCGTTTATAGAGTTAGAAAACTACTTGTCGACCACTTTTGAGTTCGCCGAGGATGAAGATCAGTTCAACGTCCTCCGATGGTGGTCGAAGATGTCGCCAACGTATCCAACGTTGGCGAAGATCGCTAGGGAAATCTTTGTCGTCCCAATTTCAACCGTCGCGGTTGAACAAGCTTTTAGCATGGGCGGCTTAACGTTAAGTGAAAGGCGTTCGAGGTTGACGGTAGAAAACGTCGAATACCAATGCCTTCTCGATGATTGGACGAGAGCCGAACATCAGACACAAGACGCCACGAATACCGATTCGGACGACGACGTATTCGACGACACCACCGGTACCGGTTCTAGTGGTGGCGGCGGCAATGGCGGGGACGGGGACGACTAAGAGTAGAGAGAATAGAAAATATCCGAAAATGGCGAAAGATTCAAGCCCGAAAAAAGATAAGTCCTTAATAGTTAATACTAATCTCATTGTATTAATTTTTTATTTTATATTTTTAAATAATTACTTACTCATACAATCTTATTTTTCAGCCAACGTCTCCAAGAAATCGCTCGCGTGATGACATCTAAGCCAACGACAAGTCCGAAAAAGATAAGTCCTTAAAACTAATTTCATTTTTTAATGGCGATTGTACAAAAGAATATTATAATTATTATCTAACTAACTTCTATTGTATATTTTTTTTCAGAAACCGATTATCGACTGGCGTTGGCAAATGGCGAATAAATTTTTTTTTCTTACTTTGTATTTTCGACTTTGTCAATTTTAATTGTAAATGTAACTTTGTTTTTGTAATAAAATTAATTTATTACGATTAAAACTTTTAAATCGAAACCCTTGTTATATACCGAAAAAAAATAATTGTGTCTCGAAAAGTCGAAAACTATCGAAATACACTTACACACTATAAATTAAAATAAAAAAATTAAAAAAAATTGAAAAAAAAGTTAAAAAAAAATTAAAAAATCCGGCGGTTGGTAACCGGCGGTTTGACCAACCGCCGGTTGGTCAACCGGCAACCGGAGACGGCCAACCGGAAACCGTCTCCGGCCGGTTGACGCCGGTTGGTCATTTCGACCAACCGGCAACCGCCGGATCCCAACCGCCGGTTAGCCGGTTAACCGGCGGTTGGGCAAGTCTAAATACACCTAACTCCTCCTACATACAATCCATCGTTACATTACAATTCTTGCCTCGTTTTCTTGACAAGTGAGAGAGAACAAACAGCCCTCGCCAAAACCACTTTCCTCACAAGCAATCTCCACCTTTCATCATCATCCTCCCGTTGCGCCTTCAACTTGAAATGTCTGCATTAATTATAAAGACAATGAAAATTAATTATAACTGAGTTAAGAATAATTTATTTAGTATAACAATAACCTACCGGCACAAGGGAACTCTGCATTCGTTGGACGATTGATATTCACAAACTGAAGAATGCAGCCTAAAGAGCTGCCACATGCGCTTACAGCGCAAACACCACCGTCCTCCATTGACGAACCTCTTCTTATCACAAAAAACGAAATGCTTGATCGAAAGCTGAATCCCGTTGCAGGTCGTGAATTTCTCGCACGGACCCTTTCGCTCGCTTGGGCTCGCGCTGTGCGGTCCGACACTCGTGCAGCCCTCGGTGCATATGTGCTCGAGACAGTCCATCGCGTCGCTTAGCTGGAGATACAAGTTCTCTGCCTCCCTATGCCGCCGCATCGTCCTTTTCTTCCTCTATAAAAAAAAAGGGAATTAATTAGGAATAAGGCCGGCCCATCAGAATTTAACAACAATAATCATATTTTTACGATGATATTCAAAGAATTGAATTTTACCGATTCGGATTCTTCGATGAACTGTAAGATCTTGAGCTCGAGGTGAGGGTCGTGTTGTTGCAGGAACCTCCAGGCTTCGGTTTGTTGGACGGAGGTGAAGTGATCGGAGGACAAGAGTTTCATGCATCTGAGGTAAAGGTTTGGCGCGTCGCAGAGCCTCGCGAGCTGTAGCATGTCTACGACGTTGTCGACGGTCAGCGATTGGCATAGATCTCTTGTACATCTGTGCTTCAGCAGTGGTACCGCGTACACGTGCGAAAGTGCCAGGAGGTGGATGCCGTATTTCTCTGACTGCTCGTTGCCACAGCTGAGAAAAAAAAAAGGACAAGGGCGTTTAAGTCATTCGCTTATTTTTATTATATTTTATTTTATTTTCCGGGTATGTTGGGTACGTCGTAACTCCCCAATGGGGAGGGGCTTTCTTTGACCGAGACGGGTAATAATGATTTTGAGTGGTGGTGTTGGGAGGCGAGGCGGGACCAAGCAATTTATGATAAGAATAAATTCAAATAAAGCATTGCATATCTACACAGACATACGACGGAGTTTTATTCCTTTTAGCTTTAAAATGGCAATGAATTTGCTTGAGATATTCATATTAAACAAAAAATGAAATAAAGTCACATAGTAACTCGCCTCGATGAGTAGAAGTACTGTACAAACGCGAAAACAGCGTCGTACGGCACTCCAAGGATCGGAATTTTCCTCACGCCGCTTCGGTTCTTCTGTGGCCTCTCTATGATACTCTCCAAAACAGGGCGACGCCGAAGCCTACATAACAAAAGTCAGAATTTCACCAAAAAAATTCAGAAAATTGAAAGAACCAAAAAAAAAAATAAGAGAATTTTCTGGGGCTCTACGAGTACTGCTGAACAACTACCGTAAGAAAGAGTTGATTCAATCGCATACCAATATCTTTGAGTGCGCTGGAATACAACAACCGCCGGAGGTAATGATCTGGACGTCGGGTTCCGGCATTAATCTGGCGTCGATCACCATCGATTTCGTCCTTCGCCCGCTGGAAAGTTTCTTCTTCAATTGGACCATTGCTTGTTATTTTCTCTTTATCCGTTTGTTTTTAAACGTGCTTTGTAATAATGAATCATTAGTTGTGTTGCCTAGTTGTGTGGGAAAAGTAATATATATATAGGCAGACATTATTTGGGAAAAGTAAAAACTCGCGCTATTGCCGCCAAGGTAGAACACTTTTATATGTCGCCACATGCATTAATATCTTATATTATTTGAGAAGACAGGTCAAGTGGAACTTGAATACTTTTATAATATTCTTCCGGAGAACTTTCTGGCCCTTGCATATGCGAATGAGTTTGCATCTCGACCAATCAAAACACTCAAATAAAACTGCTACCTTTTCTGTTGTTTAGGTAACGAATGGGGAGCCTCGCTCACACTTTTTATCCCAACTTATCTAATCTTCGTAACGAGGCGTCTAGTGGTTAAGGAACAGTCATTAAGGTCTTGTGGTTAAAGGAAGTCGTGGAATCGAATCCCTCATCTTACAATTCCTTGAGTAGTTCCCATGGGCCTTATGGACCTATGACTATCGTTTTCAGATGGGTTTGGGACGTATCTATCTGGCCCCGGGGATTAGTCCCACCTCTGGAATGTGTGGCACAATTTGTTGGAATTTGGGCTATAGGCCCAAATGGGTTTTAGACCCAATAAATAAGAGTTTAACCGATTTTAGTTAAATCGAGAAGCCGTCGTTCGTCGAAACCCAAAATTGATGAAAGATTCAAATTTTACGTTTCGAGGGGAATTTATCGATATTAATTGGCTCAAAACCGATGTCGGGTGAATGAGAAATTAATTTTCGAAGTTGACCCAATAAAGAGATGAAATATATATTTAATATATATAAAGGGACTTGTTGTTGTCCCACATTGGAAACTTCATCCTTTTTTCAATTGTTTATAAGGAGTCTCCGTACATGGGCTACTCAAAAGGGCTTTCCCAAGTGGTTGGTGGGTTATTGGCTTGTGGGCTTGTGTGGGGGTTTTGGACCCCACTATAGCCCAAGTGCGCGGCGGTGCCCCGCACCGCCGAGCCCGCGCCCGACACTAACCCGAGCCGTGCCAAGTGCGCAATGGGTATTTTGTGGGCTTGTGTGGGGGGTTTTGGACCCAATTATAGCCCAAGTGCGCGGCGCTGCCCCGCACCGCCGAGCCCGAGCCCACGCCCGTGCCCGAGTCCGAGGCCGAGCCCGCACCCGTGTCCGAGCCCAAGGCCGACACTAACCCGAGCCGTGCCAAGTGCGCAATGAGCGTTTTGAGGCGCACTTTGTACTTAGCGAGGAGCTTTGAGGAGCCCTTAATTTTATGCTCCGGTGAGGCGGCGGCGGTGATGTCACCGGAGACGTGGCGGCCCGTAGTGGCAAGTGATGCTGACGTGTAAGAGGACACGTGTGCAAGTGAAGCTGACGTGGCGCTGATGCAAGCGCTGAGTGGACGACGATGACGTGTGCGGACCCGTTGGGTCGATGGTTCGTGAAGCGGGTCGAATGGAGCGTTCGGACGACCGAACCGTTTGGTCAAGAAGTACTGTTGACGATTGGACCCTTAAGTTGCATTTATTCACAGAATGGCTCCCAGTCAAAGTTCCAAAAACTGTCAAAACGACCCAACAGTTGCAACGCTTCGCGAATTTACCCCAGAAAGTTTCGTCGGCTATAAATAGGCCCCTGCAGAATTGGAGAAATCATCCAATCGACCCCCAACATTCTAGAGATAGTGCATACACAGTCCAGAGTAAAATAAATGCAAGAAAGGCTCGAGTCTTTGAGTAGATTCGCCGATAATTTTGTATCGTTGTGCAATGTGCAAAATTCTGAAGTCGTTGTATCTTCGGGACGGATTGCGATAACCCGAGGCACTGAAATACGGTGCAGTAACGTCTTACGGACAGCGTACGTAGTACGTGCCTCGACTTCGATTCTAACAAAATTTCTGTTCGAGTTTCTGCAACCACCGACGAGATGATATACACTGAAACCAACACAATTAAGCCTCGGCCAGGTCTGTGTGGCGCAAAAAAGCCTACGCCGGTATTTAAGGGCTAGCCCATAGCCAGGTCGCGTAAGGATACCTCGGACATTAAAAAAAATCTATGTGTCAAATTAGGATATACAAAGTAAGACGATTTTGGTGCAGAGGATCCAGTCCGGGGAATGTGTGGATTCGCAATTGATATTGGACATACTCACTCCACTCTTCATATCAAGTTCCCTTTTAAATTTTGTTCACCCTAATTCACCGTTCATGATAAATGGATTCGAAAACGTGAATTACCTTCGGAAATCGAGTTCCCATTGATACAACAATTCAATAATACTTTGCAGAAAAAAAATTAAACTAACACCATCAATATTCAAAACCGTAATAAGTACTATAACGTTCAAGTTTAAGATTGAAAATCACAATACATGCCCCTTTGTTTATTTTGAATTACTAAGACACACTCATATAAAAAATCAAAATACATAAAAAAAAAAAGATAAAAGACCAATGTTATTAATACAACATTATGTTTATGTTATTTTATATGTATTAATAATAATTTTATTAAATATTTTCTCAATCAAATTTAAAAATAGTGTGGCCTAATTTGTAAAGTTGTAAAATATGTAGTTAGTATTGAAAAGTTATAAAAGTTGATGCGGAACAGAATTTCTTTGCCGTTTGAGAATGATTTTAATGTTTGGAGAATATTATTGTTTGATTTGTCGATCACTGGTCACTGTTTTTTTAATTTAAAATGATATTTTAGGTTGGTGATGCTCTAAATTATACAAAAATAACTACGCTATTGTTGTGTGTGATGTTTTGGTTCTTTTGACCCTCTCATGGGTTGGTTAATACGTGAAAGTCACATGGCTTCTCTTATCATTAGGCCGTATTTTATCACAGATAATTCGCATTAAATTTTAAGGTAAAATTTAAATTAGTCTCACTCAGTTTCTGTTTTCGATACTATATCTGATTACTGCAAAAATTAGTCATTAACGTCATATACTAAATAAATTTGATTTACGTTTAACAAATCAAATGTTGGAAGATCATCCTTCTTTAAGTCAGAAATAATCTTCGGATCATTTCTTCAGGACTTTTTATTTCTGAAAAGTGACAAAATTAAATTTTTCCGACATGAAATTACTGACATTTTTTTTATAGTTACCTAATATAGTGAAGTAAAATCTCTTATAATTAGGGACCAACAATTATAAATTTGCTGAACTTTTATAGTCAATTGACAGTGGTGACTTCGACTATTTGTTAATAGTGGTAAAAGCACCGAAAGTGTTGTATTTTGCAAAGTTTATGAATCAAAATGACTCAAAAAGGACTAAATAGAAATTCCACCCACCCCATCTAGACAATTTCAGTCGGCCTAGGACATGTCGGAACTATTTTTGATATTTTCTGTTTTGACAAAATTTAATTTGTTAGCTAAATCAGTAAATAGCAAATCCAGCAATGCTATCCTTCGGTATTTTAACAAACTACGTCATATAACTTAGATCTATCTTTGGAGGATCGCATCTAGAAAAAGCGAAAAAGAAAAAAGCAAAAGAATATATCGGTATTATGAAATATTAACAAATGTGGATGATTTTAATGTTGATAAAATTAGGTTTATTAATTGTTGTAAAAATGAGTTGATTGTTGATGGGATGAGATAAAATGTATTTAATGTTGTAAATTTTAGTTGAAATAGTAGAATTTTTCATCTGGAAATTGAATCATATCGAAAACACCAATAATACTCTCTCTATACATTTTAGTGTTTAAATTTTATAACACATTATCAGCACGAACGCTCTACAACAACAATCAACCTCCGCTCAAGATCTTATACAAGTATAATCGAGGTATAGTAATTTTGTTTTGTGTACGGTAAGTTTATTTATAATACTCGTACACTTATGTTACGAACAATTGATGTGAGGTCCATATTTCGAATCCCAGTGGTGACGAGTGAAACTTTTTTAAAAGAGCGATTTTGAGTCAAGATTTTGAAAAGAGCGCTTTAAATAATATTATTTAGAATTATATATCATATATATTTTGAATTAATTTTGGACTGAACTGATGGACAAATTTTATTAACACTGGGAGAACTTAAATTTATTTTATTAAGAAGAAATACATATATTTTATCCATCTCTCTGACTCTTATGACTTTTCTTATTATAGAATCATGTCATTTTATACAAAGATGGATTTTGCGCTTCTGACTTTATTTACCGTGATGCTTATCGGGTGATGGATAGTATTTTTACAGTTGTTTCTAAAATATAGTTATTAATTGTAATAATTTTCATTATCACGATTGCCGAAATATATTATTATGTTTTATGATTATTATTATTACGGCGACACTGATTTGGATGTGGATATCATTTTTCAAAAGAATTTTTACAAAGGAAGATGAGAAAGAAGATTAATTGTTATTTTTCTTTAAACCATCTTTTTACGATAAACTTGTATTGATATTTATATTGGAAATATTAATCTAATTCACATCATATATTTTTTTAGTTTATGATTTGAGTATTAAAACATGTTTTGTATTTTATGTTAGTATGACGAATTTGCAACGCTTCGAGTTTGCTACCATTGACATCTCAGGAAAAAATAATATATCTTGGGAACTAGACACATAGATTCATCTAAAAGCAAAAGATTTGAGTGACACTATTATTGCCCCAAAACTACAACAAATGCAGGTGACGCCACTGATGCCACAAAAAGCACAACGGGTGCAGGTACCACCACTTATACTGTAAAAACCACAAGCGCTGAGGATAGGCAAGAACTTTGATAGTTCTTCGCCACCACATTCATGCGGATCTGAGGGATGAATACTTAAATGAACACGATCCCGCTGAATTGTGGAAAATTTTGAAACCAACAACTATTATCCTCTCAAAAGCAAGGTATGAATGGATGAATTTAAAATTACATTATTTTAAATCCGTGACTGAATATAACTCGACTGTTCATAAAGTTATTGCCACACTAAAATTGTGTGGAGAAATAGTCACCGAAGATAGCATGTTTGAGAAACATTAGCACTTTTCATGCATCAAATATGATATTGCAACAACAATATAGAGAGGAGAGATTTAAAAAAGCATTCAGAGTTAATATCTTGTTTATTGTTGGCTGAACAAAACAATGAATTGTTGATGAAAGACCACGAATTCCGGCCGACTAGTTCTACTGCAATCCCTTAAGCGAATGCAGTCAGAGGTAATAATGATAATAGTCGAAGCAATGATCGAGGACGTGTCGTGGTGGATATCGCGGTCGTGGTCAAGGCCGTGGATCAGTAAATAACAAATCCAGCAATGCTATCCTTCGGTATTTTAACAAACTACGTCATATAACTTAGATCTATCTTTGGAGGATCGCATCTAGAAAAAGCGAAAAGAAAAAAGCAAAAGAATATATCGGTATTATGAAATATTAACAAATGTGAATGTTTTTAATGTTGATAAAATTAAGTTTATTAATTGTTGTAAAAATGAGTTGATTGTTGATAGGATGAGATAAGATGTATTTAATGTTGTAAATTTTAGTTGAAATAGTAGAAATTTTCATCTGTAAATTGAATCATATCGAAAACACCAATAATACTCTCTCTATACATTTTAGTGTTTAAATTTATAACACATTATCAGCACGAACGCTCTACAACAACAATCAACCTCCGCCCAAGATCTTATACAAGTATAATCGAGGTATAGTAATTTTGGAGTGTTTTATTAAGTTATATGTTTGGAGTGTTTTATTAAGTTATATGTTTTCTTGTGATATATATGTTTATTTTTAGTAATGATTATTATGTGCTTGTTATAAAGGAATTTCTCTGGTAGAAATGAACATGTGCAAAGGAGAATTATGTCTTACCGATTATGCAACGACCAATATAATTATGAAAAGTAAGAAATACTTCAATCGCCTTGATATGAAATAAGCGAGTGTTATTACTATATCGGGTAGCAGAAATATATTTGAAGGCTCCGGAAGAGCTAATGTTTTACTACCCAGAGGAACGCGTCTGATAATAGAAAATGCCGTATATTCTCCTAAGTCTCAAAGAAATTTATAGAGCTTTAAAGCTATTCGACATACCGGATATCATGTTGAGACTGCAGAAAAAGGAAGATGTTGAATATTTGCACATTACAAATGAGGTTTCTAATGATAAAAGAATTGTGGAAACATTACATTCCTTTGACCGTGGGTTGTATTACACATATCTTAGAACGATTGAATCATATGCTACCGTAAATCATAAGTTTACTAATGACAGTACATTTAATATTTGGCATGACCGGTTGGGCCATCCCGATGCAATTATGATGTGGAACATAATTAAGAATTCAAGTGGGAATTTAATGGAGAACCAAATGATTCTTCTAAGTAATGAATTATCATGTGTCACTTGCTCTAAAGGGAAGTTAAATATTCGACCATCACCAGCGAAAATAAAGAATGAATCCACAACATTTTTGGAGCGTATACATGACGATATTTGGGGACCGATACATCTATCATGTGGACCATTTAGGTATTTAATGGTATTAATTGATGCATCGACTAGATGATCTCATGTATGTTTGTTATCAACACGCAACGTGGCGTTTGTGAGATTGCTTCCACAATTGATCCGATTAAGAGCACATTTTCCTGATTATCCGATAAATAAAACACGCCTTGATAATGCTGCTGAATTTACTTCTAAGGTATTTAATGATTACTGCATGTCTATCGGAATTGATGTTGAGCATCCCATGTCACATGTTTATACGCAAAACCATCTTGCACAATCGTTGATTAAGCGCTTGCAATTAATTTGAAGACCATTATTGATGAAGTCCAATCTTCCCTATTCTTGCTAGGGACATGCTATACTGCATGCAGCAACACTAATCCGCATTAGGCCAACAAGTTACAATGATGTCTCCCCATTACAAATCGTTCATGGTCAAGAACCAGATATTTCCCATCTAAGAACTTTTGGATGTGCGGTATATGTTACAGTTGCAGCACCACAACGAACAAAGATGGGACCTCAAAGGAGGTTGGGAATATATGTCAGATATGAATCTCCATCGATAGAAAAATATTTGGAACCTCTAACTGCAGATTTATTTACATCAAATTTGCCGACTGTGTTTTTGATGAATTGAATTTTCTGCATTAGGGGGAGAAAAGAAACAGCTGGAGAGAAATGTTAATTGGAATTAATTATCGCTAAATCATTATGATCCTCGAACTAAAGAATGTGAACTAGAAGTTCAAAAGATAATTCATTTTTAGAGTTTAGCTAATCAATTGCCAGAAAGTTTTACATACCTTAAAAGAGTGACAATGACACATATACCAGTTGTTAATGCAGAATATAATATCGAGCCTAAGCCACAGCTAAAGCGTGGTAGGCCATCGGGTACCAAAGATAAAAATCCTCAGAAAAGAAAAGGAACAAATAATAATAAGAATGGTCCAACTGAGGATTTATCGACTACAGAAGAGTCAATGGGCATAAAAGATAATGAGAATGAAATTCATGTACCTGAACGTTCAGAAAGTAATGATAATGAAGAGATCTCGATAAACTATGCCCACAATGGAATTAGATGGAACTGAGACGAAGTCAACGTCAACGATAAATTCTCATTTAACGTAGCACTACATGAAATGAATGAGGTTAATGAGAATGAGGATCATGAACCTAAGTTTGTACAAGAATGCAGACAAATAAATGATTGGCCACAATGGAAAGATGCAATCGAGGCAGAATTGAAATCACTTGAGAAACGAAAAGTTTCGGACCTGTAGTCCGTATACCAGAAATATAAAGCCGGTTGGATATAAATGAGTTTTCATTAGAAAGAAGAATGAAAACGGCGAAAATGTAAGATACAAAGTACGGCTTGTTGCACAAGGTTTTCCGCAACGACCTAATATTGATTATGAGGAGACGTATTCCATGTGGTGGATGCAACTACTTTTCGTTATTTAGTACGTCTGGCAGTACGAGAAGGACTCGATATGCGTCTTATGGATGTTGTCACTGCTTATTTATAGAGAACACTTGACAACGTGTTAGGACATTTTTATTGTGTTCAAATATAAATGTTATCTTAGTCTTATAATATAAGTTGTAGTTTGGGCTTAATTGTAATTAAGCCATAGATTAGGACTACTTAGTAAATATACCAAACTTGTTTGGTATATAAGGAACCCTAATGTGATGTATTAGGGTTAAGAATTCATTTTAATAGAAAACCGAGCTTTACAACGTGAAGAACGCTCTCAAGCTTCCGCGCCAAATTCAAACGTGTTCTTCGTAAGTTTTACTTTTTCTATCAAATTCTTCACCGAACATAATCGTGTTGGATATATCTGGAACTAACAATTGGTATCAGAGAAAAACGCGTTAGGATTTGAATCAATTTGCTGGAATTTTGATCGAATTTTGTCCGAAATCTCATGAATATCGCATAGGCATTTTCTCGCTTTCGGTTTGATTCTTCAGATTTCGATACGATTTGATGTTTTTAGACTTCAATTGAGTGTTATAAACATCTTTGTGCTGAAATTTGATTGATCGAACGTTAATTTTTGTGGAATTTTGAAGATTCGATAAATCGTGTTCTTCGTGAAACTCATCCGATTTCTAAAAAATTCGACATATTTTGTTGTTTTCTGCTTTGATTGAGTGTTAAAAACTGGAATTCTACATATTTCGATACATAATCCAAGCTACATTTGATTAATTTTGTGTTTCAGGTCGAAAACTATGTGTGTTCTTCGTTAAAGTTGAGTACGTTGCTGCTTCTCGAACGAAAAAGTTAATCGAATTTTATTTTTCGAACGAAAAAGATAATCGAAAATTTGAACGAAAAAGTTAATCGGAAAATTTTTTCGAACGAAAAAAAAAATTAATCGAAATTTTTTTCCGAAAGAAAAGTTAATCGCAAAATTATTTTCGAACGAAAAAGCTTATCACAAATTTTTTTCGACGAAAAAGTTTTCGCGATTAATCAAAATTTCGACGAAAAAGTTTACCGACAAATTTTTTTACTGTGTTTATCGAAAAACTTTTTCGGCAAATTATTAGAAAATTTTGGTATTTTACGAAGTTTTTCGACATCAATACAAAATATTTTGGTATCTACCAAAAGTTTTCGAGACTTATATAATTTTCGAAACTTCTCTATATTTCTTGAATACACCAAAATTTTTCGATACGGTATTTTATAAAGCCAATTTTAAATTTTATCGAAGAAATTTTTATCGAGAAAAGTTAGTCAACACGAAAAACATGGTCCACCCGAGAAAGTTTAGTTTTCGCAAAAGTGTCATCGAGAATCTAAATCGCAAAACATTCTCGATACACATATTTTTTGATACTTAACCTTTCGACCCGATTTTATTTTTCGTCAATATTTTGATCCAAAAGGTTTCAACTTAAAATTTTTTTTTTCACAAAAATATTTCAACCTTGATCAAATGTTTTAAGGCACATTATAGAAAACGTTTTGGTAAATTTTCGAAGTATTGAACATCAATTTAAAACTTTTCAGTACACATCTAAAATTTTCAATACTTTTTAGATAATTGTTTTTCAACACCAAAACTTTTCCGAACTGAAATTTTAAAGCCAAATTTTTTTTTCGATATTAGAAAATAAAACGTTTTCGATACTTACACTCTCATTATCAAAAATTTTTGGTACACACAAAATTTTCGATACTTAAACTTTTCGACTTCAAACTTTTCAAAACTATACTTTCCGGTCCAAAAGTTTTCGATATCCACATTTTATCCTAAAAACTTTTCGATATCTACTCTATTCTTCGAAACTTTTATTAAAAAATCTCAAATCCACATAACGCGTCAACGATCAAATATCCAACCTAACAAAAACACGGATACCTACTCTATGGAACACAACCAAGACGTAATTTATCAAAAACACGGTATCTAGGAATGAACTCATCCACTGATCATCTCAAGGTTAGATATTCTGACTCTAGATTATTTGAAAAATTAGACAAAATAGTTATGGAGTTAGAAATAAAAAATAAGGAACTTACCACCCGTCTTAAAATAGTAAAGCAGCGTGTCATAATAAGTCACTCCTTTATGATGAATTAGTTGAGGAACGCAGAAAATTGTACTCTAAAATAAAAAATTTAGAGGACAATCTTGCTGAAAAGGGTCCAAAAGACCAAAGGTCCTCTAAAGCCTTAGCATCTAATTGGGGAAATAATTTACATTCTGATAAACCTACTTCTTGTTGGGAAATTCCTGAGGTTATTCATAAAATAACCGAATTAAACAACACTCTGGAATTAGAAAGAGTAGGTTTCCGCGCGGAAAAGAAAAAGCTTTTAGAGGAGATATCAAATCTAAAAAATTCCCTTCATTTACATGACATGGAATTTCATAATCTTGTTGAAGGCTTAGGCTTTACTATTCCTTGTAACTTGAAAAATATTAACGTAAAACAATTATATGATATCAAGTACATGGGTTTAGGATTTATTTCTTTAATGGCTTTTACTAACTCTTCCGAAATAAATGCCTTAGAAGAATCCAAACGAAAGGCCGCAACTAGGAATACACTGAATTGAACAATAGTTACAAGACACGAGAAATAAACTTGTCTAGTGACTATAATTCATTATATCCTTTAGAAAATCTTCCTAAAGTTGAGGAAGAAAATTTTGATCATTCTAAAAATTCTACTTTCTATTATATTCCTGCTATTATTAAGAAAATAGCTGATTTGAACTCCTCCCTAGAAACAGAAAGAAAGAATTTTGAAGCTGAAAAGAATGCGCTTTTATTGGAGATATCAAATCTAAAAAATTCCTCTCTTTACCTATTTTACACGATATTTCTAAAGAAAAATCTTCTCTTAAACAGGATAAAGCAACGCAAACGGACGTTTTTGTTCCTAAAATCGAAAAGACTTTTACTAATACTTCTACGTCAATTTTGACCGAAATTGAAATTCAAAGTAAAAGGCAAGAACTTCAAATTGCTAAGGAACAAATACAACTTAGGAAAGAGAAAGGAAAATCTACATTATTTCCAAAAGTTACGGAACAGAAATTTAAAGAACAAAAATTTTCCTCTCCTATTCCTATAAAGAAAATTTTTAACGAAAAGGTTCCAAGTTCTAGCAAACAAACTTCATCGTGTGCTTCAAATGATTTTACTAATTCTCTATTTAAGAAGCCTAGACTTGGAAATAATTTTCCTAATTCTTCTCCTCATTCTAATGTGAATTGTGTGAATTCTCAACGTAGGATACACGACTTATATGCTAGTGATGCTTATAATTATATATGCTTGTATTTCTACATGAAGTATCCAGTCCAAGTTCATTCCAAGAAGCATCTTCTGTGACTGGCTTAGGAGAAAATATTTAAATTTTCTCCGAAACACACTTTCACCCGAGCTTAAATTTCTTTTCCTTGTCAAATCACTCCTACGTGGATTCCTATGTCTACTATTACGTTCGGAAATCCCACACAAATTTGGGTACCTAAACGCAGATTAATGGATTATTTAGGACCGAAATTAAATTTGACTCCATCAATGCTTAACCCATTTTCTGCTACTAAGGGAGGACCCACTTTACAATGGGTACCAAAGTCCCGATAATGTTTTGCAGATTCCCTCATGTATGGTATTCGAAGTAGTGGTATTCGAAGGGAGGCGTGAGATACTACAACTACACTTCAACGAGGTACATTCTAATTATGCGTATGTTGAGCGAACTTTCAAAATTTTAAATTTGCATACGCATACGAGCTACATTGAAAAATACCTATTATATTTCAACATGGTACATTTTAAATATGCATTTTTAAAACTTTAAGTGATTTTAAATTCGAAATGCATATTACACACGGAAATGATAAATACCATTTTTTTTCAATATAACATTTTTAAATGAGCTTAATTTGAAGGGGAGCTACTCTTTTATTTTAAAGAGGAGCGACTCTTATTTCTTTCAAGAGGGAGCAACAATTTTAATTTTTGAGGGGGAGTTAAAACTTTAAACGAATGAATTAAGGGAAAGATATTCGTAAATATTGTTCAATCTTACTACGCAACTCTCTAGGGGGAGAAACTTTATTTCGAAAGCATTATTTGAGAGGGAGAAATAAAAATATAGATAGAGTTTTCAAATATTGAATTTTGTTTTTCTTCGTACAACTTTCTCGTGGAATTTTTCTCATGGAACGTTATCATAAAAATTTTAATCGAGAAATTTTCTCCACTATATCGAGAAATTTTATCGCAAACCTCACTCGGAAATATTTTTCGATACACCTAATTCGAAAATATTTTTCGATACACCTCATCCGAAATTTTTTTCTCGATATCTCTACTTCTCGACTCCGACCCGACAAACTCTCACCCGCACACCACATATATATATAGAATATAATATACTATTATATATTTCTTATATATATGCATATATACTTCATATATATATATAAAAAAATATAATAAATTAAAAGAGAGCAAATATATATATATATATATCTCCTCTCATCTTCATTAAGCTTCATGGATATTTCCTCCGACAAGTTTCGACGGACTTCAAGGAAGAATCTCGAGCTTTCAACGGACAAGTATTTCCAAATAGGCAAAGGTGACAATCTTTATGACGATCCAAATGCTAATTTTCAACGACCGGCTCCGGCTTGCTGATTCAAATAAAGCAGCACTCATCTCGTATCCCGGAAGGATGGATTTTTAGTTCCCATGGTTAAGTCTAAACCGACGTGATCCTAACCCCGGAACGCGTCCGAGCATTTGAGACGATCCGACTTACCACCTATCCTACATCATCCGAACAACAAGCAAGATGACTTCGATGATGACTTGGAAATTTTTGAAGGTACATAAATCCCTTATCTAACAAAATAATTCAGACCATATCCCCATAGGTACAGGTGCTAATTTTATTAGCTCCCGGGTAGAAGACGCCGCATTAGGTCCAACGGCGCATGCACATCCGAGCCTTACCCACTCATCGTCTCCTAAAAGACCGATGTTTCATTTTCTCATGGGGAGCCACGTCTACTATCACCACTTCACTCGGAAGTGGGAGATATTGAACTAAGTGGTAATCCGCCCCGTACCACGCTTTCATTGATCACATCGTGTCTAGTGTGTCCTCACTTCCTAAATTTTTATAATTTCTAGGACACATACACTTTTTATACTTGGTCTTTGTGATCAAGTTAGAACTTTCGTAGACATGTCATTCTCAGACATGCTTCGATGATCGAAATGAAGTCCTACCGTTGCAACATCAAATCAACAACGGTTTCAGGCCATCTTGTACGAGCAACGCTCCTAGAACGATGTCAACGGGAAGCCTATGTGGCCCCGGTTTTATATCGGCGGAATGCCTTCGTGACTCCCTTGGGTTATTACCGAATTTGATTTCCTACGAAGTCTACAAACTCCATCTCCTTGTCACGACGATACAATCTTCTTGCCAAACGACGATGCCCCATTTTGATACATCGCCATGACAATCTATCAACTCGATCTTCATGAGGGGGAGTAGTACTCAAGAAATGGGAGCAATACAACAACGAAAGTGCAAGATTGATCGGAAATACTAAATTCTTAAGCGTCGTTGAAACAAGCAAACACCACGAGCTTCAATGACCGAAGTTGCCGCTCGTGTACGTCTCTCCAAATTTCAAAACGAATTCCCCGATCCCAACACAAGGTTGAACTAAAGTAGGGGGAGTTCCGTCGATATCAAAGGGAGAGATGGAACACAAAAGAGGAAATTCTCCAAATCCGGCAAGCAACTTCACACACTTTCCGACGATGTCGAGAAGAGAAAAGAACAAGACATGGTGCGCTTGAAGATTTCCAAAGAAGAAAGAGATCACAAGACAAGATACATGAAGAGATTATACAAGTAATCTTGTAAAGGGGAGATTGTTAGGACTCGAGGAATCTTTTCAAAACAAGACAAGATAATCTACGCTCAAGCGAAGATTGAACACAAAGGGGGAGATTGTTAGGACATTTTTATTGTGTTCAAATATAAATGTTATCTTAGTCTTATAGTATAAGTAGTAGTTTGGGCTTAACTGTAATTAAGCCATAGATTATGACTACTTAGTAAATATACCAAACTTGTTTGGTATATAAGGAACCCAAATGTGATGTATTAGGGTTAAGAATTCATTTTAATAGAAAACCGAGCTTTACAACGTGAAGAACGCTCTCAAGCTTCCGCGCCAAATTCAAACGTGTTCTTCGTAAGTTTTACTTTTTCTATCGAATTCTTCACCGAACTTAATCGTGTTGGATATATCTGGAACTAACACAATGATACATATATATATATATATATATATATATATGAAGCTTCTCGAGGGATTTCAGTTGCTTAATTCAAGGCCTCGACACGAGTACTCAGTTTTGTTGAATAAATCGCTTTGTGGATTAAAGCAAGGCGGATGTTGTATAGTTGCCTAAGTGCATTTTTAGTGAAAGAAGAGTATCAGAATGATCAAACTTATCTTTGCATATTTCTGAAAAAAATGTAAAAATGAGTTTGTCATTATAACAGTTCATGTTGATGATCTCAATATAATTGAAACACCTGAAGAGTTGACAAACGCTGTTGATTGTTTAAAAGGGTGTTTGAAATGAAAGCTCGGAAAAACAAAAATTTTATCTTGGATTGCAGATTGAATATTTGAAAAGTGGAATATTTGGACACCAAGAGACTTATACGAAAAAGGTATTGAAAAGATTTTATATGGATGAATCTCATCCACTAGATACTCCAATGATTGTTAGATCTTTAGCCGTGAATAAAGATTCCTTCTGACCACGCAAAATGATGAAGAGGTACTTCGTCCTGAAGTACCATATCTTAGAGTTATTGGAGCACTAATGTATCTTACGAGTCATACGCGACCTGATATAGCGTTTGCTTTAAATCTATTGGCGAAATATAGTTCATCGCCGAATCGTAGACACTGGAATGGAGTTAAACGAAATTTTCGATACCTTAAAGGAATAGTTGATATGAGGTTGTTCTATTCTAATGAGTCGAAAGCAAATTTAACTGGGTATGCAGATGCTGGATATTTGTCTGACCCACATAATGCTCTATCGCGAATAGGTTATTTGTTTACATATGGTGGAACCGCTATTTCATGACAGTCAATTAAACAAACTTTAACAGCTACATCATCTAACCATGCGGAAATTCTAGCTATTCATGAAGCTAGCCGAGAATGTGTTTGGTTGCGATCGATAATTGAACATATCCAATAGACTTGTGTGTTGCTTTTTGAGAAATTACTTCCAACGATCTTATATGAAGATAATGCGGCATGTATTGCCCAATTAAAGGATTGATATTTTATGGAATAGAACAAAACATATTTCATCGAAGTTTTTCTTTACCCATGATATGGAGAAAAATGATGATATTGATGTACAACAAGTGCGATCAAGTGAAAATCTTACAGATTTATTTACGAAAGCACTTCCCCCATAATTTTCTGGAAATTGGTATATTCAATTGGAGTTCGAAGATTTCAAGATTTGTAATGATATCATCATCAGGGGGAGTAAATACACGTTGCACTCTTTTTCCCTTCATTGTTATTTTTTTCATGTGGTTTTCCCAGTAAGGTTTTTAATGAGGCAACAAATGAAAGCGTATCAAAAGGAATTATGTACTCTTTTTCCTTCACTAGGTTTTTATCCCATTGAGTTTTTCCTAGTAAGTTTTTAACGAGGCAAATTCTTTGAAAAACATCCAAGGGGGAGTATTATGAAATATTAAGAAAATGTGGATTTTTTTAATGTTGATAAAATTAGGTTTATTAAATGTTGGAAAAATTAGTTGCTTGTTGATGAGATGAGATAAAATGTATTTAATATTGTAAATTTCAGTTGAAGTAGTAGAGATTTTTTATATATAAATAGACCGGTGTATTTGTATTGAATCATATTGAAAAACATCAATAATACTTTCTCTATACATTCAATGTTTAAATTTATGTTCTTATACCAATTATAATAATTTTATAACAATCAGCAAGATGTCCGGCTACTTTCTATACTCACACTTGTCGCTAAATATGTTACAGCTATGGTACTCCAATTAAAATGGAAAAATTACCTTGTTCTTGAATCGTTTCGCTTCATTAATATCGTCAGAAATGTTGTGGTGTTAGGTTTGTGTGACTCTGCTTGTGGATAAGGTTAAGGTCATCTCTTTTTTATTTCCCTAATAATATTCAACTTGTTTGATTTCGATCTCATTCTTGATATTGACCTGGACTGTAAGGCCATACTTGCTCAACTTCTTAATGTATGTTTAAGCTCTACATTTAATCTAAAAACTGCTAACTCTATATTTCGGAATAGAATATCTTCTAACCTACGATGAAAAAGGGGTCAGAGGTCGTATTTAAATAAACGGCCTTACGATGTCCGAAACGCTTTAAAGCCAACGAGCCATTTTACATCCCATGTGTCATCCTAATTTTTTTGGTACTATGATATGGACTAATAATTCTTCCAACTCATCGACCGAAGACGAAAAAAACATTAAAATTAATAAAATATCTTGACCAATAGAAGATGTCATATATTTATATATTGATATAATTATTGCAAATTATGGATGCGGGGAGACGATGATCTTGGATTTGAATTTGGAAGCTTGCTTTTGGGAGAAAATATTTGATTGAATGTTAAATCAGTTCGTCGTCTACAATGCAGCTACGACGGTTTCTAACTAATCTATCTCCTGAAAATTACCCAAAGAAACCTGAATAAAAGTATAATTACAAATGCACCCGGGAAGAAAAATAACAAAATAGGTCCCTTATTTCTAGCTTGTATCCAATTGTTCCTTTACGGGTTTTTCGATTTATTATCACATCACTAGGAAATGGGCAATGGAATATGAACCAGTAAATCAAAGAGTAGATATGAAAGCCATAAAAGCTCCTTTGTAGTGGTGCTAAGCGTGCGATACTCTGCTTCTGTGGAGGAACAAGGCACGGTAATTTGTTGCTTTGTCTTCTTAGAAATCAAAGAAGAACCAAACAAACAAACAAACAAACACGGTAACCAGTGATTGACTCGGGTTGATTGGGTTAGCACACCAATCGACATCACTAAAAGCCTCTAATTTAAAGCTAGCAGCAGTTGAGTAAAAAAGACCATGAGAGGGCCTGCCTCTTAACTATTTTAGGACATGAACCAATGGGTTCTAGTGGTCATAACAAGAAGCATGAACATGCTTACTTAGCTGGTGAACCGTGAAACTAATGTCGGGTCTAGTAAAGCCAAGTTAGAGAAGTTGTCCAACAAGTCTTCTATATTGAGTAGTATCGAGCAAAAGTGCCCCAAGATGATATGAGAATTGACGCCCTTTGGGCAGAGGAGTGTGGCTTGCCTTACAGCAAGATAAACCTGCAGAATCAATGATATCAAGGATATATTTTCCTTAATTTAGATAAACGCCATCCCTTAAACGCATTTCAATACCAAGGAAGTATATAGCATATCCAAGATCTTTAATGGTAAATTGATCATGTAGATATGCCTTTGCTGTGAGAATATCATTCTCACAAGACCCCGTATACAATATATCATCCACACAAACAATCAAAGGCATAAAGGAGGGCTTACTTGACTTAATGAAGAGGCAAGGGTCATGTTGGGACTGCGTAAAGACAAAAACATTTCCGTCAGTTTGGTGAACTTTGCATTCCATTGACGAGAGACTTGCTTCAAATCATAGAGAGCGTTTTAGTTTACAAGCTTTCGGGACTTCATTTATCGTAACCACCTGGTGGTAACATGTATACTTCTTCTTCCATAGCCATGCAAAAAGACATTATTAATGTCCAATTGATGAATAGACCAATTAGAAGCTGCTGCAAGGGCTATTAATAATCTGACAGTCACCACCTTAGCTACGGAGAAAAACTATCAAAATAATCCTCCCCTTGACCGTGTGTATAGCCCTTAGCAACAAGGCGAGCCTTGTATTTTTCTAGGCTGCCATTAGAATGGTACTTGACTTTATACACCTATTTACTTCCAACGGCTTTCTTACCATAATGAAGATCTGTAATTTCCCAGGTTTGTATTCTCTCTAGAGCATCAAGCTCAGAATGCATTGCCTTGATCCAATTTGGATCAGTTCTTGCTTGATAAAATGTCTTGGGTTCCTGATTTTTATCCAAGCATTCTAAAAACAACATGTGCTCATGTGAAAATTATGACTGATTAGCCAAACAATGGGAAGGAGACGATATAGGGGATGTTATGTGAGAAGAAGTAGGGCTTAGTAGTGCATTAGATGTCACAGTCTTTCATTCATAAAGGGTTACTTCTCATTCTAGTACTCTTCCTAGTTTCAGGTAATAATTGTGATGATGCAGAGCATGGATGCCATCGTTACAAGCAAGGCATAACTCATTGTCAGGCTTTCAGATGTAAAAGAAAGCCTATCCCAGGAGATGAAGGTAATATCAGCTCAACTCGCCGCGGTTGTGGAACATCTGTCCACACACGACAACACTGGAGCCGAATTTCCAAAATGGGGGGAGGAAAGGGGAAGACCGTCGCCGCCGCAGCCAAAAAGCCACCTGTTCATGAATCTGATGCTACAAGGACAGTACCAGACCCCATTCCAGTATCTGCTGTGACGAGAGTCAGAACCTCATCCTCAACACTTGCCGACCCTATATATCAGGCGCCAAGTATCACGAACGAAGAGGCCAGGGCGAAATCTATTTCCCTAGTAATTCCTGAGGATCATGTTCAACCCATCGCTCCCGTGGAAAGAACCGAGGCACGAGTTACATGATCTTTTATAAAATGATAGCGAATCTCTATATGTTTCGTGCGTGAATGATGAACATGATTGCAAGTAATGGCAATAGCACTTTGATAATCACTATAAATGGGAATGTTATTAAATTCAAACATGTAGTCACGTAGTTGTGTCCGCATCCATAGAACTTGTGAGCAACAGCTGGCAGTCGCGACGTACTCTGCCTCGTCCGTCGAAGTCGACACGCAATTCTGCTTCTTTGAGGACCAGCATACCAACTTATCTAATATCTATGTGTTTCGTGCGTGAATGATGAACAGGATTGCAAGTAATGGCAATAGCACTTTGAGAATCACTGTAAATGGGAATGTTATTAAATTCAAACCCGTAATCGCGTAGTTGTGTCCGCATCCATAGAACTTGCGAGCAATAGCTGGCAGTCGCGACTTACTCCGCCTCGGCTGTCGATGTTGACACGCAATTTTGTTTCTTTGAGGACCAACAGAGCAACTTTTCGCCTAAAAATTGTGCTCCGCCAGACATGCTTTTCATGTCCATTCGACAACCTGCATAATCAGCGTCAGTATAGCCAATTAATCTAAAATCAGTATCTTTAGGATACCATAGCCCTAAGTTGGGAGTTCCTTTGAGATAGACTAGAATTCGCTTGACCGCGTGCATGTGAGACTCTTTTGGGTCAGCTTGATAACGAGCACAGAGACAAGTGGCGAACATGATGTCGGGTCGGCTTAATGTCAGGTAGAGTAGAGAATACTCCATAGGTAGTGATGTTGACCGCCTTGCCAAAGGATCAACATCCAAAATGCAGTTTGTTGACATGAGAGTATTCATAGGTGTGCCCTTGTCTTGATTAAATCTCTTTAGAATATCTCGGATATACTTGGTTTGACTGATGAATATTCCATCTTCGAGTTGCTTGACTTGTAATCCAAGAAAAAATTGGAGTTCTCCCATTAAGCTCATATCGAATTTGGTCTTCATTAGATCACCAAATTTCTGACAGAGGTGTTCATTAGTCGAGCCGAAGATGATGTCATCGACGTATACTTGAACAATCATCAAGTCCTTGCCTTGCTTTTTGATGAAAACTGTCGTATCGATTGTTCTTCTAATAAAGTTGGACTTTACTAGAAATTCGCTCAGAACATCATACCAAGCACGAGGGGCTTGTTTTAGTCCGTAGAGAGCTTTATCCAATCGATAGACATAATCAGGGTGATTTTCGTGCACAAACCCTTCGGGTTGAGCTACGTAGACTTCTTTTAACACACCGTTTAGAAAGGCGGTTTTGACGTCCATTTGATAGACTTTGAAGTCTTTATGAGCCGCGTATGCTAGAAATAACCGAATAGCTTCGATACGAGCAACCGGAGCATATGTCTCGTCATAGTCAATACCTCCTTGTTGATTGTACCCTTTGGCTACTAGTCATGCTTTGTTCCTGATAATTTCACCGTTCTCGTTCTTCTTATTTTTAAAAACCCATTTAGTCCCTATAATTGTTTTCCCATGCGGTCAGGGAACTAGTGTCCAAACACGTAGACGGTCGAATTGGTTGAGTTCATCATGCATTGCGATCACCCAATCCGTGTCTTTGAGGGCTTCGGCTACCTTAAGTGGTTCGTTTTGGCTTAAGAAGCACGTGAATAGTTAGATGTCCTAGTGCGTACTCCACTTGAAGGATCACCGATTATTTGGTCGATAGGATGAGCTCGAGTCCACTTACGTTCACGAGGAAGAATCAAAGTAGATCCATTGTTGATTTGTAGGTCGAGACATCCTGAATTGATAAGTTGATCATTCGTAATTGGGAAATTCATTTCTAAAGTTGAATTGGAAGGAATTTCCTCATCGGGATTAGTAGGAGCTGCAACACTAGGTGAAGATTCAGAATTTGGAGAATCTGGAACATTTGTTGGAGTTTGAGGGTTCAGAATCTCAATAGTGATTTCTACCGTAGAAGGAGAAGGTGCACTGCTTGGTATAGAATGAGACGAAGCAGGGATTTGAAACTCGTTTCTATAAAAATGTTCAAATAAAAAATCCAAATCTTCCAAATCGGCGGGAATTGCTTCTTCCGGCGTTGAGGTAGATGTTGTCGGAATTTGTTGTCTTTGTGCCAACACGCTGAACTGTTTTGTTCAGAAACCAAATCGGTCACTTCTTGAAAACTGACGTTGTAGCTTTCGAAAATAGTACGGGAAGAGTTGATATAGACGCAGTATGTTTTAGAAGTGGATGAATATCCAACAAAGACGACTTCAAATGCTTTAGGGTCGAACTTGCTTCGAGGCTCTCGATCGTTAGCTACAAAGCATTTGCACCAGAAGACTTTGAAGAAAGAGATATTCAGAATCTTTTGATTTATTATCTCGTATGGCGTCTTTTCAAAGCGTTTGTGAATAATCGTCCGATTTTGCGTAAAACACGCTGTACTCACTGCTTCAGCCCATAGAAAGTGAGGGAGACCTATTCTTCCGTTCTACGACGCCATTTTGTTGAGGCGTTTTAGCGGCTGAAAATTGTTGAATAATTCTAAGTGACTGATAGTAGTTGTGGAGACGCTGATTCTTGAATTCAGTCCCATTGTCAGTCATGATTACTTGGATCTTCTTTTGCAGGAGATTCTGAGTCGTATTCACAAAGCTTATTATCAAGTCTCCTGTCTCATCTTTACTTCGGAGATATCTTGTCCAAGTGTAGCGAGAATAATCGTCTACAATTACTAGCACATACTTACGTCCATTGATACTTTGTGTTTTCATTAGTCCACAAAGGTCCATGTGTAATAATTCGAACGGTCGACATGTGGAAGCTACTTGCTTGAGTTTGTGAGACGCTCGCTTCATTTTTCCCATTTGACAAGCCGAATAATGATACTCTTTGTGAAGGGACATAGTTGGTAGACCGTTGACCAACTTTCTGATAAAGAGTTTGTAAAGAGATTTGAGATTTAGATGAGATAGACGTTGATGCCATAAACTGTTCCTCTTGATTGTAGTCCGTGAGATGAGGCAAACAACTGTCGAAGGTCGTATTGTTGTCAGATTGATGGTGTATATATTAGATCTTCGAGATCCTGTAAGAAGTTCTTGATTCTAACTATTTAAGATTCTGCACTGATCAGATAGAAACACCACTTGAAAATCTTTGTCACATAATTGTCCTATATGTTGTGTTTAAGACATTGGCCGTAAGAGACATCCTGGATTGTCAGATTCTTTAGAAAAATATCTCCAAAGCCTAGTACTGGAGCTGAATCGTTGTTATTGAATCTGACTTTTCCGTTTTAACAGTCTTTATAGTTGCTCAACAGTTCTTGACTTCCCGTCATGTGTGTGGAGCAACCGGAATCTAGATACCACACATGACGGATCTGCATAAAAATTTTAGACAGACTTAGGTACTCACTTAGTAATGGGTCCTCTTAGATTAGCTGATTTAGTAGTTAAGTTTTGTTCATTTTTGGTTCATAAATCATTGGAGCTCTTAGGTACCCAAACCAACTTATTAGTAGTTGGTTTAAGTGGTACCTCTTTAGGTAACATGGCCTTGTTGTCATGCATTGGCCTAGTTGGTATCTTGGGAACCCATTGAGGGTGAACCTTACATGGGAGATTAATTTCAGCTCGAACAAATGTCTTATTAAGCTTAGTGCATGAGAAAATCTTTTCATTAGCTAGTCTCCTAAGGTGTTTAGCTGAGTGTACTTGGAATGGATACCTAAGATGAGGAAAATAATGTATTGAGCTATAAGCTTGCTTAATAGCTGGATATTGTTTCCTACAAGACTTAAGACTTGCATTTGTCTTAGAATGATGGTTTTTGTTTTTAGAAGTAGAGCTGTTTTCAAAATTTGTGCTATCAAAATTAATAGATTTTAAAGCATAAGTTGAAGCAGCAACATGAAAATTAGAAACGGTTGTCTTCTTACGAGTGTCCTTAGTTTTTGATACAGAAGGAAGTTTAGAAAATAAGTCATTTCTATCAATTTTCTTCTGAAATTCTCCTAGGCACTCTTTCTTTTGTATGCTTTACCATTAAAGCATTTAAGGACTCTTTTCCTCCCTTTACGCTTTTTAAAAAAGATATTTCTTCTTGTAAAATAATGGGAGGTGTTTTCTTGAATTTGATATTGTCCTTAGTTAACGATTTTTCTTTCAAAATAAAATCAGGTCAGGATTTTAAAATTGAGGAATTTTTTAGATTAGAAATCTCCAATAAGAGCTCATTCTTTTCTGTTTCGAAATTCTTTCTTTCTGTCTCTAAGGAAGTGTTCAAATCAGCTATTTTCTTAATAATAGTGGGAATATAACATAAAGTAGATTTTTTATAATGATCATCATTTTCTTCCTTAATTTTAGGAAGATCTTCTAAAGGATATAATGAATTGTAATCACTAGACAGGTTAATTTCCCGTGTCTTATAACTATTATTCAAATCGGTGTAGTCAAAGGGGATGTCAGTCATATTTGTGGCTTTTCGTTTAGATTCTTTTAAGGCATTTATTTCGGAAGAATTAGTAAAGGCCATCAGAGAAGTTAATCCTAAACCCATATACTTGATAGCATATAACTGTTTGACATTGACCTTTTTCAAGTTACATGGATTGTTAAAACCTAAGCCTTCTATAGGATTATAAAATTCTATATCATGAGGTTGATTTAGAAAGATAGTCTGATCCGTTTGCCCCCTTTTCGTTAGAAGGTCGTCTAAAGTCTTAATTATAGAGTAAAGCTTCTTACGTTCGTCAGAACTAGCTAAATCTCTCTGACAATCGCTAAGAGTCTTACTAAGGTCGTTGATTTTTGTCTCAGAACTAGCTAACCTAGATTAAAGACTATTTATTGTTTCCTTAGCATTAGAAAAGAAAATTTCTAGGTTAACTTTCTTATCTAGTTGCTTTTGGACATTAATTTCACTAAGGGCTATAGAGTCTACGATCTGTTTGCCCTTTAGTTCTTTTTGTATCTCGCTAATGTCTACCCGTGTTGAGCGACATTATCAAAGACCGCGTGGATATCCATTTCGTCTAAATCCTTGTTTCGACGGATTTGCATGGATATTTTCTTCCACTCCGGTTGAAGAGGAGAGAAATCAGATATTGACCTCCATATTGGTCTTGAAAATAACTATTTTACTCATCTCGTTAAGAAGAGTTAAATAGCGTTGATAGAGTTCATAGACATTTTCCTCCGTCTTTGCTCTGAAGGAGTCGTAAGCGGTGAGAATGTTTTCTTTCTTAGCCTTGACTCCGACTTTGGTCCGTTGCATCATTTTGTGGAGCTCATCCCACATAGCCTTTGCACTCGATAGACTATCTATTTGCATATAAATGTCATTCAGAATGTCTTGCATTAGGAAAGGTTTGGCTCCGAGATATGCTTTAGCTCTTAATCGCTCCCCCTCGGTGTATTCACTGGGAATTTTGAGTCTTCTAGTGGCGGGAATGGGAGGATTGTTAGAGCATTTTTATTGTGTTCAAAAATAAATGTTATCTTAGTCTTGTAGTATAAGTAGTGGTTTGAGCTTAATTCTAGTTAAGTCATAGATTAGGACAACTTTGCAAATATCCAAACATTTTTGGTATACAAGGAACACTAATGTGATATATTAGGGTTAAGAATTCATTTTAATAGAAAACCGGGCTTTACAACGTGAAGAACACTCTGAAACTTCCGCGCCAAAATTCAAACGTGTTCTTTGTAAGTTTTACATTTTCTATCGAATTTTTCACCAAACGTAATCGTGTTGCATATATTAGGACCTAACAATTGGTATCAGAGCAAACGCGTTAGGATTTGAATCGATTTGGATCGAATTTTCTGATTTTTTTTCCTCGTGAATATCATACGGCTTAAGAAAATGTTTCGATTGATTCTTCAAATTTGAGTATAATTTGCTGTTTTATAGGCTTCGATCGAGTGTTTTAAACATGTCTGGGCTGAATTTCGATTGATCGAAACACTAATTTTTACAAATTTTTAAGATTCGATCGTATATGTTCTTCGTGATGTTCATTTAATTTCTCTAAAATTTGACATATCCTGTTGTTTTCTGATTTAATTGAGTGTTAAAAATTGGAATTATACGTGTTTTGATCCATGACCCAAGCTAAATTTGAACAATTTTGTGTTTCGGATCGAAAACTATGTGTACCTTGTAAAAAAAAAATGTTAGCTAACGTTTTTCGTAAAAGTATCTCTGTCTCTTCACAATCGTAAACTTTCCTATCGCTAAACTTTCTCGAAGTTTATCGGAGATTTAGTTTTTATCGCAAAATTTCTTATCGAAAACTACCGCTATCGAAAAGTTCTTTTTATTGTCGCAACGTTCTACCTCGATATCGCAGACCAGTTTCATAATTCATAATTCACATTTCATCATTTCATCAATTCATCATTTCTATTAACATTTATCGAAATTCTCAGCCATCGTTGACCAATCTAATGTTTTTTATAATCATTTTTCTTAAGTTTTCGGTACCCACATATTAAAATTTTCCATACTAAAATTTGCTATCACGCGAAAATAATTTTTGGTCAACCCGCAAAATGCCACCCACAAACTTTTACCGTAAAACTTTCTCGACAAAGGTATATCGCGAAATGTTCACTGTCGAAACTTTATCGAGAAAATTTACTTTACCGTAAATGTTAGGTCCTTATCTATCAACTACTGATCGATCAAAGCACGAATTATAGATATTCGAATGATAAATTTTACAAAATACATTTCGGTCGAATATCTCTTTGAAGATCTTGAGAGAGAGTGTTTCTCAATTGCTTTTCTCTCTCTTAGAATATGAATTCAATGCTTGTGTTTTTCTGAAAATAAACTTGTGTTTTGATTTTGATAGTGTACATTGTATTTATACCTATTTACATGGTATATTTACTATTTGGTCCTACACTATCAAAACTATTAATTACGCCTTAATTACAAGGATAAAAAAATTACAAAGCACAATTTTAATGCCTCTTCAATCCCCCCCTTTGTGCTTGTCTTTGTTTCAGCTCCTTTTATCCTTGTCGGGCGTAAAACGATTTCCGTAATCCCAATGCTGTCTCGTAACGTCGAACAACATTCCTCCGCTCCAACCTCTCATTAATCGCATCCAGAAGCTCATATAAGAGTGGGGCCTCTTCTTCACAAAGATCTTCGAAGATTGTCTGTTCAGTGATATCTCCCAATCTTTTCTGGATGTTCTTTCTCACGAACTGTAATGTTCCGTCACAGAACTTGTGGATCTCTGACTTCATCATAGCTCTCTTCTTTCCAATGACTGGATTCCGATAAGTTATGGCCAGGCCAGATTTCTTGAATATGTAGTTCTCGGGAAAATTGTTAAGTGGGAAGCCCTTCATGAGCGGAGACTCCATATTCACCTTCTTCATATTGTTCTCTATAGCAATTTGAAGGTCGTGTGCGGTGTGATACTTGATCTGCCGCACCATGAATCTCTTCAACCCCTCGAGTCCTTCAGTCTTGATGTATTCGGAGGGCGTCTGATATTTTCTCTTGTATATCTGATACAGGCGGTAGGCCTCATCCGGTGGAAGGAAATGGAGATAGCTTTCATCTATCTCTTCTTTTGTGCGGTTGTTGTCCGCTCGCTCAATGAGGTAGATAGGGGTAGGGTAACTTCCGATCGTATGCGAAACTCCAATGAGTTGGAGAATCGGTGGCTTGTCCCTGAAGTTTTTCTTCAGTTGATCAGTTGGGATGCCACTTTGATCAGGGCCAAGATAGTTGAGCACGAAGATATGCTCCGTTTTCTTCCTCTCTTCCCAGTGTGAGATGCCTCGAAGATTTAGTTCGTTGAGCTTCTTTATCCGGTTTGGAGCCCTCCAGATCTACTTTCTAATATCTTCAATAAACGGGACTTCAATTCTGATATTCTCCCACGGATCTCGACTCTAACTGTCCCTTTTGATAAGCGGGGAGGAGAGTCGACTCTGTGCCTGATCATTTCTGGTAGCTCTGGGAGAGCAGAATTGTAGTTCTCGCCTTCTTGAAGTTCTTTATCTTCAAGCAGCACCAAGTCCACTAAGGCTTGTTGTAGAAATATCTGAAGTTAGAGAGTCGAGCTTGAGCAGCTTCATCTGGTTCCCATTGCGTCATCCATTTCTCATTTAAGATATAATCGTCTACGATCAGATGTGGATCGTAGACGACTACTTCTGTTTGGGCTTGGATGAGGTTAGAGGTCGGGATTGGATTTGGATTTGTAGGAGAGGGAGGTAGTGTGTGGGATATGGTGGGTGATGTAGTTATTTGTTGGCGGGTTGTGGGCTGTGTGGTTGGTGGGTTTGAGGATGATCCTCCAGCTTCTTTAGTCTTCGTTTGTTCTCGACTCACACCACGGCCGCTTCGTGTGGTTCGTTTCCGTTTCGCCCCCTCATGATGATCCGGATCATCGGGATCGTCATGTCTTCTTTTGGTGCGAGAGCTTTCTTCTCGGCACCTTGCCTGAACGGGCAGCTCGGGTTCATCTACCAGCCTTTTGTAGAGACTTTCCTCAGCGGGGGTCCTGGTCTCTAAGGCGAGATGTCGGGAGATAAGTATGTCATGGAGCTGGGTAATCGGGATGGTATATGGGTTTATAAGTGAAGGTGATGGTGTTGGTGTGGTGAGGGTGGGTTGGATGGGGTTGTGTATGGTGGTGGTAAGCGGTGGTGAGGAGACGGGGGTGGTTTGGGTTTCGGTCGGAGCAGCCTCGGAGACTGGTGCTTTTCCTGTATCTCTTCGGGAAGTCTCGATGGCTTTAAGCATTCGGTCCATCAAGCGATCTTCGAGAGAAGATATGGCAGTGGAGAGTGCTTCCTGTAAGCGTTGCTCCGTCACGATCATTGGTGGAGTGGGCCAGGGAGGCGCTCCACTGTCACAACATCGGAAAAGATTTCCGATGTGCCGCCTTGTATAATTTTTGATATTCCGAAACGTCCGGGGACATCCATTGTCAACCCTGAATTCACCACTTCAATGGGTTGGCCTATTGTTTGCTCCGAAGATATTGGGGGTCCAATAGGGCTTCCACCCAATCTTTGAGATGATACAATAGGTATCACCTCTAAGGGTGTTGAAAAAGACTCAGATTGAATCTGTGTGGTTGGCTAATCCGTTGTCGTTGGAGGAGATGTCACCGAAGTCGGTCGTACTGAAGGAGATACAGATGGGGCCGAGCTGTCGGCGAGAGCCCCTTCTTTGGAGTCTATATTCTCCATCCGATTCAGTGGCCTCAGGAGATACATCTTGAGGAACACCTTCGGGCTCGATGGCTGGTCTCTCTGTCTCCTGAGCCGTGGCTTCGGGCTCGGTTGTTACCACCAGCGATTCCCTTTGAGAAGACGCCAGAGCTTGATCCAAGGCCCGTACCATTTCCTCCGTCATGTAGTTATTTTGACAGTAGTCTTGGTAGGTCTCGTCCGTTGGATCAGCTAGTCTGAGCAGCTCCAATGGGATCAGCATCGGTTGGAGTGCTAGGTCGGCTGCCTTCGGGTTGTAAAAGAAGCGAAGGCGAGGTGGAATGTATACTGCAACCGGTGGTAGTCTTGGGATCTCTGGATGAATGTTCATGAAGTGTGAGATCAACACCGGGAACCACCGTACATAGGCGAGAGATTTGGCCCTCGACTTGGTCTCCCTTTGACGTATCTGGTCCGCTAGATCATTCCATATCAGCTGGGCCACGTCGTATTTCCTTGAGAAAACCACTCCATGGAAGATACGAAGGATATTCCCGTTCGCAGTGTCGAAGCCGGAGTGTTTTGGGGAGAGGCATTTATTGATTATGCCGAACAATGTCCTCCACGGATGTGGGATCCCACTGTTTTGAAAATTCGCCAGTTTGGTCAGTGTCTTCTACGATCCGGAGCATATCTTCTACGATCTCCGCGTCCGTTGGAAGTTGATCAAAGTTGTCGTAGTGCGGGAGATCGAACACCATGGCCATCAGATTTTTGGTCAAGGCGACATGTCTTGTATTGATCTTCGACATGTATTCCACGCTATCGCCGTTGACAAAACTTTGCATACTTCCCCAGAATTGCTGGAGATAGAGCATTCGTACGGTTGACGTCATGGTCAAAGCTGGCCATAGAGGGTGTCCTTTGAGGATGGAGATGATGACTTCATCCGGACACCGAAATGTAGTAAGGTCCAGCTGGTAGTTGTTGTCTTGGACTGGCATGTAACTTCCAGAAGGGTAGATGTTTGGGTAGTTTGGTGTTGCCATATCTGGAAAGAATGAAATAAAATTCATTAGTTGGGAAATTTCATATGCGAATAAATGGGATTAAAATTGTACTTAGAGATTGAAATTTTAAGTGTTAAGGTTTATGTACGAAAGACTTGGTAAAAAATTTTTTTAAGTTGACTAAGTCTCAAGAGTGTACTTTTATTCGATAGAAAATTTTTGCGATCGAAAATTTTCTAAGTCTTGAAGAAAAACTTGAAAAATTTTCTAAGTCTTCTTCAGTGTGTTTTTATTCGAGTGACAATTTATTCGATCGTTAAATTTGCGATCAAAAAAAAAAATGTGTCGAATATCTCAAGTTTTTCGCCGATGATTTTTACGATCGAATGAAATGTTATCAAAAACAATAGTCTTTCGCTGAGTAAGTTTTCGATCGAATAAAAAGTTATCGAAAAACTTAAGTTTTTCGCCGCGTAGTTTTGCGATCGAATTAAAGAATATCGAAAAACTTAAAGTTTTCACCGCTTATTATTGCGATCAAATAAATTTTAATCGAAAAACTAAGTTTTCGCCGCGAAGTTTTACGATCGAATTAAAATATATCGAAAACAAAAGGTTTTCGACGCTGAGTTTTGCGATCGAATAAAACTTAACGAAAACAAAAGTTTTTCGATGACACTATTTGCGATAAGAACTTTTTCGATCGAAAAATATCCAAATCAAACAGTAAACGCGTAACACGTAAATTTCGATTTCTGGGTAAATCATGAGTTAATCTGGGTTCGTAACGTTCAGAAAATAGTTGCGAATCCAAATATGTTGGTGAAGATGTCCGCAGTCTGATCAATACGGGAAGAAAGACCAAGCTTATCATATGCTATTTCAATTAGTTTAACCCAAACAGTCGAGTTTAAACACGTTGATTTGAGAGTTTAAAATCGTTTTAGTCGAAAAAGTATGAAATTAAATTTCTTCAAATGTTTTCAAAAAACTGCTTGCGAATCGTGTGCTTTTGACCGGAAAGTGATTCGAAACGTGTTTCTACCTTCGAAATGGGCGAGTTTAGGAAGAAAATCACTGAGATAAGGTGAGGTTTTGGTGAAATCGCCAGAGTTTGAAGCGTGTTTTCGGAAGTCGAAAAGTTTTTCGAGTGAAATGAGTTGCGTGTGAGTGAGTTTTTCGATCGATAAAGTGGTATTAGTACTTTACGATCGGGTAAGGTAAAAATACGTTGGGCCGTAAAAAACAATTTGGGCTTTAGTTAAAATTAAGGTCTGACTAAACAAAAATTTAATCTTTTATGGATTAACCCAAAAATAAACTGCATAATACTACCTGTATTTCTGAAAGAGATGAAATTATCTCCTAATTTTGATGAAATTCAACATTTGACTCCTCGGATGAGCTCGAAATTTTCTGTGATGCTTAGAAAAAAAATGTTAGAAGTCATGTTTTACAAGTAAATCATATAGGAGATAATAAACAAGTTCTCATATAAAACTCCCCCTCAACAATTGCACGATTTAACTTTTCGGCATTTAAGCACATATTTAATACAATTTGGCATACAAAAATTTACTATTTAAGGACAAGTAACGCATTTTAAGCAATTCAGCATAGATTCATTTAAAATGTACGAAAGATATTTTCAATAAAAAATTTAAAAAATATTTTTGTTTTGGGTTCAGATGAAATATTTTGAACATTATCACGCAAAAATTTCTCATGACATATAAAATAATAATTTGCCATAAAATTATCAACTAAACTAATATTCTAAGATCATAGTATGAATCACTTCGACAACTCTCGCAAGTTTCGCTCATACCACTCAATTTATCTTTATCATGGAAATATTTAGTAGATATATCATTCATATCATCACGACAAAATTATATCAATTAATTAACATATTAAATCAACTTACCAAGTGAAGGTTCATCATTTTGAATCAAAGGGACTTTGAAGGGATTATTTTAGGCTATGACTAAAAGGGTAGTGTAATTTTGGGATTAGTGAGCTTAAAAAAAATCTTCAATTCCAGGAACCCTCATTGAAATTCATTTCTGATACTTTAGCTTCTCTTGCTCAGGATGAGTCTCGTCTTCTTTACAAAACTTTGAGAGATTATAACTTCTTTTTGGGTCGAGACCGTGTTCCTTTCGAAGGTTCCACAATTATGGAATTCGAAACCAAGACCGTGCTTCTCTTCTCGTTTTCTCTATTTATAAGATCTAGATTATCGTTGGAGAAGTTCACTTCGAGGTGCTTCTCTTCTAGGAGTATACGAGATTATCTAGGAGAAGTTCACAGCGAGATCCGTTTTTCTCTTCTATAATAATTGAGAAGTTCATCATGTGCATCTCTTTTGCTCTCCTCTTTTTCTTGATTGAGTAACCCCGAATCTAGTGAACAAGGTTGAAGGCTTAATTGGGTTTGATAAAGAAAATGAATGTCGGAGAAGGCCCAAAGGGGATTTCTAGGGGAAAAATTAAAGGATTATAATTTGGGCTTAAGTGAGGAATTTCCTAAAATGCCCTTATCATTTTCATGACGAATTAACACAAAAGTAAGAATGAAGCTACGAAGTACAAACCAATAGAATAGTCATTTGAAGTGTGACACACTCAAGAAAAAGTTATTGATATTCAAATTCTCACATATATGATGTGGTTTTGTGTCTAGTGAAACAAACGAAGCTCTTTGAATAAAAGAATGTGACGTGAATTTTTAGGCAAAGAACTAAGCATATATATCGAAGAAATATTTTTGTGAGTAGTTCAAATTAGGCAAAATTATCGTCATCCCCCATTTTTTATTATTACTTTATGTATACTATTAAAAAACATTTGAAAGATAGTTTTACGCAAGATAATCAAGGAATATCGAGAAGCACATAGTATCAAATAGAAGCATAGTAGAGCATATGTCAAGTAAGATTGAGATTCAACATGCCTAATTAGCAATAAGGAACTTGAATCGTTTTTCATCCAATGCCTTAGTGAATAAGTCAGAAAGTTGAAGCTCTATTTTCACAAAATACATATCTATAGTGCCTTTTTCTACATGATCATTGGAGTCTACAGACGAGGCCGGGAGTTGTTGTCGGCAAGGGCCCCTTCTTTGGAGTCTGTATGCTTCATTTGAATCGGTTGCCTCATGAGAGATATCTTGAGGAACACCTTCGGGCTCAATTTCCTGAGTCGTGGCTTCGGGCTCCGTTGTTGTCACCAAAGATTCCCTTTGAGAAAGTGCCGGAGCTGGATCCATCGCCTCTGTGATGGAGTTGTTCTGGCAGTAGTCCTGGTATGCCTCTTTAGTTGGATCAGCTAGTCGGAGCAGCTCCAATGGGATCAGCATTGGTTGGAGTGCTAGATCGGCAGCCTTCGGGTTTTGAAAAAATCGAAGGCGTGGTGGAGTGTATTCCCCAACTGGTGGTAGTCTTGGGATCTCTGGATGGAGTTCCATGTAGTGTGAGATCAGCACCGGGAACCACCGTACGTAGGGGAGAAACTTGGCCTTTGACTTGGTCTCTTGTTGACGTATTTGGTCCGTTAGATCATTGCAATTTAGGCGGGCCACGTCATACTTCTTGGAAAAAATCACTCCGTGAAAAATGCAAAGGATGTTCCCATTCGCCTTGTCGAATCCGGAGTGTTTTGGGGAGAAGCATTTGTTGATTATGCCGAACAATGTCTTCCACGGACGGGGAATACCGTTGTTTTGGAAACTCTCCAATTTGGGCAGTGGAGGCTTGTATCCCATCCGGAGATATCCGCGTCTGTTGGAAGTTGATCATACGTTTCGTAGGGCGGAAGATCAAGTACCATGGCCATTAGGTTGCGGTTCAGAACGACGTGTTTTCTATTTATTTGTGTTTTATATTCCACGTCGTTTCTGACTGCATGGCTCTCCATACGTCCCCAGAATTGTTGTAGGTAGACCATCGGTACGGAGGCCGTCATCGTTAATTCTGGCCACAGTGGGTGTCCTTTAAGGATGGAGATGATGACTTCATCCGGGCACCGGAATGTTGTTAGATCCAGTTGATAATTGTTGTCATGAACTGGCATGAAGCTTGATGAATGATATATGTGAGGATAATTTGGAGTTGCCATATCTGTAAAGAAAAACATGAATTTCATTAGTTGATATATTTTCATATGCGAATAAACGGGATTAAGAATGAATTTAGAGAAAATTGTATGTCTTAAGGTTTAAGTTCGAAAGACTTAGTGAAAATTTTTGAAAGATTTGTAAAATTGACTAAGTCTTAGAAGCGTGTTTTTATTCGAGTGACAATTTATTCGATCTTTAAATTTTGCGATCGGAAATTTTCTAAGTCTTGAAAAACTTTTTAAGTCTTTTTCAGCGTGTTTTTATTCGAGTAAAAATTTATTCGATCGTTAAATTTTGCGATCGAATAAAAATGTGTCGAATAACTCAAGTTTTCGCCCATGACTTTTACGATCAAATAAAATGTTATCGAAAACAATAGTTTTTCGCTGAGTAAGTTTTCGATCGAATAAAAATTGTCGAAAAACTTATGTTTTTCGCCGCGTAGTTTTGCGATCGAATAAAAGAATATCGAAAAACTTAAATTTTTCGCCGCGTAGTTTTTCGATCGAATAAAAGAATATCGAAAACAAAAGGTTTTGGACGCTGAGTTTTGCGATCGAATAAAATTGAACTAAAACTACAGTTCTTCGAAGACACTGTTTGCGACACAAACTTTTTCGATCGAAAAATTTTCAAATCAACAGTAAACGCGTGAAACATAATCTTCGATTTCTGGGTAAATCATGAGTTGAACTAGGTTCGGAATGTTCTGAGAACATTTGCGAATCCAAATAGCATGATTTTAACCCAAAAGGTCGAGTTTTAACATGTTGATTTGAAGGTATGAAATAAGTTTCAATCGAAAAAGTAAGAATATGAAATTTCTTCAACTGTTTTTCGTGAAAATGCTTGAGAATCGTATGTTATTTAACAGAAAATGATTCGGGACAGGTTTCTACCATCGAAATCGGCAAGTTTAATCTAAAAAAGTTCGAATATTGCGGGTTTGGGTTGAATCGCCGAAGTTGGTTCGAAGAGTTCGTAGAAGTCGAAAAGTTTTTCGATTGGAAATGTGTAGCGTGTGAGAGAGTTTTTCGATCGATAAAGTGATATTAATACTTTACGATCGGGTAAAGTAAAAATTACATTGGGCCGTAAAAAAAATATTTTGGGCTTTAGATAAATTCAGGTCGGAAATATTTTTTTATGAATTAACCCAAAAATAAATTGCATAATACTCCTTGTATTTCTGAAAGAGATGAAATTATCTCCTAACGTTGATGAAATTCAACATTTGACTCCTCGGATGAGCTCTAAATTTTCTGAGAGGCTTAAAAATGTTAGAATTAATGTTTTACGAGTGTATAGGATAATAACAAATTCTCATATAAAACTCCCCCTCAACAATTGCATGAGTAAACTTTTCAATACCTAAGCATGTTTTTAGTACAAATTGGCATATGAAAATTTCCGATTTAAGTAAAAGTAACGCATTTTAAGTAATTCAGCATAGTTTCATAAAAAATATTGCGTTTTTCAAAATAGTTATTCGCATTTTATCAATTCTGAACCAATGCATGTATTAATGCATTGAAAATGTGCGAAGAAAAGAAAAAATGTTTCGGGGTCAGATTTATTTATTTTGAACATTATCACAAAAATTTCCAAGACATATAAAACATTAATTTGCCATAAAATCATGTAACTAAACTAGTATTCTAAGAGCATAGTATGAATCACTTCGACAGTTTCGCTCATATCACCCAATATATTTTTACAAAGGAGATTTTTAGTAGATATATCACTCTTATTATCACAACAAAATTATATCAATTAATTTGTTATCGTAGTATTTTTAATCAACTTACTAAGTGAGAGTTCATCATTTGAATCAAAGGAACTTTTAAGGGATTATTTTTAGGCTCTGACTAAAGGGGTAGGAAATTTGGGTTAGTGAGCTTAAAAAAATTCTTCTCTTCCAGGGGCCCTTTTTGTGAAATTATGTTCCGATCTTTTTGCTTTTCCTTTCTGTAGTAATTTCTTTTCAAGGCTTTGAGAGATGAGATCTTCTTTGATTTTGGATCGAGACTGTGTTCTTTGAGAAAGTTTCACAGTTATGGAGTTCGAACCCAAGACTGTGCTTCTCTTCTCGTTTTCTCTACATAAAATCTAGATATCATTGGAGAAGTTCACTTCAAGGTGCTTCTCTTCTAAGAGTATACGAGATTATCTAGGAGAAGTTCGCAGTGAGATCAGTGTTTCTCTTCTATAATGATTGAGAAATGCATAATGTGCATCACTTTTGCTCTCCCCCTCTTTTTTCTTGATTGAGTAATCCCGAATCTTGTGAATAAGGCTGAAGGCTTAATCGGGTGTTTATAAAGAAAAAGAATGTCGGAGAAGGCTGAAAGGGGATTTATAGAGGAAAAAGTAAAGGATTTATAATTTAGGCCAAGTGAGGAATTTCCTAATAGGCCCTTATCATTTTCATGACAAACTAATTACAAAAGCAAGATTGAAGCTATGAAGTACAAACCAAAAGATAGTCATTTGAAGTGTGACATACAAACAAATATTGAAGTTCAAATTCTCACATGTATGATGTGGATTTGTGTCTAGTGAGACAAACAAAGTTCTTTAGAATAAAAGAATGTCATATGAATTTTTAGGCAAAGAACTTAATCATATATATCGAAGAAATATTTTTGTGAGTAATTTCAAAAATGGTCAAAATTATCGTCATCCCCCATTTTTTTAATTTATTTTATCTATTTATATATATATATAGTATTATATATATATTTATATATATATTTATATATATATATATATTTTTAATTTTCTTTTATAAAAAAATATTAAAAGATAGAGTCACGCAAAATAATCAAGAAATATCAAGAAGCACATAGAATATCAAATTGAAACATAGTAGAGCATGTAAAGCACATTTCAAGTAAGATTGAGATTCAACATGCCTAATTTAGAAATAAGGAATTGAAATCGTTTTTCATCCAATGCCTTAGTGAATAAGGCAAGTTGAAGCTCCGTTTTAACAAAATACATATCTATCGTGCCTTTTTCTACATGATCTTTTATAAAATGATATCTAATATCTATGTGTTTCGTGCGTGAATGATGAACAGGATTGCAAGTAATGGCAATAGCACTTTGAGAATCACTGTAAATGGGAATGTTATTAAATTCAAACCCGTAATCGCGTAGTTGTGTCCGCATCCATAGAACTTGCGAGCAGTAGCTGGCAGTCGCAACTTACTCCGCCTCGGCCGTCGATGTTGACGCGCAATTTTGTTTCTTTGAGGAACAAGCAACTTTTCGCCTAAAAATTGTGCTCCGCCAGACGTGCTTTTTCTGTCCATTCGACAAACTGCATAATCAGCGTCAGTATAGCCAATGAACTAAAATCAGTATTTTTAGGATACCATAGCCCTAAGTTGGGAGTTCCTTTGAGATAGCGTAAAATTCGCTTGACTGCATTCATGTGGGACTCCTTCGGGTCAGCTTGAAAACGAGCACAGAGACAAGTGGCGAACATGATGTCGGGTCGGCAGGACGTCAAGTAGAGAAGAGATCCGATAATGCTCCGATAGATTGTGATGTTGACTGCCTTGCCAGACGGATCAGCATCCAATTTGCAGTTTGTTGAGATGGGAGTATTGATCAGTGTGCTCTTGTCTTGATTAAATCTTTTCAGAATATCTCGGATATATTGGTTTGACTGATAAAGATTCGAGCTTCGAGTTGCTTTACTTGTAGTCCAAGAAAGAATTGGAGTTCTCCCATTAAGCTCATCTCGAATTTGGTCTTCATTAGTTCACCAAATTTCTGACAGAGACGTTCATTTGTCGAGCCGAAGATGATGTCATCAACGTAAACTTGAACGATCATCAGGTCTTTGCCTTGTCTTTTGATGAAGAGTGTCGTATCAATGGTGCATCTTATGAAGTTGGACTTGACTAAAAATTCGCTTAGGACATCATACCAAGCACGAGTGGCTTGTTTTAGTCCATAGAGAGCTTTGTCCAATCGATAGACATAATCGGGATGATTTTCGTGCACAAACCCGTCTGTTTGAGCGACGTAGACTTCTTCTTTTAACAAAACATTAAGAAAGGCGGTTTTAACATCCATTTGATATACTTTGAAGTCTTTATGAGCCGCGTATGCAAGAAATAGTCGAATTGCTTCGATACGTGCCACCGGAGCATACGTCTCGTCGTAGTCAATTCCTTCTTGTTGATTGTATCCCTTGTATCCCTTGGCTACCAGTCGTGCTTTATTTCTGATAACTTCACCGTTCTCGTTCTTCTTATTCTTGAAAACCCATTTAGTTCCAATTATTATTTTACCTTGCGATCGAGGAACTAATGTCCAAACTCGTAGACGATCGAATTGGTTGAGTTCATCTTGCATTGCGATTACCCAATCCGGATCTCTAAGAGCTTTGGCTACCCATGTGAATAAGCCGCTATGTGTGGAAGTCTTAATGCGTACTCCACTTGGAAGATCACCGATGATTTGGTTAATAGGATGAGCTCGAGTCCACTTGCATTCATGAGGAATAACCGAAGTAGATCCTTAATTGGTTTGTAGATCGAGACACCTGAATTGATGCGCTGACCATTCGTAGTTGGGAAATTCAATCTGAGGTTGAATTGGAAGGAATTTTCTCATGTGCATTTATAAGAGCTGCTACACTAGTTGAAGATTCAGAATTAGGAGTTTCTTGAACATTTGTTGGAGTCTGAGGATTGGGAGTCTCATTTGGAATTTCTTCCGTAGAGGGAGAAGGAGCCCTGCTTGGTATTGAATGAGAGGAAGCAGACATTTGAAACTCTTTCCGATAGAAATGTTCAAATTGAGAATCTAAATCTTCCAGGTCGGTGGAAATTGCTTCTTTTGACTTTGAAGTAGAAGTTGTCGAAAGTTGTTGACTTTGTGCCAACACGCATATAAGCTCGGGTTTTGAACTGTTTTGTTCAGAAGCCAAATCGGTTACTTCTTGAAAAGTGACGTTGTAGCTTTCCAATATAGTACGGGAAGACTTGATATAGACGTGGTATGCTTTAGAAGTGGATGAATATCCAACGAAGACGCCTTCAAATGCTTTAGGGTCGGACTTGCTTCGATGCTCTCGATCGTTGGCCACAAAACATTTGCACCCGAATACTTTAAAGAATGAGATATTCGGAATCCTTTGATTAATTATCTCATACGGCGTCTTTTCAAAGCGTTTGTGAATAATCGTCCGATTTTGCGTAAAGCACGCGGTACTCACTGCTTCAGCCCATAGAAAGTGAGGGAGAGCGAAATGGATCAGCATTTTTCTTGTAGCTTCAACAAGAGTCTGATTCTTCCGTTCTACGACGCCATTCTGTTGAGGCATTTTAGCGGTTGAAAATTGTTGAATAATTCCAAGTGTCTGATAATAATTGTTGAGACGTTGATTCTTGAATTAAGTTCCGTTATCAGTCCGGATTACTTGGATTTTCTTTTGCAGGAGATTTTGAGTCGTATTCACAAAGCTGATTATCAAGTCTCCAGTCTCATCTTTTGTTCGGAGATAGTGTAGCAATAATAATCGTCGACAATTACTAACACATATTTACGACCGTTGATACTTTGTGTACGCATTGGTCCACAAAGGTCCATGTGAAGTAATTACAAGGGTCAAGATGTAGAAGCAACTTGCTTGAGTTTGTGTGATGCTCGCTTCATTTTTCCCATTTGACAAGCCGAACAAGTATGCTCTTGATGTATGGGAATAGTTGGTAGACCGTGGACCAACTTTTTGATAGAGAGTTTGTGAAGAGCTTTGAGATTTAGATGAGACAATCGTTGATGCCATAACTTGTTCCTCTTGATTGTAGTCTGCGAGATGAGGCAAACGGCTGTCGAATGTCGAACTATTGTCAGATTGATGGTGTATAGAATTGATCTTTGAGATCCTGTTAGAAGTTCTTGATTCTGACTATTCAAAATTATGCACTGATCAGCTAGAAACACCACTTGAAATCCTTTGTCGCAGAATTGTCCTATGCTAAACAGATTGTGTTTAAGACCTTGGACGTAAGAGACATCTTTGATCGTCATATTATGCTGTAGAATATCTCCAAAGCCTAGTATTGGAGCTGAATCGTTGTTACCGAATCTGACTTTTTCGTTGTAACAGTCTTGGTAGTTGCTCAACAGTTCTTGATTTCCCATCATGTGTGTGGAGCAACCAGAATCTAAATACCACACATGATGGATCTGCATAAAATTTTTTAGAGAGACTTAGGTACTCATTTAGCAGATTTGATAGGTAAGGTTTGTTCATTTTTGGTTCCTAAACCATTTATGGTTTTAGGTACCCAACCAACTTGGTATTAGTTGGTTTAAGTGGTACCTTTTTAGGCAATTTGGCCTTTTCGGCTTGCGTTGACCTAGATGGTGTCTTGGGAACCCATTGAGGTTGAACCTTACATGAGAGGTTAATTTCAGCACGGACAAATGTCTTACTAATCTTAGTGCATGAGAAAATCTTTTCTCTAGCTAGTCTCTTACGGTGTTTGGCTGAGTGTACTTTGACCGGATACCTTAAATGAGGACAAGAATGTATCGAGCTATAAGCTTTCTTAATAGCCGGATCTTGTTCCCTACGAGACTTAAGATTTGCAATTGTCTTATAATGATGGTTTATGTTTTTAGAAGTAGAGCCGATTTCAAAATTTGTGCTTTCAAAATTAATAGGCTTTAACACATAAGAGGAAGCAACAACATTAAAGTTTGAAACAACTGTCTTCTTGCGAGTGTCCATAGTTTTTGATACAGAAGAAAATTTCGAAAATAAGACATTTCTATCATTTTTCTTCTGAACTTCTATCCTAGGCACTCTTTCCTTTGCATGCTTCACCTCTTTTACTACTCTACCTGTGGATGGAATAAGAAAAAGAGTTAGAAAAAATCATTTTCCTTTTTGAAGCATTTAAGGATTCTTTTCCTCCCTTTACGATTTTTAAAGAAGATTTATCTTCTTTTAAAATACTTTGAAAAACAATGGGAGGTGAGTTCTTAGTTGTAATTTTGTCCTTAATTAATGATTTTTCTTTCAAAGTAAAATAAGGACAAATTTTTAAAGTAGAGGAAGTTTTGAGATTATAAATCTCCAGTAAAAGCTCATTCTTTTCAGTTTTGAAATTCTTTCTTTCTGTTTCTAAGGAGGCGTTTAAATCAGCTATTTTCTTAATAGTAGCTGGAATATAACAGAAAGTAGAATTTTAAAAATGATCAATATTTGCTTCCTTATCTTTAGAAAAATCTTCTAGGGGATATAATGAATTATAAACACTAGACAAGTTGAGATCCCTTGTCTTGTAACTATTATTCAAGTCGGTGTAGTCAAAGGGAATGTCGTCCTATTTGTGGCTTTTCGTTTAGATTCTTCTAAGGCATTTATTTCTGAAGAATTGGTAAAGGCCACTAGAGAAGTTAAACCTAATCCCATGTACTTGATATCATATAATTGTTTAACATTGACCTTTTTCAAGTTACAGGGATTGTTAAAACCTAAGCCTTCTTTAGGATTATAAAATTATATATCAAGAGGTTGATTTAGAAAGATAGTTTGATCCGTTTGACCCCTTTTCGTAAGATCATCTAAAGTTTTAATCCTTGAGTAAAGTTTCTTACGTTCGTCAGAGATTTCTTTGAAATTATTTTTAGAAATTTCTAAATCTCTCTGACAATCGATAAGAGTCGTATTAAGATCATTGACTTTAGTCTCAGAGGTAGCTATGGTTCATTCAAGACTAGATATTTTTTCCATAGTGTTAGATAAGAGAATTTCTAGATGAATTTTCTTATCTAATTGCTTTTGGAAATTGTTTTCACTAAGAGCTAGTCTCTCTTCTGATTCCTTAGTTCATTCCGCTCATTTTTCATGTTAGAGTACTTAATCTGTAATGATTCTAACATGTTTAATAATGTGGAATTAGACATTATTACCTCTTGTGATGAAGAGGATGCTTTATCGTCGTCGTCGTCAGGCCTTCTTGAAGAGTTATCATTTGAGGCGTCGTCCATGTATGCCATTAGAGCGAGATTTTCGTCTTCAGAATATATGGTGTCTTCCAGCCAATGCTATTGTTCGGCCATCAGTGCTACTCCAACCTCTTTTTGTTTATTGAGTTGGAATTTTTTGGAGTAGTAGTTGGCGTCCTTTTTCTTGGGTAGTTTGCATTCCCTGGAGAAGGGGATCTTTCCACAATTAGAGCACTTTTGTGGTTCTTTGGCGTTTTTAGATTCTGAGGACTCGGTCGGTCTTTCCTTGTGCTTGGAGCTTGATGTCCGAAGTCTATTTTCCGAGGAAGAGGATTTCTTTTTATAAAACTTTTTGCTCATCATTTTAGAAATGAGAGCCAATTGTTTCTTGAACTCCTTCATATCGGGTTCGGAGTCCGATTCAGATTCGTCTTCATCTTTTGAAGAACTTGGCAACTTGATGCTTTTATCTTTGCGAGATCGACTTGTTTTTCTTTCAGAAACAAGAGCTATAGAATCGTCGATCTGCTTGCCCTAAAGTTCTTTTTGGATCTCGCTGATATCTTCCTCGTGTTGGGCGAGATTATCAAAGACGACGTGGATATCCATTTCGTCCAAATCTTTATTTTGACGGATTTGCATGGATATTTTCTTCCACTCCGATTGAAGAGAAGAAAGAAATCGGATGTTGACCTCCATGTTGGTCTTGAAGATATCTATCTTTCTCATCTCATTAAGAGTTAGATAGCTTTGATAGAGTTCATAAACGATTTCCTCTGCCATGGCTTTGAATGAGTCGTAAGCGGTTAGAATGTTCGCTTTCTTAGCTTTGACTCCAACCTCGGTCTGTTGCATCATCTCGTGGAGCTCGTCCCACATAGCTTTTGCACTAGATAGACTATGTTAGGACATTTTTATTGTGCTCAAATATAAATGTTATCTTAGTCTCGTAGTATAAGTAGTAGTTTGGGCTTAATTGTAATTAAGCCATAGATTAGGACTACTTAGTAAATATACCAAACTTGTTTGGTATATAAGGAACCCTAATGTGATGTATTAGGATTAAGAATTCGTTTTAATAGAAAACCGAGCTTTACAACGTGAAGTACGCTCTCAAGCTTCCGCGCCAAATTCAAACGTGTTCTTCGTAAGTTTTACATTTTCTATCGAATTCTTCACCGAACTTAATCGTGTTGGATATATTAGGACCTAACAATTGGTATCAGAACAAACGCGTTAGGATTTGAATCAATTTGCTGAAATTTTGTCCAAAATCTCATGAATATCGCATACAACATTTTCTCGTTTTCGTTTTGATTCTTCCGATTTCGATATGATTTGATGTTTTTAGACTTCGATTGAGTGTTATAAACATCTTTGTGCTGAAATTTAATTGATCAAACGTCAATTTTCGCAGAATTTTAAAGATTCGATAAATCGTGTTCTTCGTGAAATTCATCCGATTTCTCAAAAATTCGACATATTTTGCCTTTTTCTACTTTGATTGAGTGTTAAAAACTAGAATTCTACATGTTTCGATCCATAATCCAAGCTAAATTTGATTAATTTTGTGTTTCGGATCGAAGACTATGTGTGTTCTTCGTAAAAATTGAGTACGTTGAAAATTTTTCCGAACGAAAAAGTTAATCGTAAAATTTTTTTTCAAACGAAAAAGTCAATCGCAAAATATTTTTTCGAACGAAAATGTTAATTGAAATTTTTTTTAACGAAAAAAAAAATTAAACGCAAACGTGTTTATCGAAAAACATTCTTCGCAAATTATAAGAAAATTTTTGTATTTTTTTAAGTTTTCGACATCAAAATAAAACATTTTGGTAACGACCAAAAGTTTTCGAGACTTATATAATTTTGGAAACTTCACTATATTTCACGAATACACCAAAATTTTTCGATACGGAATTTTATAAAGCCAATTTTAAATTTTTTATCGAAGAAATTTTACCGAGAAAAGTTAGTCAACACGAAAAACTTGTTCAACCCGAGAAAGTTTAGCTTTTGCAAAGGTGTTATCGAGAATCTGTTATTGCAAAATAATGTTTCTCGGTACGAAAAAAATTTTCTCGATACACATATTTTTTGATACTTAACCTTTTGACCCGAATTTTTCAAACTTTAATATTTTGATCCAAAAGGTTTCAGTTTCAAAATTTTTTTTCCAGAAAAATAAAAGTTTCAACCTTATTAAATATTTTACGGCACATTATAGAAAAAGTTTTGGTAAATTTTCGAAGTATTGAACACCAATTTAAAATTTGTCAGTACACATCTAAAATTTTCAATACTTTTAGATAATTTTTTTTCAACACTAAAAGTTTTCGGAACTGAAATTTTAAAGCCAAAATTTTTTTTCGATATTAGAAAATAAAAATATTTCGATACTTACACTCTCATTGTCAAAAGTTTTTGGTACACACAAAATTTTAGATACTTAAACTTTCGACTCCAAACTTTTCAAAACTATAATTTTCGATCCAAAAGTTTTTGATATCTACATTTTATCCTAAAAACTTTTCGATACCTACTCTATTTCTCGAAATTTTTATTAAAAAATTTCAAATCCACATAACGCGTCAACGATCAAATATCCAACCTACATTTTATCATAACCAAAACAAATGGATACCTACTCTATGGAACACAATCTTCACTTAATGGATGCTCTTCAAAGAGCACGGTATCTACGAATGAACTCATCCACTGACCATCTCAAGGTTAGTCATTCTGACTCTAGTTTATTTGAAAAATTAGAGAAAACAATTATGGAGTACGAAACAAAAATTAAGGAACTTACCACGCGTCTTAAAAATAGTGAAGCAGCGAGTCGTAATAAGTCACTCCTTTATGATGAATTAGTTGAGGAACGCGGAAAATTGTACTCTAAATTTAAAAATTGTAGAGGACAATCTTGCTGAAAAGGGTCAAACAAACCAAAGTTCCTCTAAAGACTTAGCATCTAGTTGGGAAAATAATTTACATTCTGATAAACCTACTTCTTGCTGGGAAATTCCGGAGGTTATTCATAAAATAACTGAATTAAACGCAACTCTGGAATTAGAAAGAGTAGGTTTCCAAGCGGAAAAGAAAAAGCTTCTAGAGGAGATATCAAATCTCAAAAATTCCCCTCATTTACATGACATGGAATTTCGTAATCCTATTGAAGGCTTAAGCTTTACTAATCCTTGTAACTTGAAAAAGATTAACGTAAAATAATTATATGATATCAAGTACATGGGTTTATGATTTACTGCTTTAATGGCCTTTACTAACTCTTCCGAAATAAATGCCTTAGAAGTATCCAAACGAAAGGCCGCAACTGGGACTGAAATTCCCTTTGAATACACTGAATTGAACAATAGTTACAAGACATAGGAAATAAACATGTCTAGTGACTATAATTCATTATATCCTTTAGAAGATCTTCCTAAAGTTGAGGAAGAAAATTTTAATCATTCTAAAAATTCTTCTTTCTGTTATATTCCTGCTATTATAAAGAAAATAGCTGATTTGAACTCCTCCCTAGAAACAGAAAGAAATAATTTTGAAGCTGAAAAGAATGCGCTTTTATTGGAGATATCAAATCTCAAAAATTTCTCTCTTTTACCTGTTTTACACGATATTTCTAAAGAAAATTCTTCTCTAAAACAGGATAAAGCGACGCAAACGGGCGTTTTTGTTCCTAAAATCGAAAAGACTTTTACTAATACTTCTACGTCAATTTTGACAGAAATTGAAATTCAGAGTAAAAGGCAAGAACTTCAAATTGCTAAGGAACAAATACAACTTAGGAAAGAGAAAGGAAAATCTACATTATTTTCAAAAGTTACGAAACGGAAATTTGAAGAACAAAAATTTTCCTCTCCTATTCCCATAAAGAAAATTTTTAACGAAAAGGCTCCAAGTTCTAGCAAAACTTCATTTTGTGCTTTAAATAATTTTAATAATTTTCCATTTATGAAGTCTAGACTTGGAAATAATTTTCTTAATTCTTCTCATCATTCTAATGTGAATTGTGTGAATTCTCAACGTAGGATACACGACTTATATGCTAGTGATGCTTATAATTTTATATGCTCGTATTCCTACATGAAGTACCCAGTCCAAGTTTATTCTAAGAAGCATCTTATGCGACTGGCTTCGGAGAAAATATTTAAATCTTCTTCAAAACACACTTTCACCCGAGCTGAAATTTATTTTCCATGTCAAATCACTCATACATGGGTTCATATGTCTCTATTAAGTTAGGAAATCTCACACAAATTTTGGTATCTAAACGCACATTAATGAATGATTTAGGACCGAAATTAAATTTGACTCCATCTATGCTTAATCCTTTTTCTGCTACTAAGGGAGGACCCACATTACAATGGGTACCAAAGTCCCGATAATATTTTGCAGATTCCCTCATGTATGGTATTTGACGTAGTGGCTCCACATACATGATAAAGGGATGAGGCATGAGCTATTACAACTACACTTCAACCAGGTACATTCAAATTTGCGTATGTTGAAATAACTTTCAATATTTTAAATTTGCATACGCATAAGAGCTACTTTGAAATATACCTATTATTTTTCAAAATGGTACATTTTAAATATGCATTTTCAAAACTTTAAGAGATTTTAAAATTCCAAATGCATATTATACACGGAAATGATATATAAATTTTTTTTAATATAACGTTTTTAATTGAGCTTAATTTGAGGGGGAGCTACTCTTTTATTTTAAAGAGGAGCGACTCTTATTTCTTTCAAGAGGGAGCAACAATTTTAATTTTTGAGGGGGAGTTAAAACTTTAAACGAATGCATTAAGGGGATGAGATTCGTAATGATTTTTTTACGCAACTTTCTAGGGGGAGAAACTTTATTTGGAAAGCATTATTTGCGAGGGAGAAATAAAAATATAGATATAGTTTTGAAATATTGAATTATTTTTCGTACAACTTTCTCGTGAAATTTTTCTAATGGAACGTTATCATAAAATTTTTTATCGAGAAATTTTCTCCACTATATCATGAAATTTTATCGCAAACCTCACTCGAAATATTTTTCGATACACCTCATCCGAAATTTTTTTTTCTCGATATCTCTACTTCTCGACTCCGACCCGACAAACTCTCACCCGCACACCACACACACACATATATATATATATAATATACTATTATATATTTCTTATAAATATACATATATACTTCATATATATAAAAAAAACAGAAAACAAATAAAAAAAAAGAGGGAAACAGAAACATCTGCTCTCATCTTCATTAAGCTTCATCGATATTTCCTCCAACAACTTTCGACGGACCTCAAGGAAGAATCTCGAGCTTACAACGGACAAATATTTCCAAAAAGGCAAAGGTGACAATCTTTATGACGATCCAAATGCTAATTTTCAACGACCGGTTCCGACTTGCTGATTCAAATAAAGCATCACTCATCTCGTATCCTGGAAGCATGGATTTTTAGTTCCCATGGTTCAGTCTAAACCGACTTGATCCTAACCCCGGAACGCGTTCGAGCATTTGTGACGATACAACCTACCACCTATCCTACATCATCCGAACAACAAGCAAGATGACTTCGATGATGACTTGGAAATTTTTGAAGGTACATAAACCCCTTATCTCACAAATATTTTGGACTAACCCCCACATGTACATGTGCTAATTTTATTAGCTCCCGAGTAGAAGACGTCGCATTAGGTCCAACGGCGCATGCACATCCGAGCCTTACCCACTCATCGTCTTTTAAAAGACCTTTGTTTCATTTTCTCACGGGGAGCCACGTCTACTATCACCGCTTCACTCGAAAGTGGGAGATATTGAACTAAGTGGTAATCCGCCCCGTACCACGATTTCATTGATCACATCGTGTCTAGTGTGTCCTCACTTCCTAAATTTTTATAATTTCTAGGACACATACACTTTTTATACTTGGTCTTTGTGATCAAGTTAGAACATTCGTAGACATGTCATTCTCAGACATGCTTCGATGATCGAAATGAAGTCCTACCGTTGCAACATCAAATCAACAACGGTTTCAGGCCATCTTGTACGAGCAACGCTCCTAGAACGATGTCAACGGGAAGCCTATGTGGCCCCGGTTTTATATCGGCGGAATGCCTTCGTGACTCCCTCAGGTTATTACCGAATTTGATTTCCTACGAAGTCTACAAAATCCATCTCCTTGTCACGACGATACAATCTTCTTGCCAAACGACGATGCCCCATTTTGATACATCGCCATGAAGTATCAAATATTTTTCGAAATCAAAACAATTTCTCTTCAACAACCAAAAATAGGTACGAAAGGGAAATTGCTTAAAGTACGAAACAAACATTACTAACGATAAAAATGTCCTAATCTATGGCTTAATTACAATTAAGCCCAAACTACTATTTACACTACAAGATTAAGATAACATTTATATTAGAACACAACAAAAATGTCCTAACAATCTCCCCCTTTGTGTTCAATCTTTGCTTGAGCGTAGGTTATCTTGTCTTGTTTTGAACAGATTCCTCGAGTCCTAACAATCTCACCTTTACAAGATTATTTGTATAATATCTTCCTTTATCTTGTCTTGTGATCTCTTTCTTCTTTGGAAATCTTCAAGCGCACCATGTCTTGTTCTTTTCTCTTCTCGACATCGTCGGAAAGTGTGTGAAGTTGCTTGCCGGATTTGGAGAATTTCCTCTTTTGTGTTCCATCTCTCCCTTTGATATCGACGGAACTCCCCCTACTTTAGTTCAACCTTGTGTTGGGATCGGGGAATTCGTTTTGAAATTTGGAGAGACGTACACGAGCGGCAACTTCGGTCATTGAAGCTCGTGGTGTTTGCTTGTTTCAACGACGCTTAAGAATTTAGTATTTCCAATCAATCTTGCACTTTCGTTGTTGTATTGCTCCAATTTCTTGAGTACTACTCCCCCTCATGATGATCGAGTTGATAGATTGTCATGGCGATGTATCAAAATGGGGCATCGTCGTTTGGCAAGAAGATTGTATCGTCGTGACAAGGAGATGGAGTTTGTAGACTTCGTAGGAAATCAAATTTGGTAATAACCCAACGGAGCCACGAAGGCGTTCCGTCGATATGAAACCGGGGCTACATAGGCTTACCGTTGACATCGTTCTAGGTGCGTTGCTCGTAGAAGATGGCCTAATACCGTTGTTGTTGTGATTTTGCAACGGAAGGACTTCCTTTCGATCATCGAAGCATGTCTCAGAATGACATGTCTACAAAAGTTCTAACTTGATCACAAAGATCAAGTTTATATAAAGTGTATGTGTCCTAGAAATTATAAAAATTTAGGAGGTGAAGACACACTAGACACGATGTGATCAATGAAAATGTGGTACGGGGCGGATTACCACTTAGTTCAATATCTCCCACTTCTGAGTGTAGTGGTGATAGTAGACGTGGCTCCCCGTGAGAAAATGAAACATCGGTCTTGTAGGAGATGATGAGTGGGTAAGGCTCGGATGTGTACGCGCCGTTGGACCTAATGCGGCGTCTGCTACCCGGGAGCTAATAAAATTAGCACATGTACCTATGGGGATATGGTCTGAATTATTTTGTTAGATAAGGGATTTATGTACCTTCAAAAATTTCCAAGTCATCATCGAAGTCATCTTGCTTGTTGTTCGGATGATGTAGGATAGGTGGTAAGTCGGATCGTCTCAAATGCTCGGACGCGTTCCGGGGTTAGGATCACGTCGGTTTAGACTTAACCATGGGAACTAAAAATCCATCCTTCCGGGATACGAGATGAGTGCTGCTTTATTTGAATCAGCAAGCCGGAGCCGGTCGTTGAAAATTAGCATTTGGATCGTCATAAAGATTGTCACCTTTGCCTATTTGGAAATACTTGTCCGTTGAAAGCTCGAGATTCTTCCTTGAAGTCCGTCGAAACTTGTCGGAGGAAATATCCATGAAGCTTAATGAAGATGAGAGGAGATATATATATATATATTTGCTCTCTTTTAATTTATTATATTTTTTTATATATATATATGAAGTATATATGCATATATATAAGAAATATATAATAGTATATTATATTCTATATATATATGTGGTGTGCGGGTGAGAGTTTGTCGGGTCGGAGTCGAGAAGTAGAGATATCGAGAAAAAAATTTCGGATGAGGTGTATCGAAAAATATTTTCGAATTAGGTGTATCGAAAAATATTTCCGAGTGAGGTTTGCGATAAAATTTCTCGATATAGTGGAGAAAATTTCTCGATTAAAATTTTATGATAACGTTCCATGAGAAAAATTCCACGAGAAAGTTGTACGAAGAAAAACAAAATTCAATATTTGAAAACTCTATCTATATTTTTATTTCTCCCTCTCAAATAATGCTTTCGAAATAAAGTTTCTCCCCCTAGAGAGTTGCGTAGTAAGATTGAACAATATTTACGAATATCTTTCCCTTAATTCATTCGTTTAAAGTTTTAACTCCCCCTCAAAAATTAAAATTGTTGCTCCCTCTTGAAAGAAATAAGAGTCGCTCCTCTTTAAAATAAAAGAGTAGCTCCCCTTCAAATTAAGCTCATTTAAAAATGTTATATTGAAAAAAAATGGTATTTATCATTTCCGTGTGTAATATGCATTTCGAATTTAAAATCACTTAAAGTTTTAAAAATGCATATTTAAAATGTACCATGTTGAAATATAATAGGTATTTTTCAATGTAGCTCGTATGCGTATGCAAATTTAAAATTTTGAAAGTTCGCTCAACATACGCATAATTAGAATGTACCTCGTTGAAGTGTAGTTGTAGTATCTCACGCCTCCCTTCGAATACCACTACTTCGAATACCATACATGAGGGAATCTGCAAAACATTATCGGGACTTTGGTACCCATTGTAAAGTGGGTCCTCCCTTAGTAGCAGAAAATGGGTTAAGCATTGATGGAGTCAAATTTAATTTCGGTCCTAAATAATCCATTAATCTGCGTTTAGGTACCCAAATTTGTGTGGGATTTCCGAACGTAATAGTAGACATAGGAATCCACGTAGGAGTGATTTGACAAGGAAAAGAAATTTAAGCTCGGGTGAAAGTGTGTTTCGGAGAAAATTTAAATATTTTCTCCTAAGCCAGTCACAGAAGATGCTTCTTGGAATGAACTTGGACTGGATACTTCATGTAGAAATACAAGCATATAGAATTATAAGCATCACTAGCATATAAGTCGTGTATCCTACGTTGAGAATTCACACAATTCACATTAGAATGAGGAGAAGAATTAGGAAAATTATTTCGAAGTCTAGGCTTCTTAAATAGAGAATTAGTAAAATCATTTGAAGCACACGATGAAGTTTGTTTGCTAGAACTTGGAACCTTTTCGTTAAAAATTTTCTTTATAGGAATAGGAGAGGAAAATTTTTGTTCTTTAAATTTCTGTTCCGTAACTTTTGGAAATAATGTAGATTTTCCTTTCTCTTTCCTAAGTTGTATTTGTTCCTTAGCAATTTGAAGTTCTTGCCTTTTACTTTGAATTTCAATTTCGGTCAAAATTGACGTAGAAGTATTAGTAAAAGTCTTTTCGATTTTAGGAACAAAAACGTCCGTTTGCGTTGCTTTATCCTGTTTAAGAGAAGATTTTTCTTTAGAAATATCGTGTAAAATAGGTAAAGAGAGGAATTTTTTAGATTTGATATCTCCAATAAAAGCGCATTCTTTTCAGCTTCAAAATTCTTTCTTTCTGTTTCTAGGGAGGAGTTCAAATCAGCTATATTCTTAATAATAGCAGGAATATAACAGAAAGAAGAATTTTTAGAATGATTAAAATTTTCTTCCTCAACTTTAGGAAGATTTTCTAAAGGATATGATGAATTATAGTCACTAGACAAGTTTATTTCCCGTGTCTTGTAACTATTGTTCAATTCAGTGTATTCAAAGGGAATTTCAGTCCTAGTTGCGGCCTTTCGTTTGGATTCTTCTAAGGCATTTATTTCGGAAGAGTTAGTAAAAGCCATTAAAGAAGTAAATCCTAAACCCATGTACTTGATATCATATAATTGTTTTACGTTAACCTTTTCAAGTTACAAGGATTCGTAAAGCCTAAGCCTTCAACAGGATTATAAAATTCCATGTCATGTAAATGAGGGGAATTTTTGAGACTTGATATCTCATCTAAAAGCTTTTTCGTTTCCGCTCGAAAACCTACTCTTTCTAATTCCAGAGTTGCGTTTAATTCGGTTATTTTATGAATAACTTCCGGAATTTCCCAACAAGAGGTAGGTTTATCAGAATATAACTTTGGTCTTTTGGACCCTTTTCAGCAAGATTGTCCTCTAAATTTTTAATTTTAGAGTACAATTTTCCGCGTTCCTCAACTAATTCATCATAAAGAGGTGACTTATTACGACACGCTGCTTCACTATTTTAAGACGTGTGGTAAGTTCCTTATTTTTTATTTCTAACTCCATAACTGTTTTCTCTAATTTTTCAAATAAACTAGAGTCAGAATGACTAACCTTGAGATGGTCAATGGATGAATTCATTCGTAGATACCGTGCTCTTTGAAGAGCATCAATTAGGTCTTGGTTGTGTTCCATAGAGTAGGTGTTCATTTGTTTTGGTTAGGATAAAATGTAGGTTGGATATTTGATCGTTGACGCGTTATGTGGATTTGAAATCTTTTAATAAAAATTTCCAGAAATAGAGTAGGTATCGAAAAGTTTTTAGGATAAAATGTAGATATCAAAAACTTTTGGATCGAAAATTATAGTTTTGAAAAGTTTGGAGTCGAAAAGTTTAAGTATCGAAAATTTTGTGTGTACCAAAAACTTTTAATAATGAGAGTGTAAGTATCGAAAACTTTTTATTTTCTAATATCGAAAAAAATTTTGGCTTTAAAATTTCAGTTCCGAAAAGTTTTGGTGTTGAAAAAAATTTATCTATAAGTATTGAAAATGTTAGATGTGTACTGATATGTTTTAAATTGGTGTTAAATACATCGAAAATTTACCAAAACTTTTTCTATAATGTGCCGTAAAACTTTGAATAAGGTCGAAATCTTTTATTTTTCTTAAAAAATTGAAATTGAAACCTTTTGGATCAAAATATTAAAGTTTGAAAAATTTTCGGGTCAAAAGGTTAAGTATCGAAAAATATGTGTATCGAGAAAATTTGTCGTACCGAGAAAGTTTTGCGATTAGAGATTCTCGTTAACACGTTTGCGAGAACTTAACTTTCTCGGGTTGACGAATTTGTTTTTCAGATTGACTAATCTTGTCGTAAAATTTCATTGATAAAGAAAATTTCTCGATAACAGATTTAAAATTGGCGTTGTCAAATTCAGTATCGAAAAATTTTGGTGTTTTCGTGAAATATAGTGAAGTTTTAAAAATTATATAAGTCTCAAAAACTTTTGGTAGATACCAAAATGTTTTATATTGATGTCGAAAACTTCGAAAAAAATATATATCCAAAATTTTCTTATAATTGGCCAAGAAAGTTTTTCGATAAACACTGTTGAAAAAAATTTGTCCGTAGATTGATCAAAATTAATCAAATTAATCAAATTTAGCTTGGATTATGGATCGAAACATGTAGAATTCCAGTTTTTAACACTCAATCAAAGTAGAAAACAGCAAAATATGTCGAATTTTTGAGAAATCGGATGAATTTCACGAAGAACACGATTTATCGGATCTCCAAAATTCCGCAAAAATTGACGTTCGATCAATCAAACTTCAGCACAGAGATGTTTATAACACTCAATCGAAGCCTAAAAACAGCAAATCATATCAAAACTTGAAAAATCAAACTGAAATTCGAAAATTTACATGCGAGTTCTTCAACGAAATCCGAACCGAAAAATGCGAAAATTCGATCAAATCCTAACGCGTTTTGCTCTGATACCAATTGATAGTTCCAATTATATCCAACACGATTAAGTTCGGTGAAGAATTCGATAGAAAAAGTAAAACTTACGAAGAACACGTTTGAATTTGGCGCAGAAGCTTGAGAGCGTTCTTCACGTTGTAAAGCTCGGTATTCTATTAAAATGAATTCTTTACCCTAATACATCACATTAGGGTTCCTTATATACCAAACAAGTTTGGTATATTTGCTAAGTAGTCCTAATATATGGCTTAATTACAATTATGCCCAAACTACTATTTACACTACAAGATTAAGATAACATTTATATTTGAACACAACAAAAATGTCGTAACATAGGACATGTAATTTTATACTCTTGTTGAAGGCTTGCTCTACTAATCCTTGTAACTTGAAAAAAATTAACGTAAAACAATTATATGATATCAAGTACATGGGTTTATGATTATCTTCTTTAATGGCTTTTACTAACGCTTCTGAAATAAATGCCTTAGAAGTATCCAAAAGAAAAGCCACAACTAGGACTCAAATCCATTATTATTACACTGATTTGAGTAATAGTTACAAGACGCGGGAGATAAACCTGCCTAGTGACTATAATTCATTACATCCTTTAGAAACTATCTCTAAAGGCGAGGAAGAAAATAATTATCATTCTAAAAATTATACTTTCTAATATATTCTTGCTATTGTTAAGAAAATAGCCGATTTAAACTCCTCCTTAGAATCAGAAAGAACTTAGAAGTAGAAAAGAATGCACTTTTACTGGAGAATATCAAATCTAAAAAATTTCTCTCCTTTACCTGTTTTAAACGAATTTCTAAAGAAAAATCTTATCTTAAACATGATAAATCAACACAAACGGACGCCTTTGTTCCTAAAATCGGAAAAACTTTTACTCATACTTCTACGCCAATTTTGACCGAAACCGAAATTCAAAGTAAAACCAAGAACTTCAAATTGCTAAGGAACAAATATAACTTAGGAAGGAGAAAGGAAAATCTACATTATTTTCCAAAGTTACGGAACGGAAATTTAAAGAATAAAAATTTTCCTCTCCTATTCCTATAAAGAAATTTTTTAACGAAAAGGTTCCAAGTTCTAGGAAACAAACTCCATCGTGTGCTTCAAATGATTTTAATAATTCTCTATTTAAGAAGCCTAGATTTGGAAACAATTTTCTTAACTCTTCTCATCATTCTAATGTGAATTGTGTGAAATCTCAACATAGGATACAAGACTTATATGCTAGTGATGCTTATAATTCTATATGCTCGTATTCCTACATGAATTATCCAGTCCAAGATCATTCTAAGAAGCATCTTATGCGACTGTCTTCGGAGAAAATATTTAAATCTTCTCCGAAACACACTTTCACCAAAGCTGAAATTTCTTTTCCATGTCAAATCACTCCTACAAGGGTTCCTATGTCTGCTATTAAGTTAGGAAATTCCACACAAATTTGGGTACCTAAACGCACATTAATGAATGATTTAGGACCGAAATTAAATTTGACTCCATCTATGCTTAACCGATTTTGTGCTACTAAGGGAGGACCCACTTTACAATGGGTACCAAAGTCCCGATTTATGAGATTTCCTCATGTATGGCATTATAAGTAGTGGCTCCACATACATGATATAGGGAAGAGGCGTGAGCTACTACAACTACACTTCAACGAGGTACATTCTAATTATGCGTATGTGAACGAACTTTTAAAATTTTAAATTTCCATATGCATACGAGCTACATTGAAAAATAAGTATTATTTTTCAACATGGAACATTTTAAATATGCATTTTCAAGACTTAAAGAAATTTTAAATTCTAAATGCATATTACACACGGAAATAATAAATACCGTTTTTTCAATATAACATTTTTAAATGAGCTTAATTTTGAGTGGGAGCTACTCTTTTATTTTAAAGAGGAGCGACTCTTATTTCGTTCAAGAGGGAGCAACAATTTTAATTTTTGAGGGGGAGTTAAAACTTTAAACAAATGCATTCAACGAAAGAGATTTGTAATATTTTATTAATCTTACAACGGGGAGAAACTTTATTTCGAAAGCATTATTTGAGAGGGAGAAATAAAAATATAGATATAGTTTTCAAATATTGAAATTTTGAAAATTCTACCGACAAAGTTTACCGATAAATATTGTCCACTTTCTCAAGAAATTTTCTCGCTAGACTTTCTCGACACATTTTTTGTCCACAAACATTCTCGAGACGTAATGCGAAAACTTTACCGACAATTTTTTTTTCGTACAACTTTCTCGTGAAATTTTTCTCATGGAACGTTATTATAAATTTTTTATCGAGTAATTTTCTCCACTATATCGAGAAATGTTATCGCTAACCTCATCCGAATTTTTTTTTCAATACACCTCATTCGAAAAAAAATTTCGATACACTTCACTCGAAATGTTTTTTCGATACACCTGTTAGGTCCTCATATATCAACTACCGATCGATCTAAGCATGAATTCTAAATATTCGAATGATAAATCTTACTAAATACCTTCGGTCGAATATCTTCTTTGAAGATCTTGAGAGAGAGAGTTTATCGATTGCTTTTCTCTCTCTTAAAATGTGAATTCAATGCTTGTGATTTTTTCGAAATTAACTTGTATTCATTTTGATAGTGTACATTGTATTTATAACTATTTACATGGTATATCCTACACTATCAAAACTACTAATTACGCCCCTAATTACAAGGATAACAAAATAACAAAGCACAATTCTAAAGTCTCTTCAATCTCCCCCTTTGTGCTTGTGTTCGTTTTCAGATCCATTTATCCTTGTCGGGCGTAGAATGATTTCCGTAATCCCAATGCTGTCGCGTAACGTCTAACAGCATTTCTCAGCTCCAACCTCTTATTAATAGCATCCAAAAGCTCATTTAAGAGTAGGGCCTCTTCTTCACCAAGATCCTCGAGGATCGACTCTTCAGTGATCTCTCCCAATCTTTTCTGGATGTTCTTCCTCACTAGCTTCAACGTCCCGTCACAGAACTTGTGGATTTCTGACTTCATCATAGATCTCGTCTTTCCAATGACTGAATTTCGATAAGTTATGGCAAGGCCAGGTTTCTTGAATATGTAGTTCTCGGGAAAATCGTTGAGTTGGAAGCCTTTCATGAGCGGAGACTCCATGTTGACCTTCTTCATATTGTTCTCTATAGCAATTTGAAGGTCGTGTGCGGTGTGATACTTGATCTGCCGCACCATAAATCTTTTCAATCCCTCGAGTCCTTCAGTCTTGATGTATTCTCGAGTGCGGTTGATGTCCGTCCGCTCGCTCAATTTGGTAGATTGGGGTAGGGAAGCTTCCAATCGAATGTGAAACCCCCACGAGGTGGACGATCGGTGGCCTATCCCTGAACTTTTTCTTCAGTTGATCCGTTGGGATGTCACTTCAATCTGGACCAAGCTAGTTGAGCATGAAGATGTGCTTGATTTTCTTCCTATCTTCCCAATGTGAGATACCCCGTAAGTTTAGTTCGTTTAGCTTCTTTATCCAGTTAGGAGCCCTTCATATCTGTTTTCTAATATCTTCAATAAACGGGACTTCAATCCTGATATTCTCCCACGGCATTTCGACTCTGACTGTCCCTTTTGATAAGCGGGGAGGAGAATAGACTCTGTGCCTGATCATTTCTGGTAGTTCTGGGAGAGCAGAATTGTAGTTCTCGCCTTCTTGAAGTTCTTCATCTTCAAGCAGCACCAAGTCCACAGAAGCTTGTTGTAAGAAATATCTGACGTTGGAGAGTCGAACTTGAGCAGCTTCCTCTGGTTCCCATTGCGTCATCCATTTCTAGTTTAAGATATAATCGTCTACGATCAGATGTGGATCGTAGACGACTGCTTCTGGTTGGGCTTGGAGGAGGTCAGAGGTCCGGATTGGATTTGGATTTGTAGGAGAGGGAGGTAGTGTGTGATGGTGGGAGATGTAGTTATTTGTTGGCGGGTTGTGGGTTGTGTGGTTGATGGGTTTGAGGATGATCCTCCAGCTTCTTGAGTCTTTGTTATTTGCTCGTGACTCAAACCACGGCGCTTCGTGTGGTTCGTTGCCTTTTCTCCTCCTCATGACGATCCGGATCATCGGGATCGTCATGTCTTCTTTTGGTGCGGGAGCTTTCTTCTCGGCACCTTGTTTGGGCGGGCGGCTCGGGTTCATCGATCAGTCTTTTGTAGAGACTCTCCTCATCGGGGGTCTTGGTCTCTAAGGTGAGGAGTCGGAAGATGAGAATGTCATTAAGCTGGGTGATCGGGATGGTATAGGGGTTGATGAGTGAAGATGATGGAGTTGGAGTGGCTAGGGTGGGTTGGATAGAGGTGTGTATGTTGGTGGTAAGAGGTGGTAAGGAGACGGGAGTGGTTTGAGCTTCTGTCGAAGCGGCTGCGGAGACCGGTGCTTTCCCGATATCCCTTCGAGAGGTCTCAATGGCCTGGAGCAGTCTGTCCATCAGGCGATCTTCGAGAGAAGAAATGGCTGTGGAGAGTGCTTCTTGTAGGCAGTGCTCCGTCACAATCATCGATGGAGTGGGCCAGGGAGGCGCTCCACTGTCACAACATCGGAAAAGGTTTTCGATGTACCGCCTTGAACAGGTCTTGAGATTTCGGAACGTCCGGGGACATCCGTTATCAACCTTGAAGTCACCACTTCAATGAGTTGGTCTATTGTTTGCTCCGAAGATATCGGGGGCTTCCACCCAATCCTTGAGATGATACGATAGGTATCACCTCTATGGGTGTTCAGACAGATTCAGGTTGAATCTGTACGGTTGGCTGATCCATTGGTGGTGGAGGAGTTGTCACCAAAGCTGGGAGTAGTGAAGGGGACACAGACGGGGCCGAGATTTATTGTCGGCAAGAGCCCCTTCGTTGAAGTCTGTATTCTTCATCCGATTTTGTGGCCTCAGGAGATACATCGTGAGGAATACCATCGGGCTCGACGGCCGGTGTCTCTGTCTCATGAGCCGTGGCTTTGGGCTCGGTTACTGCCACCAGAGATTCCCTTCGAGAAGGTGCCGGAGATTGATCCAAAGCCCGCACCATTTCCTCCGTGATGAAGTTGTTTTGACAGTAGTCTTGGTAGGCCTCGTCCGTTGGATCAGCTAGTCTGAGCAGCTCCAATGGGATCAGCATCGGTTGGAGCGCTAGGTCGGCTACCTTCGGTTGTGAAAGAAGCGGTGGTAGTCTCGGGACCTCTGGATGAACGTCCATAAAGTGTGAGATCAGCACCAGGAACCACCGTGCGTATGGGAGGTACTTCGCCTTCAACTTTGTCACCCTTTGACCTATCTGGTCCGCTAGATCATTCCATATCAGTTCGGCCACGTCATATTTCTTTGAGAAAACCACTCCGTGGAAGACGAGAAGGATATTCCCGTTTGCCTTGTCGAAGCCGGAGTGTTTTGGGGAGAGACATTTATTGATTATGCCGAACAAAGGTCTTCCACGGATGTGGGATCCCGCTGTTTTGAAAATTCGTCAGTTTGGTCAGCGGGGGCTTGTATCCCATTCGGAGCATATCTTCCACGATCTCTGCTTCCGTTGGAAGTTGATCGTAGTTGTCGTAGTGTGGGAGATCGAGCACCATGGCCATCAGATTTTTGTTCAGGGCGACATGTCTTGTATTGATCTTCATCATGTATTCTACGCTATGGCCGTTGACAAGACTCTGCATACTTCTCCAGAATTGCTGGAGATAGACCATTGGTACGGTGGACGTCATTGTCAAAGCTGGTCATAGAGGGTGTCCTTTGAGGGTGGAGATGATAACTTCATCCGGACACCGAAATGTAGCAAGGTCCAACTGGTAGTTGTTGTCGTGGACTGACATGAAACTTCCAAAAGGGTAGATGTTTGGGGTAGTTTGGAGTTGTCATTTCTTTAATGAATGAAATAGAATTCATTAGATGGAAAATTACATATACGAATAGATGGAATTAAAAATGTACTTAGAGAAATTTTGAAAATTTTTAAGTGTTAAGGTTTATTTGTGAAACACTTGGTGAAAAAGTTGTAAAGTTGACTAAGTCTCAGAAGCGTATTTTTATTCGATCGAGAATTTATTTGAACGTTAATTTTTGCGATCGAAAATTTTCTAAGTCTTGGAAAAAAACTTGAAAAATTTTCTAAGTCTTTTCAGCGTGTTTTTATTCGAGTGACAATATATTCGATCGTTAAATTTGCGATCGAATAAAAATGTGTCGAATAGCTCAAGTTTTTCGCCGATGACTGTTACGATCGAATAAAATGTTATCCAAGACAATAGTTTTTCGCTGAGTAATTTTGCGATCGAATAAAAAGTTGTCGAAAAACTTAGGTTTTTCGCCGCGTAGTTTTGCGATCGAATAAAATAATATCGAAAACTTAAAGTTTTCACCGCTTATTTTTTGCGATCGAATAAAATTTAATCGAAAAATTAAATTTTCACCGTGAAGTTTTACGATCGAATTAAAATATATCGAAACAAAAGGTTTTCGACGTTGAGTTTTGCGATCGAATAAAACATAACGAAAACAAAGTTTTTCGACGACACTGTTTGCGATAAAAACTTTTTCGATCAAAAAATTTTCAAATCAAACAGTAAACGCGTAACACGTCAATTTCGATTTCTGGGTAAATCATGAGTTAATCTGCGTTCAGAACGTTCAAAAAAAAGTTACGAATCCAAATATCATGATTTTAACCCAAACAGTCGAGTTTAAACACGTTGATTTGAGAGTTTAAAAACGTTTTTACTCGAAAAAGTATCAAAATGACATTTCTGCAAATATTTTTGACAAATTATTTGCGAATCGTTTGTTTTTTACCGGAAAGTGATTCGAAACGTGTTTCTACCTTCGAAATCGGCGAGTTATATGAAAAATATCTGTAGATTGAGAGGTTTTGTTGAAATCGCCGATGTGAGTTCGAAGTTGGTTTTCGGAAGTTAAAAAGTTTTTCGAGTGAAATGAGTTGCGTGTGAGTGAGTTTTCGATTGATAAACTGGTATTAATACTTTACGATCGGGTAAGGTAAAAATATGTTGGGCCGTAAAAGAAATTTTTTGGGCTTTCGTTAAAATTCAGGTCTAATTATACTAAAACTTAATCTTTTATGAATTTTTTGACTCCTCAGATGAGCACGAAACTTTCTGTGATGCTTAGAAAAAATATTAGAAGTCAAGTTTTATAAGTAAATCATATAGGAGATAATAACAAATTCTCATATAAAAGTCCCCATCAACAATTGCATGTTTTAACTTTTCGGCATCTAAGCACATATTTATTACAATTTGGCATATGAAAATTTACTATTTAAGTACAAGTAATGTATTTTAAGCAATTCAGCATAGATTCATTAAAATTTGCATTTTTCAAAAAACAAATTCGCATTTTATCAGTTCTAAACCAATGCATGTATTAATGCATTTAAAATGTGCGATTAATATTTTCAATAAGAAAAAAATATTTTTATTGTAAAAATTTTGTTTTGGTTATTGAAAATATTGTTTTGGGGTCAGATTAGACATTTTGAACAGTATTACGCAAAAATTTCTCATGACATATAGAATAATAATTTGTCGTCAAATCATGTAACTAATCTAATTTTCTAAGATCATAGTATGAATCATTTTGACATCTATCGCAAGTTTCGCTCATAGCACTCAATTTATTTTTATCATGGAAATATTTAGTAGATATATCACTCATATCATCACGACAAAATTATAACAATTAATTTATTATCGTAGCATATTTAATCAACTTACCAAGTGAAAGTTCATCAGTTTGAATCAAAGGGACTTTGAAGGGATTATTTTTAGGCTCTGACTAAAAGGGTAGGATAATTTTGGGATTAGTGAGCTTAAACAAATTCTTTAATTCCAGGGGCCCTTTTTGAAATTCATGTCTGATCCTTTAGCTTTTCTTGCTCAAGATAAGTCTCGTCTACTTTACAAAACTTTGAGAGATTAGATCTTCTTTTTGGGCCGAGACCGTGTTCCTTTTGAAGGTTCTACATTTATGGAATTCGAACCCAAGGTCGTGCTCTTCTTCTCGTTTTCTCTATATATAAGATCTAGATTATCGTTGGAGAAGTTCACTTCGAGGTGCTTCTCTTCTAGGTGTATACGAGATTATCTAGGAGAAGTTCACAGCGAGATCCGTGTTTCTTTTCTATAATGATTGAGACTTGTATCTCTTTTTCTCCCCCTCTTTTTCTTGATTGAGCAACCCCAAAACTTTGGAAATAATATTGAAGGCTTGATCGGGTTTCATAAGAAAAAGAATGTCGGAGAAGGCTCAAAGTGGATTTCTAGAGGTAAAAGTAAAGGATTTATAATTTGGGCACAGTGATGAATTTCCTAAGTTGCCCTTATCATTTTCATGACAAACTAACACAAAAGAAATAATGAAGCTATGAAGTACAAACCAAAAGATAGTCATTTGAAGTGTGACACACTCAAGAATAAAAATATTGAGGCTCAAATTCTCACATATATGATGTGACTTTTTTTTCTAGTGAAACAAACTAGGCTCTTTGAATAAGAGAAAGTCACATGAACTTTTAGACAAAGTACTTAATCATATATCAAAGAAATAGTTTTGTGAGTAGTTCAAAAAAGGAAAAATTATCGTCATCCCTCATTTTTTTTTTGTAAAAAAAAATTGAAGGATAGAGTCACGCAAGATAATCAAAGAATATCAAGAAGCACATAAAATATTATATAGAAGCATAATAGAGCATGTAAAGCACTTTTCAAGTAAGATTGAGATTCAACATGCCTAACTTAGCAATAAGGAATTGAAATCGTTTTTCATCCAATGCCTTAGTGAATAAGTCGGCAAGTTGAAGCTCAGTTTTTACAAAATACATATCTATAGTGCCTTTTTCTATGTGATCTTTTATAAAATGATAGTGAATATCTATGTGTTTCGTGCATGAATGGTGAACAAGATTGCAATTAATGGCAATAGCACTTTGAGAATCACTATAAATGGGAATGTTATTAAATTCAAACCCGTAATCGCGTAGTTGTGTCCGTATCCATAGAACTTGTGAGCAACATTAGGCAGCCGCGACATACTCCACCTCGGCCGTCGAGGTTGACACGCTTTGCTTCTTTGAGGACCAGCAGACCAAGTTTTCGCCTAAAAATTGTGCTCCGCCAGACGTGCTTTTTCTGTCCATTCGATAACCTGCATAATCAGCGTCAGTATAGCCAATTAATCTAAAATCGGTATCTTTAGGATACCCTAGCCCTAAGTTGGGAGTTCCTTTGAGATAGCGTAGAATTCGCTTAACTGCATGCATGTGGGACTCCTTTGGGTCAGCTTGAAAACAAGCACAGAGACAAGTCGCGAACATGATGTTGACTGCCTTGCCCGACGGATCAGCATCCAATTTGCAGTTTGTTGATATGGGAGTATTCATCGGTGTGCTCTTGTCTTGATTAAATCTCTTCAGAATATCTCGGATATATTTGCTTTGACTGATGAAGATTCCATCTTCGAGTTGCTTAGTCCAAGAAAGAATTGGAGTTCTCCCATTAAGCTCATCTCGAATTTGGTCTTCATGAGTTCACCAAATTTCTGACAGAGACGTTCATTCGTCGAGCCGAAGATGATGTCATCAACGTAAACTTGAACGATCATCATGTCTTTGCCTTGTCTTTTGATGAAGGTGTCGTATCGATGGTGCCTCGTATGAAGTTGGACTTGACTAAAAATTTACTTAGGACATCATACCAAGCATGATGGGCTTGTTTTAGTCCATAGAGAGATATGTCCAATCGATAGACATGATCGGGATGATTCTCGTGCACGAACCCGTCGGGTTGAGCGACATAGACTTCTTCTTTTAACACACACTTGAGAAAATCTATTTGATAGACTTTGAAGTCTTTATGATCCGTGTATGCTAGAAATAGTCGAATTGCTTCGATACGTGCAACCGGAGCATACGTCTCGTCGTAGTCAATTCCTTCTTGTTGATTGTACCCCTTGGCTACGAGTCGTACTTATTCCTGATTACTTCACTGTTCTCGTTCTTCTTATTCTTGAAAACCCATTTAGATCCAATTATTGTTTTGCCTTGCGCTCAAGGAACTAATGTCCAAACTCGTAGACGCTCGAATTGGTTGAGTTCATCTTGCATCGCGATTACCCAATCCGGGTCTTTAAGGGCTTCAACTACCTTGATTGGTTCGTTTTGGCTTAAGAAGCATGCTAATAATCCGCTTTGTGTAGACGTCCTAGTGCGTACTCCACTTGAATGATCACCGATTATTTGGTTAATAGGATGAGCTCGAGTCCATTTGCGTTCATGAGGAAGAACCGAAGTAGATCATTCGTTAGTTTGTAGATCGAGACATCCTGAATTGATGGGCTGATCATTCGTAATTGGAAAATTCAATTCTGAGGTTGAATTGGAAGGAATTTCCTCATCTGCATTTATAGGAGCTGCACTAGGAGCTGCAACACTAGTTGAAGATTCAGAATTAAGAGAATCCATAACATTTGTCGGAGTTTGAGGATTAGGAGTCTCAATTTGAATTTCTTCCGTTGAGGGAGAAGGAGGACTGCTTGGTATAGAATGAGACGAAGCAGGCATTTGAGACTTGTTCTGATAAAAATGTTCAAATAGAAAGTCCAAATCTTCTAGGTCAGCGAGAATTGCTTCTCTTAACTTTGAGGTAGAAGTTGTCGTAAGTTGTTGACTTTGTGCCAACACGCCTATAAGCTTGAGTTCTGAACTGTTTTGTTCAGAAGCCAAATCGGTCACTTCTTGAAAAGTGACGTAGTAGCTTTCCAATATAGTACGCGAAGACTTGATATAGACGCGGTATGCTTTAGAAGTGGATGAATATCCAACGAAGACGGCTTCAAATGCTTTAGGGTCGAACTTGCTTCAAACTAGATATTTGGAATCCTTTGATTAATTATCTCATACGGAGTTTTTTCAAAGCGTTTGTGAATAATGGTCCGATATTGCGTATAGCACGCGGTACTCACTGCTTCAGCCCAAAGAAAATGAGGGAGACCGGAATGTATTAACATTGTTCTTGCAGCTTCAACTAGAGTCCGGTTCTTCCGTTTTACGATGCCATTTTGTTGAAGCATTTTAGCGGCTGAAAATTGTTGAATAATTCCAAGTGACTAATAGTAATTGTTGAGACGTTGATTCTTGAATCAGTCCGGATTACTTGGATTTTCTTTTGCAGGATATTCTCAGTAGTATGCACAAAACTGATTATCAAGTCTCCAGTCTCATCTTTTGTTCGGAGATATCTTGTCCATGTGTAGCGAGAATAATCGTCGACAATTGCTAACACATATTTACGACCGTTGATACTTTGTGTACGCATAGGTTCACAAAGGTCCATGTGAAGTAATTCCAATGGTCGAGATATAGAAGCAACTTGCTTGAAGTTGTGTGATGCTCGCTTCATTTTTCACATTTGACAAGCCAAACAATTATGTTCTTGATGTATGGAAATAGTTGGTAGACCGTGTACCAACTTTTTGATTGAGAGTTTGTGAAGAGCTTTGAGGTTTAGATGACACAAGCGTTGATGCCATAAGTTGTTCCTCTTGATTGTAGTCTGTGAGATGAGGCAAACACCTGTCGAAGGTCGAACTGTTGTCAGATTGATGGTGTATAGATTTGATCTTCGTGATCCTGTTAGAAGTTCTTGATTATGTCAAAAGACTATTTAAAATTTTGCACTGATCAGCTAGAAACACCACTTGAAATCCTTTGTAAGATACATCTTTGATCGTCAGATTCTGCAGTAGAATATCTCCAAAGCCTAGTATATGAGTTGAATAGTTGTTGCCGAATCTTACTTTTCCGTTGTAACGGTCTTGGTAGTTGCTCAACAGTTGTTGATTTCCCGTCATGTGTGTGGAGCAACCAGAATCTAAATACCACACATGATGGATCTGCATAGAAAAATTTTAGAAAGACTTAGGTACCCACTTAGTAATGGGTCCTCTCGGATTAGCAGATTTGGTTGGTAAGGTTTGTTCATTTTTGGTTCCTAAATCATTTATGTTTTTAGGTACCCAAACCAACTTGGAATTAGTTGGTTTAAGTGGTACCTCATTAGGCAACTGGGCCTTTTGGGCTTGCGTTGGCCTAGATGGTGTCTTGGGAACCCATTGAGGTTGAACCTTACATGGAAGGTTAATTTCAGCGCGGACAAATGTCTTATTAGTCTTAGTGCATGAGAAAATCTTTTCGCTAGCTAGTCTCTTAAGGTGTTTGGCTGAGTGTACTTTGACCGGATTCCTTAAATGAGGACAAGAATGTATCGAGCTATAAGCTTTCTTCATAGCCGGATCTTGTTTCCTTCGAGACTTACGATTTGCATTTGTCTTAGAATGATGTAATATGTTTTTAGAAGTAGAGCCGATTTCAAAATTTGTGCTTTTAAAATTAATAGGCTTTAGCTCATATGTGGAAGCAACAATATTAAAATTAGAAACGACTGTCTTCTTACGAGTGTCCATAGTTTTTGATACAGAAGAAAATTTTGAAAATAAATCTTTTCTATCACTTTTCTTTTGAAATTTTATCCTAGACACTCTTTCCTTTGCATGCTTCACCTCTTCTTTTACTCTACCTGTAGATGGAGTAGAAAAAGAGTTAGAAAAAATCTTTTTCCTTTTTGAAGCATTTAAGGACTCTTTACCTCCCCTTACGCTTTTTAAAGAAGATTTATCTTCTTTTAAAATATTTTGTAAAATAATGGGAGGTGTTTTCTTAGATTTGATCATGTCCTTATTTAATGATTTTTCTTTCAAAGTAAAATCAGGATAAGATTTTAAAATTGAGGAAGTTTTGAGATTAAAATCTCCAATAAAAGCCCATTCTTTTCAGCTTTTTGAAATTCTTTCTTTCTGTTTCTAAGGAAGCGTTTAAATCAGTTATTTTCTTATTAATAGCAGGTATCTAACAGAAAGTAAAATTTTGAAAATGATCAGAATTTTCTTCCAGAACTTTAGGAAAATCATCTAAAGGATATATTGAATTATAGTCACTAGACATGTTAATTTCCCGTGTCTTGTAACTATTTTTCAATTCGGTGTAGTCAAGGGGGATATCAGTCCTATTAGTGGCTTTTCGTTTAGATTCTTCTAATGCATTTATTTCAGAAGAGTTAGTAAAGGTCATTAGAGAAGTTAATCCTAATCCCATATACTTGATATCATATAATTGTTTGACATTGACCTTTTTTAAGTTACAGGGATTGTTATAACCTAAGCCTTCTTTAGGATTATAAAACTCTACATCAAGAGGTTGATTTATAAATATAGTCTGATCCGTTTGTCCCCTTTTTGTTAGAAGAGTTTTAATCCTAGAGTAAAGCTTCTTACGTTCATCAGAGATTTCCTTAAAATTATTTCTAGAAATTTCTAAGTCTCTCTGACAATCGCTAAGAGTCTTACTAAGGTCATTTATTTTTATTTCAAAGGTAGCTATCCTATATTTAAGACTAGTTATGGTTTCTTTAGCATTAGATAGGAGAATATCTAAGTGAATTGTTCTACCTAATTGCTTTTGAAAATTATTTTCACTAAGAGTTAGTCTTTCTTCTAATTTCTTTTTGCTCTTCCGCTCATTCTTCATGTTAGAATACTTAATTTGTAAAGATTCTAACATGTTTAATAATGTAGAATTATTCATCGTTACCTCTTGTGATGATGTGGATGCTTTTTCTTCATCATCTGACCTCCTTGATGAATTATCATTTGAGGCGTCGCCAAGGTACGCCATTAGAGCAAGATTTTTGTCTTCAGAATCTGTGGTATCTTCGAGCCAATTCTCTTGTTCCGCCATCAACGCTACTCCAGCCTCTTTTTGTTTCGTTAGTTGGAATTTTTTGGAGTAGTAGTTGGCGTCCTTTTTCTTGGGAAGTTTGCACTCTCTGGCGAAGTGACCTATCTTACCACAATTATGGCACTTTTGTGGTTCTTTGGCATTTTTAGATTCTGATGACTCGGTCGGTCTTTCCTTGTGCTTGGAGCTTGATGTCCAAAGTCTATTTGCCGAAGAGGAGGATTTCTTTTTATAAAACTTTTTGCTCATCATCTTAGTAATGAGAGCCAATTGTTTCTTGAACTCCTTCATGTCTGGCTCAGAGTCCGATTCGGAATCATCTTCATCTTCTGAAGAACTTGGAAACTTGATGCTTTTATCCTTGCGAGATCGACTCGTTTTTCTTTCAGAGACTAGAGCTATAGAGTCTTCGATCTGCTTGCCCTTAAGTTTTTTTTGTATCTCGCTTATCTCTTCATCGTGTTGAGCGAGATTATCAAAGACGGCATGGATATCCATTTTGTCCAACTACCTATTTTGACGGATTTGCATGGATATTTTCTTCCACTCCGGTTGAAGAGAAGAGAGAAATCGGATGTTGACCTCCATGTTGGTCTTGAAAATTTCTATCTTCCTAATCTCGTTGAGAAGAGTTAGATAACGTTGATAGAGTTCATAAACGTTTTCCTCCGACTTTGCTTTGAATGAGCCGTAGGCCGTGAGAATATTGGCTTTCTTGGCTTTAACTCCGACTTCGGTTCTTTGCATCATTTTGTGGAGTTCATCCCACATAGCTTTTGCACTAGATAGACTATCTATTTGCATATAGATGTCGTTAGGAATTCCTTACATTAGGAAAGTTTTGGCTCCTAGATCCGCTTTTGCTCTTAATCGCTCCCCCTCGGTGTATTCACTAGGAATTTTGAGTGTGCTAGTTGCGGGAATGGGAGGATTATTGGTGGCATCGCCTTCTTGGATGAGCCAAAATTGAGCGGGACCTTCTTGAAGAGAAGCTATCAAATTTGTAGCTTGCTCTTTTGTTTCCAAGAAGTTCATGAAAAACGTGTAAAATTATCTTCTACGATACTCAAATGTGTGTGTGTTTGAGCAGTGGTCGAAAAACTTTTCGAGCAATAAGGTTTTTGATTTAAAAATTTTCGAACCTTTAATCGAAAAGGATTTTCGATCGTATAAGTTTTTCGCGATATTTATCGAAAATTATTTTTCGAACGTAATAGTTTTATCGAAAAATAGTTTGTCGAATAATTGTTGATCGCAAAAACCTTTATCGAAAAATTTAAGACTGATCGAAAAATTTCGTGAAGTTTGACTCAAATTGTTGACTAAAAGTTTTTCGAGACTGAATTATTCGATCGAAATATGTTTTTGCTAAATTTAGACTCGAAAATTTAAATGATCGAAAATCTTGTGATCGAAAAACTTGTTTTACTATTACAAGTTTTTAGTGTTAAAATTAGATATTTATTTAGCGAAAACAGTATCCGTCGAAAAAAAAAATATGCTTTATTACGCTCGAAAAAGATATTTATATATGAATCGAAAAACTAATTATCGAAATCATGTTTTTCGAGTCTTATATTTGAGTAAAACACACGAGAACAGTGTTTGTCATCGAAAAATTTCTCGGCTGCGAACTTATTCGAAAAATATTTTTCGAGCCAAGTTGTTCGATCGAAAAAACGATCGAAGAACAGCCTTCAAGTTCAATGTAACAGTGAAAAATCCACATTCAACCAAAAGGTTCAAGTTCTGGATAATCACTCGTTTCTTAGTTCTGAATATGAATAAACACAAGACTAACCACATTTTACAGCAAAATATATCGATTATGAAGAAAATTAAATCGGAATCAAAACTGAATCGCAAACGCAAATATCAATCTAAATCGAAAATCTGAATTAACATGACGTTCTAAGCGATTGAAATCAGTACGTAAATCACTCCTAACATATAATCTATCACGTAATCAGCAAGTCCACAAATTACCTGAACCCGCCCCTAGGTGCAGCAGACGACATTGTCGTCTCTCGGGTAGAAGATGTGACATCTGGTCCAACCGCATAAATACCCAAACTGAGCCACTCAACCATTTCTTAATAGATGGTTGTTTCACTTGTTCACGAGGAGCCAAGCATGCCATCACCGCCTCGCTCGGAGGCAGTAAGTGTTGAAATTCGCAGTCTCTCGCCTCAGACTGCACCCTAATTCAGTACATCGAGTCCAGAGTCCTCACCATCCACATTTTTCACCTTTCATAAGACACATACAGACTTTACAGCACCTCCAAATCTTGGTGATCTGGACAGAATGCTCATCGATATCTTCTGGCTGGATGCTAGTCAGTAATTGAGCGGAAGTCCCTCAGTAGTCAACATTCCTTAAACTGCTGCAATGGACCGTCGAACTGATCCAGTCTCAGTATTGATGCCAACGGTGAGCCTGAGTGGCCCGAATTTCTCATGTCCTGTACAAACAGGCGACGTGTCAGCTACATACTCTCACATCGTGATGACAGAATGCTTCACTGGCTCCGTCTCGTTAGTTTCCCCATTCGTGACAGAGGCCGAGCTAGAGGAACTCGCCAAGACTCTGGAGCACTCAATAATAACCAGAGTCTACACTGCCCTCGAATCCTCCGCCCAAGAAAAAGGAAAGGCCACTCCCACCGAACCCGCAACTATTGCGACTCCTCCCTCCGCTCCGCAACCTCGCCCATTCGAACCTGGTCCGTGGGACGTTCCAATCGAAGAACTCCACGACATCTTATTGGCCCGATTATACTCCGCCCTCTTTCTAAATGAGCGAGAGCAAGTTTCGGCTCATGACCCCGCTGTCTTGCCTCGGCGTGGCGATCTTTCCAAGCAACCGCGTGTCGATCCGGAAAGATGAGGGCCGTCCCGAGGGGGAGAAGAGACAGAGACAAAACACAAAGCCCCCGACGCAGTAGGTCACCTCATCCACCACCACCCAAACTACCCAAACCACCGAGCTGGAGGCTTCGTCATTTCAAAAAGAAGTTGCCTCCGTAGCCCATACTACCGCTCCCTCACCAACCCATACTATTGTAACCTCTCAAACCATAGCCACTATAAGCCTCCCCTCACCTCGATCCACCATCCGAAAAATCCATCTGACGCCTCTTCAACTTTTTACCTCACCCGTTTCTTCTCCAGCAACCGACGAGCCGACCTTACCCGTCGAAGAACTCTACGACCCACATGATAAGGTGGAGAGCTACATACTCAACGAAGAGTGGTTGAATAAGCCGGTGACTCACGAACTAGCCAAAGGCTTAATGAAAAATGCCAGATTCTTTCTAAAGAAGGTACCCATAAGTTTGGTTCGGATTGAAGATGAGGAACTCAAGGAAGGTGAAGACTACGAAGCCGAGATCCCAGAACTTCCCTAACTCCTCCAACACATTGTCATGGATGAGGACGACCCTCCATTGAAGTCGAAGATAAGAGAAGATCTAGACCTGCCTTGAAGAAATGCCAAGATCATGGCGCCATACGAAGAAGAGATTCAAAAGAGAATTTGGAGGAAGGAGGATCGTCATGAGTCATCTCTCGGAACTACGAGGCATGACTTATCTCTCGGAACAAAGAGCCAATCTGTACCTATTCAGCCTCCGTCAAAAGCCATGTTCAACGAAAAAGGAAGCGACGTGGACCCTCTCCGAAGGGACCAGAAGAAGAGCCCTAGGATCTTTGCGGTAATGGGCGTACGGACGGCTCACTTCCACTCCAGATCCTTTCCAATCTACCGAGTTCAGCGTGAGGATGGAACTGTCGAAGAATTGAATGAAGCAGACCTCTCCTACATCAGAGCAAAAGACGTCGCCACGTTCTCCTTTGCTAGCTGCCCCTCGACCTGCACTGATGCCTCCACCTCCTCAACCACCCCTTGAGCCAGAGCGCCATCAACTTGCTCCGCGACCACCTCCACCACTTCTTTTTTTACCTCACTAGTTGCACGAGAACCTCTTTAGCAAACTTTTCGGCCTCACCGGCCTGCATTGGAACTTCACCACTCTGCTCGTCATCAGCAACCTCCTGCTCGGGACTTAGATAAGCTCGCACTGGGATGTCTTCTGCTCGGGCCCTTCCTTCCGAGATCTCCTCCTCCTCCTCGGGAATATCAGCCATTATGGGTTGAGATGCGGGAGCAGTCCTGGGATTTTTCTTCTATGCACGGTGCTCTGGAAGGTGGCCAGTGTCAGGAGGACACTGATTAAGGGCATGCACAGCGTCCAGGAAGGAGAAAGGGAACTGGATTCTATCGAAACCAGTCGCTCGAATCTGGGAAAGGCGCCCGTAGAAGCCGTACTGGAAGACATAGATCATTTGGGCTCCATAATCTTCCTTCGGGGCGTAGTCCCGAGCTAGTCTCTCCTCCAACTCCTTGCAGAGCCTCTCTTCCCGCGAAAGGGCCGACTCTTGCTTCGCTCGAGCCGATCTCTCCTGGTTAATTTTACCTTGGAGATCCCTTACTTACTTTCGCAAGTCCTCCTCCCGAATTTCGGCTTGGGTACCCTCTTGCACTTGCTCCTTGATACGCTGCTCCAAATCTGCCTCTGTCTTTTTGAACCCCTCTTGATTCACGTGGTATTCAACCAACTAATCTAAGGCCTCACAGTAGTAGATGACGCCCTATAGAGAAAGAAGGGTAAGATGTTAGGGAAACACTAAGGGACATGATATAAGAGGGTAAAAAATTCACCTGCCCCGCATTGAGAGCGTAGGCACTGCAGAATTCCTTGATAGACATCTTTTGAACGTGTTCCCGATTTTCCTCATTCGAGAAATCCCGTATGAACCCAATGCAGTCTCGAGCTCGAGGACGATTGAAGAAAGCTGGCTGCTCGGGAGTAAATGAGTCTAAGGGTGGATCGTTGGCCGCAGCTATGCTCGGGGCTTGGGGGTCGTGTTGGCCTTCATGGAAGAAGGACCCTCCAATGCGGGAACTCGACGTTTAGGCGTGGGTTTTAGGTGGGAGGAGAAATGCACATGATTCTTTCCTATGCCTTTGCTCTCAAATGGAGCAGAAGGACTTGAGAAATGAGAAGGGGGAGCAGCGGCGTTGTTGGTCTCCATTTTCTTCTTCTGAAGATCGATAATCTCCGCAAGATTCATCTTCGACTCTGAAAGAAACACAACGGTTAGGTGTAGAAGTCACTTACAAAAATGTTTGTGCGAAAAAGAATATATATGCTCCCCAGCAATGACACTTCCTTTGAGCAGAAACCATAGTAACGGAGGAGGTCATCTTTGACGAGCTCGGGAGCACATAAACTTTTTCCACCCACAACCCCCCTGAATTTGTCTACTAGCTCGAGAAATTCAGGGGTTGGAGGGCAATTGGCGGAAGCATAGTCGGGCCACTCAGAGAGCATCTTATTCTTTACACTTCGGGTGGATAAAGAACATAGAAAATTACATTCATCCACCCCTTTGTGAGAGGTAGGGTTACCCACGATGAACTCTTCGGCAAAGGTACAAGAGAAAAAGAATTCCGATTTATCTTAAGGAATGAAGCTATCAAGGGTGAGGAAATGGGTACCTCAGAGAAGTTGAGGAGGATAGTTAAGGATAAAATAAGGCTGAAAGAATTCGGAGCCAACTGAGAGGGGGAGATGTCGAAGTAGTTACAGACGTCTAGTATGAAAAGAGGGATCGGGAATCGGAGACCCATATCCACTTAGTCAAGGAAAAAGGTATGGAATCCCTCGGGTGGACCAGTTTGCCACCTCCATGTTCCGAGGGACCCTAACCTCATAGTCCTCAGACATCCATGTATTTTCTTTGATGGCAGGGATCTGTGCGTTCGAGAGAGAAGAGACCATGGTCTCATGCCAATGGAGTATGTGGACCTCTCGGTACGCCTCAAGTTTGGAAGTCCAATTCATCTTCAAAATCATCCAGAAGGGGGGCGGGGGGCAATGAGCGTCAAAACTAGCAAAGTCCGCCGGGATTTCCTTCTTTCGGCGTAGGCCTTATGGACGGGAAGGGCCGGCACAAGGAGAGGTGTGAGAAAGGGAATCGTAGTCGACTAGTAGCGAGATGCCAACGGTATTATTTCTCGAAGCCTCGTTATTCCTCCCTTGTTTAGCAATGGGAACCATGATTAGGAATAGACGTACATTACAAAGAGAATGGAGGACAACAGGGGACGAACTTGGAGTCGCTTATGGTTCTTTTTTGCAGAATCAGGTGGTGAGTAAGAAATGGCGAAGAGAAAAGATGAGGGATATATATATATATACATATATATATATATATAGATATATATATATATATACGGATGCATGTTTAGGCCTATTAGACACCACTTGATGGGAGTGGAGACCGTAAGAAGGCAAAAGGTCTAATCGTGTCAGTAATAGGGGCGGTATTCAAGGGGTGAGCGGCAAAAATCTCCCTCAAAAGAAAGGGACACATGCTTAAATGAGACTTAGACACGACACGCAAGGAATGGTTACATTGGGATGACACATTTGCCTTAAGAAGAGAGACCTTCCCCTCAAAAGAAGGACGCTCAGATATTTTACTACACCACGCCTAAAACTCGCTTTACTCTTTTTAGACTAATGGAAGGAGGAACTATTGTTACCCTTCGAGATTTGGCTAATAGTAAATTTTCCCGCGCGATTCGCATAACCGGTAAAAGTTGGGAGAAGCTTCATGATCTCCCTATCCTATGGCATGAGACTTCCGCCAAGTTGCTTTGTGACCAGGGAAGATGCGGGACCTCAGGAAGGAGAGGACCTCGATAGGGAACCCCCAAGGGCTTTCAGAGGCGCCGAAGGCTAGAGGGGACCGAAGGCAAGGGTCCTCGGACGATCCTCAGAGGCGTTTCGAGGACAGCCCTTGGGCGTCCTCCCTACCTTTGAGAATGTTCGGGTTCCGAGGGAAGACATGAAGCACAAGAAAGGACTGATTCTCGATCAAGCCTGATCAAGAAGGAGTCAAACATGGAAAGGGGAACTGTCATCCACGCCCGAAGAAACAGGGGACGATAGAAGACGTGGCGATCACCGTGTAGACGTGGGAGACGTGAACAGAGCGTCAACGTGGGTAGTTAGTGTCGAATATGATAATCGTGGCTTCACTACTATAACAACGGATGTACTCAGCTATGTACAGGTATTGGACTCTGGTCTTACTCTAAATTTCGCACAGAAAACTACCCGCCACGTTTGAAGAGGAAACTGACTTGTGCATTGGAGTGGCATCGCGGAAACGGCGTCCGCCTTTAGTTCACCACTTTCTGACTATTTCAGGCTCGTTAGAGGAGGTATCACGCGCATCTCGCCTCCATCTTCTAACCATCTCCAAGACGGAGAACCGCGCGTAACCCGACGGGGCCATTTCTGACGCATCAAGATGAATATAGATTAGCCGGAGAAGAAGACGACAAAAGAGATAAGAAATTAGGTTTAATCTTTGCTTAAGCTTTCATCACGTAACATCAGTGTTTTTAACATAAACATAATTGGGTTAAGTAATTTATGTTCCTAGTAAATAGAAATAATAATTTGGCCCCATTAGAATGAGCTCAGCGCAACTACTTATTTAACTTCAGCCCACATCGTTGTGGGTCGGACCATTCCAAACATTCAGTCCGTTTCCTCTTTGACTCCTTATCGTACCCCCACATGACAACTCTACTTCTAACATCACAAGTTTCGTTCATCGTGTCTTCAACAACTTTGTACCATCTAACTCAGAGCTTCCTCCACTTGGGGTCATGACAATACCCCCCGTCGAATACATTCTCATCCTCGAGGATGTGATGACGAGTATTTTTCACCTACAAAACCGGTACTAGTGCGTGTGGATTTCGCCATGCGACCTCACCCCTCTAAACTAAAAAAGGAGATCTTCGTAGCTCGATGGCTTCTCGAAAGGCGTCCGTAGGTCCGACTTTGGGAAGGATGAAACCAACGGAAGTCAGCTGCGATAAAAAAGAGAGGTCTCACGTGGCGCTCTGACATGTGCGATATGGCGAGGATCAAGTCGTACGAAATACATAACCAGAGGACATGTGGGGGGCGCCCGTTGGTGGACAACCTCGTCAGATGCAACAGATCGTCTGAGGATAATACGCCTGCCAACAGTAGGTCCTGCCATCTGTCACAGGAAATCCTTGGTGCAGATAATCTAAGGGACCCACTGAGCTATTTTCCAACGGACAATGGCATAAGGGGATAAAAGGGGAAAGAGACGACAAAAGAAGGGGCATCATCACATATTCTTCAGAGTGAACAAATACAAAGAAGAACGAGAGAAAGAAAAAAAGGAACACTATAAGAACAATCACTTGATATTCTTTTTGGGTAGAAAGCTGAGACCTGTTCAGCTGTGTTGGGTCCTCAAGAATCGGATCCAGTCCGTTTCAAACCTGTAATCTTCTTCTTTTTTGAAACAAATGTGTTTATTGGGATCGAACCCGTATCAAATGGCTTCGTTTGTGGAAAGGACGGGTTGAGACGAGAGTTCCCTAGAAAGTACTTGTTAGGACGACGAGTGAGAGGAGTAGCGAAGGGTTGAAAGCGTTCGCGGGAGGTAAGGTCGCGGGAACAATGGCAGAAGAACAGGAAACGTCGTGCGTCCAGAATTTACGGGAGCGGTTTGAGGAAGTAGCGAGAGGGCCAGAATAGGCCGATGACATACTTCAACTCCTATTCTACCACCGCGGGGCACCTCTGCCGGCGGAGACATCCCCCTTTTCTCCAGTAGGAATGGCCCCTCTTCAAACCCCCATCACCATGACGGTCGAACAACCGGACTTGCTGATAAAAAATGTAAAAGATACGGTTGTAGCTGCCAGCATGAAAGGCAATGGGGGCAGGCGGAAGCAGGTAGCATCAAAGGAGGATAGAACCTCAGAGGGGCATGTGTCTGAATGGGTGGAAGTAACTGAAGAAAACGATGTGTCGGTAGAAACAACTCGGCTGAAGTAAACGGGAAGTGGAGGTCCTCGACAAAGGAAGGAAGAGAACGCAAGGAAGGAATCATCCGAGCTCCATTCCCTTTCCCCTGGAGGCGAACAACGTAGGGAGAGACAAGGACCCAGGAGGTTCAGAAGTCCTTGGCGATCGATTCCTTTCCAGGTGAATGTTGAGGAGGGCGAAGGAAAGGGAAGAAGGGGTGAACGAGATAGCGAAGGAGGTGGGAAAGAAAGCGAGGCTCATGGAGAAGTTCAAGCCATAGATGAAAAGGAGCGAGAGTTGAGGCGTCAAATATCAGAGCTAACAAAATTGGTAGAGGGAATGCATAAACGAACACATAGAACAAGCTTTAGGAGATGCATCGGCGCAGGGACACCTTTTTCCAGAAAACTTCTGGAGGGCGAGGTGGCGTCCAACTTTAAGCAGTTACCGTATGAATATGACGGTACTACGGATCCAGAAGAACATATATTGAGGTTCAAAAATATGGCTTTACTGCATAACTTCTCCGACGGGGTGAAGTGTCGGATATTCTTGTCTACTTTGGTGAGGTCGGCCCAACAATGGTTTAGTCAGCTGAATCGGAGGTGATACACTCGTTTGAGGAGTTTCAAGAGATGTTCGTCAACCAGTTTGCTAGAGCCAGGAAACCTCCGAAGTACGACATGTCCCTACTACAAGTCAAGCAGCGACAGGGAGAAAGCCTCCGCTCTTACATCCAGAGGTTCAATGTGACAGCTCTCGAGGTACCCGCAGCTACGGTCGCAGTCAACATCAACGCCTTAGTTCATGGCCTCCAGGACGGGGATTCCTTTGCATCGCTCTCTAAGAAGCCTCCACATACCTTTGAGGAGTTGTTATCCCGTGCTGACAAGTATATAAAGCTCGAGGAAAGTAAGTGGGCGAAAGCTCGAGATGGGAAGCCGATCTCATCTCTCCGAGAGGAGGGAAATAACAAGGGGCTGAATGCTGACAAACCCGATTGCACAAGCCCCTAGTAGGCCGTAGGGAAGGAATCGAGGTGGGAAACTCCCATCCCGTGCGTTTCTACTAAAAATACACCCCACTGAGGGCGGAGTTGAAGGAGGTGTTGGCAGTGGTGGAAAAAAACTCGGCCTTAAAATATCGTTGAATAGCAACAGAGGGTCCAAACAACCTCCTTCGGGGCCGTTTTGCCGGTTCCACAACGAGTATGGACACCATACTAACAATTGCTTACACCTGAAGAATGAAATCGAGAGGTTTATCCAAGCAGAACACCTCAAAGAACTAGTGTACAAGGATCGAAAGTTGATCCCATCGAATCCGCAGAATGATCAAGAAGGCCAGACGAAGGACAAAGGAAAACAACCCATGGTGGAGGTTAATAGACCCGGTCCCAGCCAGCAATGGACCAACATCTTGATTATCGTAGGAGGAACTGAGGGAGGAGATTCTCACCGAGCTCATAGACGCTAACAACCGTGGTAACCAGGCCCTTCGTGCCCGTGGTGGTCTTATATGACAAATGGAGATAGCGCCCCAAATACAGTTCGGCGTAGAGGATGAGGTAGATGTGGTGAGACATCATAACGACGCATTAGTAATCTCCACCAGTGGCGGGTTTTAATGTTTCTCATGTTTTCATCGATGGGGGGAGCTCGGCAGTTATCATGTTTCTGGATTGCTTCAGACAAATAAGACTGATGGCAGAACTGAAGGTTGTGACTACCTCCTTATATGGGTTCAGAGGTGCAGGAATTTTACCACTTGGACATGTAATGTTACCTGCAAAACTGGGTAGCAATCCTATTAGAGTAGTGAGGATGGTGAAGTTTTTAGTGGTGGACGTGGTTTCCTCATACAACGTCTACTAGGACGGCCGACGATCAATAATTTCAGAGCTATACCCAACATATCGCTTAAAGATCAAGTTTCCGATGGGAGATAAGGTGGGGGAGATTAAGGGATATCAGATCAGCTAAATGAGATGTTACGCCAATGAAATCAAAGTCGTGATGGGATGTAAAGGGAAGGGTAAAGGTGACGGGAAACAGGCTAAACGCACTAAGATAGAAGGAAAAGAAGGGGGGCCTCTTCGTCTCCAACCCCAACCCAATGAGGAGCTAATGAAGGTAGAGATATATCCAGGACAAGAGGGTTTTACGACCCAATTAGGAACAGCGATGGAGATTGCCACAGCTGATCGAATGTTTAAGATAAAATGCAGACTTGTTTGCTTTTTCACGTGCTGATATGACGGGCGTAGACCCCAAGATGGCCATGCACCACTTGAATGTGATACCTGGGAGTCCAGCGGTGAAGCAGAAGCTGCGGAGATTCGGGGTCGAGAAGGACCAGGATATAAGAGCAGAGGTGGATAAGTTATTAACGGCCAGACATATCAAGGAAGTCCAATTCCCCACTTGGTTGGCTAATGTAGTGATGGTAAAGAAAGGAAATGGGATGTGGAGAATGTGCGTAGACTTCCAAGACCTGAACAAGGCATGTCCCAAAGACCATTATCCTTTACCTAGGATAGATCAATTGGTCGATTCTACATCATGATGTGAAATGTTATGTATGATGGATGCGTATCAAGGATATCATCAAATCAAACTGAACCCGGAAGATGTGGATAAGGTTTGTTTCGTCACAGCTGGAGGAAGCTACGGGTACGTGAGGATGCCATTTGGACTCCAAAATGCAGGAGCCACGTACCAACGAATGGTCGATACAGTGTTCAAAAGACAGCTGAGGCGTAATATGGAGGTGTACGTCGATGACATGCTAGTAAAGTCAATGCTAGGGAAGGATCACATCTCAGATCTAGAGGAGACCTTACGAACTATCCGTAGCAGCGGCATAAAACTCAACCCTGCGAAGTGCATTTTTGTAGTGCAATCAGAAAAATTTCTCGGGTATATGGTGACCAAGCGAGGCATCGAAGTCAACCCAACAAAAGTAAAGGCAGTGCTGGAAATGCAACCACCTCGCAACATCAAAGAGGTTCAAAGATTGAAGGAAGGCTCGCCCTGAGTCGTTTCATCTCCAGATCGGCAGATATGAGTTCTCCCATTTTTAAAGTGTTAAGAAAGGGACCCAAATCTCGAGTGGACACCGGAGTGTTGCTGCTTTTGAAGGGCTAAAAGCTTATCTCCATAAGATGCCCCTATTGACTAAGCCTTTGTCGGGGGATGAACTAATACTTTATTTTTCCACAGGAGAACATGCAGTCAGTTATTTCTTGCTGAAGGAAGAAGGAGCCACATAGAGACCTGTATATTTCATCAGCAAGATAATGTAAGGAGTCGAAATCGCCATATAGTCATTGAGAAAGCTGCTTTGGCTGTCATGGTCTCGGTACAAAGGCTCCGACCATATTTCTTGTCACATAAAGTCCGCATACGCACAAATCTACCCTTGAAACAAATGCTAAGCAGACCAGACCTCTCGAGAAGGATGGTTAAATGGGCAGTGGAATTAAGCAAGTATGATGTAGAGTTCGAGAGACGCCCCGCCATAAAAGGCCATGCACTTTCCGAATTTGTATTGGAGTACACGAGGGAGAAAGCACCGCAAGTATGGAAAGCCAATGTGGATGGATCTGTCACTGCTACAGGATCGGGAGCGGGGGTCTTTGTCCTCACACCCACAGGAGAGGAGCTCCAGTTCGCTATAATCTTCGACTTCCAGACCTCCAATAACGAGCCCGAATACGAGGCCCTAGTGAGAGCTATGGAGATTTTGGGAGAGCTAGACGCACAACAGGCGGTGGTATTCTCTGACTCACAGCTAGTGACACAACAAGTCCAGGATAACTATGAGAGGAAACGAAAGGATGTCAAAGTACGCAGAAAAGGTGGAAGAGCTCCAGAAAAAGTTCGACAGTTTCGAATTACGACAAATACCCAGGAAAGAGAACAACAAAGCGGCTTATCTAGCTAGGTTAGCCAGTGTGGCTACACCAGGAATGACGAGAAATATCACTCTACTCACCGCAAGTAAGGAGGATCAAAGTTCGCACGTAGGATTACTTGAGGAGGAGAAAGATTAGAGAGCTCCCATATGGGAAACCATGAATAATCCAGAGCGACGGGATAAGGGGAAGTACATGCAGAGGTTTTGTCTCATCATAGATGAGCTGTATAAAAGGACGTTGGTACATCCATATGCTAGGTGTCTATCTACGATATAAGGAAAGCTGGTTCTAGAGGAGATCCATGGGGGATGTCCAGGGAATCACGCTCGATATCAGTAAAGGATATTCAAATTAAAGGGGAATTCGAACGAACGCTACTGGACGGATGCGTGGCGGTTTAGGATTGGACCTTTTTCCTGTGGGTTGCAAAGCCTATCACATCAATGGAACGTGTGATGCGTTTGAACGGGAAAAAGATTATTGAGTGCAATCGAGGAGAGCTCCCATCCAATAGTGCTCTTAACTATCACCTATTCTAGGGTACAATTCAAAGTATGGGGAGTTGATGCGAGTGGATTTCTCCATGCGACCTCTCCCCTCCCAACTAAAAAAGGAGATCTCCGTAGCTCAAGTGCTTCTTGAAAGGCAACCGTAGGTCCGGCTTTGGGAATGATGAAACCATCGGAAGTCAGCTGCGATAAGAAGGAGAGGTCCCATGTGGGAAGTGAAGGAAGCGGGGGAAAAAAAGGGGTAGCTCTGACATGTGTGATTCGCGAGGATCAAGTCATACGAAATATTTGACTAGTGGACACGTGGGGGGCGCCCGTTGGTGGGCAACCTCATCAGATGCGACAGATCGTATGAGGATAGTACGCTTGCCAACTGTAGGTCCTGCCATCTGTCAGAGGAAATTCTTGGTGCAGATACTCTAAGGGACCCACTGAGCTATTTTCCAACGGACAATGGCAAAGAAGGGGATAAAAGGGGAAAGAGACGACCAAAGAAGGGGCATCTTCTGAGAGAACAAATACAGAGAAGAAAGAGAGAGAAAAAAAAAGGAACACGATAAGAACAATCACTTGATATTATTTTTGGGTAGAAAGATGAGATCTGTTCAGCTGCGTTGGGTCCTCAAGAATCAGATCCAGTCCGTTTCAAACATGTAATCTCCTCCTTTTTGAACTACATTTTGTGGATCGGGATCGAACCCGTATCAGCTACGATACACACGTTCATTGTCTTTCTGTTCTTGTTCTTTTTTAGGAGCAGTCATCTGATGTGCCCCTTCCGTTGATCCTTCAGCACCTTCAAAAGCTTCCTGCCAATTATTCAAGAGAACCCGCTTGAATATGATCTCCTTTCCACCTGGCTCGTTTGATTGGAATGGAGGAAGTTTCTCGTTGAGATGGGAACATAACAAGGCATACATGGGACAAAATGCTTGCTCCAATACAGCATTGTCAAATATCAAGGAAAATAACATCCTTCAAAATATCAGCAGATATGATTCGAAGATCAATCAGCGGGCCTTTGTGAAGTTCGGATTTCTCGGTTGTAAGCTTATTCTGAATAACCTTCGTTGTTACTAGAACACGATATGATAAGGAATCTCACCGAGACCCCGAATCTCAAAGTTGCACAACAATAAAAGATCACCACGTGTTGGAACGATTGACTTTCTCGAACGGATGAGGAATCCGTTGATATGTCTAAGTTCTTGATCTCACAACGCACCCGGAGTTAGATCAGATAAGAGCAATTCGTAATACGAATTAAAACACTCGCAATCCGAGAGGAGAATTTTAGGATAACTCACGAAAAACCACCGTTATCTCCTAACAAAAGAAAACTCGAAAGTTTATTAATAAATTGGTGTTGTCTTCAATTAGAACTGAAGTCTATTTGTAATAATAGACTAATAACAAACTAATCGAAATTTAAGCATAAATCTAGAATAATCTAAACTAACTAAATTATCTAACTTAAACATAAATCTATGAAAATTAAAACTTAAATTCTCGTTGAAATCTCTGCCCCAGAAAGTCAAATCAGCAACAATGTCGGAAAAGGCACTTTAGTCCTTCATGTTTTGAATATTTGCATTTCAATCCCTGAACTTTCAAAATTCGCCAAATCAGATCCAATTAGATTCTTGAAAATTATGTTTCGATCTTCTTTACCCTCAATTGATGCGAACTTGGTCTTCTAGTCTTCAAGAATCTTCAACATAATTAGGTTTAGTTTTTCTTTGAACTTCTTTGCTCGGTGTCCTGTAACGTTTCAATCGGCACTCGAATTATCGGTTATGTTTGCTTATGATAGTGCTCGCTCATATCATTCCCCCGTCTTGAAAAGGATTTGCCCTTAAACCATCAATGGAATCAAAATGAGATAAGTCAGAAACATTGGAAGTGGTACGTACATTATACTCACCATGAGGATCTATTTTATATGCATTGTCATTTATCCTTTCAATAACTTGAAATGGTCCATCGCCTCGAGGCAGAAGCTTCGACTTTGTTTTCTCCGGAAAATGATCTTTTCGAATGTGTAACCACACCCAATCATCTTGTTCGAAAATCATCGGTTTCCGTCCTTTATTTGCATGTCTTGTGTACTGCTCGATTTCCTTTCCATGTTGAGTTGCGCTTTTTCATGGATTTTCTTGACCAATTCCGCCGTTCTTTTGTCATCTAAGTCTACATGTTCACTTGAGTGTGTTTGACTGGGGGTATTAGGAGAGTTAGTATTAGCTAAAGTGGTGTTTGGTTAGAGAGTTTATTTAAAGGAACGTTTAGTTAATACCCTCCTAATACCCCCTATAAGGTATTACCTAAAGCAACTATCATCCCTCCCATTAGCTAATCCCACCCCTTTTAGAAAAAATCATCCTTTTATTTTAAATTTTATATATTTTATTCTTTTTTTTTTAAATGTCCCCCCCTTCTCCACCCCCCCCCCCCTCCCCCCCCCCCCTCCCATATGTCTCTCTCTCTCTCCCTCTCTCTCTCTCTCATCTTCTCCCCTCTCTCTCTCTGTCTTCCCCTCTCCCTCTCTCCCCGGTTATTCTCTTTCTCTCTCCTTTTCTTCTCTCTCTCCTCTTACCGTATTTTTAATTGATGCGGTAAAATTGCAATTTTTTTTACTTAAACTTACTACCATCTACCAAACATATTGGACATCATTACTTAATTTCATCAACCAAACACCAAAAAAAAAGTCATACCCCCCATTATATAAACTCAACTTAAACTAGTACCATCTAAATCAATCCCTCCAACCAAACGGACTCTAAAGGAATAGGCACTAAATCCAAAGGGATTAGTGGATTAAACCCATAAACAATCTAAAAAGGTGAATTAGTAGACGAATGTATGACACGATTATATGAAAACTCAACAAGTGGAAAACATTTTCCCGTAATAAAGTAGATACGGTACAATTAACAACCTCAATTTACCCATCCGTTCCTGGATGGCAAGTAGTAGAAATAAAAGTTTAGTATCAAGTTCACCCCACAATGTTTTCCAAAAGTAGCTTAAGAATTTCGTATCACGATCTGAGACAGTAGTTCGTGGCATGCCATGCAACCTCACGATCTCTCGAAAAAATAAGTCCGCCACATTAGAAGTGTCATTTGTCTTGCGGCATGGAATGAAAGTCCATCTTTGAAAAACGATCGACTACCACAAATATGGAGTCGTATCCATTTTTACTACTGAGCAATCCTAATACAAAATCCATAGAAATAATCAATCCAAGGTGAAGTAGGGATTGGTAAAGGGGTATACAAATCATAAGGCTGAACTTTAGATTTTGCTTTGCAACACGTGACACAGTGTTCTCATATTCGTTCGACATCACGCTTCATGTGAGGGCAGTAGAAGTGCTCTTGAATAACTCCAAGAGTCTTTACCACTCCGAACGTACCCCATCAAACCTCCTGCATGAGCTTCTTGAATTAACTCACGTGTTAGGCAAACATAATTTATTTAAACAAAATAAATACCCATCATGCCTATTGTAATTTCCGTTCGCTATATTCTCACACTTAGAAAATAAGTCACTAAAATCATGATCAGTAGCATATAAATATTTGATGTACTCAAAGCCAAGTAAGTTAGAATCTACGATAGAATGTAGTATATACCTCCGAGAAAGGGCGTCGGCGACCACATTCTCTTTACATTTCTTGTACTTACTGACGTATGAAAATGGCTCAAGGAACTTCATCCATCGTGCATGCCGTTTATTCAGATTTTTTTGTCCCTTCAAGTACTTCAATGATTCGTGGTCAGTGTGAACCACGAACTCTCTTGGAAATAAGTAGTGTTGCCAATTCTCTAAGGCTCTTACTAAGGCATACAATTCTTTGTCGTAAGTGGGATAATTTAGTGCAGCCTCACTCAACGTCTCACTAAAGTAAGGGATTGATCTCCGATCTTGCATAAGAACAGCCACAATCCCTACGCCTGATGCAACACACTCAACTTCGAATGTTTTATTGAAATTTGGCAATGATAAACATGGAGGATTGATCAGCTTCTGCTTCAAGTTTGAAATGCCTCGTCTTGCGCCGGTCCCCAAGCAAACATGATACTCTTCTTGGTGACTTCGGTCAATGGGGCAGCAATGATGCTGAAATCTTTCACAAAACGGCGGTAGAAACTTGCTAATCCGTGAAAACTCCAAACTTACGCAGCATTCGATGGGGTCGGTCATTGTTGAATGGCTTTCAACATCTCGCCATCTACCTGCACTCTTGTAGAACACACCACAAAACCTAGGAAAACAACGTGATCGGCGAAAAAGGTGCACTTGTCTAGGTTAGCGTATAATTGTTCCTAACGAAGCATAATAAACACCTCACGCAAGAGTAAAACATGACCATCTAGAGTTTTGCAATAAATCAAAATATCATCTAAGTAAACTACCACAAACTTGCCTATGAATGATCGTAAAATATGATTCATTAAACGCATGAGTGTATTAGGCTCATTATTTAACCCAAATGACATGACCACCACTCATATAAACATAACTTAGTCTTAAATGCGGTTTTCCATTCATCACATTCTTTCATACGAATTTGGTGATATATACTCTTTAGATCAACTTAACATGAACCATTAAGTCATCAAGCATATCATCTAATCTAGGTATAGGAAATCCATACTTTACAGTGATATTATTGATGGCCGACAATCAACGCACACCCTATGCGATCCGTCCTTCTTTGGCACAAGCAGGACAGGTAGGGTGCACATACTCATACTTTCTCTGATATATCCTCTAGATAGTAATTCTTCAATTTGTTGTTGTAACTCCTTTGTATCCTTGGGGTTATTTCGGTAAGCCGGTCGATTTGGAATTGTTGCTCCATGTACTAAATCGATTTGATGCTCTATGCCACATTTAGGTAGAAGTTCTTATACAACCACGTCTTTGAATTCATGCAATATGGTATCAATGGTCAAGGGAAGTCCCTTGCCAGTTGGTTAGTCAACACCACAACCTCTATACCAACAAGTAATATCATCGGCAGATAAGAATAGTAAGCTTTCCTAATATCACCAACTTTTGCTAAAATAGTTCGCTTACTTTCTAAAGTATTCGTGTCACGCTTCTCATTTCTTTTAACAACGTTTTTACCTTTATCATCAATACTCTCGACCTTGTTCTCTAGATATCGCTCATGTTCCTTCTGAAGTTTCAGTTGATCGTCATATACATGTTTTGGAATGAGAGGCTTGAGAGTGACGTCTGTGGCGTATAGTGTACTTGTTCGTGTAGCCTTCGTGTATAACCGTCCGATCAAACTGCAACGGTCTTCATAAAAGCATATGTGTAGCATCCATCGGGACGACGTCGCACAACACAGAATCCTCGTAGTTATCGATGCAAAAATTGACAAAGGTCTGCCGATACACACTTATTTATCCTTCGTTGTTGAACCATTGAAGCTTGTACGGCTTGGGATGTTTCGTCATTGAAAGCGCCAGTCATTTCACCATTGTAACACTTGCAACATTTGTCAGCTTCCTCCATCGATAATCACGATGCACATCTTATCCCCAACATGACACCTCGTATGAAAATTGTTTTCACGTTGTTCAGTGTCATCATGTAATTCGTAAGAATTTAAAACATGTCGAGTAATTAAAACGTTCACATGGTGCATCAATTTCTTCTCGTCTGAATACGCGCTTGTTGCGCACTTGATGTTGTCTTCTTCGTCCTCGTCTTTCACAACCTCTCCTGTTGAAAGTAGCGTCATGACCTTCTTGTTGGACACTCCTTCGAAATGTGGTCGATGCCATGGCACTTGTAGCATCGAATATCCTTATTTCGCTGAATCGGTGCATTTGAAATTTTTGAAGTGGTTGATTCTTTCTGTGGTGCCATTGTACTCGTCAAAGTGCTTGGCTTTTGTGACTTCTGTTCGAGATCTGGTCAGATTTTTCTCGTCGCGAAGAGTAGGTCGTGAGGGGGTTCTGTGAACCTCGAATTCCTTGAGCTGCCCCTCGTCTTTTGTTGCTTATCGATCTTCACGACTAAATGAAGCAAATCTTCCATCTCTCAGTAGTGTTACAGCTCCCCTAGATTTACATTTTTCGGGTCAAGTCCGGAGATAAATCGCGCCATAGTAGCCATTCGATCCTCCTCGTGTTTGTGCAGATCAAGGCAATCTTCATCTCATGTAATACTCCTCGACAGATAAGATACCTTGTCGTAATCGCTGAAGCTTCTGGTACAAGTTTCTATAGTAGTGGCGCAGTACATATCGTGCACGCATAACGGCCTTCATCTCGTCCCAAGTCTCGATTGGTGCTGGTTTCGCTTGCCTCCTAGTAGTAGTCAACTGATCCCACCAAACGATAGCGTAGTTGGTGAACTCAACAGCAGCAAGAGTAACTTTCTTTCGTTCTGAATACTCATAGCATTGGAAGATGAATTGTATTTTCGTTTCCCATTCGAAGTACGCATCTGGATCACTTCTTCCTTGGAAAGCTAGAATCTTAACTTTTGCACCCCCAATATTCTCACGATCTTGACCAATGCGTCTACCATCATCGCGGTTTCTATTAATGCGTATGTCGCTGTGTTGTCGATTGTGATAAGCCCTTCGATAGCGCTCCTCGATAATGTCTTATGTGTCAGTGTCGAGTAGCTCATCCTCATAAACGTTGCGTCTATTATGTCGAACATTGTAGTTGCGGTTTCATTTTCGATTAACATCTTCGTTGCGTTCTGGCATCACGATGAGTTATTTCATTGTTGTTTTGGAGCCCGTCGATTCGAGTATTAATCTCATCGAATCGATCCTCAAAAAGTCACGTGAATGTAGTTCGCCACTTCTCGCCTGTAAGGTCAGACGAACATCTGGTTGTTCAATCTTGTTTGCGTCGGTATTTATTGTTTTCGACATGTTCCTGCAAAAAAACTATAGATATATGTATAGGGCGCTCGAAAACAAATATTCCTCACGAATATTCCTCACACCTCACAGTTCTGCTCGTGTTTGCACTCACACTCGTGTGTTTCCACTCGCAGTTGTATTTGCACTCAATAATATATATAGAGTAGATGATTGATTGTGAAATGATTGGATGTTTAGTATTCGAGTACCTCCTCGGACTCCCCCGATCAAAGATGGATGATACGTGTAAGACTCAAACCCGACCACCAAACAAATCAGACAAATTCCGAAAATAGTACGATCCTTGCAATTTGGGGCTCAATAAGAATATGTCTACGATCCTTGTAATTGCAGGTTCAATCCTACTCGCTCGTGATCGAAGATAACGGATATACGAGATCGATTCGAAGGCTAAGATAATAATAATAATAATAATAATAATAATAATAATAAAAATAATGATAATAATAATAACAACAATAATAATAATAACAATAATAATAATAATATATTTCTATTATAAAACTATTATAAGTGGAAAAGAACAGAAATATAAAACACTGGAATTGTAGAGAGATAATATTATTGATGTTTTCAATATGATTCAATACAAATACATCGGTCTATTTATATTAAAAAAAATTATACTGTTTCATCTAACATTTACAACATTAAATACATCTTATCTTATCTTATCTTATCTCATCTCATCAACAATCAAGTAACTTTTACAACATTTAAAACGCCCACATATTATTATTATTATTTCATAATACTCCCCCTTTGATGTTTTTCAAAGAATTTGCCTCGTTAAAACCTTACTCGGAAAAACCCAGTGGGATAAAAACCTAGTGAAGGAAAAAAGAGAGTACACAATTCCTTTGATCCGCTTTCATTTGTTGCCTCCTTAAAAACCTTATTGGGAAAACCACATGGGAAAAACCACAGTGAAAGGAAAAAGAGTGCAACACGTATTTTCTCCCCCTGATGATAACATCATTATAAATCTCGGAGTCTTCGAACTCCAATTGAATATACGAATTTCCTGAAAATAATTGAGGTAAGTGCTTTGTGGCGACCCTACTTCCTAATTAAGTTAATTGGCGGATTTCCCCGCAACAGAACACGCGGAAGACCCGATAAAATTTTCTTTTTAAACAACCTACATAGTATTATATCGGGTTTACAAAAATATCTACTATTAATACTTTGGGCCGAAGCCCCAAAATTTCAAACCCAATATCAAACACTATGCCACTCCACAGGTCGCGTCCCATGTACTGCGCCACCCTCAAAAGTCCGTGGAGTCACCGCCGCCAGCTCGCCATGAATCTCAACCCTGACACTAGTCGGTGTCGGGTTCATTCTTACCTACAAACAAAAATAGGATAGAACCCTGAGCTATTGCCCAGTAGGTGATTATAAACATGCAATACGTGCGTGCACTCCACCCAATCCCGGTTCCTCACAATATAATATAATGCACACTCGACAAATCTCATCTATCAATTTTCAATTCTCAACAGGGCCCTAGGTCAGACTCGGCACCCACGCGCGCAATGGCAAAGTACACCATTAACCATGCGGTAGCCCACACCGGCCGCGCCGGGTCGCTCCCTCCGCACACAATCTCAACCCGACGGCTTTTTCCCCGAATGTTATACCACAAGTTCGGGTAGACAGGAATCTCACATCTGTCTGCCGTCCCTGAGCCAAATAATATCCGGTGGTTTACACCTCGGGTGGCTCAATCCCGAGTAGATGGGTGTCGCAAACCCCCTCTCCCACCAAGTGCATAATCGAGTCTGAACCTGACTGCCAAAATCGGCAACTCTACCCTTCTCACATTCGACACAATATCGTGTCACCGTATCATTACGGTACCTTCACCTCTCTTATGCATGTCGTGAAATGCATATCACATTCGTCACATATATCACGTATTATTTCTTACAAATAATACCCCAAAATACTCTCGTATCTTAAAATAAGGGTTGACCCGAAAATTCTAGTCAAAGTATGAATATACTTTGATTTAAAGATAAAATGAACTTAAAATAATTTTATTTGAATATTTGGGCCTAATTTAAGACAAAAGTCCAAAAATAATTAGACTGGTCGAATCGTGAAGTTCGGTCAACTTCAGACTTTTTTTAAAAGCATATGGTCAACCCGACATTTGGAGTCAAAATTCGGGACTCTTCACAGTGTTAGCGGTATTGCCCGAATTTGGATTTCGCGCGTCATTTGATCGAATTTGCGAAGTCTGATTTAGTTCGCGTGTCACCCGAAATTCACTCACAGGAATCACCCCGCGAAATTCAAGTTGACCCGCGAAACTTTAGTCCGACCCGCTACTTCTCTCACAGGAATCACCCTGTGGTCGACCCGCGAAATTAATTCTGACCCGCGAAAAACCCATTTACTCACACAATAAAATCCATTTGAGTCCACGAAGAACTTTTCGCGACCCGAATATAATTCGCGAACTAAACTTCGGCGAACTATCGAAAATCTGCCCGAATTTCAACCTTTCAAATTTGGCGAAATTTAAAATTTGGCCCGCGACCTTCTTTTCTCACTCACATCTTTACAAATCTTTCGGCCCGCGAATTTTATCGCAGCCCGCGATTTTCTTTCCTCTCTCACACTTCACGAACCTTTTTGGCCCGCGAATTCTTTTCAACCCGCGAATTTCTCATGAGCTGAAACTTTCTTCATCTCATCGAAATTCATATTTTTCCAGAACTTCATCACATGAATCCGTTCCAGATTTCACATAAACATGTAAAGAATTCACAGAACTCATATATTGAGCTCAAACTTAACATCTCAACACAGCAAATACAACACATAATCATTCAAAGCTCCCGAAATTCATGAATTCGGATGACCTTTCATCCAAATTCGTTAAACTAAATAAATCAAACTTAAAAACAGTTTGTAGGGGTTAAAAACCACCTACCTCACTTCCAAGTTAGCCGAAATTGCTTAGTTCTTCTCTGCTTTTCTTCGTTTGTTTTCTTTCGTTTGATATTTTCGTTTGTCCTTATCACCTTTTGAGATAAACCTTTAAAAGGAAAGTTACGTTTCCTTTCTCTTAAGGAAATCTCTTATTGGGCCTACTTTAAATTAATTTGGGCCCATATCTATTTATTTTACTCAAAGAGTATTTTTCTTATTTTCGGTTCAATTTCCCGAAAATTCGCTTTGTCCGAAAATTAACTTCATAATTTTCCGAAAATTACAGAATAATTTTCACGCTAATTGCGCATTATTCCCGTATTAATTTTACGGGTATTACATGCTTTCGTTAATAAATCTACAAGATTGTCACTTGATCGCAGTTGTTGTACATCAATATCACCATTTTTCTCCAAATCATGAGTGAAGAAAAATTTTGGTGAAATATGCTTTGTTCTATCCCCTTTAGTATATCATTTCTTTAATTGGGCAATACATGCCGCATTATCTTCATATAAGATCGTTGGAAGTAATTTCTCAGAAAGCAACCCCCAAGTCTGTTGGATATGGTCAATTATCGATCGCAACCAAACACATTCTCTGCTAGTTTCATGTATAGCGAGAATTTCCGCATGGTTAGATGGAGTAGCTGTTAAAGTTTGTTTCACTGACCGCCATAAAATAGCGGTTCCACCATATGTAAATAAATAACCTGTTTACGATCGAGCATTATGTGGGTCAGACAAATAGCCAGCATCTTCATACTCAACTAAATTTGCTTTCGACTCATTAGAATAGAACAATCCCATATCAGATGTTCCTTTAAGGTATCGAAAAATCTGTTTAACTCCATTCAGTGTCTACGAGTCGGCGAAGAACTATATCTTGCCGATAAGTTTACATCGAACGCTATATCAGGTCGCGTATGACACGTAAGATACATTAGTAATCCAATAGCACTAAGATATGGTATTTCAGGACCAAGTAGTTCTTCATCATTTCCGCATGGTCTGAAGGGATCTTTATTCACGTCGAAAGTCTAACAATCATTGGATTATCCAGTGGATGAGATTCATCCATGTAAAATCTTTGCAATACCTTTTTCATGTAAGTCTCTTGATGTACAAATATTCCACTTTTCAAATATTTAATCTGCAGTCCAAGACAAAGTTTTGTTTTTCCGAGATCTTTCATTTCAAACTCCCTTTTCAAGCAATCAACAGCTTTGGTCCACTCTTCAGGAGTTCCAATTATATTGATATCTTCAACATAGACTGCTATAATAACAAACTCATTTTTACATCTTTTCAGAAATATGCAGGGACAAGTTTGATCATTCTGATACCCTTCTTTTACTAAAAATTTACTTAGGCGATTATACCACATTTGCCCAGATTGCTTTAATCCATAAACCGATTTATTCAACTTAACTGAGTACTCTTTTTTGGGCCCTGAATTTTTAGGCAACTGAAATCCCTCGGGAAGCTTCATATATATATCACTGTCAAGTGTTCCATATAAATAAGCAGTGACAACATCCATAAGACGCATATCGAGACCTTCTCGTACTGCTAGACTTACTATATAACGAAAAGTAGTTGCATCCACCACAGGAGAATACGTCTCCTCATAATCAATACATGGTCGTTGCAAAAAACCTTGCGCAACAAGCCGTGCTTTGTATCTTACAATTTCACCGTTTTCATTCCTCTTTCTAATGAAAACCCATTTATATCCAACCGGCTTTACATTTTCTGGTATATGGACTACAGGTCCGAAAACGTTTCGTTTCTCAAGTTATTTCAATTCGGCCTTGATTGCATCTTTCCATTTTGGTCAATCGTTTTTTTGTCTGCATTCTTGTATAGACTTTGGTTCATGATCCTCATTCTCATTAATCTCATTCGGTTCATGTAGCGCTACGTAAATGAGAATTTATCGTCAACATTGACTTCATCTCAGTTCCATCTAATTCCATTTTAGGCATATTTATTGACATATCTCTTCATTATCATTATTTTTGAACGTTCAGGTACCTGAGTTTCATTCTCATTATCTTTTATGCCCATCGACTCTTCTCTAGTCGATAAATCCTCGGTTGGACCATTCTTATTATTATTTTCTCCCTTTCTTTTCCGAGGATTTTTATTTTTGAAACCCGAGGGCCTACCACGCTTTAGCTGTGGCTTAGGCTCAATAATATGTTCTGTAGGAACATTTATTTTTGCAGGAGCATTAACAGCTGGTATATGTGACTTTGTCACTCTTTTAAGGTCATTAAAACTTTCTGGCAGTTGATTAGCTAAAGTCTGTAAATGAATTATCTTTTGAACTTCTAGTTCACATTTTTTAGTTCGAGGATCATAATGATTTAGCGATAATTCATTCCAACTAACATTTCTCTCCAGCTGTTTCTTTTCTCCCCCTAATGTCGGAAAATTCAATTCATCAAAATGACAGTCGGCAAATCTGGTCGTAAATAAATCTCCAGTTAGAGGTTCCAAATACTTTATTATCGATGGAGATTCATATCCAACATATATTCTCAACGTCCTTTGAGGTCCCATCTTTGTTCGTTGTGGTGGAGCAACTCGAACATATGCATATCCAAAAATTCTTAGATGGAAAATATCTGGTTCCTGACTATGAACCATTTGTAATGAGGAGACATCATTATAACTTGTTGTCCTGATGCGGATTAGTGTTGCTGCATGCAATATAGCATGTCCCCAGTAAGATGAGGGAAGATTCGACTTTATCAATAATGGTCTTGCAATTAATTGCAAACGCTTAATCAACGATTCTGCAAGACCGTTTTGCGTACGAACATGTGGCACGAGATGCTCAACATCAATTCCGATAGATATACAATAATCATTAAATGCCTTGGAAGTAACTTCAACAGCATTATCAAGGCGTATTTTCTTTATCGGATAATCTGAAAAATGTGCTGTTAGTCGGATCATTTGTGCAAGCAATCTCGCAAACGCCATGTTGCGTGTTGATAACAAATATACATGAGACCATCTAGTCGATGCATCAATTAATACCATGAAATACCTAAATGGTCCACATGATGGATGTATCGGTCCGCAAATATCACCATGTATACGCTCAAAAAATGTTATGGATTCATTCTTTATTTTTGCTGGTGATGGCCGAATAATTAACTTCCCTTTAGATCAAGCGACCCGTGATAATTCATTACTTTGAAGAATCCTCTGGTTCTTCATTAAATGCCCATGTGAATTCTCAATTATTTTCCGCATCATAATTGCACCGGGATGGCCCAACCGGTCATGCCAAACATTAAATGTACTGTCATTAGTAAACTTCTGGTTTACGGTATCATACGATTCGATCGTTCTAAGATATGTGTAATACAACCCTGAGTCAAAGGAATGTAATGTTCCATAATTCTTTTATCATTAGAAATCCCTTTTGTAATGTGCAAATATTCAACATCTGCTTTTTCTGCAGTCTCAACATGATATCCATTATGTCGAATAGCTTTAAAGCTCAATAAATTTCTTTGAGACTTAGGAGAATATAAGGCGTTTTCAATTATCAGCCTTGTTCCTCTGGGTAGTAAAATGTTGGCTCTTCCGGAACCTTCAATTATATTTGTGCTACCCGATATTGTAATAACACTTGTTTCTTTCATTTCAAGATGATCGAAATATTTCTTATTCTTAAGAATCGTATGAGTCGTTACAGTCTGCAAGACATAATTCTCCATTGCACATGTTTGTTTCCATCAGAGAAATTCCTTTATAAACAAACACATAATAATCATTATTAAAATAAACAGATATACAAGAAAACATATAACTTAATAAAACACTTAAAACGATACATTACAAATAACACAATAATAAAGCATACAATACACATAATAAAGCACACGATAATATTAGTTTTCTTCAGGAAAAACTAGAAATCCGCAGTTTCGAAATGTGTATTTTCATCTTTTGTCCCAGAAGCAGAGGCCAAATCACTTTGAACAAAATTCGTTTCAATTCTCTTTTCTTTGCCCTTACTTTGTTGATATAATTCAACTAAATGTTTGGGCGTACGACAGTTACGTTCTTTTGTTCAGAGTGCCTCTTCTTGTTCAGAGTGCCTCTTCCCGAACCACCGCAACGATAGCATTGCTCATCGTTGTTCTTTTGTTCAGAGTGCCTCTTCTCGTCATTCTTTTCGTAATTTTTCCTCTTCTAGGGAAAATTCTGAAGACCGCCATGATTGATATGATAACCACCACGGAAATGCTGATAACCACCACCGTAATTTCCTTGGCCACGTCCACGGCCTTGACCACGACCTTGACCACGGCCACGTCCACGACCGCGATGTCCACCACGACCACGTCCACGATCATTGCTTCGACTATTATCATTATTACCTTTGACTGCATTCGCTTCAGGGATTGCAGTAGAACCAGTCGGTTGGGATTCGTGGTTTTTCATCAACAATTCATTGTTTTCATTAACTCTGAATGCTTTTTAAATCTCCTCTCCCTATATTGCTGTTGCAATATCATATTTAATGGATGAAAAGTGCTAAATGTTTTCTCCAACATACTGTCTTCGGTGACTGTTTCTCCACACAGTTTCAGTGTGGCAGTCACCTTATGAACAACCGAGTTATATTCAGTTACGGATTTAAAATCCTGTAATCTTAAATGCATCCATTCATACCTTGCCTTTGGGAGGATAACAGTTGTCAGGTGGTCAAATCGATCTTTCTGATTTTTCCACAATTCAGCGGGGTCTTGTTCATTTAAGTATCCATCCCTCAGATCCGCAAGAATGTGGTGGCGAAGAACTATCAAAGTTCTTGCCTTATCCTGAGCGCTTGTGGTTTTTACAGTATCAGTGGTATCACATGCACCCGTTGTGGTTTTTGGGTGGACAATAGTGTCACCCAAACCTTTTGCTTTTAGATGAATCTCTGCGTCTAGTGTCCAAGATAAATAATTCATTCCTGATATGTCAAGGGCAACAAACTCGAGGCTTTGCAAATTTGTCATACTATCATAAAATACAAAAGACGTTTTAATACTCAAATCATAAAGTATAAAACAAATATAAGATGTGAATAACATTAATATTTCCAATATAAATATTAATACAAGTTTATCGTAAAAAAAAAATACTATAAAGAAAATTACAACTAAACTTCTTTTGTATCTTCTTTTAAAAAAATCCTTCGAAAAATAAAGTCCACATCCCGAGCAGTGCCATCGTAAAAATAATAGTAGTCAAAAGATCAATCATCAGGTAGAGCGACATCTTTTCTATCACAAAGTATATTTCATATAAACATATATTATAACATTAAAAAAATATCGCAATTAATCACTCTCGTAAAATCTTGGTTAAAACATAATCCACGTATAGATAATTATCGTCGTGAGTAGAGTAAGAATCAGGAGATCAATCATCGTATATAGCAACATCCTTCATAATATAAAATATATTTCGGTAATCATAATAATGAAAAATATTACAATTAATATATTTTAGAAACAAATGTAAAAATATTATTCACCACCCGATAAACATCACAGTAAATAAAGTAAGAAACGCAAGATTCATCTTTGTATAAAACGACATGATTCTATAGTAAGAAAATCATAATAGTCAGATATGGATAAAATACATTTATTTCTTCTTAATAAAATAAATTTAATTTCTCCCAGTGGTAATAAAATTTGTCCATCCGTATAGTCCAAAATTAATTCAAAATATATATGATATATACTTGAGATATCAATAAAATAAATATTGTTATTTAAATCGTTCTTTTCAAAATCTCGTCAAAAACAAAATTCCACTCGCCACCATTAGGATTCAAAATCTGGACCTCACATCAGTTGTGGTGACGATATTTCGCGAAACCACTCGGGCTAAGTCGTTTTAGTGGTATATATGTTATCTTTATATACTTTTAAATTGTTCGTAAGATAAGTGTACTAGTGTTATAAATAAACTCACCGTACAAAATAAAATTACTATACCTCGATTATAGTTGTATAAGATCTTGCCCGGAGGTTGATTGTTGTTGGAGAGCGCTGATGCTGATAACGTGTTATAAAACTATTATAAGTGGACAAGAACAGAAATATAAAACACTGGAATTGTAGAGAGATAATATTATTGATGTTTTCGATATGATTCAATACAAATACATCGATCTATTTATAGTAGAAAATTTTCTACTACTTCATCTAACATTTACAACATTAAATACATCTTATCTTATCTTTCTTATCTCATCTCATCAACAATCAACTAACTTTTAAAATATTAAAAACATCCACATATTATTATTATTTCATAATAATGTCATCCTTTTTTCGACAGTTTTTTTTCTGATTTTTTTTTTGGTCATAATTTCTCTTTTTTCACATTTTTTTTCGATTGGTTTTTCTAGTGTTGCACTTTTTTTCAGTGTTTTTTTCGGATTTTTTTTTTTGCAGATTGTTTTTCAATTTTTTTTTTGCAGAATGACAATAATTAAAAGGAAGGAAAATCACAGATTTTTACGCAAAGTAAAGGTTGTGTGTCACGTCTTTCTTGATCTTCACCGGACAATATTGGATATCGAACCAAACGCGGATTAGCTCTGATACAACTTGATAAGGAATCTCACCGAGACCCTAAATCTCCAAGTTGCACAACAAAGATCACCATGTGTTAGAACGATCGACTTTCTCGAACGGATGAGGAATCTGTTGATAGGTCTAAGTTCTTGATCTCACAACGCACCGCAGAGTTAGATCGAAGAAGAGCGATTCTTACTACGAATCAAAACACTCACAATCCGAGAGAAGAGTTTTTAGGATAACTCACGAAAAAAACAACCGTAATCCCAGAACAAAAGGAAACTCGAAACTTTATAAATAAACTGGTGTTCTCTTCAATGAGAACCGATGTCTATTTTTAATAATAGAATAATAACAAACTAATCGAAATTTAAATATAAATCTAGGATAATGTAAACTAACTAAATTATCTAACATAAACATAAATTTAGGAAAATTAAAACTTAAATTCTCGTTGAAATCTCTACCCCAAAAAGCCAAATCAGCAATTGCACTTTAGTCATCATGTTTTGAATATTTACATTTCAATCCCTGTTTTCAAAATTTGCCAACTCAGCTCCACTTAAATTCTTGAAAATTATGTTTCAATCTTCTTGACTCTCAATTGATGCAAACTTGATCTTCTCGTCTTCAAGAATCTTCAACGTAAATAGGTTTAGCTTTTCTTTGCAGCAGATTTTCCCTGATGGAAAAGTTTGCCTTCAAAAATTATGTTCGTGCTAATGCCATGCTTTGCAGCAGATTTTCCCAGTTTGCCTTCACTCTTACGACGACGCATCAACGTCCTCGATCAAACGGTACACTACGATACTCTCCAGCATGCATCTTCTCGACCCACTCCCATCCTCGATTGAATTGCACTTTTTTATCAAGAGAAATTCCAGCCAATAGGATATCCATATCGAGCTTCTTTACGTTCAATCATGAAGTGTCCTCGATCACATGGAACGCAAGATTGGTAGCTGATGGTCTCTCTCCATAATTTCCGTTTTCTCGTTAATCTGTCCTATTTCACCCGAGTTATCAACTTGGACGAAAGAGAGAAATGTGACCTATACCGACTCATCCGCAGCCAACTCGTTCTCACTGTCAACTATGACGATTTTTCACAAACCTCTAATTTTTGAAGTGTGTAGTGTGTAGTGTAGTATCTTTTTTTTTTTTACATATAATAGATAAATGGGCCTGGTCCATCTTCAGCCCAAATAAATGGGCCGGATCCAACAAAACTCCCCCTCCTGCTCATTCGGTGGGCTCTAGCAAGCCCGCTTTTCGCCGACAAGTTTCGAGCTTCTCCTTCGGCAAAATCTTCGCCATCATGTCTGATCCGTTCTCGCTCGTATGTACCTTTGCCAAATACAATTGCTTCGACTCGAGCACATCTCGAACCCAATGGTATCTGACGTCGATATGCTTGGACCTCGAATGGAATGACGAGTTCTTGGAGAGGTGGATGGTACTCTGACTATCGCTGTAAACGATGTACTTATCTTGCCGTAGACCAAGTTCTTCGAGAAACTTCTTCATCCACAAAGCTTCCTTGCAACCCTCAGTAATTGCAATGTACTCGGCTTCTGTGGTGGATAGCGCAACGCACTTCTGCAACTTCGATTGCCACGACACAGCTCCCCTGCAAAAGTCATCAAAAAATCCGAAATAGATTTTCTGGAGTCAATATCACCTGCCATGTCTGAATCGGTATATCCAACTAGCATAGGCTCTCCGCTGCCAAAACACAAACACGTCTTGGAGGTGCCTCTGAGATATCTCAATATCCACTTCACGGCTTCACAATGCTCCTTTCCCGGATTACAGAGAAAACGGCTAACTACTCCGACGGCATGGGCAATATCGGGTCGAGTACAAACCATAGCATACATCAAACTACCAACCGCAGACTGATAAGGAACTCTGCTCGTGTCGGCCTTTTCTTTCTCACTCTTCGGACATTTCTTAGAACTGAGCTTGAAATGACCTGCAAGTGGAGAACAAACCGCCTTGGCTTTACTCATATGAAATCGCTCGAGGACTTTCTCAATGTAGTCTTCTTGAGATAACCACTGCTTCCGATTATTCCTATCACGAGAAATTTTCATGCCGAGAATTTTCTTCGCCGCTCCCAAGTCCTTCATCGCAAAAGACTTGCTCAATTCTCTCTTCAGCGCCACAATCTTGCTAGTATCATGGTCAATAATCAACATATCATCAACGTACAAGAGAAGAATAATATAATCTTCATCGGAGTATTTTTTAATAAATACGCAGTGATCCGATGAAGTCCTGTTATAACCGTGAGTGGCCATAAAGGAATCGAACTTCTTGTACCATTGGCGTGGAGCTTGTTTCAGGCCGTACAGACTCTTGTTCAACTTGCAAACAAGATGCTCCTTCTGCTTGACTCTGAATCCCTCAGGCTGCTCCATGTAAATGTCTTCTTCAAGGTCGCCATGAAGAAATGCAGTCTTCACGTCAAGTTGCTCAATCTCCAAGTTCAAGCGCGCCGCCAAACCAAGAGGAACTCGGATCGAGGACAGCTTCACCACCGGTGAGAATATATCTTCAAAGTTAATGCCTTTCTTCTGACCGAAGCCTTTCACGACCAACCGAGATTTGTACCTTGGTCGAGAATTATTTTCTTCGATCTTCAGTCGATAAACCCATCGGTTTTTGAGAGCTTTCTTGCCTTGAGGTAGCTTTACCAAGTCGTAAGTATTGTTGTCGTGAAGGGATCGCATCTCCTCGACCATAGCTTTCATCCACTCGTTCTTCTCGTCAGCAGAAATGGCGTCTTGGTAATTCTCAGGCTCTCCCGCATCTGTTAGCATCACGTACGCATTTGAAGAATACCTCGTGGATGAACGATGCTCCCTAACAGATATTCTCAACTGAGGCTCATCATCAACAGGTTCTGTTGGCTCAACATCATCACCTGTAGGATTTTCATCATTGTCGCTAGAGTCTGGAACATCTCCCCCGTGATCAGGATATGCTACACGTGCAGGAGGTGGATCTAAATCAGCAAGATCACCACTGAACTTCTCCGCCGGCTTCTCCTTGTGAATGTCTCGTATACATTGGTCTTCGATAAACACAGCATCACGACTTCTGATTAGCTTCTTCTGCGCGGCGTCATAAAACCTGTATCCGAACTCATCTAGCCTATAGCAGATGAATATACACGGTCTTGTCTTCACATCAAGCTTCGATCGCTCGTCTTTTGGAATGTGAACAAAGGCCTTGCACCCAAACACGCGCAGGTGATCATACGAGACTTCCTTTCCCGACCAAATCTTGTCTGGTACCTCAAATCTCAAAGGAACACAAGGTGTGAGATTTAAAACATGAACAACGGTATTTAACGCCTCACCCCAGAAAGAATTCGGCAACTGCGACTGCGATAACAAGCATCTCACTCTCTCGATTAATGTTCTGTTTAACCTCTCAGCTAACCCATTTAACTGAGGCGTCTTCGGAGTTGTCTTTTGATGTCGAATATCGTGCCTCTTGCAATACTCGTCAAAAGGACCACAATATTCACCTCTGTTATCCGTCCGAATACACTTGAGCTTTTTGTAGGTCTGCCTCTCCACCAAAGCGTGAAACTGCTTGAAAACATCCAGCACTTGGTCCTTCGACTTCAGCGTAGAAGCCCAGATTTCCTCGAATGATCATCTACAAAGGTAACAAAATACACAGCACCACCAAGTGTTCTTGTTTTCATAGGACCACAAACATCAGAGTGAATTAGATCGAGTGTACCTAATTTCGGTGAGTGAGTGATATTCTTGAACGCGACTCGGGTCTGCTTCCCAGCCAAGCAATGATCACATCTTCGTAACGAAGGATTCTTCACGCCGGATAGAAGATTCTTCTTGGCTAGTATCATCAATCCCTTTTCGCTCATGTGACTGAGTCGGTTATGCCAAAGCTCCGTCACGCCACCATCGTCGATTGCATTAACGGTCGAGTCTGCAATCTTTGCTTGGTCACATATAAATGAGATGAAGTATTTTCTCCTTTCGCCACGATCAACGAGCCTTTAGTTAGCTTCCACTTTCCGTCTCCGAAGTGGCTATGAAAACCTTCATCGTCTAGCTTTCCGGTGGACATCAAACTCATACGAAGTTTCGGGACATGCTTCACGGCCTTCAGAATTAAGATATTACCGTTCTCGGTCTGCAAGCGCACGTCGCCAATACCGATGGCTGTAGCAATGCCATCGTCTCCCATAATAACTCGTCCAAAATCACCAGATGTATATGAGCTAAAGAAATCCCGACGCGGTGTAGCATGTATCATAGCACCGCTATCGATCACCAACTAGTTTCGTGACTAGTTAGATTAACAGCATCATCGTTGCACACAATAAACAAATATGTCGTGACTGCGGTAACCTTATCAGCATCGGTCGTTTGATAATCTGGACTCTTCGCAATCTTGTTCTCTCTCAGGAACTTTCGACAAACTCTTTTGATGTGCCCCTTCTTGCCACAATAATGACACTCGATACTATCATACTTCCCGAACTTGCTCTTGCTTCTGCTTCTGTCACCCGGACCTCGACTCTTGTTCCTCCCTCTATTCTCCGTGACTAGGATATCAGACTGTGACGAAGAACCTTGTGACTTTCTTCTCATCTCCTCGTTGAGTACGCTGCTCTTCACCAATTCCATCGAACAGATTCCTTTTGGACCCGAATTGGATAATGACATCCTGAATGTCTCCCACGAGTCTGGTAGTGTATCAAGAAGCCATAAACCCTGCACTTCATCGTCAAACTTGATTTCCATTCCAGCTAGCTGATTGATAATTCCTTGGAATGCATTCAAGTGATCGGACATGCTGCTCCCTTCTTGATACTTCAAACTTATCATCTGCTTGATTAGAAAAAGCTTGTTGTTCCCGGTCTTTCGAGTATACAACTGCTCAAGCTTGCTCCATAGTTTCTTGGCATCATTCTCATAGCTTATGTGGTTGAGAACATTATCTTCGACCCATTGTCGAATAAAGCCGCACACCTGACGATTAATTACTTCCCACTGCTTGTCGCTTTACCGGTTTCGTCGCATCGAACGCGGGCGAATAATAATCCTTCACATATAGAACGTCCTCCATCTTCCCTTTCCAAACATGATAGTTCGACCCGTTCAACATAACCATCCGACTAGAATTTCCTTCCATGACTTCGAACACGGCACCACAACACAACGCTCTGATACCACTTTGTTGGGGCTGTCGGAAATCACGGGAACCAATATAACAACAATCAACGCAACGGAATAAAAATAACACTGGCACTTTTAACGTGGAAAACCCGAACGGGAAAAACCACGGGATCGATCTCCCGATCCAAGGAAACAATCCACTATATACCGAGTTCGACGTATACAACGGACAACACCTCCCGAGAACGTCTCGAGGTAACACCAACCCAACAACACACCGAAAACACTACACCGACGAGGCGAGCACACAGCACATCGAGTTACAAACTCGGAACACCAACAATCGTCGAGCTACGAGCTCGGAATACACAAATAGATAGAAACAGGTTACCTCCCAAAAGCGAGGAATCGAACAATCCGAGCCGGTAGATGTGTAGAGCATGTTGAGACGAATCTCTCTCCGATGTTTGGACGAAATCGAAGCACCGGATCGACGGGATCGGGACTTTTTCTTCTCTCTTTTTCTTTCTTCTCTGCCTCGCTCTCTCTCTCTCTCTGTTATTTTTCTTGTGTGCGTGTGTAGTGTAGTATCTTTTTTTTTTTTTTTTATAAATGGGCCTGGCCCATCTTCAGCCCAAATAAATGGGCCGGATCCAACACCGAGCGGCATAGACCTCGCCCTCAAACATGACAAATTCATCATATACCTCTGAGCTATGTACTTGAACATATTCGAACTCGACACCTTCTGAAGAGCGGCTTGTGTGGAGTCTCCAGGCTTGTGGTAACGGTACAATTCTCGCCGTTGATTCGCCATTAACTCCTTGCGGTTGCAACAGATTGTAAATGGCATGAATAAGATTATCGAGCTTACTATTAACGCTATCGCGGAACTTATCGAGCTGCTTCGACATTTTCATCCGTTGGGTGGTGGCTTCTGCCTCCCTCCGAGATAAGGCAGCGAAAAATTGTTCGGCAAATTCGGATCTATTGGGCGCCTCTTGTATATCCTTCAAGCAGGTGTGTTCGTCCATTTCCGAGGATATCCGCTCTGATACATGTAATGACCTTGATCGATTTATGTCTGAAGTGATAACGATCACATGATGTATGATATAATAGTATGATGTTTTGGTATTTTATTTGTAAGATATTAGAAGAATAAGGTGACGAAGAACAGGTGAATATAGATTAGTGGGAGAACAAGACTACGAGACCCCAAACGAGATAAGAAATTAGGTTTAATCTTTGCTTAAGCTTTCATCACGTAACATCTGTGTTTTTAACATAAACATCATAACTGGGCTAAGCAATATATTTTCCCAGAAAAATAGAAATAATAATTTGGCCCAATTAGAATGAGCTCAGCCAAAGTACTTATTTGACTTCCGGCCACGCGGTTACGGGTCAGACCATTCCAAACATTCAGCACATTTCCTCTTTTACACTTGTAGAAAAACATAGTGTAAACTATAAAAATGCTTGCTTTCATTGATCTGATTTCTCCTTTTACTGCAGGTTACAAACGATCCTATCTATAGTGTGATAATACATCAAAAACAGCAAGTAGCCGTTGGAGCTAATTTGATGGTAATTGAGTATCTTTTCCTATTTTGCATAACTGAATACTTAATGGTATTGATGGCTCGATCTCTTCCTTTCTTAGGGTTGGTCCGAGTATGGTAAGTAGGATTATTATCTTGATTTGGCCGGGGCCGGGTATGGTATGAGATCGATGATGAGTAAATTCTCTGAGATCATAATTTTTTATCCTTTGATCTTCGACACTCCCTTAAGAGTATTAACACATGTCATTTCAAGTAGATGTCGATTTTTTCGTTCTGCTACTCCATTCTGTTATGGAGTATTAACACATGTCGTTTGACGTAGTATACCTTTAATTTTTAATAATTCGAAGAAATCTTTGTTAACATATTTCGTTCCATTATCTGTTCTAAGAATTTTAATTTTAGAACTTTATTGGTTTTCTATAAAATTTGAAAATTCTTGAAATGTCGAAAAAACTTTAGATTTACTCTTTAAAAGATTGACCCAAGTTGATCGAGAATAGTCGTCAATGAAGGTCACAAAATATTTGAAATTATTATATGAATCAACCGGGGCAGGACCCCAGACGCCATAATGAACTAATTCAAATAAATGATTGGTTTTATTTAAAGAGGAAGATCTAGTAGATTTCGAAAATTTGCATACATCGCAATTATTGGAATCAATAAAAGTAGATGGAAAGATCTTTTTCAGAATTTTATCAGAAGGATGCCCCATTCTTTGGTGCATGATGTTGTTAGCTTGAGAAGAATCGCAGTTAGTTCTGACAATGTAAAGTCCATTCTTTAATTGTCCTTCACCAATCAGATTTCCCGTCTTTTGGTCCTGAAAGATTACATTAGTTGGTGAGAAAATTACATTACAATCTAAGTCTTTGGTAATTTGACCTACTGATAGGAGATTGATGTTAGATTTTGCAGAACGAGGGTGTTTGGAAGATTTCTTCCAAATAATATGAGGATCCAATTTTTTCAATTTTGATGTTAGTGCCGTTGACAACTGTTATGTATTGGGTATTTTTCGGGTTAATAGGATTTCTGAGATTTTTTATATCACATGTCATGTGATCAGAAGCACCGGAATCCACAATCCAGAAATCATACGAAGAATTTAAAGTTGTATTTATCATACCGGTAAAATATTTAACGGAGTTATTAATGTCCATACCTGTGCAGTGTTTACCTGAGTTATGCGAATAGGCAGAAAAATTATTATTGGGCTGATAGGATGACTAAGGCCCATTCTTGTCAAATTCTCTCCATTGGGCTCCATATTGATCTGCTGGCCCATGTCTATGATTATTGGGCCTAGTAAGAGAATGGGCCAAGAAATTCTTAAGCCATCCATTTACCCATTTTCCCCTCTCACACTGCACGGCCCAGTCCACCAAATTTCTCTGGCTCCCTCCTCCATCGCTTGCGACGAACTTGGGCAGATTTACGTGGGTCTCGAATATCCGCTGCGCATGGACGCTGTCGGACCACTCGATCGAGGCCGCGGGTCTCTTCCTGCTCGTCAGATGGTTGGGGGATGGGCTCGGTTGGTAGTGAGCGAGTTTGAACAGTCGCCTCGTCGCCCTCGATTCTTTGCGTCGCTGCGTTTTCCGTCGCGTTTTGGCCGGAGATGATGGTAGAGGAACCAACATCCGTTGATATAGTGCCCTTCCTTCTTGAAATTGTTGCAACGAGACTTGCTCGCGGCTCCCCTCGTCTCTGGTCGTGACTTAGGGTTTCTGCCCTTTGTGTTTAAGGCCACTCTTTCGATTGAAAGGAGCGGGTTCGAGTTCCTCGCCTTTCTCCTGGACTCCTCCGAATCAATTGTGTCCACGACATGTTCTATCGTTTTGGTCCCGATGTGGGCAGTATTTTTTTTCCGTACATAGCAGTGATGGTGTTCCACATGTGTGAGCACTTGTTGACTCGAAAAATTGCTCTGCGATATGTAACTCCATCGAATTTCCAAGACCTATCATGACCTGGTCATCGGCCATTATCCAGTTACCATTATTGGTTGTTGGTTTCTCGTTTTCGCCAGTAGCGTACTCCCATAGTCCCTTGCATTTGAGTGAGATGGTGATAGCTTGAGCCCAATCCTCATAATTTCGCTCATTTAGGAGATAAGGGGTGAGCTGTGAGTAATTGGTGTATGTGATCTTTATTTTTGAATCAACCATGAGCCCATTTTCCATGGCTTTGTTTGTAGGGTTTGTGTTTGGAGCGTTACTGCTCTGATACCATGTAGAAAAACATAGTGTAAACTGTAAAAAAGCTTGCTTTCATTGATCTGATTTCTCCTTTTACTGCAGGTTACAAACGATCCTATCTATACTGTGACAATACATCAAAAATAGCAAGTAGCGTTGGAGCTACTTTGATGGTAATTGAGTATCTTTTCCTATTTCGCATAACTGAATATTTAATGGTATTGATGGCTCGATCTCTGCCTTTCTTAAGGTTGGTCCGACTATGGTAAGTAGGATTGTTGCCTTGATTTGCCGGGGCCGGGTATGGTATGAGATCGATGATGAGTAAATTCTCTGAGATCATAATCTTTTATCCTTTGATCTTCAACAACGGCTTGCCGTGGTCAAACCCCACATGACGTAACATCACAAGTTTCGTTCATATTGTCTTCAACAGCTCCTCAAAGCTTCCTCCACTTAGGGTCATGACAAGGAACAGAAACTGAATGAGTTAGGAAAGGATAAAATGGTAGAGGAGAGTGAAGGGTGGATGATTCATGGTAAACAGATACAAAGATAATGCTTCCCCTCATGTCGTGGGCGAAAACAAGGTAGAAAAGGGTGAGTTTGAGCCCCAACAGATAACGTTCTTCTATGGGATGATAGGGGTTGAATAAACAGGCTGAGTTAAATATGTGGTATAAGCAGCTGCAAACTAGCCTCGTACGCATGCTAGAAACGAACATTAAAAAAGAGATGTGGAGGAAATATTGAACCGCACCTTTAGAGGATGACACTTTAAACATAATTTGGAAAACCACCCAAATGTGGAAAGAAGATTGGGAAGTTGATATCTTAAGGAAAATTGAGCAAGGTATTTGTTACGTATAAAAGACGCGATGGGATGAGAGGACGAGTTGGGCCTGCGTGAATGGGCTCGAGAAGAACGAACAATATTGAAGAAGAGTCTCTAGTACCTTCTAATTAAGTAGTTATTTATTTCCTATTATTTAGATTAAGTTATTATTTGATTCCTAAGTTTTATCCACCTTATAGGTCGTTAATAGAGTCTATAAATAAGGAGGGAGGAAAACATATTATCGGAGGAATTTTTTAGGTGATTTAAGCTTCACCGATCGTGTTGTGATCGGGAGGTTTTTGGCCGGAATCGTTCTCTTCTATCGATCCTCAGTTTTCTTCGATTCATAATAAATTTGTTCTATTAATATTTCGGAAATCTCAAGGCTCGGTTACCTTGTTCGCGGGAATTTCTGTCTTTACTCTAATAAATTGGTCTGACCTGCCGCCACCAAAGCATACACACGCCGCCATCACCCATCATACACCCACGCCGCCCCCACTCATCATACACACATGCCGCCCTCACTCATCATACACCCACGCCACCACCAAAGCACACACCTCACATCCACTGGAACCCTACCTGCAAGACTTTCAAACACACAGCTCCCACACACAGCCATCACAACTGCAGCCCACACCTCCAGCATACCAAGACTGCCAGATCCACAACCATCCCATCATTGCTAAGGTATCGGCGACGTACTATTCACGAAGGTACTACTCACCGATCGTTACGTTTTGCGCCTTGACTCGTTCAACGGATCAGCGATTCGGGGGGTTAGAGACGACCGTCGAAATTCTGACGACGTCCCACGCAACCTTATTAGATGATGTCTAAACTTTGAATACAATAATATCCAATTTAACGTCACAAATCGGCGAAATTTTTGCACTCTTAAAACCGGGTCAACTTTTGTCCTCATCATCGGGATCCACCAAAGCAACATTTTCAATTTCCGCTGTAGGCGACACGCTTAGGGGGATGGTTCAGCGTCGCGTCGAGCTTCCGACATTTGATGGCACGGATCCTTTGGGTTGGATTTCACGTGCGGATCAATACTTCCTTTTCAATCAGACACTGGCGACAGAGACTGTCTCATGTGCAATGATTGCTATGGAAGGGGTTGCTCAAAAATGGATCAACTGGACATTGACGACCAACACGGACCTTTCATGGGAAAACCTAAAACGACATATCATCGAGGCGTTTGACAATAAACACTCCGGCAGCTTTGTCATGCGTCTATCTGGCGTATGACAAAGTCCTGATTATTATCATGACTTTATTGGGACCGTGACAAATTTACCGGATATTCTCGATTGTCAGCACCTCAACTTTTTTCTAATGGGAATGCACCCAGTACTACTCAATGAAGTCTTGGTTCATAGCCCATATTCGACGGATAGTGCTTTTCAAATGGCTTGCGGGTTAGAACGGAAACTACTCTCTTGGGGGGATAACGGTTACACGGCAATGCTTTCGCGACCCACGGGGCAGTCGCGGAGCACAAGGTACGCTTCACAAGTTTCGTTCACACGCCATGTTTTGTCTCCACTGCATAATCCTTCTAGCACGAGCGACACGCGAACTAATGACCGCTATGTCCCACCACCTATTCGAGGTACAGTCACTACCACCGTAGCAAATTCTACGATGAATCCTCGTCCACGGGCCTTTCAACGTTTATCTGATCGCGACTATCACGAATTACGCGAAAAGGGACAACGCACTTGTCCGTTACCATTTTCGCTGTCGGTTACCATTTATTAAGGGACAACACACTTGTCCGCGTAAAGAGCTCCGTATGTTAATGGGGGGGGTATGAGCCCACTTTCCGACAAAATCCGAGTTTCCTGACACTGAACTGACATTGGTCGACCTTCCATTATGTTCCTTCAACGGACTACCGGGACCTCGAACTCTGAAGCTATGAGGACAGCTTCGTGGTGCCGAGGTAATCATCTTGATCGATAGCGGGGTGAGTCACAACTTTATTTTCAGTTCGAGTAGCCGACAAGCTTAGTTTTCTACGAGTTGCTGATGTCCAATTTCAGGCACGTCTTGGGAATGCTCAATGCGTTCCCACCCTCGGCACCTGCCGGGATGTAATCCTTCGGATGCTCATGTTTGGTTAAGAGCGATTTCTTCTTATTCAAATGTCCAATTTTTATTTTTATGTTAAAATGAGATTTAGTGATTTGAGGTGTATTCGAAATGGAATTATCTAAGTCCCGAAGTTTTCTTAGTGTTTGCTTGCAGTTTTTTTTTTGATTAAAATGTGCTAAGTGTTGGAGGATAAGTGTTTCGCCTAAGTCGCTCACGATCACAACGACATACATACGTTCATTGATGCTCTGAACTCTCATCGGTTCACAGAGATCCATATGGAGTAGCTCAAGTGGCCGAGAAGTTGAGGCTATTTGCTTTGTTTGGTGGGACGCTCTCTCTTCATCTTTCTCATTTCACAAGCAGTGCACAAGTGCTTCTTGTTATACGTCAACGCTAGTAGTCCGGTGACTAACTTCTTTAAGTATAGTTTATTCAGCATTTTGAAGTTGATGTGGGACAACCGTTTATGTCAGGGATTAATCTATTGCAAAGAGGTCTTTGACAATAGTCATACAACCGTCGAAGGTCGCAGCGCCTTCAAATTTATTGTGTAGTGGACTCTCTAAATCCGGTGAGGAGTTCCTGTCCATTCTCTTCCCTAACACTGCACCCTTCAGCATGAAAGTTGACCTTAAGTCTTTGATCGCAAAACTGCCCGATGCTGAAGAAATTGTAACTGAGACCGTCGACGTAAGAGACATTATTGATTGTGAGGTTGTTATGGATTTAATCGCCGTTTCCTAGAATGGGAGCCGATTGGTTGTTCCTAAAATGCATTTTACTACCGAATCTCTAGGTGTAGGTTCTCAACAGTTCTTTTCTTCCACTCATGTGTATCGAGCAATCGAAATCCAAGTACCACACATGATGGATCTGCAAAACGAATTAAGGATATTAGTACTCATTTAAGGACGGGTCCTCACTTATTTGCAAATGATGATTTGCATACACCATTTGAAGATTCGGGTTCTAAGTCAGCTTTAGTCATATGGTTTTGCTTAGCTTCCGATTTAGGAACTCGTACCTTTTTAATTCCTAATGGGTAGCATAGATTAGTGTTCGATGAAAATTCTTGTTTGGTCACCCTAATTTGCTTAGTTTCTAAGACTTGGCCTCGACTTTAATCTTAGTGTTTTTTGACTTTTTAGGTGTATGTTCTTCCTCGTTGTCATGTTTAAAACTAGATTTCGTAGAACGTACTTCCTTTCGGTTTGTTAGCGGTTATATTCCTACGACGTGAATTAGTAGCACTTGAATCATGTATACATTACTAGGATTTTAAACGCTTAATGGTCTTTACATGCCCAGGTTTTCGTAAGAAGAAGAGAACGAACCAACACGGTCTGAACGTGAATATGACAGATTATCCAACTAAGAGTAGATTAAAGAAGTTTTACCACGTTTTTAGCTCGGAATTATTGATTCACCGTGGGGTGTGTGTGTGTGCTTGAGAGGTGTTGGGAGCCTCTATCACCAAAATTTATCTCACTATAAAATTCAGACACAAGACACACTTATGTGTGTGTTAGGGTTTTAGTATTTATACCACATGTCAACGGAAGTTCTAACATATCACAAAGATCATGTGTAATAAAAGTGTATGCGTCCTAGAAAATATTAGAAGTATGAGAATTGCGGACACACTAAACTCGATTGTGCACAAGAAAGTGTGGTGGTGGAGCTGAGTACCACTTAATTCAATACCGCCGACTTCCGAGTGAAGCGGTGATAGTATACGTGGCTCCCCGTGATTTCTTGAAACACCTATCTTTTGTGAGATAGATGAGTGGGTAAGGCTCAGATATGCAGGCGCCGTTGGACCTAATGCGGCGTCTTCTACCCAAGAGCTAAGCACTTGTACCAATGGGGGTTGGTCCGAATGATATGTGAGATAAGGGAATTTATGTACCTTCAAAAACTTCATGTCATCATCGCAATCATTTAATGTGTGTGTTCGGAATATGTAGGATATGTAGTTATTTTCGTAAAATATGGGAATAACACTCGGTTTGGTTCCAGGGTAAGATTCAGTTGGGTCGACTGAATCATGGGAACGACATATCCGTGCATCCGGTGGGAAGTAGTGAGTGTTGCGTTTATTTATACCAGCAAGCTAGCAGGTCGGTTGAGGAGATACTGAGGTAGTGTGAGTGAGCCACATTTTCCGTATGGAAATTTTGAAATTGAACTCGAGATTCTTGATTGAAGTCCGTCAAATGATGTCGGAGGGAATAGTTATGAAACTAGATGAGGAGAGGAGTTTTTCTTTCCTTCTAAATGAGGAGTTTTTCTTTCCTTCTCACTCTAAAATTATCTCTCTATAAATTTAACACACAAGGCACACTTAAGTGTGTGTTAGTGTGTTAGTATTTATACCACATTTTGGTATATAATACTTGGGCATTAACTAGCCCAATTACAATAAGGTATCACTAGTCTCTACAAAATAAAGCCTAGTTCACTTAAATAAATTACAAGACTAATATAAATTGATTATTTGAACACAATAAAATAATCCTAACAGAACGACATGAAGGAAACTTTCTACATGCATTCGAAATAGTCTTAGCAAATGGAACAAAAGATAAAGATAGTTTCTTCTTTTTAGAAAAGAGAGTAACGTCCTCCTTTCGATGTCGTCTTCTTCTCCTCGTTCATACTTATATTTTTGCTTTCGGCGCATGCAAAAATGATTTAGTTAAGTCATTTTTATAAGGGACAATCTTCCTTTCTTTTTACACATAAGATAATTGAAAATGACTTAAACAATGAAAATGAAGCCAACCGATTAGAAAACCTAGACCTTAAATTCAATAGCAGATACCAAAAATCATAATATAACTCAGTAAAACCAACAATAATTACCAATCCCCAAACCATAGAGCATTAAACTATCACCATCGCTCCTATTAAGTTGCACCGACCGTCAAATTACAAACTACATGAACAAAGTTCTTGAAAAAAATTAAAAGGAAAATATAATACATTTTGGAGGCGGATACTGCTGATGAAGGGTTCGAGTATTCCCCACACATGCTTCTCTTCTCTTAGTTGTTGCAGTGGATAACGAAGAAGTCATGGGGTTGGTCTGCCTCCTAATATCAGATTGAACCATTAACTAATTTCGAAATAAAATCGAACATTTCCAAAAAAACCCAAAAAAATACGAAATAACATGGTGTTTCACACGCTCTTTAGCCTCTGATTCGCTCATCGACATGGAGAGATCACTTTGTTTATTGAACTATTAAAGTGTGTGGAAATTGGACAGTTTTTATCCTATGCTCGTAAATCTATTGATTGAACGATGACGATGAATATCTTTGCTCGCAAATCTCTTGATTGATCGATGACAATGAACAATGTGTTGGTTACAGTATAGAGTGTGGGTCAGTTTTCATAGCATCAGTGAAGATCGTGACCTCGTGGGTAATAAACTCTCTTAATAGATACGGGGGGAAGGAGAGAAGACACGTGGCAGCAACAAAGTGGTTAATTGATAGACCAAATTAATTAAAATGTGACGGTTTTTAGATGTCAATTACATTTATAAAAAAGTATAAATATTTAAGGGGACAATACGTAAGTGGTTGGAATCATCTATTCCACTGTTCCACTACATATTCCACTAATAAAAAAATCAATATTATATTTTCTCTGTACTAATCATTAAATCTTTCCTAATCACACGTAACTTTATTTCTCTATCATTGCCACTAAAACCCTAAATTGTTTAGTCTTAATAATTCACCGTCCCATACCGCTCTACAGCCACCAAATAAAGCTTCGCGGCCACCCAAAATTGTCTCCGTGCATTCCTATTTTATTTATTAGGTGGTTGCATCATGCAATTTCAGGATTAGAAATTTAGTTATATTCTCATGCAATTATATGGCAGTAACGAAGCTTTGTGATGATCTTATGTGTAAACGATATCATGCTAATGATCGTTATTTTCATGTAAACGGTATCCTTCTCCTGTTATCTTCATGCAACCGAGATCAATTTTATATATCAACTTGATCATGAAAATAGATAATATATTTGTTATTTTTGTTTTAATTATGTATTTAATCCGCATTTATAGATTCGTTAATTCTAATCTATTTGGTGATTCGTGACGATTGGATGGAGAATTAACGTTACATTTCGGAACAGAAAATTATGAGTGATCATATAACACGCGTGAAGATTTCACGGTAAACATAATTTAGTTATGAATTTTGTATTTTTATTTTGATTTTTGTTATAGGGTTATCCAATGTATATTTGAGCATTTATATTTTAATGTTCAATTCTTGTGCTCGTCAGATGAAGCAATTGTCTCTGCGTCGCAAACTTGATTTTGAAATAGTTGAGAACCTATCGCACAGAGGAGTAGAATCTCACGAGTTGAAAAGTACATCAATTATCATTAACGAGCGAAATTCTTTCGTGCCAGGAACAATAATTCCAACTCTGAATATGGAATTTGAGACCAAAAAATATGCATATAAGTTTTACAATGATTATGCATGTAGCGTCGGAATTTGAATTAGAAGGCATACATTTGATTACCACAGTATTGACGGAAGACTTTTGAATCAGGTATTCTATTGTTCTAGTGAGGGTCATAAACAAAAAGACAAACGAGACGTGGATGTCAAATCTCGCCGTCTTGAGACTGGAAGTGGTTGCGGTGCAAAAATGAAGATGAACGCTCGTAAGCCAGGCAAATATCATGTGGTCAAGTTTATTCTGGACATAGTGGACACGAATTGGTCAGTCCAAACAAGAGTCACTTCCATAGGTCGCACATGAATGTAATTGCAAAGCAAGCAATGCAGGTGGATAACTTAGACAAATCTGGCAACCCACCAAAGACTGGACTTCAATATCTGGCCAATCAAGCTGGATGACGTGAGAATGTTGGCTTTGTGATTGAAGATTATAAAAATTATATGCGGCAAAAAATAACTGTAGAGATTAAACCAGGAGATACAGGAGGTGTACTAGAATATTTACGGTGAAAACAGATTGAAGATCCAAAATTCTTCTATGTCATTCAGGTCGATACCGCAGACTTAATCAGCGATGTTTTTTGGACAGATGGATAAATGATGACCTATTACTCGCATTTTGGGGATGTGGTGCCTTTTGTTGGAATTTGGGCTATAGGCCCAAATGGGTTTTAGACACAATAAATAAAAGCTTAACCAATTTTAATTAAATCGAAAAGTCGTCGTTCGTTGAAACCCAAAATTGAAGAAAGATTCAAATTCTACGTTTCGATGGGAATTTTTCAAATATTAATTGGCTCAAAACCGATGTCGGGTGAATGAGAAATTAATTTTGAAGTTGGCCCAATCAAGAGATGAAATATATTTAATATATATAAAGGGACTTGTTGTTGTCCCACATTGGAAACTTCATCCTTGTTTCACTTGTTTATAAGGAGTCTCCCTACACGGGCTACTCAAAAGGGCTTGCCCAAGTGGTTGGTGGGTTATGGGCTTGTGGGCTTGTGTGGGGTTTTGGACCCAATTATAGCCCAAGTGCGCGGCCGTGCCCCGCACCGCCGAGCCCGAGCCTGGGCCTGGCCGAGGCCGAGGCCAAGTCCGAGCCCAGGTTGAGGACGACACCGACCCGAGCTGTGCCGTGCCAAGTGCATATTGGGCATTTTGAGGCCCACATTGTACTTAGCACGACGCATCGGAGCGAGGAGCCCTTAATTTTATGCTCCGGTGAGGTGGCGGCGGTGATGTCACCGGTGACGTGGCGGTCCCGGTGATGTGGAAAGTGATGCTGACGTGTTAGAGGACACGCGTACAAGTAAAGCTGACGTGGCGCTGACGTAAGCGCTGAGTGGACGACGATGACGTGTGCGGACCCGTTGGGTCACGATGGTTCATGAAGCGGGTCGAACGGAGCGGTTCGGACCGAACCGTTTGGTCAACAAGTGACCGTTGATGATTGGGCCCAGAAGTTGCGATTATTCGCAGATTGGCCCCCGGTCAATGTTCCAGAAACTGTCAAAACGACCCAACAGTTGCAACGCTTCGCGAATTGACCCCAGAGAGTTTCACCATGTATAAATAGGCTGTTAGGTCCTGATTCATCAATCAACAAGCAATCTAAGCATGAATTCTCGGTATTCGAGTAAGAAATCTTACGGATTACGTTCGTTCGAATATCCGCATTGAAGATCTTGAGAGAGGTTGTTAGCTTTCCGAGTTTCTCGAACGTATTCTTTCGTGTAAATTATGAAATCGATGCTTGTTATTTTCCTGAATAATAAAACTTGTATTAATTTTGATAGTGTACATCATATTTATAACCTATATCCAAGGTATAATTGCTATTAGGTCCTACACTATCAAAACTTCTAATTGCGCCCCTAATTACAAGGATAATGAAATAATAAAGCACAATTCTAATGTTCTCTTCAATCTCCCATTTTGTGCTTGTCTTTGTTTCAGCTCCTTTTATCCTTGTCGGGCGTAAAAAGACTTCCGCAATCCCAATGTTGTCTCGTAACATCGAATAGCAGTCCTCAGCTCCAATCTATCATTTATAGCATCTAGAAGCTCGTTGAAGAGTGGGGGCTCTTCTTCACAAAGGTCTTAGAAGATTGTCTCTTCAGCGATCTCTCCCGATCTCTTCTGAATGTTCTTTCTCACTAACTTTAGCATCCCGTCGCAGAACTTATGGACTTCTGACTTCATCATAGCCCTTGTCTTCCCAATGACTGGATTTAGATAGGTTATGGCGAGGCCAGGTTTCTTGAAGATGTAGTTATCGGGAAAGTTGTTGAGTGGGAAGCCCTTCATGAGCAGAGATTCGATGTTGACCTTCTTCATGCTATTCTCTATTTCAATTTGAAGGTCGTGTGCGGTGTGATACTTGATCTGCCGCACCACGAATCTTTTCAGTCCCTCGAGTCCTTCAGTCTTGATATATCCGGAATGCGTCTTGTACTTTCTCTTGTACATCTGGTGGAAGAAATGGGAGATAGCTTTCATCTATCTCTTCTCGAGTGCGGTTGTTGTCCGCTTGCTCAATGATATAGATAGGGGTTGGATATCTTCCGATCGTATGCGAGACTCCGACAAGTTGGAGAATCGGTGGCGTGTTCTTGAAATTTTCCTCCAGTTGATCAGTAATTTAGGCCAAGTGAGGAATTTCCTAATATGCCCTTATCATTTTCATGACAAACTAAACAAAAAAGCGAGATGAAACTACGAAGTTCAAATCAACAGATAGTCATTTGAAGTGTGACACTCTAAAAAATATTGAGGTTCAAATTCTCACATGTATGATGTGGCGTTGTGTCGAGTGAAACAAACAAAGTTCTTTTGAATAAAAGAATGTCATATGAATTTTTAGGCAAAGAATTTAATCATATATATCTGAGATATTTTTATGAGTAGTTTCAAAAATAGTCAAAATTATCGTCATCCCTCATTTTTTTTATTTATACTATTTATATATATATTATTATAATTTTTTTTTATTTTCTTTTATGTAAAAAAATATTAAAAGGTAGAGTCACGCAAAATAATCAAGAAATATTAAGAAGCAAATAGAATATCAAATTGAAGCATAATAGAGCATGTAAAGCACATTTCAAGTAAGATTGAGATTCAACATGCCTAACTTAGCAATAAGGAATTGGAATCGTTTTTCATCCAATGCCTTAGTGAATAAGTCGGCAAGTTGAAGCTCTGTTTTAACAAAATACATATCTATCGTGCCTTTTTCTACACGATCTTTTATAAAATGATATCGAATATCTATGTGTTTTGTGCGTGAATGATGAACAGGATTACAAGTAATGGCTATAACACTTTGAGAATCACTATAGATGGGAATGTTATTGAAATCAAACCCGTAATCGTGTAGTTGTGTCCGCATCCATAGAATTTGCGAGCAACAGCTGGCAGCCGCAACGTATTCCGCCTCGGCCGTCGATGTTGATACACAATTTTGTTTCTTTGAAGACCAGCAGACCAACTTTTCGCCTAAAAATTGTGCTCCGCCAGATGTGCTTTTTCTGTCCATTCGACAACCTGCATAGTCAGCATCAGTATAGCCAATAAGTCGAAAGTCAGTATTTTTAGGATACCAAAGCCCTAAGTTTGGAGTTCCTTTGAGATATCGTAGAATCCTCTTGACGGCATTCATGTGGGACTCCTTTGGGTCGGCTTGAAAGAGGGCGGATAGACATGTTGCAAACATAATTTCGGGTCGGCTGGATGTCAAGTAGAGAAGAGATCTGATAATGCTCCGATAAGTGGTGATGTTTACAGCCTTTCCAGACGGATCAGCATCCAGTTTGCAATTCGTAGACATCGGAGTATTCATCGGTGTGCTCTTGTCTTGATTAAATTTCTTCAGAATATCTCGGATATATTTGGTTTGACTGATGATGCCATCATCGAGTTGCTTGACTTGTAATCCAAGGAAGAATTGGAGTTCTCCCATTAAGCTCATCTCGAATTTGGTCTTCATGATATTACCAAATTTCTGACAGAGACGTTCATTCGTCGATCCGAAAATGATGTCGTCAACGTAAACTTGATCGACCATCAAGTCTTTGCCTTGCCTTTTGATGAAGAGGGTCGTATCAATTGTTCCTCTGATGAAGTTGGATTTGACCAAAAATTTGCTCAGAACATCATACCACTTCAAATCATATTGTACTCAAAAAAAAATCAGTCAAACCTTCAAGAATCTTTCGCTCGCCTTCTTTCCACACTGCTGCACCCTGTGGTAGGGCTCCTCCTCCCTCTTCAATCGGGTGATTACGGCGCGATCAAAAAAGGCTATTCCTTTAGTCCTTTTTTGAGTGGAATTGGCTGTTATCAAGCCAGATGAAATATCGCGTTAAGCATTCGATTTCCTTGTCAAGTTTCCACCATCCTTCCCTTCTTTAAAGCAATTCATTTCCGATAAGCCCCATGGAAAACTAGTATACAAGTAGGCCACAGAGCGTCAATGCCAGCTACTTTCGAATGAGAAAGGACGGCTGGAATCATAAATGATGCTAAATTTCTCATTCATTTTGGTCTTTTTTCCTTTCCGGTTGGTCCTCCTTTGGCTTGTCCATGAAAAAGTCAGATTTGGATCCCCAACGACAAAGGAACCTACGGGCGGGGCAAAAACCCGTACTCTAAATATAGGCCCAAGCACGAGGGGCTTGTTTTAGTCCATAGAGAGCTTTGTCCAATCGATAGACATGATCAGGATGGTTCTCGTGCATGAACCCTTCGGGTTGAGCGACGTAGACTTCTTCTTTTAATACGCCGTTGAGAAAGACAGTTTTGACGTCCATTTGATAGACTTTGAAGTCTTTCTGAGCCGCGTATGCTAGAAACATGCGAATAGCTTCAATACGTGCAACCGGAGCATACGTCTCGTCGTAATCAGTTCCTCCTTGTTGATTGTATCCCTTAGCAACGAGTCGTGCTTTATTTCTGATTACTTCAACGTTCTCATTTGTCTTGTTGTTGAAAACCTATTTTGTTCCAATTATGGTTTTGCCTTGTGGTCGAGGAACCAATGTCCAAACTTGTAGACGCTCGATCTGATTGAGTTCATCTTGCATCGCAATTACCCAATCCGGGTCTTTAAGATCTTCGGCTACCTTATTTGTTTTGTTTTGGCTTAGGAAGCATGTGAATAAACTGCTTTGTGTAGACGTCCTAGTACGTACACCACTTGAAGGATCACCGATAATCTGATCAGTAGGGTGAGCTCGAGTCCATTTGCGTTCGTGAGGAATAACTGACGTAGATTCGTCATTGGATTGGAGATCGAGATAACCCGAATTAATTGGTTGATCATTCAGAGTTGAAAAATTCAATTCAGATGTTGAGTCGATAGGAATTTCCTCATTTGTCTTTGTAGGAACTGCAGTACTAGATGAAGTTTCTGAATAAGTAGATTCTCCAACATTTGTCGGATTTTGAAGAAGAGTAGTCTCATTATTAATTTCTTCCATTGAGGGAGATGGGGCACTACTTGGTGTTGAGTGAGAAGAAGCAGTCATTTGAGACTTGTTCCGATAAAAGTGTTCGAATAGAGAATCTAAATCTTCATGGTCAGCGGGAATCGCTTCATTTGATGTTGATGTAGACGTTGCCGAGAGTTGTTGACCTTGTGCCGATTTGCCAGTGAGCTCGGGTTCTGAAATGTTTTGTTCAGAAGCCAATTCCGTCATTTCTTGAAAGGTGACGTTGTAGCTTTCAAGAATTGTACGAGAAGACTTGAGGTATATGCGATATGATTTTGAAGTAGAGGAATATCCGACAAAAATGGCTTCAAAGGCTTTGGGATCGAACTTGCTTCGATGCTCCCGATCGTTGGCCACAAAACACTTGCAACCAAATACTTTGAAGAATGAGATATTCGGAATTCTTGTATTAATTAGCTCATATGGCGTTTTCTCGAAGCATTTGTGAATAATTGTCCTATTTTGAGTAAAACATGCTGTACTCACTGCTTCAGCCCATAGAAAGTGAGGAAGACCGGAGTAAATGAGCATAGTTCTTGCAGCTTCAACTAAAGTCCGGTTCTTTCTTTCTACGACACCATTTTGTTGTGGCGTTTTTACGGCTGAGAATTGTTGAATAATTCCAAGTGATTGATAAAAGTTGCTGAGACGCTGATTCTTGAATTTTGTCCCGTTGTCCGTTCTGATTACTTGGATTTTCTTTTGCAGGATATTCTGAGTTGTATTCACAAAGCTTATTATCAAGTCTCCAGTCTCATCCTTAGTTTGGAGATATCTTGTCCATGTGTAGCGATAATAATCGTCGACAATTACTAACACATATTTACGACCGTTGATGCTTTGTGTACGCATTGGTCCGCAAAGATCCATGTGAAGTAATTCTAAGGGTCGAGATGTAGAAGCAACTTGCTTGACTTTGTGTGATGCTCGCTTCATTTTTCCCATTTGACAAGCCGAACAGTGATGCTCTAGGTTAGATGAAATTGTTGGCAGACCGTTGACCTACTTTTCAACACTGAGTTTGTGAAGAGCTTTTAAATTGAGATGAGACACACGTTGATGCCATAAGCTGTTCCTCTTGATTGTTGTATGAGAGATGAGGCATACAACTGTCGAAGGTCGAACTGATGTCAGATTGATTGTGTATAGGTTAGATCTTCGTGATCCTGCGAGAAGTTCTTGGTTCTAACGATTCAAAACTCTGCACTGCTCAGCTAGAAATACTACTTGAAATCCTTTGTCACAGAATTGGCCTATGCTGAACAGATTGTGCTGGAGACCTTGGACGTAAGAGACATCTTTAATCGTCAAATTTGGCAGTAATGTCTCCAAATCCGAGTATGGGAGCTGAGTCATTGTTGCCAAATCGGACTTTGCCATTGTAACGATTTTGGTAAATGCTTAACAGTTCTTGTTTTCCCATCATGTGTGTGGAGCAACCAGAATCTAAATACCACACATGATGGATCTGCATAGAAAGAAATTAGGGAGACTTAGGTACCCACTTTTGAAGGGGTCCTCTCGGATTAGCAGATTTGATAAGTAAGGTTTGTTTATCTTTGGTTCCTAACTTATGAGAATGCTTAGGTACCCAAACCAACTTAGAAGTAGTTGGTTTAAGTAGTACCTCTGTAGACAATTTAGCCTTATTGGCTTGTGTTTGCCTAGGTGGTGATTTAGGAGTCCATTGTGATTGAACCTTACATGGGAGGTTAATTTCAGTACGAGCAAATGTCTGATTTGTCTTATTGCTGGAGAAAATCTTTTCTCTGGCTAGTCTCTTAAGGTGTTTAGCTGAATGCACGTGTACTGGATACCTTAGGTGAGAACAAGAATGGATGGAGCTATAAGCTGTCTTAATAGATGATTCTTGTTTCTAACAAGACTTAAGACTTGCATTTGTTTTAGAATGATGATTGTTTTTAGAAGTAGAGCCAATTGCAAAGTTTGTGCTTTCAAAAATAGTAGGCTTTAACACATAATTTGAATTAACAATACTAGAAATAGCTGTCTTCGTACGAGTGTCCATAGTTTTTGACATAGAAGACGATAACAAATCAATTTTCTTCTGAAAATTTATTCTAGGCACTCTTTCCTTAGCATGCTTCACCTCTTTTACTACTCTACCTGTGGATGGAGTAGAAAAAGAGTTACTAAAAATCTTTTTCCTTTTTGAAGCATTTAAGGATTCGTTTTCTCTCTTTACAATTTCTAAAGAAGATTTATCTTCTTTTGAAATATTTTGAAAAATAATAGGAGAGTTTTTCTTAGTTTTCATCTTGTCCTTCATTAAAGATTTTTCTTTCAAAATAAGATCATGACAAGTTTTTAAAATAGAGGAAGTTTTGAGATTGGAAATCTCCAGTAAAAGTTCATTCTTTTCAGCTTTGAAATTCTTTCTTTCTGTTTCCAAGGAAGCGTTTAAATCAGCTATTTTTCTAATAATAGCTGGAATATAACAGAAATTAGAATTTTGAGAATGATCAATATTATCTTCCTTTTGTTAGAGAAATCTTCTAGGGGATATAATGAATTATAATCACTAGACAAGTTGAGATCTCTTGTCTTGTAACTATTATTCAAGTCGGTGTAGTCAAAAGGAATGTTAGTCCTATCAATGGCTTGTCTCAGAGGTAGCTATGGTTAATTCAAGACTAGAGATTTTTTCCTTAGCGTTAGATAAGAGAATTTCGACATGAATTTTCTTATCTAATTGCTTTTGGAAATTGCTTTCGTTAAGAGCTAGTTTCTCTTTTAATTCATTTGTTCGTTTCCGCTCAATTTTCATGTTAGTGTACTTAAGCTGTAACGATTATAACATGTTTGATAATGTGGAATTAGACAATTGTACCTCTTGTGACGAAGAGATGCTTTGTCGTCGTCGTCGTCAGGCCTCCTGGATGGGTCATCATTTGAAGCGTCGTCGAGGTATGCCATAAGTGCAAGATTTTCTTCTTCAGAATCTGTGGTATCTTCCGGCCAATGCTCTTGTTCTGCCATCAGTGCTACTCCAGCCTCTTTTTGTTTAGTGAGTTGGAATTTTTGGAGTAGTAGTTGGCATCCTTTTTTTTGGGTAGTTTGCATTCTCTGGAGAAGTGTCCTACCTTTCCACAATTATAGCATTTTTGTGGTTCTTTGACACTTTTAGATTCTGAGGACTCGGCCGGTCTTTCCATTTGCTTGGAGCTAGATGTCCGAAGCCTATTGGCTGAGACGAGGATTTCTTTTTGTAAAAGTTTTTACTCATCATTTTAGAAATGAGAGCTAGCTGTTTCTTGAACTCCTTCATATCAGGTTCGGAGTCCGAGTCAGATTCCTCTTCACCTTCTGAAGAACTTGGCAGCTTGATACGTTTAACCTTTCGAGATCGACTTTGCTTTCTTTCAGAGATAAGTGCTGTAGAGTCGTCGATCTGCTTGCCCTTTAGTTCTTTTTGGATCTCGCTTATATCTTCTTCATGTTGGGCGAGATTATCAAAGACGGCGTGGATATCCATTTCGTCCAAATCCTTGAATGGATATTTTCTTCCACTCCGGTTGAAGAGAAGAAAGAAATCTGATGTTGACCTCCATGTTGGTATTGAATATATCTATCTTCCTAATTTCATTGAGAAGAGTTAGATATCTTTGATAGAGTTCATAAACTGATTCCTCCGTCTTTGCTTTTAAAGAGTCATAAGCCGTTAGGGTATTTGCTTTCTTTGCTTTGACTCCAACTTCAGTTCGTTGCATCATCTTGTGGAGCTCGTCCCACATGGCTTTGCACTCGATAGACTATCTATTTGCATATAGATGTCATTCGGTATTCCTTGCATTAGGAAAGTCTTGGCTCCCAAGTTTGCTTTGGCTCTTAAACGCTCCCCCTCGGTATATTCACCAGGAACTTTAAGTCTTCTGGTTGCAGGAATAGAAGGATTGTTTGTGGCATCTCCTTCTTGGATGAGCCAGAATTGAGCTGGACCTTCTTGAAGTGACGCGATCAAATTTGAGGCTTGATCTTTCGTTTCCAAGAAGTTCAAGAACCGGCTTCTCCATACCGTGTATTCGCCTCTTCGAAGAATTGGAGGGTGGTCATTTCCAAGTGAGTAAGCATCCATTTTTGTTGATTGATAGGATATTCGTGAAGGTTTGGAATAGTAATGAAAAATGCTTCACAAGTGACAAACTTAGTTAGAAATATTTGATTCGTACTTAAACAATTTCCTTTTTGAACCTATGATCCGGTCGTGAAAGAGAAATTGTTATGTTTTTGAAAATATTTGGTAATTAAAAATTGATACTTCAAGATTCGTTAACGAAATTTGAATTATTGATCGAGAATATTGCGTATCAAAATTGATAGTTTGGAGACAAATATTTTTCGTAAGTTTTGAAGTTCACAATTTTTTGATTTCTTTTAAATGATGTGGTCGAAATGTTTTTCGAGCAGTAAAGTTTTTCGATTTAAAAATATTAAGCTTTTTAATCGAAATTTTTTTTCGAACATTTCAGGATTTAGTTATATGTTTATCGAAGAATATTTTTCGAAAAAAATGTTGAAAAGATGATCTTATCGAAAAATATTTTATCAAAAAACTATGTTAATCACAAAACTCTTATCGAATAACTTGTGATTGAAAAATTACTAGTGATCGAAAAACTTTGTTTTTAGTTTGACTCAAATTGTTGACTGTAAAAGTTTTCGATGGAATATTTTTCGATCCAAAATATGTTTTGGCTAATTTTGGATCGAAAAATTTATTCGCTCAAAAAATGTATTTATATAGGAACGGAAAAACTAATTATTGAAATAATGTTTTTCGAGTCTTAAATTTGAGTAAAACACTCGAAAATAGTGTTTGTCGTCGAAAAATTTCTTGGCTGCAAACTTGGTCGAAAAATATTTTGCGATTCAAGTTTTTCGATCGAAGAACATTTAAATTCAATGTAACAGTGAAAATTCTAGATTCAATCGTGATGTTCAATTTAGACGCGGAAATTCTGGATAATGACTCGTTTAACAGTTCTAAGTATGATCAAACACAGAATCAACCACGTTTAATAGCAAAATATATCGAGATTTAAGAAAATCAGATTGTAGTGAAAACTTGATCGCAAACGCAAAAATCAATCTAGATAAAAAATCTGAATTAATATTACGTTCTAAGCGATTGAAATCAGTACGTAAATCAATCCTAACATATAATCTATCACTTAAACAGCAAAATCAATAACAAAATTCGCACAATTAAGTATATTGATCAAAATATGTCACGTGAGTTTTTCGATCGAAAAATCTGGAAAATTATTTTGATCTGAAAGTTGCGAATTCTGTCCAAAATCAATCAACATACGATCCCAATTGTTAGGTCATGATTCAACAATCAACATGCAATCTAAGCACGAATCTTGGTATTCGAGTAAGAAATCTTACGATATACGATCGGTCGAATATCCGCGTTGAAGATCTTGAGAGGTCGTTAGATGTTTCAGAGTTTCTCGAGCGTGATCTCTCGTTTAAAATATGAATTCGAAGCTTATTATTTTCTGAATTATTAAACTCTCATTAACTTTGATAGTGTACATCATATTTATACCTATATTTAAGGTATAATTACTCTTAAGTCCTACACTATCAAAACTTCTAATTATGCCCCTAATTACAAGGATAATTAAATAATAAAGCACAATTGTAATATTCTCTTCAAATCTCACAATATATCTTCGGTCGAATATCTTTTTTGAAGATTTTGAGAGAGAGAGTTTCTCGATTACTATTCTCTCTATTAGAATCTGAATTCAAAGCTTGTGTTTTTCTGAAACAAAAAAACTTGTCTTTTGATTTTGATAGTGTACATTGTATTTATACCTATTTACATGGTATATTTACTAATTGGTCGTACACTATCAAAACTACTAATTACGCCCCTAATTACAAGGATAATAAAATTACAAAGCACAATTCGAAATTCTCTTCAATCTCCCCCTTTGTGCTTGTCTATGTTTCAGCTCCTTTTATCCTTGTGGGACGTAAAACGATTTTTGCAATCCCAATGCTGTCTCGTGACGTCGAACAACATTCCTCAGCTCTAATATCTCATTTATCGCATCCAGAAGCTCAATGAAGAGTGGGACCTCTTCTTCACAAAGATCTTCGAAGATTGTCTCTTCGGTGATCTCTCCCAATCTTTTCTGGATGTTCTTCCTCATTAACTTTAGTGTCCCGTCACAGAACTTGTGGATCTCTGACTTCATCATAGCTCTCGTCTTTCCAATGACTGGATTCCGATAGGTTATGGCGAGGCCAGGTTTCTTGAAGATGTAATTCTCGGAAAAATTGTTGAGTGGGAAGCCCTTCATGAGCGGAGACTCCATGTGACCTTCTTCATATTGTTCTCTATAGCAATTTGAAGGTCGTGTGTGGTGTGATACTTGATCTGCCGCACCATGAATCTCTTCAGTCCCTTGAGTCCTTCAGTCTTGATATATCCGGAGTGCGTCTGGTATTTTCTCTTGTACATATGATATAGACGGTAGACCTCATCCGGGAAGGAAAGGGAGATAACTTTCATCTATCTCTTCTTGAGTGCGGTTCCTGTTCGCTCGCTCAATGATGTAGATAGAGGTAGGGTAGCTTCCGATCGTATGTGGGACTCCGATGAGTTGGAGAATCGGTGGCTTGTCCCTGAAATTTTTCTTCAGTTGATCAGTTGGGATGCCACTCCGATCGGGGCCAAGATAGTTGAGCATGAAGATGTGCTCCATTTTCTTCCTATCTTCCCAGTGTGAGATGCCCCGTAGATAAAGTTCGTTGAGCTTCTTTATCCGATTTTGAGCCCTTGAGATCTGCTTTCTTATATCTTCAATAAACGGAACTTCAATTCTTATATTCTCTCACGGCGTCTCGACTCTAAATGTCCCTTTTGATAAGCGGAGAGGAGAGTCGACTCTGTACCTGATCATTTCTGGTAGCTCTGGGAGAGCAGATTGTAGTTCTCGCCTTCTTGAAGTACTTCATCTTCAAGCAACACCAAGTCCACTGAAGCTTGATGTAGAAAATATCTGACGTTGGAGAGTCGAGCTTGAGAAGCTTCCTTTGGTTCCCATTGCATCGTCCATTTCTAATTTTAGATATAATCGTCTACGATCAGATGTGGATCGTAGACGACCACTTCTGTTTGGGCTTGGAGGAGGTTAGGGGTTGGGATTGGATTTGGATTTGTAGGAGAGAGCGGTAGTGTTTGGGATGTGGTGGGAGATGTGGTTGTTTTTTGGCGGGTTGTGGGTTGTGTGGTTGGTGGGTTTGAGGATGATCCTCCAGCTTCTTGAGTCTTCGTTTGTTCTCGACTCACACCACGGCCGCTCCGTGTGGTTCATTGCCGTTTCTCCCCCTTATGACGATCCGGATCATCGGGATCGTCATGCTTTCATTTGGTGCGGGAACTTTCTTCTCGGCACCTTGTTTGTGCTGGCTGCTCGAGTTCATCTACCAGCATTTTGTAGAGACTCTCCTCAGCGGTGGTCCTGGTCTCTAAGGCGAGGAGGCGGGAGATGAGTATGTCGTGAAGCTGGGTGATCGGGATGGTATAGGGGTTGATGAGTGAAGGTGATGGAGTTGGGGTGGTGAGGGTGGGTTGTATGGGGGTGTGTATGGTGGTGATAAGAGGTGGTGAGGAGACGGGGGTGGTTTGGGTGTCGGTCGGAGCAGCCTCGGAGACTGGTGCTTTCCCGGTATCTCTTCGGGAAGTCTCGATGGCTTTAAGCATGAGGTCCATCAGACGATCTTCGAGAGAAAATATGGCTGTGGAGAGTGCTTCCTGTAGGCCAACTCCGTCACGATCATTGGTGGAGTGGGGCCAGGGAGGCGCTCCACTGTCACAACATTGGAAAAGGTTTCTGATGTACCGCCTTGAATAAGTCTTGATGGTCCAGAATGTCCTGGGACATTTATTGTCAACCCTGAAGTCACCACTTCAATGGGTTGGCCTATTGTTTGCTCCGAAGATATCGGGGGTCCAATAGGGCTTCCACCCAATCCTTGAGATGATACGTAGGTGTCACCTCTATGGGTGTTGAGACAGATTCAATTGGAATCTGTGTGGTTTGCTGATCCGTTGTTGGTAGAGATGTTGTCACCGAAGCCGGTACTGTTGAAGGAGATACAGACGGGGCCGAGAGTTGCTGTTGGCGAGAGCCCCTTCTTTGGAGACTGTAATCTTCATCTGAGTGAGTGGCCTCAGGAGATACATCTTGAGGAACACCTTCGGGCTCGACGACCGGTGTCTCTTTCTCCTGAGCCGTGGCTTCGGGCTCCGTTATTTCCACCAGCGATTCACTTTGAGAAGGTGCCGGAGCTGGATCCAAGGCTCGTACCATCTCCTCCGTGATGGAGTTATTTTGACAATAGTCATGATAGGCCTCGTCCGTTGGATCAGCTAGTCTGAGCAGCTCCAATGGGATCAGCATTGGTTGGAGCGCTAGGTCGGCTACCTTCGGGTTGTGAAAGAAGCAAAGGCGTGGCAGAATGTATTCTCCAACCGGTGGTAGTCTCGGGATCTCTGGATGAATGTCCATGAAGTGTGAGATCAGCACCGGGAACCACCGTACATAGGGGAGAGATTTGGCCTTTGACTTGTTCTCCCTTTGACGCATCTGGTCCGCTAGATCATTCCATATCAGCTGGGCCACGTCGTATTTCTTGGAGAAGATTACTCCATGGAAGATGCGAATGATATTAGCGTTCGCCTTGTCGAAGCCGGAGTGTTTTGGGAGAGGCATTTGTTGATTATGCCGAACAACGTCGTCCACGGATGTGGGATCCCGCTGTTTTGAAAATTCGCCAATTTGGTCAGCGGGGGTTTGTATCCCATCCAGAGCATATCTTCTACAATCTCCGCGTCCGTTGGAAGTTGATCATATTCGTCGTAGTGCGGGAGATCGAGCACCATGGCCATCAGATTTTTTATCAGGGCGATATGTCTTGTATTGATCTTCGTCATGTATTCCACGCTATCGCCGTTGACGAAACTCTGCATACTTCCCCAGAATTGTTGGAGATAGACCATTGGTACGGTGGACGTCCTGGTCAAGGATGGTCATAGAGGGTGTGCTTTGAGGATGGAGATGATTACTTCATCCGGACACCGAAACGTAGTAAGATCCAGCTGGTAGTTGTTATCTTGGACTGGCATGTAACTTCCAGAAGGGTAGATGTTTGGGTAGTTTGGAGTTGTCATATCTTTAAAGAATGAAATAAAATTCATTAGTTGGGAAATTTCATATGCGAATTAATGGGATTAAGAATGGACTTAGAGAAAATTTAAGTGTTAAGGTTTATGTACGAAAGACTTAGTGAAAATTTTGAAAATTTTGTAAAGTTGACTAAGTCTTAGAATCGTATTTTTATTCGATCGAGAATTTATTCGAATGTTAATTTTTGCGATCGAAAATTTTATAAGTCTTGAAAAAATTTCTAAGTCTTTTTCACCGTGTTTTTATTCGAGTGACAATTTATTCGAGCGTTAAATTTTGCGATCGAATAAAAATGTGTCGATTAACTCAAGTTTTTCGCCGATGACTTTTACGATCGAATAAAATTTTAACGAAAACAATAGTTTTTCACTGAGTAATTTTGTGATCGAATAAAAAGTAGTCGTAAAACTTAAGTTTTTCGCCGCGTAGTTTTGCGATCGAATAAAAGAATATCGAAAAACTTAAAGTTTTTGCCGCTTATTTTTGCCATCGAATAAAAGAATATCGAGAAAAAGAAAAAAAAAAGTTTTCGCCGCGAAGTTTTACGATCGAATTAAAATATATCGAAAAGAAAAGGTTTTCGACGCTTAGTTTTGCGATCGAATAAAACTTAATGAAAACTAAAGTTCTTCGACGACACTGTTTGCGATGCGAACTTTTTCGATCGAAAAATTTTCAAATCAAACAGTAAAAGCGTAATACGTAAATTTCGATATCTGGGTAAATCATGAGTTAATCTGGGTTCAGAACGTTAAGAAACAGTGGCGAATCGAAATATCATGATATTAACCCAAATTGTCGAGTTTAAACACATTGATTTGAGAGTTTAAAATCGTTTTTAGTTGAAAAAGTATGAAAATGAAATTTCTTCAAATGTTTCCGTGAAACTACTTGCGAATCGTATGTTTTTTAACGGAAAATGATTCGAAACGAGTTTCTACCTTCGAAATGGGCGAGTTTAGGAAGAAAATCACTGAGATAAGATGATTTTTGGTGAAATCGTCAGAGTTCGAAGAGTATTTTTGGAAGTCGAAAAGTTATTCGATGGAAATGAGTTGCGTGTGAGTGAGTTTTTCGATCGATAAAGTGGTATTAATACTTTACGATCGGGTAAGGTAAAAATACGTTGGGCCATAAAAAAAATTTGGGCTTTAGTTAAAAATTCAGGTTTGATTAAAAAAAATTAATCTTTTATGGATTAACCCAAAAATAAATTGCATAATACTCCCTGTATTTCTGAAAGAGATGAAATTATCTAGTAATGTTGATGAAATTCAACATTTGACTCATCGGATGAGTTCTAAATTTTCTGTGATGCTTAAAAAAAAATGTTAGAAGTCATATTTTACAAGTAAATCATATAGGAGATAATAACAAATTCTCATATAAAACTCCCCCTCAACAATTGCACGATTTAACTTTTCGGCATTTAAGCACATATGTAGTACAATTTGGCATATGAAAATTTACTATTTAAGGACAAGTAACGCATTTTTAAACAATTCAGCATAGATTCAATAAAATTTTTGCGTTTTTCAAAAAATATTCGCATTTTATCAATTCTGAGGCAATGCATGTATTAATGCATTTAAAATGTGCGAAAGATATTTTCAAATAAAAATTTTCAAAAATATTTTTGTTTTGGGGTCGGATGGGACATTTTGAGCATTATCACGCAAAAATTTCTTATGACATATAAAATAATATTTTGCCATAAAATCATGTAACTAAACTAATGTTCTAAGATCATAGTATGAATCACTTCGACAACTCTCGCAAGTTTCTCTCATACCACTCAATTTATTTTTATCATGGAAATATTTAGTAGATATATCACTCGTATTATCACGACAAAATTATATCAATGAATTTGTTATCGTAGTATATTTAATCATCTTACCACGTGAAAGTTCATCATTTTGAATCAAAGGGACTTTTAAGGGATTATTTTTAGGCTCTGACTAAATGGGTAAGAATTTTGGGTTAGTGAGCTTAAAAATTCTTCAGTTCCATGGGCCCTTTTGTGAAATTCTGTTCTCATCCTTTTGCTTTTCTTTTCTTTTGTACTTGCTCAAGATGATTTTCGTCTTCTTTACAAAACTTTGAGAGATTAGAACTTCTTTTTGGGTCGAGACCGTGTTCATGTGAAAGGTTCCACAGTTATGGAATTCGAACCCAAAGCCGTTCTTCTCTTCTCGTTTTCTCTATTTATAAGATCTAGATTATCGTTGGAGAAGTTCACTTCGAGGTGCTTCTCTTCTAGGAGTATACGAGATTATCTAGGAGAAGTTCACAACGAGATTCGTGTTTCTCTTGTATAATGATTAAGAAATTCATCATGTGCATCTCTTTTGCTCTCCCCCTCTTATTCTTGATTGAGTAACCCCGAATCTAATAAGGTTGAAGGCTTAATTGAGTTTGATAAAGAAAAAGAATGTCGGAGAAGGCCCAAAAAGGGGGTTTCTAGGGGGGAAATTAAAGGATTTATAATTTGAGTCAAGTAAGGAATTTCCTAATACGCCCTTATCATTTTCATGACGAATTAATCACAAAAGTAAGATTGAAGCTACGAAGTACAAACCAAAAAATAGTCATTTGAAGTGTGACACACTCAAGAAAAAAGTTATTGAGGTTCAAATTCTCACATATATGATGTGGCTTTGTGTCTAGTGAAACAAACGAAGCTCTTTGAATAAAAGAATGTAACGTGAATTTTTAGGCAAGGAACTAAGCATATATATCGAAGAAATATTTTTGTGAGTAATTCAAAATAGGCAAAATTATCATCATCCCCCTCTTTTTTTATTATTACTTTATATACTATTATATATAAAAATTTTGAAAGGTAGTGTCACGCAAGAAATCAAGGAATATCGAGAAGCACATAAAGTATCAAATAGAAGCATAGTAGAGCATGTAAAGCATCTGTCAAGTAAGGTTGAGATTCAACATGCCTAATTTAGCAATAAGGAACTGGAATCGTTTTTCATCCAATGCCTTAGTGAATAAGTCGGCGAGTTGAAGCTCCGTTTTGACAAAATACATATCTATAGTGCCTTTTTCTACATGATCTTTTATGAAATGATAGCGAATGTCTATATGTTTCGTGCGTGAATGATGAACAGGATTGCAAGTAATGGCAATAGCACTTTGAGAATCACTGTAAATGGGAATGTTATTAAATTCAAACCCGTAATCACGTAGTTGTGTCCGCATCCATAGAACTTGCGAGCAACAACTGGCAGCCGCGACGTATTCCGCCTCAGTCGTCGATGTTGACACACAATTTTGTTTCTTTGAGGACCAGCAGACCAACTTTTTGCCTAAAAATTGTGCTCTGCCAGACGTGCTTTTTCTGTCCATTCGACAACTTGCATAATCAGCGTCAATATAGCCAATTAATCAAAAATCAGTATTTTGAGGATACCATAGCCATAACTTGGGAGTTACTTTTAGATAACGTAGAATTCGCTTGACTGCTTGCATGTGGGACTCATCTGGGTTAGTTTGAAAACGGGCACAGAGACAAGTGGCGAACATGATGTCGGGTCGGCTGGACGTCAAGTAGAGAAGAGATCCGATAATGCTCCGATAGATTGTGATGTTGACTGCCTTGCCAGCGGATCAGCATCCAATTTGCAGTTTTTTGAGATGGGAGTATTCATCGGTGTGCTCTTGTGTTGATTAAATCTCTTCAGAATATCTCGGATATATTTGGTTTGACTGATGAAGATTCCATCTTCGACTTGCTTTACTTGTAGTCAAAGAAAGAATTGGAGTTTTCCCATTAAGCTCATCTTGAATTTGGTCTTCATTAGTTCACCAAATTTCTGACAGAGACGTTCATTTGTCGAGCCGAATATGATGTCATCAACGTAAACTTGAACGATCATTAGGTCTTTGCCTTGTCTTTTGATGAAGAGTGTCATATCGATGGTGTCTCTTAGGAAGTTGGACTTGACTAAAAATTCGCTTAGGACATCATACCAAGCACGAGGGGCTTGTTTTAGTCCATAGAGAGCTTTGTCCAGTTGATAGACATAATCGAGATGATTCTCGTGCATGAACCTATCGGGTTGAGCGACATAGACTTCTTCTTTTAACACACCGTTGAGAAAGACGGTTTTAACATTCATTTGATAGACTTTGAAGTCTTTATGAGCCGCGTATGCTAGACATAGTCGAATTGCTTCGATACATGCAACCGGGAGCATACGTCTCGTCGTAGTCAATTCCTTCTTGTTGATTGTACCCCTTGGCTGCGAGTCGTGCTTTATTCCTGATAACTTCACCGTTCTCATTCTTCTTATTTTTGAAAACCCATTTACTTCCAATAATTGTTTTGCCATGCGGTCTAGGAAGTAATGTCCAAACTCGTAGACGCTCGAATTGGTTGAGTTCATCTTGCATCGCGATTACCCAATTCGGGTCTTTAAGGGCTTCAGCTACCTTAATTGATTCGTTTTGGCTTAAGAAGCATGTGAATAATCCGCTTTGTGTAGACGTCCTAGTGCGTACTCCACTTGAAGGATCACCGATGATTTGGTTGATAGGATGAGCTCGTGTCCATTTGCGTTCATGAGGAATAATCGAAGTTGATTCTTCGTTGGTTTGTAGATCGAGACATCATGAATTGATGGGCTGATCATTCGTAGTTGGGAAATTTAATTCTGAGGTTGAATTGGAAGGAATTTCCTCATCTGCATTTGTAGGAGCTGCAGTACTAGTTGAAGATTCAGAATTAGGAGATTCTTGAACATTTGTTGGAGTCTGAAGATTGGGAGTCTCAATTGGAATTTCTTCCGTAGAGGGAGAGGGAGAGGGAGCACTGCTTGGTATCGAATGAGAGGAAGTAGGCATTTGAAACTCGTTCCGATGAAAATGTTTAAATAGAGAATCTAAATCTTCCAGGTCGGCGAGAATTGCTTCTCTTGACTTTGAGGTAGAAGTTGTCGAAAGTTGTTGACCTTGTGCCAACATGCCTATAAGCTCGGGTTCTGAACTGTTTTGTTCAGAAGCCAAATCAGTTACTTCTTGAAAAGTGACGTTGTACCTTTCCAAGATAGTACGTGAAGACTTGAGGTAGACGCGATATGATTTAGAAGTAGAAGAATATCCAACGAAGACGGCTTCAAATGCTTTAGGGTCGAACTTGCTTCGATGGTCTCGATCGTTGGCTACAAAACATTTGCACCCGAATACTTTAAAGAATGAGATATTCGGAATCCTTTTATTAATTATCTCATACGGCGTGTTTTCAAAGCGTTTGTGAATAATCGTTCGATTTTGCGTAAAGCACGCGGTACTAACTGCTTCAGGCCATAGAAAGTGAGGGAGACCGAAATGGATCAGCATAGTTCTTGCAGCTTCAACTTACTACGACGCCATTCCATTGAGGCATTTTAGCGGCTGAAAATTGTTGAATAATTCCAAGTGACTGATAATAATTGTTGAGACGTTGATTCTTGAATCCGTTATCAGTCCGGATTACTTGGATTTTCTTTTGCAGAAGATTTCTGAGTCGTATTCACGAAGCTGATTATCAAGTCTCCAGTCTCATTTTTTGTTCGGAGATATCCTGTCCATGTGTAGCGAGAATAATCATCGACAATTACTAACACATATTTACGACCGTTGATACTTTGTGTACGCATTGGTCCGCAAAGGTCCATGTGAAGTAATTCCAAGGGTCGAGATGTAGAAGCAACATGCTTTGAGTTTGTGTGATGCTCGCTTCATTTGTCCCATTTGACAGGCCGAACAAGTATGCTCTTGATGTATGGAAATAGTTTCTAGACCGTATACCAACTTTTTGATTGAGAGTTTGTATAGAGCTTTGAGGTTTAGATGAGACATGCGTTGATGCCATAAGCTGTTCCTCTTGATTGTAGTCTGTGAGATGAGGCAAACAGCTGTCGAAGGTCGAACTGTTGTTAGATTGATGATGTATAGATTTGATCTTCGTGATTCTGTTAGAAATTCTTGATTATGACTATTCAAATTCTGCACTGATCAGCTAGAAACACCATTTGAAATCCTTTGTCGCAGAATTGTCCTATGCTAAACAGATTGTGTTTAAGACCTTGGACGTAAGAGACATCTTCGATCGTCAGATTCTGCAGTAGAATATCTCCAAACCCTAGTATTGGAGCTGAATCATTGTTACCGAATCTGACTTTTCCATTGTAACGGTCTTGGTAGTTGCTCAACAGATCTTGATTTCCCGTCATGTGTGTGGAGCAACCAGAATCTAAATACCACACATGATGGATATGCATAAAAAATTTTTAGAAAGACTTAGGTACCCACTTAGTAATGGGTCCTCTCGGATTAGCAGATTTGATAGGGAAGGTTTGTTCATTTTTGGTTCCTAAATCATTTATGTTTTTAGGTACCCAAACCAACTTGATATTAGTTGGTTTAAGTGGTACCTCTTTAGGCAATTCGGCCTTTTGGGCTTGAGTTGACCTAGATGGTGTCTTGGGAACTCATTGAGGTTGAACCTTACATGGAAGGTTAATTTCAGCACGGACAAATGTCTTATTAGTCTTAGTACATAAGAAAATCTTTTCTCTAGCTAGTCTCTTAAGGTGTTTGGCTGAGTGTACTTTGACCGGATACCTTAAGTGAGGACAAGAATTTATCGAGCTATAAGCTTTCTTAGTAGCCGAATCTTGTTTCCTACAAGACTTAAGACTTGCATTTGTCTTAGAATGATGGTTTATATTTTTTAAAGAAGAGCCGATTTCAAAATTTGTGCTTTCAAAATTAATAGGCTTTAACACATAAGTAGAAGCAACAACATTAAAGTTTGAAACAACAGTCTTCTTGCGAGTGTCCATAGTTTTTGATACAGAAGAAAATTTTGAAATAAGACATTTCTATCATTTTTCTTCTGAAATTATATCCTAGGCACTCTTTCCTTTGCATGCTTCACCACTTTTTCTACTCTACTAGTGGATGGAGTAGAAAAAGAGTTAGAAAAAGTCTTTTTTCCTTTTTGAAGCATTTAAGGATTCTTTTCCTCCCTTTATGATTCTTAAAGAAGAGTTATCTTCTTTTAAAATACTTTGAAAAACAATGGGAGGTTTTTTCTTAGTTGTAAGTTTGTCCTTAATTAATGATTTTTCTTTCAAAGTAAAATCAGGACAAGTTTTTAAAGTAGAGGAAGTTTTGAGATTAGAAATGTCCAGTAAAAACTCATTCTTTTCATCTTTGAAATTCTTTCTTTCTGTTTCTAAGGAAGCGTTTAAAATCATCTATTTTCTTAATAATAGCTGGAATATAACAGAAAGTAGAACTTTGAAAATGATCAATATTTTCTTCCTTACTTTTAGAAAAATCTTATAGGGGATATAATGAATTATAGTCACTAGATAAGTTGATTTCCTGTGTCTTGTAACTATTACTCCAGCCTCTTATTGTTTAGTGAGTTGGAATTTTTTTGAGTAGTAGTTGGCGTCCTTTTTCTTGGGAAGTTTGCATTCTCTGGCGAAGTGCCCTATCTTACCACAATTATAACACTTTTGTGGTTCTTTGGCATTTTTAGATTATGAGGACTCTTTCGGTCTTTCCTTGTGCTTGGAGCTTGATGTCCGAAGTCTATTGGCCAAGGAAAAGGATTTCTTTTTAGAAAACTTTTTGTTCATCAATTTAGAAATGAGAGCCAACTGTTTCTTGAACTTCTTCATATTGGGTTCAGAGTCCGATTCAGATTCGTCTCATCTTCTGAAGAACTTGGTAACTTGATGCTTTTATCTTTGCGAGATCGACTTGTTTTTCTTTCAGAAACAAGAGCTATAGAATCGTCGATCTGCTTGCCCTTAAGTTCTTTTTGTATCTCGCCGATATCTTCCTCGTGTTGGGCGAGATTATCAAAGACGGCGTGGATATCCATTTCGTCCAAATCCTTATTTTGACGGATTTGCATGGATATTTTCTTCCACTCTGGTTGAAGAGAAGAAAGAAATCGGATGTTGACCGCCATGTTGGTCTTTAAGATATCTATCTTCCTCATCTCATTAAGAAGACTTAGATAGCGTTGATAGAGTTCATAAACGATTTCCTCTGCCTTGGCTTTGAATGAGTCGTAAGCAGTCATAATGTTTGCTTTCTTGGCTTTGACTCCAACTTCGGTCCGTTGCTCATCTTGTGGAGCTCGTCCCACATAGCTTTTGCACTAGATAGAGTATCTATTTGCATATAGATGTTGTTAGGAATTCCTTGCATTGGGAAAGTTTTGGCTCCTAAATCCGCTTTTGCTCTGAATCGCTCCCCCTCGGTTTATTCACTAAGAATTTTGAGTCTTCGTGAGGCGGGAATGGGAGGATTATTGGTGGCATCGCCTTCTTGGATGAGCCAAAATTGAGCTGGTCCTTCTTGAAGTAAAGCGATCAAATTTGTGGCTTGATCTTTTGTTTCTAAGAAGTTCATGAACCGGCATCTCCATACTGTGTATTCACCTCTTCGAAGAATTGGAGGGCAGGCGTCGTTTCCGAGTGAGTAAGCATCCATTTCTAGTTGATTGGTTGGATCTTCGTGAAAGTTTGGAATTGTAATGAAAAATGCTTCACAAGTGACAAACTTCGTTAGTAATGTTTGATTCGTACTTTAAACAATTTCCTTTTCGTACCTATTTTTCGGTTGTTAAAGAGAAATTGATTTGATTTCGAAAAATATTTGATATGAGAATTGATCAGAATTTTAGTAATGAGTTTTGATTTTTTTAAGATCGAAAATTTTGAGTATCGTAGAAGATAATTCGGAGACAAATATTTTTCGTAGGTTTTGAAAATTATGAATTTTGATTTCTTTCAAAATAGTGTAAAATGTGTGTGTGTGTGTTTGAGCAGTGATCGAACAGTTTTTCTAACAATAAAGTCTTCGATAAAAAAAACTTTTAACCTATGGTCGAAAAATATTTTCGATTGTATAAGTTTTTCGTTGTATTTATCGAAAATTATTTTTCGAACGTAAAAGTTTTGTAGAGTAAATATCCTGTCAAAAAAAAGTTTTTCGAATAATTGTTGATCTCAAAAACTTATCGAAAAATTAAGAGTGATCGAAAATATTTTTTCGTGAAGTTTGGCTCAAATTGTTGACTAAAAGTTTTTCGAGTGTGAATTATTCGATCGAAATAAGTTTTCGCTAAATTTTGACTCGAAAATTTAAATGATCGAAAAACTTGTTTTACTATGACAAGTTTTTCGTGTCAAAATTAAATATTTATTTAGCGAAAATAGTATCCGTCGAAAAAAATATGCTTTATTACGCTCGAAAAAGATATTTATATATGAATCGAAAAAATAATTATCAAAATAATGTTTTTCGAGTTTTATATTTGAGTAAAACACACGAGAGTAGTGTTTGTTATCGAAAAATTTCTCGGCTGCAAACTTATTCGAAAAATAATTTTCGAGCAAAGTTTTTCAATCGAAAAACCGATCGTAGAACAACCAAGTTCAATGTAACAGTGAAAATTCCAGATTCAACCGAGATGTTCAAGTTAGGTGCTGAAATTCTGGATAATCACTCGTTTCTTAGTTCTGATTATGAACAAACACTAGATCAAAATCTGAATTTATATGTTGTTCTAAGCGATTGAAATCAGTACGTAAATCATTCCTAACATATAATCTATCTCTTAATCAGCAAGATCATCAATAAAATTCGCACAATTAAGCGTATTGATCAAAATACTAGTCACGTAAGTTTTTCGATCGAAAAATCTGGAAAATTATTTCGATCTTAAAATCGAGAATTCAATCCAAAATCAATCACGATTTACTCTGATACCAATTTTTAGGTCCTATTTTATCAACTACCGATCGATCTAAGCATGAATTCTAGATATTCAAATGATAAATCTCACAGTATACCTTCGGTCGAATACCTTGTTTGAAGATCTTGAGAGACAATTTCTCGATTACTATTCTCTCTTTTAGAATGTGAATTCAATGCTTGTGTTTTTCTGAAAATAAACTTGTCTTTTGATTTTGATAGTGTACATTGTATTTATACCTATTTACTACATGGTATATTTACTATTTGGTCCTGCACTATCAAAACTACCAATTACTCCCCTAATTACAAGGATAATAAAATTACAAAGCACAATTCTAAATTCTCTTCATCCAATTACCTAGTTTTCGACACGGTGGCAATCCGATTAGTGCCTAGGCGGGGCCTAGTCGCCTAGGCGGGGCCTAGCCGCCTAGGTTGAATTTCACAACAATGACCATTGTTATTGAAACTCGTCCACCCGTATTTAAATGCAGAAATACACTGTATGGCGGCGAAACATGTTCCTTTATTAACGAAGGACCCACTCAATTAAGGACGAAGGACCCACTCAATTCTAGACATTCATTCCCGGTTCATGTCACAACCAATCCTTTCGTACTCCCGAGCAGAGTACGTAAAACACCAGCTGAGTACACCGACGCTGAAAAAGCGAAGAGCTAAAGCCAACCTCCTAGCTAAGAGAAGCGTACAAAAGATACATCATCAAACTGAACAAAATGAGGGAAAATCAACATCCACCGATCAAACTTGGAGTTGAATGTTTGATTTCTCACCGTCTTGTTGCCCGAATGGAAGAAAGTTGCCACTCTGATCCAACAGAACAAGGATATCAATGTAATCGACATCCAGAGCATCTTCGAGAGCCTCTCGCAACATGCCGATGATATTAGTGAGATAGAGAGCAGCTCGAAGGGGAAGGAAGTGGTTGATCCACTTGCCCTAGTAACCGACAATAGACCCAAGAGGAGCTCGAAATCCTCCAAAAAGAAGTCAGTGACGCTCCCTAGCTCCTCGGACGAAGACAACGTCGAACTTGATTCTGACCCTGACTTCAGAGAGTTTGAAAAGCAGATGACCATTATGATGACGATGATGGGAAATATATTCTTTCAAAAGAAGTCGTTGTCACCTGCTAACAAGCAACGAACGTCTTCTAGCTCTGGATAACCCTCGATAGCTCCCCAACATTCTGAAACCAAGAGTACAACCTTATGTGTGAGGAACATAAACAATCATACTCTAAGATCAAAAGTCTAAAGGATATTCTTACGAAAAGAGGACAAACTGATCAAACCAACTTCTTAAACAAGCCTAAGGACACGAGATTTTACAATTCACATGAGGGCTTGGGCTATAAGCAAGTTCAACAGGTCCTTGAAGACTAGCTTGAGTTCTTTATAGCACAAGTTCACGAACTCACAACTAGCTTGAAGACTTGTGAATTTGAGCGGACAAACCACTTAAATGAGTTCAATTTTATTTTTGCGAAATGTAGGAAACTATACTCTAAGAGTAAAGTCAAGAGGATATTTTTACTAAGAGAGGACAAACAGACCAAACCATCTTCTTAAAACAGCCTAAGGATACAAGATTTGACAATCCCATAAAGGCTTGGTCTATAAGGAACTTCATCATGTCGTTAACAAGACGCCCCTACCATTTTATGACATTAGATATTTAGTATAGACCTACATAATCTAATGCATTTCATGGGAGCATCAGAAATAGATGCTCTCTAGGAGAAAAAACGAGACCAAAGAGCTGCGGCTGAAGTCTCGTGGACTATGCAGAATTAAACGATTGTTACAAGAGTAGGGAAACCCCTTTGTTTACGGACTATCTACCAATCTGCACGTTCTCAAACAAAGCCACGACTGTCGGGGAAGAATCTTGTGAAAAAGAAAAATCTATTACTTCTAGTGCTTATATCCTAGCGATAATCCGAGAAATTGCGGATTTACGCTCATCTTAGAGTTAGAGAGAGGATTTTCTGATAGAAAATGAGAAGTTGCTATCAAAATCTCCTCGCTTGAAAGGGGCCCCGACACAAGCTAAACTTCGACCTCAAAACCTTTACTTCTAGCCAAATCTCAAAAGTAACTTACTATCGAGCTAGAAAAACAAAAATAAGATTTCATCTCACAAGCAAGACTTGACTAACTCGTCTTTACATGTGCCCACAATCAAGAACTTAAGCAGGAAGGGGGAAAAGAAAGCCACACGGACTCGAAAGGAGGACGCTACTCTTTTTTCGAAAAAGAGAAGCTACCCTTATCTTTTGTTCCCTTTTCTAAGTCTAATTTAAATTCATGTCGAAACTTTTCTTCACGTGTCGCTCGCATTTCTATTTTCTCCTCTATGTTTTATGACTTATGCATGTAAAGAGTGTTAAGCATTTTAATTCCTATGAATGCTTCTATGATTCAAATGCTACTAATACTAGTCGTAGGAATGTAAATGCTAATAAGACAAAAAAAATGAAGTATGTTCTTCTAAATCTCGTTCTAAACTTGACAAGAACAATGCACATCAAAAGAGTTCAATGCACACCGCTTGTGAAATAGGGAAGATAAAGAGTGCGTCCCACAAGTCGAAGCAGATAGCCTCAATTTCTCGGCTACTTGAGCTACTTCACATGGATCTCTGTTGTCCGATGAGAGTTCACAGAATCAATGGGCGTAAGTATGTCCTTGTGATCGTGGAAGACTTCTCTCGCTACACGTGGACAAGATTTCTCCGATCAAAGGACGAGACAGCTAGACCGGTCATCGAATTTGTGAAGAAAACTCAGAATTTGTTGAGATGCAATATCTAAGTGATCCACACGAACAATGAAGCTGAGTTCAAGCATCAATGGCTCAGTTATTTCTATCATTCAGTAGGTATATCTCAGCAATTCTCTGCTGCTAGGACTCCACAAAAAATGGAGTAGTGGAGCAAACGAACATGACTCTAGTAGAAGCAGCTAGTACGATGCTGATTCATCTGGATTGAAGCAGCCAACACAACTTGCTACACCCAGAAAAGGAGTAACATTCACAAATGCTTCATGAAGACTCCCTACGAGCTAATCAACCAATGAATACCCAATATTGGATTTCTACGAGTCTTCGACTACAAGTGCTTTGTTGCTAACAACAGAGAAGACCGAAGCAAGTTCGACTTGAAAGCCTTCAAAGGTGTATTCATATGGTATTCCATGACATTGAAGGCGTATTGAGTCTGCCTCAAGGAAAGGCGGTTGGTCATGGAGAGCATAAATATCACGTTCAACAAAACTCCAACAATGGCTTCTGTACACATCAGTCCAGAACTCAGACTAATCAAAGTGTTGACAAAAGATCAACATAGTTCTACACATGTGGAAGAGACATCCACATAGAGACAAATAAGGATCAGGTCTTGGACTCTCTGTTCGAGCATCTCTACACTAGTCCTCACCAATAGACAACTTCCACATCCCGTTCTCTGCAGTGATGCATCAGTACCACTCGTAAAACAACAAGTCATGGCGGATGAAGCATCAAGAAATCGAAGTCATTGCGATGTAGAAAATAAAGTAAACAACGGAGATAGAGTAAACGACGGAAATAAAGAAGGCAAGATAAATCCATAGAGATCTCCAAGTCAAAAGAAATTGAGTTCGTTGATCAAAATGACGACAATGTCAGCCAACTCTCCCTAATGAGAGAAAGTGGACACGAGCAAATCTCATAACCAGATCGGAGATCCGAACCAAGGAGTTAGCACACGATCATCAACGGCTAACGATATCTGTGCTTTCTGAGTCAGATCGAGGCTACTAAAGTTGCAGAGGCATTAGCTGATCCTGATTGGATGAAGACAATGCAGGAAGAAATCCATCAGTTCGAAAGAGTGAAGGTTTGGAGACTAGTCGCGAGACGAAAGGGCAAGAGCATTATTGGTATCAAGTGGGTCTTCAAAAGCCAAAAGGATGTCATCATAAGAAACAAGGCTCGATTGGTGGCTAAATGCTATAACCAACAGGAGCTATAGACTACGACGAGACCTTTGGTACTGTTGGTCGTCGAGGCCATCAGACACTTTCTTGCCTACTATGCACACAAGAACTTCACCGTATACCTGATGGATGTCAAGACAACATTCTTAAACGATGTCTGAAAGAAGAATTCTTCGTGGCTCAGCCTGAAGGATTCGTGAGTAAAACCCACCCTTACTATGTCTACTATTTGGAAAAGACACTTTACGGACTAAAACAAGCTCCCCGAGCTTGGGACGATTTCCTGCAAGATTCTTTTGTCAAGTCAGGCTTCACAAAATGGAAGATCGACACCACTCTCTTTATCAAAAGTCAAGTCAGACATTCTACTAATCGACTATGCGAATGATATTATCTTTGGGTCCTCAAATTCCAAGTTGTGCAAGCAGTTCGGGGATCTTTTGAAGACTAAGTTCGAAATGAGCACGATGGGGGAGTTCAATTTCTTCCTCGGATTACGAGTCAAAAACTTTTGGATGAAATCTTCATAAGCCAATCCAAGTACATCCATGACATCTTGAAGAAGTACAACATGGATATGTGCACACCGAAGAGCACACACGATGCCTACTACTTGTAAGCTTGACTCAGACCCCGCTAAGCGACCAAGCAACCCACCACCTATAGAGGAATCATCGGCTCCCTTCTCTATCTCACCTCGAGTAGGCCCGACATCATGTTCTCAGGTGTATGTGTGCTCACTTTAAAGCCAATCAAAAGGAATCACACGTGTTAGACGTGAACAGAATCATGAAATATCTCTAAGGGACACCAACTCTTGGATTATGCTATCCTAAAAGCTATGGTTTTAACTTAATTGGTTATAATGATGCAGTTATGTAGGGAGTAGAATGAACAGGAAAAACACCTCCGGTGGCGCGCAATTATTAGGTGAGAAACTGATTAGTTGGTCAACCAAGCAACAAAATCGCATGCCAACCTCCACTGTCGAGGTGCAATACGTCGTTGCTGCCCGCTGTTGCTATCAAATCCTTTGGATGTGAATTTCACTGCGGAAATATGGGTTCGTACCCATATATAGTGACTTTAAGAGTGCAATAGCTATTACATGTAATCATGTACATCATTCACGCACGAAGCACATAGACCTTAAGTATCACTTTATAAAGGATCACGTGGAAAAAGGCACAATCAAGGTGTACTTCATTTGCATCGAGTTACAGCTCGCTGGCTTATCTACAAAGGCTTTGCATGAAAAACACTTCCAATTCCTTGTTTCTAAGTTAGGCATGTTGCACCTCGAATCTTGATTGATTGTGTCTCATGAATCTCTTATAATATGAATCTCCGTTTAAGTGTGCATAAATTAAGTGGGAACTATCTTTACATGTTTGAGGGGCATCACTTATCAATTTTTTTATTGGGAGTAGAGATATTACCGAGTAATTAACACTTTAGCTTATTTTATTTTACAAAGGTGCTTAATACCTAACGAACAACAATTATAGAGGTGGAATCGACTGACACATCTCGAAATATCGTGAAGTGTGTGTTCTTTAGCTTGAGCCTTAATGTGGAGACACTTTTTCCAATAATGATTCACTTGAATAAGGGTTAAAGTTTTAGTATTTATACCCTTAAATTAGGTATAACATACGCGTGCCCTAATTAGCCCATTACAACTAATATATCAGTAGACTTTACTAAACAGATCTTACTGACTTAAAATGAAACTACAAGACAATGACTAGTAAAATATATTGGATCTAACAATCTCCCTCTTAGCGTCCAATCTTCAATTCGTGCTTTGAGGCCTTTGTCTTGCTTTGTCTTGTCTTTTTCTTCCTTGAGCAAGGAGGAGAAGGAGGTTCCCGATGGGAAAAGAAAGACTTCCACAATCCGAGACCGATCTCAGAGTGTCTTATGCTATTTCTGAGATCCGACCATTCTTAGATGCATCGATGATCTTTTTGAGTATAAGAGCCTCTTTGACCCTTTGATCTTCAAGAAGTGCCTCGGGAGGAAGATTCTCGAGTCGTTTCCTCAGCTTATCTCGGATAATCTTCGAAGTTCCATCAAAGAATTTTGCAACTTCCCATACAACGAGAGCTAGCTTCCAACACGTTCTGTGTTGAAAGTACGTGACCGCAAGCTCCGAGTCCAGAAAGATGTAATTTCTCCGATATTTGGTAAGGGTTCACCGTTATTGAGTGGCTTAGCAGGTTTACTTTCTTAATGTTGCTCTCTAAATCAAGTTGACAGTTTTCACCGGCGTAGTACTTGACTTGTCTCGGCATGTACTGTTTGAGCCCGTCAAACCCTGCTTTGAGTTCGAACGTGTTGAGGCTGAATTTCCAGTACATCTAGTATACTTCGTCAAAAGGGAGGTAGGGAAGGTCGGCCTCCGTTATCTTTTGTCTAGCCTTGTTCATTCTCTCCATAACGTAGATAGCGCAAAAAAAGCCTCCAGTTGTGTGGTCTACTTATACGATATCGAAGATGGGGTCCTTGTGCTTTTGTTGCGTTTTGTTTCATGACATGTGTTTGACATCTCCATGAGCATGTACACGTGCTGGAAGCCCTCATATATTCCCTTGATGTGTGATGGGCCTCGAAGATGGAGCTCATCGACTCTCCTTATCTTTTTCCCATCTCGCCAGATCTTGGATAATAGTCTTCAAGGTACGGGGTCTTGATCTTCTTATTATCCCAAGGTGTCTCCTTCGTCTCTATACTGATTGCCGCTTTCTTTGGCAATTTTTAGGAGAGTAGATCTGGGTGTTCTGGGAGATCCTATCCGTGTTCTACGCCTTCATCCTCCTCTTCTAGCTCGAATTTGACAGATGTCGGCCGCCGCATTGTATTGGAAGTACCGAATGTGCTCTAAGCGAAGGTGGGCCTCTTCTGTCTCTGTTATGTTAAGCCATGTCTATGTAGGGATGAGGGTTGAAATCCCCAAAGGAGGGGTGTTTGGAAGTGTTGGTTTTGACTGTTTGGGTAGCAGTTTGTGGCGGTGTTGGGGTTGAGGGGTTATGTGTGTTTGGGTGGTTGTTTGGTGGGGTGGTGGTTGTTTGATGACAACATGCCCGCTCTACGAATTGGTATCTTCCCCTTTCCTCGTCCACGATCGCCCTTTTGTGTCTTCTACCGCTTCTCCCCCTCAGGACGATTTCGATCATCAGGATCGTCGTGTCGGTATTTTGAGCGGGAGCTTTATTCTCGAAAGGTTGTGGATGGGGACGAGTCGAGGCCATCGATTAATCTCACATATTGCTTCTATTTGGCTGGTGTTCTGTTTTCGATGGCGTGAGTCGCGAGATGAGGATGTCGTGGAGTTGGTGGATGGGCATTGTTTATGGGTCAAGGGGATGAGTAGGTCGGGGTGGGAAAGGTGGTGGTGGTGGTGGTGGTGGGGGTGGAGGTGGAGGTGGTACGTCCGTCACAGGAGCCATTGTCCCGTAAGGTGGGTTCTATCATCGTACGCATTTTTCCGGGGATGTTGTCTTCGAGAGTTGGGACAAATGCGTTGATGAACTCTTTGACGAACCGGAACAAGGTCTCCTTCATGTCGAATGGGGTGATAACCTACCGAAGCCAATATGGCATTCCGTCATCACAACGTCGGAGTAGGTAATAGAGGTGTGGCCTACACTTATTGTGTTAGAACTTCCAGCCGATCGTAGTGACACAATAGGGGAAATGTCATTACGGCTTTTGAGGCATGTGCACAGAGACCTGCCGGGGTAATCACCGTATCGGAGCCACTTAGGCTTTCCATTGACATCACACTCGTCGGGGGTTCGAGTGGATGACCCGTTCCACTGTTGACGTTGATGCTGTATCGGTGGGACTTCCTTCCAATCCTCGAACAACATCCATAATGGATGCGTCTATGGAAGTTCTGGCTAGGGCAGTAAGATCTAGGGAGAAAAGTGTATGTGTCCTATGGTGGAAAGAATAATGGTATGGTGGGCACATGACATATCGTGATGAAGCAAAGAGCGCTGGTCAAGGGATGTGAACCACCTTTTCCAATATCGCCCGCCTCCGAGCAAAGTGGTGATAGCATACTTGGGTCCCCTTGTGCCATTGTTGAAACCTCTATCTGTTGGGAGATAGAGGAGTGGTCGAGGATGGGTTGGTGTGCACCGATGGACTAGATGCGGCGAATTCTTCACGGGAGTCGAACAAATCGACTCATGAACCTATTGGGTCTGTCCAGTTTCTGGTGGGTATGGTGGCAACCGATGAGGAAGTAGGTTGGTCGTTGATCTGCTTTTGACTTTTCTTGCGGTGGGTGCCCCATGCGTCGTATAGTAAACGTCATTCATCCTCCGACTCAGTGGATTCAGAGGACTCCACAGTTGGTGACCTCTCAGGGTCCTCACGTTCGTTCAAATCTGCTCAAGGGATTGGGCTCTACAGTGTCAGTCCAAGCCGTGGGAGCGGGAAGGTTGTGCTCCAGACGGTAGGCAATGACTGCTTTCGATATCACCACCGGCATGGACTTAGGTCATCGGGGGTTATCCTTTTCCTTGTAGAAGAACTTTAGAAGCGGTGTCGGGTAGCTCTTGGCATTGGGTAGCCTCGGGATTTCCTGGTGGTCCGTTATGTAATAGTCAAACAGAAGCGGGAGCCACTATAGGTAGGGAAAAACTTTGGTTTTCTTTGTGTTGTCTCTAATTTGTATTCGGTCCAGAAGATCGTTCCAAATAAGTTGGTTATAGTCAACATTCTTGTTGTAGATGATGTTGTGGCAGATGCTGAGAATGTTGACGTTGTCTCTGTCGAACTTGGAATGTTTGGGTGACAGGCATGTTGACGAGCCCGAAGAGGGTCCTCCAAGGAGGGGGAATCTTGCCCATTTGATAGCTTGAGAGCAGCTTCAGGTCTGGTGCATAGCCCATGCGTTTGAGATCTTGTTTTAGTTCCGCATCGGTGGGCAGGGGCACGTACTATTTGAGCAAGGGTAGCTTGAGTACTCCCTGATTTATTGTCTTGTTCAGCACTATTGTAGTAGTGTTAATTTGGGGCCTTCAAAGACAAGTTGTTGTCAGTTTTGCCTTCTTTAGTGTGCCCCAGAATTGTTGGAGGTATTCTTCGGGACTTGCTTCGTTAAGGTGAAGGCGGGCCAAAGAGGGTGACCTCGGAGAATGGCGATCACGACTTCGTCCTTGCACTTGAACGTGATAAGGTCAAGGCTGGAGTTGTTTCATTTTATTTGTAGCAAATTCTCTTGTGGGTAGACGTTGTTCGAAGAGGATGTCATTTTATTGTTCTGAAATCTGGGCAAAAGAAAGTGAAAAGCCCAATTTATCTAACTATATTATACTAAAGAGATTTTACCACGTTTTAAGATCAGAAGAATTGTATTTGCGTGGGGTGTGCGTGTGTTCTTGAGGAAGGTTGAGCTCTCTCTAAAATTATCTCTCTATTAAACATCACACACAAGACACACCTTAGTGTGTGTTTGAGTTTCAGTATTTATACCACATTTTGGTATATAATACTTGGGCGCTAACTAGCACAATTACACAAAAACTACTTAGTGGACTTACTCTATTTATCCCAACATTAATTAATTAAATTACAAGACTAAGATGATATAATTAAATGAAAATAATAATATAATCCTAACAATCTCCCCCTTTGTATTCAATTTGCAATTCGACGCTTTTTATCGTGGTCTTGTAAAAATGTCCCCTGCGTGTGCATGTTCTTCTTCAATTATCTCCTCCTTTGTCGTGTCTTGTGATCTCTTCAAGATCGGCACCGAATCATTCTAATAATTTTCTTTTGAAGGTTGTCTCGGAAATACCACAAGGTATTTGAAGTAGCTTGCCGGATCTAGGAGTAAAACCTCTTCTTGTGTTCTCCATGTCTCCCTTCGATACTGGCACAATTCCCCTACTTTATTGTTCAACCTTGTGTTGCGATTGAGGAGTTCTCTATGAAATTTGTAGAGGCGCACACGAGATGACAACTTTGATCTTTGAAGGTTGTGGTGTTCGCTTGGTTATTCGACGACGCCTGTGATTTTGGCATTTGTGATCAATCTTGTACTTTCGTTGTGGTTTTGCTCTGTATTTCGTTAGTAATACTCCCCATCATGATGATCGAGTTGAGGAGATCTTCATGTCTATGGATCAAAATGGGGCTTTGTGTTGCAAGAAAATCGCGTTGTCATGACAAGGAGATGGAGATAGTAAGCAAAGTAGAAACTCTGGTTCAGTAATAATCCAATGGAGCCACAAAGGCGATCCATCGTGTAAAAAGACGGGGTCATAAAGACTTCCCATTAACATCGATATATGAGCTTTTCTCGTAGATGATGGTCTAAGTCGTTGTTGTTTTTTGATGTTGCAATGACAAGACTTCCTTTCGATCCTCGAAGCATATCCAAGAAGGACATGTCTACGAAAGTTCTAGCTTGATCATAAAGATCAGGTGTTTTAAAAGTGAATGTGTCCTAGAAAATATAAAAAATTTGAAATTGAGGACACACTAGACTCGATTGTGCGCAAGGAAGTGTGGTAGTCGGGTTGAGCAGGGCCGTTTTTTTAATTTTTGTGGCCCCGTTCTTACAACATAGTCTCGCCCCCAAATATTAACGTCGAACATGAAAATACTTCATTTTTAAGATAAAATATAAAAAAATCTCAACTAAATGATCTTTTATTCAAAAAGAGATGTCCTTCTAGCATTTTTTGATGCAAACTCATCAATTAACTCTTCATATTCTATTTTTCTCCAAAAGATCATTCTCAATAGATGTCATTGCTAATCCGTTTGTCGTTCTTGTCACATTGTAGAGCGCAAATAGGATTTCAACAATTTCAGCTTCGAGAAACTCCGGTCAGCAGATGCAACGGTCACGGGAATAGTCAACAAATTCTATATGCAATAACAACATTAGGAAAACAACCAAACAATTTCAAATCTTTCAAAATTTCAATAGGTCCCATTTTTTTCGTGGTAACATGCTTCTTGTCAGCTTTAACTCAAACATATAACTCATTTCCATTAATATAGGACTGCCCATTATATTTAAGAGGATTTTCAAGGCGACTACAACATGACTTCAAGCTCATATCATCTAAGTATTCCAACATATCAGAATTAAACAAGAAACAAAATATTTTCTCATATTCTTTATATTGCTCAAATCTCCTCTTAGGAGACACAATGGCTTGATCAACAATATAAAGAAAATTGTTAACTCTATATGATTCTTATGCAGATAATGAATCTAATGATGCATTTGAGCTTTCGCCAACTTGTTTTTTCTTTTTATTTGACGCCTCTTAGGAAATACTGGATCTATTTCCATTTCAATGAGAATATCTTTAGCAGAACCCAATGCATCATAAAAAACACTTTCTCTATGTCTCTCAAAAAATAAAATTAGGGTAGTAATTTTTTCCATAGCAACATCTATAAGCGTATATTTGGATTGCACGTACTTGCTAACAAAATTAACATGATGCAATATTTCAAACCAAATTACCATAGCTACCATAAACTCAAAATTGCCAAGCTCATTTACTGCTATAGATTTAGCTTCACATCTTATTGAAATTTCACAATCGATGTCTGTCACTAGAAGTAAAGCCTCTCGTATTTCTACCATTTGAAATCTTATGGCTTTAACACTCTCAACATGACTCTCCCAAGGAATGGAAGACAATGACTTAAGAGTTAACCCATGTATATTATCTTTCAAAATATTTCATCTATTAGTAGATTTTGCAAAAATTGTATATATGCCTTGTATAATTCCGAAAAAAATCTTTGGCTTTCATACAAGAATTTGCCATGTCACATAGAACTAGACTAAGGCTATGACAACCACAAGGCGTATAAAAAGCTCTCGGATTTTCATCCAAAAGTCTTTTTTGCACACCTTAATTTTTTCCTTTCATATTGGCCCCATTATCATAACCTTGTCCGCGCACATCGGAAATATCAAGATAAGAAGTCGAAACTCATTTTGCAAAGCATAAAAAAGGCCTTTACCAGTTGTGTCACTCACATTCAAAAATCCTAAAAAGTCTCCTCAATATTAACATGATTTGAAGACATGTCTACGTATCTTATTATTAAAGACATTTGCTCCTTGTAGTTAGAATCTGAGGTACAATCAAGTATCACAGAAAAATATTTTGCTTCCTTTATTTTCTTTATTATTTCAGATTTGATTGAGGAAGGAAGAAAAAGTATTAACTCATTTTGGATGCTAGGACCAAAATAATGGAAGTAAATTTCTTCATCTTTAATACGCCAAACATGTTCTTGACAACGGGGTCAAACTCGGCCGCCATTTCAACTAAGCTGTTTAGAATCTTTTGTAGCGTCCTTTAGTTTTTGTATGTCTTGGGTCTTTTTTGTTATTAAGTAGATTGTAGTGGTTTTGGGTCCCTATGTAAATATATAAAAGTTTAGATCATGCGCCTTAATATACCGACACATGTGGTATATATGGCACCCTTTACCCATTTAGGATTTTCATCAAAAGAAATTCAAAGTAAACCACCTTATACATTCTCTAAAAGGAAACATACACTTTCACACATTAAGAGGTGTTCTTCAATCGTTATGCTTTAAAGTTATCTTTTGATCCTTGTTTTGTACTAACGGCACAAGTGATATTAGAGCCTATTATGGATCGATAAGAATGATTCCAGTTTCGTTCGATTTCGATGTGATTTAAAAGATTTTTGCATGAACTTCATTTTCGATTTTTCTTGTCCATTTGGGTGTTTTTGAACTGTTTTTACTCTTTCCCCCCATTAAGAACTTGATAAACTTTTTATGAGTGATTTTCTATTCTTTTGCATCGATTTCTGAAGAAGACATTTTAATTGTGCTCATTTATTAGTTATCCTTGTAATTAGGGGCATAATTTGTATATTTAATAGTGTAGGACTTACTTGTATTATACAATGTATATAGGTATAAATACCAATGTACACTATTGAATTCAATAGAGGAACTTATTAGAAAAAATACGAAGGGCTTGCATTTTACATTCTAGAGAGAGAAACCACAAAACACTTTCTCACACTAGAAGATTCTCTCTCGTGTTCTTCATCGAAGGTATTCGACCGAGGTATCAAATCTTAGATTTCCACTCGAATATCTAGAATTCATGCTTAGGATTTACGGTAGTTGATAATCTTGGACCTAGCAATTGGGATCAGAGCAGATCGTGATTGTTTTGGATTGAATTTCGCTGTTTTTAAATCAAATTATGTTCAAATTTTTTTCGATCGAAAACGCGCGCGAACTGGAAATTTGATCTCTGTGCTGAATTCTGCGAAATTTGTTATTGATTCTGATGCGAAAGTGATTGATTACATGTTAGGAATGAATCGCGCACTGATTTCAATCGTTTAGAACATCGAACTTATTTGATTTTTGATTTCGATCTATTTTACTGTTTGCGATTGCATTTTGAAAACGATGTGATTTCAATCAAAATTGATATAATCTGCTGTAAAACGTGTTTAATCTTGTATTTGTTCTTGTTCAGTACACAAATTCAAGTGATTATCCAGAATCTCAGTGTTTAATTTGATGTCTCTCAGTTGAATATGTGAATTACTGTTTCATTGGACTAATCGAGTATGTGAATGATATTATCGTTGGGTCCTCAAATTCGAAGTTTTGCAAGCAGTTCGGGGATCTTTTGAAGACTAAGTTCGAAATGAGCACGATGGGGGAGTTCAATTTCTTCCTCGGATTACGAGTCAAACAACTTTTGGATGAAATCTTCATAAGCCAATCGAAGTACATCCATGCCATCTTGAAGAAGTCCAACATGGATATGTGCACACCGAAGAGCACACACGATGCCGACTACTTGTAAGCTTGACTCAGACCCCGCCAAGCGACCAAGCAACCCATCACCTATAGAGGAATCATCGGCTCCTTTCTCTATCTTACCTCGAGTAGGCCCGACATCATGTTCTCACGTGTATGTGTGCTCGCTTTAAAGCCAATCCAAAGGAATGACACATGTTAGACGTGAACAGAATCATGAAATATCTCTAAGGGACACCAACTCTTGGATTATGCTATCCTAAAAGCTATGGTTTTAACTTAATTGGTTATACTGACGCAGTTATGTAGGGAGTAGAATGAACAGGAAAAGCACCTCCGGTGGCGCGCAATTATTAGGTGAGAAAATGATTAGTTGGTCTTCCAAGAAACAAAATTGCATGTCAACCTCCACTGCCGAGGTGCAATACGTCATTGCTGCCAGGTGTTGCTATCAAATCCTTTGGATGTGAATGCCACTGCGGATATATGGGTTCGTACCCATATATAGTGACTTTAAGAGTGCAATAGCTATTACATGTAATCATGTACATCATTCACGCACGAAGCACATAGACCTTAAGTATCACTTTCTAAAGGATCACGTGGAAAAAGGCACAATCGAGGTGTACTTCATTTGCACCGAGTTACAGCTCGCTGGCTTATCTACAAAGGCTTTGCATGAAAAACGCTTCCAATTCCTTGTTTCTAAGTTAGGCATGCTGAACCTCGAATCTTGATTGATTGTGTCTCATGAATCTCTTATAATATGAATCTCCATTTAAGTGTGCATAAATTAAGTGGGAACTATCTTTACATGTTTGAGGGGCATCACTTATCAAATTCTTTATTGGGAGTAGAGAAACACACAAAACACTTTCTCACACTAGAAGATTATCTCCCGTGTTCTTCATCAAAGGTATTCGACCGAGGTATCAAATCTTAGATTTCCACTCAAATATCTAGAATTCATGCCTAGGATTTACGGTAGTTGATAATCTTGGACCTAGCAATTGGGATCAGAGCAGATCGTGATTGTTTTGGATTGAATTATGCTGTTTTTAAATCAAATTCTGTTCAGATTTTTTTCGATCGAAAACGCGCGCGAACTTAAAATTTGATCTCTGTGCTGAATTCTGTGAAATTTGTTATTGATTCTAATGCGAAAGTGATTGATTACATGTTAGGAATGAATCGCGTACTTATTTCAATCATTTAAAACATCGAACTTATTTGATATGGTAAAAAGTTGGTCAATGGTCTACCACCCATCTCACTTTAAAAAGAGCATCATTGTTCGGCTTGTCAAATGGGCAAAATGAAGCGATCATCGTATAAATGCAAGCAAGTAGCCTCTACATCTCGACCTTTGGAACTATTGAACATGGACCTCTGTAGACCAATGCGAGCACAGAGTATCAACGGTCGCAAGTATGTGCTAGTTATTGTCGACGACTACTCTCGCTACACCTGGACAAGGTTCCTACGAACTAAAGTTAAGACTGGAGACTTGATAATAAATTTTGTGAATACAACTCAGAATCTCGTGCAACAGAAAATCCAAGTAATCAGATGCGAGCACAAGAGCACACCTATGAGTACTCCCATGTCAACAAGCTGTAAATTAGATGATGATCCTTTTGGCAAGGCAGTCAACATCATGACTTATCGGAGTATCATTGACTCTCTTCTGTACCTGACGTCATGTCGACCCGAATGTTCGCCACTTGCCTCTGCGCTCGGTTTCAACCTGATCCGAAGAAGTCTCACATGCACGCGGTCAAGCGAATCCTACGCTATCTCAAATGGACTCCCACCTTAGGGTTATGGTATCCAAAAGGCACATATTTCAAGTTAATTGGCTATATTGACGCTGACTATGCAGATTGTCGAATGGACAGGAAAAGCACGTCAGGCGGAGCACAATTCTTGGGCGATAAGTTGGTCTGCTGGTCCTCAAAGAAAAAAAATTGCGTATCGACTTCGACGACCGAGGCGGAATACGTTGCAGCTGCCAGTTGCTGCTCACAAGTTCTGTGGATGCAGACACAACTGCGCGATTATGGGTTTGAATTCAATAGCATTCCCATTTACAGTGATTCTCAAAGTGCTATTGTCATCACTTGCAACCTTTTCATCACTCATGCACGAAACACATAGATATTCGCTATCACTTTATAAAAGATCATGTTGAAAAAGGCTCTAAAGATATGTATTTTGTTAACACAGAATTTCAACTTGCCGACTTATTCACTAAACCATTGGATGAAAAACGATTGCAATTCCTTATCGCTAAGTTAGGCATGTTGAATCTCTCTTGCTTAAAATGTGGTTCACATGCTCTATTATATTTCCGTGTGGTATTCTATGTGCTTCTTGATACTCTTTGTTATCTCTTGCGTGATTTTATTTTGTTTCAATATCGCATTTAGTTCTAATAAATAATAATAATAAAAATTATTAAAAAAAACAAAAAATTATATGACAACAAAACTATAGACAAGATAATAATATTTTTGTAAGCCTCATTACTTACGATGTTCATGCATTATGTGATAACGGGGATTCCGCACAACTAAAAGAGGAGCATTGATCTTGTTGTGAACTTCTCCTTCGATAATCTCGTATACTCGTCAAAACGGCTAGAAGAGGAGCACCTCGAAGTGAACTTCTCCAACGATAATCTTGGTCTTATATCGAGACAACAAGAAGAGGAGCACAACCTTGGGTTCGAATTACATAACTGTGAACCTTCCATAACGAGAAGAGGAGCACGATATCGGCCCGAGAAATACATAAGAAGATTTAATCTCTAAGCCTCGTAAAGAAGAGGAGCTTCAGCTTGAGCAAGTGCAGAAGAAAAGAAAAGTAAAAGAATGAATGTTAAAAGGACCCCTGGAATGGAAGGATTTTAAGCTCACGAATTCCAAATTATTATCTTACCCTCCTAGGTCGCCTAAAATAATCCCTTCAAAGTCCATTTGATTCAAAATGATGGACTTTTCGCTTGGTGAGTTGATTAAATGCGCCATGATAACATGTTAATTGATAATAATTTTGTCGTGCTGATATGAGTGGTATATATACTAATAATCCCCATATAAAAATAAATTGAGCGATATGAGCGAACCATGGGAAAGTTGTCGAAGTTCTCATGCTATGATCTTAGGATATTAGTGTAGTGACATGATTTGATGACAAATTATTATTCTATGTGTCGTAAAATTTTTGCATGATAATGATCAAAGTGACATATTCTGACCCCAAAATAAAATCGCTCATTTTTAAATGCATTAGCACATGCATTGGTACAGAATTGTCAAATGCGAAATTTTACGAGCATAGATGTTAACGCAAATTTCCATATGCATGATTAGGGGATCATGAATCTTTGTTGAATTGATTAAATGCGTTATTCTTGCTTTGTCATATATTGTTAAATTTTCATGTGCATATTGTGGTGAATGTCTGTATCCATGCAAAATTGACAAACATTATATGTGCACTGGTCTTACATGTATATTTGCTATTATCTCCTAAATGATTCCTTACAATTACGACTTCTAATGTTTTTCTCTAACTGTCACAGATTATTTCGAGCTCATCCGAGGAGTCAAGTGTTGAATTTCATCAAAATTGGGAGTTAATTGAATTTATTTAAGAAACTTAGGTGGAGTTCTGTTATAATTTCTTTCAGAATTTGAGGGTGAAAGAGTTAATTTTCTTAACTGAAAAGTATCGAAAAACTATTAGGCCTGGTCTAACGAAAGCCCATAATAGTTTTCTCGGCCAAAAACTACTTAGATAATTTTTACAGTCGAAAAACTCTATGCAAAACCTTAGATGAAAAACTTTTTCGATTCTCTGAAAATTTTCAAATGGTGAATCCCAAAATCTTTAAAAAAAATCGTTATTTCTTCTGCAAATCGCCGGTTTTGAAGGTAGAATCGATATACTGTTAGTGTTTTAGTTCATTAAATCACAATTTGCATCAGTATTTCAAGATTTTTGAGTGTTTTTCGATTCATTGTTTCTCGACAGTCCATATTTTAAAAAAAAGCTCTACGATTTAGGCTTAAACATGATGATAAACTGCATAATACTTGGGTTTGGAACTGGTTTTCGAACATTTTGAGTCAAGATTAAGTCCCGATTCTCGAAAAATCATCATTTGCAGTTTAAATTCAGACTGTTCAGATTTGTGAAATTTTTAGGGTCGAAAACCTTTCTATCGCAAACAATGGTTTTCGAAACTTTTATTCAATTTTTTTTATCGGAAAACTAATCAACGCTGAAGACTTTAATTTTCGATAGAATTTTATTCGATAGAAAACTTTTTTTTTCGTTAGAATTTTATTCGATCGAAAACTTAGCGCCGAAAACATTATTTTTCGATAGAATTTATTCGATCGCAAAACTTAGCGCCGTAAAATTTATTTTTCGACAGAATTTTATTCAATCGCAAAACTTAGCGCCGAAAACTTTATTTTTCGATATAATTGTATTCGATCGCTAAACTTAGCGTCGAAAATTTTTATCTTCGATAAAATTTTATTCGATCGCAAAACTTAGCGTCGAAAATTTTTTATCATCAATAATTTCTTATTCGACCGAAAAAATTAACCGCCAAATATATTTTTGAATGAAGTTTTATTCGAATAAATTCCTGCTCGAATAATAACGTGCAGCAAACTGTAATCACTTTCAACACTTAGTAAATTTTTCAAGTCTTTTCACGTACCATACTTTGACCAAATGAAAGATATTTTCCCGAGTTAAAAATGTTTGTGCGTACTACAATTTGAAATTATTTACACACATCACTGTTGCTTATCCTTGAATTAACTTAAATGAACTACTGATCTTTATTCATTTTTCAGAGATGGCACATCTAGAATACTCACATATATACCCTTCTGAGCTCTGGCTACAAATCCACGACAACAACTATCAACCGGACTTGACGACCTTCAGATGCCCTGACGACATCATCATAAATACTAAAAGGGCACTCGCTTTGGCCAGCTCTCACACTGACAACCTCGGTTCAAATGGTGCAACTCCAACAATTCTGGGGATGTATGCGTAGCCATCTCATGGGCGACGACATAGTTTACACATAACCAAAGTCTCAACCACAAAAAGGTCATCATCAACAAGGATCTACTTGGAATGGTCCTTGATCTCCCACATCATGAAGTCTACGATCCTTTACCCTCTGATGCGGAGATCATTATCGATATGCTTCAGATGGGATACAAGCCCCAGCTTGTCAAGCTGGAAGACTTTGTTCGAGATCATCAACAAATGCCTCTCCCCAAAGCATTCGGGGTTCGACAAGGCGAAATGTAACATCATCAGGATCTTCCATGGGGTCGTTTTCTCCAAGAAATACGACGTGTTTCAGCTCGTCTGGAATGACTTGGCCGACCAGATGCGTCAACGGGAGACTAAGACGAAGGCCAAATTCCTCCCTTGCGTTCGATGGTTTCCATTAATGATAGCATCTAATGGACGTTCATCTTGATATTCCCCGTCTACCACCAATTGGAGGATACACACCACCAATGATGCGTTTCTTCCACAACCCAAAGACATCTGACCTGGAGCTACAACCGATGCTCATTCCCTTGGAACTCCTCACCCTGACAGACCCTACAGATGAAGCATATCAAGTTTACTCCGGGACCATTACATCACCGAGGCCATGGTTTGGTCCATCCCCACCGACCATGCCCCGATGCCATTAAGTCAAGAACACATCGTTAAGGCACAGAAGCCCGAAGTTGAGGCTCAGGTGCCTGAAGTAGCAGCCAGGGAGCCCGAGGTTGAAGCACGTGTGCCAACACCTCCCATGGCTGCCTCGCCTGAATCAGATGACGAATGCAGACTCATTCGAAGGAACTCCATAAGACGAAGATCACAACTCAAGTCTGCATCCCCGCGTACTACGACAACTCCTGCCTTGCACCCTCGAGATGTCTTGACGTCTACACAGGTTCACATCGAACCTGTCACAACATCCATAGAGATGATTCCTATAGTTTCATCTCCAAGATTGGATGGAAGTCCCGTTGCTTCACCGACATCATCTGAAGCAACAACGGGCCAACCAATGAAGTGGTGCCTTCTGGGTTGACAACGGGTGCTTTAATTCGTCCTGGTCTCATAAGAAATATACTCTTACGTTGTGATAGTGGAACGCCTACCTAGCTCCACTCCGGAGGTGTCACCATCGTGACGGAGGAACGCTTACAAGAAGTTTCTCTAACGCACTCACGTCTTTCGAAGATCATTTGATGGAGAGAGTACGACAAGCCATCCGGACTTCCCGACGAGATACCAGGAAAACACAAGTCTCAGAGGCCACTCCGTCCGCATCCATCCCTTCACCACCACCATCACTCCAATCCAACTCATAGTCACCACCCCAACCCCATCTCCCTCCCTTATAAATCCACCCAGCTTCATGACATCCTCATCTCTCATCTCTTAGCCATCGAATAAAGGACTCCTTCCGAGGAGAATCTCTATCGATGACTAGTTGATGACCCCGACCCGCCGGCTCGGATGAGCTTCCGCGAACAGAGCTCTCACAACAAACGGCGACATGACGATCCTGACAATCAGGATTGTCCTGAGGGGGAGAAGCGATAGAAGACAACAAATCGCAACCGCGAACAAGGATGAGATAAAACTCCATCAGCTCGTGAAGCTAGAGGCTCGTCAACAAACCCACCAACATCATCCATACAAAGACCTATCACCCGCTCACAAATGACCACCACGCCCCGCACTCATACACCACTTAACCTACCATACTTGACACCTCTGCCTTCCAAAAGTCCAAACCCAATTCCAACCTCAATTTCTGCGCTCAAAGATTAACCAGAAGCCGCAACAGTCAACTACGATCCTCACGCCATTGTAGATAACTACATCATAAGCGAGACATGGTTAACGCACTGGAAACCAGAGGAAGCTGCTCAAGCTCGACTGTCCAATGTCAGATATTTTCTGCAACATGCTTCAACTGATCTAGTTTTGCTCGAAGACGAAGAGCTTCAAGAAGGTGAGAACTACAATGTTGAACTCCCAGATCTAGCAGAACTGCTAAGACATCGAGCGGACACTCCTCCACGTTTATCAAAGGAGACCGTCCGAGTCGAGACACAATAGGAGAATGTTCGGATCAAAGTGTCCTTCCTCGAAGATGTACGGAAGAAGATCTGGCGAGCACCGAACAAAACCAAGAAGCTGAACGAGCTGAAGCTTCGGAGGATTTCTCATTGGGAAGAGCGGAATAAGATGGAACACATATTCATGTTCACCTATCTCGGTCCAGATCGAAGAGGCATCCCAAGAGATCAACTCAGAAGAGACTTCAGGGACAAGCCACCGATCTTCCAACTCTTGGGAGTCTCACACACAATAGGTCCTTATCCAACTCCGATAGACACGATCGAGCGGACAAATCAAACTCGAGAAGATATAGACGATTCTACCCCACCTTCCACCGGACGAGGTCTATCCCAGATGTATAAGGAAAAGTTTCAGACGCCTGCAAAGTACATCAAGACGGAAGGGCTCGAGGGCTTAAAGAGGTTCATAGTGCGGCAGATCAAGTATCACACCGTACACGACCTTCAGATTGCATTGGAGAACAATATGACGAAGGTCAACATGGAATCTACGCTCATGAAAGGTTTCCCGCTCAACGACTTTCCGAAAAACTACATCTTCAACAAGTCAAGCCTCGCCATCACTTATCGCAACCCACTAATTCGAAAGACGAGAGTGATGATAAAGTTTAAAGTACACAAGTTATGCGATGGGACGTTGAAGCTACTAAAGAAGAACATTGAAAGGTCATTGGGAGAGATCGATGGGACTACCATCTTCGAGGACCTTGGAGAAGAAGATGTCCCCCTCCTGAGTGAGCTCTCAGAGCTATTGAGGAAAGGATAGAGCTGAGAAATGTTGTACGTCATTATGAGACAACATTGGGTTGCGGAAGTCATTCTAAGCCCGCAAGGATAAAGAAAGCTGAAGAGCAAACGAGCACGAAGGGGGAGATTGAAGAAGACATCTTAATTGTGTTCTTTTATTAGTTATCCTTGTAAGAGGGGCACCATCTGTATAATCAATAGTGTAGGACTTAATCGTATTATGCCAAGTAGATGGGTACAAATACTAATGTACACTATTGAATTACGAGAGAAAGTTAGAAAAAATTCAAAAGGCTTGCAATTTAATTTATATGGAGAGAAACACACAACACTTTCTCAAACTAAAAGCTTTTCTCTCGTGTTCTTCATTGGAGATATTCGACCGAGGTATCAAATCTCAGATTTCCATTCGAATATCTAGAATTCATGTCTAGGATTTACTGTAGTTGATAATCGACGACCTAACAAAAGCTAAAGTCCTAGGAATTACGAAAATAAGAGTAACCAAACAAGAGCTTGCATCTAGCACTAAACAATGCTATTAGGAATTAAAAAAATTTGGGTTCCTAAGTCCGTCATTGAGGCTAAAGATACATAAAAAACTTACTTAGGAGACGAATCCACAAAAAGAGCATGCATAGATTTAAGAATAAGCGACGACCCGTCCTTAAATGGATACCTAAAACCCTTTATTTATTTTGCTGATCCATCATGTGTGGTACCTAGACTCGGGTTGCTCCACACACATGACTGGAAGGAAGGAGCTGTTGAGCAACTACATCGAAAGATTCGGTGGGAGTGTGCACTTTGGGAACAACCATCAACTCCATTCTTAGGACATGAAGATCTTATTCATGACAACCTGACGATCAAGGATGTTTCATATGTTGACGGTCTAAGCCACAATCTCTTCAGCATTGCCAATTTTGTGACAGAAGGCTGAAAGTGAATTTTCATGCTGAAGAGTGCAGCATAAGCAACAAGAGTGGAAGAGAGATCCTCACATGAACGAGGAAGTCCAATCTCCACACATAAATCTGAAGATCGTTCACCTCTCGTCAGCCATATGCTTGATGGCGAAGGCCTCACTTCAACAAAGTGACCTTTGGCATCAAATAATGTCCCACCTCAACTACAAGACGCTGAACAAGCTACAATCTGACATGCTTGTCACATGACTGGCATCCTTGAAGTATCACAAGGAGCATCTTTGCCCCGCCTGTAAAATGAGGAAGATGAAGAAGGCATCACACAAGTCAAAGCACACAACCTAGACCTCTCGGCCATTAGAACTACTACACATGGATCTATGTGAACCGATGAAAGTACATAGTATCAACGGAAGAAAGTACGTCGTAGTGATTATGGACGATTCTCACGCTACACGTGAACTAGATTTCTAAGGACGAAGGACGAGACACCAAACCTGATCATCGCATTTGTGAAAAATACTCAGAATCTGCTCAGATGTAACAACCAAGTGATCCGTACTGACAATGGCATTGAGTTCAAGAACAAGCTGCTCAGTCACTTTTATTCATCACATGGAATCTCTCAGTAATTCTCAGCTGCTAAAACTCCTCAACAAAACGGAGTAGTGGAGAAGGAATCGTACTCTAGTAGAAGCATCACATACAATGCTGATCCACTCGAGCCTTCCACACTTCCTATGGGTTGAAGCAGTCAACATAGCCTGCTACACTCAGAACAGGACGAGCATTCACAAGAGATTTGGGAAAACTCCATACGATCTCATCAACCAAAGAAGAACAGGACGAGCATTCACAAGTGCTTCATTGCAAATGATAGAGAAGACCGAGGAAAATTCGATCCAAAGGAATTATAGGGGGTGTTCATTGGATATTCAGCCACGTCAAAGGCCTACAGGGTCTACCTAAAATAGAAAATGACTGTCACGGAAAGCTCAAACGTGACATTCGACGAAGTGAGATCAATGGTTCATGTTCAAATCAGTCCAGAACCTGGACTTATAAGGGTGTTGACAGAATATCAACACAATCCTACATCCAATGAAGGACCATCAACTTCAGAGACAAATGAAGACGAAGAGCTAGACTTATTATTTCTAACACCTCTACACTCCCTCCATCAACAATGAAGTCCTCCTCCAAACAAACCAAGTAGTGAAGTATCGGCCCCACAAGTAGGACAACAAATTAGAGCCGATGGAGCCTCTACTACTCCCCAAATTGAAACTACCGACGAAGAAGAAAATCCCCCGACAGATAACTCAGAAGAAGAAGCTGAAGCCCTAATTGAGATCTCAAGTATAAATGAGACACTGCTGGGTGAGGAACCAAATATCAAAAGATCTCCTCAACCACTTCCATATGAAATGAAATGGACACGAGCTCATCCAACGTCTCAAATAATTGGAACTCTGAATCTAGGAGTAAGCACAAGGTCTTCAACTAGCAACAAGAATCTCTATGCATGCTTTCTGAGTCAAAATGAACCAAGCAAAGTAGCATAGGCTTTAGTGGGATAAATGTCATGCAGGAAGAAATCCGTCAATTCGAGCGTTTGAAGGTGTGGAGATTAGTCCCAAGACCTCAAGGCAAAACTATAATTGGTACAAAGTGGGTCTTCAAGAAAAAAAAAAGGATGAAGATGGGATCGTGATAAGAAACAAGGCTCGGTTAAAGGCAAAATGCTACAACCAACAAGAAGGAATCGACTACGACGAGACCTTTGCACCCATAGCTTGAATTGAAGCCATTCGTCTATTTCTTGCCTATAATGCACACAAGAACTTCACTGTTTTTCAAATGGATGTCAAGACAACATTCCTCAACGGGGTCTTGAAAGAAGAAGTCTACGTGGCGCAGCCCAAAGGATTTGTGAGCGAAGCTCACCATGACTACGTGTTCTTCCTAGAGAAGGCATTGTACGGACTCAAACAAGCACCCCACGCATGGTACGAGGTGCTCTAAGACTTTCTGGTTAAATCAGGCTTCACAAAATGGAAGATCGACATAACCCTCTTCATCAAACAACATAGATCAGGATTTCTATTAGTTCAGATTATGCCGATGGCATAATTTTTGGGTCTACAAATCCTAAGTTGTGCAAAGAATTTGGCGACCTCATGGAGATAAAGTTCGAAACGAGCATGATGGGAGAGCTCAATTTCTTTCTCGGATTGCAAGTTAAGCAACTGCCTCAAGGAATCTTCATAAATCAGTCGAAGTACATCCATGACATACACAAAAAGCACAACATGGACAACTCCACAACGAAGAATACCCCGATGTGCACAGCGTGCAAGCTAGACTCGGATCCAGCAGGAAAGCCAGTAAACCCAACCACGTATCGAAGAATCATCGGTTCACTCCTCTACCTAACGGTGTGTAGACCAGACATCATGTTCTCGACGTGCCTATATGCTCGATTCCAAGCCAATCCAAAGGAGTCACACATGCTAGCCGTGAAGAGGACCATGAAGTATCTTAAAGAAACGCCAAGACTCGGATTACTGTATTCCAAAAATTCTAGCTTTCAGTTAATCGGCTACACTAACGCATATTTTACAGGATGTATAATGGACAGGAAAAGTACATCAGGGGGCATACAATTCTTAGGTGACAAACTAATAAGTTGGTCATCAAAGAAACATAATTATGTGTCCACCTCCACAGCCTAAGCGGAGTACGTCGCCACAACTTGCTATTGCTCTCAAATTCTGTGGTTGCGCACACAATTACGGAATTACGAGTTTGATTTAAATAACATATAAAATGGCTTCCTCCTCAAAACAAGAAGAAATTTACCCGCAAAATAAATGGGTACATGTAAAGGAGAACAACTTCGGCCTAGACATGAACACATTCAAGTGTCAGGACAAAGTTAGTTGCCATACGCAAAGGGCACCCACTGTGGCCATCATTTACCCTCAACACGCAAGTACCAGGGGTCTACTTCCTACAATTGTGGGTACCCTCAAGATGACGAATGTCAAGACTACAACAAAACTCAAGGCCACAATCCACAAAACATAGGTGTTCCTTACAAAGACCATCCTTCGAAGAGTCCTCCAACTGCCGATGTTGCAATCTTCTGAGGATCTCCCCTCGAATGCCATCCTCCTCGAAGATCTCAGGCGAGTAGGCCATGTCCTGACCTCACTCGCCTATCAGGCTATCACTTCGGAGGCATCCCGCACCCATGGAGGACACTCTTCGGGATTGTTAATAGATGTATGTTGCCCAAACACATAGAGTTTGACAGGTGCAACGTCAACATTCTGAGGATCTACCACACGATCATCTACAACCGAAATGTTGACTACGTTCAACTCGTGTGGATCAACTAGCCAACCGACAAAATACAAAGAAGACCCAGGTCAACCCGTATCTAAGGTGGTTGCCTCTCCTCATCGACTACTATATGGAGGACCACGCTGAAATCCCACGGCTCCGAGATGCAAAAATCTACCCAGCGTCGGTGCTCAAATACTTCCATAAGACAAAAGAGACCTGTCGAGGACCTCAATGCCAACCAATGGCGATTTCGAAAGCTTTACATGTAATGGCGAACCAGGCGGACCCGGCGGCAATCAAGTACCACCTGGAGCACGACCAACCCGCTCCCACGGCTACAGCAGACCCAGTCGAGCCCACCCCAGGAGCATCACCGGGTGAACGTGAGGGTCCAACGAGTGAACCGGCCGGGGAGTCCTCAAAATCAACCAGTCTGAAGACTTTGAAAACATCATCTATGATGTGACGGGCACCAGACGCAAGCAACGCAAAAAGCATACGAACGATGAACATGTCGCGTCGCTCATGCCTTCCCCGACTGCTTCCACACACTACAAGTCGGGCTTCACCCTTAGGAACATGAATCGGTTTGTTCGACCCCAAGTATAAGTCACCCCATCTAGCCCAACGGCGCACGAGTCTACACCCACCTAGCCAGTCATCCGTCTCCCAACAACCGGATGTATCAATTAACCCACAAGCGGAACCACGTCAACTATCTCCGCCTCACTCTAAGGCGACGAATATGGATTTAGGTTGTTCACAGCCCCTGGCCACCGCCCCTTCTTTGCTCACGTTAGGTCTACAGTCCACTATGCCTATATTCTTCCAATCCATTAGGACACATACAGTGAGGACCCTAGGTCTTCGTGACCTAGCTGGAGCTTCCATAGACGCATCCGTTATAAATTTTCTCTGAGGATTGGAAGGAAGTCCCCCCGCTGCAACATCAAAGACAAGAGCGGTAACGGGCCATCCACTTCATCCACCGAGTGTGATGTTAATGGTAAGCCTTAGTGGCTCCGGTTTGGTGATTTCCCCTGCAGGTCTCAGTGCACCTTCCACAACGATTGTAGCAACACTACCCCCGGTGGCATCGCTACGATCGGCTGAAAGTCCTGCCATAGTAAGTGCATGTCACCCTTTAGTTACCTACTCCAAAGTGGTGACAACATAACGTCTTCGTGACAATTTCGGTAGGTTCTCGCCCCCGTTCGTCACAAAGGAGGCCTTGTCCCAGAGCGCCAACGTGAGAAGATGGAGCGTCGTCAACAAACCTACCACCACCATCATCATCATCCCAACCACCCCAAGCCCAACCCATCACACAAACCACCACAATTTTCGCCCAATCAGTCCAAACAACCACTACCTCTCGACATCCCTCCTACGATCAATACCCTTATATAGAGAAATATATATTGGAGCATGAGTGGCTAGAGAGGACAAAGACAGAGGAAGAGGCCCGCTTACGCCTGAACCACATCAGACATTACCTCAAATTGGCGGAGGCTGACTTCTGCCTCCTCGAGCTTGAAGATGAAGAGGACGGATCGAATTTAGAAGCTGACCTCCCAGAACTGCCAGATCTCCTCAACTACCAAGCGCCCGAAAAAGAGGCGACGAGCATAAAAAAGAAGGAGACACCTTGAGACAACAAGAATATCAAAGCTTCATATCTTCAAGACCCTTACCCAAGGATCTGGCGAAAGGAGAATGAAATAGAGGAAGTCGACGAGCTCCGCCTTCGAGGCATGTTCCATCTGAAAGGGAGAACTGAGGGACTCAAAACCTTATTATGCTCTGGACGATGCCAAACACGGGCAAACGAACCAAGGAGAAATACAAGATTCACCTCAGAAAACATAATCCCATTATCAAGCTCGTAGGCATAGAGCGCTCAACCGGAAGATACAAGAGCGCGGTTACGTAATAGAGAGGACGAACGCGGCCATAGAGAAGATGACTCACGGAATCCGATGTCACCTACCTCCCAATGGGCGAAGTCTACCAGATGTTCTGCTTGTACCCCAACTTCAACCTCAACACACCCGAACGAAGAAAAGGGTTCAAAGGGATCAAGTAATACATGCTCAGACAAGTCTACTACCATGTTGTTCACGATTTCCAAATGGCTTTGGAAAGCAACATGAGGACGGTCAACCTGACTTAGCCTCACAATAGCAGGGAATCCTTAGAGAGTCACGGAGAGAGCTACATCTTTCTGGAACAAGAACTGGAGGTCACGTACTTTCAACACAGAAGTCGTCGGCTCAAAGCTCTTCTTGTGTTCGAAACGGCTAAGTTCTATGATGGAACGCTAAGGGTAATTCGTAAAAGGCTAAGGACGAGACTGGAGACACCTCTTCTCAACAAGATCATCGAGGCAATCCAAGAGCGACTGGACATCAGAAATGACGTAAGACATTACAAGATCGTCCTTGGATTCAGGAAGTCATTCTTCGCCCAACGAGAACCTCCACCTCCTCCATGCTCGAGAAAGAAAAAGAAGAAATAGGAGACTAAAACAATAGGCCTTTATTTGTATTTGGACACTTAGGGGGAGATTGTTAGATATATTAAAGTGTCCAATATATTTTATTAAGTCTAAGTCTTGTATTCTCTTTATTAAGTGAACTAGAGTCTGTAAGCTCTAATGATTAGCTAGTGGTTGTAATGTGTCAAGTAGGGTCCAAGTGTTTATACCTATTCAAACGTATAAATACCTAAACCCTACACATTAATTAGTGTGAATCGAAATATAGAATTTCCTTAAAACTTGCGACGTCTCTCTCTCTCTCTCTCTAGCAAAAGAAAATGCACTAAACACGTATTCAAGGTAAATATCACGTAAATCACTATTTGATTCCCTCATTGTTGATCGTTAAGGTGTATGGTAATTCACATTATCTCAAGAATAATGGGACTCAGCGCAGTTCTATTTGTTGTGGCATATTTCAGAAGTGCACCCGTACAAGCAGTAACACATGTCTACCTTACGACGCGAAAATCTCACGAAACCGGAGCTATACATAATTGATCATTTCTAAATTAGTTCGGAACGAGGGCACTCTATGAAGAATCCAACTCAGATTGTAGTCAAATGATTAACTGGCTAGCCTGTGGACCTGAATGGAATGTCGCGACATATGAAAGATAGGATATTAATGGGTACACATTTAACACAAAGAGGCAACACGATAGGAGCACGTCGCAGACAAATGGGGTCACACTAACTGCGTTGTCTAGAGAAGTATCTCATGGAAAATATATCCAAGTGATAAATACTATAAGTTCATATTAGGGGTTTTGTCGAAGAAATATGGGAACTCACCTACAAAAATGATGCACAATTTATTTACTTGATGTCACTGGTTAGATAATCGACGAGACGTTTAGATTGATCTTGAATTTGTCTTTACGGTAGTTGACGTACGTAAAGTGGTCAATGTCAACGATCCTTTCATTCTCGCAATCCAAGCCAAACAAGCAATCTATGTTCATGATCCAACTAATAGTTGATGTCATATCGTCCGTCAATGGGATGAGTGTTGTTGGAATCGATGATGCTGATGATGAAGAAGAAGAAGAATATGATAAAAGCGATGACACATTCCCATTTTCTATCGGTGTGAAACACATCATATTGTAGAAGATGATACAACTTTTTGTAGCTATAATGTTCAGGATCACAACAAAAGACTGAATTGTTGACACTTTCAAATTTTATAAGTGTAATACTATAAAAAAACTCGTTATGGCTTCATGATGGTTTCGTGTAGTATTTTGATAAATCAATCTATTTTGTGATTCTTGTATATTTCATGTGCATACATCCTCTGCGACATATCCCACATCTACCTCATTTGGTATCGACTCAAGCGGTTCGAATTGACGTACGAGAGGCCAATATAGCATGAAGTCTCTACGAAGATGGTTGGATTGTGAGTCTGAAGTCTGCATCCTCAAGAAATGGCACGGTCATCGGCCCTAAAAGTGACTCGAGAGCAAAATGTAGCAATTACAATGGCCAGGTGGCAACGGCATTGGTGTCCGACTTTATCACCAATTTACGCAATATGGACACGAGAGTCAACTAGGCGATGTGAGAAGTAGTAAAGGTATATGAGGATTATTATAACTTATCTATAATTAATTAATTAATTAATTACAAATATATATTGACAGTGTACATGGAGGTTGCTTGATTATCCTGTTATCAAGGAAAAAATCATCAAGAAGGTCGGCGAGCTTCGAAAAAATTTGTATGCCATGTGTAGGCACTTCTCGCCCTATTTTCGGCTTACACACGGAAAGAAAAGTCACCACTGAAGTCCTCCAGTGTCCCCAACGTAGATGATATCGCATGCTCAAGAAGTGGTTAGAAATCTAAGCAACCAATATCGGTATGTCTTATATTCCCTCTCCTCCTCAGTGGATCCTCACATTATGCATATTTCGTATTGTTTACGAGTGGTGAATATTAATCCCTGTCGTGAGACTTATGACACATCCATCGATATGGAGGATATTCTGGACTTTTTTAGACATGTGAGTTTGGATGCTTCAATTATCTAGCTTTTATGAGGTATATCTTTGGTATCGTTACAAATCAATTTAAATGATTATTTCATAAATTTTACTGACTATCATAAATACAGATATATGCATAACACGTCATTGGCGTTCCGTTCTTAAACCCGAGTCGTATAGGTTTGCTGATTATCAGACCGAAATAGACTACAATGTTGTGGCCTTCAAAGAACCGTGGACTTCATGCATTTATTCATCTACTCCTACTGTTACGTGTAATTATTAATATAGTATATTTTCCCTTCATATATTAATAAGTTTTTGGCATACAAGATGATTCCTCTTATATTAATAAGTTAACCGTGCGTTGTTCTGTTTTATTATTCACTTTAGTCGTTTACCCTTACCAATAATACCAATAATAGCATGTTGAGTTAGTAAGGATATTTATGTAACTTTACCTTAGGCTATTTGACAACATATATATCACACGTGAAAAGTTACATATATTTTCTTCCGCTTCATAATTCATTCATCACTCAACCAATTCTCTCGGGGAAATTTGCGATCACTGGTCAAACCTTATTAGAATCGTCGACCTTCACACGGTATCAGAGTAGGTGAGCCTCAATTGAGGGAGAAATTTACTCTTACAAATTGAATCATATTTGAAGCGGAGATCCGCAACCCTCCCGAATGGAATCGCAAGGCTAACCTCGGGGGGCGGAATGCAAAACCGCAATGATTGAGAATGCAGGAAGATAATTACTTGCAAATAGAGCTGATGAAGTGTCCAAATGTCTTTAATCTGCATGCTCATTTGGGTATGCAACTAATTTCTTTTTAATTGAATGAGGAGAGTTATATGAGTTGGTCTAGAGCAATGATTATTGCTCTAGGTTTTGTCAATGGAGCTTGTTTTAAACCTAAGGTGATAGCGTCGAGTATGTAAGATGGAAAATAGCCGATAAAACGCTGAAAGCTTGGTGAAATGCCACCATTTCACTTGGTCTTATGAAGAATTTTCTATATGCGATGATTGCCAAGGAAATTTAGGATGATTTAGCTGAGATACATGAGTACCAATAGTCCTATGCTTTTGAGAATGAGGGGAGAGTTGATTACTACAAAATATGGTGACATGTCTCTCATTAAACACAACATTTTGAAGAAGCAGCGGGACAAATATGATCATTTCATACTGTTTTCGGAGTCCAGCTGTTGTAACAAAGGTCTTGATGACAAGGGAAGAAGAGGACAAACAGGTCCAATTTGTTCGCGACCTAAATGATTCCTTCCAAGCTATCAAAGAGCATATCATGAAGATGAAGCCCCCACTTACCGTGAACAAAGCGTATTTATGGTATAAAGCATATGATGCCAGTAGTTCCATTCCTCAAGTCAGCAGATGAGGTCACATTGACAGCTTCAAAGAAATACAACATGACAGAAGGTTAAATACAAATTTACCCAACTTGACAGAAAAAAATAGAAGAGATAAAGGCGAAGCTGTTCTGTTCATACTATAACAAGTCTGAACATGATCGTGAGACATGCTTCAAGCTTAAAGGTTAATCTGATTGATGGAAAGGGAATCGAGACACACAATCATCCAAGGTATTTTCTTGCATGGGGCAGAATCCTAATACACCTTTGGAGCTTGTTGCATAATTACTTGCAGCATGTACCTCATGCGCGATCTTGGCACAATTATGATGAGGATGACGGAGTTGCATGCTGATTTGAGCTAGCTAATGAAGGAAAAAGGAAGCAATGATCATCAGAACCGGAACCATTGGTGGATGCAAAGACTTGGCTGGTAAATCTTGTCCCTAGTTTTGGTTTAGCTGGTTCTGTTAGTGTTAGTTTCTGGATATTAGATACTGGAGCCACAAACCATTCCCCAAACCATACCTGCAAAGACATGAAAATCATGATAGACCTTAAGCCTTTTTTAGAAAAATTGTTTGTAATGACAAAGCATGTGTTTCCTTTGTTCTAATGTGTCAAGAAACATTATTGATTGGCACTCTCGATTAGAACACCCCTCTAATAAATACTCAAACACATTTCAGTGACCTTATATACCAATTCAGTTTTTCCTGGACCATTGTGAGATATGCTCTATCTCCAATCAGTAAAGCCTAACATTTTGTGTAAGTCACAACTTTACTATCTGAGCCTTTGAACTCATACATAAGGATCTTTGGGGACCATATGCTCTATCTACTCATTCAAGTTATTACTACTTCTTGACCATATTTGATGGCCACAGTAAATCGACCAGGACATATTTAGTCAGATACAAAAATCAAGTCTGTGATATTCTATCCACTTTTTTGTCACTTACTAAAAACTAGTATAATGTTCTAGTGTTGAGAAGTAGGAGTGATGATGGCTCTAAATTTCTCTATTCTTCTTATGCATAGCTTTTCAGTTCCTAGGGTGTTACCAATGAGATATCATGTCCTTACACACAAAAACAAAATGGTTTAGTCGAGAGAAAATATAAAGACCTCTAGCAAACAGCTTGAGCTGTCATGATTCAATCTAAACTGGCTAAAAGTTTTTGGGGAATTCCATCTTGACTACAACTTATCTCATAAATAGGCTACTTACACCATTCTTACATTGGAAATCTCTTTATGAGATCCTCCATTCTAAACCATTGGACTTGTCAAATCTAAAACTTTTTGGTTGCCTTTGCTATGTCACTAACACCCACCGTATGAAAGCTAAATTATCTATGGAGTTCTGAATCGTGTGTTCATACTGCCTTATTTCCCTAGACCCAAAAAGTTTGTTGATTGGGACCACGTCCGTACCAGTATTGTATTATATTTTTTAACGTTGTACGCAAGTTATAATTATTATAAATGTGTAAAATTAATCAATATCATGATTAATTTAATTATAGTAATTTTAATAAAAGAAAACAATGCTGGTTAAAAACAAAGGGTTGAATCGGGAACCGCCAGTTCAACATTGGTTCCATCGATTCCATTAACCAGGACCGACATGTTCAAATTGTGAACTTAACCCGAATTATTTGAACCGTCAGAAATGTTTGAAATGTTGTACGCAAAAATCAAATACTCCAATTTAAATACATGAAAGGATGTCTCACGAGTGATTTCCATTCTTGAATTTTATTCAAATGCATAAATAAACACATGAATAACCGACCTACGGAAGCACCAACTTAAATAGATGAGGATATCTAACGAGTGATTTTCATTCTTGAATTTTATTCAAATGCATAAAACTATACCTATTATACTAGTTTTGTGATATATACATGTATATATCTATATATATATATAACACCAAACTTATCGCGGATTTAGTCTTGAATATATTATATAAAAATTAGTCTAATTAAATTTAATTTTTCATTCCCCGATGCAAGTAGAAACCAATCCAATAGTTAACATATGTCATAAAATTTCAATTTTGTTATTGCGTCTAAAATTCAATGGAATTGGTTTAATTTATGTCATATATGTTTTTATATAAAGCGCGACGATCTTGTTGAAATGAAGTCAATTGATTTGATCTCTCAAATTAGCCAATCATAGTTTATCTACAAATTAATCACTATTAACAAATTTTAAACAACCCACGCTCATAGTACATAATCGTAGAAGTGTAGGTTTGTTATTGCTCCACATGCCCAGTGACATTTTACCCTTATATCTTGCTTTTTTACAATTATATACAATCAATTTACAAATTTAGGGTTTGTTTTTTATTTATTCAATATTATATCCTACAAATCATTTTTTTTTTTACATACGTAAAAATAATAATAAAATATTAGTGGAGATGAATTATGATTGAAGAATATGTTGAAATTACACTATCCAATTTTACCTACCTGTCATTTTTTCATCGCCTGTTTCGCTCGCGATAGTCACTTTTATGAAAGTTTGCAGAATTTGGTCTAAATTTCACTGTCGTAGTTGTGCATATGTGGTCGTTTGTAAAGAATGGGATATATTTGTCAAAAGCATAGATGTATACGAGCAGTACTAAAGGTCCCAAATAGAGTACCTTGGAATTTTTTACTTGGCAGATATTTTAACCGAGTTTGGTGAGTCATTTAGTTGGTACACATTTTTTTCTGAAGGTTTCAAATTACCTAGCTAACAACAAGATGGGTGAAGAATCAATGAAGAACGCTTAAAATGCCTTAAGTGTTTGTGTGTGTTTCGTTCTCTTTAAGGTATTGTAGTCACGGAAATCTCGAGAATGATCTTGTTAAATAAAGTGTATGATTTTGGTAATTATACCATTGGATTAGGGTATAAGATACATGAGCCCCTAAAAGTCATTACACAAAGATATCACTAGACTCTACAAAGTAAAGCATAGTTCACGTAAGTTAAAAGACAAGACAAAGACTTAAATAAATTACATTGGACATTTAATATCTAACAATCTCCCCCGTAGTGTCCAATCTTCAAGTTGTGCTCCTTGATCTTTGTCTCTTTCTTTTTCTCTTTTCTTTCCGGGTGAATAAAGACTTGCATAATCCTAGAGAGACCTCGTACTTTCCGATATTGTTCCTTAGCTCAAGTAGATTATTGATCTTCTCTATTATTATTTCAAGTATTGGTTCTTGAACTCCAAGATCCTTGGAAGTTCTCGGGTCCCAACGAGGCACAACGCGCTTGAAGCTTCTCTCTAATGATCTTCAGAGTCCCATCCGAGAACTTGAAGATGTGGGAGACCACCATCACATGTGTCCACTTTTCTTTTGGGTGGTCATAGGTGAGTCCCAACTCGGAGTGGGTGAAAATATGGTTCTCGGGATAACCTTGAAGCTCTTTAGAGAAAGTCTGAGGCACTATCATGTTGACTTTCTTCATATTGCTTTCCAGGGCAATCTGAAAGTCTTCAGCGGGTGTGGTAGTTGATTTGCCTAAGCATATATAGCTTCAAGGTGTTGAACCCTCCCAATACCGTTGGTTCCTCAGGATGAACTTTCTATACATTCCGAATAAGTTGGTGATTTCGTTCGGAGGAAGCTTGGGGAGCTGAGCCTCCAAAAAATCTGGTCCTTCGAGCCATTCACTCTGACCACGGAGTAGACGGGAGTAGTGTTAGGGATATGCCCTCGAATGCTATACGAGGATTGGATATGTATAGCGCATTAGCTTATTTATCATTCGATTGTCAATGTAATCAAACATTGTTTTGCGTATTAATAAAGGCATTATTCGCTTATTGGTTATATGAGTTCTTTACTTAGCATCGGGTAAAGCAATAAATGAATAAATCCAAATGTGTCGAGTTGAGTCACTGTTCTCGATGGGTACGAGAGAGGAAGGCACCAGTGGACTCTTAACCTCGAACATAAAATGTCCATAAACCTTAGGTTTCAGTTGGGTGCTGGAAAACCAATCATGGCTTATTTGTAGATGACTTATCGTGTGCCGATATACCGCTTGGAAGCGGAAGTCATGACTTGTGATACGAGTCGAATCAAGGGATTGAATCGTTTCATGGACACTGATTCGCAGGTCGTACGATCAAACATGGCTTATTACTCAAGGAGTGTCAATGATCGACGACAAAACTATAGTAGTCTGCTTGAACCTTAGACCGAAAGGGGCTTTGACGGAGTTGACTTTGAAGTCTTGACTATCACTGGTTTCGCTAGATCCGATTTGCTATTGCATGGGTCAGCGGGACAGATGCGGTCTTGATGAATATTTGTGATTGCCGGGCTTAGACCGCCGAGTACGGATTCACAGTCTCGCAAGTAATCGAGACAAGTGTCCTATGAGAAGGACGACGGAAAATTACAAAATCCTTGGCCAAGGTATTAAACTAACTCATGTTAGACATGGAGGGTAGTTTGGTAATTTGCCTCGTGTCATTTTATCATAGTATCGAGTTTAGTGAGTTTGACAAATACCATGGCTCTCACTCGATCGGGACACAGCTGAAGGGTTTGTATGTAGTACTATAATCTATAGTTAGGTTCTGGAATGAGACTAGTTCGAAATTCGTGCTCAAGTCGGGATCTGTCCGGTACTGCGGGATTGGCTAGGCACCTACCGGACTCTTGGATTCCTCCCTTGCCGATTGAGTCGAACCTAGAAAGTCGGGCTTAAAAAGGATCATCAATGTGTACCGAGAAGGAGAGATTGTGTTTTGGGCCTTAACGGGCCTCGGGTCGTTATGCCACGCCTTATTGGGCCTCGGGGTCATTAAGTGGACCGAAGTCGGACTTCATATGAAACTAACTTTAAGACTTAGGCTTGGCTAAGTGCTTAGAAAGACTTGAGGGAAGAATTGGAATTCAACCCTAAGCCGAGAAATTCGAAAAATGCCTTAAAGGGTATTTTCGTAATTTACAAATATGGTAATAAAAATATTTGGAATATTATTTATTAAAACTAAAATTCGAATTTATATTTTATATAAATTTCGAAATTTATTTACCATATTTGAAGATATTTTAATATCTTAGTTAGTTTTCTATTTATAGTATGTTCCTTTAATAGAATTTTGAATTCAATTACGAGAGATATTTTGGCAAGAATATCTCTCATATTTAGGAACAAATATTTCAAGATTTTAGCCTTGTTTAGGGCTGAAAATTTCGTCCTCCCCTACTATAAATAAGGGTGAGACCCTCGTCAAAGAAAAGGACACGGGAAGAGAATCGACGCGAAATTTCTCGACCCGAGAATCGAAACACGAACACACAAACGCAAACCACTCTCCCGAGCGACGGATCAATTCTCTCTAGCCATCTTCGGAGAATCGAAACCGTGGTACACTGCGAGGTCGGCGTGACGATCTAGACGATACCCAACACGACCGCGGCCGACGACGCAATCGACGAGGAGCAGCCACTCGCTTCAAAGGTAATCTCTCACGGGTATGACCCGCCCTATTACGTGTCAACGTGATTAGAGTTTTCGATCCGAGCTGCGAAGGAACCCGGAAAAAATTTTATTCCGCACCGTATCCCGGGGCATTGCGTCTCGGGTACAAACCGGGTACCTTTCCAAACAAGTAAGACATCTGTCATAGGTATACTCCACTTCTTCTAGGTTTGTTGTGGGAGCCTTCGCCTTTTCTGTGTCTTTTCAGTTGCTCGAACGAAAGTCCCCTTCTGGTTGTCAGCTGTGAGAGCATACGGCGATGGTTGAACCCCCGCCTCCATATTTTTCAGGTGCATGAGGCCTCAGAGGGTCAGCTCGTCGGTAGGCTTGATATTTTCAAGACGCATCCAAATGTTGGGGCAGTAGTCTTCCAGGAAGGGATTTATAATCCTTTTGTTTTCCCAAGGAGTATCTACCAGCGCTGTTCCTTTGGACAAGTTTGGTGTCACTGTGACTCCTAGGTTGAGCAGTTCCAGAAGCTCGGAGATCTCTCTTTGATGATCTTCTCCTTCCTCTGGCTTAAAAGAGAAGGAGTCCGTCATCAGCCGTTGTAGGAAAAATCTGATGTGGTCGAGGCGTATGCGGAATTTTTCTTCACTCCGTTTGATGAAGCCACTCCTCCTCCAAGATGTACTTGTCTAGGTACACTTGGGGATTGTTGATGGAGGAGGGCTGGTCGGAGGTAGTGGCCATTTGAACTGTTTGGGTAGTGGCTTGATGTGGTGTTTGTGGGTTTTGGGTGGATGTTTGTGTGGGTGGTGGTTGTTTGGATGATGAGGTTGGTGGTGGTTGTGAGGATGATGATCTCGCTCCTCGGCTTTGTGTTTTCCCCTTTCCTCTTCCTCGATCGCCCTTTGTGGTCTTCTGCCGCTTCTCCCCTCAAACGATCTTGATCGTCAAAGGTCATCATGTCTTCTTTTGGAGCGGTAGGAGTCATCGCGATGGGTCGAATGAGGTAGGTCTTCTGGGCGGTCGACAAGGCGTTCGAGCAGTCATTGCTCAGAGGGGTTTTGTTTGGAATTTCAAGGAGTCGGGATGGAGGACGTTGTATAGGTAGTTGATGAGAATGGTGAAAGGGTTGATGTGTGAGGTGTCGGGTGAGGATGATGGTGGTGCGAATAATGATGGTTGAGGTGGGGTGATGGCGGAGGTGGTGGTGGGGGTTCGTCCGTCATTGGACCTTTCCCCCTTTCTCGTAAGGCAAACTCGATCATCGAATGCAGTTGTCCCAAGAGATTCTCTTCGAGAGAAAGGACAAGTGCGTCGATGGCCTTCTTGACCGTCTCTTGGGCGGTTTGGGACAAGAACTTCCTTTGTGACGTACGGGGGTGATAACCTACCGGAGCCACTAAGGCGTTCCTTTGTCACAACATTGGAGTAGGTGACCGACACGTGGTCTGCACTTACTCTGGAAGGACATCCGATCGGTCCTAGTAACATTATTTGAGGAAGTGTCACTATGGTCGTTGTAGCATGTTCACTGAGACTTGCTTGGGTAAGCACTTGTCTGGGGCCACTTAGGCTTCCCGTTGACATCACACTTGAGATGGGCTCAAGTGGATTGCCTGTTATTATGTTGGATTTTACGTTGCAACGAGAGAATTTCCTTCCAGTCCTTGAACAACATCCATAATGGATGCGGCTATGGAAATTCATGTTAGGTCACCGAGACCTAAGGTGAGAGATGTATGTGTCCTAGGGAATTGGAATGTAAAGGTCGAGTCGGCACAAATCCTAACATGAACATGGAAAGTGGTCAAGGCTGTGAACCACCTTGTTCTATCTCCCGCCCCCGAGAGAGGCAGTGATAATAGATGAGGGACCCCTTGTGATAATATTGAGACATCCATCTATTGGGGGACGAATAAATAGGTAGGAATGGGTGAGGAGTGCGCCATTGGACTTGATGTGGCAGCTTCTACTCAGGAGTCGAACACATCGACTCATGAACCTATGCGGCTAGGGCTATGGTGAGTTCAGGGGCAACCGTGGAGGGCACCGACAAGGAAGCAGGTTGTTCGTGTGATTGCTTTTGTCTTCGCTCGGGCGAGTGTCTGTTACGTCTGTTATGGGACGTGTTGCATCCTCGGATTCAGTTCCTTCGGAGGACTCCACAGTTGATAACCTCTCTGGATCCTCACTTGTACTCGGTTGGGTGTGTCGGAGCCATAAGAGCGGTGATTCAGTGTGCCAGACAATGAAAGGATCCGTCTGGTCAGCATGACGGATGAGAGCCTTTGGAATTAGCAACAGCGGGTAGGGGGGCTCTCGGGAGTTCTCCTTTGCTTTTTGGAAATATTTGAGTATTGGCGGCGAATAACTCATCGCATCCGTTAGTGGTGGTATCTCCAGATTGGTTGTCAGGAAGTAGCTTATCAAAAGTGGGAGCCACCGGATATATGGAACTACTTGGACCTTCTTCGGTTTGCCTGGTCCAGGAGATTGTTCCTGATTAGTTGGGCGTAGTCAACGTTGCGGCTGAAAATGAGACTGTGGTAGATGCACACAACATTGACATTCCCTTTGTTGACGAGCCCAAGGAATGTTCTCCATGACGGGTGAGGGATGTCACCCACTTGATAAATGGAGAGCATCTTGAGTTCCGTTACGTATCCGACGCATTTGAGATCTTGTAATAGTTCCGTGTCGTGGGTAAGGTCTCATAAGTTTGACTCATTTGCAGCCTCATAACTCTTCGGGGTATTGTCTTGGTGAGGGTCGCAGTTGTTCTGTTAAGTGTGGTCGTCAGCTTGGGTGAGTGTTTTTTTTGGCCTGCCGTGGTGTTCCCCAAAATTATTGAAGGTAGACTTCGGGACTTGGGCCGTGAGAGAGAATGCCGGCCAAAGGGGGTGTCTTTTGAGAATGGCCACGACCTCGTCCTTGCATTTTAATGTAGCAAGGTCAATGCCGAAGTTATTCTCCTTGATGGAGACCCGTCTCTTGAGGGTAAATGTCGTTTGAAGAAGAAGCCATGTTTTTGAGATGTGAAAAAAAGTGAAGATGATTAGTCAAAGAGCGAGAATTTGTCCAATTTCGTGTTTTCATAGCGGTCCGAGACTTAGGTATTGGAGATTTATTCATAGAAAAATTTACTAAGTCCCGCGAGTTTAGGTGTTGCTTTCGATTGTTTGTTATGTGTTAGGAATATTTTGTAGTGTCTTTAATTATTATAAGTCTTGGGTCTATTTTGTAATTAGTTAGATTGTAGTTGGTTTTGGGCCGCTACGTACATATTATAAAAATTAGGTCATAGGTCTTAATATACCAACTCATGTTATATGTAAGGCTCCCTTTACCATCTTAGGGTTTTCATCAAAAGAATTTATTAGCAAGCCACCTTAAACTTTCCAAAATAGGAAACATGCACAAACACACACTACAAGGTGTTCTTCGATTTCTACGTTTAAAAGCTATCTTTTGATCCTTGTTTGGTAGAAAAACGGACCAACAAGTGGTATCAGAGCCTAGCGTGATCGATCAAAACGATTTGAATCTAGTTTCGTTCGATTTCAATATGATTTAGAAGAGTTTTTGGATAAACTTAATTTTTTGTTTTTCATGATCATTTGGGCGGTATTGAACCGTTTTTACCCCCTTAAGAGCTTGGTATATCGTTTTTAAGTGATTTTTTTACTCTTTTGCATCGATTTCAGTCAAGTTTGAGTAACTTTTAAGCCAAAAGCCAATATAAAACTAGCCTTTTCCGTCACAGTTTTGATTTTTGGGTAGATTAATGTAACAGTGCCCGGAAATTCGGCTGATCTCCGCGAAAATTATTCAACACGTCGAAAATCTGTCGAACTTAACTAATTTTGGGCAACTAGGACCTGAAATTCGCTTGAGTTTCAAAATATTCGGCGAAATTCAATATTCGTTTAGGCATACCCGAATTTTAAAATTCCAATAGGATTATCCGATTTTTTAAAAAATCGGCTAAGAATACCCGCTATAATATTCGGTTAGGATTACCCGATTTTTAACTTTCGGCCAGAAATACACGATTTTCAAATTTCGGGCAGGAAAACCCGATTTTCAAAATCGGACAACCTTACACGATATTTAAAATTCGCCTAAGTTACTTGAATTTTGCTCATTACCCGAATATCATCCGAAAATTATCAATTCTCGGACAGATTTTCCCGACAGTGCACGTATAACCCGAATTTCATACTCATCCGATTTTAAGTGTGTTAAACGAATTTCGACTCAAGTGTTGACCGAAAGTCATCACACGAAATTCACAATTCTCGCCAACTAAACATTTCAAATTACTCATTGCCCGAGAATTATTTAACAATCTTTAAGAAATTGCTAAGTCGAACTTTTATATACTTAGAATATAACTGTTCGAAACTAACCTTCATTTCACTTATCTCTTTCATGTTACAATCAATACCAAACAACAACATGGAAGCTCTTGCAATTGGATTTGACAGTCGTCCCCCAATGCTAAGATGGGGGTGAGTATGACATCTGGAAGAATAGCTTCATCAACTTCATGGAATCAAGGATGGTGACCTTGCCGATGACATGCTGTCGTCTATCTTCGAAGGGCCCACTCAATTTTGAATTGTCATTGAAGCTCAGCCTAATGCAGTCCCTCCTCTCTTGGAAAGAAGAACACTCAAGAACCAAGCCGTTACTCAGATACAGAGAAGGCACGAGCTAGAGCGGACAAGCTTGCCTGAAATTACGTCTTTCAATCCCTTCCCAACGACGTATACATTCAAGTGGACAACATATCCACTTCCAAAGAAGTTTGGACGAAGTCTCAAAGATGATTGTCGGGACAGACGTAAGCACCTTGTCCAAGAAATCGATTACCCTAACTTCCTACGATTCCTTCAGAGCTTAGGAAGGAGAAGATCTTTGAGACACATACCTTTAATTTCTAACGATCATCAATGAGATGAGAAAGATCAACATCCTACGGTCATGAGGGCCATATGGACCATCTGCTTCTCCAAGTCCCTAAATGCAGGATCAGAGTCAGAGCCAGAGTCATCATCATCCGAGGAGCTAGAGAGCTTCATCGACTTGCCTTTGGAGGATCTCATGCTCCTCTTCGTTCTGCTGTCGGTTACTAAGGCAAGTGGGTCTGCCAATTCCTTTCCCTTCATGCTGCTCTCGATCTCCTTGATGTCGTAAGCATGTTGTGAGAGACTCTCGTAGACACTATGGATATCAAGCACGTGGATCTCGTCATTCTATCAGATCAAGGTAGCAATTCTCTTCCACTAGGGGGAGCAATGATGTTAGGAATCGGATGTTCACTTCCATTTTGATCGGTGAACGTTTCTTTTCTTCATTTCGTTCACTTGAGTGACGAACCTCTGCTACGTGTCCTTGAGCTCTTCCCCGGGTTTAGCCTTGAACGTGTCATAGGCTGCGAGAGTGTTGAACGTAAATTACGAAAAATATGGTTTACGGAGTGTGAGTTAGTGTTGGTGCGAAAATCGGTTTTCGCAGTGAGCTGGGAAAACCCAAGTTTTCGGAGAGCATATAAATGAAACACCATATAAACGAAAATATATATTTTTTTTCTGCCATTTTTTTCCGGTGCAAACTTCTTTTTAGAGGCTGAAGATAATATATTTTCTTAGGGTCAGATTTCTAATTAGTTTTACCTTCTGCTCTCTTTTTTTTTATGAGCTTCTGATTTTCTTTTTCACGGCCTCGCTTCTTTTTTTTTTCTCAAGACTCGACAATTATCAATCAAGGAAATCAGGCACTGATACCCAACTGATATGAACTCAAGATGAGATTCATGAGTGAACGTTAATATCGTCCTTGAATGATTTGAACACGAGGAAAAAAAATGACACGAATGCAAAAAAACGATATAAAATAAAATGAACCCAAAAAATATATATAAAGACTCGATGCGAACAAAAAATAATAGGATGCAAAATTGAAGGACTGTAATCGTGCGTGATGGATACGACAAAAACATGATGAACCTATCTCCTTCAGATCACAATGAACATTTTTCGAAATCCTATCCCTTCGAACCGAACCGACCCGTAGACAATAATATTAGGACGAAGTGTAACTCCTTTGAATTACGGGCTGAGTTTGTTTGAAAGTTTTGACGCCACAACTAGGTAAAGTGCACGAAATACTTGTTCATAAATTCGGAGGAATTGCGATGTGAAACCGCTAATTTTCGATAAACTAGCGAAAGGCAAAAAACTCATGCTTTATTCGAAATCACACTTTTGAGTAAATGTACGTGCAAATGAAAAATATAAAGCCTAATTTCAAACATAAAAATGAGAAACATACTTATAATTGTCTAATAAACGAGCTCTTACTTGACTAGTTTATGGAAACGATGTTGACCGGACCAGAATCCTGAGAAGGATCTTTGACTTGCCCGAACAACCATGTGATCAATTTGATGCTTCATTTTCCGTGAAGTCATAACCTTCAAAGTTCCCGCATCTTCATATTTCGTTGTTTGGTCCGAAATTCAGGCCCTTTATCTGGATAAATTCAAGCTTCACACTAAGACTGAGCCTCATGCTGACTTGGTTCGCATATCTCCTCTCCCTTGGAAAGGATTCGCACTCAAATCCATGTAATCTCGTGGTTGTAGTTTTGCTTCCGTAAGAATCAAAATCGAGCCGCCGGGTCAAATACAAGCCGCTTTCGATTTGTTTACTTGCCTTGCGTATTGTAGGATCCTCTTTCATTAATACTAGCTCGTGCTTGCTCATGAAGTTCCTCGATAACGGTTGCTCGCTCTTCTCCATGTAAACTCGGTTTGTCCGTCCGTTTGTGGATGTCTGATCCAAGTTGGAATTCAATCTCGTGCTCAATTTCTGTAATCAGCGATGGCTCGTCTAGAACTTCCTCGTCAGTACATAGACGATGTTTGCACAGAAAGCACATTTTTTATCACATGTTTTTGGTTCTTTTTGCTCCATTTTGCGCTCTCATGTTCTGTTGTTTTTTTAGTCTTCTTCGTGCACTAGCTTGGCTTTTTCTCCTCGATCACTTGAGTGCTTGACCTAGTAGCGACTAACACCTCTTCTTCACTTGGAAAACATTGTCTGCCCTCATGCTCTATCTCACCATCTTTCTCTTCTTCGCAGCCAATTAAGTATGTCCCATCGTTGAACATCGTCATGGTCCGATCATTGGGGCATCACGATGTAATTTAACCTTTTTCAATGCATTTGAAATATATAATCTTTAATGATGATGGTGACGTAGTTACCTTGCTGCCTTGCCTCTTTCTAGTCGTGCGTGGTTCAATTTGCTTGAACTCAATCGTTGGTTTTGCCTTGTCGATTCGATTTCACGCATTATCTTGACTTGATGGCTGAGACTTCAATGTTTTGCCAGGCCTACGTTGGTTGGCTATCGTAACTTCCCGCAGCTGTGCTAAGATGATATCATAATTGTTATTTGTTCGCTCCACCACATCTATGAAGGCTTGTAGTATCGGATTCGGCGGCGGTGCTCCATACATGATTTCAACTTTTGATGTTCCTAAGTATTCCTCACCTCCCCTACCCCTCCCTACCCAAAATGTCACTCACCAGTGAACGCTCAGCTTATGTGTGGGGTTGAGTCACTCGTTTATTTCCTCTCTTGTTTTTTATATTCCTTCACTTGGATTCAAGTTGCTTAGCACGATTCTACTGAGAATTCCAACTCGACAAATTAGACAAAATAAAAACCTGTGATATGCAAAAGGGCTAGAGCGAAAGAAATCGAGAATACAAGACTCAAGAAGGCTGTTAGGTCCTGATTCATCAATCAACAAGCAATCTAAGCACGAATTCTCGGTATTCGAGTAAGAAATCTTACGATATACGATCAGTCGAATATGCGCATTGAAGATCTTGAGAGAGGTTGTTAGCTTTTCCGAGTTTCTCGAGCGTGTTCTCTCGTTTAAAATATGAATTCGATACTTGTGTTTTTCTGAATAATAAATCTCTTATTAACTTTGATAGTGTACATCATATTTATACCTATATCTAAGGTATAATTACTCTTAAGTCATACACTATAAAAACTTCTAATTACGCCCCTAATTACAAGGATAATGAAATAATAAAGCACAATTCTAGTATTCTCTTCAATCTCCCTCTTTGTGCTTGTCTTCGTTTCAGCTCCTTTTATGCTTGTCGGGCGTAAAAAGACTTCCTCAATCCCAATGCTGTCTCGTAGCGTCGAACAGCATTCCTCAACTCCAATCTCTCATTTATGGCATCCAAAAGCTTGTTCAGGAGTGGGGCCTCTTCTTCACAAAGATCTTCGAAGATTGTCTCTATGGTGATCTCTCCCAATCTCTTCTGAATGTTCTTCCTCACTAACTTTCCCGTCGCAGAACTTATGGACTTGTGACTTCATCATAGCCCTTGTCTTTCTAATGACTGGATTTAGATAGGTTATGGTGAGGCCAGGTGTCTTGAAGATGTAGTTCTCGGGAAAGTTTTTGAGTGGGAAGCCCTTCATGAGCGGAGATTCCATGTTGACCTTCTTCATGTTTTTCTCTATTGCAATTTGAAGGTCGTGTGCAGTGTGATATTTGATCTGCCGCACCATGAATCTTTTCAGCCCCTCGAGTACTCAAGTCTTGATATATCCAGGATGTGTCTTGTACTTTCTCTTGTACATTTGATATAATTGGTAGACTTCATCCGGTAGAAGGAATGGGAGATAGCTTTCATCTATCTCTTCTCGAGTGCGGTTGCTGTCCGCTCACTCAATGATGTAGACAGGAGTTGGATATCTTCCGATCATATGAGATACTCCGACAAGTTGGAGAATCGGTGGCTTGTTCTTGAAATTTTCCTTCAGTTGATCAGCTGGAATGCCACTACGATCGGATCCGAGATAATTAAGCATGAAGATATGCTCCATTTTCTTCCTATCTTCCCAGTGTGAGATGTCCCTTAAATTAAGTTCGTTGAGCTTCTTGATCTTGTTTGGAGCCCTCCAAATCTTCTTTCTTACGTCTTCAATGAAAGGGACTTCAATTCTGATGTTCTCACATGGCGTCTCGACTCTAACTGTCCCTTTTGATAGATGGGGAGGAGAGTCGACTTTGAGCCTTATCATTTCGGGTAGCTCTGGAAGGGCAGAACTGTAGTTCTTGCCTTCTTGAAGTTCTTCTTCTTCAAGCAGCACCAAGTCCACTGAAGCTTGTTGTAGGAAGTATCTGACGTTGGAGAGTCGAGCTTGAGCAGCTTCCTCTGGTTCCCATTCTGTCATCCACTTCTCGTTTAGGATGTAGTCATCTACGATCAGATTTGGATCGTAGGCAACTGTTTCTTGATGGACTTGGGGGAGGTTTGAGGTTGGGATCGGATTTGGATTTGTAGGAGAAAGGGTTATTGTTTGTTGGCGGGTTTGAGATTGTGTGGTTGGTGGGTGTGAGGACGATCCTCCAGCTTCTTGAGTCTTTGTCTGTGTTTGACTCAATCCACGGCCGCTTCGTGTAGTTCGTTGTCGTTTCTCCCCCTCATGACTATCCAGATCATCGGGATCGTCATGTCGACGCTTAGTGCAGGAGCTTTCTTCTCGACACGTTGTTTGTGCTGGCAGCTCTGGTTCGTCTATTAACCTTTTGTAGAGACTCTCTTCAGCAGGAGATCTTGTCTCTAGGGCGAGAAGGCGTGAGATGAGGATATCATAAAGCTGGGTGATCGGGATGGTGTATGGATTTATAAGTGAGGGTGACGGAGTTGGGGTGGTGAGGATTGATTGTAGTGGGGTGTGTAGAGTGGTGGTAGGAAGTGGTGAGGAGACGGGTGTGGTTTGTGTGTCGGTGGGAGCAGCTTCTGAGACTGGTGTTTTCCCGGTGTCTCTTCGGCTAGTCTCGGGAGCATGGAGCATACGGTCCATCAGACGATCTTCTAGAGAAGATAGGGCTGAGGAGAGTGCTTCTTGTAGTCTGTGTTCCTTCACGAACATCGGTGGAGTGGGGCCATGGAGGCGCTCCATTGTCACAACATCGGAGTAGATTTCCGATGTACTGCCTAGAGTAGGTCTTGAAGGTCCGGAACGTCCAAGGACATCCGTTATCAGCCCTGAAGACACCACTTCATACGGTTGGCCTATTGTTGGCTCCGAAGACATCGTGGGTCCAATAGGGCTTCCACCCAATCCTTGAGATGATACGATAGGTACCACCTCTATGGGTGTTGAGACAGATTCAATTTGAATCTGTTCAGTAGGCTGATCACTTGGTGGTGGAAGTGTTGGCTCCGAAGTTTGTTGAATGAAGGCACTACAGACGAGGCCGATAATTGTTGTCGGCGAGGGCCCCTTCGTTGAAGTCTGTGTGCTTCATCAGAATCGGTTGCCTCAGGAGAGATATCTTGTGGGACACCTTCGGGTTCAATCTCCTGAGGCGTGACTTCGGGCTCCGTTGTTGTCACCAAGGATTCCCTTTAATTATTGAAATAATGTTTTTCGAGTCTTAAATTTGAGTAAAACACTCGAAAATTGTGTTTTTCGTCGAAAAATTTCTCGGCTGCAAACTTGGTCGAAAAATATTTTTGATCCAAGTTTTTCGATCGAAGAACTGATCGAAGAACAACTAAGTTCAATGTAACAGTGAAAATTCCAGATTCAAACGAGATGTTCAATTTAGATGCTGAAATTCTGGATAATCACTCGTTTAACAGTTCTAAATATGAATAAACACAGAAGCAACCACGTTTAATAGCAAAATATATCGAGATTTAAGAAAATCAGACCGGACTCAAAACTTGATCGCAAACGAAAAAATCGATCTAAATCAAAAATCTGAATTAATATGACGTTCTAAGCGATTGAAATCAGTACGTAAATCAATCCTAACACATAATCTATCACTTAATCAGCAAAATCAACAACAAAATTCGCACAATTAAGCATATTGATCAAAATATAAGTCACGTGAGTTTTTCGATCGAAAAATCTGGAAAATTATTTTGATCTAAAAATTGCGAATTCTGTCCAAAATCAATCACGATTTGCTCTGATACCAATTGTTAGGTCCTGATTCATTAATCAATAAAGCAATCTAAGCACGAATTCTCGGTATTCAAGTAAGAAATCTTACGATATACGATCGGTCGAATATCCGCGTTGAAGATCTTGAGAGAGGTTGTTAGTTTTACCGAGTTTCTCGAGCGTGTTCTCTCGTTTAAAATATGAATTCGATACTTGTGTTTTTCTGAATAATAAATCTCTTATTAACTTTGATAGTGTACATCATATTTATACCTAATTACAAGGATAATGAAATAATAAAGCACAATTCTAATATTCTATTCAAAGGCTTAGACAAAAATAAAAATGAAATACCTCATAAACGATATATATTATTTTGTTATTCTTTATTGCTAAGCTTGGTATGTTGAATCTCAATCATGCTTGAAATGTGCTTTACATGCTCCATTATGTTTACATATGATATTCAACTTGCTTCTTTAACTTATTTGCTATATCTTGCGTGATTTTATTTTTCAGATTTTTTAAATAAAAAAATATATTAAATATTATATATATATTATATATATATAATATATTATATATATTATATATATATAGTCGAATTGCTTCGATACGTGCCACCAGAGCATACGTCTCGTCGTAATCAATTCCTTCTTGTTGATTGTATCCCTTGGCGACGAGTCGTGCTTTATTCCTGATAACTTCACCGTTCTCGTTCTTCTTATTCTTGAAAACCCATTTAGTTCCAATTATTGTTTTGCCTTGCGGTCGAGGAACTAATGTCCAAACTCGTAGACGCTCGAATTGATTGAGTTCATCTTGCATTGCGATTACCCAATCCGGGTCTTTAAGAGCTTCGGCTACCTTAATTGGTTCGTTTTGGCTTAAGAAGCATGTGAATAAGCCGCTTTGTGTGGACGTCCTAGTGCGTACTCCACTTGAAAGATCACCGATGATTTGGTTAATAGGATGAGCTCGAGTCCACTTGCGTTCATGAGGAATATCCGAAGTAGATCCTTCATTGGTTTGTAGATCAAGACATCCTGAATTGATGGGCTGATCATTCGTAGTTGGGAAATTCAATTCTGAGGTTGAATTGGAAGGAATTTCATCATCTGCATTTGTAGGAGCTGCTGCACTAGTTGAAGATTCAAAATTAGGAGATTCTTGAACAATTGTTGGAGTCGGAGGATTGGGAGTCTCAATTGGAATTTCTTTCGTAGATGGAGAAGGAGCACTGTTTGGTATTGAATGAGAGGAAGCAGGCATTTGAAACTCGTTCCGATAGAAATGTTCAAATAGAGAATCTAAATCTTCCAGGTCGGCGGGAATTGATTCTTTGAACTTTGAAGTAGAAGTTGTCGAAAGTTGTTGACTTTGTGCCAACACGCCTATAAGCTCGGGTTCTGAAATGCTTTGTTCAGAAGCCAAATCGGTTACTTCTTGAAAAGTGACGTTGAAGCTTTCCAAGATAGTACGTGTAGACTTGATATAGACGAATATCCAACGAAGACGGCTTCAAATGCCTAGGGTCGAACTTGCTTCGATGTTCTCAATCGTTGGCCACAAAACATTTGCACCCGAATACTTTAAAGAATGAGATATTCGGAATCCTTTGATTAATTATCTCATACGACGTCTTTTCAAAACGTTTGTGAATAATCGTCCGATTTTGCGAAAAGCACGCGGTACTCACTGCTTCAGCCCATAGAAAGTGAGGGAGACCGGAATGGATAAGCACTGTTCTTGTAGCTTCAACAAGAGTCCGGTTCTTCCATTCTACGACACCATTCTATTGAGCCGTTTTAGCGGCTGAAAATTGTCGAATAATTCCATGTGACTGATAATAATTGTTGAGACATTGATTCTTGAATTCAGTTCCGTTATCAGTCCGGATTACTTGGATTTTCTTTTGCAGGAGATTCTGAGTCGTATTCACAAAGCTGATTATCAAGTCTCCAGTCTCATCTTTTGTTTGGAGATATCTTGTCCATGTGTAGCGGGAATAATCGTCAACAATTACTAACACAGACTTCAAAGTCTATCAAATGGATGTTAAAACCGCCTTTCTTAATGGTGTGTTAAAAGAAGAAGTCTATGTCGCTCAACCCGATGGGTTCGTGCACGAAAATCATCCCGATCATGTCTATCGATTGGACAAAGCTCTCTATGGACTAAAACAAGCCCCTCGTGCTTGGTATGATGTCCTAAGAGAATTTTTAGTCAAGTCCAACTTCATAAGAGGCACCATCGATACGACACTCTTCATCAAAAGACAAGGCACATACATGATGATCGTTCAAGTTTACGTTGAGGACATCATCTTCGGCTCGACAAATGAACGTCTCTGTCACAAATTTGGTGAACTCATGAAGACCAAATTTGAGATGAGCTTAATGGGAGAACTCCAATTCTTTCTTGGGCTACAAGTAAAGCAACTCGAAGATGGAATCTTCATTAGTCAAACCAAATATATCTGAGATATTCTGAAGAGATTTAATCAAGACAAGAGCACACCGATGAATACTCCCATCTCAACAAACTGCAAATTGGATGCTGATCCGTCTGGCAAGGTAGTCACATCACAACCTATCGGAGCATTATCGGATCTCTTCTCTACTTGACGTCCAGCCGACCCGACATCATGTTCGCCACTTGTCTCTGTGCTCGTTTTCAAGCTGACCCAAAGGAGTCCCACATGCATGCAGTCAAGCGAATTCTATGCTATCTCAAAGGAACTCCCAACTTAGGCTATGGTATCCTAAAAATACTGATTTTAGATTAATTGGTTATACTGACGCTGATTATGCAGGTTGTCAAATGGACAGAAAAAGCACGTCTGGCGGAGCACAATTTTTAGGCAAAAAGTTGGTCTGCTGGTCCTCAAAGAAACAAAATTGCGTGTCAACATCGACGGCCGAGGCGGAGTACGTCGCGGCTACCAGCTGTTTCTCGCAAGTTCTATGGATGCGGACACAACTATGCGATTACGGGTTTGATTTTAATAACATTCCCATTTACAGTGATTCTCAAAGTCCTATTTCCATTACTTGCAATCATGTTCATCATTTACACACGAAACATATAGATATTCGCTATCATTTTATAAAAGATCATGTGGAAAAAGACACTATAGATATGTATTTTCTTAAAACGGAGCTTCAACTTGCCGACTTATTCACTAAGGCATTGGATGAAAAACGATTCCAATTCCTTATAGCTAAATTAGGCATGTTGAATCTCAATCTTACTTGACATGTGCTTTACATGCTCTACTATGCTTCTATTTGATACTCTATGTGCTTCTCGATATTCCTTGATTATCTTGCGTGACACTATCTTTCAAATTTTTATATATAATAGTATATATAAAGTAATAATAAAAAATGGGGGATGACGATAATTATGCCTATTTTGAATGACTTACAAAAATATTTCTTCGATATATATGCTTAGTTCTTTGCCTAAAAATTCATGTCACATTCTTTTATTCAAGAGCTTCGTTTGTTTCACTAGACACAAAGCCACATCATATATGTGAGAGTTTGAACCTCAATAACGTTTTCTTGAGTATGTCACACTTCAAATGACTATTCTTTGGTTTGTACTTCGTAGCTTCATTCTTACTTTTGTGTTAAATTCGTCATGAAAATGATAAGGGCATATTAGGAAATTCCTCACTTAGCTCAAATTATAAATCCTTTAATTTTCCCCTAGAAATCTCCTTTGGGCCTTCTCAGACATTCTTTTTCTTTATCAAACCCAATTAAGCATTCAACCTTATTCACAAGATTCGGGGTTACTCAGTCAAGAAAAAGAGGGGGAGAGCAAAAGAGATGCACATGATATGAATTTCTCAATCATTATAGAAGAGAAACACGAATCTCACTGTGAACTTTTCCTAGATAATCTCGTATACTCCTAGAAGAGAAGCACCTTGAAGTGAACTTCTCCAATGATAATCTAGATCTTATGTAGAGAAAACGAGAAGGGAAGGAAAATCTTGGGTTCGAACTCCATAACTGTGAAACTTTCACAAGGAACACAGTCTCGACCCAAAAACAAAGAAGATATCGTCTCTCAAAGCCTTGAAAAGAAGACGAAAATCATCTTGACCAAGTACAAAAGAAAAGAAAAGCAAAAGGATCAGAACATAATTTCTCAAAAGGGCCCCTGGAACTGAAGAATTTTTTAGCTCACTAACCCAAATTTTCTACCCCTTTAGTCAGAGCCTAAAAATAATCCCTTAAAAGTCCCTTTGATTCAAATGAGGAACTTTCACGTGGTAAGTTGATTAAAAATACTACGATAACATATTAATTGATATAATTTTGTCGTGATGATATTAGTGATATATCTACTAAATATTTCCTTGATAAAAATAAATTGAGGGGTATGAGCGAAACTTGCGAGAGTTGTCGAAGTGATTCATACTATGATCTTAGAATATTAGTTTAGTTACATGATTTTATGAAAAATTATTATTTTATATGTCATGAGAAATTTTTGCGTGATAATGTTCAAAATGTCCCATCTGACCCCAAAACAAAAATATTTTTGAAATTTTTTTTATTGAAAATATCATTCGCACATTTTAAATGCATTAATACATGCCATGGCTCAGAATTGATAAAATGCAAAAAATTTTTGAAAAATGCAAAATTTTAATGAATCTATGATGAATTTGCTTAAAATGCGTTACTTGTACTTAGATAGTAAATTTTCATATGTCAAATTGACTAAATATGTGCTTAAATGCCGAAAAGTTAAAACATGCAATTGTTGAGGGGGAGTTTTATATGAGAACTTGTTATTATCTCTTATATGATTTACTTGTAAAACATGACTTCTAAACATTTTTTCTAAGCATCACAGAAAATTTCGAGCTCATCCGAAGAGTCAAATGTTGAATTTCATCAACATTATCATCTCTTTGCGAAATACAGGGAGTATTATGCAATTTATTTTTAGGTTAATCCATAAAAGATTAAATTTTTGTTTAATGAGACCTGAATTTTTAACTAAAGCCCAAAATTTTTACGGCCCAACGTATTTTTACCTTACTCGATCGTAAAGTTTTAATACCACTTTATCGATCGAAAAACTCACTCACACGCAACTCATTTCACTCGAAAATCTTTTCGACTTCCGAAACCAGTCTTCGAAATCCGGCGATTTCACCAAAACATCACCTTATCTCAGTGATTTTCTTCCTAAACTCGCCCATTTCGAAGGTAGAAACACGTTTCGAATCATTTTCCGGTCAAAAACACACGATTCGCAAGCAGTTTCTCCCAAACATTTGAAGAAATTTCATTTTCATACTTTTTCGACTTAAAACGATTTTAAACTCTCAAATCAACATGTTTAAACTTGACTGTTTGGGTTAAAATCATGACATTTGGATTCGCAACTGTTTTCTGAACGTTCCGAACCCATATTAACTCATGATTTACCCAGAAATCGAAATTTACGTGACACGTTTACTGTTTGATTTGAAAATTTTTCGATCGAAAAAGTTTTTATCGCAAACAGTGTCATCGAAAAAACTTGTGTTTTCGTTAAGTTTTATTCGATCGCAAAATTCAGCGTCGAAAACCTTTTGTTTTCGATATATTTTAATTCGGTCGTAAAACTTCGCGGCGAAAAGTTATTTTTTCGATTAAAATTTATTTGATCGCAAAAATAAGCGATCAAAGGACACCCTCTACGGCCAACTTTGACCATGACGTCCACAGTACCAATGGTCTATCTCCAGCATTTCTGGGGAAGTATGCAGATTTTTTTATCCCATCCGAAGCATATCTTCTACGATCTCCCCGCTGACCAAACTGGCGAATTTTCAAAACAGCGGGATCCCACATCCGTGGAGGACTTTGTTCGGCATAATCAATATATGTCTCTCCCCAAAACACTCCAGCTTCGACAAGGCGAACGGGAATATCCTTCGCATCTTCCATGGAGTGGTTTTCCCAAAGAAATACGACGTGGCCCAGCTGATATGGAATGATCTAGCGGACCAGATACGTCAAAGGGAGACCAAGTCGAAGGCCAAATCTCTCCCCTATGTACGGTGGTTCCCGGTGCTGATCTCACACTTCATGGACATTCATCCAGAGATCTCGAGACTACCACCGGTTGGAGAATATATTCCACCTCGCCTTCGCTTTTTTCACAACCCGGAGGCAGCCGACCTAGCGCTCCAATCGATGTTGATCACATTGGAGCTGCTCAGACTAGCTGATCCAACGGATGAGGCCTACCAAGACTACTGTCAAAATAACTGCATCACGGAGGAGATGGTACGGGCCCTGGATCCAGCTCCGGCGCCTTCTCAAAGAGAATCGCTGGTGGAAACAACCGAGCCCAAAGCCATGGCTCAGGAGACACAGACATCGGCCATCGAGCCCGAATGTGTTCCTCAAGATGTATCTCCTGAGGCCACTGAATCGGATGCAGAATACAGACTCCAAAGAAGGGGCTCTCGCCGACAGCAACTCTCGGCCCCGTCTATATCTCCTTCAGTACATACCGGCTTCGGTGACAACTCCTCCACCAGCAACGGATCAGCCAACCGTACAGATTTAATCTGAGTCTGTTTCAACACCCTTAGATGTGATCCCTACTGTATCATCTCAAGGATTGGGTGGAAGCCCTATTGGACCCCCGATATCTTCGGAGCAAACAATAGGCCAACTCATTGAAGTGGTGACTTCAGGGTTGATAACGGAAGTCCCCTTATGTTCCGGAATCTCAAGACCTATTCAAGGCGGCACATTGGAAACCTTTTCCGATGTTGTGACAGTGGAGCGCCTCCAAGGCCCCACTCCACCGATGATCGTGACGGAGCAATGCTTACAAGAAGCACTCTCCACAGCCATTTCTTCTCTCGAAGATCGCCTGATGGACCGAATGCTTAAGGCCATCGAGACTTCCCGAAGGGATACCGGGAAAGCACCAGTCTCCGAGGCTACTCTGACCGAAACCCAAACCACCCCGTCTCCTCACCACCTCTTACCACCACCATACACACCCCCATCCAACCCACCCTCACCACACCGACACCATCACCTTCACTTATAAACCCATTTACCATCCCGATCACCCAGCTTCATGACATACTCATCTCCCGACTTCTCGTCTTAGAGACCAGGACCCCCGCTGAGGAGAGTCTCTACAAAAGGCTGGTAGATGAACCCGAGCCGCCTGTTCAAACAAGGTGCCGAGAAGAAAGCTCCCGCACCAAAAGAAGACATGACGATCCCGATGATCCAGATCGTCATGAGGGGGAGAAACGGCGACGAACCACACGAAGCAGCCGTGGTGTGAGTCGAAAACAAACGAAGACTCAAGAAGCTGGAGGAACATCCTCAAACCCACCAACCACACAACCCACAACCCGCCAACAAACAACTACATCACCCATAACATCCCACACACTACCTCTCTCTCCTACAAATCTAAATCCAATCCCGACCTCTAACCTCCTCCAAGCCCAAACAGAAGCAGTCGTCTACGATCCACATCTGATCGTAGACGATTATATCTTAAATGAGAAATGGATGACGCAATGGGAACCAGAGGAAGCGGCTCAAGCTCGACTCTCTAACCTCAGATATTTCTTACAACAAGCTTCAGTGGACTTTGTGCTGCTTGAAGTGAAGAACTTCAAGAAGGCGAGAACTACAATTCTGCTCTCCCAGAGCTACCAGAAATGATCAGGCACAGAGTCGACTCGCCTCCCCGCTTATCAAAAGGGACAGTTAGAGTCGAGACGCCGTGGGAGAATATCATAATTAAAGACCTGTTTATTGAAGATATTAGAAAGCAGATCTGGAGGGCTCCAAACCGGATAAAGAAGCTCAACGAACTAAATCTTCGGGGCATCTCACACTGGGAAGATAGGAAGAAAATGGAGCACATCTTCAAGCTCAACTATCTTGGCCCCGATCGAAGTGGCATCCCAACTGATCAACTGAAGAAAAACTTCAGGGACAAGCCACCGATTCTCCAACTCATCGGAGATTCGCATACGATCGGAAGCCACCCTACCCCTATCTACCTCATTGAGCGAGCGGACAGCAACCGCACTCGAGAAGAGATAGATGAAAGCTATCTCCCGTTCTTTCCACGGATGAGGTCTACCGTCTGTATCAGATGTACAAGAGAAAATATCAGACGCACTCCGGATACATCAAGACTGAAGGAATCGAGGGATTGAAGAGATTCATGGTGCGGCAGATCAAGTATCACACCGCACACGACCTTCAAATTGCTATAGAGAACAATATGAAGAAGATCAACATGGAGTCTCCGCACATGAAGGGCTTCCCACTCAACAATTTTCCCGAGAACTACATATTCAAGAAACCTGGTCTCGCCATAACTTATCGGAATCCAATCATTGGAAAGACGAGAGCTATGATGAAGTCGGAGATCCACAAGTTCTGTGACGGGACATTAAAGTTAGTGAGGAAGAACATCCAGAAAAGATTGGGAGAGATCACTAAAGAGACAATCTTGAAAGATCTTTGTGAAGAAGAGGCCCCACTCTTAAATGAGCTTCTGGATACGATTAATGAGAGGTCGGAGCTGAGGAATGCAGTTCGACGTTACGAGACAGCATTGGGATTACGGAAATCGTTTTACGCCCGACAAGGATAAAAGGAGCTGAAACAAAGACAAGCACAAAGGGGGAGATTGAAGAGACATTAAATTGTGATTTGTAATTTTGTTATCCTTGTAATTAGGGGCGTAATTAGTAGTTTTGATACTGTATGACCAAATGGTAAATATACCATGTAAATAGGTATAAATACAATGTACACTATCAAAATCAACACACAAGTTCATTTTCGGAAAAACACAACCATTGAATTCATATTCTAACAGAGAGAAAAGCAATAGAGAAACACTCTCTCTCAAGATCTTCAAAGAAGATATTCGACCGAAAGGTATTTTGTAAGATTTTTCATTCGAATATCTAGAATTCGTGCTTAGATTGATCGGTAGTTGATAGATAAGAACCTAACAAAAATAATATCATAAAATAAAATAAATAAGAGGGATGACGATAATTTTGTCTATTTTGATTTACTCACAAAAATATTTCTTTGAAATATGCCTAGTTCTTTGCTTAAAAATTTATGTGACATTCTTTCATTCAAAGAGCCTAGTTTGTTTCAATAGACACAAAGCCACATCATATATGTGAGAATTGAGCCTCAATATATTTTTAAGGAATTATCCTTGAGTGTATCACACTTCAAATGCTTATCTCTTGTTTTGTATTTCGTGGCCTCATTCTTGCTTAGTGTTAATTGTCATGAAAATGATAAGGGCAAATAAGGAAATTCCTCACTTGGCCCAAATTATCAATCCTTGACTTTTTCCTCTAGAAATTCCCTTTGAGCCTTCTCCAATATTCTTTTTCTTTGAAACCCGATCAAGCCTTCAACCTTATTCCTAAGATTCGGGGTTGCTCAATCCAGAAAAAGAGGGGGAGAAAAGAAGATGCACCATGATGAACTTCTTCCGACCATTTTAAAAGAGAAAAATGGATCTCGCAGTGAACTTCTCCTAGATAATCTCGTATACTCCTAGAAGAGAAGCACCTCGAAGTGAACTTCTCCAACGATAATCTAGATCTTATATCGAGACAACGAGAAGAGGAGCACGACCTTGGGTTCGAATTCCATAACTGTGAACCTTCAAAAGGAACACGGTCTCGGCCCAAAAACAAAAGAAGATTTCATCTCGTAAAGCCTCATATAGAAGAAGAGACTCATATTGAGCAAGTGCAGAAGAAAAGAAAATAAAAAGGAGTAAATGAATTTCAAAAGGGACCCCTGTAATTGAACAATTTTTCAGCTCACTAATCCCAAAAGTATCCTACCCTTTTAGTCGGAGCATAAAAATAATCCCTTCAAAGTCCCTTTGATATGAATGATATATCTACCAAATATTTCCATGATAAAAATAAATTGAGTGAACCTTGCGAGCGTTGTCGAAATGATTCATACTATGATCTTAGAATATTAGTTTAGTTACATGATTTGACGGCAAATTATTATTCTATATGTCATGTGAAATTTTTGCGTGATCATGTTCAAAATGGACAATCTGACCCCAAAACAAAAATATTTTCGCACATCTTAAATGCATTACCACATGCATTGGTACGGAATTGACAAAATGCGAAATTTTATGAAAACGCAAAATTTTCATATACGTGATTAGAGGATCATGAATCTACGTTGAATTGATTAAAATGTGTTATTTGTGCTTATATCGTAAATTTTCATATGCATAATTGTGTTAAATATGTGCTAAATTGCCGAAAGGTTATACGTGCATTTGTTGAGGGGGAGTTTACATAAAATTTGTTTTTATCTCCTAAATGATTTACCTGGAATCACGACTTCTATTCTACGTTTTACAGAGTACCTTTGAGCTCATTCGAAGAGTCAATTGATGAAATTCATTAAACATTGAGAGTTACTTGCAATTATTTCCGAAATACATGGAGCTCTATGAAAAAAAATTTTGGGTGCAAAAGTAAAAAGATTAATAATTTTTTCGTTAAAAAGCCATGTTTTTTTACGAAAGCCCAAAATAATTTTTCACGGCCCAAAGTCCTTTAACTTTACCTGATCGAAAAGTATTAATATACCTTTTCGATCGAAAAACTCTTTCTCACGCAAACAGAACAATCGCAAAACTTTTCATATTCTCAAACGCGTCAAACGGCGATTTCCAAACACTCAACCTTCAACGATTTTCTATCAAAAACTCGCCAAATTTGAAGGTAGAATCCGGTTTTGGTTCATTTTTTTGTTCTGAAAATCACGAATCGCCACAATTTTTCAAAATCATTCGAAGAAAGTTTTCAACTTTGTTACTTTTCGACTGAAACCACTTAAGAAATCAAATTACTGTGTTTAGACTCGACCATTTTGATTAAAAGCATGATATTTGGATTCGCAACTGATTTTTGATCATTACCAGTCCAGATTAACTCATGATATACCCATAATCGTCATTTGCATTTTAAAGCATTTACTGTTTGATTTCAAATTTCTTAGGTCGAAAATAGTCTTCTCGCAAATAGTACAATCGAAGAACTTTAGTTTTTGTTTAGTTTTATTTGATCGCAAAATACGTGGCGAAAACTTTAGTTTTTCGATAAACTTTTATTCGATCGCAAACTTACGCGGCCAACAACCACACAACCCACAAACACCGACCAACAAACAACCACCACATCCCATACACAAATCACACCTCCATCTCCCAAAAGTCCAAACCCAATCCTGACCTCCAGCCTCCAAAATCATCCTGAAGCAGTCATCTACGATCCACATGCAATCGTATATGACTACATTCTGAACGAGAAGACTGACGAATTGGAAACCAGAGGAAGATGCTCAAGCCAGACTCTCCAACGTCAGATACTTCCTATAACAAGCTTCGGTGGATTTGGTGCTGCTTGAAGATGAAGAACTTTAAGAAGGCGAGAACTACAACTCCGAACTCCCTGAACTGCCAGAGATGATTAGGCACCGAGTCGACACCCCTCCTCACTTATCAAAGGGACTGTCAGAATCGACACACCGTGGGAGAACGTTCGGATTGAAGTCCCATTTCTTGAAGACATAAGGAATCACATTTGGAGGGCTCCAAACCGGATCAAGAAGCTAAATGAGCTTAACTTACGTGGCATCTCTCACTGGGAAGAGAGAAAGAAGATGGAGCACATCTTCATGTTGACCTACCTTGGTCCGGATCGAAGTGGCCAGCTTAGAAGAAATTTCAGGGACAAGCCACCGATCCTCCAACTCGTGGGTGTATCACACACAATTGGAAGCTATCCAACCCCGATCTACCATATCGAGCGAGCGGACAACAACCACACTCTAGAGGAGATAGACGAAAGCTATATGTCGTTTCTTCCGCCAGACGAAGTATATCGTCTGTTCCAGATGTACAAGAAAAAATACCAGACACCTACTGGTTAAATCAAGAAGGAAGGACTCTAGGGGTTGAAGAGATTCATGGTGCGGCAGATCAAGTTCCACACTACACACGACCTTCAAATCCCAGTGGAAAATAACATAAAGTAGGTCAACATGAAGTCGCCGCTCATGAAAGGCTTCCCGCTCAATGACTTCCCAGAGAATTCTATCTTCATGAAGCCAGGCCTCACCATCACATATCAGAATCCAATCATTGGAAAGACGAGAGCGATGATAAAGTCTGAAGTTCACAAATTATGTGATGGGACGTTTAGCTCGTAAGGAAGAATATCGATGAAGAAACGATCTTCGAGGACCTTGGAGAACAAGAGGCCCCGTTCCTAAATGAGCTTCTGGATGCCATCAATGAAAGACTGGGCTGTGGAATGTTGTCCGACACTGCGAAACAGCATTGGGATTGAGGAGGTCCTTCTACGCCCGATAGGATAAACGGAGCTGAAGAGCAAACAAGTACAAAGGGGGAGATTGAAGAAACGTAGAATTGTACTTTGTTAATTAGTTATCATTGTAATTCGGGCATTACTTGTATTTTGGTTAGTGTATGACTAGTTAGTAACTATACCATGTATAGAGGTATATATACAATGTACACTACAGAAATCAATATACAAGAATTTCAGAAAATTCACAAAGCATAGAATTCACATTCTAGATAGAGAAATACAATCGAGAACTTCATCACTCTAAACATTTTCTCTGTCCCGATCTTCATCCGAGATATTCGACCGAAGGCAACTTTCGAGAATTAATATTCGAATATCTAGAATTCATGCTTAGATCTAGCATTAGTTGATTAATTAGGACCTAACAATACAACTCAAAACATCGATACCAGAAGGAATACATACATCGATAAACGAAGGAATATATGTACAATCAAAATTTCCTTCCAAAAGATATCCCAGCCAATGGATCCAACGCAAAATAAAGATATTGTACCCCAAATGAGAGCAAGAGCAGCGGAAATATCGATAGAAGAAAGGCAACCTCCGATAAAAAAGATATCAACCTAGAAGAGGATATATGTATATATGGGGTGAGCAACAAGCTCGGTGAGTGTTAGGACATTTTTATTGTGTTCAAATATAAATGTTATCTTAGTCTTGTAGTATAAATAGTAGTTTGGGCTTAACTGTAATTAAGTCGTAGATTAGGACTACTTTGCAAATATACCAAACTTGTTTGGTATATAAGGAACCATAATGTGATGTATTAGGGTTAAGAATTCATTTTAATAGAAAATCGAGCTTTACAACGTGAAGAAAACTCTCCAGCTTCCGCGCCAAAATTCAAACGTGTTCTTTGTAAGTTTTACATTTTCTATCGAATTCTTCACCGTACTTAATCGTGTTGGATATATTAGGACCTAACAATTGGTATCAGAGCAAACGCGTTAGGAGTTGAATCGATTTGGATCAAATTTTCTGATTTTTTTTCTTCGTGAATATCATACGGCTTAAGAAAAAGTTTCGATTGATTCCTAAAATTTGAATATAATTTGCTGTTTTTAGGCTTCGATCGAGTGTTTTAAACATGTCTGGGCTGAATTTCGATTAATCGAAACACTAATGTTTGTAAATTTTTAAGATTCGATCGTATGTGTTCTTCGTGATGTTCATTCGATTTCTCAAAATTCGACATATTTTGCTGTTTTCTGATTTAATTGAGTGTTAAAAACTGGAATTATACGTGTTTTGATCCATAACCCAAGCTAAATTTGAACAATTTTATGTTTCGGATCAAAAACTATGTGTACCTAGTCAAAAAAAAAAATGTTAGTTGATATTCTTCGTAAAAGGTTCTCTGTCTCTTCACGATCGTAAACTTTCGTATTGCTAAACTTTCTCGAAGTTTATCGGATATTTAGTTTTTATCGCAAAAGTTCTTATCGAAAACTACCGCTATCGAAAAGTTTTTTTTTTTATTGTAGCAAAGTTCTACCTCGATATGGCAGACCAATTTTATATTCCATCGATTTTTTCAAGTACTCATCATTCATAATTCACATTTCATCATTTCTACTGACATTTATCGAAATTCTCAGCCATCGTTGACCAATCTAATGTTTTTGATAATGATTTTCTTAAGTTTTCGGTACCCACATATTAAAATTTTCCATACTAAACTTTGCTATCACGCGAAAATATTTTTTGGTCAACCCACAAACTTTTACCGTAAAACTTTCTCGACAAAGGTATATCGCGAAATTTTCACTGCCGAAAATTTATCGAGAAACTTTACTTTACCGTAAATCTTTTATCGACAAAGTTTCTCGATATCATTTGACAACAGAATTTCTCGGTATTAGTTTTGGCAAATTATAAGAAAATTTTGGTATTTTTTTCGAAGTTTTCGACATCAATATAAAACATTTCGGTATCTACCAAAAGTTTTCGATACTTATATAATTTTCGAAACTTCACTATATTTCACGAAAACACCAAAATGTTTCGATAAGAAATTTTATATAGCCAATTTTAAATCTCTTATCGAGAAAAGTTAGTCAATCCGAGAAAGTTTACTTTTCGCAAAAGTGTTATCGAGAACCTATATCGCAAAATTAAGTTTCTCGGTATGAAAAATTTTCTCGATACACATATTTTTCGATATTTAACCTTTTGAGCCGAATTTTTCAAGCTTTAATATATGATCAAAAAGGTTTCAATTTCAATTTTTTCAAAAATATAAAAGATTTCAACCTTATTTAATGTTTTAAGGCACATTATAGAAAACGTTTTGGTAAATTTTCGAAGTATTGAACACCAATTTAAAACTTTTCAGTACACACCTAAAATTTTCGATACTTTTAGATATTTTTTTCATCACCAAAACTTTTCGGAACTGAAATTTTAAAGCCAAAGTTTTTTCCGATATTAGAAAATAAAAAGTTTTCGATACTTACACTCGCATTATCAAAAGTTTTCAGTACACACAAATTTTCAATACTTCAACTTTTCGACTCCAAACTTTTCAAAACTATACTTTTCGGTCCAAAAGTTTACGATATCTACATTTTATCCTAAAAACTTTTCGATACCTACTGTATTCTTCGAAACTTTTATTAAAAGATCTCAAATCTACATAACGCGTCAACGGTCAAATATCCAACTAACCAAAACACGGATACCTACTCTATGGAACACAACCATGACCTAATTGATGCTCTTCAGAGAGCACGGTATCTACGAATGAACTCTTCAACTGACCATCTCAAGGTTAGTCCTTCTGACTCTATTTTATTTGAAAAGTTAGAAAAAACAGATAAAGAGTTAGAAGCAAAAAACAAGGAACTTACCACGCGTCTTAAAAATAGTGAAGCAGCGTGTTGTAATAAGTCACTACTTTATGATGAATAGTTGAGGAACGCGGAAAATTATTCTCTAAAATTAAAAATTTAGAGGACAATCTTGCGGAAAGGGTCAAAAAGACCAAAGTTTCTCTAAAGCCTTAGCATCTAATTGGGGAAATAATTTACATTATGATAAACCTACCTCTTGTTGGAAAATTCTGGAGGTTATTCATAAAATAACCGAATTAAACGCAACTCTGGAATTAGAAAGCGTAGGTTTCCGAGCGAAAAAGAAAAAGCTTTTAGATGATATATCAAATCTCAAAAATTTCCCTCATTTACATGACATGGAATTTTATACTCCTATTGAAGGCTTAGGCTTTACTAATCCTTGTAACTTGAAAAAAATTAACGTAAAACAATTATATGATATCAAGTATATGGATTTAGGATTAACTTCTTTATTGGCTTTTACTAACGCTTCTAAAATAAATGCCTTAGAAGAATCCAAAAGAAAAGCCACAACTAGGACTTAAATCCATTATCAAGTACACTGATTTGAATATAGTTACAAGACGTAGGAGATAAACCTGTCTAGTGACTATAATTCATTATATCCTTTAGAAACCATCTCTAAAGTCGAGGAAGAAAATAATGATCATTCTAAAAATTCTACTTTCTGTTATATTCCTGCTATTGTTAAGAAAATAGTCGATTTAAACTCCTCCTTAGAATTAAAAAGAAATAATTTGGAAATAGAAATGAATGCGCTTTTATTGGAGATATCAAATCTAAAAATTTCCTCTCCTTTACCTGTTTTAAACGATATTTCTAAAGAAAAATATTCTCTTAAACAGGATAAAGCAACACAAACGGACGCCTTTGTTCCTAAAATCGAAAAGACTTTTACTCATACTTCTACGTCAATTTTGACCGAAACTGAAATTCAACGTAAAAGCCAAGAACTTCAAATTGCTAAAGAACAAATACAAATTAGGAAGGAGAAAGGAAAATCTACATTATTTTCCAAAGTTACGGAACGGAAATTTAAAGAACAAAAATTTTCCTCTCCTATTCCTATATAGAAAATTTTTTAACGAAAAGGTTCCAAGTTCTAGCAAACAAACTTAATCGTGTGCTTCAAATGATTTTAATAATTCTCTATTTAAGAAGCCTAGATTTGGAAATAATTTTCCTAATTCTTTTCATCATTCTAATGTGAATTGTGTGAAATCTCAACATAGGATACACGATTTATATGCTAGTGATGCTTATAATTCTATATGCTCGTATTCCTACATGAAGTTTCCAGTCCAAGTTCATTCTAAGAAGCATCTTATGCGACTGGCTTCGGAGAAAATATTTAAATCTTCTCCGAAACACACTTTCACTAAAGTTGAAATTTCTTTTCCATGTCAAATCACTCCTAGGGTTCCTATGTCTACTATTAAGTTAGGAAATCCCACACAAATTTGGGTACCTAAACGCACATAAATGGATGATTTAGGACCGAAATTAAATTTAATTCCATCTGTGCTTAACCCGTTTTCTGTTACTAAGGGAGGACCCACTTTACAATGGGTACCAAAGTCACGATAATGTTTTGCAGATTTCCTCATGTATGACATTTGAAGTAGTGGCTCCACATACATGATAAAGAAAGAGGCGTGAGTTACTACAACTACACTTCAACGAGGTATATTCTAATTATGCGTATGTTGAACGAACTTTCAATATTTTAAATTTGCATACGCATACGAGCTACATTGAAAAATACCTATTATTTTTCCACATGGAACATTTTAAATATGCATTTTCAAGACTTTAAGAAATTTTAAATTCTAAATGCATATTACACACGGAAATGATAAATACCGTTTTTTTTCAATATAACATTTTTAAATGAGCTTAATTTTGAGGGGGAGCTACTCTTTTATTTTAAAGAGGAGCGACTCTTATTTCTTTCAAGAGGGAGCAATAATTTTAATTTTTGAGGGGGAGTTAAAACTTTAAACGAATGCATTAAGGGGACGAGATTCGTAATATTTTAAAGAGATTATAATATATTTTAAATCTTACTACGCAACTTTCTAGGGGGAGAAACTTTATTTCGGAAGCATTATTTGAGAGGGAGAAATAAAAATATAGATATAGTTTTCAAATATTGAAATTTGAAAATTCTACCGACAATGTTTACCGACAAATTTTCTCCACTTTCTCGAGAAATTTTCTCGCAACACTTTCTCGACACATTTTTTGTCGACAAACATTCTCGAGACGTAATGCGAAAACTTTATCGACAATTTTTTTCGTACAACTTTCTCTTGAAATTTTTCTCATGGAACGCTATCATAAATTTTTTATCGAGAAATTTTATCGCAAACCTCATCCGAAATTTTTTTTCGATACACCTCATTCGAAAATATTTTTCGATACACTTCGCTCGAATTTTTTTTCGATACACATCATTCGAAAATTTTCACAATACACTTCATCCGAAAAATTTTTTCTCGATATCTCTACTTCTCGACTCCGACCCGACAAATTCTCACCCGCACATCATATATATATATATAATATAATATACTTATATATTTCTTATAAATAAAAAAAACAGAGCAAAAAAAAGGAAACAAGAAAAATCTCCTCTCATCTTCATTAAGCTTCATGTATATTTCCTCCGACAACTTTCGACGGACTTCAAGGAAGAATCTCGAGTTTCCAACGAACAAATATTACCAAAAGGCAAAGGTGACAATCTCGGAAGTATTGATTAGTCCTACGCATCCAACTACGTTTTAAGATTAAAGACGATTTACCACGATTAAAGCTCGGAAGTATTGATTCGTCGTGGGATGGGCGTGGGAGACTTTGATAGCTTTGGGAATTCTCTTGTAATATGACTAATCTCTTCACACACCACACTATGTGTGAGGGTTTTTGGTATTTATACCACAAGTTGGTATATAATACCTTGGGCTTTTGTAAGCCCAGTTACATTTAATAGCTCACTAGCCTCTAATTAAATTAAAGCCTAGTTCGCTAAATTAATTACAAGACTAAGATAAAATAATACATTGAACACAATAAAATAATCCTAACAATCTCCCCCTTTGTGTTCAATTTATAATTAAGCGCTTGGTATCTTGGTCTTGTAAATCTTTTCCTGAGTCCTTGAAGAACACGTATCAAAGTGGCATTAGCGAAAGCGTTAGTGCGTGTGTTCTTCTTTAGTGTTTCTCCTCCTTTGTCTCGTCTTGACCTTCTCTTCTCGGCACCGCATCTTTCATCAAGTCTTCTCTCGAAGCTTGTCTTGGAGATGTCGGGGCTCGAAGAGGCTTGCCGGTGAGTTCAGTCTCTCCCTTTGATAGTGCACAACTCCCCCTACGTTTGTTCAACCTTGTGTTGGGATTGGGGAGTTCTCTTTATATTCGGAGAGGCGAACTTGTGGCTGTAAATTCGAGTTTTGAAGGTCGTGGTTCGCTTGATTTTCTGATGACGCTTGAGATTTGAGCATTTCCGATCAATCTTGCATTTTTCGTTGTGGTACGGCTCCCATTTTCTTTCTTTACTACTAGGTGAAAATAGGTCGTCGATGGCAAGATGTTTGCATCGTCAGGACGAGGAGAAGCAACTCAGGTTGGGCAATAACCTAACGGAGCCACAAAGGCGATCCGTCTTGAAGGTTAACCGGGGTCACAAAGACTTCCCGTTAACATCAATTCTCTTCTTCTTGGCTCCAGGTTCATCTTCTTCGAAGGAAGTTGTCTGGTTCGGCTTCGAGAAAGCTTGTCTGGCTCCGGAAGAAGGTAAGTGTGGGGCTTGATTTAAGTTGTGCCGAGGCTCCTTTGGAATGTACGTTCAAGTGCAGGAGAGCCCGGCTTCAGAGTGGTACGCTCGGCGGAATTTGTTGGGTGGTCCGACCTCTTTGTTTATCCGTGTCCCCTTCTCCCCCTCATGGCGATCGAATTAACGAGATCGGCATGCTTGTTTTGGAAGATAAGGACACAAACGACAGGTCGGCGTGGTAATGAACAGACGGAGCCACTAAGGCAATCCGTCATCACGATTGCCTGTGAGTACAGGGCTTGGTAAACCGGGGCCACATAGGCATCCCGTTTTCATCGTTCTAGAGACTAGCTCGAGACGATGGCCTGATTCCGTTGTTGTTTTGATGTTGCAACGGCAGGACTTCCTTCCGATCATCGAACCATGTCTACGAGTAACATGTCTACGAAAGTTCTAACTTGATCACAAAGACCAGGTGTTATAAGAGTGTATGTGTCCTAGAAAATATTTAAAATATGGGACGTGAGGACACACTAGACTCGATTGTGCACAAGAAAGTGTGGTAGTGGGGCTGAGTACCACTTAATTCAATATCTCCCACTTCCGAGTGAAGCGGTGATAGTAGTCGTGTCTCCCCGTGATTTCTTGAAACACCTGTCTTTTGTGAGACAGACGAGTGGGTGAGGCTCGGTTGTGCATGCGCCGTTGGACCTAATGCGGCGACTTCTACCCGGGAGCTAATAAAATTAGCACCTGTACCTATGGGGGTGTGATCCGAGATATTTGTGAGGTAAGGGAATGTTGTAGTGTTGGTCTTTTCAAAATGGATCAGAAGCATCATCGGAGGCAAGCTTTGCAAGATATTGACTAGTTCTCGGTGATGTTCCGGGGTTAGATTCAGTTGGATTTGCCTGAATCATGAGAACAAATTATCCTTGCGTCCGGTAGGAAGTAGTGAGTGCTGCTTTATTTGTATCAGCAATGCCGGAGCAGGTTGCTTGAAGTGAGCACCGAGTTTGCACTAAAGGCCACCATTGGAAGCTTGAGATTCTTCGTTTAGAAAAGACTTGATATTTGGATGCTCGAAATTCTTCGTTCCAATCCGTCGAATGGTGTCCGAGGGATAATAATTTTTTTTTTTTTTTTTTTTTTTTTTTGAATCATGCTCCCTAAATAATATTGCTCCCCCTCAAAAGATGCGTAGTCGGATTGAAACAATTTCTCTTCAATCTCTTTCCCTAAATTTACATATCCATGCTCTCTCCCCCCAAAAAAAATGTAATTATTTCTCCCTTTTAAACAATTGTAGAGGTTGCTTCTCTTTTATAAGTAAAAGAGTAGCTCCCCCTCAAATAAGGCTCATTTAAAAATGGTTTTTATCATTTTCGTGCGTAATATGCAACTCGGATCTCAAAATCTCGTAATGTTTTGAAAATGCATATTTAAAATGTACCATTTTAAAAGAAGGTATTTTTCAACGGGATACCAACCATGCTGGGGTTATCTGCAAAACCTTATCGGGACTTTGGTACCCATATTTGTATGGGTCCTCCCTTATTAGCAGAAAATAATTTATGCTTAGCATGTGTCAAATTCGGTCCTAAATCGTCCAACAATAAATTATTGGATAACCACTTAGGGGTAATTTGACACGGAAAAGACGTTTCAGTGCCAGTGAATGTGTCTCTAGGTATTCTAGAGTGAAAGATCTTCTCTTTGGCTAGTCTCATAAGGTGCTTTTCCGAATGGACTTTGACAGGATATTTCAAGTAGGAATACGAAGCTACAACATTGCAGGCATGTATAGCGGGTGAATACCTACGAGAAGACTTCACACAATTCACTCCATAATGATGGTCTTTAGTGGGATTTTGCTTACGAGAATGATAAACATTTTTGTTCGTGTAAGGAAATCCACTTTTCTCATTCTTTAAAGAATGGGAAATTTTGGAAGCTCGAGAAGTTAGCTTGCTTGAGCATGAAACTTCTCTTTGAGGAGCATCCTTTTTAATAGGAATAGGAGAGGAAAAATCAATAACAGTTTCTACTCTAGTTTTCATATAAGGTGTTGATTTTCCTTTCCTCTTCCTATTTTTCTCCTGTTCCTTGGAAGAATTAAGCTTAGGCTTTTTACTTATCTTTTCTGCTCGGGTTACCGTAGACTTTGAAGTCGTCACGGGTAACTTAGAATGTGTATTTGAAGCTTTCTCAGATTTGAGAACAGAGATGCTTTTAATTTTTGTTGTCTTGACCTGTTTCGAGGATGATGTATCTTTTGAAAAATCATGGAAAACAGGTAAGGACGGGGAATTTTTAAGATTTGAAATCTCCTCTAAGAGTTTTTGCTTTTCTGCTTGAAACACTACTCTTTCCGATTCCAAAGTTGCGTTCAATTCGGAAATTTTACTAGCAATCATAGGAATTTCCAACCACGAGATAGATTTATATAACTTGTTTTCCCCGTCATGCGCTGAAAAGGAATCTTGGTCGACTAGCTTCGCAATAATTGTCTTTAAAGGGATAGTTCTAGTGTACCATTTATTGCAGATTGCTAGGATAACCTCATATTGTTCTGTGACGACATTCCACTCAGTTGCTTTGAGTTCAAAACGACATCGATTAAATTCCTCAATTTCTTTAGCTTGAGCATCCATAATTAAGTATTAATTTTAAAATTAATTATTTTCTGAAAGAAATGGCTCTTGAAACTTTTGTTCCAAAAAGTTTGGTTTTGTCAAAAGATAGCGTGAAATTTCGAAAAAAAATTAGATTTCGAAAATTTGAGAGTTACCAAAACTTTTTCTAAAATTTGCCAAAAATGTCCTAAATAGATTGTTGGATACGTGATCGTTGACACGTAAAGTGGATTTGCCTTTGGAAAATTAACAAAAGCGTTTTCTATACCTAAAATTTTGGGCCCGAAAAAATTTATTTTTAAAAAAAATTTTCGAAAGTCCTTTTTTTTTTTTTTTTTTTTTTTTTTTAAGGGGTGGCCGAAAATTTTAGGTGGTCGAAAATGTTAAGGGTAATTTCAAAGGGTGGGTTATAGTGAAACTCGGATGGAAATATTTCGCTTAGTCTAAATTCGGGTAGAAATTCGATTTCAGTTTCGCCAAATTTCACAAATTCGGGGGACTCAAATTAAATTGGTCACGAAATTATGAAATTCGGGTATTAGTAGAAATTCGTCGAATTTGATTTGAACAGTAGTAATTCGCCGAGTTTTCCACAATTGGGCAAATTTTGTAATTTTGCCCGAAAATTTGCCAAATTCGGGTAGTAGAAGTTCGCCGAAATTGTAAAATTTGATTCAAAATCAGGAATTCAAAATTCGGGTAACTTAATTGAAATTCGGCGAGAATTTTGAAATTGGATTAACCAATTTCGGCGATAGAAATTCAATATCCAAATTCGGCCAGCTATCTAATGAAAATTGTCTCAAATTCTGGCGAATTTCGATCGAAATTCGGCGAGATGAATCAATTTTCGGGCTGATGAACAAACTTCGGGCAGATGAACACTGTTCTCGAATCAAATTTCATGCGCGATTTCTCCCCAAAACTCACTCAAATCAACTGAAAATTGATGGGTAATCACTCAAAAACACTCGAAAAAAAACTAAATGTTGATCTTAATCAAGCAAAATCAGCAACATAGACTGAAAAATCTCAAGACCAAGACCTAAATATTTTCGAGTTTATCACATGAAAAACACCAAAAATTTCAGAAAATTTGATCAAATCCAAACGTGTTTGGCTCTGATACCACTTGTTAGTCCTACGCATCCAACTACGTTTTAAGATTAAAGACGATTTACCACGATTAAAGCTCGGAAGTATTGATTCGTCGTGGGATGGGCGTGGGAGACTTTGATAGCTTTGGGAATTCTCTTGTAATATGACTAATCTCTTCACACACCACACTATGTGTGAGGGTTTTTGGTATTTATACCACAAGTTGGTATATAATACCTTGGGCTTTTGTAAGCCCAGTTACATTTAATAGCTCACTAGCCTCTAATTAAATTAAAGCCTAGTTCGCTAAATTAATTACAAGACTAAGATAAAATAATACATTGAACACAATAAAATAATCCTAACAGATTTTCTTCATAATCGATATATTTTGCTGAAAAACGTGGTTAATCTTGTGTTTGTTCATATTCAGAACTAAGAAACGAGTGATTATCCAGAATTTCAGCTCCTAACTTGAACCTTTTGGTTGAATCAAGATTTTTCACTGTTACATTGAACTTGAAGGCTGTTCTTCGATCATTTTTCGATCGAAAAACTTGACTCGAAATATATTTTTCGAATAAGTTTGCAGCCGAGAAATTTTTCGGTAACAAACACTGTTCTCGTGTCTTTTACTCAAATATAAGACTCGAAAAACATTATTTCGATAATTAGTTTTACGATTCATATATAACTATCTTTTTCGAGCGTAATAAAGCGTATTTTTTTCGACGGATAGTGTTTTCGCTAAATAAATATCTAATTTTGACACGAAAAACTTGTAATAGTAAAACAAGTTTTTCGATCACAAGATTTTCGATCATTTAAATTTTCGAGTCAAATTTTAGCGAAAACATATTTCGATCGAATAATTCACACTCGAAAAACCTTTTAGTCAACTATTTGAGTCAAACTTAACGAAATTTTTCGATCACTCTCAATTTTTCGATTACAAAATTTTCGATAAAAGTTTTTGCGATCAACAATTATTCGACACACATTTTTGGATAGGATATTTACTTTTCAAAACTCTTACATTCGAAAAATAATTTTCGATAAATACAACGAAAAACTTATACAATCGAAAGTATTTTTCGATCATAGGTTCGAAATTTTTTTAATCGAAAACTTTATTGCTCGAAAAAATTTTCGTTCACTGCTCAAACACATACACATTTTACACTATTTTTGAAAGAAATCAAAATTCGTAATTTTCAAATCTTTCGAAAAATATTTGTCTCGAATTATCTTCTCGATACTCAAAATTTTCGTTCTTAAATTCAAAATTCTTTAACAAAATTTTGAAGTATAAATTTTCATAGCAAATATTTTTCGAAATCAGAACAATTTTTCTTTAACAACCGAAACATAAGTTCGAAAGGGAAATTGCTTGAAGCACGAATCAAATATTACTAACGTAGTTTGTCACTTGTGAAGCATTTTTACCATTCCGATTCCAAACTTTCATGAAGATCCTACCAATCAACTACAAATGGATGCATACTCACTCGGAAACGACGTCCACCCTCCAATTCTACGAAGAGGCGAATACACCATTTGGAGAAGCCGATTCTTGAACTTCTTGGAAACTAAAGATCAAGCTACCAATTTGATAGCTCTCTTCAAGAAGGTCCCGCTCAATTTTGGCTCATCCAAGAAGGCGATGTCACTAATAATCCTCCCATTCCCACCACTAGAAGACTCAAAATTCCTAGTGAATACAACGAGGGGGAGCAAGAGCAAAAGCGGATTTAGGAACCAAAACTTTCCTAATGCAAGGAATTCCTAAGGACATCTATATGCAAATAGATAGTCTATCAGGTGCAAAAGCTATGTGGGATGAACTCCACAAAATGATGCAAAGAACCGAAGTCGGAGTCAAAGCCAAGAAAGCCAATATTCTTACGGCCTACGACTCATTCAAAGCAAAGTCGGAGGAAAATGTTTATGAACTCTATCAACGTTATCTAACTCTTCTTAATGAAATGAGGAAGATAGAAATTTTCAAGACCAACATGGAGGTCAACATTCGATTTCTCTCTTCTCTTTAACCGGAGTGGAAGAAAATATCCATGCAAATCCGTCAAAACGAGGATTTAGACGAAATGGATATCCACGCCGTCTTTGATAATCTCGCTCAACACGAAGAAGATATAAGCGAGATACAAAAAGAACTTAAAGGGAAAGCAGGTCGAAGTCTCTATTGCTCTAGTCTCTGAAAGAAAAACAAGTCGATCTGGCAGGGCTAAAAGCATCAAGTTGCCAAGTTCTTCAGAAGATGAAGATGATTCCGAATCGGACTCTAAGCCAGACATGAAGGAGTTCAAGAAACAATTGGCCCTCATTACTAAGATGATGAGCAAAAAGTTTTATAAAAAGAAATCTTCCTCTTCGGCAAATAGACTTCGGACATCAAGCTCCAAGCACAAGAAAAGATCGGCCGAGTCATCAGAATCTAAAAACGCCAAAGAACCACATAAGTGCTATAATTGTGGTAAGATAGGGCACCTCGCCAGAGAATGGAAACTTCCCAAGAAAAAGGACGCCAACTACTACTCCAAAAAATTCCAACTAACTAAACAAAAAGAGGCTTGAGTAGCTCTGATGGCGGAAAAAGAGCATTGGCTCGAAGATACCACAAATTCTGAAGACGAAAATCTTGCTCTAATGGCGTACCTTGACGACGCGTCAAACGATAATTCATCAAGGAGGTTAGATGATGAAGAAAAGCATCCACATCATCACAAGAGGTAACGATGTCTAATTCTACATTATTAAACATGTAGAATCTTTGCAAATTAAGTATTCTAACATGAAGAATGAGCGGAAAAGTTAAAAGGAATTAGAAGAAAGACTAGCCCTTAGTGAAAATAATTTTCAAAAGCAATTAGATAGAACAATTCACTTAGATATTCTCTTATCTAATGCTAAAGAAACCATAACTAGTCTTGAATCTAGGATATCTACCTCTGAAATAAAAATAAATGAACTTAGCAAGACTCTTAGCGATTGTGAGATAGATTTAGAAATTTCTAGAAATAATTTTAAAGAAATTTCTGATGAACTCGTAAGAAGCTTTAATCTAAGATTAAAACTTTAGACGATCTTCTAACAAAAAGGGGGCAAACGAATCAGACTATATTTCTAAATCAACCTCTTTATATAGAATTTTATAATCCTAAAGAATGCTTAGGTTTTAACAATCCCTGTAACTTAAAAAAGGTCAATGTCAAACAATTATATGATATCAAGTATATTGGATTAGGATTAACTTCTCTAATGGCATTTACTAACTCTTCTGAAATAAATGCCTTAGAAGAATCTAAGCGAAAAGTCACTAATATAGGACTGATATCCCCTTTGACTACACCGAATTGAATAATAGTTACAAGACACGGGAAATTAACATGTTCAGTGACTATAATTCAATATATCCTTTAGAAGATTTTCCTAAAGTTCAGGAAAAAAATTATGATCATTTTCAAAATTCTACTTTATGTTATATACCTGCTATTATTAAGAAAATAGCTGATTTAAACGCTTCCTTAGAAACAGAAAGAAAGAATTTCAAAGCTGAAAAAAATGAGCTTTTATTGGAGATTTCTAATCTCAAATCTTCCTCAACGTTAAAATCTTGTCCCGATTTTACTTTAAGAGAAAAATCATTTATTAAGGACAAGATCGAATCTAAGAAAACACCTCCCATTATGTTACAAAATATTTTAAAAGAAGATAAATCTTCTTTAAAAAGCGTAAAGGGAGGAAAAGGGTCCTTAAATGCTTCAAAAAGGAAAAAGATTTTTTCTAACTTTTTTTCTACTCCATCCACAGGTAGAGTAGAAAAAGAGGTGAAACATGCTAAGGAAAGAGTGTCTAAGATAGAATTTAAGAAGAAAAATGATAGAAAAATCATGGGCACTCGTAAGAAGACAGTCGTTTCTAATTTTAATGTTGTTGCTTCCACATATGGTTGCTCCACACACATGACGGGAAATCAAGAACTGTTGAGCAACTATCAAGACCGTTACAACGGAAAAGTCAGATTCGGCAACAACGATTCAGCTCCTATACTAGGATTTGGAGATATTCTACTGCAGAATCTGAAGATCAAAGGTGTCTCTTACGTCCAAGGTCTTAAACACAATCTATTTAGCATAGGACAATTCTGCGACAAAGGATTTCAAGTGGTGTTTCTAGCTGATCAGTGCAGAATTTTAAATAGTCAGAATCAAGAACTTCTAACATGATCACGAAAATCAAATCTATACACCATCAATCTGACAACAGTTCGACCTTTGACAGCTGTTTGCCTCATCTCACAGAATACAATCAAGAGGAACAGCTTATGGCATCAACGATTGTCTCGCTAAATCTCAAAGGTCTTCACAAACTCTCAATCAAAAAGTTGGTACACGGTCTACCAACTATTTCCATACATCAAGAGAAAACTTGTTCGGCTTGTCAAATGGGAAAAATGTAGCGAACATCACACAAACTCAAGCAAGTTGCTTCTACATCTCGACCCTTAGAATTACTTCACATGGACCTTTGCGGACCAATGCGTACACAAAGTATCAACGGTCGTAAATATGTGTTAGTAATTGTCGAGGATTATTCTCGCTACACATGGACAAGATATCTCCGAACAAAAGATGAGACTGGAGACTTGATAATCAGCTTTGTGAATACGACTCAGAATCTCCTGCAAAGAAAATCCAAGTAATCCGGACAGAAAATTGAAGAATGTAGGGATTGCACACATGACGGACAGAAAATTTACTGTTTTACAGCTGAATGTTCGAAAACTCATAGAAAATCGTATGATTATCGGATTGAAATGATTCTAGCGGCACTGAAAAATCCAAGAAGTAAACTTTCCATAGAAATAAATTTTGAAAGAATTCGAGTAAAATACCTAGGTCAGAATCGATAAAAATGGAAATTGCACAGAGAATTTATTTTCAAATACAAGGGACCCTATGATGAATAAGATGGAGAAAATGGTGGGATTAGAGTATAGCTTACCTTACAAAAACCTAAACAAACTCGGAGCTGAATATTTGAAGATCAAAATCGAGGGTTCACGTTCTATTTCTCGGAGTTTTCTTCACCTTTTCTCTTTACGTACGTTAGAAGGAAAATTAGGGATAAAGATGAAACAAAGACTTCTAGTGGAAAAAAAATGAAATTTAAATGGGTTTGACAAATTTGGGCTAAAACTTTATGTTGAATTTATTTTGGGCCAATCTATGGTGTTATTAAAGATTTTCCGAGCGATCTTCGCCAACATCGGATACGTTGGCGATATCTTCGACCACCATCTGAGGACGTTGAACTGATCCTCGTCCTTGGCGAACTCAAACGTGGTCGACAAGTAGTTATCTATTATTACGAACGGGTTCGTCGACCTTTGGCCTTTGCTCGTGTTGATGATTTTGTAGTAGGAGGCTAAGTGTCTATCACTCCCACTGCCCGTAGCAATACCACTACTATTAGAAGTAGTAGTGAATTGACCCGAACTCGATCGAGTCGGATCTTGACCAATATCAGTCTTATACACTCTAAATACTGCCTTTAGAGCGTCATACCCTATATTCCTAACTTGAATATGGTAGTTCTCGAGGAGAGCACTAGAATCAGCCGCAATGGACTAGTAGTGTAGTGCAAAAAAATTATATGTCCCCTCTAGGCGCATTACGGGGTCCAATATCTTCGCCATGATGAAGATATCGGGTAGTTTCCAAAAGTGTTTTAGCCATGTAGCCTTCATGGCTAAAACGGTCGCGCCCGCAAACTCGTCCTCCAAAAAAACATTTAGAATGCGTGCGACTTTAACGCAATGATCTAAGACTAAGATTGATGTCGGGTAATATGTTCCCGACATCTCCTTCATGGCATCGTGAAATACTTGAAGTATTTCACATATGTCGTTGCACCCGTCCCTCATCGTAGGATGTATCGTTACGCCGAATTCGGCGTTTTCGACGTAGAAATCACACAAGGCGTGGCGATATTCATATGACGTACCCAACATCTTGTAGGTGGAATTCCACCTGTTTCGTACATCTAAGGCAAACTTTTTGGACGTGATGACCACACTTCTACAATGACGCTTCCACTTCTTCAGTACAGAAGAATGTCGCATCATGTAACTTATTGCCGTTTGTATTGGCATAACGTGTGCTTTAGATGTGTGAGTGCGTCCTGAACACATAAGTTAAGTATGTGACAGAAGCATCGGACATGGAAGAATCGACCGCCAAATGACGGTCGATAATACTTAATTAAATCTTCAATGCTCGCGGTATTAGCGCTAGCATTGTCAAATGATTACGAGAAAATCTTCTCGAGTATCCTATATTCCGCTAAGATACTCCTAATCTTGGATGCGATGTTTTGAGCTGTGTGTGCTGTGTCAAATTCCCTATAGGCAATTAAGCGTTTCTGTAATGTCCAAGAGTCATCAATCCAATGGCATGTAACGCGCATGTAATGATGATCTTGCCAGTGATTGCTCCATATTTCGGATGCAATGGACACTTTACACTAATTTCCTAATTGATCTACTAACTCGCGTTTATACGCGAGTACCGTCTTCCTAATGTCTCGCGTAAGGGTGCTATGTGAAACTTTCTTCGCTTGAGGGTTATGCGACTTTCTGATCCACTCTTCATAGACTGGATCATCGGCAAACCGAAAAGGAAGATGTTTCGCGCAAATAAATTTTGCAAGTTGTTTGTGCGCAACATCTTCGTTATACATGAACAAAGACGTCGGACTCGCACTAGGTCCTTGTCCGGTAGCGGACGAACCCGTACTCGTAGCCCCATGCATTTGGCTTTGACTTTGACTAATTCCTATCTTAGTTGGATGTTTTGACCGGATATGGCCAGTGAAATTGCCATATCCGCCACCCTTCTTAAAAGGCTACTTTTTACCACAATAATTACATATCACTTTAAAAAAATGTTTATTTTCTTTCGGTACCTTCTTGAAGTGTACCGTGAAAATATCCGAGCGTGGCACAGCTGCTGCGGCGCGTGCTTGGTTCTCGGTCGGCGTCGGCCTCGGAACCTCGTGCTCATGGTCCTGTTGTGTGTTGCTCTTCGTTCCATCCATGTCCGAGTCGAGGACGTCACTAAGATCGATCAAAATTTTGGGGGAGTCATCATATTGGTAGTTATTTTGCGATGAACTACCAACAATCTGTTTCCCCTCGATCTCGAACTCGATCCTCGACGACGGCTATCCATTCCTAAAATAAAATATCAGAAGAAAAAAACGTTAGACAAAATGTGTGTAAACTTACGAGAAACGAGGTGTGTAAAATTCGGAGCACCGTGTAGTAGAGCTGGACGGGGATTGATGAGTGTAGTAGAGCCGAGGCAAGGGTCGATGATTGACGGAGTAGTATTTTAATTAGTTTATTTTTAATTCGTTGACTAGAGAGATTGATGACTGAGACTTGAGAGTGAATGATTGAGAGAGAGAGATTGAATTGAGTTGTAATTTTTTGAAGAGGTCTGTAGGGGTATTTATAGATTTTGTAGGGTTTTTAGCCGTTGCAACCGCCGGTTTCCGGTCAACCGTCGTTGCAACGACTATTTTATTTTATTTTATGTTTAAATCTAACGGCTAAAATTTTATTTTAATTTTTTTCAGTCCAAAGGCTACCGACAACCGAGCCCGACACGTCAGATTTTTTTTTACGGATATATTTTATTTAGTAAATATTTATTTTTATATTATAACCGCCGGTTGAACCGACCAACCGCCTGTTTACAATCGGCGGTTTGTGGTGTGAGATTTTCCCAACCCGCGCGGAACCGGCCAACCATGGCTCACGGTTGCGGTTGGTGGCCGGTTCCGGTTGGTAATCGGAACTGGCGGTTGCCCGGTCGGAACCGTTGGTTCCGGTTATAATTGGGAATTACTAGCCTTATATACCACATGAGTTGGTATATTAAAGTCTATGACCCAAAACCTTAGATACCACATGAGTTGGTATATTAAAGTCTTATATACAATATTTGCGTAGCGGTCCAAAACCAACTACAATCTAACTAATTACAAAATAGACCCAAAACTTATAATAATTAAGGACTCTACAAAATATTCCTAATTTTTGTCCCGAAGTATCCCCACTCGATCTGGCTATGACTAGCCCCTACATACCAGCGTGAGCTTTTTGCGCCACACAGACCTGACGGACGCTTAATTGCGCCCCACACTCCAGAGGTGTGACTAATCCCCGGGACTATATGAATACGTTCCAAATCCACCTGACAACGATAGTCATGTGGTATAAAGCTCCATGAGGATGACTACTCAAAGAATTGTGGAGGGGGGATTCGATCACACGACCTAATCCACAAATCCTTAAGGTCTCCTACTTGACCACTAGCCCAAGACTTCATTGGCAATATTTTCAGGCAATTGTTCACCAATATGTATCTAACAGAAAGAAATAATTCGAAGGTTAAGAGGGAAGTTCAAAACTTATAACGTGACTGTTAAGCGTGCGTTTGGATTGGTGCATTCGAATTGAAATCCGTGATTTCAAATTATATATTTCAAAATCATAATTTCAAATTCAAATCCATCGTTTGGCAAACGTTAGAATCTCGGAATCCGAAAAATGAAGCTCGAGCTCGAGCTCCAACTCATGAAGCTCGTCGAGCTCGAGCTCGAACTTTTTATTAAAAATTAAAATGTACAAAAATAAAATAAAAAACTAACGAAATAAAATAAGCTCGTGAGTCGGCTCGCGAGCTTTCGATCATCATTCGTCGTTCGTCGAGCTTAAGCCAAGCTATTTTCGAACCAAGTCGACGTCTTACGTCGAGCTCGCGAGCCGGCTCGACTCATCGTTCGTCGAGCTCGAGCCGAGCTTTTGTCGAGCCGGCTCGACTCGTCGTTCGTCGAGCTCGAGCCGCCTCATCGACCACGCGAGTCGGCTCGACTCATCGTTCACTAATAATTGTTATTATTATTGTTATTATTCCTCTTATTATTATTGTTATTATTATTATTATTATTGTTATTATTTATGAAAATTATTACGGCGAGAATTTAGATTCTGAAAGCGGACCACTTGAGGTCGAATTTTAAAATCATCAAACAACAACGAGTTTGAATTCTCCTCGGATTTGAATGAAATCAAATTCAAATCCGAACGGTTGCCAAACGGATGATGTGGAGGAAATTCGGATTTCAAATCGAAATCCGAGAATCCAAACGGACTATAAAGACTATAAAAGAATTTAGCCTATTATTTAATTGCAATCACAATTGTTGACTAAGCACCCACCCGGCCGCACCCAAACTAAATTCTGCAATTCCACCTTTACGCCAGCTCCAACCGGGAAGAATATCTCCAGTTCGGATCTATCTCAAAGTCGATCCATAAACCCATTAGGGTTCCACTAAAATTCAGGTTTGTAATGGTCGATTCTTCCATGTTTTGATTGATTCCTATCATTGTAATTCTTATGCTGTAATGACCGATCCACGCGGTAGAGTAGTAGTTCATTGACCTTCCGTGGCTTACCTCGGCTCGATCGGCCATACGATAAGCTTGGTGGAGTATGACGTTTATTTCTTGCTTACGTTATTTCGTGCTTTAATTCATTATGCTCGTCTCTTTGACGGAGACGTAACTAGTGGTTTTCTACCGACTTTTTTTTTTCGTTGTGTTTGGGTTTCCGAAATTTTCAAGTCATGTGATCATGGCCTCGTGTTTAAGCAATATATTTTATTGCTCGCTCGCTGTGCTTGTTCCAATAAGTCTTGATAATATATATTTTTGCTGTTTATGACCTTGTAGTTGCTTATTATCACTAAAGGAAGCAATGATAGGCTTGAAGTGTATTTAATCTATACTGAGCTGAGTTGAGGATGAACATAGTCAAAGGTGTAGCAGACCTTATCTGGAAGAGTTCAAGTGGCGGACAAAATAGAGAGTTTGCCTCTAGGTCTCAATCTGGGAGGTTTACCCTACCTACTCAGAATATCATCTTCAGGTACTACTGTTAGTTTCTTTCACCTGGATTTATTGTTTCACTCACAATCTTCGCGGTTTTAGCTGTTTGATTTTCTTGTAATTGTAAAACTGATGCCATAAACCTGATTGAATGTGTTTTTAAATCAAATGTGTGCAAACTGCAAGGTGATGGAAGATCTTTTCAGATATAACTTGCAGGAAATGTTTAGTATTTACGTAGGAGTTGTGAAATGGCTATTTCGTTTTTGCTCACAAGTTTTTTTCACTGCAATTATGCCTGTTTCCTTGCACATTTGTTGCCACTTGTTTCCGGATGGTGTTGACTGCTGTGTAAATGTCTAAATGTAGGTTATTGGATTTGATAAGCAAAATAAAAAAAATAAAAAATTAATTTATAATTTGTTTCTAATAATGTTAAAACATATTTTTATACATACTCTTTGCGCAGAATATCATCCTTTATGACATTATGTACTTAATCAATCAATCACGTATAACTTATTGAGGCTTTATCTTGATACGTAAATGCCTTGTGGCATACCTATGCTGTTCTTTTTACAGTGAAGAAGGTGACGAGGCTATCTTAAAAGCCCTTTGGGAAAGATTTGAAAATGCTACTGGTGAGGTTAGTATGACATAGATATTTAAGTTGAGTTCAGCTGTATTTTATTTTATTTAGTGTTTTCTGGAAAGCATTACATAATAAAGTATCTCCGTAGAGCCTCATGTATATCATATATCTTGCTACAGTGAAGACATACTTTATGATGTATATTACTGAAAGGATGGTTAGTAATTTTGATCTATTGTCTGTATATGCGTGATAATTTGTTAATGGTACATCTGATAGTCCTTTTAAGTCGTGTAAATTGTGTAAGAGTTTTTCATCTGAACTCAATTGCTTGGTTGATGTAGCTATGTTCTGTCTTCGATGCTTATCTTGTTTGCAATACATGTAAGCTGTATCAGTTGTTACTGCATTCACTATAGTAACTGTCTCAACTAACCTGTTATTATGCTGTGTGATTAACTATGAATGTAATAGTATGCATGCTTGAAATATTGGTGATGACCCATGAAAGGCCTTAATACACAAGTAAAAGCAATTTCTCGTGTTATACAAGATAGATCATCATCTAGTCTTTTTTTGAGATTGAATCTCATCCGAAATTGTATTTACATTTCTTTCTCATATCTAGGTGGAAAAGAGGAAGTCAAAACTTGTATTCCTTAAGCAGTTCTTGGCCACGTATAGGAATTGGAGTCCGTCAAATTTCGGCCTCTCTACTGAGGAAGTTACTTCAGTTTCTCCTACAGATTATATTGAAGATGTTAGAGATGTGCTTGTTGGATGCGAATTTAGCCATCCTTCTGCTATAATATGTTTCTTAACTGAAGAAATTCCAGAAATAACAAGAAAGCTTAGTCTTACTGACAGTGAGTTCTTCGAATGCTCCTCTGGATCTGTTCAAGCTCTGTTAGTGCTGTTAACCATTTAACTTTCTTTTCCTCTTCATTACTATTTGTTAGTAAGTTTTATCTAGTATGGAGCAAATAACTGACAAAGCCCATTACTTTGAGATAAAAAAGTTTTGAGGATATGTAAGTATTCTTGTGCTCTCAATGTTGGTTCTTACTTATCCCGAAGCTTTGTTGTCTGCTTTCTGGTCCACATTTTCAGTTTATATTGTAAAGAAAGTTTTGATAAACATCGTTGACTGTCTGCCAGTGCTGCAGCACATATTTTATGCTTGTGATGCATTTTCTCTACCCTACTTTTGCTGCTCTAGTTATTCTGCACTATTAATGTAATTGGAAGTCTTCATTTACTAAGGAACTAGTATCCGCTGCTCACCACCTATCATTTTAGAAGGAAGCAAAAGAAATATTACTTCTTTAGATGGTTTACAAAAGAGAATGAAAAAACTCGTGTTGTCTCTCGTTGAGTGTGAAATTTGAGGATCATATATCGTTTGTTGATTAATTGCTCATGGAATGTTGTATGTCCTAATCTACCTAACTAAATAGCAAAAACAAAAATTAGCATCATGTTTTCTGGTATTTGTAGTTTTGAAGCTACTACTGTGATATAATTTTACCATCATCGCATTGTAGGAACTAATTTCATTCAAAATTAATTTAGCAATTATTTGCAGCTCAAATAGGCTCTCCAGCAACAATCTCTGTGGCAAGTGAATCATTGATGTCGTTGGATGCTTTGACAGTTGTGGCACGCTCAATTCATAACTGCAAAGTGTTTGGTTACCATGGGGGGATTCATAAGCTTACAGCACTGATGAAAGGTATTAGTATTCATATTGCTATTTTTATTAGGAAAGTTGCTTCATCTGCTGTCAGCTGCCTCCAAAGTTGCTTCATCTGTGTTTGGTTACCATGGGGGGATTCTTGTTCTTCTCTAACTAATTACCTGGGGCATTTCTTTTAAGCTTTCTATCTGAAGTAATCAACATATTTTTTCTTAATTCTTCCAACACTTGATTTGTTAAACACTTCACTAGTGGTTATAACTCCCTATTATCATAATTAAACTTACTTGTACTCTGAGACTTTGTTCAGCTTGCCCCATTTCTTTGTTTCAACTTTCACCCGAAGTTGCTTCATTTAGTCCACTTTCGAAAACAGAATATCTTCAAATAACCTTGTTCTCAATTATCATAATTAAACTTACTTGTACTCTGAGACTTTGTTCAGCTTGCCCCATTTCTTTGTTTCACCCGAAGTTGCTTCATTTAGTCCACTTTCGAAAACAGAATATCTTCAAATAACCTTGTTCTCAAGGCTGTTATGATTTTAGGAGTATGCATATCTGATAATTTACTTGACATAGGCTGAGCTCACCTTTTTATCAAAACTGTTTTACGAATACTTGATTCAGCTGACTCTTCTTCGATTGATTGGCTTGGTTGTTGTGTTACTAACTACCTAGTTACCAGAGAATATAAATAAAAATACTGAAAACATTACATCTGTTTTTTCAAAGCTCTGCAGTCTTTGGCAATGTGTAGTTTTTGCTATGATCTCTGAATATGAAACTGCATCTATAACAGAACTTCAATTCAGTGCACAAGTATATTGTCAGCGATAAGCGTATGAATTATTATTCTATTGTGGTATTTCCAGTCTGTTGTAAAATGTTGTGGAGAAAATCTAATTCATGCAACTTTCAGCTGACAATTTTCGTAATTCGTAAATGTTTTCAGTTTTCACTATTATTTATGTAATCCAACAATTCAACCTGCAATTCTCCAAGTATTTTTTTCTCATTTAAACTACTAAATGTAAGTTGGTGGCCTGGATTTGATACTTTATCCACGAGTGCATTGTATCTATCAGGATGACCTCTCAAATATTTTTGCGGAAAAAGATTTAGCTATCCCACTTCACAACTTAGTTGGGATATATTTTATATGCTTGAATTGGATCCTAACAATGACTTCCATTTTTCCAGTTTCGGTTGTGCTACTTAAGACTATCTTAAGTGCACTGTCAACTGGGGAGGCAGTATCGAATCTCATGGTACAGAATGCCGGAGTGTTGCAAATGATCCTTGGGCTTGCAGTATCTGTGATCTGCAACTTTGTTGACCTCCATTGGATGATGGAGGAAGGTGGTGTATATCAAAGTAGCATCGTTCCCTCCATAACAAAAAGTGATGAAGTACTGAGCAACTCTTCAACAGACATAAACTCTCAACTTCATAAAAAAATCTTGTCATGGCATCAAACTGCTGTAATGTCAGTTATGGAAGCCGGTTGTCTTAATTGGTTATTAGGTAAGGTATGTAGTTTCACCTTTTTCAGTCATTGAACATTCAGAGCAAAGGGGTCTACTATATCTTTTTGTGAATGTCTTCGACCTTTGACTTTGAGAACCATGTGTACCTTGCAAAAGTTGAACGCTATTTTGATAGCGAGCTGCTTTCTTAATATGAGAATTTGATGAAACCACTAGCTTCACTTTTAAGTCTAGAGTGGCTAGCGAGCGTTGTTTCTCACCTTACATATGAACATAGAGATACGAAAGATCTCTAATGGTTACCCATGTGCAAATATCAATTTTCTTAAGATCTACCTTCTGGATAGGATTTAAGCATATGATTTCTGTTTGGTTTGAGGCATTACTGGATTGTAGTTAATTGCAAAATTGAACCTGTCAATAGGAGATTCACCTTTCTGTTTATTTGAAAACCCATTTGTACCTTAAACTGGGAGGACCACTCAATACTGTTGATGTCGTACTTGGAACAAAGAAGAATTGAAAAAAAATAGTACTTGGGCATCCACTAGAATTTTTTCAGAAAATATGTTGCTCTAAGGTATTTTGTAACAGTTCATGATTGACTTAGTAAAGCAAGAATTATCTTAATATGTTTTAATTGTTTATCTTGTTTAGTAATGAAAAGAATATCTGGTTTTGGTTCCATGATCTCGGTCTTAGATAAGCCTTAACTGTGAGTAGCTTACACAAAGTTAGCATTCGGTTTCTGTGGGTTGTAGATAGCAATCTTGAGATTTAATCATCCATGAGATTGACTAATGTATCATCCAAGTGATTTTTAATACCTTTTCAATGCATGCACAATTAATTTATTTACTACCATACTCTGCATGTCTTGTCCTTATGTTTCTTTGCACCATGTATTGTATGCAGTTATATTGATATCTCATTCTGAAGCCTTGCTTCTAAAATGGCATTGAAGTTCCTTGTGCAGCTTTAATTGTGTGTAAGACGAAGAACATTGTAAGAAGCTTTGACAATTAATATTTTCTTTTGATTCAGAAATATTACGCCTCTTGAAGAGATTGACAATGAAAGGACAGTTCGTGGATATGTCTGTTCAATTCTCGACTCTTAAAGCACTTCGATCAGCTTTGGCTTATAACCTTCGTTGTCAAAATCATTTCCGGAGCATTGGGGGCCTGGAAGTTTTGTTGGATGGATTGGCAATATCCTCTATTGATAGCTTGACATCAATGTAACGATATTTTACCTCAATCATGCATTGACTTGACTGGAAAATGTTGTTATCTGCATATGGTCCATCTTAACCGTTTTTTCGACCATCAGCAAATAAAGCTTAATTTTAGACTACAGCATTCATTTTGCAACACAGTCAGTGTTCTGCAGTATATTTTTCTAAATAACTATCTACTTTCTCGATGCCACTGACATATCCTAAATCATGCTTTTGAGAATTTTTTTTACTGTTTTTATCATCATACATGCATAAAGTTCCTTTTGAAGACATTTTTCTGCCTTACTCTGACTTTCTCTTTCTCTTCTGCAGTAGCAAAAACGCTTTAATGACCGTGTTCGATCTTCACATTCTTGCATTGAAAGTTCTCAGGGAAGCTATGTATCCTTTCAAGAGCCATATTTTAATTTGTTGAAGAACAGTAAGGAAAAGCTTAACTTTTTCATTTAAAGGTTGTTCCTTTTGCTGTGCTGCAGTTAATAGTACCCTATGTTCTGCTTATATAGTCTGGTAATGGAGAGGATGCAAACTGTATACGTTCCTTTTACTCTGAGATACATGTACCAATAATATCATTGAATTTGCTGTTTCACAGTTAAGTTGTTTAATATAGAAAATGAAGCTTATACATCTTGTTGATCATTTCCATTTTGTTTCATTCGAAGTACAATTTTTCTTTCAAAAACGGCCAAGCTTATGTTAGTGGTTGAGAGCATGGTCTTGAGATGGAGAAAACATAATTTTTTATTGCAATGCAGTCACAATAGTTATTTTTATTTCCCTTAACTGGTGGCCACAGCTTTGGCAATTTCAACAACTTGCAGTTCCTGTGTGAGAATGGAAGAGTGCAAAAATTTGCGAATAGCTTTTGCTCAGTTTCTTTTATGCTACAAGAGTACAAACAACTGAGAGATTTGTTTGAGGAGGATAATATGAACTGGTTTGAACAAGATACTAATGCTTCGGAAACTTCTAAAATGGATGTCAATAGTTCATCCTTATCAGATCTGTCCTACTTGTGGCATTGGAAAAATTATGTTTCCAGGTTGGGTTCAGTATTTTGTAGTTTCCTTCGTGAAGGAAGTGGAACCGAATTCAGTTTCAGTCAGCTAAATTCTGGCATAAATAACATATTGGTGTCTGCAAATTATGCTGAACTTTCTGTCAAGTGGTTCTCGAGGGTGATTTATACGGTTTTCCCCTGCATCAAGGCATGTTCCGATCAAAATGAAATGCCTAAACATTTAAGGTGATTCCATTGTCTTTCGTAAATTTCTTTTGTCGTTATCTAGTGTATAACAGTGCAAGAATTTTTTTTCTTGTCTTTTATTTTCTCTTTTGCCATTAATTTCCCTTTCAGGGTTTTTGCCCATACCATGCAACGCTATGTTCTTTGTGCTTTCAAGAATGTTATTTCTTCATCACCTGCATTGATGGATGTCTTCCGTGGAGAGGGCGTTTGGGACTTTATGTTCTCTGAGAGCTTTTACTACTTTGGTCCAACTCTTACAGAAACTTCAGGACATGACTATTGTAGAAATGAGTTTCCACTGACTGGTGATCAAGAAAATGGTGGATCACCTTATAGTGAACGGCAGCTAAGTCCTAATGACTTCCAACATATTCAAGTTGAAATAATCTCATTCATGGAATTTGTGGCTACTTTGAGTGGAATATCTCATAACCTGGTTAGTTTCTCGTTTTCCTCTCTTAGCCTCCTATAAATTATAGATTATCTGACTTCTACATTATGCTTTCCTTTGCTTTATTGCAATTATTGATATTTTTAAATAAAACACATGCTCGGCTTCAGGTTTTAAATTGTCTCTAGTTGCGTGCTCACTATTTCCTTGATTTGGTAACTAATGTAGAGCAAGGATGCTGTATAAATTGTCATAACATATTATGGCAATTCTTCAGTTTCTTCTCTATAACTGAAAAGTTTATGTTTGACGATTCAAAGTATGTCAATTCTGTTGTTGCATTAGGGGAATTGGAGAATTTCTGAACTTCAATTGCCCCGTTCACATTTTCACTCAGTTATTGATTGCTTTTCCAAGCATGGATGCTTATATCATTTCTTGTGATAAAGAAACTCCCATTTCTCGTAGTTTAATCATTTTATTGCCCCATTGTCTGCATTATTACTTATATTTCTGATGACAAGCATCTTGGTGATTTTATGTGGCAGCCTGAATGTACGGTTTTGCTGGATGCTCTTGAACAATCAGCCAGTAATCCTGTTCTTACTGCCATTTTGGCAAAAACACTACTTAAGATATTGCTTCTTGGAGTTGAGAAAACAGTTTCCTCATTCAAGACAATTACTGCTATTCCTCGCATTCTCAAAGTTGCATCCACTCAAATCCACGAGTCAAAGATGGCTAGCAATGTCACAACTTATTCTCCTGCAGTGCCCTTTGCTTGGGATGATTGCATCAAGATTTTTATGCAGCTATTTGAAAATTTTTTCTCAGTATCAAATGATGCAAAGCATTCCATTTTATACAATCCAGTGTGTATTACTAGCATGTTTGACTTATTTTGGCAAGAGAGTCTCAAAAATCTTATGCTGAAGTCATTTATCGAGCTTTTGAAGGTATGGTAGTATCTGTTCGAGTTGTTGAGTTTAGTTTTCGAAATTTGGAATTGGGTAAAACACTATTCCTCCTTTTGGCAGATAGTTCCAGCTTCCGAGGAAGATCAGAAAGCATTAGTCTTTCTGTGCTCCAAATATGTGGAAACATTCACACATTTGAAAGAACGAGCACAAAACTTTTCTGATCTGTCAATTGCGCTGTTGACTGGAATGAGAGAATTGCTGGAAATAGATAAAGTGGTACTTCAGTATATCTTTCTCAATTATATCTTCAGAATCGTGACCCACCCTTCAATTTGACTTTGATGTTAATCATTTTGCCAGCGTTATCAAGCCTTGTTCTGTGATGGCGAATGCTTTTTGCATGTTTTGTCTTTGTTGAACGGTAATCAGCTGGATGCTGAAAGTGGAGAAAAGTTGGCTTTGGAAGTAATCAGAACACTTACTTACCTGCTTTCTCAGAATGATGCTTCAAAGGTCCTCTCCTGTTACTAATTACAAAAGATATGAATCCTTCTAGTTATCGCAGATAATGTTGTAATATATAATAGATTATCTAGTCATCCTTCTATTGTTTGTGTCCGTTTATAATGCTGTTATTTTTTTGTGGTAATCAATGTAGTATTCTGTTGTTGTACATTTGATTTAAAACTAATCATTTGTGACTTTATGGTGTTTGTATTCAAGTGGACTAAGTATTGTCCTTTCAATTCAAAGGCTGCTTTTAGAGCTCTAGTTGGGACGGGCTATCAGATGATGCAGAGTTTGCTGTTGGATTTCTGTCAATGGCAGCCAACTGAAGCACTTTTGAATGCGCTTCTTGATATGCTGGTTGACGGCAATTTTGATCTCAATACAAACGTCGTCATAAAAGTAATTTTCTCGAACATGGTTGGTTATTAATAATCATTTTCTTTTCTGTTATGTCACATTCCTAGATCTTGTTTTGCTTTTTCTTTCCCAGAATGAAGATGTGATCTTGCTTTATCTCAGTGTTCTCCAAAAGGTTTGTTGCTGCTTTTCCATGTCATTGTTGTTTATATGTTAAATGTGATTTTTCACTTTCTCCTGACAGTATTAGTAAAAGACTAAGAAATATGATGCAGGGTAGCAACCTGATGCAACACTGTGGACTGAGTACATTCCTTAATCTGGTCAAGGGTTCTCTATCTAATCGGGCGAAGTGTGTTAGAGCAGGAATGCTTGACTTTGTCCTGGATTGGTTTTCTCAAAGCAGTAGTGACGATATGGTTGAGAAACTTTTCCAATTAATTCAGGTGATTGGAGGACACAGCATATCTGGAAAGGATATTAGGAAAATATTTGCTCTTCTTCGCAGTGAGACAACTGGTTCTCCTTGGCGATTGTCGTTGTTGTTGTCCTGCATGTTGTCGATGCTAAATGAGAAGGGGCCAACGGCCTTCTTTGATCTCAACGGGGTTGACTCTGTAAGTTCACTTATACATTGAGAACATATAAATGATGCTTGCACAATTCTAGTTCAGGGTTTGTTATAGAGTTTAAGGTACTAGTAGGACTTTCGTCCTACTTGGAAAAACTTTACCGACTAAAGTAAATGTTTTACCTCAAAAGCTTTGCATCTTGCATGGGCGTCTCCAGCACATCTCTGATTATTACTATAAATATGCAGTAGGTATATTGGGTTCTGATCTTTTTTTTGGATGCAGGGAATTGTTATCAAAACTCCATTTCAGCTGCCTGTGAACAAGGGATTTTCATTTACATGCTGGCTCAGGGTGGAAAAGTTCCCTCCAACTGGAGCTATGTCACTCTTCAGTTTCCTTACAGACAATGGACGAGGATGTTGTGCCCTCCTCGCCAAGGGCAAAGTATTATATGAGGTAAGCTCATTATTTGAGAATTACTTTTAGAATTGTTTTATTGTTTAGATACTTGTGAAATAAATAAACTGTTAGTATCTATTGTGATTCCTGCGGTAATATGGCACCTAATGCCCTTGTTTTTGCATTGCAGTCAATTAATCAGAAACGGCAGCGTGTACCATTAAATGTTAACCTTGTCGAAAATAAGTGGCACTTTATCAGTTTAGTCCATTCAATTGGTAGGCCATTTTCTGGAGGCAGTCAGCTCAAATGCTTTGTAGATGGAACTTTAATATCCTCGGTAAAGTGCAGGTAAAGCATTCATGAAATATTTGTAAGAGTAACTTTCTTATGTTAGGGAGATAAATTAGTATTTTAACATGCTTTTTCTGGTTTCCAGATACGCAAAAATTAATGAACATGTGACTAGTTGCACAGTTGGCGCCAAAGTTACTTTACCTATTAATGAGGAAGATGATTCCATGAACTCTGTCAGGGATTCTCATCCTTTTCTTGGTCAAATTGGCCCATCATACTTATTCAGTGATGCCATCACTTCTGAACTGGTTCAAGGCATCTGGTCACTGGGACCAAGCTATATGTATTGCTTTCTTGATAATGAAATTGCCGCCAATGTGGATAACTCTGTCTCTGGTGTAGTTCTTGATCCCAAAGAAAGCCTTGCATCCAAAATCATCTTTGGCCTTAGTGCACAGGTTGTTATCTTATTTCTTTTATGCTTAATGAGAAAATTTCGTTAACTTGAAACATGAAAAAACCAGCACTTTTTTCAGGCAAGCAATGGAAGAACATTATTTAATGTTTCATCTCATCTGGATCATACACTTGATAAGAATCCTTTTGAAGCAACTTTACTAGTTGGATCTCAGCTGTGCTCTCGCCGCTTACTGCAGCAGATAATTTACTGTGTTGGTGGGGTGTCTGTATTTTTTCCCCTTCTTTTACAGTCTGAAGTCTATGAAAATGATGCATATGATGGGTTAAAGGAGACGTCTATAACTTCAATGAGAAAGGGTTATCATACTGCTGAAATTATTAAGCTTATCGTGTCAAATTTGGATGATAATGTTGCTAATCAACAACAAATGCTGCTTCGTTCTGGAATACCGATAATGGGGTTTCTTCTTTTGTCTGTCCCTAAAAGTCAGCTAAATTTGGAAACTCTTTCTGCACTGAAGCATCTATTTAGAGTCCTAGCTAATAGCGGTAAGTATAAAGCCTATTTTTTTTTATATATTATTAACAGAACTGAATATGATTTGATTTAGTTTGTTTGTTATCTCGGTGGCGACTCGTGTGCAACTGTCTGATTACTTGTTCACCTGGGTTTCAGAGTTGCTGGTGAAAGATGTTATATCCCATATCTTTCTTAACCCTCGTATTTGGGTTCAATCAGTGTATGAAGTGCAACGGGATCTCTATTTGTTTATTATTCAGCAATTTGATGAAAATTCAAGGTTGCTGAGGAGTCTGTGCAGTCTTTCTCATGTGCTTGATATTATCTGCAAGTTTTACTGTAATAGTGTGGAAGATAATCCTTCTAGTCGAAGCAATTCACCAGATATTGTCTTGAAGGACCTAACTGAGGAGAAGCGGGATACAGAAGAAGTACATAAAATTCGTCTTCTTCTATTAAGTCTTGGGGAAATGAGTCTCAGGTGCAGTATTTGCCAACTTTTTTCTTGTATAGATTTAATGATTTCTTATGGTTGTCTTCGTTGTGAGTAGCAGATATTTTATCTTGATTTTCCAGGGAATACATAGCAGCTTCTGATGTCGAAGCGCTTATTGCCTTTTTCGAGAAGTGCGAGAATGTGGCTTGCACTGAAGATACTTTAAATATGATCATACGTGCTGTTTCCCAGGAACAAGTGCTTGCTTCTTTTGTAGAGCAAGTGAATTTGTTTGGTGGCTGTCACGTTTTTCTCAATCTTCTGTTAAGGTATTTGAGCTAATTAAAGGGCAGTTCAAGATATCATAAATGTCGAAGCGCACTTCTACTTTATTGAATATATACTAGTGATGGTTGATAAATAGTATTATTTGATACTAGTGATGGTTGATAAAAAATATACATCCAAAAACTCTATTCTCGAGTTTGATAACCTTTGTTTAATAATAGCATTCATAAAATCTTGTTAGACTAGTTCATCCAATGATTTAAGAAATAAACCAAATATGTTATAAAGACTTCCTCTTGGAAGTTACCTCAAGTTCTGTTATTTAAATGTTACGCTAACATTTTATAGATACTGGGGTCTGTTAATTTTAGTATACTGTATGTTTCTAGATTGGATTGCAAAGGTCTTTTATTTACATTGTCTTGTCAGTACATATTTAAGTATCGAAAAACAGATGGTGAAGTTATTTTTCCTTTTTTTTTCAGTAGAGTGAATGGTATTTAAGGAGCAACTTATTAAATTTACCACATTAACATCTTTTAATATGTCAGGCAAGATTGGGTAGACTTTTAGTTTTGTATATTGTGATAATTCAAAAGCATGCTTCAAGTTAATGAATTATTTAGGCTCAACATGTTTTTGGTATGTATAGTTACACTTTGAACCTCAAGTATGCTTAACGGTCTTTAGAAAGATTCGTGTCTGAATATTATGATATTTGGAGCCAGTTAAAATTCTAATACGAGTGCAAACGATTTAATTGCTTGTTAATTGTTTCTTTTCTGATCATTCAGGTTTCTTATTATTAAAGCAGTCAGGGATCTTTTGCTCTCATATGCATGAATTTTTTATCAATTGCAGGGATTTTGAACCCATTCGATTGCTTGGCTTACAATTCTTTGGAAGACTTCTTCTTGGCCTTCCATCTGCAAAGAAGGGCTCCAAATTTTTCAATATTTCTGTTGGGAAGTCGAAATCACTATCTGTTCATAAGAAAATTAACTTGCACGGGCAACAAATTTTCTCCCTATTATCCGATAGGCTCTTTCAGTTTCCGAAAACAGATCTTCTCTGTGCGACCATATTTGATGTTCTTCTTGGTGGTGCTAGTCCTAAACAGGTTATGGTGCATCTTTCTCTATATGCATTCTGAATATTCTTCAAACATTATTGAATCCATAATCAGTATGGTTTGTATGCAGGCCTTGCGGAAACATAACCAGTTCGATCATTTAAAGAACAGCAAAAGTAACTCCCACTTTCTCCTTCCTCAATTTTTACCTCTTATTTTCAGATTTCTATCAGGTTGCCGCGATCGCATTTCCAGAATGAAAATTATGGGGGATCTTCTGGAACTTCTAGATTCAAATCCTTCCAACATTGAGGCTTTTATGGTAATTGATCACCATTTGTCCGTGCCTGTGAGTTTTTTTCTATTTTATCTTTAATTGGCCTTAAATGTAGGAAAGTGGATGGAATGATTGGTTGGATTCCTCAGCAAACTTTGATGTGATAAAGACGCACGGGATGAATGCTAACACTGGTGACATCTCTGAGATGGATGAGCGACATCTTGTCAGAAATGTGTACAGTCTTGTTCTTTGTCACTATTTGCTTTCTGTAAAAGGTGGATGGCAATACTTGGAAGAGACAGTGAATTTCCTGTTAATACAAAGAGAACAAGTAAGCCCCAAAGCATATAATAGTTGTACTTGTGGATCATTGCACCCAGATTCCATTTCTTTTACTCAACTAACATGGAATTTTAAAAATAAATTAATTTTCATACACCCATCTTGTCCATTAATTGTAATATTATCACTCTAAATTTCAAATTGCTTATGCCTTTTCTTCTTGACTAATGTTTTGAAGACCCTGAATATCTCTTATCACTTTTACTTCTCTATAACTTGTGAATACCTGAAATACTTTTTGACATATTGATGGATGGGATTTATTTCGAATTTTCTTAATAGAACTACTTGATTAGGTGTGTGAACTGAAGGGGTATGTGTAATTGTTATAGTCGAAGGGATCTGGCTGTAACTATTTGTTGTCTTTAAGCACTAGAAAGTATACAGTTAGCTATACATACTTCTTGTTTGCAGGATGGCTTGTCATTTCCAAGTTTCCTTCGTGATTTGTACGGAGACTTGCTGCACAAGCTACTACACATTACTTCAGAGGAAAACATTTTTATCTTTCAGCCATGTCGGGACAACATATTATACCTTGTTAAACTGTTGGATGAAATGCTCATTTCTGAAATGGATTATAAGCTTCTGGTACATCGCTAATATTCTATCTTTGTTAAACTGCTTTACATCTTTTGTTCACTGTGTCATAATTGGCACTGTTAACATAACGGTACTGCTTGCTTGTTGTCCTAATCTTGAAATTTGCAGTTTCCTGCAGCAAGCTTAAAATATCCTTGCCATGTCGATTTCAATGGCCTCCCAGACTTGAATTCTGTATTAGATGTTCTGGAGGAAGATCTATCTAAGCTATCTGGGTACTGACATTTATACTTTGCTATAAATAAAGAATCAATTATTCTCATAAAACTACCTATGTTGCCTCATTATATCACTTATCGTAGCCTCTTTTGCTTTACAGGTTTTCTGGTGAAAAAGACGACCAGAGTGACATCATCAACATAGGTAGAACAATCCCACCTGATGAATGGTGGAATATATATGACAGTGTTTGGACTGTCATTAGAGAATTGGATGGGAAGGGCCCAAGTAAAACACTTCCAAGATCTTCTTCTTTTACAGTTCCATCTTTAAGCCAAAGAGCTCGTGGATTGGTAGAGTCTTTGAACATTCCGGCAGCAGAAATGGCAGCGGCTGTGTCGGGGGGGATTGGCAATGCCTTGGGTGGAAAACCAAATAAAACTGTGGACAAAGCTATCGTTTTGCGAGGAGAGAGATGTTCTAGATTTGTTTACCGAATGGTGATTCTCTATCTTTCTAAGTCTTCCCTTGATAGAGCATCACACTGCGTTCAGCAGTTTATCTCTATTCTTCCTTTCCTGCTATCTGCTGATGACGAGCAAGGCAAGAGTAGGCTGCATCTATTCATCTGGTAATGTGTTTTCACATTCCTTCTTAATATTTTTATAACAAGTATAGTTATATATCGATCGAAGCACCATAGGATTGTTTTATTTGCTGACCAATCTTTCAATGAGATCCTTAGAAATAATGACCCTTGCAACTGTGTATAGGGCCTTGCTTGTGGTCAGATCGCAATTTGGACCGCTTGATGGTGATGCTCGTTATCATGTCGTCTCTCGCTTGTTACGTGAAACAATTATGTGTGGAAAGTCAATGCTTGCTGCTACTATGAACGACGATGATTTGTCTGATATAAGTACTACTTCAAAGGACGGAGTGTTCAATTTCATCCAGAAAGATAGAGTTCTTGGGGCGGTAGGTTTCTGAAGTTTATTTCCCTTGTTAATTTTATCGTTATGATCATGATGGAAACCAAGTCCATGTTATCAGCAAAATTAATTAACAAAATAATTTGGTAGATTCACATATTCCCCAGATTCATTGTTTGGAAAAGAGAGGCCTGCTTTATCCAGCTCACTTTTTTTGGACTTCCATCAACCTTTTTTTATTTTCTAGATACTGCTTGCTAAAAAGGCAATTAGAAGATTGCTACGTCTATTTTGGCAATTGAAAAAATGCCAACTTTATTTATTTTGTTAGAAGCTCCAACAATACTTTGTTTTCCTTTTTCATGACCATTCATCTCAATGAGCATAATTCGTATGCATGCTGGTTTTCTTGTATATATTGCGGACTAGCCTTTTTTTATTCTTTTGCAGTTTATTAATTTAATAAATAGAATTACTCTAGTCCTTGTATATAGTAACAGACGTCATTGCCCATCATGCTTATTGAATCGAACTGTTTTGTTCGTAAAATTGTTGGATCTTCTACTGCATTCTAGCCGTTACATGAGTTTTGGTTGGAAGAGCATCATCTCAATTCGTTTTCTCAATTTGGAAAAAAACTAAATCATTCATATACATCCATGAGTTCAGTATCTCAGCCCCTTTGTATCGTCTGGCTTCTTTCATATACTAGCATTGCTCCTTGTTCTAGTGTTTACATGATGCATTTACTATCAGTGTCTTTAATGCCTTTCAGTATTCTTAACCCGCGCCTTTCAGTATTCTTAACCCAAAGAATATTTGGAAGCTTGCTTGCTATTGTTTATTCAATTTTCTGTGATGCGAAATGACATACAGATATGATCTGCATATTTAAGAAGATTCTGGCGCCACGGTGTTACTGTCTTCGGACAACATTATATTTCTTCGGTCATTCCTCTTTGTGTTTGTCGCTTTGCTGATAGTATAACTCTTCATTTTCTGCACATTTATTAAGGAACCTATGAATAGGTTCCCAAAAACATATTGTATAAATGCCCCATTTTCCATAAATTTTATGCCTTGATATCTTTCCCATGGGCATTGGGGTTTAGTCATGTTAGCTTTGTATGTGATCGTCGTGATCATAATACTTATAACATTGGAGAAGTATATGATGCAGCCACATGATTAACTTCAACCTATTTTCATGGGTATTTCATTTAATTGTTTTAGTTTTAGGCGTGGCAATATTACTGATAATGTTTGGATGTTTAGGTGTTTCCGTTCTTCAAATGTTTAATTTCAACCTCTGATTCACAGGCAGAGGACGAAGCGCAGTACATAAAAAGGGTGAAAAATGATCGAGCTTTGCAAATATTAGAACTGCAGAACAGAATTGAAGAAAATATAGTCACAGATTCTACTAAAAAGCGTGAGCTGGAAGATAAAATACAAGCCAGTTTGAATACTATTCGGGCTTCAGATGACAGAAGAAGATTTGTGTTGCAACAATCTTCAGATGAGGACCAGCAAATTATTGCTGTAATACATTTGATAGCTTTTTTTAACAGTTTAATCGGTCTTGTCTTTTATTATTAACACTAGTAATAACTCTAAACGTAGAGTACTTCTCCAACAGGACAAATGGATCCATACTCTTCGGTTGCTGATTGATGAAAGGGGTCCGTGGTCTGCTAATCCTTTCCCGAATGGTGTAGTTGCACATTGGAAACTTGATAAGTCGGAGGATGCATGGCGCAGGAGACAAAAGTTGAGACAAAATTACCACTTTGACGAGAAGCTTTGTCAACCTTCCTCCGTTCTATCTAGAGATGTGGCTGGTAAAACTAGTGTGGGGGCTCGCAACATGGAGAAATTGAAACAATTCTCCCTGAAAGGAATTAAGAGAATTATGGAGGACTCAGATCCAAGTGAAAATGACAACGAGTCTGATTCGAGCCATCAAAGGGTCTCTGAGATTGAGGATCCTTCAGAGAGACAGAACCTTGAGGCATCGTCAGAAGATAACCGTGACACAGCACTCAGAGAAGAAGACTATCCCTCCACTAGTGAATCAGAGAACAGAGAGGTATAAATGGAGCTTTGACTGTGCTAAGGTGCTATTGATGATGTTTTTCAATGTCTTTTGCAGGTTCTGATGACTGTCCCTTGTGTTCTTGTGACACCTAAGAGGAAAATAGCTGGGCGTTTGGCAATTACTAGAAATTTGTTGCAATTCTTTGGCGAGTTTTTGGTAGAAGGTACCGCAGGATCTGCTACTCTTAGAACCGTATCTTCATCTCGTAATTTTGACCCTCGCGTACATGCATTATCTGGAGAACAATCGAGAGATAACATACAAAAGATTCCTTCACGATTGGATTTGGATGCCGAAAAGCCCAGGCTCAGTGAGAATCCTTATCTAAATAGAGAATATAATAATGGAAAATCTCATAGAAGTTGGAAACGCCATCGTTGGTGGAACTCGTGTAAGGTAATTTATCTCTCTAGTTTTTTGACCAACTTTTCTGATTAGTAGATAACCTATTCATTTTTAACCTACTGGCTGCTTTTTGTTTCTCATCATAGATTAAAGCTGTCCACTGGACCCGGTATTTATTAAGATATACTGCATTAGAGATCTTTTTTGGCAACTCAGCTGCGCCAATATTCTTGAATTTTGCATCCCAAAAAGTTGCAAAAGATGTTGGGAATTTGATAGTAGTTGCCCGGAATGAAACTATGTTTGCTAGAGGACATCGGGACAAAAGTGGAGCTATTTCATTTGTTGATAGGCGTCTGGCTCAGGAAATGGCTGAAGCTGCCAGAGAACGCTGGAAGAGAAGAGAGATAACAAACTTCGAATATCTCATGATTCTTAATACTCTCTCGGGAAGGTCATACAATGATCTGACCCAGTATCCCGTGTTTCCATGGATATTGGCGGATTATTCTTCTGAGACTCTTGATTTTAACAAGTCATCAACGTACAGAGACTTGTCGAAGCCTGTTGGGGCACTTGATGCAAAACGCTTTGAGGTCAGAGAACAATTTTCTCACCGCTGAATGAATGTTTACATTGCCCTGAGTGTTTTTCTGCGTAAATTCTCAGGTATTCGAGGATAGGTATCATAATTTTGTGGATCCAGATATTCCCAGGTAATTTTCATGATTGTAATATCTAATTTGAGTTGGATTTGTTTAAACTTACACGATCGCTTTTCTCTTCTTTGTTGAACAGTTTCTATTACGGCTCTCACTACTCAAGCATGGGAATCGTGCTGTTTTACTTGCTTAGATTAGAACCATTTACTGCACTGCATCGAAGCTTACAGGTACTCTATTAAAATTACTGATTTTTTATGAGAATGCTCATTGAGTGTTGGTGAGTTTCTGATATTAGTTAGAACGCGATACTGTAGCTTCACAGATCATATTCTGCAAACGTATCTTAATCATATAGGTTGATGGTAATGTTTTGTTTTACCCATCGATTATCTATCACTGATCTAACACTTCAAACAGGGTGGTAAATTCGACCATGCAGACCGACTTTTCCAAAGCATTGAAGGAACTTATCGAAACTGCCTTTCCAATACAAGCGATGTAAAAGAATTGATTCCTGAATTCTTTTACATGCCAGAGTTTTTAATCAATTCAAATTCTTATCATTTCGGAGTGAAGCAAGATGGAGAACCAATAGGTGATGTTTGTCTCCCTACTTGGGCCAAGGTACAATTAATACATACACATCTCCTCTTCCTACAGGATTAGTTTATCGGGACATGAAAATCGTTGAACTCTCTTCTTGACCTTGATTAGAAAGATAAATAGTTAGAAAATCTAACCAAGTCCGAGAAAATGAAACTGGCAAAACAACTCATCTCATAGTCGTTTCCAAATTTTCTTTTTATTCCCCGCGAAAAGCGAGCATGGGACCCTCAATCTATCTGAACTTTGAAGTCATGCACTTGTTCTTTCATTTTATTGCTAATTTGGATTAAACATTTTGTTTTTCATATTTTTATCACAATGCACAAATAACCACCAATATTTTGTTAGTATTTATTAACTAATAATCTAGCCAGTTTTGGTTGCTCTCTCACCCATAGATCCAAATTCTTTCAGGGCTCCCCAGAAGAATTTATTAGTAGAAACCGAGAGGCACTTGAAAGTGAGTACGTCAGCTCGAACCTTCACCACTGGATTGACTTAGTTTTTGGTTACAAACAGCGGGGAAAACCAGCTTCTGAGGTGACCGACCGTACTATGATTCACCATTTTCATCACCCTTAATTTGAAATTCTGCCTTATATTTTGACATTCTTTGCAGGCTGCGAACATATTTTATTACTTGACGTATGAAGGTGCAGTTAACTTGGACGATATGGAAGATGACTTGCAAAGGTCAGCCATAGAAGACCAAATTGCTAACTTCGGTCAGACCCCAATTCAACTTTTTAAAAAGAAACACCCCAGAAGAGGCCCACCTATCCCTATTGCTCATCTTCTTCAGTTTGCTCCTAACTCTATAAACCTAACGTCTGTTGTGGCGAAAACAAACAATTCTGACGCGGCAGTGATGTACATCAATGTGTTGGACTCGTACGTTGTTGCCGTGAACCAAAATTTTTCTATGTCTATAAAGATGTGGCTGACTACACAACTGCAATCAGGTGGAAACTTCACGTTCTCTAGCTCCCAGGTACAATGTTTTCTATTTTGTGCTTTACCCCGTTTAACACCTTCCAAGATTCATGAACCATAATATCTATTTCGTTTCAATTATAAGGAACGTAAAATATTTTTACTTTTAGTCACTGGTTTAAGTTCTCCATTTAACGTTGTGGTCAATATTTAGGGCGAATGTGGAAAAACGTTGATATACAGCATACCAATGGCAATGATTAGTAATTATTTCATCAGTCATTTAGAAATAACTTCAGTGACAAATATTCTAACTTAACAATTTTTCTGTAGGATCTCTGTTTTGGGATTGGTTCAGATGTACTCCCTCCTTGTAAAACTGGGAGTCCTTTGGCAGATGGATTTGAGCTTGGATCAGAATGCTTTGAAACACTGCAGACACCATCTGATAACTTTCTCATCTCCTGTGGCAGTTGGGACAACAGTTTCCAGGTCACATCCCTCAGGAGTGGAAAAATTGTCCAAAGTGTTAGACATCATAAAGACGTTGTCAGTTGTGTTGCAGGTATGGATCTCAAAATCACCGCAATAAATTTATTCAGGATTCACCTTTGTGCATTCTCATTGAGACAGTACGTGCTAGAGATATTACCTATTTTCAAAAATCCCATTTGTGTTGAAAGTTTATGATTGCCTCGATTCGTTTGAAGTTTTGAAGTATTTTCATACCTAAGTATTTACATATGTTGACTTAATTTTCATTTTACGACTGTTGTCCAAGTCCATTTTATAATTGCTTGTCAGTTAATGATAAGCCATGCCTCTCCCAGCATTTTGTTTGATTTAAAGGACTGTCATTCTTTAAGGTTTATGTTTGCTCTAACGTATTTCATGTCAGAACACACCGACCACGAAAACAAAGTAGTCGGAAGACAGTGAAAACATTGAACCAATGAATTGTTCCATGATGCTAAATTTCTAGTGAAGTTCTCGTGAAGATTGAAGGATAAAAAAATTTAGAGTTTCCATTTTCGCTGGAATGATCTATTTACATCGAAATGATTCGTAGTTTGTTTTTCCTTTTTTACAGGACCTGTGGTCCATTTGTAATCTTGGTTATCATTTTCAGATGATATATATTGTTAGGAATTTATCCACATGGTCCTGAATTTATCATGACTGCTTGTTCCTTACCACTGTTAGGAATTTATCATGAACTTATCAAATTTTTTACCATTGTTTCCTCATCACCATTTTACAAAATATTTTGCAAAATCTTTTTTGACTGTTGTTTCTTCATCCCCATTTTACACTGCCTGCAGTTACAGCTGATGGAAGCATACTAGCTACAGGAAGCTATGACACAACTGTAATGATATGGGAAATTATCCGTGTCCGGGGCACCGAGAAAAGGTCTCGAAACACTCGGGCAGAATCTGCTTGGAAAGAATGTGTCGTTGTCGACGCTCCGTCGCACATTCTCTGCGGGCACGACGACGTCATCACGTGCCTATACGCAAGCGCAGAGCTCGATCTCGTAATAAGTGGTTCGAAAGACGGGACATGCATCATCCATTCACTGCAAACGGGCAGATATGTGCGATCCATTCAGCACCCGGGGAACAGGCCCGTGGCCAAGCTCGTGGCCTCGCGCCATGGCCGCATCGTCTTGTATGCTGACGATCTCAGATTAAACCTCTTTTCTATCAACGGAAGGCACATATCCACCGCTGAGTCCAGTGGCCGCCTGAGCTGCCTCGAGTTGAGCAGGTGCGGTGAGTTTTTGATCTGTGCGGGCGAGCAGGGCCACGTTGTTGTTCGTTCGATGAACTCTCTGGAGATGATTACAAAGTATTCCGGGGTTGGGAAATGTATTACTGCATTGGCTGTGACCCCCGAAGAGTGCTTCGTTGCTGGGACCAAAGACGGTAGTCTCCTTGTCTATTCGATCGAAAACAAGACAAGGCTTCAAAGGAATTATTCCAAATCAAGAACATCTAGGAGGACGTGATATGATGATTTGTGCATGATGATCCCAGGTATACATACATTACATGCATGCTCTGCCTTCTGTCGATTTTATCACTACGCATTAAAAGAGGTTAGATTTGTAGTTTTTTTCCCTCTATATAGATAACTTGTGATCTGGAGAAAGCGCGAGCTGCTGCGCTGGATGATTCAAAAGATACTCGTCTTGTTTTTTTTCTGATATGATTATCAACCAACATACAATACACTAGGAGCTAATATTAGAAGAAAAGGTTCGGTGTAATAAATAATCTATATATATAAAAGATGGTTGGGGACTCTCCTGTGCTGACACGTCAGCAACTCAAGTCCTCATCCATGCCGTCAGCAAAATAAAATTGCAAACCTTGAAGATATGCAAAGCCTTACATATCCATTCAATTAATATGGTAGCTAAACAGTCTTACACAAATATATGAAACGCCTCACGTATACATCCAATTAATAGTACAACTAAACAGTTTTACGATTGTTTATTTTCCAATTTCCTTAATGCACCCAAACCCCTCACATTCCATATATCTATTAAAGTTCTGAATAATACTAAAAAAAACATGAGCATTATTAGTAGCACAATAAGCAGCTGAGGCCATTCTCAGAAGAGTCTACGTCGATCAAAAGCGTCAATCGTTTTTCCCGAAAGCATCTGTTGAAGAACAAATCTCGATTGCGCTGTTGAAACGCATGAAAGCCAGCACTGCAGCATTATTTTTTCTATTGCCGCATTATTAGTATCCTCCCCATATCCGCGTTCACTCCAAGCCTCACCCGGCCGACGTCTTCTCTCAACATGTCGACTCCTGAAGTTTAATTTATTTATATTTCGTTCTGTCTTCCTTATTAGTGTTGCAATTTCATTCGATTATGTTTTGTGTGTGAAATCCGAATTTCGGTAACAATTATGCTTTCTCCTGCAGTTTGTTGAAGCAACCATAAGTATGTGTGGTGGCCCTCAGTTATTATTCTTTCAGTGTACATTTTGATGCTTGATTTACATGATTAGCTACACTACATTGAAGATGATGTTAGGGCTTATGGAGTTCACTTTGGAGCAGAAATAGGTAAAGCATAAGGAGCGTTGAAGGAGTTTTTGCTGTAAAAAAACAACAACATGGAGTTAGAAAAAGAATCAAGTTCAGCGTCCATCAGTTGCAATCTTAAGGATAAAAAAATATCTCTTATTTAAAAGAAAAGGTATATTATATTTTATAATATGGAAGGATCGAGTTCGTTTCTGTTCGGGCTGGTTCAATTCATCTTCTAGGGTCTGAGTTCGAGTCCGAAAAATAACTATTAGGCTGAAACTCGAGCTCGACTAGTATGATAAATTAGAGAAGAGCAGGCAAGAATATTTCCGAAGTGGACTTATTGATGATGTATTATTGCCGGCATTGATTGTCATGGCATGTAAGATATAACTTATTCCATGAATTTTCTTTTCCATTTTTTCCAAATCATGCAGCCATTTTAAGACGTTAATAATATGCAAAGTAAATGGATAATACTCCATCTTGAAATAACAAGGTAGATCGAAGTCCTTTACTTTATGCTCGAAAGATTGGTGAATTGATCGGGTCCCTTCATTTTGAGGCCCGCTCTTCATTAACATTCTTTTCCTTTTCCTAGAAATATCTATAGCTCCTTGTCTATAAACACCGGTGAACGATCAATTTTAATCAATAATAATTATTCCTTTAACTGGGTTTAATTGTTGTGAAATACAGTAATGGATTGGATGTGATAAAATTGGCAGCACAGGGTAGACGTCGGTTATGAACACCGATTTACGGTTATTAAAACCTTCTAATCGTACCCGAACCGCGGCCGCCGGTTTACAGTTCCTTTTTTATTAAGAAAAATTCGGCTCTATGTAATAATTGAAATAAATTAAAGAAAATTGATTTTTAATCTATATTATATCAAAGTTGGATAGAAAGGACAAAAAAAATAGGTTTAGTCATATACGTTGGGATGTTGTGATAGAGACTTTTGACCTCGTTGTTGGAATGCCTGTATTGATAATGTCATTTGATTGGAAAAGGTTGTTGGAATGGTGGAAAGGTTGTTGAAGTGACTATATTAGAAAATGATTTCATTGGAAAGATTATATGAGTGCCTACATGAATCATGCACTGAAGCAAATGTTTCTTAATAATTACTTTGTAATTTTCTTAAATCTATAAGTTGGATATGTACTTTCCTGTAATAACAAATCAGCAACTCAAGCTTCCTCTCAATGTGACACGTGGCAATACCATTATCATATTCTCATGAGATTGTTTAATATGTTTAATATGAGGCTTTGTTTTCTTTTCCACAATAAATTCCTTAATTACTGTAATTAATATATTAATTCAAGTCATTAAACTTGACACACATGAGAAGGTCGGTTTTTTAACTTCTCATATTCTAATTATGTGTTTAATGCAAGATTGACCTTTTATTTCCTGATTATGTGCAAGAGACGTTTTTTTTATTATGATCGTTAATGAATTGATATGTTGTCAATGGGCGATGGCTTCTGCCGTGGGTGGATTACACGAGGCCGAGAGCTGCCTGCTTGGACGAGTTTTCTAGAGCCATGCTCTTGAGAGGTGTCTGCTTCGATTAGTTCTTGACAGAAGCTTATAGTTGGCGGCCCTCTTTTGCAAGTAATTTAATCACTTTTACTGAGCTTCCAACACTAAATTGCGGTTATATATTTGAATGCGTCCGAATTGAATGGCGAATTTGAAGAATGGTATCTTGATCTTCAGTGGAGCAATTAACTGTACTGGGTATTTCGTTAGGGATCGGTGTCCAATCTATGCTCAGTTCGAACTTTTTCTGTTGAACAATAGATTGTATTTTCTTTTTTGGTTCACAAACATTGGTACGCATAGGCTCAATGATCTAATAAATTAACCGAATATATATTTTTATCAGTAAGATTTTCTTCATTGTTTTTTAAATGAAAACTGTTGGGCCTATTGTTTTCCCCTTAATTTTGCTTGTGCTAGATTGAGGATTATGATTCAAGGACAACAGTATTCTGGTTGCATTAAACTCATCCATCAATGCTCAGCTGAGGCTATTGGTTCCTAAAAGGTTTTCGATTTGTTCAATACGATACTTTGGCTTTGGTCTATGATAAGTCAAAATTAATAGACAACAATCATAATTTGAACTTACTAGGTATGTGTCGCTGGTGATGAGGCATGATGGTCTCTGCCGTTTCAGCAGATGTCTGTAAGCTCAACTCAAAATTTAACAAGGCTAAAGTTCAAAAGGGCAACTGTTTCTATGGGAATACGATAACCGAATCCGTAGAAAAAATATAGGAAAGTTCATCAGAAGATTTACCACTTTGTAGTTGTAAATGTAAAGAAAAAAATAAGATATTGTCAATTTGGTTCATTTTGAGTGATGTAATATTTATAACTGTTTTTGGATGTTGGACTTATTAGGGATCAACCTCAAAAGGTGGAGTATGTCGGAAATCCTTATATCGATTATTCTACTTTGTTGATTCGACAAAAGTCAAAGTGGGATCTCTTCCTCTCAAGAACCTGAAATTCCATGTGAGCAGCTTTATTCATTTTTACGTACTTTTAAATGAACTTACGTGAGATCAATATATATATATATATATATATATATATATATATATATAATTCAGTGGATGTATTTATAAGTTATTTGAAGAATACATGAGGTGGTGATTTAAAATTGATGATTTGGCATTAAATACCACTCATGAGTTATTCAAATGAAATTGTTCAACGTTCTTATTTTATATTGCAGCAGTGAGATTGAAGAAATTGAAAGCCCGGCCGTAGAAGATAACAGCTAAGCAACGAAGAGACTGAAGAAATCATAAATTGAATTTTTGTTTACATAATCTTATTTTTCATTTTTTCATCCAAGATCTAGCACAAAGGACGTTGGGTCTGCGTGAGCTCGTAAAATAGGGAAGATCTATGTATTCTCTAACTTTATTTTGTATACAATTCGTAGATCTCTCTTAAGCATGAGTAGCTAAGCTTCTTATGTGCTCGGTATGAGATGAACGCTAGGTAGAGTTGTCGTTTGGGCGTTATAACACTCGTGAACACGTGACATTGTTTATTTATCGTTTACGACATTGTTTCTTCGATTCGATATGTTTATGTGTTGTTTTGAAAGTCACATTTGATATGTCTATGTATTGGTGTGACGCTTGGTAGACCGTTGAGGGCGAAAACTAAAGAACGGTTAGTCCATTCGTAAACTTAGGAGTCGACTATAGGGCGAAAGCAAATAGTCGACCCTCGCTATGGGTAAACCAATATAAATCCTCTAACCGTTTAGGGCGACAACAATTTCGGGAATGAAAAGAAATTACTGCGATTTAGTTATTGTCCGTGTGGATACGGTGGTTTACGGTCTAGTCGACGATACCTAGCGGGATTCGAAATCCCGAGCATATTTTTCTTTACTTGAAAAGTTACTTTTAAATCTTCAGTCGTGTCTTAAGTTCTTTCATCGTGTTAGTTTAAGTTGTCGTGATCTAGTTCAAATATAAAAAAATCACAAATTACTTGTTAGGCTAAATATTGAATTGATAGGTAATTACTAGTAATCAATGTTATTCCTCGTATTCGATACTCGGATACTCGCTAAGCTATTCTACAAACGATAGGTACACTGCATATCGCGTGTGGTGCTAGTTTAACGTATTCGTTTTAATTATTACTTGACGTATATGCACGAATCTCTACACCAAATTTAAGAGCACACGCCTGCGCGATCAAGTTTTTGGCGTCGTTGCCGGGGAATAGATTGATATTAGGAAAACCCGAGTTCGGTAATTTAGCCATTTACTTATCTGTTATTTAATTCTTGTTAATCAACGTTTCTTATCTGCAACTGTCTTTTGGTTTGTGTTCCGTTACCTAGCTAACGTGGTTCGTTGACTTTTTCAGGAACACTTATACGGTGAATGACCCAAAGCCATCCATCGTATCCACTTATTGAAGGATCTCCAAATTTTGAGCGTACATTGCTACAAAGGTTGAGACAAGAAACTTCCGAAAGTCATTCATCCGACGAATCAATTCAGCTAGTTGATTACTCTCAGGACACCGCAATCACCTCTCACCCAGAGACGTCAGTCGATAGTTCGGGGACATCGAAGGAGATGGCAGATCAAGAAGCTAATGACGAGGAGCAATCACTGCAAGATTTGCTCAAGAACGATACACCTGGTGGTACGGAGTCGGCAATTACGGACATCATCAAAATCAATGGGGTGTCGAATGATGCAATCAAGCTTATGTTGTTTCCATTCTCTCTCAAAGATAAGACAAAGGAGGGGTTTGAGCTATTACCACCGAAATCTATCACTACTTGGGATGAGCTGCGCGGGGCTTTCTTGGCTACTTTTTCCCGCAATCGAAGGTTCTCAGGTTAAAGACTGAAATTTCACTCTTTCATCAGAAGGACACGGAGAATCTTTACAAAGTATGGGAGAGGTACAAAGCGTTGTTGAAGAAATGCTCACAACATGGAATGACGAAGGCAGCAATCATCAATAGACTCCATGAGGCACTCAACGATCAAACGGCTCAAATGCTACACGGTTCCGCAAACGGAGGACTTGTAAAGCTTAGTGCCACTGAAGCTTGGAATCTAATCGAAGAATATATGAGAAATAGTTTCATGCGAAGCAACACATGAATGAGGGCGCTTGGAATGTTCGAAGTGAGCAACGATACAGCGATGAATGCTAAGTTTGATGCTCTTCAATAGCAAATGGCCACGACACAAACTCAACTTCAGACGGTGTTAAATGCCCTTATACCAAAGGCCGCTCAACCGCAAGCCGTCAACGCTGTAATAACCCCGATGGCCGCAGTACCACCTCAACAAATACCATACATACCTCACTGCGGTAATTGTGGTGCAGCTCACGAGATTTCGGAATGTCAAGCCATACCACATGTAGAGCATGTTGACTACATGAGCAACTACCAAGGCCAGAGGAGTTTTCAACCGCGAGCACACCCGAACATGTCCTACGGCAATCAAGGCCAGCAAATGCAGAGGCAGTCCGGATTCCAGCAAGGGCTACCACCGAGATTTCAATCTGGAGGATCGAGCAATCATTATCAAAATTCAACTCAAGGGTCAGGATCTAATGACATGAAGGAGATGAAGGGTATGATGGAGATTCTCCTCTCGAACTTCAACAAGACCACTCAAGCCCATGAGAGCTGATTAACGAAGATGGAAGAACATTTCCAAATCATCGATCTACGAGCTCAAAACACGAATGCTTCAGTACGGAAATTAGAGCAACAAGTGGGCCAAATAGCGAAACAATTGGCGGAACGACCTCAAGATTCGCTCCCGAGCTATACTGAGCGAATCCAAGGGAACATTGCAAGGCCGTCACCTTAAGGAGTGGGAAGGAATTGCAGGAGCGAGAGCAGCCCGCGATGAAGCAACCCACATAAAAGGTTGATATCGAGGTCCACAAAGAGCAAGACGTTGAGAAAATCGAAGATGAGAAACTCGAAAAGGCTGAAGCTGAAAGAGGAATGGAGAAGGAGACCCGTCGACAACCGGTGAAGCCATATCAACCGAAGATCCCATATCCGGCTAGGTTGAAGAAGGATCGAGACGAGGAGCAATTTGGAAAATTTATGGGTATGTGTAAACAAATGCATATAAACTTATCGTTTGTTGAAGCTATTACGCAGATGCCTCGTTTCACGAAGTTCCTCAAGGACTTGCTCACCAACCGAAGGAAGCTCGAAGACGTTTCTACTGTGTGCCTACGAGGAGAGTGTTCAACCATTTTACAAAGTAAAATAACGAAGAAGCTTAAGGATCCAGGGAGTTTTACTATTCCTTGTCTTATAGGAGATGTTGTTGTTGAATGTACATTAGCCGACCTATGAGCTAGTATAAATTTGATGCCTTATTCTATGTTTAAAGATTAGGTTTAGGTGAGCCAAAACCCACTAGGATGAGCCTCCAGTTGGCTGATAGATCCTTAAAATACCCTCGCGGTGTTATCGAGGATGTCCTAGTGAAAGTGGACAAGTTCATAATTCCCGCCGATTTCGTCATTTTGGATATGGAGGAAGATGAAATATTTCTCTTATCTTAGGTCGACCATTCTTGACCACTGGTGAAACCGTGATAGATGTTAGAAATGGTACTTTGACCTTGACGGTTGATGGCGAGAAAGTGACTTTCAACATGGCAGATTCGATGAAAAGTCCTAGCTCACTTGACGATAAGTGTTATTACTTGGATATCTTTGAACATGATTTTATCTTTTCTATGCAAGGTCTGTCGCAGGTTTTGGCAGGGGCGATACACAATCATCCATGATGGTGGACACCGATGAGTGCGAAGAAGATTATGACGAGCTTATGACGAAAGTCCACGAAAGTAAAGAGGAGGACAAAGAAAAGAGCTCAATCGAAGAGCCACCTGTCCTAGAGTTGAAACAATTGCCTGAACATCTCGAATATGCATTTCTAGAAGGCGAGTCGAAACTACCAGTGATAATATCTTCAAGTCTCGATGGCAGGCAAAAAGACCAGCTGTTGAAGGTGCTGCGAGAGCACAAAAAGGCCTTAGCATGGAAGATATCCGACATTCGGGGGATTAGCCCAAGCTTCTGCACACATAAGATTCTCATGGAGGATGACTTCAAACCTGTCGCCCAACGGCAAAGGAGGCTAAACCCCAACATGAAGGATGTCGTGAAGAAGGAGGTCATTAAGCTACTGGATGCCGGAGTGATCTACCAAAATCTCAGATAGTGCATGGGTGAGTCCCGTCCAAGTGGTTCCAAAGAAGTGAGGCATGACGGTCGTTCCCAATGAAAAGAACGAGTTGATTCCGACGAGAACCGTAACTGGATGGCGTGTGTGCATCGACTACAGAAAATTGAACGATGCTACGAGAAAGGATCATTTTCCTCTACCCTTTATTGATCAAATGCTTGAAAAGTTATCAGGACATTTACTGTTTTCTTGATGGCCTGTCAGGTTACTTGCAGATTCCAATAGCTCCGGAGGACCAAGAGAAGACGACATTCACCTGTCCGTTTGGTACGTTTGCTTATCGACGGATGCCATTTGGTCTTTGCAATGTCCCAGCCACGTTTCAGCGATGCATGATGGCGATTTTCGATGAATTGGTGGGCGAAATCATGGAGGTGTTCATGGATGATTTCTCAGTTTTTGGTACCTCTTTCGATGCTTGTCTAATTAATCTTAAATGTGTGTTAGCACGCTGTGAAGAGACTAATCTAGCACTTAATTGGGAAAAATGTCATTTCATGATTCGAGAGGGTATAGTCTTGGGACACAAGATTTCTTCTAAAGGAATCGAAGTGGATCGGGCTAAGGTAGAAACGATAGAAAAGCTACATGTTCCCTCGAACGTGAAATCTGTTAGGAGTTTTTGAGGTCATGCATGATTTTATCGTAGATTCATTAAAAACTTTTCAATTGCACGACCTGTGTTTAAGCTGCTAGAAAAAGATCCTCCATTTGACTTTAACGATGAATGCGTTAATGCTTTCAATTTGCTTAAGGAAAAGCTGATCTATGCACCTATTATGGTTGCTCCCGATTGGGGGTTACCCCTTGAACTTATGTGCGATGCTAGTGACTGCACAGTTGGAGCTGTACTGGGAAAGCGGAAGGATAAACACTCGGACGATCTACTATGCGAGTTAGACATTGGACTCAGCCCAATACAACTACACCACCACCGAAAAGGAGCTTCTCGCTGTCATATTAGCTTTCGACAAATTCAGGTCATACCTTATTTTGACTAAAGTTGTTTTTACTGACCATTCTGCATTGAAGTACTTGCTAGCAAAGCCAGACGCCAAGCCGCGGCTTATTCGATGGATCTTGCTCCTTCAAGATTTGATATTGAGATCCGCAACAAGAAGGGTGCCGAGAACATGGTAGCGGATCACCTCTCTTGAATAGAGAAATCCGAGATACTGAACCTCGACAACAAAACGATCCACGACACGATCCCAGACGAAAATCTATACGCCATAAAAGTGGTAAATGAAGAAGTCTCGTGGTTTGCAGATTTTGCTAATTATCTTGTTGCGATGATCCTACCAAAAGTGTACACAAGTCAACAAAAGAAGAAATTCTTTTCCGACTTGAAATACTACTTTTGGGAAGACCCTTTTCTTTTCAGGAGATGTGCAGACCAAGTCATTCGACGTTGTGTTTCTTTCCCCAAAACAATGAAGATTATCGAGCATTGCCACAGCGGACTTACAGGAAGACACTATGCAGCCAATCGCACTGCTCAAAAGGTGTTCGAATGTGGATTCTACTGGCCGACAATCTTTAAGGATGCTCATAGGTACGTTGACACGTGTGATCAATCTCAACGAGCAGGTAATATCTCAAAACACGATGAAATGCCCCAGAACATTATTTTAGTATGCGAAGTATTTGATGTTTGGGGCATAGACTTTTTGGGTCCTTTTCCTAACTCGTACATTATTGTGGCTGTTGATTATGTGTTTAAGTGGGCCGAGGCCCAAGCCTTACCCACTAATGATGCGAGAGTCGTTGTTAAATTTTTACGAGCATTGTTTTCGTGGTTCGAAGCACCTAAATGCATCATTAGTGATAGGGGTACACATTTTTGTAACACCCAATCTGAACGAACCTTAGAAAAGTATGGTGTTAAGCATAGTGTTTCTACCCCCTATCATCCTCAACCTAGTGGCCAAGTAGGGGTTGTAAATCGGGAGCTGAAACGCATCCTAGAGAAAACCATAGATGGGAACCGACGGAAATGGGCGAGTAAATTGAATGATGCACTTTGGCTTATAGAACGGCGTACAAGACACACATAGGTACTACACCGTATAGACTAGTTTACGGAAAGACGTGTTACCTTCCCGTCGAATTAGAACATAAAGCCTATTGGACAATTAAGTCAGTAAATCTTGATTTGGAGCAAGCCGGTGAAAAACGTAAGCTCCAAGTCAATGAGCTTGATGAGTGACGTTTGTCGGTATACGATAACGCAAGAATGTATAAAGAGCGTTCAAAGGCTTATCATGATAAAAATATTAAGCAACGGAGAGAATTCTAAGAAGGGGATCAAGTACTCCTCTTTAATTCTCGACTTAGGCTCTTTCCCGGAAAGTTTTCGCGTTGGTCTGGACCATTCATTATTACTCGTGTTTTCCCTTACGGTATTGTCGAGATTTATAATAATGAACAGGGAACTTTCAAGGTTAATGGACAACGTTTGAAGCACTATTTCGGAGGCGAGAAGGCGCCCAGTGATAACGAGGTCATGTACGTCGACTTCAATCTAGCGTAAAGCGTGAAAAAGTACGTCCGACTTACGACGTTAAAGAAGCACTTCTTGGGAGGCAACCCATGTATTTGCATTCACGTTTACTTTACTTTATAACTTAAGATTAGTTGCATTTCACGTTTATTTATTTTTACTTATCGAAATAAATATATATAACAATATATATTTATATATAGATAATAATAATAAATAATAAAATAAAACAAATAAAATAATAATAATTATAAATAATAATATAATAATAATAATAATAATAATAATAAAAGGGGAGTTGAATGATAGAGATGCGAAATGAGCGTTGTGACATAACGATTACATTGATGGACATCATGTTACAACCCGATACATAAAAGCTTGGAAGCTAAACGTTTCTTGCTTAAGTAAGCACGATTATATAGTAATTATATGGAAGCACATGCGTAACGACCCACGCCACAAAAGCGGCAATTGCAACCCCGAGCAAACCCAAAAGGATGAACAACTCAAACTTGAGCCTTTCTAGACTTTCCATCCTGAAGGTTTCTTGGGGGATGTTTTCATGTTCCGCATCTTCTCCAAAATTATACATTGAGAAGCTTAAATGATATAGTCGAAGAAGATTTATGTTGTGGTGCAGTAAAGCCTACATCGAGCACCATCTATTTATAGGCATGAGTGCAACGAAACGATAAGGCATCATTAATTTTGCAATCCGATTTTTTCTTCAAAACGCCGTCTTTTGATTTGTGGAATACGGCGCCATTATGAACAAAATCAGCTTTGGCTTTTTCGTTACAATATCATATCCATAATCCATATAAAAGATTTTGATGTCCATGCGTTATGTCACACCTTATGAACAGTAATTCCGCTCAAGTTTTTGTCAGTACCATATTTACGTGCCCAATTATAGACCTACGTCAAGGTTGGCTTAACATTGTAACATCGATGGAGAACGGTACGGTTAAACTTAAGCACAACCTCTGTCTTATATGAAACAGCCGGTTTTGCAAATACTTAGTTAGGCAAGAGCACGGCTATAAGCCACAAATAACACGGCCGTGTATCAACCACATGGGACATTATTTCAAAAGCTTCGGCGATGAAACACGGTTTCATTATTTCCAAGCACAGTCGTGTCAAAACACTAACACGGCTAAAATGTCACACGACACGGCCGTGTGGCTTATCGCACAAGATTATTTGAGCCTCGGCGAAGCCACACGACTTGTACCAAGTCTGCCACGACCGTGTTTCCTTTAAATGAGAACGGCATTTGTTACACGATCAAGTTAGGAAGAAACACGGTCGTGTCTCTTCCAGTTGTGTACGTTGACGCCTTGACGGTTCTACACGGCATTGAACACGGCCGTGGTAATAGTATACTATGCTTCGGCAAGTAACCACGGCTTATACAGGTCTAACCACGGCTGTGTCGGGTAAAAAAATAAATAAATTAATAAATAAATAAAATTTAATTAAAATTTAAAATTTAAAAATAATAATAATTAAAAAATTAATAAATAAATAAATAAAAATTAAATCAAAAAAATTAATAATAATCTATTTAATATCCGCACGTTTTTAACACGGCCTTTGTAGTATGTTACACGGCCGTGTTTGGAGTGAATTCAACATAAAAAGAAGAAAAAAAAGAAAGGCTCGATCGAGCTCATTTGCCACACACAACCGCGCGCACACACGCGAGCACACAGCCGTGCACACACACCCACGCGTCCGAATTCTTCCACCTGAGCCCCGGCGACACCCTGAAGAACGCACACGCACTATCTAACCTCGTGCTCAACCTAAATCTAAAGGGAAAATGTATGATTCTCACGTAAACCCTAACTCTCCAAAATTTGGGATTTCTTAAATTTCGCCCAACGTGTGCCTTGATATATGATTCTTGGGTTTACGACATGTTGTAATCACCTTGGGCTAACGAATTTTGTCGATTTTGTTGTTTAATTTCGCCCCTCCCTATATGCATTGAAGGTGTTCGATGAAATGTCTAACCCAAAATTTTTATGTTGATGCTCAATTCACGAATTTCTTATTTCGTAAATGGTGTTGATTTTCGACCTGGACTTGCCTAATTCCACTTGAATGCTTGATATGCTCATATGATTTTGATTTTATATATTCATTGGAATTTGACGTTCTCGTTCAATGTTTACGAAAGTTTGGTCGAGTCGAGTTGGTTAATCTTTTATGTTATTTCTCGAGACTCATTTTGAGTTTTGCAGGTACAATGTCTCGTAGAGATCCCTCTCGTGCTAGCTCATCTCGTAACCCGAACGCTAGTCCACCACCACGCAATCGGCGACGAGCAAATAACTACATCTCTAATAGTAGTTGGGACGCCCTCTTCAGCATCGACGAAGAGGCTTACGAAGAGCTCACTCTCGAGTTCCTCACCACCTTTTCCTTTGATGAACACGCATATAGAACAGAGTCAAATGTCGTGCATTCAATAGGGAGGGTGACGGAAGTCGACTCTCTTTGTGAAGCCTTGGGATGTAAAGTTCCAAGAATCCAGAATGTCAATGACCCCCATCCCCAAGATCACTACAAGCATGTTCTCGAAAAGAAAGCCAATAGGAACGCGTGTTGGCACGCGATGATACGCCATGGGGACCAAACCAAGTTGCGCCCGAGTATAAAAGTACACAGTCGAAGGCCTCCTCGTTGCAAGCACCGGGACTAAGGTACATTCATCGACTCTTTTCTACCTTTGTCACCCACGAGGAGAGTCCAACGGCGTGTCACCCTTCGGGATCTCTTCTACCTTTCCCGAATGTTCAACGGGCATAAGGTCCACCTTGGGATTGCCATGGCCCATGGCTTTAGGAAGCAGTCCGAGGCACATGCGGAAAGATTGTCGTGGGTCCGTTCATCACTAAGGTGGTGAAAGGTTTGGGGTATTAGCCGGCGAATGCTCCGGAAATGACGAAAGTTGGCGGGTGGAAGTCATTGATCGCCGCGATGTTGTGTAGGATGATGATGACCTCGAAGCTACCGGGATGGGTCAAGGAGAACTACTTTTATCAATGACATGAGAACTATCGCCACCACATCGACATCCCACAGCCCTTTGCCATCGAAGGTCCGATACCGGCGCCAATCGGCCCCACATTCGGCGGACATTCACACTCGGCCGGCCCTTCCTCATCCTCTCTCCGAGGATTATCGGGCGTCGACCCCTAAATGACAACTGCAGACTTCGATGACCATTTCAATGCCTTCCGCGAAGATATAGCCCAGCAGCGAGCTCATGGTCGACAGTATTACGAGGAGACACGAGCTCAGGACCGACAATACTACAGGCGGCTCGGAATGCAGACATGAAAGAGAATGCAGCTGCTCATCGCCGCTATGAGGAGGAGTAGCAAAAGCTCCAAAAGAGGCAGGACCGTCAGGAAAACGCGATGAAGAAGGTGCAAGACACCTTGAAGTTGCTCGCGGAGTCCCGTAAGCTCGTTGACCAAGGAGATGAATCATCGTCCAGCGATGATGATTCCCACGAATCATCGCCGGAACCCGAGTCCTAGTTTTATTTTATCTTTATGTTGTTTCTTTTGTGAACTTTACATGCTTGGATGTACTTTTCTTTGATGCCTACTATCACTTGCTAGGACTATTAAGCTTTGGTAATAATTGTTTTGACGTCTTTTGTTTTGTTTCCAATTTTCACGTCAGGAAAATGTCACGAGTGAACGTCCAAACGATACCTACGTGAAGCAAAATATTGAACCCAATCAAACCATCAAGTGTGGGGAGGAGGACTTGCTGCTCAAATTCAAACTCCAACAACACACCTACATCAATTCAAGGGAGTTCATGCATTTAAATAAATTTCTCTTTCCATTTGTTCTTTTTTAAATTCATACGTCGGGGGCGACGTATTTCTCAAGTGTGGGGAGGGGAAATTTATATGCTTGAACAATTTTTTTTTAGTGTGCATGAATCATTGAGAAATGCATGATTATTAGGTTATCGTCATATAGATGATTTGCATGTTAAGGAATTTTGTGAGTAATTGGGACATGCACTCCTGGTTGATTTCTGTCGACACGAATGACTTTAGTGATATTATGAAAGATTCGTACTCATGACCCATTTTGTGAGATTTTTTAGCTAATGAGCTTTTTGCTCACTTTTTTGGTTGTGCGAGTAGTTCATATTTTATTTCTACCTTGAACTTTCTTGTGTGATTCGTGTTGATACTGCTTAAAGTGTTGTGTGAAAATGAGGAAGGCAATAGGAAGTAAGTCCATAGCCAAAGTTACTGACCATGACTGATCACCATAGTAATCCACTTTGAGCCTGAACCTGTTTATTTGCGAAAAGTTGGAATTATAAACCACTGACCTAAGAGACAGCGAAAGTGGAAGTTGAGTGCTCAAGTTGAAAAGCGTAGCCCGGCCATCGAAAAAAAAAAGAGAGAGCCTCCTTGACGATAATCTCTCGCTAAGAACTCCTCCCTCGATAATCTCTATCCCGCAAAGGGACAAAGAGAAGAGGAGCTTAGCGGCACGAGAAAAAAGAGGTAGATACGAAAAAAAAAGAGACAAAGAAAAAAATTATTATTATGTGAAAAGAATTCGAGGTGGCAAGAGCTAGCCACGATGTATGCGGCGCGCTATCATACAACAACACAAGACCAACACGACCTCAATGATTTATCCGATAAAATTTTACTTCTCACTTGTGTCTGTTGAACCTAAACAAAACCCGGAGAAGACCTTCTGATTCACGCCTTAGCACTGAGAGTAGTAAATTTACAATCCACTCGCAAGATTTTGGTAATGACTAAGCTATTGCATGAATTGAGTGAATTCACTGACATATTAGCCTATACACCGAGTGATTTGAGTGAATCCCAGCGAGGTACGAGTCTTGAGTAATGTTGCTAGGGGAATTCGTGATGTTACGAGTTAAGCACTGGTGTAGTGTTTCGAATTTCTTGCACTATTCCATTTCATGTTTTCTATCTTAAATGAGGAGCTGCAAAAGAAGTTGTCTCACATTTTTGTGTCATTTCTCAGCTCTAATTTTCTTGAGGATAAGCAAAAGCTTAAGTGTGGGGTTGATAAACGTATTTTTATACGTTTATGTCTATCATATTTAGGTTGTAACTTTGTTTATTTGAGTTATCATGTACATATTCAAGATTATACCTATGTTGTGATATTGAAGGAACAGAAGATGACAATCGGGACCAATTAAGAGAATATGGGGCAAAAATGACCAAGTTCACTAGCAACACCGCTTCCTCAAGTCAAGAACACGTCCGTGTTGTACACTGGAACCAAGCAACTCGAACACCAAAACAGCAACACGGCTTCACGATGCACCCACACGGCCGTTTTTCATCACGCAAAAAGGATATTAAGCCTCGGCAACGAAACATGGCTTCATACTATTGAGAACACGGACGTCTCTGTATTATCAGCCACCAAGGTTAGCCTCGACAATGAAACACGGCAAAAGACACGGCCATGTCCGCAACCAACACGGTTTTTCGTCCCCCAAACACGGTCGTCGCAGAATCATCAGTAACTAAGGTAAGCCTTGGCAATTTCACACGGCCTTGAGCGATAGATATACATGGTCGTGTGTAGATCATCAGTGAAAGAGGGTAGCCTCGGCATCTTTGCACGGTTTGTGGCGTCCATCTACACAATTATGTTGATATTCAGTATCTGCCAGCGCGGGGCCTCAGCATTGTTACACGTCCGTGTCTGTCGGTGGAACAAGCTGTGTTTCATACTACTTTCTATATAAGTCGCACTTCTCAACCCAGATCTGGATCGAGATCGACATAACTCACTTCCAAAAGATAAAATACACCTAAGGGACGACTCAAGACCAATAGGAATCAATCAAAACGAGGTGCTAATGTGAATATGCGAAGCTCATTTCATCAAAGATCTAGCACAAAGGACGCTTGATCTGCGTGGGCTCGTAAAATAGGGAAGATCTATGTATTCTCTCTGCTTTATTTTGTATACTATTCGTAGATCTCTCTTAAGTATGAGTAGCTAAGCTTCTTATGTGCTCGGTGTGAGATGAACGCTAGGTAGAGTTGTCGTTTGGGCGTTATAACACTCGTGAACACGTAACATTGTTTATTTATCGTTTACGACATTGTTTCTTCGATTCAATATGTTTATGTGTTGTTATGAAAGTCACATCTGATCTGTCTATGTATTGGTGTGACGCTTGGTAGACCGTTGAGTGCGAAAGCTAAAGAACAGTTAGTCTCTTCGTAAACTTAGGAGTCGACTATAGGGCGAAAGCAAATAGTCGACCCTCGCTATAGGTAAACCAATATATATCCTCGCGACCGTTTAGGGCGACATCAAATTCGGGAGTGAAAAGAAATTACTGCGAATTAGTCATTGTTCGCGTTGATACGGTGGTTATACCGCCTGTTCGACGATACCTAGCGGGATTCAAAATCCCGAGCACATTCTTCTTTACTTGAAAAATTACTTTTAAATCTTCAGTCGTGTCTTAAGTTATTTCATCATGTTAGTTTAAGTTGTCGTGATCTAGTTCAAATATAAAAAAATCACAAACTACTTGTTAGGTTAAATATCGAATTGATAGGTAATTACTAGTAATCAATGTTATTCCTCGTGTTCGATACTCGGATACCCGCTAAGCTATTCAACAAATGATAGGTACACTGCCTATCGCGCGCGGTGCTAGTTTAACGTATTCGTTTTAATTATTACTTGACGTATATGCACGAATCTCTACATCATATTTAAGAGCACATGCCTGCGTAATCAAGTTTTTGGCTCCGTTGCCGGGGAATAGATTGATATTAGGAAAACCCGAGTTCGGTAATTTAGCCATTTACTTATTTGTTATTTAATTCTAATTAATCAACGTTTCTTATCTGCAACTGTCTTTTGGTTTGTGTTCCGTTACCTAGCTAACGTGGTTCGTTGACTTTTTCAGGTACACTTATACAGTGAATGACCCGAAGCTATCCATCGTATCCAATTGTTGAAGGATCTCCAAATTTGGAGCGTACATTGCGACGAAGACTGAGACAAGAAACTTCCGAAAGTCATTCGTCTGATGAATCAATTCAGCTAGTTGATTACTCTCAGGACACCGCAAGCACCTCTCACCCAGAGACGTCAGTCGATAGTTTGGGAACATCGAAGGAGATGGCAGATCAAGAACCTATAACGAGGAGCAATCACTGCAAGATTTGCTCAAGAACGATAAACTCGGTGGTACGGAGTCGGCAACTGTCATACCACCGATCGCAATCAACAACTTTGAGCTGATGAACTCGTGGCTTCAAATGATATTCCAGACGACTCAATTCGAGGGCAACTCTGAAGATGATCCGTACAAACACATCAAAGCATTCTTGGCAATTACGGACATCATCAAAATCAATGGGGTATCGAATGATGCAATCAAGCTTATATTGTTTCCATTCTCTCTCAAAGATAAGGCAAAAGAGTGGTTGGAGCTATTACCACCGAAATCTATCACTACTTGGGACGAGCTGCGCGGGGCTTTTCTTGGCTACTTTTTCCACAATCGAAGGTTCTCATGTTAACGACTGAAATTTCACTCATTCATCAGAAGGACACGGAGAATCTTTACGAAGTATGAGAGAAGTACAAAGCGTTGTTGAAGTAATGCATGCAACATGGAATGACGAAGGCAGCAATCTTCAATAGATTCCACGAGGAACTCAACGATCAAACGGCTCATATGCTAGACAGTTCCGCAAATGGAGGACTTGTGAAGCTTAGTGCCACTGAAGCCTGGAATCTAATCGAAGAATATACGAGAAATAGTTTCATGTGAGGCAACACAGGAATGAGGGCGCTTGGAATGTTCGAAGTGAGCAACGGTACAACGATGAATGCTAAGTTTGATGCTCTTCAACAGCAAATGACCACGACGTAAATTCAACTTCAGACGGTGTTGAATGCCCTTATACCAAAGGTCGCTCAACCGCAAGCCGTCAACGCTGTAATAACCCCGATGGCCGCAGTACCACCTCAACAAATACCATACATACCTCACTGCGGTAATTGTGGTGGTTTTATCCATTATATAATTTACACTAAAAATTAGTTATCATTATTTTAAAATTCCTATTGATTTTTGTAATTAATGAACATTTAATATTCACCCATACTTCTTTTTTAATTTTATATAATATTTGTCCATATTGATTTTTGTAATTATAGAACATTTAATATCCGTCCATGAACTAATATTTATTATTATTATTATTATTATTATTATTATTATTATTATTATTATTATCAATTTTTGAAGCGTTTCTCGGCATGTTTTTCAATGTGAGTGTCGAAAATAATACCGAAAATAGTTAAACACGGATTTGGCACAGAAATCGCTCAAACTTGATGAAATATTCTGGGTAATCACACATAAATTAACGAAAATGTTCTACAACACTGCACGAGTTGTACAATAATCGAAATAGACTCAAAATCACTAGAAAATGTTAAGAACACTCGTCGAACATAAAAATGCAGCAATACCCAAAAACTTCGTGAATCTAAAGAAAAACAAGTTCAATCGATCACGCTAGGCTCTGGTACCAATTGTAGGTTCCATAACCCTTAACGATCAACAATTTTGGTGATTGAATGCTTGAAATTTTCGTTGATACCTTAAGTGTGTGTATGTGTGTGTGTAAATTTCTTAAGGCTTGTAGGTGACGGCTCAAATCACAACGCTTAGAATAATGAATAACACTTTACATAATACTTAGGGCTTAGTATATATACCACATACTTTGGTATATTATACGAAGGCTCTAGTTAGCCCAAATAACCCTTAGACCTTATAAAATAGAATCTATCTAATTAAGTACAACAAAGACTTAGACATAATAAATATCGACATAATCAAGTCGATGTCGGAGGGCGTGAGCGTCTTGTGAAGTTTATTAGTTATAAACCATATCTACAAATCAATATTACAAATTACAACCATCGGAACATCGTTGAAGTCATCCACTACCGCTTGTCATCCCGGGGCTTGACTTTGCCACAACGATTCATTATCCAATGGCACATTCGGGGGATCAGAAGCTCTTCAATACCTTTCTTTCTTGCAAATTATTCTCTGACTCTCGACCAACACTTATATGCAATAATCTGGAAAGTAAGTTAAAAACAATGTGAGTATCATATTAGAATTATTAATCTACATAGTAATATTAGAAAGTAAGTTAAAAAATAGACAACTGCTTACTGTAAAATGATAGACGAAATCACTGATATTCAATGTCTCATGGTCCGTCTTCTTTTTCCATTGAGAAACACAATGGTTGTCCATGTCTAGTGAACCATAACTCTTCTGAGGCAGGTCAGTACTCAACTTGCTTGCTTATCAAATACCATAGCACCATGTTGGAGTTGAAATGGTTCTCACTAACCTTGATTAAATCGTCAAATTGCTTTCTTCTTACATCTTGGATAGTTCCTTTGAATTTAGAAAGAGTCGGATGTGCTCCAAAACCTACGTGTAACGAGAAATGACGGTTAAAATGCAGTGAAAGTGATTTTTCGTAGGTAGCTTAGTCGAGAAGTAAATATGAAATGAAGAATTCAAATGAACATGATAATGATGCACATATATTCATATGTATCATTTATTCGGATGGTATTTAGGTTAAAATTGAAATAAAAAAGCCCTACTTGTCGAATAGGCATATTCGACCTTCAATTCTAAATCGGTTTCTGGTACTATTCGAGATCGAACAAGCCAATGGAAATCATGTTCCACTTCTGTTTGAAACCAAGCTCCAGTTCAATTCGAGATCGAATACAATCCGAAATCGAATCCCAGTTAAATTCGAAGTCAAATACAACTCGAAGCTCAAATCAAATTCAAAATGTGTACCACAAATATGAAAATCAAAAGCGAACGGTATAGAATCTTCAACCCATAAACCCTGCAATCTAAATCCATAAACCTTAAACTAAAGTGACCTTATCTTCTTCCACCTCCTCTTTAGCAGCCTTTCTAGGCTCGACCGAGTTGACGTTCTTTGCTCTCACCATTTTGAATCAACTATGCGAGATCAATTCGTCTTTTTGCTCCGAATGGTTTTTCCAATTTGTTTGCCAATTTCAAATTGTGTAAGACAAGAATTAACACATTAAATGGGTTTTTAAACGGGTAAATTCCCTTTCAGTCCTGTTTTAAGTTTCAACTTCCTCTTAAATACCCCTCGGATTTCATCCTGTTAGGTATCTATTTGTGAAAAATCGTGTGTTTAATGCCCCAATACGATGAAAAGACGAAAAAAACATTTCTTCCAGATTCGGAAAAGCTTTTAGATTATTATATCATCAGTCGCGAATATTATAACAACAAAACATATAATTGTACCAAGACATAAAGGCATAATTCTACCAATAAATACATGTATTATACCAGCTGTGTCCACTATGATACCAAGTCTAGTTTAGGAGTATCATACCAACTGTTATCATTATTATACCAACAAATAGGGGTATTATAATTTTATCTTATGAAGTGACTTTCGCACATTATACCGCGACGGGGGTTATTATACCAACAACACGGTATATTATAGCACATAATATTCAAACAATTATACAAATAAACTCGATTATTATACCAACAAACTCAATTATTGTATTATTATTTTTTCATCTGATTTCTGACTATTATACAAACAATAACTGGTATTATACTATGTCAGGTATTGTTCATGAAGTACACTACATTTGATCTAACCCTATACCAACAAATAATGCAATTATATAATCATATATTTATTATACCAACAAATATTGAACGACTGATTTAGGATCATTATACCAACAAATGACCAAATTTTACTAATACAAGTACTTATCATACTAACACACATGACTATTGTACAGACAAATACTCTATTATATTAATATCAGTATTTATCATACCATTAGGGAATGTATTGTTCGAAATTATACCAAGCTGTTGAGAGAATTATATCATTTCTTCTGATTTATTATACCAACAAAGAAACTAGAAGTATTATGCATACCAACAAATCCTTTTTAAAAAAAATAAAAACCAACAAAATTCAAAATTAATTTAGCTTGCTCAAAGAATTATACCATTATTTTTATTTATTCAACCAACAAAGTCAATTATAATTTTATAATTCTGGAATGTTATAATTCTTGACTGTAATACCAATAAGACTTGTTATTATAACAACAACATTGACTATTATACCAACAATGACTTAACAATTGTTTTATAATTATTATACCAACAAAGGACACAATTATACCAATAGAAGTATTATCATACCAACCAGTTTTTGAAACGTGTTCCGTAGCGCGCCTTATAGCGCGCTATAGCGTAAATATTTTTGCAAAAATGCGCTATAGAGCATGACATTTTGCATTTTCCAAAAACGCACGCTATTGTACGCTATTTGGTCCAATGATAATTTAATGAAAATCAGGTGTCTAATTCGTAATTTATTCATTATAATGTGATCCATATTAAGATTATTATCGTAATGGTAACACATAATTAACCGTGTAAATTTAGTTAAAGGACAATTGGAAATATTAATTAATGTATATTTAAAAGTATCTTCTACTACCTATCAGAGTATGTATTGGTTTCTCATATCAGCAAAAGACTAAATCAATTCAAATATCCCAAATATACCTCTACGTTTTAAAGACTCGATATATATATATATATATATATATATATATTATATATATAGGTAGATAGAGAGATAATGGGTGGTTTTGTCCATTATATAATTTACACTAAAAATTAGTTATTATTTTTAAAATTCCTATTGATTTTTGTAATTAATGAACATTTAATATTCACCCATATTTATTTTTTGATTTCATATAATATTTGTCCATATTGATTTTTGTAATAGTAGAACATTTAATATTCGTCCATGAACTAATATTTATTATTATTATTATTATTATTATTAATAGTAATACTAAATCATTTCATCATTATCATATTTTCTAAATTCCAAAAATTCTATTGTTTTTCGAAAGAATAAATTATGATTAAAAAATTGAAATTAGTATATTATGAAATCACATATCGAGAAATAGGTGAAAATAAATAGATTACATACTACTCTTACTATTTATATGGCATTATAGATGGCTTGCTCGAAATACTCGCGCGACACGCTACGCTATTTGCGCTACGCAATATCGGAACTAAAATGCTACGCATTGCACAATACACATTTTCAAACAATGACGCCAACAATTGTGCTGCTCGAAAATTTCTAATATACCAATAAAATTAGAAATTAAGTCATCTTGTTCAAACAATCATACCATTATTTTTATCTATTATACCAACAAAGTGAGTTATAATTTTATAATTCATGACTGTTATAATTCTTGACTATTATACAAGTAAAACATGTTATTATACCAACAACATTAACTGTTATACCAACAAAGTAGGATTATTTCACAAACTAACAATTTTGTGTATAGCAACTTATTATAATTTACGTAGAATATCATCCGATTGAATACGAACTCGGAAGTATCGTAATTTATTGTTAGAACCCTTTTATTATAGTTAAAAACGTTATATAAGCATCATCGTAAGCATAATAACGTAAGCATCGCATTGGAATAATATCATTTAAGTTAAAAATGATGTATAATAATTTGTATAACAACATAAGCATCATATTAGACATACAATAAAAGTTTTAATAACGTAAGAGTTGGAATAACATAACTGTTGGAATGATATATAAGAGTTGGAATGACATAAAACTCATATTTGACACTTACATAGTCACACAATATTGAACACTTACACATCAAATATTATGTGCCAATGTTCATTATGTGCCAATATTTTATTATGTGTAAGTGTTTGAACGAATGTTTATGCTAGCATACCAATTATTATACAACGTTTTTAACTTAAATGTTATTACACTAATGCGATGCTTATGTTATTATGCTTATGATGATGCTTATATAACGTTTTTAACATTAATAAAAGGGTTCTAACAATAAATTACGATATTTTCGAATTGGTATTCAATCGGATCATATTCTACATAAATTACGATAAGTTGGTATACACAAAATTGTCAGTTTGTGAAACAATCCTACTTTGTTGGTTATAGTCAATGATGTTGGTATAATAACAGTCAGAAATTATAAAATTGTAATTGACTTTGTTGCTAGAATAAATAAAAACAATGGTATAATTCTTTGAACAACTTGACTTAATTTATAATTTTTTGGTGTATTAGAAATTTTCGAGCTGCACAAAATATTTTTTTGAAAAGTATATGTTGGTATGATAAATACTTCTATTAGTATAATTGGGTCCTATGTTGATATAATAATCATAAAACAAATGTTCAGTCTTTGTTTGTATAATAGTCAATGATGTTGATATAATAACATGTCTTATTTGTATAACAATCAAGAATTATAACATTAAGGAATTGTAACATTATAATAGACTTTGTTGGTAGAATAAATAAAAATAATGGTATGATTCTTTGAACAAGTAGACCTAATTTTTAATTTTGTTGTTATATTAGAATTTTTTTTAAAAAGTATTTGTTGGTATGATAAATACTTCTATTGGTATAATTAGTTTCTTTATTTGTATAATAAATAAGAAGAATTTGTATAATTCTCTCATCAGCTTGGTATAATTTCGAACAATACATTCCCTAATGGTATGATCAATACTGATATTAGTATAAATAGGGCATTTATTGGTATAATACTCGTGTGTGTTAGTATGATAAGTACTTGTATTAGTAAGCACAATTAAGATATTTACAGAAACAAAGTGAGGCTGAAAATCAAATAGACCCTTCCATCAAAATCTTCAGTACAACACGCTTATTATTACTGTGGCCAATGGTATCAGGTTCCGCGTAGAAGGACAATAATCCAATGACATCTACAAAAACACCTTTAAAATAACATGAACACGCGAAAAGTGTATAAATTTAATTGCGTACCCGACAACTCTTGATTCATGCCTGAGAGACGCCAGAAATCCTCATGCGAACGTAATTGAAACTTCTTTTGATTTATAATGTAATCACCATCCTACGGAAACCATTGTCGTCCGATCAGTGAAGCGGGTCATATAGCGATGTTGCATTATGCGAAACCTTAGAGGAATATGAACCAATAGAAGACAAAATGTGCCTTCTACAAGCAATTCCTCAAAACGAACAACCCACAAACAGTGAATGGATGCCTAAATCGGTGTATCCTGCTTGACAACATAACCATGGAAATGTAAGTCTTTAAAGAGTGAATGAAACTCCAAAGGCAAAACCACATAACATGTCTTTTCGTCCAACAACATGAGATCCACACTCATTATCTCTACATTTTTCTTTGAATTCCTCGACTTCCATGATCGCAAAAGACAGACGACGATGACAAGACATCCTGTCCTCAGTGCCAATGCATCGAGCATGCAATAACTCAACAAGTGGACCATTATCAGAGAATAAGCCAAACCAATCGGAGTTGTAACTGGAACTTATTCTTGGGACAAAAGAAGTATAAACAACAACTGGACATATATATAGCAAAAATAAATGCTAGAAATATGACCCGAGACATTAATTACAAGATTACAGCTAATGCACACCTATACATTGCACAACTGCTAGGAATATTAGCGAAGCTTGGCCAAAGATATTGATACATTGCACAAACGAGAGGAATATGAGCCGAGACATTAATTGCAAGACTGCTTAGCTAAAACTAAAGGCCGAATGCTGACCAATGGCACTCCAGACAATGAAGTATTGGTTACACGACAGGAACCTGGTACGCTAATAATACGGTCCTCTGATAGTCAAGACATCGATACATTGCACAACTGCTAGGAATATGAGCAGGCCTGTTAATTGCAAGAGTGCTTCAATTAACAAGAACCTGAAACGCACGGTCCTCTGATAGTCAAGACACTGATTCATTGTACAACTGCTAGGAATATAAGAGGACCAATTAATTGAAAGATTGCTTCAACAATTTTATGGGTAACATAGATCTATTGTTTAATCACATTAATTGCACGACAACATTCTGAACCATGAATATGAACCAATTGACTGTCGAATAACGAATTTGAACAATATTTCGCTATTAATAACACGGTCCACTCATAGTCAAGACACTGATACATTGTACAATTGCTAGAAATATGAGCGGATCCATTAATTGCAAGACTGCTTCAATTAACACGAACCTGAAACGCTAATTACTCGGTCCTCTGATAGTCACGATACTGATACATTGTACAACTGCTAGGAATATGAGCGGACCCATTAATAAGACTGCTTCAATAACGTTATGGGTAACATAGATCATTGTTTAATCACATTAAATTGCACGACGACATTCTAAATCATGAATATGAACCAATTGACTGTCGAAAAATGAATCTGAACAATATTTCGCTGCAAATAACACAGTCCTCTGATAGTCAAGACACCGATACATTGTACAACTACTAGGAATATGAGTGGACCAATTAATTGCAAGACTGCTTCAATTAACAGGAACTTGAAATGCTAATTACACGGTCCTTTGATAGTCAACACGCCGATACATTGTACAGCTGCTTGGAATATGAGCGGACCAATTAATTGCAAGACTGATTCAACATTGTTATGGGCAACATAAATCTATTGTTTAATCACATTTATTGCACTACGACATTCTAAACCATTAATATGAACCAACTGACTGTCGAACAATGAATCTGAACAATATTTCACTGCTAATAACACGGTCCTCTGATAGTCAAGACATCGATACATTTTACAACTGTTAGGAATATGAGCGGACCCATTAATTGCCAGACTGCTTCAATTAACAGGAACCTGAAACGCTAATTACACAGTCCTCTAGTCAAGACGCCGATACATTGTACAACTGCTAGGAATATGAGCGGGCTCATTAATTGCAAGACTGCTTCAACAATGTTAAGGATAACATAAATCTATTGTTTAATCACATTTATTGCACGACGACATTCTAAACCATGAATATCAACCAATTGACTATCGAACAACGAATCTGAACAATATTTCACTTCACATCGTGCATAAGAGGCTAGAAGTTTGCTGATGACGTGTCATCACAATAGGGTTTGGATCCAACTTTTATATATTATAGATTAGGTCATTTGTTGGTATAATAATCCTAAACTAGTAGTTTAGTATTTGTCGGTATATTAGTTGTTAAATTTGATCAGTATTTCCTAGTATGATAAACATGTTTGTTGGTACAATGTTATGTAGTGTACGTCAAGAACAATATCTGACATAGTTAGTATAATATCGACTTTTTTGGATAATAATCAGTAATCGAATGGAAAATAATAATACAATAATTGAGTTTGTTGGTATATTAACCGAGTTTATTGGTTTATAATAGTTTGAATATTCTGTTGGTATAATTTACCGTATTGTTGGTATAATAACCATCCCTCGCAGTATAATGTGCGAAAATCACTTCGTATGATAAAATTATAATACTCATTTTGTTGATGTAATAATGATAACAATTGGTATGATACTCCTAAACTAGACTTTATATCACATTTGGAAAAGTTGGTATAATACATGTGTTTATTGGTTGAATTATGTCAATATTTTGTGGTATAAAAACGTGTTTATTTGGTATAATACTTGCGACTGATGATATTATTTTCTAGAAGCTTTTCTGAAGATGTTAAGAAATGTTATTTTTGTTTTTTCAATGTTTGTGGTATTAAACACATAGTTTTTCGAAGATATGTACCTAACAGAAAAAAAAATTCGAACGGTATTTAAGAGGAAGTTTAAAAATAAAAAGGCAGTAAAAAGGAATTTATCCTTTTTCAACGATAAACTCATTTTGTATGTGAGGGTATTTCGGCATTTTGCACCAAATCCTTAACCCCTTAATTATTTGGGTAAATTCCTTATCAGGCCCTTTTTAAGTTTTAACTTCCTCTTAAAATACCCCTCGAAATATTACTTCCTGTTAGGTACCTATCTGCCAAAGGTTGTCTGTTTGATACCTAAAACATGGAAAAGACAAAAATAACCTTCTTAACAACTTCAGAAAAATTTCCAGCATAAAATACCATCAGTCGTCAGTAATTATACCAACAAAACGAATTATTATACCAAAATAAATTAACATGATTCTACCAATAAATACAGATTTTATACCAACTGTTTCCAGTATTATATCAAGTTGAATTTCATATCATTATACCAACTGTTATCACTATCATACCAACAAATAATGTTATTATAATTTTATTATACGAAGTGATTTTCACACATTATACCACGAAACATGATAATTATACTAACAAAACCGAATATTATACCAACAAAATATCCAAATAATTATATCAATAAATTCGATTATCATACCAACAAACTCATTTATTATATTATTACTTTTTCATCTAATTTCTGACTATTACCAACAAACACCGATATTATATCAACTATTTTATATATTGTACTCGAAGTACATCACATATCATTATACCAACATGCATGTTTATTATACCAACAAATAAAAATACCAACAAATGTTGCGATTACACCAACAGTTTAAATTATTATACCAACAAATAATGATGGATTGTTATACCAATAGAGGATATAATTATACCAATACATGTATTTATTATACCAACAAATTTAAAAAAAATGTGTTGTTCGAAAGTTCTATGCTATACCAACAAAATTAGAAATTATACCAAGTTGTTCCAACAATTATACCAATATTTCTGATTATTATACCAACAAAAGCAATTATAATTTTATCATTTTCCAAACCAATTCCTTACCCAACCATCAAGAACCGTAATTATACCAATAGTTTATGTTATTAACCAAGAAAGATTGAGCGATTGGTTTATGATTATTATACCAAGAAAAGACACAATTATACTAATATTTGTTTTTATTATACCAACAAATATTTTTTTTAAAATATGCGCTATTCGATGTTATCAACAAAGTAGAAATTATACCAACTTATTCTTGCAATTATACAATAACTTCTAATTATTGTACCAACGAATCAAATTATGATTTTGTCATTTTTCCAACCAATTCCTAACTATTATACCAATAAAAGCCGTTATTATACCAAGAGCTTTGTCTATTATACCAACAAAGACCGATATTATACCAAGAAAGGACATAATTATACGGATACATGTTTTTATCATACCAACAAATATTTTTTTAAAAAATTTGCGCTATTCGACGTTTTCTAATATACTAACAAAAGTAGAAATTATACCAACTTATTCCAACAATTATACCATTACTTTTGATTATTGTACCAAAAAATCCAAATATAATTTTATCATTTTTCCAACCAACTCCTGATTGTTATACCAACAAGACCCGTTATTATACCAAGAGTTTTCTGGCTATTATACCAACAAACACCGATATTATACCAAGAAAGACAAATATTATACCAACATAGATAAGTATCATATATTATAGGTTAAATTTTCAAACACCAAAGTAAAATGAATTATTCTATTAAAACAAGATTCTATTGTACCAGCAAAGCCTACAATCTATTATAATGTAGTTTATTTCGAGTTCAAAAGTTAGTATAGTTGGTATAATAACGACGTTTATTGAGTTTAATATTTTGTTTAACGTATGTTACTATACCTATTCAGATAAAAAAAATATACAAACTATAATAAATATTGTACTCGAAATACATTTCATAGTATTATTAGTTTTCATTTTTTATTCTAAGTGTTATACCAACACTAATGTGTAATATTATGTGATAAGATCTTATTCAAACTCTTATGTGTAAGTGTTAAATGTGTGTTCAATATGTCATTCCGATTCTTATGTGTAAGTGTCAAATATCATGTGACAATGTTTTATTCCAACTCTCATGTGTAAATGTTAAATATGAGGTTTATGTCATTCGAACTCTTATGTCATTTCAAGCCTTATGTTATTACAATTTTTGCTTAAGTGACCTATATGATGTTTATTTCAACTTTAATGTTATTATAACAATATGATATCTATGATATTATGCTTATGCTCATGCTTATACTTCGCTTTTAACTTTAATCAAGGCTTTGTTGGTACAATAAAATCTCAGTTTAATATAATAATTCGTTTTAATTTGGTGTTTGAAAATTTAAGTTATTATGTATGATACATATCTATGTTGATATAATATTTGTCTTTCTTGGTATAATATCGGTCTTTGTTGGTATAATAGTCAAAACTCTTGGTATAATAACGGGTCTTGTTGGTATAATAGTCACAAATTGGTTGGAAAATGATAAAATTATAATTGAATTTGTTGGTATAATAATCAGAAGTAATGGTATAATTGTTTGAATAAGTTGGTATAATTTCTACTTTTGTTGGTATATTAGAAAACATCAAATAGCACAATTTTTTTTTAAAAAAATATTGGTTGATATGACATTTACATGTATTAGTATAATTAGGTCATTTCTTGATATAATCGGTCTTTGTTGGTATAATAGTCAAAACTCTTGGTATAATAGCGGGTCTTGTTAGTATAATAGTCAGGAATTGATTTGGAAAAATGATAAAATTATAATTGGATTTGTTGGTACAATAATCAGAAGTAATGGTACAATTGTTGGAATAAGTTGGTATATTAAAAATTGTCTAATAGCGCAAATTTTTTTTTAAAAATATTTGTTGATAGGATATAGACAAGTATTAGTATAATTAGGTCTTTTATTGGTATGATAAATATAAACCAATCGCTCAGTCTTTGTTGGTATAATAACATAAACTATTGGTATAATTACGGTTCTTGTTGGTTGAGTCAGAAATTGATTTGGAAAATGATAAAATTATAATTGCTTTTGTTGGTATAATAATCAGAAATATTGGTATAATTGTTGAAACAACTTGGTATAATTTCTATGTTTGTTGGTATATCATAGAACTTTCGAACAACACAATTTTTTTTAAAAAAAGACTAGTTGGTATGAAATACATGTATTGGTATAATTATGTCCTCTATTGGTATAACATTATTTGTTGGTATGAAATACACATTATTTGTTGGTATAATAATTTAAACTGTTGGTATAATCGCAACATTTGTTGGTATATTTTTGTTGGTATAATAAACACGTATGTTGGTATAATGATATGTGGTGTACTTCGAGTACAATATATAAAATAGTTGGTATAATATCAGCGTTTGTTGGTATAATAGTCAGAAATTAGATGAAAAATAAATAATATAATAAATGAGTTTGTTGGTATGATAATCGAATGTATAATTATTTGGATATTTTGTTGGTATAATATTCGGTTTTATTGGTATAATTATCATGTTTCGTGGTATTGTGTGAAAATCACTTCTTATAATAAAATTATAATAACATTATTTGTTGGTATGATAGTGATAATAGTTGGTATAATGGTCTGAAATTCAACTTGGTATAATACTGGAAACAGTTGGTATAAAATCTGTGTTTATTGGTAGAATCATGTTGATTTGTTTTGGTATAATAATTCGTTTTGTTGGTATAATACTGACGACTGATGGTATTATATACTGAAGTTTTTCGTCTTTTCAATGTTTGAGGTATTTTTTTTGTTATAATGTTTGAGGTATTAAATATACAACTTTTCGCATATAGGTATCTAACAAGAAGTAATATTTCGAGTGGTATTTAAGAGGAAGTTCAAACTTAAAAAAAGGACTTTAAGGAATTTACCATAATTATTTTAGTTGCGGATCACTTCTATCAAAATCTTCCCAACACAATATATCAATTATCATCCGATGCGAACAAGTGCGGAGGGGTTTGTAAAGGGTTTTAAGCATCTGGTCTGAAAAATCAGTGGTTCGGTCTTTATCCAGAAAACACAGCGAAGCAATGGCAGTAGCTAACCTTTCTCTAATAAGCTCCTCTCTTCTTTCACCCCGTACACAAGTACTCTCGAGCCATTCTCCTCAGATATCCGCACGCAAACTTCAAATCCACATCTATCCAAAATCGAGAAAAAACAGTGGTAAATCCAAAAAAAGAAATTAACGATCGTTTTAACTTTGTTTTTAGAGCAATTCTGATTTTTGCTTTGTGTTTTTTTGTTTAATTTCTTTCTATCGACATTCTTTACTAGGTGTTTTTACGGTTAGTGTTAGTTCAGCTGAAGCAGAGGTTGAAGTTGCCGATGGTTACACTGTAACCCAATTCTGCGATAAGATAATCGACGTCTTCTTAAACGAGAAGCCTAAGACAAAGGATTGGAAAAAGTATATGATTTTCAGAGAGGAATGGATAAAACATAGAGACCGGTTTTACAGTCGTTGCAAAACGAGGGCCGATGCTGAGACAGATCCATCGTTGAAGGATAAACTAAATGACTTGTATAGGAAAGTGAGAAAGGTAATTAATGATAACCTAATTGACAAGTTCAATGAATAGTTAGTTTTAGTTGATTTTTGCCTTTTTATAGGATGTAGTTGAGTTATCATTGCCCAGTTCAGTACTTGCTTCGTTGTTCAAATAGATTAAAATGATTGTTGAAGCTAGTTTCTTGATCAACACAAAGCATCGATGTGTATTCTACAGATCGATGAAGATATGGAAAAGCACGGTGAACTTCTCAAAAAGGTTCAAGACAGCCCACGGGACATAAATGCAATCGTGGCAAAGCAACGTGGTGATTTTACCGGTGACTTCTTTCGTTATCTAATGCTTCTCTCAGAAACTTACCACTGCTTAGAGGATCGGGACAGTGAGTAATGGTTTTCTTTCATATACTTGAGTTATTTCATATAATCAGAGTTCGCTATTTCTTACACTGCTTAGAGTTTTTTTTATTTTTTATTATTGGACAGCAATTTCTCGTCTCGGGGCAAGATGCTTATCAGCAGTCAGTGCCTTCGATAACACGCTCGATATTATGGGTAGTTTAGAGACTGCTCAGATTAAGTTTGATGACATCCTTGACTCGCCTTCGATAGACGTAGCTTGTGAGAAGATCAAAAGCATGGCAAAGGCCAATGAACTCGATTCCTCTTTGATTTTATTGATCAATGGTGCTTGGGCGTCTGCCAAGGAATCTGCCACTATGAAAAATGAGGTTGGTATATATATATATATATATTATATGTATATATATATATCACTTTTTATAATCTTAATCAATCCTATTCATATCATGATGGATTTGGTGGTGATTGCATAATTTTCCAGGTAAAAGATATAATGTACAAACTATACAAGACAACACAGAGCAGTTTGAGGAGTATCATGCCAAAAGAAATAAAGCTACTGAAGCATCTGCTGAACATCACTGACCCAGAGGAACGATTCTCAGCACTAGCCAGTTCATTTTCCCCTGGTGATGAGTCTGAAATCAAAGAGCCAAATGCCACATACACGTAAGAAAGAATAAACCAAGGCTTGTGCAATCTTTCTAATGCAGTTAAGATATTATATTTGCGAGTTTGATGATAGGATAGGCATCCTTTTTTTTTTTTAACTCTTGTTATATTTTCCAGAACACCGAAGGAGCTGCACAAGTGGATCAAGATCATGTTAGATGCTTACCATCTGAATAAAGAGGAGACTGATATTAGAGAAGCTAAGAAAATGAATCAACCCATTATTATACAGAGGCTCTTTATTCTTAAAGACACTATCGAGGATGAGTACTTGGAGAAAAATACAACACCTACAGCGGAAACAGCAACAGAAACTGATGTTGCGATTCACTCAGACGAGTAGTTAATCGTTTCCACGCTGATTCAATGTAGTCGTTGGAATTTATGTTGGTGTAGGTAGTAGGGATGAAGAATGTGCTAGAATGTGAACAGATGAAGCTCATTCGGTATCTTCGTCAAGGAATGAAACGTGGAAAGGTTATGAAACGTAATATAATCTTACATTTGGTACTTGTAGGGCTTAAGATATTTTACTTGGCAAGGTTATGAAATGTAATATAATCTTTGTTATGAATATTATGAGATATTAAATTAATCGATAAATTAATATTTTATTTATTTATAATGAAATGTTCAATTTTTAAACACATTTCAAACCTCTACTTAATTATCATACCATATAAATATATCAAATAAACGGCTCGATTTGACAAAAATATTCAATCATCTACCTTATTAAAGACGTGATTCGAATTGAAATGCATTTAAACAAAAGATAATTGAGTATTTTTCAGGAAATCTTAAAAAAATATATATGAAAAATTCGGTATAACCCTGCATTTAAGGCTTTTCGAACTAGTGCCAAACTATTTTTCAGTTCGATAGCTACCCCATTGTTTGAATCTTTTCCATTTGGTGTCCAAATAAATGTAACAATTACTATATGGTGGCCACGCTTTATATATGTATAATTGTGGTACAAAAGTCATCATTCGTCATTGTTGATCTCTATAAATCTTGAGCACCACATAATTAGTGCTCAATTTATTTGGACACCAACTGGAAAAATCTTAACCACATGACTGACTACTGATTGAAATAGTTTGGGCATCAATTGGAAAAGTCTTAAACACATGAGTACCTACCTGGAAAAAAATAGTTTGGGCACCAACTGTAAAGGACTTAAACACAGAGTTATCAGCTATAATTTTCCTAAAAATATCGTGTAGGATATAAGGAAATAATAATTTATATTTTATATGTGGCCTATAGAAATTATCAAAAATGTATTATCTTATAATTTTAGCGAGTTTATTAATTTAGCACGTTATCTCCGCGTCGGGACCGGGCAAAATATTATCTTAAAGAGTTTATTAAATAATATAGTATCAATTTATCGAGTTTCTACTGTATATTAATTTAGGACTGTTGTTAAATAAAAGATTGGTAGTTAAGTTAATAATAGATGTTGAGAAAGTACGGTGTGATTATTAGAATGGTTGATGTAATATTTTATTTTATGGATGTAATTTGATGTTTTTGTATATAAATAGGTGATTTTTGTTTTTAAAATCATATTGGAAGTATATGGGAAAGAGAGAATTGGATCGATTGCGATAAGAAAGTGATATGAGAATAATGAATTGTATATCTTCATCTGATGCGTTGTATCTTTTATAATACAAAGGTAAAATGACTAATTTACCCTAACTTCCTCTCCACAGTACAAAACAGATTAAAATTAACTAAAATACAAAACAGAGCAACTAAAATAAAATATTTGCAAGTGCGTTCAAGGAGGCTTATATCGATACTCCTTCAGCCCTCCCTCAAGGTGAGCAGTGCTAGAGGACATGTTCAACTTGGACAGAAGTCTCACAAAAATAGGAGAAGATATGGCTTTAGTGAAAATGTCGGTAATGTTCGTAGCTGAGGAAGTATGCCGAGGAAGAATGAAGCCGTTCTTGAATTGATCTCGGACTACATGGCAATCGATTTCAATGTGCTTCGTCCGTTCGTGAAAGACGGGATTTGAAGTTATGTGGATAACAGCCTTATTGTCATAATATAAAGGAATTGGAGTAGCAGCGGGAATACCCAACATGAAAGGATATAAGAAATCCACTGCAACTCTTTAACCGTGGAGGCCATAGACCTATATTTGGATTCAGCCGTGGAACATGAAATTGTAGTTTCTTTCTTCGTTTTCCATGAAATGAGGTTCTACCAAGAAGAATGCAGTAACCTGTAAGAGAGTGACGGGATGCTTTGCAAGCTCCCCAATCGGCATCAAAATAGGCCACAAGATCCATAGGTGAGCTGCTAGAGTAGAAGAGACCTGCAGATTTCGTACCAGCAAGGTAACGCAAGATGTGTTGAGCTGCTTGCCAATGAGAGAGATGTGGTTCATGAATAAATTGACTAAGCTGTTGAATTGCATATGTGATGTCCGGTCGAGTGAAATTAAGATATAGTAGCCGTCCAATTTACCTGCGGAACTGGGAAGGATCAGATAAGCGTGGCGTGTTGTCCTTGTTGATGGCAGCAAACCGAAGACCTCCAAGCAGTGGTGATGAAGCAATTGAACAATCCAACATGCTTGTGTCATGAAGAATGTCAGTGATGTATTTCTTCTGACAAATATGGATCCCTTGAGAAGTTCGATAGATCTCAATTCCTAAGAAAAACTTAGCATGAGCAAGATCCTTGATTGTAAATGTCTGACCAAGAAAGTCCTTAACACGTTGCACCAGAGAATCATCTGTACCTGTGAGAAGTACGTCATCTACATAGACAAGTAAGAATATCTGATAGGTGTTAGTCATCAATGTAAACAGACAGTGATCGTGCGCAGATTGCAGGAAACCAAAGTCCTTAAGCTTAGAAGTGAACTCCTCGTTCCATTGCCGTGAGGCCTGCTTCAAACCATAGAGGGATCTTTTGAGTTTACAAACTTGGCCAGGTTGTGCGTGCTTATATCCCGGAGGTGGCCGCATGTAGTTATCTTCATCAATGTGCCCATGAAATGCATTGTTGACATCGAGCTGGTGCAAATTCCAGCCTTTGATCGCAGCAATGACAAAAATGATTCGAACTGTTACCACCTTGGCCACCGGTGAGAAAATTTCGCAATAGTCATCACCCTCTATTTGAGTAAAACCTTTAGCAACGAGGCGTGCTTTGTATCGATTTACAGAACCATCCGCATTACATTTAACTCTGAAAACCCATTTGCAGCCTACCAACCTTTTACCTTCTGGCAGCGTAGTCAATTTCCATGTGCCATTGTCTTCCAAGGCCCGAAGCTCATCATTCATAGCCTCTATCCATTTATGATTTGTTCGAGCCTGGTTATAAGTAGTGGTTCCTGAAAAGTAGATAAATTTGCTACAAAACCATCATGTGCTGTTTGGTTAGGATCTGTTTTGGTTAGGAGTTTTGGGACAGATATGTGAGAGCAAGCATTTGATATGATGAAGTCTTGCATCCAAGCAGGTTTATTCTTGGATCTAGGGCCTTTTCTGGTGGCAATGGAAACAGAGGGCATGGAGTTAGTCATAGAGGATCTGGATGTATTCGAAGTTTCAGGAGAAAAATGGTTGTTTGTGGGGCTGTTGGGTGGTTCTGTGGGGTATATTTGCTGGTTTATTATATCAGTAGCTGGAGGAGAATTGTCAAAAGGGTCCCCAAGCAGAAGATGAGGAAGAACAACATTATCATCATGCATAGAAACAGAGGGAAAAACATATTCGTGAAAGACAACATCTTGGGATATAATGATTTTCTTTTGATCAGGACAATAAATCTTATATCCCTTTTGTCCTATGGTACAAACACTCCAGTAATTGATCTAGGATCAAATTTATCCCTAGAAGGAGCATCATTGACCGCAAAAGCAAGACAACCAAAATTTCTAAAATATGAATAAATGGGAGATTTTTGTTTCTGAAGTTGGAAAGGTGACTTCCAGTCAAGGATTTTTTAAGGTAATCTGTTTATAATATGGACTGAAGTAAGTACAGCATCCCCCCAAAAAGATCTAGGTAATGTGGATTGTATAAGAAGAGAACAGGAAACTTGAAGTATATGTTTATGTTTTCTCTCGACAACCCCGTTTTGTTGAGGAGTGTATGGACATGATTTGTGGTGAACAATTCCTTTAGATAGGAACAACTCTTGACAGTTTGAGCTTAGAAATTCGGTGCCGTTGTCCGTCCGAATGATCTTAACAAGGCTATGATATTGAGTATGCACATATGCAATGAAATGTTTGAGGGTGGGTAAAGACTTGGCTTTTGTGTTTCAACAGAAATATCCAAGTAAACCTACTAAAATCATCAACGATTGTTAGAAAGTAATGATAACCGTGATGAGTAGGAGTCTTGTAAGGGCCCCAGATATCAACATGCAAAAGATCAAAACTGCATTTACTTTGTATGCAACTGGTAGGAAAGGGAGTTCTATGTTGTTTGGATAGAGGACATATATGACAATCAGTGGTGGTAGCAACATCATCAATGTCAATGACAGAATTAGGCAAATGTTTCATAACAATCAATGAAGGATGACCAAGCCGAGTGTGCCATATATTGGCAGACATAACAGTAAAAGACTTATTCATGATATGATTTGTGAGCTTTGGTTGGGGTTGTATGGGAGATAACATATATGAGGAATATAGGTGTTGAGAACTACAAATGGCTTCTTGGCTAAAAGATGAATTATCAATGATGTAGAGGTTGTTGATGATCTTGCAGCAATAATTCTGCAAGTCATGCAAGAGACAAAAATTAGCAACGAATCTTGCTGTCACATGCTAGTTTTCTGGCTGAGAGAAGGTTGTGTTTGAAACTTGGGATATATAGGCAATTGGTAAGGATCAAATCTTAAGATAGCAACACAATTCCTATATGAGTGACAGGTTTCAAAGATCCATCAGGGAGATAAACGGGTGTGAAAATTTCGACTGGTTTGTGGTTTGTCATGATGGTCATTTTTCTGCACATGTGGCTTGTTGCACCGGTATCTACAAATCAGGAATTATCACCTATAACACTAGACTGAATGGAATCAAGTTTAGAGAGAAGAGAACTACCTGCAAAGTCTTCAAAGTGAGCGAAGTTAACAGAATTGTGACGCCCTTCATCTGAAATATGTTTCTCCTTCATCATCTTGGCCATTTCACGTTTCATCATGTTCATCATCATAGATTTCATGGTTTGCACGTTCCTCTCTTCAGATTTGTCACCATCACCCTGAAAGCTAGGATCTGCAAAGGCTGCATTTGCCTTGAAAGCTACACGATCAGGTTCACTTTTGTTGGTATACCATTTAGGAAAACCGTTCAATTTGAAACAGTCCTCTTTTAAGTGTCCAATCCTTTTGCAATGATTGCATAACAGCTGAGTCTTATCAGTATTCCGTTTGAAGCAGTTCTCTTTCAAGTGGCATGTCCTTTTGCAATAGTTACATACCAGAGCATTTTTATCAGATTTTCCTGGAACATCTGCATTTCTTTTCTGGTTAAAATTCCTTGCAAGCATAGCGGAATTATCAGCTGAAGAATTCATTTGAACCGTGACCTCTCTATGTTTCTCAGCTTTCACGATCATAGCATAAATCTTATTGACGACAGGCAACTTATCAAGAAACAACAATTCGCTTCTTTCAGCTTCATATATCTCACTTAGCCCCATCAAAAATTGCATAGATTTTTCCTCGACCTCTCTTTCTTCAATTTTGATCCTGATAACATTTGGGGCTGCAATTGGAGGCCTCATCTGATCTAATTGATCCCAGAGATTGCGAATGCTATTGTAATAATCAACAACAGATAGATGTCCCTGCTTCAACTACGATATCTCTCGTTTGATTTCAAATAGCAGAGATAAATTCAAAACTCCATATCGTTCTTCAATTTCGTTCGATAACAGTTCGGCATCGTGAATAAACATAAAGCTATTTACGATTTCCTTCGAAATTGAACTTTTAATCCAACCGGTTATCATACTGTTTACCTTTCTCCACTTCCGATGCATTGGCGAATCACTAGCAGGCCTCTTATAGGTTCCATCAACAAATCGGAGCTTCATCTTCGCCTCAAGCGCCTCTATCATGGCACTTCTCCACACTAGATAATTCCGAGAGGTCAGCGGCGTAGAGACGATCATCATCCCTGGATTATTCGAGCTGTGAAGCTGGCAATCTTCCTCCAATTCTGCAGCATCAATTTGAATTTGTTCATCTTCGTCGCTGGATTCCGTTTGCGATCATTGATCAATGATGTGATTGAGAGATGACTAAGATTGAGATATCACGGTATCGCATGAAGAAAAAAAAAGAAAAAAAAATCAGAATTTCTCCTGCTCTGATACCATATGGGAAAGAGAGAATCGGATCGATTGCGATAAGAAAGTGATGTGAGAATAATGAACTGTATATCTTCATCTCATGCGTTGTATGTAGACTTGCCCAAAACCAACCGGAACCGGCGGTTCCGACCGGCCAATCGTCGGTTCTCAACCGCCGGTTCAGGTTGGTAACCGGAACCGGCCACCAACCGTATCCAGCAACCGCGGGTGGCCAGTTCCGGGCGGTTTGGGATTTTCCCAAACCGCAAACCGCCGGTTGGCCGGTTCAACCGGCAGTTTCCGGCTATATATATATATATTAATATATTTAATATATAAATATAAATAGATATATAATAAAAAAAAAAATTTAAAAAAGTAACCGTTAGAAAAAAAAATAAAAAAATAGCCGTTGCAAACGGCGGTTGACCGGGAAGTTTGAGTGTCATGCCCAAGAAGTTTGCCTTAGATGTACCCAACAGGTGGAATTCCACCTATAAGATGTTGGAGACGTCGTACGAATATCGCCATACCTTGAGCGATTTCTACGACGAAAACCCCGAATTCGGGGTAGCATTACATCCTACGTGTGGGACGGATGCAACGGCATATGTGAGATACTTCAAGTATTTCACGATGCCACGAGGGAGATGTCGGGAATATATTACCCGACATCTATCTTGGCATTAGATCATTGCGTTAAAGTCGCATGCATTCTAAACGGGTTTGTAAATGACGAGATTGCGGGTCCGGCCGTTTTAGCCATGAAAGCCAAATGGCTGAAGTACTTTTGGGATCTACCCGATATCTTCATCATTGCGAAGATATTAGACCCCAAATTACGCGTAGAGGGGACCGATAATTTTCTAGGATTATACTACCAGTCCATAGCGGCTAATTCTAGTGTCCTCCCCGATGGCTACCACATTCAAGTTAGGAATGTAGAGTATGACGCTCTAAAGGCAGTCTTTAGAGCGTATAAGACCGATAGTGGCCAAGACCCAACTCGATCGAGTTCGGGTCAATCCACTGGTAGTAGTAGTGCTAGCGGTAGTGATCGCTTAGCCTCCTACTACAACCTCCTCAACACGAGCAAACGCCAAAGGTCGACGAACCCGTTCATAGAGTTAGAAAACTACTTGTCGACCACTTTTGAGTTCGCCGAGGATGAAGATCAGTTCAACGTCCTCCGATGGTGGTCGAAGATGTCGCCAACGTATACAACGTTGGCGAAGATCGCTAGGGAAATCTTTGCCGTCCCAATTTCAACCGTCGCGGTTGAACAAGCTTTTAGCATGGGCGGCTTAACGTTAAGTGAAAGGCGTTCGAGGTTGACGGTAGAAAACGTCGAATACCAATGCCTTCTCGATGATTGGACGAGAGCCGAACATCGGACACAAGACGCCACGAATACCGATTCGGACGACGACGTATTCGACGACACCACCGGTACCGGTTCTAGTGGTGGTGGCGGCAATGGCGGCGACGACTAAGAGTAGAGAGCATTGAGAATCTCCGAAACTGGCGAAAGGATCAAGCCCGAAAAAAGATAAGTCCTTAAATTTTAATAGAGATTAGTATTAATTTTTTTATTTTATTAATTTTTAAATAATTACTTACAAGTTACACATACAATCTTATTTTTCAGCTAACGTCTCCAAGAAATCGCTCGCGTGACGACATCCAAGCCAACGACAAAGTCCGAAAAAGATAAGTCGTTAATGTGTATTTAATTTCATTTTTTAATGGCGATTGTACAAAAAAATATTATCTAACAAACTTCTTTTGTATATTTTTTTTTTCAGAAACCGATTATCGACTGGCATTGGCAAATGGCGATTGCGATTCAAGTATTCAACGAACAACGAATAAATTTTTTTTTTCTTACTTTGTATTTTCAACTTTGTAAATTTTAATTGTAAATGTAACTTATTTTTTTGTAATGAAATTAATTTATGATGATTAATATTTTAAAATCGAAACCCTTGTTATATACTGAAAAAACATAATTGTGTCCCGAAAAGTCGAAAACTATCGAAATATACACTATAAATTAAAAAAAAAAAAAAAACAAACTGAAAACCCGGCGGTTGGTAACCGCCGGATTCACGTCGACCGGCGGTCTGACCAACCGCCGGTTGGTCAACCGGCAACCGGAGACGGCCAACCGGCATCCGTCTCCGGCCGGTTGCGGCCGGTTAACCGTAACCGGCGGTTGGGCAATACTAGTTGTATGATTGTATCTTTTATATTACAAAGGTAAAATGACTAATTTACCCTAACTTACTCTCTACAATACAAAACAGATTAAAATTAACTAAAATACCAAACATAGCAACTAAAAGAAATTAGGGTAAATTCCTATTCAGTACCCTTTAAAGTTTCAACTTTCTCTTAAATACCCCTCGAATTATTTCTTCCTGTTAGGTACCCATCTGAAAAAAATTGTGTGTTAGGTACCTAAAAAGCATTAAAAAGACAAAAATAACCCTTCTTCATACATAAATATTATTTCAATTATCTCCAGTTTTATATCAAGTCAAATTTAAGAAATTATACCAATTGTTATCACATTTATACCAACTGTTATCACTATTATACCAATTGTTCTCGTTATTATACCAACATATTCAATTATTATATTAATCGTTATCACTGTTATACAAAAAAAAAATATTTTTTGTGTATTATTTGAAAGTGATTTTTGCGTATTATACCACAAAACACGATTATTATACCAACAACACCGCTCATTATACCAATAAAATTGATTATTCTACCAATAAATTCGAATGTATACCAAACAATTCGGATATTATAATAACATTACTTTTGGTATTACAGTGATAACATTTGGTATAATAATTGAATATATTGGTATAATAATGAGAACACTTGGTATAATGATGATATAATACTCTTAAATTTGACTTGGTATGCAGTGATAACAGTTGGTATAATAATTGAGTATACCGGTATAATAATGGAAACACTTGGTATAATAGAATACTCTTAAATTTGATTTGGTATAGCAGTGATAACAGTTGGTATAATAATTGAATATATTGATATAATAATGAGAACACTTGGTATAATAGTGATATAATACTCTTAAATTTGACTTGGTATAACAGTGATAACAGTTGGTATAATAATTGAATATATTGGTATAATACAGAGACCAGTTGGTATAACTGAATCTGTAAAGAAGGGTTATTTTCGTCTTTTCAATGTTTGGTAGTATTAAACACACAATTTTTCGCAAATGGGTACTGAACAGGAAGAAATACTTGGGGTACTGATCAAGAAGTTGAAACTTCAAAGGGTACTGAAAGGGAATTTACCCAAGAAATTATCTGCAAGTGCGTTCAAGGAGGCTTATATCGATACTCCTTCAAAGTACTTAATGAAAGACGTTATCTCTCTAAAATTCTGTCAATCGTAAGTTATATAACATTCTATAGTTATAATATTTTTTAACAAGTTATAAGCACAAGTTCTCTAAGTCATTGAAATCAACATCCATCGGGATCTTGTACGAGTAAAATCGAGGTAAGATAGATTTCATTTTTTCGTACGCTTATATATTACGCATAATTTACCAATTTGCATGCCAAGACTCTTATGGTGTTGGTGGAATATGCGTGTTCATTGTGGCATTTGGCAAAAAAATTTTGTAAGGAAAAAATCAATTACCCACAAACCAGTGTTGCACAGCTCATGTTATAGCTCATTCACAACCACACAAACCGCATGATGCACTAAACTTCAGACAGAATCAGCAGATAGTACTAAAGAAGTACGACAAATACACTCCAAGAAAGCTTGGTCTTTGGTTGACTTGAGGGTCTCACAAAAATGTGAAGAAAAAAAAGCCCTCAGCGGAGATCTCTATAAACCTCAACTATCAAATCTGTAGCCGTCCACGTAGGACTTCCCTCCAAATTGACTCGTTTGTGACGCTCTTCCATATGGGTTTATTTAAGTAAATTGCCTTTTGACTAGGTCAATTTTAAAAAAATGGCCTCCATAATGTTTGAAGTCTATTATACCCTTACTAACTCAGAGAAAAAGACGTCTTGACCCTTATTTAACCCATTCAACTACCCAAAGTAAAATTAATTAGGTTTAATCGATTCCACCCACTGTAGCGTCATGGGTCTTCTTCTTCTTCATAACCGAGTACAATAATTGACAGTTAAAACTGAAGAAACACACATAACGGAAACGAAGCAGTAAATTTCCAGATCTACGAAACAACCTTTACCCGAAGCAGAAAATTCTCCAAACCGACTACAATGGCAATGAATGCGCGTCCCGAAAGAGTGCCGGTAATTTCACTATGATTTCGTCTTCCTCAGGAGCAGGTCTCGTGCGTCGAATTGGTTGGGTCCGTCGCATGGTTTCCCAATTGTGCAATTTGGACACTTGTTCGCAAGGGAACCGTACGTCGAACCAATTGGGACCCAAACAGTCGCGCAAATCAGGGGACCCGTGATTGCAGACTTGGGACCCGAGCACAGTCGCACGGTACCCATACGGGCGGCCGCTTGCGATTGTGTGCGGGTACCATGCGATTGAGTGCGGGTACCATGCGATAGTGAGCGTGGGTACCGTGCCTGCGGGTATCCTGGCGCATGCACGGGTACCATGCTCTTGTGTGCGGGTACCATGCGCGCATGCGCGGGTACCATGCTCGCAAGCGCTGCGCGGGTACCATGCTTTCCTGTGCGGGTACCATGCTTACAAGCGCAGGTACCATGCTTTCCTGTGCGGGTACCATGCGAGTACTAATTGGTTATTTACTCTTATGATTCTCAGGTTGTGCTGAAGAAGCAATTGTCATCCCGAGACGACGACTTCGACTTCCGTTGACAATGACCGGGATGTACACGGAGGCAACCGCGAAGATTAGAAACAATCTAAATGAGAATGAGTGGGAGAGTTACAGGGCGGGGAGTCCATTTGGTAGACTCGTCGAGGCTGCCGCCGATTTCAATCTATCTGCCCAGCTCATTACGTTTTTGACGAGGAGGCAGACTAGTCTTCACGACCGCGAAGAGTTGTGGATGGTAATAAACAACCGACCTCTCCGATTTTCTAAAACGGAGTATTGCTTGATTACCGGGCTAAAATTCTCCGACGATATCCCGGAAGTAAACCCCAATGGTGATTTCGCCCAGAGAAACTTTTCGGGAAGATCCACTATCCGTATGTCGTACGTCGAGGATCGGCTGCGAGAGTTGGGAGCCAACGATGACGGAAACGTCAACTTCGATAAGTTGAAGTTGGCGGACATTCTCTTTGCCGCAGCTGTGGTGCTGCCTCGACCGTCGAAGAAGGACACGGTTCTTCGATCGTGGCTGCTTTCATTGGTCGAAGACGAAGTCGCCTTCGCCAACTATCCTTGGGGCAGCGTAGCGTTCAAAGAGGTGATACACTCGCTGAAGATAAACCTCAGGGAGAAGAGGGATTTTGTGCGGGAACGAGCCCGCAACGGGGGCAGCAAACACTGCGGGCTACTGATTAGTGGATTCGTACATCCGCTTCAGGTCGTTCATTATTTAAAATTCTTATAAATATATATTTAATTGTGATTATATATTTGCTTATTTGGTTTCTTCGCATTCTAGGTTTTGGCGTACGATTGCATACCAGGCATTCGGTACGCGTTCGCAGATCGTATCAACGAGGCGGACGTGGTGAACCCGCGGATATGCCGGCACGTCACCAAAGATTGGTCGACGAAGGGTTCTCCGAAGATGGAGACGATCCTCCACGCCGTAAAGGGGTCACCCGTATCGGGACTACTGAGCCCAACAATATCGGAGATGAACGAGCCATATTTCCGATATAGTCGGTTCGAAGTGGAGGAGCGGCATGAAGTCCTCGACCATATAACGAGGCTCCTCAAGGATGGTGTCGAGCTTAAGTGCGTACGGCATTTGCCGGTCGCGGAGGACGTCGCACCAACGCATCCTTCGCCAACCATGCCGCAACTATCGCAGCGGTCATTCTACGAGGAAGAGGCGGACCAATTTCGTCCCCCCTCACCTCCACGGTACCCGAGCCCTCCTCCACATCAATACTCGGGCCCTTCACACCCGCGGTACCCGTCCCCTCCTCCACAGCAGTACTCGGGCCCCAGCTGGGAGCAATTCGATGAGTTCACAAGACACGTGGACCAAAATTTCGAGACGGTGAATAATCGGTTCGACGATGTTTCTACGAGTATCTCGCAGTTACGGGACTCGTATGTCGAACGATGGTCCACGGCTCAAGAATGGGGCGCGAGTATATTCGAGTTGCAGCAGTCGATGACCGAATTGCAGCACAACTTGCAGCAGGGGTGGTACAGGCCCAACCGAGACTTTCCGACGCACACGTCGCACGGTACTTGTCTATAAATAATTTGTTGCAATATCGATAGTTTTCTGACGATGGAGTTTTATCTTGTTAGATTATGAGGCCGGTGGCTCCAACCAGGCATTCTATCCGTCGGAACCCGAGGCAGCCCGAGAGGTCGAGGTCCCGGTGGAAGCCGAGGCCGCGGAGGAACCCGAGGCCGCCTCGGAAGCCGAGGCCGCGGAGGAAGCCAAGGCCGCGGTGGAGTCGACGCCGCCTCGGGAGTTATGGGCACGTCAAAAACAGAGTATCGATACGATGGAAGATGGCGGGCGGCTCCTTTGCTTGTCCAAATCGTACCGAACCAAGACGTGGTTTCAGCAGTTGTACACGCCTTCGTTTTGGCTCGACGACACAGTAAGACCGAGTGTTAACTTTAATACGTCTAAATGCATTAATACGTTTTATTAATTAACTTGTTTCCTTTTATTTTATAGCACATTGACGAAAGCATTAGAGGGTTCCTCGAGATGCAGAGGATTCATACCTTCTGCTCTCGTGTCATCTCCTTCATGAGTGTTGCGATGAAGGAGAGCATCGATCGGGACTGCATTGAGGACGGGAAATTTGTCAAGGGCATGCTGGCCTTTTTGATCCACTATGCAGAGGGTCGGGATCAGGACTGGCCGTCCGTGTCATGGCAAACATCGGACTATATCGTGGTGCCGGTGCAGACCATCGCCCATTGGGTTCTTGCAGTCCTCGACTGGAAGAACAAGACGATACGGGTATTCGACTCGGATCCGTCTTGCAATGTCGACATGCGCAACATGCACGCAGCCCTCGCCGGTCTACAATTAGCAGTCCCGATCGTGCTCAAAAAGCTTGGTCTGATTGCAAACGCATTTAGGAAGTGGAAGGTCGAGAGGATCCCCAACTTCTAGAAGCAAGAAAATTCGTAAGTGTATCATATTTCGATATGAAGTTGATTTTAGTACATCGTATCTCATTATTAAATATTTGGTTGTCTTCAGAGGCGATTGCGGGGTTCACGTGTTGCAGGCTGCATTTTCTATGCTATTCCGGGGCGATAACGTCGCGGAGCTTACCGGGAGGCAATTGACGCAATTTCGTGAATTTCTTTGTATTTCCATTCGCATGAACGATTGGGGTGCTTGGTATCAATAATTTCTATGTATTTCATTAGTTTTGTAGTCGAGAATTTTGTACATCTGGATAAATTTTATGTAATAATGGAATTTCGAGTTGTATATTCGGGAAGTTGGAAGTTGGATTGCGAGTTGTATAGGCACGGTACCCGCACACAAGGCACGATACCCGCACACATGGCGCACGGTACCCGCACACATGGCGCACGGTACCCGCACACATGGCGCACGGTACCCGCCCACACTAGCGCACGGTATCCGCGCACAAGCTCACGGTACCCGCGCACTAGCGCACGGTACCCGCGCACTAGCGCACGGTACCCGCACACAAGCTCACGGTACCCGCACACTAGCGCCTGGTACCTGCACACAAGCTCACGGTACCCGCACACTAGCGCACGGTACCCGCGCACAAGCTCACGGTACCCGCACACTAGCGCACGGTACCCGCACACAAGCTCACGGTACCCGCACACTAGCGCCTGGTACCTGCACACAAGCTCACGGTACCCGCACACTAGCGCACGGTACCCGCGCACAAGCTCACGGTACACGCACATGTGGCGCCTGGTACCCGCACATGTGGCGCCTTTATTTTGAAAAGATAAATTGGTAATTTATGATTATCAGAATAATTGGTTAATGATTATCTTGATCATGATAAAATTATTTTATGATTTAACGTACGGACAAGACGTAAAGCGCTGAATTGATTGATATAACATATTTAATATTGAAAAAAAAATAATATTTTTTTATGATTATCAGAATAATTGATTAATGATTACCTGGATCCTGATAAAATTATTTTATGATTTAACGTACAGACAAGACCTACCTAAAGCGGCTCTGACTTGATTGATGTAACATATTTAATATTGAAAGCATTTGACAACTGTACGGTACCCGCACACATGGCGCACGGTACCCGCACACACTAGCGTACGGTACCCGCACACTTGCGCCTGGTACCCGCACACTAGCGCACGGTACCGGCACACACTAGCGACGATACCCGCACACTTGCGCACGGTACCCGCACACACTAGCGCACGGTACCCGCACACTTGGCGCAGGGTACCCGCACACTAGCGCACGGTACCCGCACACTTGGCGCAGGGTACCCGCACAGTAGATTATCAGAATAATTGGTTAATGATTGCCCCAATCATTTGATATCAATTACACCATGTCTAATACATTTCATTAAACTTACCAAACATTACAACATACGGAATATCCATATCAATTATACATAACCACATGTACAAATAAATCTAAGTCATTGGATTTACCCCCTCCTACCGAATTCTCCGACGGATGGCATTCTATTTTTGTGTGCTCTTCCGCATTTTGGGTCAACGAGTGGTGGTAACATATTCACAATTCCTTCAACGCACTCGGTGACAGGCCATATGGTACCCTCGTACGCTAATTTCCATGTCTCCAAGCTGTAATACGCATGGACTAGCGAATATACCTCTACATTAGCGTGTCCACAAGCCGCAATGGCGTGCGCACATGGGATACGATCGATATCAAACATCTTACAACTACATGACTTCGTCTCGATATCGACCACCTCGTTGACTCCATGCCCGTATACATTATACCGTTGAATGCCAATTTCCGAGACGTGTAGATTTTGAGAATTTATGTAGTGAGACCGTAGGATTGACTCGACCTTCGGCGTAAATGACGTGACATTGGCTGCCATCGAAGCTTCGCAAGTTCATCGATGCTTACTAAACCAACTAGTCGTCAAACGTTGTATCGAATCCAACAATCCTATGAGTGGAAGCTCTCTATCCGCACGTAGAGCGGCATTTATCGATTCCGAGACGTTTGTGGTCATGATGTTGTACCTCGTTCTCGGGCAATACGATCTTATCCATTTTGCCTTCGTACCCTCATCAAGATACGTATGCACGTTTTCGTACCGTTCCTTTAGCGTATCCAACAATCGATCGCAATCGCTAGTCTTGTAGGCGTACGCAATATTAAGGAATAACGCACACACACCTTTCTCCTTCATACGGGTCTTTATATTTTGTTGAATATGCCACGCACAGAACCCGTGAAACGCATTTGGGAAAACTGCCGGGATGGCTGTCTTTATCCCGCCATGTCTGTAAGAAATTATGACGAGGTCATTTGAATCGGCCACGATCCGTTTTAATCTCGTTAAGAACCATGACCAAGATTCGGTAGATTCGGTGCTCGCAATACCCCATGCGATAGGATATTGGTGGTAATCGCCGTCTTGCGCCGTAGCAACAAGCATCACCCCTTTATACTTTCCCTTTAAAAAGGTGGCGTTGATAAAAATTACCTTACGCATGAAAGCAAATCCCGCTATGCATGCACCGTATGCCAAAAACAGATATTTAAATCTGTTTTCCTCGTCCATCTCCCAATCCGTGACACTTCCGGCGTTCATTTGCTTCACAGCCTCCAAGTACGCCGGGATCAACGCGTAACAATCGTCCCCGTTACCGACCAACTCCTCCGTAGCGATATTCTTCCCCTTCCAAGCCTGGTAATAAGAAACATTCACCCCCTACTTTGCATCATAGACATGATAGCCTTTGGCGCGGGAATGTCTTTAGGCCCGCTAAAATTGTCAAGAAGCATCCTAGACACAACCGATGAAGTTCCTTGACGATGACTTCGACGTCGATGAGACACGCCGCATGTGTGTGTGCCGCAATATGTCCGTATCGAGAAAAAAGGGGAATCTCTATCTTTTGCAGCTCGAAAGCGCCACGAACATTGCTCCATCGTACATCTTACTACATACAAAGTCTTGTTCGACTTTACTAATTTGCACTCGAACGACGCAGCCAAGGCGATTTTAGATATTTCCTCGATAACTTCGGCCTTGTCACGAAACTGCTGCCCAACGTGTAGGCTTGAACCGTCTGGAAATGCAAAAGTACCATCAACAGCCTCTTCTACAGGGTTACGATCTACATCGTCATCTTCATCGTCATTGTGATCACGTGCTACAAATTCCTCCCCCGACTCGTCATTGTTTTCGATTGGCTCATCTTCATTTTCGTTCGAATGCCAACCCGAGTAATCCCTACCCCCAGACGGTCCAGCGTTATCTTCAAGACCCTCTTCTTCATTTTGGTTAGAAGGGCTGCTACCGTACCCCTCAAACGGTTCTATTTGCGCATTTTCATCGCAATCGGCTATGAGCCCGGTATTATTACTAGCAGAACCAGCAAATGCGTCCGACGGAGCCACATGCGCACATTCCACCACCTCGACATGAATCACGGGTCTCGATTGAGGGCCACCAAAACCCAAGTACGCACGTAGAGGATAGTCGTTATCGATGTATATGGGCTTCGGATAACTATAGGGTACATTTGGCATATAGCTTAGTGTTAGCCTCGCATTGTCGTTGCGAAACGCTAACACCGATACAATTTGCTCCTTTACGTCTTGTAACGTGCATGCGTCCTCATCCACCAAAATTGAATGCCAGCTACAATTTGACGCAGGAGACCAAGTCGAGGTATTGTCCTCGCCGATTAACCACCGACCATCGAATTGAAATACAATGTTGGTAATTGTCATTTTGAGCACCTGCAATATTATGCAATGTTATTGTTTAGAAAACGATTCTCGTCATATATTGGGCTTATGTATGATTTTCAGCGCATGGGACCCGAACATGGGATCACGGTACCTGCACACAACGCAGGGGACCCGCGCATAAATGCAGGGGACCCCGCAGGGGACCCGCGCATAAACGCATGGTACCCGCGCATAAACGCTGGGGACCCGCGCATAAACGCAGGGGTCCATGCGCAAGGGACCCGCGCATAAACGCATGGGTCCATGCGCAGGGGACCCGCGCGTATTACGCATGGTACCCGCACCTATATCGCATGGTACCCGCACGCAGGGGTCCCATGCACAAAAACTGGACCTCAAAATATGTATTTTCAGGTCCGAATTCTCGTAATAACCACTGAAATATCGCTACTCTGGCTAGTACACATGATCTACTAAATAACCCATACATTTTAGGGGGTAATGGACTGGAAATTCACCATTTTCGACGTTAAAATTGCAGTTTTCATGTAACGAATGCTTACTGGTAAATATGCTGAAATGCTTGCTGTTTTCTTGGTTTGAGAAGTTGTTTTCCAGCACTAAACGAAGAGAACAGCTCGCGTCGCTTTAGGTTTGTGAGAGAGGTGTGTGTGGTTACCCTTTGTTCTTTAAAATGGAGAAGATAATGCATTCATATCGATTGTATGGTTATGGTTAAAGAGGGAGATGGACCCATGTTCAGTCAGTTATTGCATCTGTACGGCGGCCATATTTTCGTTTTTCTTTTCTTTTTTTAATTTTAATGAGTTAAGTATGAGAATTAGTTAATATGGTTAACGTTTAAACAAAGTGAGGGCTATTGACCAAAAAAAATCGTCAACGAGGCCATTTTTTTAAAATTGACCCAGTCAAGGGCCATTTTTTTAAAAGACCCGGTATATAGCAGCCACATAACACGCGGCTTCAAGCTTAAACCGGGCATTGGAAATTTTTTATTTTTTTTGTCCCGAGGTGTCCAACTCGACGTGGCTATGGGTTAACCCCTAAATACCGACGTGAACTTTTTGCGCCACACATACATGGCGGAAGCTTAATTGCGTCACACATTCCAGAGGTGGGACAAATCCTTGGGGCCATATGAATACGTCTCAAACCCATCTGACAACGATAGTCATGGACCATAAAGCCACGTGGGGACTACTCAAGGAAATTGTGAAAGGGAGTATTCGATCTCATGATCTAACCCACAAAGTCCTTAAGGCCTTCTTGTTAACCACACGACCTAACCCACTCCAAAGTCCTGAATGAGATTTTATAAGGCTGATTAAAAGAGTAATTAAGTTATATATTGAATATTTGTGTCCCTATTTACTTTGTTAATTTATTATAACTTTGCATTTTATGATAGAATCCTGTCATTTTATAAAAAGATGGATGTGATGTTCTTACTCCGTCACCGTGATACTTATCGTGATGTTAAGAATGTTTTTATAAATAATTATATACGTAAGCGATTAATTGTGATTTTTCTTTGAATATTATAATTTGTTGTGCTAGTTAAAATAAATTTTATCTTTGTGACAAATATGTCGTTCTTTGATATTATATTTAGGGCGAGACGTATTTGCATGTGAATATCGTCTTTAATAAGAACTTTTATAAAAAGGAAGTAATTATAATGTTCTTTCTTTCAATATTTATATATTTTGAATTTCGTATTTATATCTCTTGATATTAATGTCAAATTTATTCAATTTGTTGGTCGGAATATTGTTGATACGATGACATGAGAATTTTTTATACCTTTTAACCACCGTTCATCTATTGCATATAAATATTTTAAGAACAAATATCATGAGAAAAAAGCATAAAATGTTTTGATTACAATGCATTCTCTGAAGTAAATGCATTAACAAACTATTAAAATGATCGTGACTATTGTCTTTACTGTGGTGTGAGTACTCGCAGTAATGCGCGACAGGAAGCGCACCTATCATTAAAGTTATCCAAGTAATAATTACCATGAATAAACATAAATACTAGTAATACCTATTTACTCGATGTCTAGACTAATAAAAGTCGAGAGATTTGTTCTAATTAGAAACTGAGTACCAATAAACTAAAGTAATATGATAAAATACTAGTAAAAGTACAACTAAAATGATTATGAAGTAAAGTTCAATAAAAGATATGTGCTCCGGATTTTGAATATGCTAGGTGTCATCAACTAAGACGTAGATTATCATTCGTGCGAGCATGGTCACGGACAGTGAAATAAGATGTGCTATATGGATTCCTCCTTTTCCCCCATACAAAGAACAAATGGTGTCTAGTTGCATCCCTCTTTTCTTCAAGTTAAGTTTAGCAGGAAGGACATCATGGACACACCTTCACAGATAATGTTTCACCCTGTTCTTATTCTTCAATTTCCAAACATTCAGCTACAACTTCTTCATGTTATCTCCCACATCGCTCCCTTCATAATCCGCACTTGCTTTCACATCGTGGAAGAAAGCATATCATGACATAGTTGACTGAAAACTGACCACTTTTATCATTATACGAGCTTCATTCTGATTCTTTCCGAAGGCGACAATGGCTAACTTTACTGATGAACCATCTTCTTCTTTGAGCACTTCACCAGAAATAAGGACAAATCTTGCTTGCAATCAACATTTCCACTCGGAGCTGTAGCTTCGAACAGGTCAACCTGGGAAAGTACTTGGGCTTGAGCAATTTAGCCACCAGGAGATTTGGATTGGTGATAATCTTCCACAAAGTTGTTTAGCAATCAATGCATCGTTGAACTTCTGAATCTTCTGGAAGCCAAGGCCACTCGAGCCTTAATCGGTTGACAGCTTATTCGAAGCCTTCAAAAGAAATTTTTTTCCGCCATCTTCTTTCTTTCCCCACCAAAAATCTGCAGCTTGGAGATCTCTCTATACAGATGGACAGGAAGTCTAAAGCAAGCCATAACATAGACTGGGCGAGAGTTAATGACTGCCTTATCAGAACTTCCTTCCCCGCACATCTCAAGAATTGGGACTTCCAGTTAGACACCTTAGTCTTCACGGCCTCGACCACAAACTCGAAGATCTATCTCTTAGTCTTCCCAATGAAGAGGAGAAGGCCGATGTACCTACCTTTTGTGGCTCCTTAATTCCTTCGAAGATGCGCAGGATTTCCTCCTTCACCTATTGTTTTGTGTTCTTGCTGAAAATGATGGAAGACTTCGCCAGATTCACCTCTTGACCTGAGACTAGGCTAAAGACATCCAAGATCTCCTGGTTCAAGAATGCCTATTCCCTTCTCGCTTCGCCAAGCAACGAGTCATCTGCAAAGAAAATGTTACTAATATTTTCTTGTTAATTAAAGATATTACTAGACTCCGAGTAGGAACCACCGTAATATTTTGTTAGAAGGGCTTGAAACAACATATTGTTTGTAATTGATCAATCTCATCACATTTACTCGAAATACACTACAAAGAAAATAATGGAGCTGTTCTGTCTAGTCAGTGTAATAGCAAAAAAAAAAAGGGTAATACAGAACCAATCCTAACAATAATACCCGTATAGACCATACACCACCAGTCGCTAAATGCAAGTCAAACTCTACCTACAATCTTCAATGCCAATTGAACCATCTTTTCCGGGTCTCATTCTTAGGAGTTAAGGTGATTCGATCCGCATTGGAGACGGCCCATTTAGTAAAATCGGGAGAAGAAACGAGTTCTTCAAGAGCTCTGCGCGTTGAACCCTTTGTGAAATCATCCCACTCCTCTTTCGTAAACTTCCTTCTATCAGGAGCTTCATGGTACGTTGAATAGAATGTCTCAGTGGGAACTTGCAAGAACACGTATGTTAGTCAAGAATCGAATTACATTTTATCAAATTAAGGTTAATAGCAGAAACACAGATATATATATATATATATATATATATATATATATACCTGGGACGACGGGTCTCGAAGCAGGCGTTGATTTATTGGGCGGCGGAGATTCTCGTCGGCGGATTTTGTGATTCTCCACTCGGATCAGATTTCTGCCATTATTTTTGCATTAAAGAAATAATTTCGGAGACAATGGCGACATCGAAATCAAATGTTTCTTTCCGCATGAGAAATATGTTTCACAGGTAATTATGACAAATGGGTGGAATGGAACGCTTCTTTGGCCTATGAGTATGCAGCGTACTCGCCAGACTTTACCTGTAAGCACGAGTAAGAAGAGCCTTTGAATGAAGAAACTTGTTTGTCAACCACGAAATAAGGATTCCACCTAATAATGCTTCTGCAGCCAATAATGGATCCACGGAGCTCTGCGGCATGTTTGCAGTTTGTTTCACCAGTCGTAAAACAGAGATTATTATTGCGATTTGGCTTAGAATTAAAAACCTGAAGGATCAGCAGAGAAGCAATAATTCGAATAGACCAAGCCACAAAATGAGATGTATATTCATCAATGGATCCATCCTCTGCCAGCACAAGTTTGCGTACTGCCCAGAAACCGAGCCCAGCACCAGTGATTGCAAGAAATGCCAAGAGAAACATCGCCAGCTGCAACCAATTAAAACGATATATTATGAATGTGCAGTTTGAAGATTTTGATTCCGAGACCAATCGCCGTCATATACAAGGAATGATTAAAACCAATAATGGGAATACAACAGGTGAACATATATGATACATTGCAAGTTGTGAGCTACACTAAAAAAATGATGGTTTTGATAGTCCCATCATAAAACTACCTGTTATTATGTGGAATAAGACAAAACGGTAAATGTATAGACATACGAAGGCAGGTATGATTTAAATATATATATATATATATATATTAATGGGAATCAACAGGTGAATTAGACAGATATTACTATATATGCAGATTTGAAGTAAGGTTTGGGATCCTCTGTTCCCAAATGGTGTTCCAATCTCATCTTCCATTCACCACTGGATGACACGCGTACAACGTTGATTTTGATAGTTCAAACATACAACTAGCCGGTATTGTATATCATAACAATACACAGTACTATTTTTTTAGGAATATTAGTATCAGAGTCTTGAATTCTACTGCACTGCAGAGTTTTGATAAACAGGAAAACTGTGTGAGAATCAAGAAACTTACATACAGGATTGTAGATGTACTCGGGAAGTCCAATTTCAACAAGGGACTTGAATAATCTTGGTATGTAGCGAAGAAGAAAAGATCCAAAGCCCACCTGATTCAGTTAGCAATAGTGATAACAAAATTAAAATGATATAAAAGAAATTGATGCTGCTACATGTCAAGAAACATACAAAACATGAGTATACGAATAACCCGAGTGAACTCCTGCGACCCGTCGGAAGAACCTTCATCCCCTGTAAGAAATGTGATAAAAGTTCATAAGTGGCTAATCACGGATGTAAAATAAAATCGCACACATATATCAAAGGCCAGGACCTTACCTGGAATAGGACAATCAATATCAGCAGCAGTACACCCAAGGACATTCCACTACTGTAGTAGAATGCTAGAGACTTGCTGAGAAATGAAGCCAGGCTCAGAAACAGAATTCCCGAAACCAGGAAAACTGCCCGATACCAGAAAAACTCTGCAAAATTTATATCAACCAGTAAAAGTACATTCAAATTGATGAAATTTCAGGGACTCAAAAGAAAGAGAAATGTGGCTTACAATCACAAACCTTCATCAAGAAAAAACTGAATATTTTCGGAATGGGACTTTCCCATCCGTACATCTATGATTTCGTAATCAAAAGGGGACAATGATTTGACCCATAACCCATCAGTAAGCTTTTCCCATTTGCCCATGGGGCACATCCCTATTCTGAGAGTGGTATTCCTGTACATTCACCACACATGTATCCCCGTCAAATTAAAACAAAAGAAAATATATACCTCTATGATCATAAAAGCATCGAAACCTGTAAAGCAATGAAGTATGAAACTCAAGATATAGCAGACTCTTCACATGCATAGCTATTAACCAACCTTAATAACTGTTTAACATTAATACAACTTACCCACTAACTCACCTGTGAAAACAGACATGAACATTTGGTGGACGGCCCTTTGTGATTATGGATGAGACTTTCACTTTCACTGAATTGGTAAACCTTTTCAAGTGTTTGATTCTAGACAGCCCATGGATATGGACTCTCGCACACTTCACTTTAGTTCCGGGCTTCAAACCAGGAGAGTCTACCACTACAATGCTCGGGGTTATTTCCAATGTGACGGGTTCAGAAATAACTGCAGAATCATAATAATACCAAATTATAAGTGAAGGTGCATTTGTGGGTTCTACTACGCACTTACTCAAAAATTACCTCCAATTGTTGAACTTTCCTCAGCATTTTTTAAATTTCAGCACAGAAACTCCTTAGTTTCTATGTAGACAAATGTCGTTAATTCATCCCACAACATCCAAGAATGTTAAACCAGAAATTCGATTTTCATCATGCAGAGCAAATAAATTTAGATTTTCAAGCGGTACTAAAATAATTAACATAAACCAGAAATTCAAACTATCCGACCAACAGGACGCTGGGCTAACGTCAAGAAAAAAAAATACAAGAAAAGTCCCAACACTGATTTCGCTAAAATAAACCGAAAAAAATCATCCAAATTTAGCCACCAATTAACACCAAAAATCATTATTTTGGGCAGATTCACAGCATTTTCGTCCAAAATCAAAACATTGAGAGGCAAATAACGAGAGGTTCACCTAGTGATAACTCTGACGCCGTGCTTGGAGAGGTTAAGACAGTGGAGAATAGGAGAAGAAACCAAAGGATGACAGTCTGTGGAAGAGTTAAAGGGTTCATCCTTTCAATTTTCAGACGGAGGTTGGTGGACTTTTTGACATGAAGGAAAATAGTATAACTGGATATCTGGGAAAGGTATCCGTTCAAGATTAGGGTATTTTGATTTCAAATTTTGGACACGGACAGAAACTGCGAATCGGAGGGGCGATTCGCACTGTAAATAGCAAACCAATCAGAAATCCGGTTCCTATCCGGTCCTTCTTAAAAAATAATAAACAAAAACCGATCTATGGGCTAGCCCTATTCGATCTTATTCCGTTCGGATCATGTTTAGATGTACCCCTATTCGATCTGACTACAGACTAGCCCTTAAATACCTGTGTGGACTTGCGCTACATACACATGATCGAGACTTAATTGCGCACACACTCAAGTGGTGGAACCATTATCCGGGGCCAGACCCACCAGTCAACGATAGTCATGAGCTATGAAACCCATGTGGACTACTCAAGGAATTGTGGGAGAGGGGATTCGATCCCACAACATAACCCACAATTCCTTAAGGCCTCTTCCTTAACCACTAGACCAATGACTCATTGACACATTTTTATAGTAAAGAATGATAAATTTTATTTGATGGTTAATGGTGTGGTGGTTGACATTCTATTTTTAAGTCCATCAACCTCGGTTCAACTCTTGGATATCTCCTCTTAATTAGATTCACATTTTTAGTAAAAAAATTGAGCTTATTCTAATATATTTAATCTTAATATATTGAGCTTATTCTAATACATATTAAATTTTATTTTTATAATTAAACTTTGATATTTTTTACAATTAATTTTTGATATCCAAATAGACTTTTATTTAATTTTTGACCCTCAATTCTAAATTTAAATTTTTTACGCCCCATTTACAAATACTTTTTAATCCCCAATTACATTTTATTTGATCGATTTATTCATAAAATATAATTTTATTATATCTAATAACACGGATTTTATTCCGATAGTTTACCAGTTAAACCAATAAACCTTAAACAACTTAAATTTCCAAAACCATGTTCCAAAGACAAAAGTGGGTGTCAAATTTTTTGAGGACCAACGAATGCCATGCAACATATATAAGGCTTAATTTTTTGTCTTGTATATTAGGGCCAATGTGTTACAAGGACACCTAATTAAATGATTGCCATGGGACAATAAGTTTAAAAAATTAAGCAATTTATGGATTAATAAATGAAGGTTACAATTTTAGTACAACAAAATTTAAACTTGAAGCAATTTGAAGGCGATTAACGATACGATTTTAAAACTTATTGTTCATAAATATTGCTTTAATTTGGAAAGTTTTGTCCGAAAATTTCTTCAGTTTTTGAAACTTATTGTCTTCAAATTGGAACATTGAATTGAAGTATCCTCAAATTGCTTAAATTTAGAAATTGATTGTCCAATGTGTCTCTAAAATGCCACTATTCCAAATATGTAGGACTAAAAAAAAATCATAAAGCCTAAAAACAATGTGTATTACTTTTTGACGGATTATTGGTTATGAATTAGTGACGAGGGTGACCAGTAAAAACTGAATCGTTGGGACTTGCTGGCGACTACAAACATATTAAGTTCACTTTGCGCACTATACCGCAACAATTAGTGTTTAGTGCACCCACCCAATTGGTGCGTTATGATATATAATATTACTTATATTTTAGACTATCTTCAATTGAAATAGTCATTCTTAAATTCAAAATCATTCTCCTACTCAAATGGTGTAATTCTTGTTGGTTCCGGTGTATATCGTCTGGTTGGTGGCTGCAGAAACTCAAACATAAATTTTGGTAGAGTCGAAGTCGAGGCACGTACTACGTACGATGTCCGTAAGATGTTATTGCCCCGTATTTCAGTGCCTCGGGTTATCGCAATCCGTCCCGAAGATACAACGACTTCCGAATTTTGCACGTTGCACAACGATACAAAATTATCGGCGAATCTACTCAAAGACACGAGCTTGCTTTTATTTTGTTTCGTACTATATATGCACTACCTCTAGAATGTTGGGGTCGATTGAATGATTTTTCCAATTCTGCAGGGGCCTATTTATAGCTGGCGAAACTTTCTGGGGTCAATTCGCAAAGCGTTGCATCTGTTGGGTTGTTTTGACAGTTTATGAAACTTTGATTGGGGGCCATTCTGCGAATAAACACAACTTCTGGGCTAAATCGTCAACAGTCCCTTCTTGACCCAACGATTCGGTCTGAACCGCTTCACGAACCATCGCGACCCAACGGGTCCGCACACATCATCGTCGTCCACTCAGCGTTTGCGCCAGTGCCACGTCAGCTTCACTTGCCACGTCACCGGGACCGCCACGTCACCGCGGCCGCCTCACCGGAGCATAAAATTAAGGGCTCCTCAAAGCTCCTCGCTCCGATGCGTCGTGCTAAGTGCACCTCAAAACGTCCATTGCGCACTTGACACGGCTCGGGTTGGTGTCGGCCTCGGCCCAGGCCCGGGCCCATTGCGCAAACTTGGCTATAATTGGGTCCAAAATTCCCACACAAGCCCACAAGCCCATAACCCACCAACCACTTGGGCAAGTCCTTTTTAGTAGCCCATGTAGGGAGACTCCTTATAAACAAGTGAAAAAAGGATGAAGTTTCCAATGTGGGACAACAAGTCCCTTTATATATATTAAATATATAGTAATTTCTCATTCACCCGACATCGGTTTTGAGCCAATTAATATTTGATAAATTCCCCTCGAAACGTAGAATTTGAATCTTTCATCAATTTTGGGTTTCGACGAACGACAGCTTGTCGATTTAATTAAAATCGGTTAAGCTTTTATTTATTGGGTCTAAACCCATTTGGGCCTATAGCCCAAATTCCAACAATCCCCCACATGAATGGAAATTAATGCAAATGCAATGCATGCTGACTCTAGCAAGAAAGTGCCGACGATCCATCAGTGCATCGAGATAGGAAGCTTGTGGCTTTGAACCTTCCCTAGTGAAATGCTATCGGATTTACTCGTTTCACAGTGAACATAATGTCTTGAACTGTTAGCTTTTTGTGTAAACCAAGACAACAGCATACACACAAAGATGAATCTGATCTCTTTCGATTCTCACGTTATGTCCGTTTCTGCCTTGGCCGGTATCTCCACTCATAAGTGTTTCCTTTGAAGCGGCCCCACTTCACACTTATATAGATGACCGACTATTAGGACTTAATCCTATAGTAGCTCGAAATACTCCACCAATTTGGTATAGTCATCATTAAAAGCGTAAATGCTTACCCTTACTACACGTTATCGAGAGATTACTTGAACAGCTCTCAAGAATGGACTTTTAGAATTTCCAAGTATACAACTGAAATAGCCACAACTTAGTTGTCTCATTGAACCAAGTTCGTGGGATCTCCACTCATCATGGTTGAGTTTTCACTGTGCCTTTTCTTGGTGTGTGGATTTTTAGTCTCATTCCCCGTACTGCAGTGTTTAACTGTTTTATAGTCATGCCTTTCGTCAAAGGATCTGCTATGTGCTCTTTAGACTTCACATAGTCAATTGAGATTATTCCATTAGAGATTAGTTGTCTTACGGTGTTATGTCCCCGACATATGTGCCGAGACTTACCGTTATACATACAATTTTGTGCCCTGCCGATAACCGCCATGTTATCGCAGTGTATCATTATCTTTGGCACAAGTTTGTTCCCACAATGAATATCCTTCAGAAGATTCCGACGCCATTCAGCTTCTTCGCCGGCTTTATCTAGTGCAATGAACTCCGATTCCATTGTTGATCGGGCTATGCACGCTTACTTTGAGGATTTCCAAGAAACTGTTCCTCCACCGATGGTAAATACGTAACCACTCGTGGACTTGGAGTCTTTACTGTCAGATATATAATTTGCGTCGCAGTATCCTTCAAGAACTGCGGGATATCTCGAGTAGAGTATGCCATAATTATTGGTGTACTTCAGATATCTTAGCACTCTCTTTAGTGCTATCCAATGGCTATTACCCGAATTACTAGTAAACATGCTAAGTTTACCCACTGAATATGCTATGCAGGTCGAGTGCAGTTAGATAGATACATCAGACTGCCAAGCATATTCGAGTTGCGATATAGGCTCTCCTTTATTTTTGACCAAATGTACATTAGCGTCTACAGGTGTCTTATCCGAAGGATCATCGAATGCTTCAAATTTCTTTAACAAGTTCTCAACGTAGTGAGATTGTGTCAGAACAATTCCTTCGGGTGTCTTAGAGACATTTATCCCTAATATGACATCAGCCAAACCCATATCCTTCATGCTGAAATAATTTTTCAACATATTCTTCGTATTCACAATTATTTTGTGACTGTTTCCCATGATCAACATGTCGTCTACGTAAAGACATACAATCACAAACTCGTCGTGTGTGCCTTTAATGTAAACACATTTATTACACTCGTTTATTTTGAACCCATTCGATAGCATCGTCATATCGAATTTCTCGTGCCACTGTTTCGGCGCTTGTTTAATCCCGTAAAGTAATTTCACGAGACGACATACTTTGTTCTCTTGCCCGGGTGCTACAAACCCTTTGGGTTGTTTCATATATATTTCTTCTTCTAATTCCCCGTTCAGGAATACTGTCTTCACGTCCATTTGGTGTATCTCGAGATTAGACAACGCTGCAATAGCAACGAGAACTCGAATGGACGTTATCCTTGTTACGGGCAAATAGGTATCAAAGAAGTCATAACCTTCCTTTTGATTGAACCCTTTAGCGACTAATCGAGCTTTATATTTCTCGATCGACCCATCTGTCTTAAGTTTCCTTTTCAGGATCCACTTACATCCGAGAGGTTTGCACCCCTACGGGAGATTTACCAGTTCCAAGGTATGATTGCATGATGGACTCAATTTCGCTATTGATAGCTTCTTTCCAGAACGGTGCTTCTGGACTGGACAAGGCTTCTTGCAATGTTCGGGGTTCGTCATCCATCACATACGTCAGAAAGTCGGGTCGAAATGATTTGGCCACTTTCTTTCTTTTACTCTGCCTCAGTTCTTTAACTTCTTGAGGTGAACTTTCAACGGCATCGTGAGTTCTTTTCACAGAATTTATCTCCTTTCTTTCCTTATTTGGAAAGATATTTTCGAAGAATGCGGCGTTCCTCGACTCGATTATCATCCATGCGTTCATGTCAGGGATGTCTGATTTGTGCACCAGAAATCTGTATGCACTATTGTTATTAGCATATTCGATGAAAATGCAATCAACAGTCTTGAGTCATATCTTAACCTGCTTCAGTTTAGGTAATTCGACCTTTGCTAGGCACCCCCACACTTTAAGGTAATCGTAGGTCAGCTTCCTACCTTTCCATAACTCGGAGTTTGGTCCCTCTTTTTGTGTGGCAACATGTTTAGAATGCGGTTTGCAGTGATAACTGCTTCCCCCTCCACAAGTTCTGGGGTAGTCCCGAACTGATCAACATCGCATTCATAATCTCCTTTAGAGATCTATTTTTGCGTTCTGCAACACCGTTTGATTGAGGTGAATATGACATAGTAGTTTGATTAATAATGCCATGTACTTGGCGGAATTCTTCGAACGACGCCACGTATTCTCCTCCTCTGTCACTTCGAATTATTTTTATTTTTAAGTCGAGTTGATTCTCAACTTAACTCTTATATCGCTTAAAGGCCTCAAGAGCTTCGTCCATGCCACTTAGAAGATATACGTAACAAAATCTTGTGCAGTCGTCAATGAAAGTAATAAAATACTTTTTTCCACCTCTAGTCTGCACGAACTTCAAATCACATATATCGGTATGGATCAGTTCTAGAGATGAACTACTTCTCTCCACGGAGGAGAATGATCCTTTAACCATCTTTGCCTCAACGCAGACCTCACATTTTGGTGAGTCTATTTCCATTTGCTGAAGCATGTTTAGACTTATTAACTTTTGAAGTTTGTTTAAACCAACATGTCCCAATCTGTCATGCCACAAACTAGAACACTCAACCAAGTACGAAGAACTTGCTTTATTTTTAGTGAGTTTAATCTCGCGTTTTACAAGCATTATACTTAATTTAAAGAGCCCTTTTTCAAAGTAACCCTTGCCTACAAAATGATCATTCTTGGTCAGTACATATTTGTCGGTCTCAAATACCCGTCTAAATCCGGCTTCGCTCAGCAGGGAGCCGGAGACTAGATTCTTACAGATGTTCGGGACATGCAGCACATCCACCAGCGTCAGCTCTTTGACCGAGGTAATCTTGAGGACCACCCTTCTCAATCGACAATTGATGAAGTCGCCGCATTTCCCATATATAGCGTTATTCCGGAAATCGGGATGTACTCGGAGAACATCTCTTTGCCGGAGCAGATATGGCGCGTTGCTCCGGTGTCGATGTACCACGACCTGGGGTTCTCTATGATATTTTCCTCGTACACGACTGCGGCGAGGTCTATCTCCGACAGATCTGAGGCCAACTTTGCCTCGGACAGGTGAGCCGGGTTCTTTTTGACCCTCTTTTTCTACCGGCAGTCTTTAGCCATGTGCCGGACTTGTCACAGTTGTAGCAGTTCCCTCTTATCTTGTTAGAGTTCGACTTCTGCTGGCTCTGCGACGTATTCGCCCGCTTGCGTTTCTTGCCGGTGCCCGACTTGACCAAGTTCGCTCATGCCTCTATGTTAGGCCTCTTGTTCTTGGCCTCTATTTTTCGGTTATCTTCCTCGATCCGAAGCCTCACGATCAGGTCCTCAAGCCCCATTTCCTTACGCTTGTGCTTGAGGTAGTTCTTGAAATCCTTCCACAGAGGCGATAGCTTCTCGATAGTAGCAACTACCTGTAAGGTTTTGCTGATCTCCATGTTCTCCGCGTGTAGATCATGGATGATCAACTGCAGATCTCGGACTTGATCCAAAACCGGTTTGGAGTCCATAATCTTATAATCCGAAAACCGATCGACTATGAATTTCTTCAGTACGGCATTATCGGTCTTGTATTTCTTATCCAACGAGTCCCACAACTCTTTCGGTCGTAGACACTGCATAGACGTTGTATAGGGAGTCGTCGAGAGCGTTCATGATGTAGTTACGACACATGAAGTCGTTATGCTTCCATGCGTCTCACACAGCCTTTTCGTGCACGTAATGCTCGTTCACTTCGAGAGCCTCATCATCGGCCTCGTTAAGTGCAGGTTCCGTCACCTTCGGTGGGACTCCTTCAAGAAGCGGACCATGTTCAGGTTCATTAGGTAGAACAACATTTTCTGCTGCCAACGCTTGAACTCGGTCCCGTTAACTTCGCCGGTCTCTCGGCATGGCTACAGCCGGTTGTTACGGGCAACGGTAGTGCAATTGGAATGTTTGCCATCGATCAGACAAATTAACGTCTTACGATTGTTAGTTCCGGTGTATACCGTCTAGTTAGTGGCTGCAGAAACTCGAACATAAATTTTGTTAGAGTCGAAGTCGAGGCACGTACTACGTACGCTGTCCATAAGACGTTATTGCCCCGTATTTGAGTGCCTCGGGTTATCGCAATCCATCCCGAAGATACAACGACTTCAGAATTTTGCACGTTGCACAACGATACAAAATTATGGGCGAATCTACTCAAAGACTCGAGCCTTTCTTGCTTTTATTTTGCTTCGGACCACTATCTCTAGAATGCTGGGGGTCGATTGAATGATTTTTCCAATTCTGCAGGGGCCTATTTTTAGCTGGCGAAACTTTCTGGGGTCAATTCACGAAGCGTTGCATCTGTTGGTTCTGGAACTTTGACTGGGGCCATTCTGCGCATAAATGCAACTTCTGGGCCCAATCGTCAACAATTACTTCTCGACCCAACGGTTCGGTTCGAGCCGCTCCGTTCGACCCGCTTCACGTACCATCGCGACCCAACGGGTCTGCACACATCATCGTCGTCCACTCAGTGCTTACATCAGCGCCACGTCAGCTTCACTTATACATGTGTCCTCTGATACGTCACCTTGACTGGCCACGTCACTGGAACCGCCACGTCATCGGTGACATCACCGTCGCTGCCTCACCGGAGCATTTAATTAAGGGCTCATCGCTCCGATGCGTCGTGCTAAATGCAAAGCGCGCCTCAAACGCCCATTGCGCACTTGGCACGACTCGGGTCGGTGTCGGCCTCGGGCCGGGCCCGGGCCCATTGCGCACTTGGGTTATAATTGGGTCCAAAACCCCCACACAAGCTCATAACACATCAACCACTTCGGCAAGCCCTTTTAAGTAGCCCATGTAGGGAGAACAAGTGAAAAACAAAATTGAGTATGAAACTCGTTTTTTCTGCTACAATGTTGATTTTCGGGTAGATGAATGTAACACTGCCCAGAAATTTGGCTCATCTCCCTGAAATTCTTCAACACATCAAAAATCGGTCTAATTTAGTTAATTTTTGGGTAACTAAACTTTGAAATTCACCTGATTTTCAAAACTCTCGGCGATTTTGTAACTCTCGGCCAGGATTACCCTATTTTTTAACTTTCGGCCAGGATTACCCGATTTTCAAATTTTGGCTAGGAATACCCGATTTTCAAAAATCGGCCAGCCTTACCCGATTTTTTTGAAAATCGTCTAATTTACTTGAATTTTATTAGATACTTTAAAATTCATCCGAAAATTTTATAAGATACTTTCCTGCCCGGAAAGCATCCGAAAATTCATCAAATCTCGGACAGATATACCCAATATACACATAACCCGCATTTCATACTCACTCGATTTTCAACACATGTTAGACGAATTTCGACTGAAATTCGAAAGTCAACACAAGAAATTCACAATTCTTGTCGTTTGATCAATTCAAATTACTCTGCCCGAGAATCATTTAACAATTTTTCAAGAATCTTCTAAGTCTGAAATTCAACAATTTCTCACTTTAAAGACTTTGGAAACTCTAATCTATTTTGGTCAAAATCTCTTACTCAAACTTTTCGATACTTAGAGTATAATTGTTCGAACTGACCTTTCATTTCAGTGAGCTCTTTCACATTACGATCATTACCAAACATCATGGACGCCTTTGCGATATGATCTGACACTCGTCTCCCAATGCTAAGATGGGGCGAGTATGACATTTGGAAAAATTGCTTCATCAACTTTATAGAAATCAAGGATGGTGACCTCGCCGATGAAGTGTTCTTTTCTATCTTCGACGGGCCAGCTCAATTCTGGACCGTCGTTGAAGCTCAGCCTAATGCAGTCGCTCCTCTCTTGGAGAGAAGAACACTCAAGCATCCTAGTCGTTACTTAGAATGAGAGAAAGCACGGGATAGAGCGGACAAGCTTGCCAGAAACTACGTCCTCCAGTGACTTCCCAACGACATATACATCTAGGTGGACAACCTATCCAGTGCCAAAGAAATTTGGGACGAAGTTTCGAAGATGATGGTTGGGACAAACGTCAGTACCTTGTCTAAGAAATCAAACACTCTTACTGCCTATGATTCTTTCAGAGCTAAGGAAGGGGAAGATCTTCGAGACACATACCTTCGGTTCTTGACTATTATGCAGGAGATGAGGAAGATCAACATCCAACGATTAAACTTCGAGCAAAGCATGAAAATTTTCTCCACAATTCAACCCGAGTGGGGCAGGATTGTTGTTCTGATCAAGCAGGACCTGGATTCCATGGACATTCATGCCCTGCATGATAACCTCTCTCAATACATCGAATATGCCAAAGAAACCAGAAACGAAGGAAAGACGAATGCTTACGTGGAACCCGTTGCTCACCAACAAGCCTACCAACAAAAGCTCAAAGGCTTCTAAGGGAAAACAAGTTGTCTTATCCGACTCTTCAGGCAATGCTGACTCGGACTCTGAATCCGACGAAGAACTCAATGATCTTGAAGCAAGTGGCCATGCTCTCAAAGATGATGAATAAGAAATTCTCGAAGAAATCATCATCTTCCTACAACAGGCAGCAAACCTCCAGCGGTAAACAAAAAATCATCGCTCCCAAGGAAACCGAGACTAAGGAAACTGAAGCTCCAAAGAAATGCTTCTACTGTGGAAAACCGAGTCACTTTGCTAAGGAATGCTGCAGGCCTAAGACGAGAACACCGAGTACTACAAGAGGAAACTTCAGTTCTCCCAGCATGCATGAATTGTTCTGGTAGATGAGGAAGATGATTGGCTTGAGGACACGTCTGACGAGGAGAAGAAGGAAAAAACCTTCATGGTCAAGAGCAACGACTATAAGTCAGATGAAGAAGCATTAGGCTCCGGCTCCGATAGAACTGATCTCTCCGCTTCTGACCTTGAGGTATACACACTCCATCCCCTAAAGATTTCATTGAGCTAAGACAAAAATACACAAACTGTCCATGCAACGTAGGGATTACTCAGGACTAACAAGAAAATTTGACAATAATTACGCCTTACTAAACAAATAACATGAAGAGATCGCTGTTCTTAAGGAATCATTAGCCTATTCAGAATCTAAAGCGAAAACTTAGCAGAAAAGGTGGAGATAGTAAAAGACAGGTTAGCGATGTTAGTAAAAATGTTAAGTAAAGCGAAGAAGAACGTGTAAATGTATCTTCTCAATACGACTTGATCACTAAAGAACGCGTTAGACTCTATAAGAAGGTCAAACAATTGGAGGACCGTCTTACCAAAAGAGGTCAAACCGATCAAACCATCTTTCGCAACCAACCAAAAGATGTAGACTTCTACAATCATCTCGAAGGTTTAGGGTTCCAAATTAAAACGAACCCTCATAAAGATGAAGTGTTTTCTCTGTATGACATTAAACAATTTGGCTTAAGCCTGGAAAAGCTTATGCATTTTTTTGAATAACATAGACGATCAAAAGGAGACATAAAAATTGGGCCCAAATTGTATTTAGTTATGCGGTGCTGAACGATACTTATAAAACTAGAAACACTCCGCTAACTACAAACTTCATTTCACCCTTTGGACTTGAAAATAAGGAAGGTGCTTCCAAAGAAGCCAAACCCATTTATTTTTATACTCCAGAGATAATTATAGGCGATCTAACTGCGTCTCTGGAATCTGAAAGGAAAGCCTATTCAGAAGAACCTTAATTCTTATAACTCTTGGGTCTATTTTGAATTATATTGTAGTTGGTTTTGGGCAGCTACGTAAATATAATTTAGGTCATAAACCTTAATATACCAACTCATGTGGTATATAAAGCCTCCTTTACCCTTTTAGGGTTTTTTTATCAAAAGAGTTAAAAGCAAGCCACCTTGTACCTTCCAAAATAAGAAACATGCACAAACACACACTACAAGGTATTTTCGATCTCTAAGTTTAAAAGCTATCTCTTGATCTTTGTTTGGTAGAAAACGGACCAACACATTTGATAAACGGTGAGTCCTTATGTGCCACGTAGGCGAAAAATAGCCGTATGGCTTCAATACGAGCAACGGGGCTAAAGTTGTATTGTAGTGGATGCACTCTTATTGATTGTAGCCTTTAGCCACTAGACGTGCCTCCAAGATCGGCAAGAGCTTTTGAGACTTTAGTCGGTTCGAGTTGACTCAAGAAGCACGTTTATAGGCAATTATTTGCCGTTGAAGCTCTTGTGCGCACTCCAGATCACCTACAATAAGGGTAGAAGGATGATCTCTAGTGCAGATCTCAAAACACCTAACTAACAACAAGATTAGTGAAGAATCAATGTAGTATGCGCAAATACTTTGAGTGTTGGAATGTGTGTTTCCTTCTCTCTCAAGCACTGTAGCGGCATGATTTCCAAAGGTGATTCTCAAGAGTAAATGTGTAGGATTTTAGTATTTATACCCTTAGTTAGGTATGACATACTTGGGCCCCTAACAAAGCCCATACCATAAAACATATAAATAGACTCTACTAATTAAAGTCTAGTTCACGTAAATAAAAAATACAAGAAAAGACTTATAAATTTCATTGGACACTATTAAGATCTAACAAACCCCCCCTTCGTGTCAAATCTTCAATTCATGCGCTTTCGACTTAGTATTGTCTTCCTTTATTTTTTTTCCAGGCGAAGAAGGACTTGCGTAATCCTAGTGACCTCGTATTTTGTGATGTTGTTCCATAGGTCCAGCCAGTCGTTGATCTTCTGTATGATGATTTCAAGAATAGGTCATTCTTCTACTCGAAGGTCCTTGGAGTAATTCTCGGGTCCCAACAAGGCTAGACGTGCTTGAAGCTTTTGTCTGATGATATTCAGCATACCATTTGAGAACTTGGAGATTTGGGAGACCACCATCACGTGCGTCCATTTTTCCTTCGGGTGATAGTACGTAATCCCCAGCTCCGGGTGAGTACATATGTGTTTATTTGGATAGTCATACAGCTCATTCGCACATGTATGAGGCACCGTCATGTTGACTTTCTTCATGTTGCTTTCCAAGGCAATCTGAAAGTCCTCACCAGCATAGTAGTTGATTGCCTCAGCATGTACCGCTTCAAAGCGTCGAACCCTTCGCGATACTTCTGGATCCTCTGGATGAACTTCATGTACATACCGTACAAGTTGGTGTCTTCGTCTTGAAGAAGGTTGGGGAGTTCAACCTCTAAAATTTGGTCCTTCGAGCCATCAGCTCTGACAATGAACAAGAAAAGAGTGAGGTATATCGTAGGTGCACTCCACTTCTTCGATGTATGTGATGTGAGGTTTTGCCTTTTCTCTAGCCTTTAGCTACTCTAGAGTTAGCCCCCTTCAAGTGGTCGTGAGAGAAAATGAATAGGTGGCCAAAACCTCGCCTCGTATTCTTCAAATGTGTGAGGCCTCTGATTGCTAGCTCGCCGATGGGCTTGATCTTGTTAGGATGCCTCCAGATTCTAGGAAAGTAATAATCGAGGAAGAGAGCCGTGATCCTCTTGTTCTCCCAGGGAGTCTCGACCAGCATCGTGCCTTTGCTCAGGTTCGGTGGCTCATTGGCTCGGTGATTCTGGAAGCTCAATAATTTCCGTATGGTGATCCTTTCCTCGCACTTCTTCCTCGAGTTCGATAGAGAATGAGTCCTTCATGAGCTTCTGTAGGTAGAATCTGATGTGGTCCAAGCATAGACAGATCTCTTCTTCAGTTTCCGTTCGAGTCATCCATTCCTCCTCCAAGATGTACTTGTCAATGTACGGTTGAGGATAGAAGTCTAGAATGGTTGTGTTTTGGACTGTTTGGGTAGTGGTTTGTGGTGGTGTTTGTGGTATTTGGGTGGCTGTTTGGTGAGGTGTTTGTTGTTGAGTAGATGATGAGGTTGGTGGGTTGGATGAAGAGGTGCCTGGTCCACGGCTCGGTGTCTTCCATCTTCCTCGTCCGGAACCGCCGTTTGTTGTCTTCTGTCGTTTGGGGCGGGAGCTTTCTTGGCGGCGGGTGGCAGGTGGTGGCGAGTCGGGTCCATTAACTAATCGCTCGTAGAGTTTCTGTTTGGCTGGGGTGCAATTTTTGATGGCTAGGAGTCGAGATATATTTATGTCGTGGAGTTGGTGAATGAACATGGTGTATGGGTCAAGTGGGTGTGTAGGTTGCGGTGGGGAAGGTGGTGGTGGTGGTGGTGGAGGTGGTGGTGAGGGTATGTCTGTCATATGAGCTTTATCCTTGTTCTGTTACGTATTCTCGACGATTATACGCACTTGTCCGAGGATATTGTCTTTGAGGGTGGAGACAAGTGCATCGATGACATCTTTGACCGTCTCTTTGACACCTTGGAACAAGGTGAATTTTGGTGACGAACGACAATGATAACCTACCGGAGCCACTTCAGCGTTCCATTATCACAACGTCGGAGTAGATAACCGAGGCGCGGCCTGCACTTACTATGGAAGGACTTCCAGTCGATCCTTGTGACATCATGGTGAGTAGTGTCACTACGACTGCTGTAGCATGTGCACTTAGACCTGCGGGGGTAATTACCTAGAGCCACTTAGGCTTACCGTTGACATCACGCTCGTAGAGGGGACGAGCGGATGGACCTTACAGTTGTTGTAGTCGAGGTGTATTTTGTCCAAGATATCGTTCCAGATGAGTTGCGCGTAGTCAACATCTCCGCTGAATACTATGATGTGGTAGATGCTGGCGATGCTGACATTGCCTCTGTCGAACCCAGAGTATTTGGGTGACAAACACTTGTTCACGAGCCCAAAAGAAGGTCCTCCATAGGTGTGGGATCCCACCCAGTTGGTAGTTGGAGAGCACCTTCAGGTCCGTTGCGTAACCGATGCGTTTGAGAACTTTTAGTAGGTCCAAAATCGGTTGGCATGGGTTCATAGATTTGATGCATCGGCAGCTTCAGAATTCGGCGAACGATTGTCTAGGTTAGAATCACCGTCGTGGTATTAACGGTGACATCAACTTTAAGGAGTTGGTTTCTTTGGCCCTCCGTAGGGTGCCCAAAATTGTTGAAGGTAGACTTCTGGTATTTGGGCAGTTAAGGTGAAAGTTGGCTATAATGGGTGTCTTTTGAGAATGACGATGACAATCTCGTCTTTGCATTTGAATGGAGTGAAATCTAGGCCGAAATTATTTCCTTTATTTGGAGCCACTTCTCTTATGGTAGACCAAGTTTGATGAAGATGCCACTGAATCTGAAATATGGACAAATGAAAAAATAATTAGTCAATGATCGAAGTCAAATGTCCAATTTTGTGTTTTAATAGTGAGGCAGGGCTTAGTGATTTGAGATTTATTTGGAGAAAGGCGTTATCTAAGTCCCGAGCATTTTTGTGTTGCTTGCGGTGTTCGAAATTTTTAGCTATGTGATAATTTGATTTTCGAAGTTATTGAAATGGTGGTATGATGCTAAGGATCGATTTTTGAAAGTATATATATTTGGAAAATATTCTAAGGATTATATCTGAAATCAGATTTGGAAACAACTTTTCGTGTTGTAAGAATTTTTTTGTGTTGTTCTCGAAAATCGGGTTTGCGAAAGTTGGTAAAGTGCGAAAATTTTCTAAGGCGAATGTTGAAAATCGGGTTTTGAAAGGTATACATGTGAAAAATGTTCTTAGTGTATATTGCGAAACTCGAGTTTTCGTGGTTTGTTAAGTTTGAAAAATTTTCTTAAGCGTTGGTGCAAAAACCGACAAAATTTCTTACTGTTTTGCGAAAATGCGCGATTTTCGAAAGTGTGTTAAGTTAGAAAATTTTTCTAAGTGTAGGTGTGAAAAAATCGGATTTTTGTAAGTGTGGAGTTCGAAAATTTTCTAATTGAGATAGTGCAAAATGCGCGATTTTCGAAAGTGTGTTAAGTTAGAAAATTTTTCTAAGTGTAGGTGTGAAAAAATCGGATTTTTGTAAGTGTGGAGTTCGAAAATTTTCTAATTGAGATAGTGCAAAAATCGAGTTTTCATAATTGTGGAGTTCGAAATGTTCTAAGTGAAATAGCGCTAAAATCGGGTTTTCGAATTGTGGAGCTCGAAAATTATCTCTGCCTAGTGCGATAATCGGATTTTCGAAGTAGCGGGATACGAAAATTTGGTTCCTATGTCAATTTGCGAAAATCGTGGATATCGGCAGTAAGTTACGAAAATTAGGGATTTTTGGAACTGTGTGCGATAAGTGAGCTTTTCGCAATATCATGCGAAAATCTGATTTTCATAGTGACTTGCGAGAATTAGATTTTCGCAGTGACTTGCGAAAATCGGTATTTTCGCAGTGTATTGCGAAAATTGGGATTTTCGCAGTGTAGTGCGAAAATTGGGATTTTCGCAGTCTCGTGCGAAAATTGGTAATTTTCACAACTGCGATTTTCGAAAACACGAGACCTAACTCTTTGCAAAAATCAAATCTTTACAATATTTTTTGAAATTACTCGAAAAAAAGTTGCACAAAACTTTGATTAAACAAAAACTAAAGCGTAATAACGCGATTTAAACATCAAATTATAACCCTAAATTGGAAATTTAGTAGGGCGATTTTGGCGAAAATTGTGGGTTCCAAAATTCAAATTTATAACGAAAACGAATGAAATTCGGTTTGATTTTTACTGTTATTAGCGCAAAAATCAAAATCGTAAAGATTTCGTGTGAACTACCTTTAATTTGCCAAAAATATGAAGGATTTCTTAAAAAAGAAATGAGTTTCGGCGTTTTGAGGATTTTTGTTGGTTATTTTTTGCAAGCTATTTTTCGCAACGGCTTATTTTCGGACGGGGGGTATTTTTGGTACCTTTTTCAATAAAAGGCTGCGAAGTTCCATTTTTGTAAAAATAGCCCTGTGCGAAAAATTTCAAAGTGTTTTGAAGGAAGGTGTAAATACTTTTAAAAACATTATTATAAAATGAAAATAATATCAAAATCTATAATAAGTAGTTATGTTATATATATTTATGAAAGAAGATAATAAATGAAAATATTTATATCAAGTAACATCTCGACTCCACCTAAAAGATTCAATAAGTGCTCCCGTTGAAGCTTTTAAAGGTAACTCCCCCTCAATTAAACAATTATTGCTCCCCGTCAATTTTCTAAAAGTTATTTCCCCTAGATATAAGCACACCTTCATAATATTTACAATATAAATGTTCCGTGAGGCACAATAGTTCAAGAGTCGAGGTTCAGCATGCGTAACTTAGAAACAAGAAAATGTTAGCGCCTAAAGCCTTGGTAAATAAGTCGGCAAGCTGTAACTCGTTAGAAACGCAATACATATCTATTGTGCCCTTTTCAACGTGATCTTTTATAAAGTGATACCTAAGGTCTTTGTGCTTGGTGCGTGCGTGAATGGTGTACATGATCGCATGTGATAACTATTGCAGTCTTAGAGTCACTATAAATGGGAACGTTATTAATGTCAAACCCATAATCCTGTAGTTGCGTACGCATCATCGAGATTTGAGAGCAGCAGCTAGCGGTGGCTACGTACTGTGCTTCGGCAGTGGAGGTTGACATGCAATTTAGTTTCTTGGATGATCAACTTACTAGTTTGTCACCCAAGAATTGTGCTCTACCGGAGGTGTTTTTTTTTATCCATCTTGCACCATGCATAGCCCGCGTCAGTATAACCAATTAAAATGAAGCCAGTGTTTTTAGCGTAGATCAGTCCAAGATTTGATACACCTTTAAGATTTTTCATGATCCTCTTCGTGGCAAACATGTGTGACTCCTTTGAATATGCTTGAAAGCGGACACACAGGCATGTTGAGAACATGATGTCAGGCCTACTAGCGATGAGGTAGAGGAGAGAGCCGATGATTCCTCGATACATGATTGATTGATAAGTTTCCCAGAGGGATCTGAGTCAAGGTAGCACGTAGTAGACATCGGCGTGCTCTTTTGAAGAGTATATTAGAATTGTGCTTTATTATTTCATTATCCTTGTAATTAGGGGCGTAATTAGAAATATTGATAGTGTAGGACTTAAGAGTAATTATACCTTAAATATAGGTATAAATATGATGTACACTATCAATGTAAATAACCATTCGTTATTGAGAAAATAATAAGTTTCGAATTCATTTTTTAAACGAGAGGTAACGTTCGAGAAACAAGGAAACATCCAACAACCTCTCAAGATCTTCAAAGCGGATATTCGACCGATCGTATATCGTAAGATTTCTTACTCGAATACATAGAATTCGTGCTTAGATTGTTTGTTGATTGATGAAATAGAACCTAACATCTTTGTTGTGCAATTTTCCATGCCATACTTTTTCAAGATGTCATGGATGTATTCGGATTGTCTTATGAAGATTCCATCCAAGAGTTGCTTAACTTGTAACCCGAGAAAAAAGTTAAGCTCTCCCATCATGCTCATCTCGAACTTAGTCTTCATAAGGTCTTTGAATTATTCGCACAATCTTTGATTTGTAGACCCGAAGGTACTATCGTCGACATAGACTTGAACTAGGAGAATATCCAAGCCATTTCGTCGGATGAAGAGAGTGGTGTCGATCTTCCCTTTCGCGAAGCCTGACTTGACCAAAAAGTCAGATAGGACATCGTACCCAGCGAGTGGAGCTTGTTTTAGTCCGTAAAGTACCTTGTCTAGGTAGTAGATATAGTCAGGGTAAGTTTCACTCACAAACCCTTCGGGCTGAGCCACGCAGACTTCTTCTTTCAAGACTACATTTAGGAAGGCCGTCTTGACATCCATTTGATAAACGATGAAGTTTTTGTGGACAACATAGGAAATGAAGAGTCTTGTGGCTTTGATTCGGGCAACAGAAGCAAAGGTCTCGTCGTAGTCGATGTCTTCATGTTTGTTGTAACCCTTGGACACTAATCGAGCCTTATTCCTAATGATGACACCCTCTTCGTCCTTCTTGTTTTTGAAGACCCATTTGGTACTGATAATGGTCTTCCCTTGGGTCTCGCCACTAGTCTCCAAACCTTCAGTCGTTCGAACTGATGAATTTCCTCTTGCATTGCCGTTATCCAATCGGGATCAGCTTAGGCATCTGCTACTTTCCTTGGTTCGTTTGAACTTATAAAACACGTATAAACCTTCATGCGTCGTTGACGAGTGTGTGCTTACGCCTTAGTTCGGATCTCCGATGACATTGTCGTCATTTTGTGATAGAGGTTGTACGACATTGTCGTCATTTTGTGGATCAACGAACTCCGTTTCACTTGTAGTTGAGATCTCAATAGGGGTATTTACTTCCGTTTCGTCATTTTCTGCGTTTTCTCACTCCTGTTGGATACTTCATTTTCTTTAGGTGTAGGTGCTACATCAGGCACTGTATGTTGTTCTAATCATTGTACCGATGCATCACTGTCGGGAAAGGTTTGTGGAGGGACTAATTTTCGGCGAGGAGTAAAAGTGCTCAAATAGAGTGTCCAAATCCTCGTCTTCTCTCCCTGATGTGGATGTCCCTTCCACGGGTGTAGAACTGTGTTGATCTTTTGTCAACAATGTAGTAAGTCCGGATTATGGACTGATGTGTACAGAAGCCAACTTTGGCGTTTTGTCGAACGTGAGTTTGTATTTTCCATGATTGTCCTCTGTTGCTTCAGGTGGAATCGGTATGCTTTGGATGTCGTGGAATATCCTATGAATACAGCTGCTTCAACATCGAACTTTTCTCGATCTTCTCTATCGTTTGCAACGAAACACTTGCATTCGAAGACTCGAAGGAAGCCTATATTTGGTATTCGTTGGTTGATAAGTTCATATGGAGTCTTCCCAAATCGTTTGTGATGCTAGTCCTATGTTAGGTGAAACAGGTTGTGTTGATGGCTTCTGCCCAGAGGAAGTAGGGAAGGCTCGAGTCGATTAGCATCGTGCGAGCGGCTTCCACTAGAGTTCTGTTCCTTCACTCCATTACTCTATTTCGTTGTGGAGTCTTAGCAGCAGAGAATTGTTGGGAAATCCCGAGTTGTTGGTAGAAGTTACTGAGCAGATTGTTCTTGAACTCAGTGCCGTTGTTCGTGCAGATTACTCGGATATTGCACCCTAACAGATTCTGAGTCTTCTTCACAAAGGTAATGATAAAATCAGGAGTCTCGGCCTTCGTTCACACAACTCTTGTCCACGTGTAGCGAGAGAAATCATCCACAATTACAAGACCATACTTGCGTCCGTTAATGCTCTCAACTCTCATCGAACCACCGAGATCCATGAAGTAGCTCAAGTGGCCGAGAAGAGGCTACTTGCTTTGATTTGTGGGGCCCTCGCTTCATCTTCCCCATTTTACAAGCGATCCATAAGTGAGCCTTGTGATACTTCACCGCTGGTAGAAACTAGCTTTTCTTAGTGAAGTTTGTTCAACGTCTTTAAGTTGAGGTGGGACAAAGGTTGATGCCAAAGGTTGCTTTGTCGTAGGGAGGCCTTTGACAATTGGCAAAAGGTCGAACAATCTTCAGGTTGATGGTATAGCGATTGGACTCCCTTGATCCTGTAGGTTACCATACACCTCAACGATCAACAATGGAGGAATCAACAAGCGATTAACGTGAGTTTTACGCATGTTTAATGCATGTTCGTTAGAGAGAACTGTAGAGGCAAAAGTTTCAAGGAAAATTCTATTTTGATTCACACTAATTAATGTGTAGGGTTTATGTATTTATACATTTGAATAGGTATAAACCCTTGGGCCCCTACCTGGCCCATTACAACCACTAGCCAATCACTAGAGCCTACATTTTGGACTCTAGTTCACTTAATAAAGAAATTATAAAACTTAGACTAAATAAAATATATTGGACACTTTATTATATGTAACAATCTCCCCCTAAGTGTCCAAATACAAATAAAGGTCTATCGTCTAAGTCTCTTATTTCTTCTTTTTCTTTCTCGAGCGCAGAGGAGGTGGAGGTTCCCGGTGAGCGAAGAATGACTTCATGAATCCAAGAGCGATATCGTAATGTCTTACGTCGTTTATGATGTTCAGTCGCCCTTGGATTGCCTCGATGATCTTGTTGAGAGGGGCGGTTCTTCTACTTCTTCACCTTCTAGCTTTGCACCGGTAAGAAGCATCTCCAGTCTTGTCCTTAGCTTATCACATATTAGCTTTATAATTCCATCACATAACTTGGCTGTTTCTGACACCAAGAGATCTTTGGTATGACGACTTCTGTGTTGAAAGTACGTGACCGCCAGTTCTAGGTGCAGAAAGATGTAGCTATCTCCGTGACTTTTTAAGGACTCCCTGCTGCTGTCAGGTTGAGTAAGGTTGACTTTTCGTATGTTGCTTTACAGAGCCATTTGTTGAACGTGAACAACATGGTATTGGATTTGTCTTAGCATGTAGCGCTTGATCCTTTCAAACCCTTTTCTTCGTTCCGGCGTGTTAAGGGTGAAGTTACAGTACAAGCAGAACATCTGGTGGACTTCGCCCATTGGGAGGTATGGAAGATCAGCTTCCGTTATCTTTTCTAAGGCATTGTTCGTCCTCTTTTATCACGTAGACTGCGCTCTTGTCTCTTTCGGTTGAGCACTCTATGTCTATGAGCTTGAGTATGAGATTTTGTTTTCTGAGGTGTATCCTGTACTGCTCCTTGGTTCGTTTGCCCGTGTTTGGCATCACCCAAAGCCTTGTCAGGTGCTGAAGCCTCTCAGTTCTCCCTTTTAGATGGGATAAGCCTCGAAGATGGAGCTCGTCGATTCCCTTTATGTCATTCTCCTATCGCCAGATTCTTGGGTAGAAGTCTTCAAGATATGGTGCCTTGATCTTCTTGTTGTCCCAAGGTGTCTCCTTCTTGATGTTGATCGCCTCTTTTTAGGGCGCTTGGTAGTTGAGTAGATCTGACAGCTCTGGGATATCGACTTCATTGTTCGGTCCTTCCTCCTCTTCTTCGAGCTCGAGGAGACAGAAGTCAGCCGCCACCAACTTGAGGTAGTGTCTGATGTGGGTCAGGCGTAGGCATGCTTCTTCCTTTGTCTCTGTTCTCTCTAGTCACTCCCGTTCCAGTTTATACTTGTCTATGTAGGGGTACGGGTTGCAGGAGGTCTTTCAAGAGGTAGTGGTTGTTTCGATTGATTGGGCGAAAGTTGTGGTGATTTGTAAGGTGGCTTGGGCTTGGGGTGGTTGGGATGATGATGGTGGTGGTGGGTTTGTTGATGAGGCTCCAGCTTCTCCCGTTGGAGTCTTTCCTTTTCCTCGTCTGCGACCACCTCTTACCCTCAAGACGATCATGATCGTCATGTGGACATTTGGAGCGGGAGCTTTGTTCGCGACAAGTTGTTTGTGGAGGCGCTCTGGGGCTATCGATTAACCGTTGGTAGAGTTTCTCTTCGGCTGATGTTCGGTGTTTGATGGCTAGGAGGCGGGATATGAGTATGTCGTGAGCTGGTGGAGGGGTATCGTGTATGGGTTGAGTGGGTGTGGGGCTTGTGGTGGCGAAGGGGGTGGTGGTGGTGTTGTATGTGTGGATTCGTCCGTCACAGGAGCCTTGCCTTTGTCTTGTACGAGTGATTCTATCATTGTACGCACTGGTCCAAGGATATTTTCTTGGAGGGTTGGGACAAGTGCGTCGATGGATGGTTTGACGCTTTGGGATAAGGCCTCCTTAGTGAAGAACGAGGGCAAAAACTTACCGAACTCATCACGAAGATGTTCCGTTGTCACCACTTCGGAGTGGGTAACCGAAGTGTGGCCTGTACTTACTATGGCAGGACTTCCTGCCGATCCTAGCAACACGACCAGGGGTAGTGTCGCTACAGACATTGTGGCAGATGCATTGAGACTTGTAGGGGAAATTACCAAACTGGAGCCACTAAGGCTTACCATTGACATCACACTCATTGGTGGGTCGAGTGGATGGCCCGCTACTGCTATTGGCTTTGATGAAGCAGCGAGGGGACTTCCTTCCAATCCTCGAAGCACATCCATAATGGATGCGTCTATGGAAATTCTTGCTAAGTCACGAAGACCTAGGGTGCTCACTGTATGTGTCCTAAGGGGTTGGAAGAATATAGGCATGTGGACTAAGGATCGAACGTGAGCAAAGAAGGGGTGGTGGTCAGGGGCTGTGAACCACCTAAATCTATATCTGTCGCTTCAAAATGAGGCAGGGATAGTTGGCATCGTTCCTATTGTTGGTTTATTGAGACATCCGTCTGTTGGGGGACTGATGAATGGCTAGGTGGGGTAGACTCGTGTGGCGTTGGGCTAGATGCGGCGACTTCTACTCGGGAGCCGAACAAATCGACTCATGTTCCTATTGTGAAGCACGACCTGTAGTGAGTGGGGAGGCGGTCGGGGAGGGCCCGAGCGATACTGCCGGTTCGTCATTTGTCTGCTTTTGGCGTTGCTCGCGTCGGGTACCGTCACATCTTAAATGATGTTTTCGACGTCCTCAGATTGGGTTGATTCTGAGGACTCCCCGCCTGGTTCACTCTTAGGACCCTCACGTTCACTCGATGATGCTCCTGGGGTGGGCTTGACTGGGTTTGCCATAGCCGTGGGAGCAGGTCGGTTGTGCTCCAGGCGGTACTTGGTCACAACTGCATCCGCCTGGTCCGCCATTTGGAGTAGTTTCCGAAATCAGCATCGGCTGACATTCAGGTCCTCGGGAGGTCTCCTTTGCCTTGTGGAAGTATTTCAGCACTGACGTCGGGTAGCTCTTTGCATTGCTGAGGCGGGGGATTTCTGGGTGGTCCTCCAGTAGTAGTCAATGACTAGTGGCAACCACCTCAGATACGGGACAACCTGGGTCTTCTTGGCATTTCCTCGGTTGGCGAGTCAATCTACGAGGTCATTCCAAAGTAATTGAGCGTAGTCAACATCCCTGTTGTGAATTATGGCGTGGTAAATGTTGAGGATGTTGACATTGCACCCGTTGAACCCGCTGTGTTTGGTTGACAAGCATCTGTTGACTATCCCGAAGAGAGTCCTCCACGGGTGCGGGATGCCTCATAAGTGGTAGTTTGACAGACGATTGAGGTCAGTGACGTGGCCTACTCGCCTTAGATCTTCGAGGAATACGACATCCGTGTTGAGGTCCTCGTATGATTGACGCATCGGGAGTTGGAGGACTCTTCGAAGGATTGTTTTCGTGAGGAGCACCTCAATTTTGTTGATTGTGGCCTCGAGTTTAGAGCTTGTCTTGACATTCGTCCAACAAGTGTTCCCCAGAATTGTTGGAGGTAGACCTCATGGACTTGAGTGTTGAGGGTGAATGCCGGCCACGATGGGTGCCATTTGAGGATGGCCACAACAACTTCGTCCTGATAATTGAACGTGTTCAGGTCTAGGCCGAAGTTATTCTCCTTCACTTGTACCCATTTGTCTTGTGGGTAGATTTTGGACAAAAGCAGAAATGATGAGTCAAGAAAGAAGTCTAGTGTCCAACAGTCGTGTGGTGTTTTTAAAAAAATTGCTAACTCCAGTGTAACGAGTTTTCGAAATTGTGGAGTTCGAAAATGTGCTAAGTGTTAAATTGAAGTGTAGTTTTGAAGTTGTGTCGAAAGTGATTTTCACGTGTTATTTTTGAAAATATGATCTTCGATACGGATATTTCTGAGAAAAGTTTCTAAGTTCGAAAAATGGTATTAATTTCTCCTCCTTTTATGATTTTGATAATTCCGCATCAATTAAAGATCAAATCGATCCAGATTTCACGTTTTTTCGTCACAAATCGAGCGTGTTCGCAAAAATTGCTTTTGAAAATCCGTTGAATTTTGTGTTTATTTTGATGTTTAATCGAGTTTCTTTGATGAATTTGGTCTTAAAATGGAGTTCTATGCTTTAGACTAGTCGAAAATATCGGTATAATCCTTCAATTTTTTATTTTCGCATGACGTTAGGGTTTCAGGCTTGTTTCGAAAATCCGTTTCGAAAATCGTTGCAAAAATTCAGATTTTCGAAAGTCATCTTTCGAAAATGTTTTCGCAACTGTCTTTTTGCATAACACCTTTTGAAAATCGATTTGCGCCTATAAGACTTTCGAAAATCCGGTTTTCGCAACTGTCTTTCGAAGTTCGTTTTACACTTAGAAAATATTCGCAACTATACCGTTCGCAAATCAATTTTTGCATAACACCTTTCGAAAATATTTCGCCATTGATATTTGAGTTGTCAACCAGTCAAAACACTTACAACCTAAAACTTCAGTCACACCACTACTTACTATCTTAATACATTGAACAACTAACTATTGGCCATTGATAGAATCCCGGATGCGATGATGGCACGGAATTCAATAACATCCCCGACTACTTCCACGTAATCCAAACCAGCGACGATATCCTTCAATAACGCGTCAGCCCACATACAAACAAGCGTGCCGCAATCCATGGATCCTTCTGCTTGCTGTCTACACCATACATGCTCGACGTTGTTCTTGGTATCCAACTTCCAACCATTCCGATGATTTATATATTGCGCAAATAGCGTGGCCTGAACGAGTGAACGTAATAAATACTCGGGCCGCCGTTGTATATACATGCATAACTCTATGAAATTAACTTACGCAGAGCTCACTGTCCGACCGATATCGGGGACTTTGCAACGAGCTGTAATGACGGAAGATCTTCTCGTGTGGAAGGAAGACCAACAGACGCCAGTGGAATTCGCTGTTAATTGGCATAACCACCGCCCTCGATCCATTCAACACGCGATTTTGCAGCTGCTGCAGCTGAGTTGCAACTGCGCTAACAGCTTGTCGTCCCACAAAATGGTTTTCACTTCTCTCTCGGGGAATCGACGGTTGTTTCGCTGCCGCAAAAGTTGCAGGAAATTGCTATGCAAAGATGCAACCACGCAACAACACCGAAAATGCTGAGAAACCGAACAACTGAGAAACTGAGAAACCGAGAGATACACTTACCGCCACATACGTGCTGAGAAACTGAACAACACCGAAAACGCTGTTCTGCGTTTTGTAAGGCTGTGACTTGATTAGTAGAACCACGCATCAATAATGTCACCTCGTATGGGCTCGCCCATCAACAGATTGACGAGTAGCTCACCGGTGACTTGCGCCCGACGAATTTGCAAACACAGTTGTCCTGCACATAAATATAGAATAAGCATCATAAAATCAATATTAGAAACGAGATAACATCAAATAAAACTTATATGAAATCACCTCGGTCAAAAAAATCATCAACCAATATTCTCTTATCCCCGTCCAAACTGTTTCTGCCGGGATAATCCCTCGACATATGATATTTGTGCATCATCTCGGCTTTCTTTGTTTCGTGTTGTTCTTTCTCTCTCCTCAGCTCCTCTTCATCTTCTTCAGAATCAATTTCAATCAACTTTTCCTATAGAAATAAATCGGTCAGTTAAACAACTAAATTGACTAAACTAATGGTTAAATAATACAAAAACTTATTTTACCTTCCCGTTTCTCGTACGTGTAGTTTTCTTCCTAGGTGTTGTGGATCCTGGCGGCGTCATAAATAACGAATCCTTTTTCGGCTTCCTGTCCCGCCTTCCAACCACATCATCGACTATGGAGCTCTTCAAACCCCCCCGATTCCGCTTTCTTCTTTGGAAAACTACACCATAGCGACCGCCGGTTGATTCGGCGTCCTTTTGTACTCTTTTTTCGTTGCCGCAATCTTCTTCTCCCGCACCTATATTACCACACTCAGCATCCTCGTGTCCTCCCATATCACCGGCACCCTTATCTTGTCCCCCGAGATCTGGGGACTTGCTGGCCTCTCCTCCCATATCACCGGCAGCCTTATCTTGTCCCCCGAGATCTGGGGACATGTTGGCCTCTGCTACATTATCACTGGCAACCTTATCTTGTCCCCCAATATCTAGGGACATGTTGAACCATGCTACGTCCTCATCGGCATCCCCGAATTTTCCTCCAATCACCAGGGGCTGACTCATCATTGATTTCGAAATAGGGACTTCAATTAGTCCACTATCATTCGGCGTGATTCGAAATCTCAAATACGTTTGTTTTCATAAGGTCCTCCCTTCCTTGCTATTTTATTTTTAGGTGCTTATTGTTCTTTACGTGTTCGACAAATCCAACATTTTTATTAGGATATTTAAACAAGAGTTTTTCTAAAGTTTATAGTTCCTTTCGGATTCGATACTCGAATACCTGCTACTTCTATACTATGCCGATAGGTACACTTGCTTGTGGAGCATGGAAAGTTCGTTAGTGTTCGTTTTATTTTTATAACTCGATCCGCTCGATCAGGTGTCAAATCATATTTTTGTCCTAAACCACCATTCCTTGTCCTGGAGATGCCTTCAAATACCTCAGCAGATGATGTGCTGCTACCATGTGGCCTTCTCTTGGTGCTGAAATAAACTGACTAAGCTTATGCACGATGAAAGCAATATCAGGCCTAGTAAATGTAAGATAAAGTAACCTTCCTATCAATCTCCTATACTTGAAAGGATCTGACAACAATTCTCCATCAACTTCAGTGAGATTTTCACCAGGATTCATTGGAGTTTACAATGGTTTGGCAGCTAAGTATCCTGTATCCTCTAACAGTTGCAATACATAGTGCCTCAGAGTAACATAGATTCCTGATTTGCTGCGAGCTACTTCCACTCCTAGAAAAATATTTGAGCTCACCGAAATCTTTGATCCTGAAACTGTCATTTAAAAATTCCTTTACTTTCTGTACTTCCTGGAATGAAGGCCCTGCCAATTGTCATCAACGTACACTAGCAGAATGACTAAACTATCATTCATCCCCTTTATGAACAAAGTATGATCGGATTGTGTTTGTTTAAAACCAAATCATTGACTACACTTGTAAACTTCTTATTCCATTGTCTAGAAGCTTGCTTGAGACCATAAATGGATTATGAAGCTTGCAAACCATTTTACCTTGACCTGATCTCTCATAGTTCTTGTAGAATCCTTGAGGCAAATCCATATACACTTCCTCCAACAAATCTCCGTTCAAAAAGGCGTTATTGACATCCATTTGTACTAAATTCCAACTGAGCTTTGCTGATTAAGTAAGGATGATCTTGATAGTATTTGGCTTGGCCACATGAGCAAAAGTATCTATATAATTTACCCCTTCTCTTTGGTCATAGCCTTTTGCTACTAGCCGAGCCTTATGCTTTTATAACTGACCATCTGAATCAAATTTGGCTTTATAAACCCATCTACTACCAATGTTTTTTTTCCTTCTGGCAATGGGACTATAGACCATGTGTCCATTCTCTTCCAGAGCCTTAAATTCCTCATTCATAGCATGCTGCCATTTTTCTGATCTTCAAGCTTGAAGATAATTCTTGGGCTCATATACTAGGCTAATATTGCAAATGAGAGATTGATATTGATCCGAGAAGTGTTGATAAGAAACTGTTAGGGATATGCCCTCGAATGCTATACGAGGATTGGATATGTATAGGGCATTAGCTTATTTATCATTCGATTGTCAATGTAATCAAACATTGTTTTGCGTATTAATAAAGGCATTATTCGTTTATTGGATATATGAGTTCTTTACTTAGCATCCGGTAAAGCAATAAATGAAATAATCCAAATGTGTCGAGTTGAGTCACTGTTCTCGATGGGTACGAGAGAGGAAGGCACTAGTGGACTCTTAACCTCGAACATAAAATGTCCATAAGCCTTAGGTTTCGGTTGGGTGCTGGAAAACCAATCATGGCTTATTTGTAGATGACTTATCGCGTGCCGATATACCGCTTGGAAGCGGAAGTCATGACTTGTGATACGAGTTGAATCAAGGGATTGAATCGTTTCATGGACACTGACTCGCAGGTCGTACGATCAAACATGACTTATTACTCAAGGAGTGTCAATGATCGACGACAAAAACTATAGTAGTCTGCTTGAACCTTAGACCGTAAGGGGCTTTGACGGAGTTGACTTTGAAGTCTTGACTATCACTGGTTTCGCTAGATCCGATTTGCTATTGCATGGGTCAGCGGGACAGATGCGGTCTTGATGGATATTTGTGATTGCCGGGCTTAGACCGCCGAGTACGGATATACAGTCTGGCAAGTAATCGAGACAAGTGTCCTATGAGAATGACGACGGGAAATTACAAAATCCTTGGCCAAGGTATTAAACTAACTCATGTTAGACATGGAGGGTAGTTTGGTAATTTGCCTCGTGTCATTTTATCATAGTATCGAGTTTAGTGAGTTTGACAAATACCATGGCTCTCACTCGATCGGGACACAGCTGAAGGGTTTGTACGTAGTACTATAATCTATTGTTAGGTTTTGGAATGAGACTAGTTCGAAATTCGTGCTCAAGTCGGGATATGTCCGGTACTGCGGGATTGGCTAGGCACCTACTGGACTCTTGGATTCCTTCCTTGCCGATTGAGTCGAACCTAGAGAGTCGGACATAAAATGGATCATCAATGTGTACCGAGAAGGAGAGATTGTGTTTTGGGCCTTAACGGGCCTCGGGTCGTTATGCCACGCCTTATTGGGCCTCGGGGTCATTAAGTGGACCGAAGTCGGACTTCATATGAAACTAACTTTAAGACTTAGGCTTAGCTAAGTGCTTAGAAAGACTTGAGGGAAGAATTTGAATTCAACCCTAAGCCGAGAAATTCGAAAAATACCTTAAAGGGTATTTTCGTAATTTACAAATATGGTAATAAAAATATTTGGAATATTATTTATTAAAACTAAAATTCGAATTTATATTTTATATAAATTTCGAAATTTATTTACCATATTTGAAGATATTTTAATATCTTAGTTAGTTTTCTATTTATAGTATGTTCCTTTAATAGAATTTTGAATTCAATTAGGAGAGATATTTTGGCAAGAATATCTCTCATATTTAGGAACAAATATTTCGAGATTTTAGCCTTGTTTAGGGCTGAAAATTTCGTCCTCCCCTACTATAAATAAGGGTCAGACCCTCGTCAAAGAAAAAGACACGGGAAGAGAATCGACGCGAAATTTCTCGACCCGAGAATCGAAACACGAACATACAAACGCAAACCACTCTCCCGAGCGACAAATCAATTCTCTCTAGCCATCTTCGGAGAATCGAAACCGTGGTACACTGCGAGGTCGTCGTGACGATCTAGACGATACCCAACACGACCGCGGCCGACGACGCAATCGACGAGGAGCTGCCACTCGCTTCAAAGGTAATCTCTCACGGGTATGACCCGCCCTATTACGTGTTAAGGTGATTAGAGTTTTCGATCCGAGCTGCGAAGGAACCCAGAAAAAATTTTATTCCGCACCGTATCCCGGGGCGTTGCGTCTCGGGTACAAACCGGGTACCTTTCCCAACTGTGGTATCCGAGCCAGGGCTCGTGATCGGAATCATAACATGATTAAATCGAAACGAGGCTCGTGGGAGACGATCGAAAAAGCCAACGCACTAGGCGCGTGGGGCTGCTCGATGCGTCGCTTGCCAAGCCACGACCACCATACCGCTCGACGGGGTCGAAGGCACCACCGCCGAGACGCTGCGACACGCACACAGCCGCACAGCCGCACGCACAACCGCACCGTGCGACGGCGTATCCGCTGCCGCGGGTTCGGGCAACGAAGACCCGAACCACCGCGCCGCTGCCTCGGGCAGCGGCACACCGCTGTCCGATGGTGGGGCCACCTCTGACGGCAGCGCCAGCGGCGCGCGGACAGCCGCGTACCCGCACGAAACTGCAGCCTCCGGGACACGACGGCCGCCTAGGGTTTTTCGCCCAAAAACCCTAACGGGCCTTTTTATCGGGCCTGGCCCATTTAAGGCCCAAAATGTCGGTTTCGGTTAGAATTCATGAAATTGTCAACGTGCTCATTATGATTATGATTTAAGGCACACTTACGGGTTTAGGATTTCTATTTGGTTTTCCGGGTTATTTGTTAAGGGCCTCGTCCCCCCAGGTTGTATTTGTCTTTTACGGGTTGTTTGGGACTGATGATCCCCCCGTGTTGTACTTCAAAGTATTTATTAGATTAGGCTTAGTTTAGAATACACGAAGCTGTTCGACGGTTGACGACTCCCCGGGAGAAGATGACTTGGTGGACGATCGACGACTTGGAGGCCGTTCGAATGATGAAGGGCGATTGTCGACTTCAAAGCCCATACGGAGAACTGATGATTTTTTGAAGCCACATACACATAATTCACGTAATAGGGCTAGAATATAAATAACCCGTTCGTGTTGCCTTGTAGTTTATTTTCCTAGGGTTTATTTACTACTTACGTGCGTGTCGATTTGTGAAATGATATGCATGCTTTATGTGCTCTTATGTGAAAAAGGTTTTTTCTCCCGTTTGATAAATACTAAGTGAGAAAAGGAATTGGGTTCCTGTCTTCTATCATGCTTGAGATATCTGGTGTTAGGGAGTTTGTACGGTTTGTTCCGAGTAAGTTGGCGCCGTATATCAAGCCCTAACATTAGCGTTTCGGGTTCGTTTGACGACGCTCACCATAGCATATTCCGCCCCACGAAGCGTAAGGCAGCAAGGCGGAATTCAAATGTGCGGTTAGAGCATAAGTTGATTAGGTTGCACTTAGACAGTCATACCCAAAATGCAGGGTTAGCCGTGAGGGTCACTGACTGAGACAAAGATAGTTGAAATACTCATAGGATGGGTTCGAGTGAAACTCGACTTCGATCTATTAAAGGCTGAGGAATGTCTAATCGAGTCGGGGACCTCAACTCCACTATGAAACTACTCAACGAAGTTTCCGAAATTCTTAAATCGGGAGAATAGAATTTTCGAGAAATATAGTGGGAGTCAAGCGAAACGAAAAGTCCGTATTTGCGCTTGATGAATGATAGAATAAACCTAACTATGTGATCTTTATCTTCTGCAGAGTTATTTTCTTTCTAGTTACTATGACGAATCTTTTAAACATGCTGCTTGAAAAGAACCGTTTGGTAGGACCAAACTACTTGGACTGGCTCCGTAACCTCAGGATAGTTCTAGGTATGGAGTCTTTGACTTATGTCCTCGATTCCCCTACACCGCAAGTCCCAGGGACTGATGCGAGTGACGACGACCGGGCTGCGTATGTCAAGTGGCAAATAGACGAGCCAAAGGTCAAGGGCTATATACTCCTATCCATGAGCAATGAGTTGCAGCGAAGCCACTCGGAAATGGAAGTGGGCGCCATTTTGCTTCATTTGAAGGAGCTCTTTGGTGAACACTCCAGAAGTGATCACTACTCTTTGACAGAGCAACTGTTTCATTGCAAAATGGATGAGGGCAGCGACGTTAGAGAACATGTGCTGAAAATGATCGGTTTTATCGAGAGACTCGATGCACTCGACTTCTTCATGGACAATGAGCTCCAAAACGATCTCGTGCTCCAGTCACTGCCGGCTTCCTTTAATCCCTTCATTGTGAATTATAATCTGAATAGGGTCGAGATGACATTAACTGAGTTGATGAACCAGTTGTCAACGGCCCAAACTCAGATGAAAAAGATAAAGGGAAAGGAAGTGGCTCTTGTTGCGACTTATAAGACTCGGAAGTCGATTAGAAAGAAAAAGTCGGACAAGCCCATTAAGCCCAAGGGAGGAGTTTCAAAAGGCAAGGCCAAGAAAAACGTGTCTAAAGGCGCCAAGCCCACGGACAAATGCCTTCACTGCAATGAGCTCGGCCATTGGAAGCGCGATTGCCCGAAGCTAGCCGCCTCAGGTAAAGAACTTTATGTTTTAGAAACAAATTGTTCTATGACTGTGTACTCCACTTCATGGATCCTAGACTCAGGAGCTAGCGCTCACATTTGTGTTTCAAACCAGGGTCTGGAACGAAGTAGGAGGTTGGCGGATCGAGAGGTCATGATCAACGTAGGAAGCGGACATAGTGTGCCGGCGACCCACATTGGATCAAGAACTCTTGTTTTATCTAGTAGACATAAGTTATTGCTTTCTGATTGTTTAGTATTGCCCAGAGGGGTTAAGAATATTATTTCTATTCCCGTTTTGAGCGGAAACGGATATGAGTTCCGCTTTAGTAATAATATTTGCGATATTTATTTTGGAAATAAATGCGTCGGAAGTGCAACTTTACTTAACGGATTATATTATCTAAATGTCAAAGATAAAACTGAATCTGTGAACACAATTACCAACAAACGAAAATTAGAGACCAATATGAGACAATTGTGGCATCTTCGACTTGGTCATGCAGGAGATCAAAAAATTCGTGAGTTGGAGAAAAATGGCATGATTAAGCCGTTGGGTTCGGACCCTTATCCGACTTGCGAATCGTGTATCCTTGGAAAGATGACTAAGTCTCCCTTTACCGGGACTTTCCAAAAAGCCACAGAACTTCTCACTTTGATTCATACAGACGTTTGTGGGCCATTCGGGAAGCGGCTCGAGGTAATTTCCACTACTTTATTACCTTCACCGACGATCATTCAAGATTTGGAAGGTATATCTTATGAGATACAAGTCTGAAGCCCTTGATAAGTTCAAGGAATATAAGGCTTTAGTAGAAAAACAAACTGGAATCATATAAAGGCCATTCGATCTGATCGAGGTGGCGAGTACATGAGTCTCGAGTTTGACGAGTTCTTGAAAGAGAACGGGATCATTTCACAGATGACACCGCCGGGAACACCACAATTAAATGGTGTGTCCGAACGGAGAAATCGAACGATGTTGGACAAGGTTCGATCAATGCTAAGTTACACAGACCTGCCACTGTCGCTGTGGGGTCATGCGTTATAACCGCAACGACGTTTTAAACCGAATCCCTTCTAGTTCTGTCGACCAGATCCCTTATGAAATATGGAGTGGTAGAAAGCCGAGCTTGAACCACATAAGAATATGGGGTTGCCCCGCTTTTGTGAAAAAGCTCAAGACAGAAAAATTGGAATCGAGAGCTGTGAAAGGACGTTTTGTCGGGTATCCTGAGGATTCCATGGGATACCAATTTTACTTCCACGACGATCAGAAAATTGTTGTAGCCCTTCAGGCTCACTTTCTCGAAGAAGAGCTCGTTCGAGAAGGTGGAGTGGGTCGTGAAGTAACTCTTGGAGAAACGTAGAAACGATTTCACAAACTCCAGTGTTAGAAGACACCGTAGAGCAGTCCAAGACGCAATCAGAGTTGCGCAGGTCTGGTAGAGTATCTCGCCAGCCTGAGAGATATGGAATGGTACACGTCGAGCACGGGGATGCTGCGACGGGGGTAACGTCGGGGACGACCCCGCTACCTATGATCAGGCAATGACGGATATAGACTCCGTAAGATGGCTTCAAGCTATGCAAGTCGAAATGGTTTCAATGCACGAAAATCAGGTCTGGACACTTGTTGATCTCCCCGATGGTTTTAGACCCATTGGGTGTAAGTGGATCTTCAAGAAAAAGATTGGATCAGATGGACTGGTGGATACATACAAAGCTAGGCTTGTAGCGAAAGGTTATAGTCAAAAGAAGGAATTGACTATGAGGAAACCTTTTCGCCCGTTGCGATGATGAAGTCCATTCGGATATTACTTGCGATAGCAGCGTATAACGATTATGAGATCTGGCAGATGGATGTGAAAACCGCGTTCCTAAATGGATACCTCAAGGAGGAAATATATATGGAACAACCAAAGGGTTTTACATCACAAAAGGATGCTCATAAAGTATGCAAATTGAATAAGTCAATTTACGGACTTAAACAAGCCTCTAGGAGCTGGAATCTTCGGTTTGATGAAGTAGTTAAGAGCTACAGATTCATAAAGAACGAAGATGAACCATGCGTCTACAGAAAAAGCAGTGGGAGCAAGATATCGTTCCTCGTATTGTACGTCGATGACATCCTTTTGATAGGAAACGATATTGGGATGCTCTCGATGGTGAGGCTTTCGACCGAATTCTCCATGAAAGACTTGGGAGAAGCGACCTACATCCCAGGAATTCGTGTCTATAGGGATAGAACAAATAAGATGTTAGGGCTCTCCCAAGCCCTATACTTAGAAAAGGTCCTGAAACGATATAACATGGACAATTCTAAGAAAGGTTCTTACCTATGGGGCATGGGATACATCTCTCCAAAGCTATGTGTCCTCAAAGTGAGGCAGATAGAAAAGAGATGAATGGAATCCCCTATGCATCCGCAGTGGGTAGCTTGATGTACGCGATGCTTTGCACGCGACCGGACATAGCATACGTTGTGAGCGTAGTCAGTCGATTTCAAGCCAACCCGGGTAAAGAACACTGGGCAGCAGTCAAGAATATCCTCAAGTATCTTAGAAGAACAAAGGATATGATGCTGGTCTATGGAAATGGAGAATTAGAAGTGGAAGGATATACGGATTCGGATTTCCAGTCAGACGTGGACGATCGAAAATCCACTTCAGGTTTCGTCTTTACACTCAACGGTGGAGCAGTATCTTGGATAAGTTCCAAGCATAGCACAACTGCTGATTCCACATGCGAGGCTGAGTACATAGCCGCCTCAGAGGCAGCTAAAGAAGGAGTTTGGATGAGAAAGTTCTTGGAAGAACTGCAAGTGGTTTCGATTGCCGAAAAACCACTGCCACTGTGGTGCGACAATAGTGGTGCAATCGCGCAAGCGAAGGAACCAAGATCTCACAGTAAATCCAAACACATAGAAAGAAATACCACGTGTTACGTGGATTCGTTGAGAGTGGCTACATAGCCGTCCAGAAGATTGCGAATGCGGACAACGTGGCCGACCCATTCACCAAGCCTTTATCTCAGGCAGTGCTGAACAAACATCTCGAGAAGATGGGTATTAGATACAACAGCGCATGGCATTGAGTGCAAGTGGGAGATTGTTAGGGATATGCCCTCGAATGCTATACGAGGATTGGATATGTATAGGGCATTAGCTTATTTATCATTCGATTGTCAATGTAATCAAACATTGTTTTGCGTATTAATAAAGGCATTATTCGTTTATTGGTTATATGAGTTCTTTACTTAGCATCGGGTAAAGCAATAAATGAATAAATCCAAATGTGTCGAGTTGAGTCACTGTTCTCGATGGGTACGAGAGAGGAAGGCACCAGTGGACTCTTAACCTCGAACATAAAATGTTCATAAGCCTTAGGTTTCAGTTGGGTGCTGGAAAACCAATCATGGCTTATTTGTAGATGACTTATCGCGTGACGATCTAGACGATACCCAACACGACCGCGGCCGACGACGCAATCGACGAGGAGCTGCCACTCGCTTCAAAGGTAATCTCTCACGGGTATGACCCGCCCTATTACGTGTCAACGTGATTAGAGTTTTCGATCCGAGTTGCGAAGGAACCCGGAAAAAATTTTATTCCGCACCGTATCCCGGGGCGTTGCGTCTCTGGTACAAACCCGGTACCTTTCCCAACAGAAACAACCTTTGATAGAGGATACATGATCTTCTCATTTCCCACTTTATTACAATGATAGTCCTTCAAGTAAGATGGTCTTCTTATTTGTCTTTCAGGTCTTCCACTCAATTGATGCATCTGCTCATGTGCATCAGAATTGTTTGTGATAGGAATTTCCTTTCTGAAAAAGAAATGTTTGACTCTTGATTATCTGAATGATCCCAGGTAGATATTCCATGTTCTGTAAGAGCTTGATCTAATCCTTCTGACTGCAAGTATTCCTTATCAGTAAAATGTCAATTGCATGGCCTAGGAAGAACATGTGAAAAAAGGAAATCCTCCGAGAAAGAAGGTGTCTGTTGGCTCTTGAAAGGAAAAACATTCTCCTGAAACCTCAAATCCCTGGAATTAAAAACTTCTCTTTTCTTCAGGTCCAACAGCTTGTATCCTTTGACTCCGTTTGGATACCCAATAAATACACATTCTCTTGCTCTTGCATCAAACTTTTTCCTACCTGCATCAAGTGTAGAAGAAAAACAAAGAGCCCCAAAAGCCGCAGCAACTCATAATCCACTGGTTTCTGAAATAATAGTTCATAAGGACTCTTATTTCCCAGCTTCACTGATGAAGTTCTGTTTATAAGGAAAGTAGCCGTTAACACACATTCTGACCAATACCTAATTGGTATTCCAGATTGAAAGTAAAGAGATCGAGCCACATTTAAAAGATGCTGATGTTTCCTTTCAACAATTGAATTATGTTGTGGCGTTTGAACACAAGATAAATGATGTATAATCCCCTTTTTCCTAAATAAATGAACCAAATTAAATTCTTTTGCATTGTCTGTTCTTATGGTTTTTATTCCCGACTTAAATTTTGTTTCTACCAAGGCTATGAAAAAAGCAATGACATCTTGAACTTCAGATTTATATTTAGTCATAAAGAGCCAAGTAAATCTAGAATAATCATCTACTATAGTAACAAAGTATTGATGTCCTAAATGAGAAGGTTCATGAAATGGTCCCCAAACATCACAATGTACAAGATCAAAAGGAGAACATGCTGATTTATTATTGTTAGGAAATGAAATTCTCTTCTTAGAAGTAGGACAAATTTTGCAAAAAGAATCCATAGAACTATTTTCATGCTTCAATGAATTTATGAGAATCTCTAACCACTTGTTTGATGGATGTCCCATCCTATTATGCCAAATATCAAGTGAATATCTTAATAAGAAAAACAACTTTCTCCCTAGTTAAAGAATGAGAAACTGGATCAGCCTGAAGTAGATATAGTCCTGCTATTTGTTTACCCTTGCCAATATTGATCCTGGACCACAAAGCCATTAGCCTCAAAGCAAAATTTGCAGTTTCCCTTTTCAGCTAAATAACTTACAGATATTAAATTTAAATGAAATTGTGGTACTAATAACACATCTGTAAGAACAATAAAACTGTTGACTGCAAATGAACCTGCCCTGTGGACTTTGATGACAGAGTTATCTGGCAAAATAACATTGGATACTTCTATATCATGTACCTTAGACAATAATTCCATATACCACAAACATGTCTAGTGGCTCCAGAATCTACTAACCAAAGATCTTTACTTGTGAGTTTAGGCAAAGTAAATCACAGACAAGTACCTGCACCTTTTTATGCCTTTTGTGGTGCTTCTCCTCTATCCAGTGGTAAATTTGCCATATATTGATTGATTAACGCTTGCAAGCTTTGAAGCTGGAAGGGTGTCATTTGTAGATGAACTGATGCATCCCATGTTGAAGCATTGACAGAATTTCCCTGATTAGCATGATGCTCCATCTTATTAAAAGAGTCTACCAGAACTTGATTGGTCCTTGCCCCTTTGAACCGTGGATTCTGCTTGAATCCTTGAGGGTACCCATGAATTTGATAACATGTTTCTATGGTGTGTCATCTCTTATTGCAACGAGTACAAACATGTCGAACTCCATCTAATTTTGTTGCCATCATTCTCTGGTTATAAGCTCCTTTCTTGAATCCTTCATAATCTTTCTAAGCCGCCTTCATTGCCATGTTATACATTTGATCCTCACCCATCCTTTAGTGCCTTGCAATCATTGACCTCTGCTTCTCTTTTTAAACTAACAATGAGAACACTTTGTTGATTGGTGGTATGGGATCCATGAGCAGAATTTGTCTCCTTATTTGGAAAAAATAATCATTTAATCCCATTAAGAATGTAAGAACATATTCTTCATCAAGATAATCTTCTATGATCTTGATTCCTCCACAAGTACACACACAAAGCTTGGCCTGTAGTTGCTCAATTCATCCCACAAGGTTTTGAGTTTGGTGAAATACATTGCAATACTGTTGGAACACTATGACAGATTGATTAACTCCCTCTTTAGCTGGAAAATTCTTGGCTTATTAGTTTGCCCAAACCTTTCTTGCAGATCCAGCACCACTTCTCTAGCATATGTACTATACAAGATAGTAGCAGATATATCCTTCGAAAGTGCATTTATAATCCAAGATATTACAACACTATTATTCTTTTCCAGGTAATAACCTGCTCCTTCGTGGCATTTACATTCAGAGGATCAACTATCGGAGGTTGAAGTTCACCATTCAAGAATCCTTCCTTGTTTCTTCCAATGAGAGCGATCAACATCGCCCGACTCCAAGTAGCATAATTGTCTCCATCAAGAGATTCATGAACTAAAAGTTGCCCTGAATTATCATTGTTACCCAAGAAAAAGGGATCGTTATTGCTTACCAGCGATGAATTTGGACCTGACGTAGGAGGAGTTGCAGCCCTTTAAACGAAAAAGAAAATCTGAAGACGAATTGCAGTACAAATCTTGCTTCACGCAGCTCAATTCGCTTGCTCTGATACCATAACAAAATCGAAAGACATAATTGTTTGAACAAGTGATTTAACGTTGTTCAGATCAATTAGATCCTAATCCACGGGGCAACATTAATGATTTCTCCTATTGATGATAACTGGGGATTTTACATGAAAAGAACACAAAAATCGCACAAGAACACAGTAAATCAGAAAACTCGTACACTCAGTTTCACTTCTCATAACGGTATTTAACCAACTCAGCTCATTTCTTTAATGTTTAAGCTATCTGCAACTTTATAAGTAATTGCATTTTCATTAAGCGCTACACGCTTCTTGCTTCCCGCTTTGTGACTTACAAATGAACTTCCCTGCTTTGAGCTCATTTCTTCACACTGAGGTGCTGCTTTCTCTTCATTCTTGAATTTTAACAAGAGAGAGAGAGAGATAGAGAGACAGGGAGAGAGAGTGCTACACAAATGAGATTTCAACTACTACACAAACACCATGATGAACCTCGATTGCTTTATCAACAACAATTTATCTGCAATTAATAATATATCTGTCCAACATAATTATACTCCACTTACTTTCAACGATGAGCAAACCTTCATCATAAACAGCCCATCTGGAAATTTCGCACCAGATAACTTCCAAATCAACACAAACCACACTACAATAACATTATATGCTTGTGATTATGTTCACGGTTACCATTCAATGTCAGCACTTGAAGATGAAATCGATATTTCGTCCATTTTCGGACAAAATCTCATCAGTTCGTGCTGTAACCTCGAATAAGATCTCCCATGTGATGATGTCAACGTTTTACCTGAAAAGGAAAAGAAAAGCAAGGCGAAGACGAATGATACATTCTTGAATTTTAACAAGAGAGAGAGAGAGAGAGAGGGAGAATGCTACACAGATGAGATTTCAACTACTACACAAACACCATGATGAACCTCGATTGCTTTATCAACAGCAATTTATCTGCAATTAATAATATATCTGTCCAACATAGTTATACTCCACTTACTTTCAACGATGAGAAAACCTTCATCACAAACAGCCCATCTGAAAATTTCGCACCAGATAACTTCCAAATCAACACAAACCACCCTACAATAACATTCTCTGTTTGTGATTATGATCACGGTTACCATTCCATGTCAGCACTTGAAGATGAAATCGATATTTCGTCCATTTCGGACAAAATCTCATCAGTTCGTGCTGTAACCTCGAATAAGATCTCCCACGTGATGATGTCAACGTTTTACCTGAAAAGGAAAAGAAAAGCAAGACGACGACGAATGATACACGTGCGTGCAGATGGATAGAACATCTATACTTGGAGATACTATAGACTGTATGAAGGAGCTTCTAGGGAGGATTGGTAGCCTGCAACAAGAGATTGAAATTGATCAACAACTAATCATGAGCAGTGCCGGTCCTAACGAACAAGTCCAAGTGAGAAACTTCACCAAAGGTAATAATCCCCTCCCCCCCCCATATATAAGCATGTCGCAGAATAGAATTTTTACCTATAGATACTCGTTTGGCTGAAGGTACATCATATAAAAATTTTAGGTATTTGAAAAAAAATATTAGGTACCATTGAAACGTATTATGGTACATACTACAGTGAAGAAATGTACATTATGCTTATACAAGTGGGATATAAATATTTTTATACCATACAAACGGGTGATGATAGGAAATATGCATATAAAAAGGTTCGTGAATAATGATAAAATGGAGTTCTCATCCAATTATGGGTAAAAACATTATTATACAATGTATTATACTATGTGCATATATGTAATATTTAAGTGTAGATTATTCTTATACTAAATGTAAGAAATTTGATTGACTAATTTGTCTATTACTCACATGTATTGTATATGATATGTTGTGTTGTGTTAGTTTGATGATACAATGGAAGAAGCCACGAGAAGCGAAATACGCTGCGCAGCTCGGCCTAGTCTGCTGCTATCAACAGTTACCACGTTGGAAGCATTAGGCCTCGAGATTCAAAACTGCGTTATCAGCTGCTTTAACGACTATGAACTTCAAGCTTCTTGCTCCGAGGTATACTGAAATACACATAACTACCATATGCTTTTTTTATTGCGCGAAACTCCCTTGTGCTATCTAAACTTAGCACCGTATCCCTGGTGTTGTTTAAAACTTAGCACAATACCATATGTGTTGTCGAAAACTTAGCACCGTACCCTCTGTGTTTTCTAAAACACAGCATTGTACCCCCCATTTATTAGGTGAAAATGACAAGGAATGGATTTTACGCTATTTCCGAACCATAGGGGTTTTGATGCTTATTTTTCAAACCACATGTATATGCTATTTACCCATTATTAAATTATATGTTACCGCTTTATTCGTAATTGATATTAAAAAAAATTATGATCATATTAGAGATATTCCTAGAGCAGAGAAATACATGCTTTATGATTCCGCCGAGTTATTTTGGTATACCAAAAGATGTTATTAGACACTAGTGACACTTCTATTCATGAATTGTTAATTTTGTTTGTATAATAAATGTTCATGAGCAGTTACATATGACATTAAATTCACACCTATTGATCACTAAATAACACATTTTCATATATTAGACTGTATTACAAGATATATATATATATATATGCTAAAATTGTAATTTGGGTCATTTAGTTGCTTTATTTCCACTTAGGATCACTATCTTGGATAATAGTAGAAATAAGTCACTAACTTTATATGTCGAATAAATTTGATCCCGATATTTTCTGACTAAATAAATCGAACAATCCTACTTGCATGTTGGCTTGAAATATACCCTATCCACTTTGTTGGTTAATTAAGGTACAATTATGTCTTATTTTGTTGAAAAAATAATTGGCCCAATTTTTTTCCGACATATAAAGTTAATTATCTGTTCAATGTAATTATTAGATATCGATTCAAATTTATAATTTTTCATTATATATAATCTTAAATATTTCTTTGAAAACTCAAGTAATTTGCGACTCGCCTTGACTAAGTAACCAAGCGAGACATAGTTTTCTTTATTGGCGTAACTCGCTCGAGAATCCTCGCTTCTCGACTACGATGATGATGGCATGAAATGAATCAGAGGGCCATCTGGATGCAGAAGACTTGAAGCAGGCGTTGTTTAGAAATGCGGTGTGGTGGAAGGTGTCCCTAGCAATTAGCAAAACACAAATAAAATAGAAACCGTTCGCTCTACATAAGATAGATCAGCGGACGGGTTCAGCTTTATAAGTCAGTGTTGACTGCTCTTAATACGTACTGTGTGTCGGCCTTTATCCTACCGAACGACGTTATCCGGGCTATTGAGTCAGGGATGCGTCGTTTTTTATGGGGAGCTTTACGGCGAAGGTTGCATGGAATGATGTTTGTCTTCCCATCCGGGAAGAAGGACTTGGCATTCGTTCCCTAGAGTTCGACAATAGAGCGCTTATGCTAATACACTTTTGGAGCTTACTACGACGAGAGGAGAACTTGGTGTGGGTTTTCTGGCTTTTTATCATACTCGCCTTATGACTAAAGTCAATCTGGCAAATTCAACCATCACCGACAACTGCATGGGGTTGGAATAAGCTCCTTAAATGTCGTCCGACATTGCGGTCTCTTAATTGATATTGCATTGGGAATGACGCTACTATTTGGTTGTGGGAGGACCCTTTGTGGAATGGGAGATACTTCTTGATCACTTTCCACGTGCACCGCTGGCCATGGGCTTACCTTTGGGATCTCGCCTTAGTCGGATAATCACGCCAGACGACTGGTTATGGCCTGGACGATCCACTACTAAGTACTTGGAATTTAGCGCGACATTGCCTTTGGTCTCTCCTACGACACGTGATAGCATCAGATGGGAACCTGCATCTACCAACCACTTCTCCGTTGCTTCGGCAAGGGAGGTTTTGCGCACACGACCAGCACCGGTGCCCTTGGCCACGCTTTTTGGAGGTTTTCTACGAATCCCCGCGTTCGAGTTCATCCTATGCAATAGATTGGCTATTAGGGATAAATCTTGGATTCATGTGTCGACGCATTCCCATGCATGTCTACTCTGTGATACGGAACATGATGAGACAATTCTTCCCCTCATATTTGAGTGAATGTTTTCCCCCAGATGTAAAACGTTGCTTAAGAGCTTTGGATTTCAGTGACAAAATTATGATTGGACTTTGGGCATACGTTGGGCTTCCGCGCTTGGCAAGGCATGCATCTCCATAATCGTGTGAATCGACATGTCCTCGGCTCTCCAGTCTACAACATTTGGATGGAGAGGAATCGACGATGGCAGGAGAACACGCAGAGCTTACCTGAGCTAGTAGTTGATGATGTGATTGTTGTTCTTAGTTTTACGTTGGTATCTGTGTCATCTCGTTATCATTTGTAGCTAAGTATGTGGCTCATTGCTTGGCCACTCTGATCTGGTAGCATGTTACCAGTGATTGTGCATGATATGTTCGTTGTACTTTTTTTCCTTTATATATCTTATATATATATTTAAATGTAGGTTCGCTATAATCATGACACGTGTCCCATTATTATAATTTTATATTAAAAAAATTATTAATTGCCCACTACTGCTATCAGTTACTAAAACAAGGTTTGCAGCAAAAGAAATCCCACACGGCGTAAGATTTTCTCACCGTTGTGGAGGAAAGGCGTGATAATGAGAGAATGGTAGATATATTGCTGATTAGATCTGGTGCAATATGTGTCAGATTCGTATATGCTTGATTTTTGTTTGAACATTTGCTTCTCCTATTGGAGATCCTGCTCTTAGGTGTTTGATTTTCCTTCAATTCAACGAGATAGTTGATTGTTAATTATGGATCTTTGATTATGTCTTTCTATATGTATGTTTTTCTGTTACCAAACCAACCGGTGATTTGCATTCCATTTCGAATAGGCTTCTGGAGAGCAAGAATGAGTTTCTGGTTTCCAAAGAAGCAGAAGATTATTTTGTGTCATGTAATGAAACTTTTACGACTCCGAATATGACATGTTTTAGCTTTTAACGACGCGATTCGCCTTCAACAAGGATTTTATGCTTTTGTTTTTATCTATCTTCCACTGAAAAATTGTTTTTAGCGCTGAAGCGAATTTAGATTATTTCTTTTCCTAGTTTTATTTTACTTTATGGTGCGCTTAGAAACCGCTAAGAGTTTACGATAAGCAAAACACACATGAAACGAGAAAAAACTCGCAGGTCTGGAAGTTGTCCGAAGGGAGATGCATGCAAGCAAGGGCATGGTGTCTTCAGGTGCTGGTTGAACCCCGCGCGCTGCCGGACCCAGTTTTGCAAGGACATGGCTCATTGCACGCGCCACTTATGCTCTCGCATTCATTTGGCAGCTGAGGGTCTTGAGCCCGCGCTCCGTCTCCGACCTTAAGGGTTTCATGGGTTTGCCGGAGACTGAGCCACTCCATTCCCAGCTCTTGGCGTGTTTGTGGTGGAGGGGTTTTGTTGCTGAGGATCAAATTATCATCGTCTCTTAATGGTATATTGGTAGCATGTCGAGCACACCTACCCGTGCTTTGACCCGAGCCAGATTCCGGTGATGGATTCTTGCGACGAGGAGCTCGGGAGAGGGTTAAGTCGGGTAGCGGATTGAGGGAGAATATGTTTGAGAAGCACAGAGCAAGGAAACCCCTTGGACCAGTTCGAATCGAGTCCGAGTCACACTCTGAATGACGAAAAGTACGCCGTCGTAGAAGAAGAAGACGATCAGGTTTTTTCCTTGCTTCCTATTGTCAGATTATGATGAAAATTGGGGTGCCAATTCCATTCACTCTCTGGTGCGTCTTTTCGTTCGATCCTTAGCCTCATCAGTTCCAGATGGAAATCAATTATTTCATTTACGGTAATGCAATCTCCTTTATCTGATTCCTTTGCTATCTCAATTTGGATGGTATCATGGCACTTCCGTTGGAATCGTAATCTTTTGGGTGTTTTTCTAACTGATTGTGTGGTTTATTATTCCCATATCGCCGTGCAAGAATAAAAGAGTGCATTTGCTTGGTTAACTGTTGTTCGTTAGATTCACCTGAGATTGAAAAGGTTAGTATTATTATTTTTACCCCAATTACTGTTTTATCTCTTGATAATTGGATGTCGATCGATTTGAGTTCTATTGGACTAGACGAGCATAAGTAAGAATTTGCAACATAACAGTTCACACCGTTTTCCCTAGCTCATTATACAGCATAATGTGGAGGGAGGAATCGAATATAATAAATCCTCCGAGGTTCCGGTTTCACTACCTTATTTTTGACTGATGACAGGTTTGTCTGGAGGCGTGGCTGATTGAAGTGGTCGGACCCGCCATCAAGGACTGGAAACCGAGGCGTGCTAACACATTTGAGAAGCTCGACAAGGTCTCAAAAAAGTGTTGCCTTTTTAATATGAACGATTAATTATTTCACATTTATATGCATTTGGTTTTTGCTTTCTCTTGATTGTAGTATTCCTTGAGACTGTTTAGATCTAATCATGAATAGAATATCTTTTTTACATGATTGAAGATTGGATCAGGGACATGCAGTAACATATATAAAACAAGGGACTTAATATCAGGGACATGAAGTAACATATATAAAGCAAGGGACTTAATATCAGGGAAGAGCGTGGTATTAAAGAAAGTCAGATTCGATAACTAAGAGCCCTAGACAGTTCGATTTATGTCCAATAATTTTATATACTAAAAAATAAAAATTAAAATTATGTATATGTCCTACGATATCCTGTTTCTTTGGTTTTCTGAAGATTTGATTTAATCTCTCATTTACTTATCCGATCTATTTGACATATGTTGGCTTAAAATTATTGAGAGAAGTTGATGACTCTGCTAGGACGTAAACTTTTCAGGCAATATATGTTTCGATAAGATTATGCACCGGCATTTTTCGGGCTCTCTTCAAAGAATACGCCTTAAATTAGGGGATCTAAATGGGAAGACTAAGTTTTCGAATCGTTGTTAAAACCGTAAGATTTCTTCCATGCTTTTGTGTGTCATATGATTCTTTAGTCGTGATAATATTCCAAATAAAAAATTTATCTATATTTACTGTTGGAACTGATTGTACTGATGTTGGAGATTTAATATCAAATGAACGATACTTAGAGCTAATGGTTCACCTTCTAATGCCCGCATAGATGTCATAATTTTCCACGATTACATGTCCATTAATTCTTTGTCCGCTGCATTTGATTGACTTATATTTGAATATTTTAACATTGTACGTTATATTTTAACATTGGAGAGAGAGCACTAATGCAGTTTCGTTATATTTTCTTTGCATAAGGGGTTGGACTCGATCTAAAAATGCAAATTTTCGAATTTTTTAACTTGGTTTCTGTACATAATTTTTTACTATCTGAAGCACGTGCATTTCAAAGCAACCGGAAGAATAAAGTTCCATGGAAAGGTTAACGAAATTTCTCCCAGCTACATTGATAATGAAGCCATCGAATCCGTTAAGATTCTGGGATAAACTTGATGAGAATGCATTGGATTTTATGCCCAGGATAATTTTCTCTGGTGGGAGTGCATATACTAGGGACTGGGATTACAAGAAATTTAGGGAGATTGCAGCTAAGGTCGGGGCCCTGATTTGTGCCATATGGCACATATCAGCATATGTGGCTGCTCAGGTATGCAGGCATGACCTTCTACAAAAAGGGTCCTAAGCCACCCCAAAGTTCATTGTAACACGCGCTACATAATTGGCCGAAAATGTCCATAAGGTTCTACTGGTAATCACTCTTCTCCATCTGAATCAGCGTATCTCAACAGGAGTTGGCCATGACAATAACTTCAAATAAAAGTCGTTAATCGGACTCCGCCCTCCGGTAACATTTTCTAAGACATATCTTCACTGTAAATAGTTTAGTCAAATTTTCAGTCTTGACCATCTGAATCAGTAACTGCTAATAATATTAATAATTAATCTTTGAACTTTAGTCGTTCTAAGCTTATGACGGAGGCTATGAGAAAGCATGCTGACTCATATGCAATCCCGAGTTTACCTGCAATGCGTCACAAGCTGAGATAAGCCATCCAGTTGTAAGTTCTATTGAGAGAACTCCTCCATTTTCTGTTTGATAATTATATTTTTGGTTTTTAATAGTTATTTAATTCATGTCGCAGGTAACCATGCCTTTCGCTTACCCCGATCCTTACTCCACTGGGTTGTTGGCAGTACGAATTTAATAGTTATTTTTTTGGCAGCGTACGTATAATGTGTTGGTAGTTAAGGGGTTCGATGAATGGCTTTTTTTGTCTCTCGAAGCGTGCAATAAAGATAGCGAGATCGTTTGTCGATGATGGTAATGGTCTTCGCAATTGTATTTGATTAAGAATGGTGTGTGCAATCAGTCTAATTAGCAAATGCGTTGAGGCTGTCATCATCGTTTCATGATCGTGATACGAACGATAGTGATCTTCATTTAGTGATTTTTGCTCTGTGGGTATTCTATGATCTGTTTCGGTAATAGTGGTTTTTGTTCTTCCAGGTGCGCATTGGGCTTCTATTGTTCCTTATAGCATCTCGAGTTAAGGTATAAAGTTTCAACTTTGTCCACATGTATTTTATTATTTCAATCCGTTTAGAAAATGGTTGACATGCTGCTTTTGTATGTTCATTTCCTACTTATTACAAAATTGATATAAGTTTAATATAGGGTAAATTAGGGTTCAGGCCCACTTAAACATGTTTCCTTAGAATTCAGACCCCAACATGTTTTAAAATATAGAGAAGGACCCATTTTATACTTTCATTAGAGATAATGACCAATTTTCGATGAAATGTCTTATATACCCTTATTACTTCAGAAAATACTTAAAATGCCATTGTTAATTACCCTTCAAACACACAAATATTATGGGAACATTCCATTGTCATCCTCATGAGATCGATCTTCCATCCGGATCTTCACATTAATGTTTAAATAAGGAGAATTCGATCTCAATTTGCATATGGGTCTGAGAAATCGAGGAAAACCACGAGATTAATTTTCGACGACATAAGATCTAAGCTTTGTAAGAAATTTTTTCTTTAAATCATGTAGAAAATTGAAAGGGGAGAAATCTCAATTTTAATGGCCGAGTATGTTGGATTCGACTCAATTTGATCATGGGTCTTAGTAATCGAAGGGTATTGTTGATGTGATGTTAATCATGGTATAACGAAGAATTTTGATGGGACATAAGATTGAGCCGTTTGCTAATTAAAAACGTTTAGCGGGTAACACTTCATGCTTTCTGGGTAACAGTTCATGCAACAAAAATACCACGTGCCTTGTAGTTTATAACAGATGTTGCCACAAAACGAACACATAAGTAGAATAAAATAACGACTCGTCACCAGTAAATAACACATATTGTACACAAGTAAAGGCAAAGAGGAATAGATCGGAAACCGCCGGCAACACCCAAAAACACTGAAACCGCTCGAATCTCTGACACAATTGACAGGATAAGGTGAAATCGATGTCAATTTCTCATGTAATCAACGAAAAAATATGAAGCTTATCGTGGAATATTGCGTTAAATACAATTCGAAAATCTCGTTGAAAAACGGGTGAAATCTCGAGTTTAATGGCCAAATAAGGTGGATTCGACTCAATTTGATCACGAGTCTTTGTAATCGAAGAAGATTATTAATGTTAATCATGGAATAACGAAGAATTTTGATGAGACATAAGATTAAAACGTTTATTAATTATAAAGCTGCTTGGTAACACTTCATTTATTCTGCATAACAGTTCATGCGTTATGGGTAACATTTCCTGGATAACAAGCAAGATGCTAAAAGGAATAGACAAAAAACAACCGACGGCACCCAAAAATCAATGAAACCGTTGGAATCTCCGAATTTAGTGAATGAATAAAGTTAAATCGACCTCAATTTCTCATGGGTCTTCATTATCGACGAAATTTTTTAAATTCGATAATGAAATAATACTTCAAACCAATTCAAAAATCTCGAGATGAAACCTCAATTTTAATGGTCGAAAATCGTGAAATCAACCCAACTTGATCACAAGTCTTCAAAATGTAAGGAAATTATTGATGTTAATCATGAAATAATGCGAAAATTAGTTTTCCCAAAACTGACATATTTTTTAGCGTAATAACACTTTATGTACTTATTATAACACATACACATCAAAATAAAACGCTTCAGTAAGAAAGTTCTAGAGGGTTCTAGATTGTCAGAGAATATTAACAGGATAATGACTGATATTACCACATTGCATTCAAATAATACTACGTGTCTGATAATAAATAACAATATGAACTCAATTTATAACACAATTATAGATATTGGTACTACATAATATCTTCTCAGTACCACATTACTAATTCGATTAATTTTGTTCATAAATGCACTTTTTTTCAGGATGTATAAGATTGACATTCATGGAAATAGATGATATGATAAAGCTAAACTACCAAATTCCTTTACAAGTCACGTTATGCGAATGTTAATGTTGAAAGTACAATGTTGAAGTCATTAGTCATGTAAACATATACTATTTCATTCCAAAACTTAGACTATATCAATCTCAATGAACATAACTTTACGAAATTCATCACAAACTTGTTCAAAGTTCAACATTAAATCGTGAATAACATTTTATAGACCATATTCCCTAAATCCTAAGCTCCGAACCCTAAACCCTAGGCCTCGAACCCTAAACCCTAAACCCGAACCCGAAACCCTAAAAAATTTTATTGTTACATCCTATAAATCACAAGTTGTACATCATATTACCAAAATTTTGTGTCGTAAATCCTTAATCTTAATCCCGAAACCCTAAACCTAAAAACAAGCCTATAGAAACCCTAGCATGTAAACTGCAATCTGTAACAGATCATTCGTTTCGAATAACACTTAAACACTTACTGGTAACACTTAATCCTTTACTAGTACCGTTTTATGTATTTTAAGATAATTTCTAAGATTCCGCCAAATATCAAGTCGAAATCAATATTCATATCACACCACATATAAATCTCAAACCCAAAATACTGAAATTTAGAAATCATGAATAACATATTATGATGAAAAAGAGATAGTAACTTATGTTTACATGACTAATAACTTCAAAATTCGACTAATAACATTACCATTCGAAGATTGTGTCTTTTAAATAACTACGATGGTTTAACATCATCAAATCTTATATTTCCATGAATGACAATCGTATACATCCGAAAAAAGCACATTTGTGAATGAAATTCATAGATTTATTATTGTGGTACTGAGAACCTATTATGCGGTACAAGAATTTACATAGTCGTTAAAAACTGAGTTGGTATTGTTATTTACAATCAGACATGTGGTATTATTTGTATGTAATGAGGTAATATTCCATGATAATCCAGAACCTTCTAGAATGTTCTTAATGAAGTGTTTTTCTTGCGTGTACATGTGTTATATTTATTGCCGAAAGTGTTACTCAGTTCGAAAATGTTCAAGACTCATCATATTTGTCAATAATTATCGTTGATTTTTAAGGCTCGTGATAAATTTGAGTTGATTTAACATTATCAAGTCAATAATTTTGAGTTTCCCCCCGTTTTTCAATGAGATTTTAGAATTGAGATTAACGCAATATTCCATTATACATTCCATTATTCTTCCTTGATTATCAAGACCCAAATTGAGGTCGATTTAACCTTATTCGGTCACTATAGTCGAGATGCAGTTTTCGATCTATTCCTCTTGCTCGCATGCGTTTTGCCCAGGAAGTATTACAGAGACTATAAGATTTGTTACCCAGAATGCAAGAAATGTTACCCAACAAGCGTGTTAATTCAGCCTTTTTTGAATAATTTCGAAATTCCCCCCAAACGACGAGCAATGAAGCCAACACGGTGGCGCAACATAATATTCAGACTATGGGTCACTCGAATTTATACATAGTACTTGCAATTTTGGCCGAAAATATTATTCAATTCACAATTATTTTCCTTATTCGCGTTAAGAATTTCAAAAAATTCGCATCCCAAATAATACATTCGATGACGTTAAGATCAGAGAAAGTCGTCGATTGCACATCGAATTTGATTTGTTGGAGGGACAATGCTCATTGGAATGAATATGAAATATACGAAAAATGTCAATCGTCGAAAGTCTTTAGTATATTGATACCACTTATTAACCATATTGAAACGCAATATTGACATATAGTAACACTTCATATATATATATATGTGTGTGTGTGTGTATGTGATAACAAAATACCGTAAGATAATAACAGAAAAGTGGCTTTCGATACCTCTTCTTATAAAGTATTTAGTAATGGTCAGTTCGAAGTTTGGGTCCTTTATCCTAAACTTTCAATGAAATGGGTCTTTAAAAATCATTTTTTCACTGACAGGGTCTGAAACCTATTTTGAAACTATAATAGGGTCTGAAAGGAAATTGCCCCTTTAATATAATGTTTCTTCTTTGGGTTTATTGTTTCTGTTTCGAGTCTTTAATGCTTTTTCTTGCAGCACTTCAGCGATAAATGTGAATAAGGATGAGCCTCGCTCTTGACTTGTCCATGTACAAAAAACGAATTGACTCCGTGGTATCTCAAATTTGTCCATCTTGTGATGTAACGCTTCCTTTTCTTCATTTCAGCAAAAAGTTATTGGCAAGGAGTTGCATCATCTGTTGTGCATAAAAATATATTGGCATCACTATTTGTTAGGATCTTGAAAACTCAGCCAACTATCATGGACCCTGCCCGATCCCCAGAAGTAAATTGTCTACTTTTTGTATACGATCTTGACAGCATCTGATACAAGCATGCATGGAGGTTTCTCTGTTCTCCGGAAGCATGCTAACGAATGGTTGCCTCCATTGGTGATAAACAATCTCTCTCTCTCTCTCTCATGGGTTGTTTGTTCTAATTTTGGCAAGTCTTCTAATCCTAGTGAGGACATGAACAAGCCAAGCCGAATCCAGGATACATGTGGTCCTTTCAAGCACATATTTAGAGGTAATGATCATTCCATTATCGTGTCATTTAGTTTCATCTCGCTGGACATGGGTTTATTGACTTCTTCAGTTCAATTACGTAAAAGAGGCTGTATTTATTCATCTGTTTCTATTTATATTGTTCAGGTCAGCCCAGGAGATACTTTGACTACTGATGGAGTAACTTTGTCACATGAAAGTGACTAACACGGAAGACGACTGTTTTGTTTACTTGATGTATTTATTTGGCCTAATATGTTTTCTCTTTCATATATTTGTGCGTTCTTGAAGTGAAAAGATTTATTTTTCGTTTAGTAAGTCCAAAATTATTACATGGGTGATAATGGCGAGTTGCATGTCGGTGTTCGCCATGCTGCCTGGCAACAGAGCTCTATGCTGCCATCTTCATTCAGCCAACGTAACGATTTTGGTGTGCTTCCAACTGCTTCACATGCCATTGCAACTAATAGCCGGTTCGTTGGGTACTACAAGGCACATTCTCTCTCTCTCCCTCTTGCACATATATGGTCATTACCTTATGTTTTGCCTTCTGAATTTGATTTAGATATTTGTGCTTGATGATCCGGATATGCCAATACATCATTACTCTGAATATATAGTTAAATGTATGGATAGTAAATTTTCTTTTGGCCAGCGTTTCAAGATAAAATTCGAGGTAGAAGATTATCCGAGAGAGGTTATTTATTCATCTCTTTAAAGGGCGGTCAAAAGGAAAAAGAAGAGACGATTCCTAGGTAGAAGCTAATTTATACTAATAAGAAACTTTTTTTGGTTTATGCGTCTCAAAGTTTTTATTGAGTATACATATTAAGACCCGTGCAATGCACGGGCAAAAAACTAGTATATATATATATATATATATGTCTGTGAAAATTCTAGAAAAAGAAATAAAAAAAATAGAAACCTGATTAAAACAAATTAAAAGTTAGCTAGTTTGATCTACTCTTCACCTCTAGCTGGATTTGTGTTTGTTGGATTGATTTTCGTTGTAGTACGTTTTTCTTCCCGTGTTGTCTAATCCTAAGACATGTCTATCTATGTCGGACATAATTAGGCCTCTCAGTGTGGGTTTAGCTTTATCATACTCGCATGATGACTAAGTCAATATGGCAAATTCGACCATCACCGACAGCTGCATGGGGTTGGAATAAGCTCCTTAAATGTCGTCCGACATTGCGGCCTCTTATTTGATATTGCATTGGGAATGGTGCTACTATTTGATTGTGGAGGACCCTTGGTGGAATGGGGAGATACTTCTTGATCATTTTCCACGTGCACCGCTGGCCATGGGCTTACCTTTTAGATCTCGCCTTAGTCGAGTCATCACGTCAGACGGCTGGGAATGTCCTGGACGACCCACTAGTAAGTACTTGGAATATAGCGCGACATTGCCTTTGGTCTCTCCTATGGCACGTAATAGCATCAGATGAGAACATGCATCTACCAGCCACTTTTCCGTTGCTTCGGCATGGGAGGTTTTGCGCACACGATGAGCATTGGTGCCCTAGGCCACACTTTTTGGAGGTTTTCCACGGATCCCAAAGTTCGAGTTCATCCTGTGGCTCGCAATTAGGGATAGATTGGCTACAAGGGATAAATCGTGGATTCATGTGTCGGCGCATTTTCATGCATGTCTACTCTATGACACGGACTATGATGAGACTATTTCTCACCTCTTCTTTGAGTGCATGTTTTTCCGCCGATGTAAAACGTTGCTTAAGAGAAAGATTGGATTTTAGTGGCCATATTATGATTGGACTTTGGGCATACGTTGGGCTTCCGCGCATGGCGAGGTATGCATCTCCATAATCATGTGAATCGACATTTCCTCGGCTCTCTGGTCTACCTCATTTCGATGGAGAGGAATCGACGATGGCGAGAGAACACGCAGCGCTTACCAGAGTGAGTAGTTGATGATGTGATTGATGTTCTTAGTTTACGTTTGGTATCTGTGTCATCTCGTTATCATTTGTAGCTATACGCTTTGCGCCGTATGTGGCTCGTTGCTTGGCCACTTTGATTGATCTGGTAGCCTGTTACCAGTGACTGTGCATGGTCAGTACCTTGTACTTTTTTTTTCCAAAAAAAGAAAGATAAAAAAATAAAAAAAGAAACCAAATAAAAACAAATTAAAATAAGCTTGTTTGATCTACTCTTCACCTCTAGCTGGATTTGTTTTGTTGGATTGATTTTCGATGTAGTACGTTTTTCTTTCCCATGTTGACTAATCCTAAAATATGTCTATCTATGTCGGACTTGATTAGACATCTCTGCTTAGAGTTGATCTGAACCACATATATAATGATATTTTAAAAATTGTTACAATATAGTTAATTTTATAACACTATTACAAAAATAACCAAGGTTTTAATTTAATTATTTATTGGGAAATTCCGCCCGTGCCTCTGTGTTTAAGCGTTTTACGGTTGGTGACCGAACTTATTTTCAGTTCCGGTTGGCACCCTTGAGGTATGAGAAAACTTAACACATTGACCCTAAAAGCTGAAAACTATTTTTTTAATTGGATGATCCGTTAAAATCTCATGGTATTGCTGAAAAGACGGAAATACCCTTAAATTTCTCTTTTAATGACGAAAAAGTCGTAAAAAAATAAAAGAAATCAAAATAATAAAAGATCGAGCTGATGATGATGACACATTCGTCTGAGCTTTTGCTGCTACCGTCCTGCTTGTTGCTGATTCAAGGGAAAATAAAAGGGTAAATTCCTTATCAATACCGTTTCAAGTTTCAAATTTCTCTTAAATACCCCTCGAAGATTTTCTTCATGTTAGGTACCGATCTGTAAAATGTTGTGTGTTCAGTACCCCAAAACGATGAAAAGACCAAAATAGCCTTTCTAATAAATTCAGAAAACCTTCCAGATTATTATATCAATACTCATGCATATTATACCAACAAAACATATAATTGTACCAAGAGATATTTTCATAATTCTACCAAGAAACACTGATATTATACCACTTGTTCCCACGATTCTACCAAATAGGATGTAACATTATTATACCATCTGTTGTCAGTATTATACCAATAAATAGGGGTATTATAATTTTATCATACGAAGTCATTTTCGCACATTATATGGTAACAGAAGGCTATTATACCACGAAAACTGTAAATTATACCAACAAGTTATACAAACAATTATACCAATAAACGCGATTAATAAAGCAACGAACTCAATTATTGTATTATTATTTTTAATCCGATTTCTGTCTATTATACCAACGAAAGCTGGTATTGTACTAACTACGTCAGATATTGTACTCGAAGTACACAACATAGTATTGTACCAAGAGACCCTTTTATTATACCAAGAATTACTGATCGAATTTTACCATTAATATTACCAACAAATATTACAATTATACCGTCAGACATGCTTTTTATACCAAAAATAGTGAATGGCTGGTTTAGGATTATTATAGAAACAAATGAATTAATTATTCTAATACAAGTAATAAATCATAATTATACACTTTTATTATACCAACAAATGAACTATTTATACTAGTATCAGTAGTTATCATACCATAAGAAAATGCAGTGTTCAAAATTATACCAATATGTTCAGAGAATTATACCAGTACTTCCAATTTATTATACCAATAAAGAACCTAATTGTTTCAAAAGAAATATATATCATACCAAACATACTTTTGAGATCGGTATTACACGGAATAGTCGATAGTACATTTATTGAAAACCAACAAAAAGAACTATTATACCATTATAGATTGAAATTTTACGTAATATTTAAATTTTCCGATAACAAATTAAAACGAATTCCTATAAAACGAACAAAAACCCTACAATCTATTTCGTAAATTACCCATTCCTTCGATTACACTCATTCGAGAGCTTTTACTGGAGAATCTCTCGATGATCGGTTTTTCCTTGCTCGACGGAGTTTAAGAAATTCAGGTTTGAGATGTTTTCGTTTATATTTTGTTTGACCCGTGACTATTGGTTGATTCAGTGGTTTTTTTAGGGGATTTGGGTAAATTTTTCGTCGACTTGTTATTCATTTTGTTTCTTCTTTTTTTCTCTCAGTGAAAGACTAGAATGGGTAAGAAGGATAACACCGAAGAGACTGTAAACAAGAAGCAGAGGCGGCCTGAGGTTTCAAGTAAAAGAACCCGCTGCCACGTGTACTGTTCTCGGGACCATATGGACAACGTTTTGAAGACATCCAACGAGGATCACAAGCGGGCTGTAAGTTGGTGTCCATTTTCTCATTTTTTGAATGTACACCATATGGAAATACCTCAGGGTCATTTAGAAGGGGTGTTAGGTAGGTTTAGTGAAGATTTTTCCATGTTTAAGTTTGGAATGGATTCTGTAATCCATTTCAAAAACAAGCATTTTCGATGTTTTTAGGATTGAGATGTGAGGGAGAGTCTGTAGTAGAGAACATAGTGATTAACAAAAATATGTCTTTCCTACGACGTTGTTTCGGAGAGCGAAAGACATACACTCTTACTAGGTCTGACATTTCAAGTGCATTAGAAAAAAATTGTTCAGTTGATGATTTTGTGCGTCTGTACATATTGTATGTATTTAGTTGTATTTTGTTTCCGACTTCGACCTACAATTTGCCGTCGTACCTCCTCCCTTATGTGGACAATTTGAGAGGGATTGGAGGTTTCGCTTGGGGTGCAGCAGTACACCAGTTTTTGGTGAAGTCGATGCGATCAAATAGAACGTACATGGAGGGATGCTTGTACGGTTTGTTGGTAAGTTATTGGCATTGCTTTTGTTTTTGTTGAAGAGCTGCACATTTTACTAATGTGTAATTTTTTCATCAATGGTCAGATTTGGGTTTTCGAACATTGTCCCTCGTTGGGGAAGAAGTGCGGTCCGGCTGAGGTTCCTCGATGTCTAAGGTGGCAAGATCCGATGAGCCGACCGAAATTAAAGGATGTGGAGGAGCAGTTCGATGCATTGGAGGCACATCAAATACTTGAAATATTTCCATCGGATGAAGAGGCAATTTTTGTGATGAAGCCAAGGACGGTCGAAGATATAGTAACACAACGACGTCCTGATGAGGCAATGCTTCTAAGAGAGATCGAACAATTAAGGGCCAAGAATGAGGAGTTGGAAGACACCATTGCTGGTGTTGTTGTAAGGGGTGGTGTTGTTTTGACTAAAATAGGGACTTCAATAAGTACACTACCAAAAATCTGAGGATTTGAGAGTTAATTGTTTTTCGGCGTTTTGGGAATATTTTTTCGCAATGCATTTTTCTAAAGAGGGTGATTTTAATGAGGTCAATTTTCGAATGGGGTTCCGATATTAAGTTTCGAAAAGCCCATCATTCGACAAGCCCAACCATAGTGCTGTTGTGCAAAATTTCTAATATTTTTAAGTGAAACCTGGAAAGTAAAAATTTGAAATATTACTAAAAATATCCAAGTAAAATTTATACTCCCCCTTAAAAATTCAAAATATACACCCCCCCTTTAAAATCAAAAGATACCCCCTCCTTATCATTTATAAATTAATATACTCCCCCTAATTTAAATAATTTTGGCAAAAATTGTTATAATCATAAAGTTTCTTCCCCTAAATTATTTAAAGTAAGCTCTCCCTAAATATCAGCATGTATTACAAATATTTACACTCTATAAAAGACATGGTTCAACATGCCTAACTCAGAAACAAGGAAGTGGAAGCGTTTTTCATCCAAAGCCTTGGTAAATAAGTCGGCTAGCTGAAGCTCGGTGCTTACAAAGTACATATCGATCTTACCTTTTTCCACGTGATCTTTTATAAAGTGATTCATAAGATTTATGTGCTTTGTGCGTGAATGGTGGACATGATTACATGTAATAGCTATAGCACTCTTCGAGTCGCTATAAATAGGTACATTATTTAAATCAAATTTGTAATTCCGTAGTCTTGTTTGCAACCACAGGATTTGAGAGCAACAGCTGGTTGCAGCGACGTACTCCGCCTCGATTGTGGAGGTAGACACACAATTCTGTTTCTTTGATGACCAACTTACATGTTTGTCACCTAAAAATTGTATGCCACCCTGATGTACTTTTTCTGTCCATTCTACATCGTGCAAAATTTGTGTCAGTGTAACCAATTAACTGAATGCTAGAGTTTTTGGGATATCATAATCCGAGTGTTGGCGTTCCTTTGAGATACTTTATGATCCTATTTACGGCTAGCATGTGCGACTCCTTTGTATTGGCTTGTTATCGAGCATATAGACACGTCGAGAACATGATGTCGAGTCTGCTCAATGTTAGGTAAAGAAGTGAACCGATGATTCCTCAATACGTGGTTGGGTTGACTGGCTTTCTTGCTGGATCCGAGTCAAGCTTGCACGTTGTGGACATCGGGGTACTCTTTGTTGTGGAGTTGTCCATGTTTTACTTCTTGAGTATGTCGGGGATGTACTTCGACTTATTTATAAAGATTTCTTCAGGCAGTTGCTTGGCTTGTAGTCCGAGAAAGATATTGAGCTCTCCCATCATGCTTATTTCGAACTTCGTCTTCATGAGGTCGCCGAGTTCTTTGCACAACTTAGGATTTGCAGACCCAAAAATTATGTCATCGACATGATTCTGAACTAATAGAACTCCTGATCTATGTCATTTGATGAAGAGGGTTGTGTCGATCTTCCCCTTTGTTAAGCCTGACTTGACTAGAAAGTCTGAGAGCACCTCGTACCATGCATGAGGTGCTTGTTTGAGCCCATACATTGCCTTCTCTAGGAAGTACACGTAGTAAGGGTGAGCCTCGCTCACGAATTCTTCGAGTTGCGCCATGTAGACTTCTTCTTTCAAGACATCGTTGAGGAAGACTGTCTTGACATCCATTTGAAAAACAATGAAGTTCTTGTGTGCAGCGTAGGCAAGGAATAGACGAATGGCTTCGATTCGAGCTACGGGTGCGAATGTCTCGTTGTAGTCGATCCCATCTTGTTGGTTGTAGCCTTTTGCGACTAATTGAGCATTGTTTCTTATCACGATCCCATCATCATCATTTTTGTTCTTGAAGATCCACTTTGTACCGATTATGGTTTTGCCCTCGGTCTTGGGACTAATCTCCACACCTTCAAACGCTCTAATTGCTGGATTTCTTCCTGCAAGGCATTTATCCAGTCACGGTCTGCTAAAGCCTTTTCTACCTTGCTTGGTTACTTCTGACTCAGAAAGCATGCATAGAGGTTCTCGTTGGTGGTTTAAAACCTTGTGCTTACTCCATGATTTGTAGCTCCAATTATTTGAGATGTTAAGTGAGCTTGTGTCCATTTCCTCTTATGTGAAAGTGGTTGATGAGATCATTCGATATTTGGCTCCTCACCCATCACTGTATCATTTGTACTAGAGATCTCAATTGGGGCTTCACCTTCTTCTGTGTTATCTGTCAGAGGGTTTTCTTCTTCTTCGAAATTTTCTATCTGGGGATTAGTAGTGGCTTGAGGTTGAGTCGTTGTTGTTGTTTCATCGGCTCCAATTAGTTGTCCTACTGCTGGTGTCGATGCTTCACTACTTGGGTTGTTTTGAGGAGGACTTGATTGTTAACGAGAGCGATTATAGAGGTGTTCGAATAATAAGTCTAGCTCTTCATCTCGATTTATTTGTGAAGTTGATGGTCCTTCCTCGGATGTAGGATTGTGTTGGTCTTCTGTCAACACTCTTATATGTCTAGGTTCTGGACTGATTTGTACAGAAACCGTAGATGGCGCTTCGTCGAATCTCACGTTTGTGCTTTCCATGACAATCCTTTTCTGTTTTAGGTAGACTCTATAGTCCTTTGATGTGACTGAATATCCAATGAACACCCCTTCTAACGCATTTGGATCGAACTTTCCTCGGTCTTCTCTATCGTTTGCAATGAAGCACTTGCAGCCGAAGACTCGAAGGAAACCAGTATGGGGTATTCTTTGGTTGATGAGCTACATAGTTTTCCCAAACCTCTTGTGAATGCTCGTCCTGTTCTGAGTGTAGCAGGCTATGTTGGCTGCTTCAGCCAAGAGGAAGTGTGGAAGACTCGAGTGGATCAACATTATGCGTGTTGCTTATACAAGAGTATGGTTCCTTCTCTCCACTGCTCCATTTTGTTGAGGAGTCTTAGCAGCTGAGAATTGCTGAGAGATTCCAAGTGATAAATAAAAGTCACTGAGCAGCTGAGTCTTGAACTCAGTGCTGTTGTCAGTACAGATCACTTGGACGTTACATCTGAGCAGATTCTGAGTCTTCTTCACTAACGTTATGATTAAGTCTGGTGTCTCGTCCTTCGTCCTTAGAAATCTTGTCCATGTGTAGCGAGAGATGTAGTCCACAATCACTAGAACGTACTTTCGTCTGTTGATACTCTGTACTCTCATCATCCCACATAGATCCATGTGTAGTACTTCTAGGGGTCGACACGTCGAGGCTATGTGCTTTCTCTTGTGAGACGTTTCCTTCATCTTCCCCATTTCACAGGCGGGATAGAGATGCTCCTTGTGATACTTCAAGGCTGGCAGTCATGTGACCAGCTTGACAGATTGTAGCTTGTTCAACGTCTTAAAGTTGAGGTGGGACATTCTTTGATGCCGAATGTCCCTTTTTTTGAAGCGATGACGAACGAGGGGTGGACGGTCTTCAGGTTCATGGTGTAGAGATTGGTCTTTCTCGTTTCTGTGAGAAGCTCCCTTCCACTCTCGTTGCTTATGTTGTACCCTTCAGCATGGAAATTGACCTTTAGCTTTCTATCACAGAATTGGCAAATGCTGAAGAGGTTTTAACTTAGACCGTCCACGTATGAGACATCCTTGATAATTAGGTTGTCATGAATGAGATCTCAATATCCTAAGATTGGAGCTTATTGGTTGTTCCTGAAGCACACATTCCCACGGAATCTTTCGGTGTAGTTGCTCAACAGCTCGTTCATTCCAGTCATGTGTGTGGAGCAACCTGAATCGAGGTACCACACCTGATGGATTTACAAAACAAATTAAAGGATTTTAGGTACCCATTTAAGGACGGGTCCTCCCTTATCAGCCTTAAAAGCCCATCATGCGAAAAGCCCAACTGTAGTGCTGTTGCGCAAAATTTCTAAATATTTTTAAGTGAAACATGGACAGTAAAAATTTGAAACCCCTTAAAATTCAAAAGATACGCCCTCTCTATTATTTATAAATTAATATACTCCCCCTAATATAAATAATTTTGGCCAAAATTGTTCGAATCATAAAGTTTCTCCCCCTAAATTATATAATGTAAGCTCTCCTTAAATATAAGCATGTATGACAAATATTTACACTCTATAAAAGACTTGTGAGACACAATCGCTGATAATTTGAGGTTCAACATGCCTAACTCAGAAACAAGGAAGTGGAAGCATTTTTCATCCAAAGCCTTGGTAAATAAGTCGGCTAGCTGAAGCGTTTTTCTTTTTGTCGGGTTTAGACCGTGACGTGGGAGAAGAACGTATTGCTCTCTTTGTTTGTGTTAGTTATCTATTTTCTATGACGAGAAATTAAAAACAAATGCATCATCATAACAATAGAGAGAATTAAAAAGCTTAGATGTTCTCATAGGCCCAAAAACATGAAATAAAGATAGAAATGTAGCAACTCGAGTTTTAACACACGAAAGACGCATATCACAAGGTTTTGGCTAGATGCTTCTAAAGAAATTAATTCCTCTCTAGAAGAAGGATCGACATCTTCTAATGATAGGTGGTCTTCTGTGGCTTTTTTCTTCCCCTTTCTACTTAGATTTGGTCATGTGAGTACATTCAAAGATGAGTTAGTGAGTTTGTTTTTGCTAATGACAACATGCTTTCTTAATGTTCTAGTCTTAGTGGGGGTTTCTATTTGTGGTTTAGCTAGAGATAAATTTCTAGAGGTTGAAGCGATATTAGTATCGATTTGATTTTCAAGTAAAGAAATTGTACTTAGTAGTATTTCATTCTCCACCTGAAAACAATCCTTTCTGACTTTGAGCACAAATAAGTAATTTCTCTGATTATAGCTGGTATATCACCACTAGAAGTTCTAGGTTTTCTTGTGTCAGTGGATTCTTCTTCGACAGCCGTTGCTTCAGAAGAGGGTATACAAATGGGTAGATAGTCATTAGACAAAGGTATTTACCTTGTCTTAAAACTCCCGTTCAGTCAGCATAATCAAACGTCACTTCGGCCCATGCCTTTGTATCTCTCTTTGTCTTCTCGAGAGCGCATCTATTTCTGATGCTCTCGTGAAGGACATTAGATGAGGTAGGTTAAACTTATATATCTGATGTCGTAAAGAAGTAGGGGCTTCTTTTCAACTGGTTTATCATTTGGTTTGAAAGCTAAGCCTTTACGAGGATTGTAAAAGCTTGTGTCCCTAGGCTGGTTTAAGAAGATCTTTTGATCTGTTTGCCATCTTTAGGTAAGAATATCCTCTAGACTTTTAATATTAGGGTATAATTTCGTACGTTCCCCAATGATGAGGTTGTACTCGCTAGTCTTTGATTCGCTTGTCTTCGCTCGTTTTCAAACTAGTTGTTGACTCACTAACGTGTGCTTTCAGCTTCTCTATTTCTAAGTCACGACTTCAACTCTCAATTGTGTAGCGTCCAGCTGGCAATTGAGAGTGCATTGTTTCTCTCAATTACTTAAACAAGCACTTGTGATTATTGTCTAAACGAGCTTTCGAGTCCTTTGTAGCCTTTTCTTGATCTATAAAGGTACTTTTGGCTTGCTTGTAAGTAGAGACACTATTGGTCAAAACACTAATATTTGATTCAGAATTAGCTATGCTAGCCTTTGAGGTAGCTAAACTAGTTTCTAATCTGCTAATATTTTTCAAGGGCCATAACTAAGGTGGCTTCGGTCTTAGCTAATTTCTTTCTATTGACCTGATATTTTACGTTCCTTACAAAAGGCTTTATATTTTTCTTTAAGTTCTAAAATTATGCTAAGGTCAAAAGATTCTACATCCCTCCCTGACGTCGATTCTTCGCCTTCACCATCACCGAACTCTGGCTCCTTGTCCTCTTCGCCAGACTCAGCTCCCTCCACCAAGGCCATCAGAGCTACGTTCTCTGGCTCGCTTTTTTAGGTGTCCTCGAGCTAGTGGTCTTGCTCAGCCATCAGTGTTACGCCACTTTTCATTTGCCTCAAAAGCTGAACATTCTTAGCGTAGTACTCCTCGTCCATCATCTTTGGAAGGAAGCAACCTTTAGTCCAGTGACCGGGATTGCCACAGTTGTAGCATTTATTAGGTTCAATGGCACTCTTTGTCTCCGACTGCTGAGGAAGCGTTGGTGGTTGTTTGGAGCTGGGTGAGACTCTCTGTTTGTTTGCAGATGAGGATGACTTCTTGAAAAATCTATTTCCCATCATCTTCCCCATGAGAGCCATCTTCTTCTCAAAGTATCTGAACTCGGGGTCGGAGTCTGATCCAGAGTCTTCACTCTCTGACGAACTGGGAGGCTTTCCAGACTTGTTCTTTCCAGATTTAGTGCTCCTCTTGAGCGTGTTGTCTGTTACTAAGGGAGTATGTCTATCACTGCCTCGCTCCTTTGTTCGCCAATTTATTCGTTGATATCGTCAACGTGCTGCTCAAGACTCTCATATATGCTATTGATATCAACCTCATCGAGGTCTTTGTTCTGCCTGAAGTTAGTGGCTATTTTCTTCCATTCAGGCAGTAGTAGTGAAGTGAGGAATTTGACATTTAGCTCCATGTTTGTCCTTGTGACGTTGATCTTCCTCATATCATTTACTTGGATCATGAACCTTCAATAAGTTTGTTCAATTTTCTCCTCGGGCCTAGCCTTGAAGGAGTCGTAAGCAGCGAGGGTGTTGGCTTTCTTAGCTCTCAGCCCGACCTCAGTTTCCGTCATCATCTTTGTGACTTCAGCCCACATTTCTTTGGCTGTTTGAAAGCTATCGACTTGGATGAAGATGTCGTTTGGCATGGCTTGCAGAAGGTAGGTATTTGCAAGGAGGTTGGCTCTGGCTAGTTTCTTCTCCGCATGGTTGTACTCAGCCGGTGTTTTGAGTACCCTAGTTGGGAGAACTACGGAGGTTGCCTGCGCATCACCAGGGATGGTCTTCCAAAATCGAGCTAGTATGTCTTCTAGGGAGCGATTGATGTCATCTCCGCTCTCTTTTATATCAAGGAAGCTCACGAACCTGCTCCTTCAAATGGTGAATTCTTCCCGTCTGAGTACTGGTTAACGAACGTCACTTCCCATTGCTAGAGTGTCGATTGTGGTTTTTGGTGTTTGGATCTTTACGTGTGTGATTAGATTGCGTATGAGTATGTATTCGGGTGAGACTTTGGATTTTTGAAGTTGTTTATCGAGAATGTGGTTGCGAAAATGTGATTTTGAAAAGTTTTTGATTGCAAAAATCGAGTTACGAAATTTAAATTTCGAAATGTTTCGAAAATTAAATTTTTGAAAATTTTTTCGATATGGTTTCAGAAATGTGAATTACGAAAATGTTTGTTGCGAAAATTATCTTCGAAAGTCAAGGAGTTGCGAAAATAATTTTCGAAGATCAAGAGGTTGCGAAAATAATTTTTGAGAGGTTTTTGAAATGATGTATAGTTTCGAAAAATATTTTCAAGTGAGCTTTGCAAAATAATTTTCGAACAAATTTTTTAGAGTTCAAAAATAAGTTTCGAAAACCTAGAAACTCAGATTTTGCTAAAAAATCACTCAAACTTGATGAAAAATCTGGGTTCCTTTACAGAAACTCTCGAAAATGTCCTATAACACTAGACGAGTTGAAAGCTAAGCACAATAAGCATGATTTCAATCAAAAATGTGGAAGAACAAGATAATATCGTAAATCACAATAAAAACTTGTGAAAATGAAAAACAGCCTTTCAAAAATCCAAAAGCTAGGTCCAATCGATCACGTTAGGGCTATGATACCACTTGTAGGTTACCATACAACTCAACGATCAACAATGGAATCAATAAGCGATTTACGTGAGTTGTAGATTGAGTGCGTGTTTAATGCGTGTTCTTTAGAAAGAACTGTAGCTGCGCAAGTTTCAACGAAAATTCTATTTTGATTCACACTAATTAATGTGTAGGGTTTAGGTATTTATACCTATGAATAGGTATAAACCTTGAGCCCCTAGTTGGCCCATTGCAACCACTAGCCAATCACTAGAGCCCATATATTGCACTCTACTTCACTTAGTAAAGTAAATACAAGACTTTGACTAAATAAAATATATTGGACACTTTAATATATCCAACATATCCAGTGAGAAGCTCTTTTCCATTCTCATTGGTTACACTACATCCTTCTGCATGGAAGTTGACCTTAAATCTTCTATCACAGAATTGTCCATTGCTAAAGAGATTATGGCTGAGACCGTCAACGAACGAGACATCCTTGATTGTGAGATTGTCATGGATGAGATCACCATGCCGTAGAATTGGGGCATAGTGATTTTTCTTGAAACGCACTTTCCACCAAATCTTTCGGTGTATTTGCTCAACAACTATTTTCTTTAAATCATATGTGTGGAGCAACCAGAATTGAGATACCACACATGACGGATCTGCAAAACTGATTAAGGAGATTTAGGTACCCCGTTAAGGACGGGTCCTTCCTTTTTTGCACAAGGTGTTGCACATGCACTTTTCGGTGAGTTGGGTCCTAAGTTTGTTTCCGATATATTTCTTGACTTTGTTTCTGATTTACGAACCGAAATCTTTTCAATTCCTGATGGATAACATAACTTAATGCTACATGCAATTTCCTGTTTGGTCATCCATATTTGCATAGTGTCTAAAACTTTAGCCTTGGCCTTAGTTTTAGTGTGCTTTGACTCTTTTGACGGATATTCCTCCTTCTTGTCAAGTTTAGAACTTCATTTCTTAGGAGTAGATGTTCCCTTTTTTCCTTTTTAAGAGTTGTATTCCTATGACGAGAATTATTAGTATTTGAGTCACGACGACAGTCATATGAGTTAAAATACTTAGAAGTCTTTACATTCCCAGTTTTTGAAAATAAAGAATAGAAAATAGCAAACGATCTGAAATACATGAAGAAGTTTTTCTACATGAATCCGAACTAGGCTTAAAAAAGGAAACAAAAGACAAGGGTAGCTTCTTCTTTTTAGAAAGAGGTCAGCATCGTCCTTTCGAGGTTATGAGGCTTTCCTCTCCCCTTTCCTACATAGGTTATTGTTTGTGGGTACATGTAAAGACGAATTAGTCATGTTATATTCAGAAGATACAACTTTTGGTTCTGGCCTTCAAGCTAGAGTGGAGGGTTTCTTTATGAATTTGACTAGTGACACCAATTTTGAGGTCGAATTTCCAGTTAAGTTGTGAACTTTTTCAAGCGAGGAGATTATGCTTAGTAGTGTCTCCTTTTCTGCCCGATATTCCTGACGTTCTGACTCTATACTTGAGCGCAAATCCGTTATTTATTAGATTATCGCGTGAATGTAGGCACTAGAAGTGCTCCGTTTCTCTTTTTCGGACGATTCATCATCGACATGAGTGGCTTTAGTGGAGGATGCACAGATTGGTAGATAGTCAGTGGACAATGAAACTTTTCTTGTCTTATAACTACCATTGAATCCTGCGTAGTAAAACGGGATTTCGGGCCATACTTTTGCATCTCATTTTTCTTTCTCGAGAGCATCTATTTCGGATGCTCCCATGAAGGGCATGAGGCATATTTAGCCCGAGATATCTGATGTCATAAAGTGGTAAGGGTGTCTTTTTATGGACCTCACGAGGTTCCGTGTATCCCAACCCTTCACGTAAATTGTATAATCTCGTGTCATTCGGCTTATTTAATAAGATGGTTTGATCCGGTTGCTCTCTTTTTGTAAGAATATCCTCTAGACTTTTAATCTTAGTGTATAATTGCTTGCGTTCCTCATTCATGAGGTTGCACTCGCATTTTTTGGTCATTCGCTCAGATTCACATGTTTTCAAGCTAGCCGGGAGCTCGAGAACTTGTGCTTTCAGCTTTTCTATTTGACCGTCATGACTTGAAACTCTCTCTTGTGCAGCTTCTAGCTGAGAATTGAGAGTACATTTTTCTCTTAAGTTCCTGAGCAGTCTTTAATTGTTGTTTTCTAACCTAGTTTCCAAGTCCTCTATAGTCTTTTCGTGACCTATCGAGGTGCTCGTGGCTTGCTTAGAGGCATGGATTCTTGTAGTCAAAGCATTAACTTCAGCCTCAGATTTAGCTAAACTAGCTTCTAAGGTGGTGACCTTTTCTTCGACATTAGCTAAAATGATCTCATTGTTAGCTAGTCTATTTTCTAGTTACTTAATGCATTTTCATTCTTTGCGGAATGCTTTGTATTTTAGTTTGAGTTATGGAAAGGCACTAAGGTCAATAAATTTTACCTCCTCCCAGCTGACGACCCTTCGTCCTTCTTGTCCGAGACCTCAGACTCCTTGCATTCAGCTTCTGACTCCTCTCCCTCGATGAAAGACATAAGTGCGACATTCTCGGGTTCACTGTTCGAGGTGTCTTCAAGCTAGTGGTCCTGCTCGGCCATTAGAGCCACATCAGACTTCTTCTGCTTGATTAGTTGGAGCTTTCGATTTTAGTAGTCCTCATCCTTTCTCTTTGGGAGATAACACTCTCTTGCCCAGTGCCCTAGCTTGTTACAATTGTAGGACTTCTGGGGTTCGTTGATACTCTTGAGTTCGACAGAGTGAGGAAGTATTGGAGGTTGACGGGAGCTCCATGATGTCCTTTGTATTTTGGCAGATGAAGATGACTTCTTTTGGAAGAATTTCTTTTTCATTAGCTTCGTCATCAGGCCCATCTGCTTCTTTAAGTCTCGAAACTCGGCATCGAAGTCGGATCCGGAGTTTTCTTTCGTTTGAGGAGCTAGGGAGCTTTACCGACTTCTCTTTGGAGGATTTTGTGCTACTCTTGGTTCGGTTGTCCGTTATTAAGGCGAGTGGGTCAGTCACTTCCTTCCTTTTTAAGTTGCTCTCAATCTCACTAATGTCATCGGCGTGTTGTGAGAGGCTTTCGAAGACACTATGGATGTTGATTACATCGATATCCTTGTTCTTCCGGATCAGAGTGGCCATTCTCTTCCCTTCTGGCATCAAGGAATTGAGGAATCAGATATTCAGTTCCAAGTATGGATGTTGATCTTCTTCATCTCGTTGATTTGGATAATGAATGTTTGATATATATCTACGAGCTCTTCCCCAGACGCTTCCTTGAATGCATCGTAGCCAACGAGCGTGCTTTTCATCTCTGCATTTACTCCGAATTTTGTTCCTTGCATCATCTTATGGATTTCATCCCACATCTATTTTGTCGTTGTGAGAGAATCAAAGTGGACGTAGATATCGTTCGAGATGGCTTGGAGTAGATAGGTCTTGGCAAGGAGGTATGCTTTCTTTCTTAGCTGTTCAGTATCAGTGTATTCCGATGAAGTCTTGAGTACTCTACTTTGGAGTACTGGTGGGTTGGTCGTAGCGTCACCAGGGATGGGTAGTCCAAAATTTGGCTGGTCCTTCATTAAGTGAGACAAGATGTCTGATCCTTGGTCTTTGGACTCAGGAAAGTTGAGGAACCCGTTCCTCAACACGGAATATTCTCTGCGTCTGAGCACGGGTGGCCTTAAGCCACTTCCCATTGCAACGGTGTCCATCTGGTTGAGAACTAGGTTCTGATCATTTGACGTGAAGTGATTGAACTAGGGTTGTTGGAAAGAGAGGAGTTTGAATTTTTCGAAGTCTGAGTTTTTAATGAGAATTGGGTAAACTCCACTATACCTCCATGTGGTTTACTGAAAGTCATGTTTCTACCTTGTGGTTTGTAAATGTCGCGACATTCTCGTATGGTTTAAAAAACATATCATCTTACCCCTTATGGTTTACAAAATATATCATCGTACCCCCCGAAAATGGGAAGAATGTGAAAAGTTAACTAAACTACGATGGGGTTTTATGTTATGTTAAAACATGGGTTTTTGGTGATGAGTTTCGAAACAACAAAGGTATTTTATGAATTTTAACCTCGATAATTTGGTTTCGAAAGACTTTAGGTGCAAAAATCGTTTTTGAAAAATCGGGTTACGAAATTTACTCTGCGAAAAATTCGGGTTGCAGAATCGTTGATGCGATAATCGAGTTGCAAAAATTAGCACTGTGAAAATTCGGGTTGCGAGAATTGGTGATGCGAAAATTTTCGTTTCGAAACTGTGTTGCGAAATTTGAGTTACGAAAGTCTTATTACAAAAAGTGTACTGAAATTACGTAAATGTCCTCGATAACTTTAGTTGCAAAAATTTTCGAGTGAGTTGCGAAAATTAGATTTTCGGAACAAAATTTACGATTCTGCCCAGTTGAGAAAATTGATTTTCGAACGAATTTTCGTAACTATTTTCGTGATTGCAAAAATTTTTTGAACACATAATTGCTCTGAACTTGCTCAAACTTGCTCAAACATGATTAAAATATCTTGGTTCTCTCACTGAGATTCACGAAAAAGTCCTATAATATTAAACGAGTTCAAAATTAATAAAATTAGGCTTTAAATTTCTCAAAAATGTTGAAGAACACTTGAAGAATTCACGAACTCAAAAGGCGATAAAAACTCAGTAAGAACTATCTCAAATCCAAATAAAAAACATGGTTGAATATATCACGCTAGGCTCTGATACCACTTTTATGTCTCAAAACACCTAACTAACAACAAGATTGGTGAACAATCATTGTAGTATGCGCTAAATACTTCGAGTGTGCATGAATTTGTGTTTTATTCTCTCTCAAGCACTGTAGCAGCGTGGTTTCAATAGATGATTCTAATTAGTAAATGTGTAGGGTTTTAGTATTTATATCATTAATTAGGTATAACATACTTGGGCCCCTAACAAAACCCATTACATAAAACATATCACTCGAGTACTAATTAAAGTCTAGTTCAAGTAAATAACAAAATACAAGACAAAGACTTATAAAATTACATTAAACACTATTTACATCTAACATCTAGTCCATTTCCTATCATGAGGTAGAGGTGGTACTTGGCCATTAAGAGATAAATCCTTGAATTCCATGGGTGATTGCTCGTCTTCTGAAACAGGTGGGTCCACGCTTGGAATATTGTCAGGGTATGCATGAGAACGATAGGCATAATTGAGGTTGTAAACGTGTCGGTGCTAGGAATATTTCAGGTGTAGACGTGGCGGGACTAGGAGTATATTCGGGAATAGTATGACATGATTCATCATCGTTCACGTGAGGTTATTCTAATGTAGAAGGAGCATCGTCCGATATTGTGTGAGAAAGAGTGGTTGCCGATAACGATCGACGATAGAAGTACTCGAAGATGGAGTCTAAGTCCAAAAAATCGTATGACAATGAGTCGGATGCATGCGTTTCTTGTGTATAAACATGTTGACATTGTGCCAATACACCTATGAGACCGGGTTCTAAACATTTTTGTTTGGAAGCCAATTCTCCTTAGGTGTGGGTCTTGAAGCTCGGGTCGTGATTGGAGATGGTCAGAAGTTAAATCTTTAAGCACGGGTTTTAAGCTGTCGTTTAGATCGAACTTGCTCTATTGTCTCTGTCGTTCGTCATGAAGCATTTGCATCCAAAGACTCGTAGAAAGAGATATCCAATACTCAACTGTTTATGAGCTCATATAGAGTCTTTCCGAAGTGCTTGTGAATACTCGTACGATTTTGGGTGAACCATGTAGTACTAATAGCTTCTGCAACAAAAGTGAGAAAGGCCGGAATGACTTAGCATTGTTGGGGAGCCTCGACCAAGGTCATATTCTTGCGGTCTACGACACCATTTTGTTGAGGTGTCTTTGCGGCCAAAAATTATTCGGAGATTCCTTGTGATCCATAGAAGGTAGTGAGTCGGTTATTCTTGAACTCAGTTACATTATTGGTCCTTATAATGAGGATTGAATTCTGCAACAAATTTGTGGTCTTCACGCAGGCTTCTATCAAGTCGGGTATCTCACATCCTTCTTTCGAGAAACTTCGTCCACGTGCAGTGAGAGCAGTCGTCCACTATAACTGGCACGTATGTCCGACCGTCGATGATGTGAGTTTACATCGGTCCACAAAAGTCCAAGGAAGCTCTACGACTCGAGAGGTAGATGCTATTTGCTTTTCTGTGGGACGCTCTCTTCACCTTTCCTACAACTCGAGCAATGATGCTCCTTATGATACTGTAGCGTTGGTAAACTAGTGACCAACTTCTTTTAGTGTAGCTTGCGTAGGTCCTTGAAGTTTAGATGAGATACTCTTTAAGCCATTCCATATTTTGTTGCAATGATGTCTTTGATATAAGACAAACACCCAATGAGGGTTTGATGGTCTTCAAATTTATGCGTATAAATTTGACTTGCGGGAACCAGTGATGGGTTCCTGCTTTTTATCACCGATGACACAAGACTTTTCCGCTTGGAAGTGGACTTCAACATCTTTGTCACAAAACTCTCCGATGCTGAAGAGGTTGTGCTTCAAACCCTCGACGTAAGAGACATCTTGTATGTTGAGATTGTCCAGAATTATTTCGTCGTAGCATAAGATATGTGCGGACTCATTATTTCCAAATTAAACTTTTTCGTGATAGCACTCGGTGTAGTTGCTCTACAACTCTTTATTTCTCGTCATGTATATGGAACAACTGGATTCTAGGTACCACACATGATTGATCTGCAAAAGGAATCAAAGAGACTTAGGTACCCATTTTAGGTTGGGTCCTTCCTTATTTGCAGAAGTCGGGGTAAGCACCGATAATAATCCCAAGTCAGTAGTTAAAGCCTTATTAAAAGTATTATTTAGCGTAGTTACCAACTTACGGATCCATTTTTATTTCACTTTAGGTGGAGAAGTTTTAGGTAACCAAACTTTTTTCTCCTTTGGATGAGGTGTCTTTGGGACCCAAGTTTGTTTGAACTTTTGTGAGTTTGTAGCTCTAGGGGTTTTTTTTGGTACCCACTTTTCTGTAACCTTTGAAGGTACTTTATTGGGTAGTTCTTTGGATTCTTTCTTAGGGGTCCATTTTTCTAGTTTGTTTTGTATTAGGTCCAAATTATCCAATAACGAACGTATTAACCGACATACGCGTATTTAAGTACCGAATTCAAGTTTGTATGCGGAAGCTTAGAGATATCGGTTACATTGAAAAGGTATTCTTCGATATTACTAAATCACGTAACTATAAAATAATCAACCATTTTTTTCATATTTTTCACACACTTAATATTTAGCCCTCTCACACTTATATATACCAAAACAAACTTTGGTATATTTACATTTTAGCTCATAGACTCTTCAAATATTAAAATTAATTCCCAAACAAAAATAACTACAAATAGAACAATTATAGTCATTTAACATTTTGTGTCTTATGTTATGTTTTAAATAAGGAGCACATTGCATTGTGAACATCTTGTAAAGTCACATCACATTTTGCATCAAGATGTTTCTTAATTTTCGTATTGTAAGTGTCCTATTAAAACGAGATTCATGGCGGGCACTAGAATCTTTAGGCGAGGACTTGGTCGATTTATTTCTAAAGCTTCTAAAACAGTGAGTGCGCTTTCACTCTTTCATTTCTCTACTTATGGAATTGCCTTTAGAAGGTGTAGATATAGAATTAGTAGCAGTAGAAATAGAGGTTTTAGGAACTAATTTCTTCTTTCCTACTTTCTTAATTTCTCTAGGGGGTGAAATAAGAGAAAAAGTCGAAGCCGCACTTAAATTTAAAATTTTCTTAAGTAATGAAATTTATTTCTAAACTTCTTTGCTTTTCCAGTTTGATTCTTTTCTTTTTAAAGAATAATTTAAATCTTCAATTTTGATCAATCTTTGGAATATAACAACTTCGTCTTTAGAACTTCCAAAATCGGAATTTTCTTCCGTAGGAGGCACGGGGGTCGTTAAGGAGTATATGAATTGACTCGTAGTCCCAAGACAAGGAGATTACTCTTTTCATATAACTCTCGTTCAATTCCGTATTATGGTACGTAATATCAACGAAGGCTTTATTTTTCCGTTTCTCATCCTCGAGAGCATATATTTGCGACGCTCCAGTAAAGGGCATGAGCTTAGTTAACTCTATTCCCATATATCTTATATCAAACCATTGAAGGGATGTCACTTTACTTAAGGGACACGGATTTTCGTATCCTAACCCTTCACTAAGATTGTAAAACTCGATGTCCTTTCGCTGATTAAGGAAAATAGCTTGGTCCGTCGGAACCCTTTTTGCACGAATATCCTCGAGACTTTTAATCTTCGAGTAGAGCTTCTTGCTTTCCTCCAATATTGCGTATAAAAGCATACGCCTTCATTTCGTTGAAACTTCTATTGTTTTTAAGCTTTCAATAAGCTCTTTGATTTTTCTTTCTAAGTCCGCTACTGTCGATTCTAGTGTCATGACTTTGTCACGAGCCATGTCAATCGCATTTTAGTGATATTATTTTCTTCTACTTTAGATCGTAAGACACATTCATCATTCTTAAGTCTATCTTCTAGCTCATTAGTTGTCCTGCATTCTTTGCACATCGTGGAGATTTATCTTGTAAAGAATGTAAGTTGTCCGTTAAATCAAGGTCGGAAATTGTTACATTGTTTTCGGAGGGTGACGAGGTGGAATCCGACGTTGGCCATAAGGGAAAAACTCTCAGTCTCGTTTTCCGTTGTGTCCTTAAGCCAATCGTCTTGCTCCGCCATCAACGATATGCCCGCTTCTTTTGTTTGGAGAGTTGAATCCTCTTGGCATAGTAGTTGGTATCTTTCTTTTTGGGTGCGCAACAATCCTTGGCCCGATGCCCTAATTTGCCACAGTTGTAGCATTTCATGTCTTTGTCCTCATTTTGGGCTCGGAATACCTAAGATTGAGGCGGAATTCGGTTATGGTTCTTTGCGGTGTTTGGCCGTGCACTTCTCTGACACCGGCGATCACTCCCGCCTCGATGGCCAAGGGCATCACACTCGCCCTTGGCCTTGAGCGTCTCGACTTCGACCGAGTTTGCTCGGCCTTGACCTTAAGTGCACCGGCTTTGGGTGAATTGGTTCGGCCTTGGTCTTAGTGTTAAACTTTATTCTTGAGTACCTCGGCTCTAATCTAGTCGACCAAGGTGCATCTTGCTCCTTACGTTTGATTTAATGCTCAAGGTCTTGCCATACTTGGGTGATTATATTATTTTCCAATATATCACGAACCTTTGGAATGGGTTGCTCGGGGAGGCCTTGCCTCAGCCAACTCAACAATAGCTCACCTCGGTCGACTGTCTTCAATAATTAAAAGTTTTAGCTCTAGAGCGTGTTTGAGTCGATACACATTGGTCACAAAACACATTATAATAATTTTGTCATGAAGTCAATCGAGTTCTTCGAAAACTTTGAAAACTTGGGTTACCGAAAAGTGTGTATCGTAAACATGGGGTACCAAAAAGTTTATTTTTGTATAGTTGACGATACATAACATTTTGCAATACATATTTTAGATAACTAATTACAAGTCTTGTTCGGGTAAAAAACTTGTTCAAAACCGAAAAAGTTTTCTGAAATCAATAAAAAACACTCAAACACAAAATTTTAGTTTGAGTAATCGATTGAAACACTTAGTTTTCACTAAAACACTCAATTAAATGGAAATTAAAACAAAATCGGTCAAATTTTCAGAAATTCGTTAGAACACGTTTGAAGACCGCGATGAATAATTGCGATCGGATTTCAAAACTCTTAAAATCTATAGGTTCAATCGATTGAGTTTTACACATGTTCGTTAAAACTACTCAATCAAACCTAAATCAATCCAAAATAGGTAGATTTTGCAAAATAGACCGAAAAACAATGTAACAGTGATGCGACAATATGCGACTTCAAATACCAAAAACCGAAAATTTGGTCTGAAAACTTCAAGTTCAATCCCAATTATAGGATACTCGTGATCCAACCTACAATAAAAAAACTCAAGAATCGTGGAAGAATACTTAAGATTGAGGCAGAATTTGGTAGAGTTCTTCAAGGTTAATTATAGAGAGAGAAAGTCGTGTTGTTAGCTCGGGATTCTCTCAACTTCTCTCTAGAAATTGATTCTCTGGAATTTTTGCTATATTGCTTAATGATTGTTGTGAACAATCGTTACATGTACCACACTAGCTACATGCATATATACCACTAAGTGGTTTATTTGCTAAGTAGTCCTATTTCTATGACTAATTACAATTTAGCTCAAACTACTTCTGTACAAATAAAACAAAAGATAACATATAATTTGAACACAACTATAGGGCGAAATTTGGTTAGGGTTCTTCACGGTTAATTGTAGAGAGAGAAAGTCACATTGTTAGCTCAGGATTCTCTCTAGAAATTGATTCTCGGGAATTATCGTTGTATTGCTTAATGAATTGTTGGGTACATTCGTTACATGTAACACACCAGCTACATGCATATATAGTACTAAGTGATATATTTGCTAAGTAGTCCTATTTCTATGGCTACAATTTAGCCCAAACTACTTATTTACAAATAAAGACAAAAAATAACATATAATTTGAACACAACTTATAGGATCTAACATTTCAGTGATCTCTCCGTTAGAGCAGAGAAATATGACAACCATGATAACGAGGCAATGACCTGATAAAAAAGGTTTTGTTCATCCATTCCCTGGTGGTTAGAAAGTTATGATGAAAAATATTAGGGAGAGCTAGCCATGTAAAGATGAACTGTCCATCATCGCTCTCATTAATCCAAAAAATACTTGTGATCAGATTGATAGTTGGAGCATATGGGCAACAGCCACCCAAGCAAGAATTAGGCTACAAGAATTCCGCAGTATTTGGCAATGAGAAATACTCCAACCATCCCTCGATATATAGAGTTGCTACGGTACACTTCATCGATATACGTAGTTTGAACAATATCCGTAACCTCCAACAATCTCCTCTATATTTTACTATATACAGAATATTCTCAATATATTCCATTATATATTCGTTCATTTTTATATTTTCTATTTACTTAGATTTTAATATATTTTATTCAGAAAGCTATAATTAATTTTTTATTAAATGAAATTATCATATAATTTTTCATAACATGTTAATTGTATTACCACTAGAACCATTAAAATAAATTAGAAATTTAACAATAAGTAACGCATAAACATAAAAAATTTATTGCAGCTTTTTTAGGCCCTCGAATGATGCACGAATTCTACAGGCTTTAAAAATGAAGCATCAAAATCTCAAGCTCTCAAACAAGACACAAAAACGCAAACCATCATACGAGGCAGGAAAATCAAGTCCTCGAGGCGAAATTTCTAAAATCCACGATGTGGCAGAACCTGCGCTTGATCAAGATTAATGAGCCCGGATCCACGTTGGCATGTGTACAGTTCTACGCTGTCATGTGTCCCACTCTCCGCCGGCAAGCAAAGACATCTAGCTCCGCGCTGGCAAGCACAGACCCCAACTATCTTTTAAAATACTCTGAATGTGTTACTACGTTAAACACAATTCAAAGTAGGGGGAGTGGTGCATGCGAGATAACTCAAACACGCACATATCTTCTGTGACGTAGATCTGATAATGGAACCGGCAAATACATGTCCTAACGCACAACCCAACATAGATCTGACAGACACATCTCAATTCAGCAACGCTGACAAATAAGTCCTTAATTCAGCTCTGCTGACGGACATATCTCAATTCAGCAATGCTGATCAAACAAGTACTTAATATATCTACCCTGACGAACAAATCTCAGTTCAACAACGCTGACAAATAAGTCCTTAACTGATAATTGCTGACGGACAAGTCCTTAATTCAGCTCTACTGACAGACATATCTCAATTAGAAAATGCTGATGAAACAAGTCATTAATTAAGCTATGCTGACGGACACATCTCAATTCAGCAATGCTGACAAATAAGTCCTTAACTCAGCAAAGCTGACGGACAAGTCATCTATTCATCTATGCTAACGGACACATCTTAATTCAGAAATGTTCACAAACCAGTCTATAATTTAGCTATGGTGACAGACAAGTCCTCAATTCAGCAATCTGACAAATAAGTCCTTAACTCATCTACGCTGACGGACAAACCTTTAATTCAGCTATGCTGACGCACACATCTCAATTCAGCATTGATAAGAAATAAGTACTCAAGTTAGCTACATTGACGGACAAGTCCTTAATTAAGCTATGTTGACGGACGGACATATATGAATTCAGATATGCTGACGGACACATCTGAATTCAACAATGCTGAAAAATAAGTTCTTAACTTAGCTACACTGACGGGCAAGTCTATAATTCAGGTATGCTTCCGGACATATCTTAATTCAGCTATGCTGACGAACAAGTCCATAATTAAGCTATGCTAACGGAAAAGTGCTAAATTCAGCTCTGGTGACAAACATATCTCAATTCAGCAATGCTGATGAAACAAGTCACTAATTCAGCTATGATGATGTACATAATTCAATTCAGCAACGCTGACAAATAAGTCCTTAACTCAGCAATGCTGACGGACAAGTCCTCAATAAAGCTCTGCTGACGGACATATCTCAATGCAGCAATGCTGATCAAACAAATCCTTAATTTAGCTATGATGACGGACACATCTCAATTCAATAACGCTGACAAATAAAGCCTTAACTGAGCAATGTTGACGGACAAGTCCTTAATTCAGCTCTGCCGCCGGACATTTCCCAATTCAATAATGCTGATGAAACAAGTCCTTAATTCAGCTATGCTGACGGACACATCTATATTCAGCAATGCTGACAAATAAGTCCTTAACTAAGCAATGTTGACGGACAAGTCCTAAATTCATTTATGCTGACGGACGCATCTCAATTGAGCAATGCTGACAAATAAGTCCTTAACTCAGTTATGCTGACGGACAAGTCCTTATTTCAGCTATGTTGATGGACACATCTCAATTCAGTAATGCTCACAAAGAAGTCCATAATTCAGCTATAGTGACGGAAAAGTCCTTAATCCAGTTATACTGACGGACATATCTCAATTCAGCTATGCTGACGAACAAGTCCACAATTTATCTATGCCGACGGACAAGTCATTAATTCAGCTATGCTGATGGACATATCTTAATTCAACAATTCTGATAAACCAAGTCCTTAATTTAACTATGCTGACGGGCACATCTTAATTCAATAACGCTGACTAACAAGTCCTTAGTTCAGCAATGCTCACTGACTAGTCCTTCACTCAGCTCTGCGGACGGACATAACTTAATTCAGCAATGCTGATCAAACAAGTCCTTCATTCAGCTATGATGACATACACATCTCAATTCAGTAATTTTGTCAAATAATAACTTAACTCAACAATGCTAACAGACAAGTCCTTTATTCAGCTATACTGACGGGCACATCTCAGTTCATTAATGCTGACAAACAAGTCAAGAATTTAGCTATGCTGACGGACAAGTCCTGGATTCAGCAATTTGATAAATAAGTCCTTAAGTCAGATACCATGACGGACAAAACCTTACTTCAGCTATGCGGACGGACACATCTCAATTCATCAATTTTGACAAACAAGTTCTTAACTCAGCTACGCTGACAGACAAGTCCATAATTCAGCTATGTTGACAGATAAGTCCTTTATTCAGCTATGCCAACTGACATATCTCAATTAAGCTATGCTGAGGAACAAGTCCATACTTCAGCTATGCTAACGGACAAGTCCTTAATTCAGCTCTGGTGACGGACATATCTCAACTCAGCCATGTTGATCCAACAAGTCATTAATTCAACTATGCTGACAAACACATCTGAATTATGAGACGCTGACAGTCCTTAACTCAGCAATGCTGACGGACAAGTCCTTAATTCAGTTCTGTTGACGGACATATCTCAATTCAGCAATGCTGATCAAGTCCTTAATTCAGCTATGCTGACGAACACATATCAATTCAGCAATGCTGACAAAAAGTCCTTAACTCAGCAATGCGGACGGACAAGTTCTAAATTCAGCTATGCTGACGGACACTTCTCAATTCAGCAATGCCAACAAACATGTTCTTAACTCAGTTACGCTGAAATACAAGTCCATAATTCAGCTATGTTGCCGGATAACTCCCTTATTCAACTATGCTAACGGATATATCCCAATTCAGCTATGCTGACGAACAAGTCCACAATTCAGCTATGCCGACGGACAAGTCCTTAATTCAGCTCTGGTGACGGAAATATCTCAACTCAGCAATGCTGGTCAAACTTATTAATTTAACAATGCTGAAGAACACATCTTAATTCAACAATGCTGACAGATAAGTCCTTAACTCAGCAATGCTGACGGACAAGTCATCTATTCAGCTATGCTGACGGACACATCTCAATTCAGCAATGCTGACAAACAAGTCCATACTTTAGATATGCTGACAGATAAGTCCTCAATTCAACAATCTGACAAATAAGTCCTTAACTCATCTACGCTGACGGACAAACCTTTAATTCAGCTATGCTGACGCACACATCTCAATTCAGCAATGATGAGAAATAAGTTCTTTAGTCAGCTACGTTGACGGACAAGTCCTTAATTAAGCTATGTTGACGGACATATCTAAATTCAGATATGCTGACGGACACATCTAAATTCAGCAATGCTGGCAAATAAGTTCTTAACTCAGCTACGCTGACGGGCAAGTCAATAATTCAGCTATGCTGACGGACATATCTTAATTCAGCTATGCTGACAAACAAGTCCATAATTCAGCTATGCTGACGGACAAGTGCTTAATTCAGCTCTGGTGATAGACATATCTCCATTCAGCTCTAGTGACAGACATATCTCAATTCAGCAATGCTGATCAAACAAGTCACTAATTCTGCTATGATGACGTACACATTTCAATTCAACAACAATGACAAAGTCCTTAATACAGCTATGCTAACGGACATATCTCAATTCAGCAATGCTGATCACACAAGTCCTTAATTTAGATATGTTGACGGACACATCTCAATTCAACAACGCTGACAATAAAACCTTAAATGAGCAAAGTTGACGGACAAGTCTTTAATTCAGCTCTGCCGACGGACAATTCCCAATTCAGTAACGCTGATGAAACAAGTCCTCAATTCAGCTATGCTGACGGACACATCTCAATTCAGCAATGCTGACAAATTAGTCCTTGACTCGGGAATAGTAACGGACAAGTCCTCTATTTAGTTATGCCGACGGACACATCTCAATTCATCAATACTGACAAATAAGTTCATAATTTAACTACGATGAAGAACACATCTTAATTCAGCAATATGACAAACAAGTATTCAACTCAGCTACGCTGACGGACAAACCTTTATTTCAGCTCTGCTGACGCACAAATCTCAATTCAGCAATGCTGACGAATAAGTACTTAACTCAACTTCGTTCATGGACAAGTCTTTAATTAAGCTATGCTGAAGGACACATCTCAATTCAGCAATGCTAACAAAAAAGTTCAAAACTCAGTTACGCTGACAGACAAGTCCATAGTTTAGCGATGATGACGGACAAGTCCTTTATTCAGCTATGTTGACGTACATATCTCAATTCAGCTATGCTGACGAACAAATCCATCATTATGATATGCTGGCGGACAAGTTCTTAATTCAACTCTGGTGAGGACATATCTCAACTCAATAATGTTGTTCAAACAAGTCCTTAATTCGGCTATGCTGACGGACACATCTCAATTCAGCAACGCTGACAAATAAGTCCTTAACTCAGCAATGCTGACGGACAAGTCCTTAATTAAGATTTTGAATGACACATCTCAATTCAGCAATGCTGACAAATAAGTTCTTAACTCAGCTACGCTGACAGACAAGTCCATAATTCAGCTATGTTGATGGATTAGTCCTTTATTCAGCTATGCTGACGTACATATCTAAATTCAGCTATGCTGACGAACAAGTCCATAATTCAGATATGCTGAGGGACAAATACTTAATTCAGCTCTTGTGACATATGTCAACTCAGCAATGTTGTTGAAACAAGTCCTTAATTTGGCTATGTGACGGACACATCTCAATTTAGCAACGTTCCCAAATAAGTCCTTAACTCAGCAATGCGGACAGACAAGTCCTTAATTCAGCTATGCTGACGGACACATCTCTATTCAGCAATGCTCACAAAGAAATCCATAATTCAGGTATACTGATGGAAAAGTCCTTAATCCAACTATAGTGACGGACATATCTCAATTCAGCTATGTTGACGAACAAGTCCACAATTCATCTATGCCGACGGACAAGTCCTTAATTCAGCTATGCTGATGGACATATCTTATTTCAGCAATTCTAATAAAACAAGTCCTTAATTCAGCTATGTGACTGGCACATCTTAATTCAGCAACGCTGACTAATAAGTCCTTAATTCAACAATGCTCACGGACTAGTCCTTCATTTAGCTCTGATGACGGACATAACTTAATTCAGCAATGCTGATCAACCAAATCCTTAATTCAGCTATGCCGACGGACACATCTCAATCCAGTAATGCTGTCAAATAATAACTTAACTCAACAATGCTAACGGACAAGTCCTTTATTTAGCTATACTGACGGACAGATCTCAATTCATTAATGCTGACGAACAAGTAAAGTATTTAGCTATGTTGACGGACAAGTTCAGCAATTTGAAAAATAAGTCCTTAAGTCAGCTACGCTGACGGACAAACCCTTAATTCAGCTATGCGGACGGACACATCTCAATTCATCAATGTTGACAAAAAAGTTCTTAACTCAGCTACGCTGACAGACAAGTCCATAATTCAGCTATGTTGACAGATAAGTCCTTATTTAGTTATGCTAACTGACATATCTAAATTTAGTTATGCTGACGAACAAGTCCATACTTCAGCTATGCGGACAAGTCCTTAATTCAGCTCTGGTGACGGACATATCTCAACTCAGCAATGTTGATCAAACAAGTCATTAATTCAACTATGCTGACGAACACATCTCTATTTTGAAACGCTGACAGTCTTTAACTCAGCAATGCTGACGGACAAGTCCTTAATTTAGCTCTGCTAACGGACATATCTCAATTCAGCAATGCTGATCAAACAAGTCCTTAATTCAGTTATGCTGATACATATCAATTCAGCAATGCAGAGAATAAGTCCTTAACTCAGCAATGCTGACGGACAAGTCCAAAATTCAGCTATGCTGACTGACACATCTCAATTCAGCAATGCCAACAAACAAGTTCTTAACTCAGCTACACTCACAGACAAGTCTATAATTCAGCTATGTTGACAGATAAGTCCTTTATTCAGCTATGCTAACGGACATATCCCAATTAAGCTATGCTGACGAACAAGTCCATAATTTAGCTATGCTGACAGACATGTCTATCAGCTCTGGTGACGGTCATATCTCAACTCAACAATGCTGATCAAACTTATTAATTAACTATGTTGAAGAACACATCAACGCTGACAAATAAGTCATTAACTCAGCAATGCTGACGGACAAGTTCTTAATTCAGCTCTACTAACAGACACATCTCAATTCAACAATGGTGATCAAACAAGTCCTTAATTCAGCTAGACTGACAGAAACATATCAATTCAGCAATGCTGACGGACAAATCCAAAATTCAGCTATTTTGGCAGACACATCTCAATTCAGCAATGCTGACAAAGAAGTCCATAATCCAGCTATACTAACGGACATATCTCAATTCAGCAATGCTGACGAATTAGTCAACAATTTAGCTATATCGACAGAAAGGTCTTTAGTTAAGCTATGCTGATATACATATCTCAATTCAACAATTCTTATCAAACAAGTACTTAATCCAGCAATGTTAACGGACACATCTCAACTCAGCAACGCTGACAAATAAGTCCTTAACTCAGCAATGCTGACGGACTAGTCCTTAATTCAGCTCTGCTGACGGACATAACTTAATCCAACAATGCTGATAAAAAAAAGTCCTTAATTCAGCTATGCTGATGGACACATCTGAATTCAACAATGCTGACAAATAATAACTTAACTCAGCAATGCTGATGGAAGTCTTTTATTCAGCTATACTGATGAACACATCTCAATTCACCAATGCTGACAAACAAGTCCATTATTTAGTTATGCTCATGGACAAGTATTAATTTTAGCAATTTGAAAAATACATCTTTAACTCTGCTATTCTGACAAACACATCTCAATTCAGCAATGCTGACAAAAAAAGTTCTTAACTAAGCTATGCCGAGGACAAGTCCTTAATCCAACTATGTTGACGGACATATATCAATTTATCAATGCAGACGAAGGACTCCACACTTCAGCTATGCTGACAGACAAGTCCTTAATTTACCTCTACAGATGGACATATCTCAATTCTGCAATGCTGATCAAACAAGTCCTTAATTCAGCTATACTGACAGACACATCTAAATTCAGCAACGCTGACAAGTAAATCCTTAACTCAGCAATGCAGATGGACAAGTCGTTAATTCAGCTATGCTGACGGACATATTTTAATTCAGTTATGATGACGAACAAGTCCATAATTCAGTTATGCTGATGGACATGTCCTTAATTCAGCTTTTATTACGGACATATCTCAATTCAACAATGCGAATCAAACAAGTAATTAATTCAGCAATGTAAACGAAACAAACTCAATTCAGCAATGCTGACAAATAAGTCCTTAACGAGCTATGTCGATAGACAAGTCATTTATTCAGCTGAATTAATGCTGACGGACACATCCATGTTCAGCAATGCTGACAAACAAGTCCATAATTTAGCTATGCTGACGGAAAAGTCCTCAATTCATCAATTTGATAAATAAGTCCTTAACTGAGCTACGCTGACGGACAAACTCTTTATTCAGCTATGCAGACAGACAAATCTCAATTCAGCAATGCTGACAAATAAGTCATTAACTCAACAATCCTAACGGAGAAGTTTATAATTCAGCTCTGCTGACGGGCATATCTCAATTCAGCAATGGTGACCAAACAAGTCCTTAATTCAACTGTGCTAACGTACACATGTCAATTCAGCAATGGTGACAAATAAGTTATTAACTCAGTAATGCTGACATAGAAGTCCTTAATTCAGCTTTGTAAATGATCATATCTCAATTTAGCAATGATGATCAAACAAGTCCTTAATTCAGCTATGCCGACTGACACATCTCAATTCAACGACGCTGAGAAATAAGTTCGTAATTGATCAATGTTGACGGACAAGTCCTTAATTGTGCTTTGCTGAGGGACATAACTCAATTTAGCGTGTTACTCAAACAAGTCTTTAATTCAGCTATGGTCACGAACACATCTCAATTCAGCAACACAAGCGTGTAAGTTCTTAACTCAACAATGATGACGGAAAAGTCCTTAATTCAGCTATATGCTGATGGAAATATTTTATTTCAGTTATGGTGACGAACAAGTTCATAATTCAGCTATGCTGATGGACAAGTCCTTAATTCAGCTCTTGTTACGGACATATATCAATTCAACACTGTTAATCAAACAAGTCATTAAATCAGCTATGATGACGAAAAAAACTCAATTTACCAAAGTCGACAAATAAGTCCTTAACTGAGCAATGCTGAAGGACGTATCTTAATTCAAAAATAATGATGAAATTAGTCCTTATTTCAGCTATGCTGACGGACACATCTCAATTCAGCAATGCTGATCAAACAAGTCGTTAATTCAGCCGGCTTATATGCACATCTAAATTCAGCAATGCTAACAAACATTTCCATAATTCAGTTATCCTGACGAACAAGTCCAATATTCAGCTACGTTAATAGACAAGTCTTTAATTCAGCTCTGGATATGGACATATCTCAATTCAGCAATACTGATCAAACAAGTCATTAATTCATCTATGATGACGTACACATCTCAATTCAGCAACGCTGACAAAAGTCGTTAACTCAGCAATTCTGACGGACAAGTCCTTAATTTAGCTCTTCTGATGGACATATCTCAATTAAGCAATCCTGATCAAACAAGTGCTTAATTTAGCTATGCTGATGGACACATCTCAATTAACCAACGCTGACAAATAAAACCTTAACTGGGCAATGCTGACGAAAAACTCCTTATTTCAGCTCAGGTGACGGACATTTCCCAATTCAATAATGTTGTAAAACAAGTCCTTAATTCAACTATGCTGATGGACATATCTCAATTCAACAATGCTAATTAAAGAAGTCCTTAATTCAGGTGACGGATACATCCAATTCAGCAATGCTGACAAACAAGTTCATAATTTAGATATGCTGACGGAGAAGTCCCCAATTTAGGAATCTGACGAACAAGTCTTCAACTCAGCTACGCTGACGGATAACCTACATTTATTTCAGCTATGGTGACGTACACATCTCAATTCAGCAATGCTGACAAATAAGTACTTAACTCAACTTCGTTCATGGACAAGTTCTTCATTAAGCTATGCTGAAGGACACATCTCAATTCAGCAATGCTGACAAAAAAGTTCATAACTCAGTTACGCTGACAGACAAGTCCATAATTCAGCGATGTTGACGGACAAGTCCTTTATTCAGCTATGTTGACGTACATATCTCAATTCAGCTATGCTGACGAACAAGTCCATAATTAAGATATTCTGGCAGACAAGTCCTTAATTTAGCTCTGGTGACGGACATATCTCAACTGAACAATGTTGTTCAAATAAGTCCATAATCTGCTATGCTGACGGACACATCTCAATTCAGCAACGCTGAATTATAAGTCCTTAACTCAGCAATGCTGACGGACAAGTCCTTAATTAAGATATGCTGAAGGACACATCTCTATTCAGCAATGTTGTTCTTAACTCAGCTACGCTGACAGACAAGTCAATAATTCAACTATGTTGAGGGACTAGTCCTTTATTAAGCTATGCTGACGTACATATCTCAATTCGGTTATGGTGACGAACAAGTCCATAATTAGAATATTCTGACGGACAAGTCGTTAATTACGCTATGGTGACGGACATATCTCAACTCAGCAATTTGGTTCAAACAAGTGGTTAATTTGGCTATGCTGACGGACACATCTCAATTCAGCAACGCTGACAAATAAGTCCTTAATTCAGCTATGCTAAAGGACATATCTCATATCAGCAATGCTGAAAAATAAGTTCTTAACTCAGCTACGCTGGCAGACAAGTCCATAAGTCAGCTATTGTGAAGGCCAATCCTTTTATTCAGCTATGGTGACGTACATATCTCAATTGAGCTATGTTGACGAACAAGTCCATAATTCGGATATGCTGACGGAAAAGTCCTTAATTCAGCTCTTGTGACGAACATATCTCAACTAAGCAATGTTGTTCAAACAAGTCCTTAATTGGCTAGCTGACAAACACATATCAATTTAGCAATCGTTCGCAAATAAGTCCTTAACTCAACAATGCTGACAGACAAGTCCATAATTCAGCTATGCTGACGGACACATCTCTATTCAACAATGCTGACAAATAAGTCCTTAACTCAGCAATGCTGACGTACAAGTCCTAAATTCATTTATGCTGACGGACACAACTAAATTCAGCAATGCTACAAACAAGTCTTGAATTCAGCTATGCTGATGGACGCATCTCAATTGAGCAATGCTGCCAAATAAGTCCTTCACTTTGTTATGCCGACGGACAAGTCCTTATTTCAGCTATGTTGACGGACACATCTCAATTCAGCAATGCTCACAAAGAAGTCCATAATTCAGTTATACCGACGGACATATCTCAATTTAGTTATGCTGACGAACAAGTCAACAATTCATCTATGCCGACGAACAAGTCCTTAATTCAGCTATGCTAATGGACATATCTTAATTCAACAATTCTTATATAACATGTCCTTAATTCAGCTATACTAACTGTCGCATCTTAATTCAGCAACGCTGACTAATAAGTCCTTAACTCAGCAATTGTGACGGACTAGTCCTTCATTCAGCTCTGCTGACGGACATAACTTAATCCAGCAATGCTGATCAAACAAGCCCTTAAGTCAGCAATTCATTAATGCTGACAAACAAGTCCATAATTTAGCTATGCTGACGGACAAGTTCTCGATTCAGCAATTTGATAAATAAGTCCTTAAGTCAGCTACACTGACGGACAAACCCTTAATCAGCTATGCTGACGGACACATCTCAATTCAGCAATGTTGACAAACAAGTTCTTAACTCAGCTAAGCTGACAGACAAGTCCATAATTCAGCTATGTTGACGGATAAATCCTTTATTCAGCTATGTTGACGGATAAATCCTTTATTCAGCTATGCTAAGAGACATATCTCAATTTAGCTATGCCGATGAACAAGTCCATACTTCAGCTATGCTGACGGACAAGTCCTTAATTCAGCTCTGGTGATGGACATATCTCAACTCATCAAAGCTGATCAAACAAGTCATTAATTAAACTATGCTGACGAACACATCTCAATTCTGAAACGTTGACAGTCCTTAACTCAACAATGCTGACGGACAAGTCCTTAATTCAGCTCTGCTGACGGACATATCTCAATTCAGCAATGCTGATCAAACAAGTCCTTAATTCAGCTATGCTGACGGACACATATCAAATCAACAATGCTTACAATTAAGTCCTTAACTTAGCAATGCTCACGGACAAGTCCTAAATTCAGCTATGCTGACAGACATATCTCAATTCAGCAATACCGACAAATAAGTTCTTAACTCAGCTACACTGACAGACAAGTCCATAATTCTGATATATTGACGGATAAGTCTTTTATTCAGCTATGCTAACGAACATACCCCAATTCAGCTATGCTCACGAACAAGTCCATAATTCAGCTATGCTGACGGACAAGTCCTTAATTCAGCTCTGGTGACGGACATATCTAAACTCATCAATGCTGATCAAACAAGTCCTTAATTCAGCTATGCTGACAAAAACATACCAATTCAGCAATGCTCACGGACAAATCTTAAATTTCAACTATGCTGACAGACACATCTCAATTAAGCGACGCTGACAAAGAAGTCCTTAATCTAGCTATACTGACGGACCTATCTCAATTCAGCTATGCTTACGAACAAGTCCATAATTCAGTTATGCTGACGGACATGTCCTTAATTCAGCTTTTGTTACGGACATATCTCAATTCAACAATGCTAATCAAACAAGTAATTAATTAAGCTATGTAAACGGAAAAAACTCAATTCATCAACACTGATAAATAAGTCCTTAACGGAGCTATGCCGACAGACAAGTCCTTTATTCAGCTGAAAATGATGACGGCCACATCTCTATTCAGCAATGGTGACAAACAAGTCCATAATTTAGCTATGCTGACGGACGAGTCCTCAATTCAGCAATTTGACAAATAAGTCTTTAGGTCAGCTATGCTGACGGACAAGTTCTTTATTCGGCTATGCAGACAGTCACATCTCAATTCAGCAATGCTGACATATAAGTCCTTAACTCATCAATGCTAACAGAGAAGTTTATAATTCTGCTTTGCTAACGGGCATATCTCAATTCAGCAATGGTGACAAAACAAGTCGTTAATTCAGCTATGCTAACGTACACATATCAATTCAGCAATGCTAACAAATAAGTTATTAACTCAGCAATGCTGACATAGAAGTCTTTAATTCAGCTCTGTAGATGGACATATCTCAATTCAGCGATGTTGATCAAACAAGTCCGTAATTCAGCTATGCTGACGGATGCATCTCAATTCAACGACGATAACAAATAAGTTCGTAATTGATAAATGATGACGGACAAGTCCTTAATTGAGCTTTGTTGAGGGACATAACTCAATTTAGTGATGCTGATCAAACAAGTCCTTAATTCAGCAGCTATGGTCACAGACACATCTCAATTCAGCAACACAGAAGTGTAAGTTCTTAACTCAACAATGATGACGAACAAGTCCTTAATTAAGCTATGCTGACTGATATATTTTAATTCAGTTAGGGTGACGAACAAGTTCATAACAGCTATGCTGATAGACAAGTCGTTAATTCAGCTCTTGTTACAGACATATATTAATTCAACATTGTTAATCAAACAAGTCATTAAATCAGCTATGATGACGAAAAAAACTCAATTTAGCAACGTCGACAAATAAGTCCTTAACTGAGCAATGCTGAAGAACATGTCCTTAATTCAGCTCCGCTGAATAACGTATCTTAATTCAACAATAATGATGAAATTAGTCCTTAATTCAACTATGCTGACGGACACATCTCAAGTCAGCAAGGCTGACCAAACAAGTCGTCAATTCAAGAATGTTTATAGGCTCGTCTAAATTCAGCAACGCTGACAAATAAGTCCTTAACTCATCAATGCTGACGGACAAGTCCCAAATTCACCTATGCTGACGGACATATCTCAATTCAGTAGTGCTGAGAAACAAGTCCTGAATTCAGCTATGCTGACTGACACATCTCAATCCAACAATGCTGACAAATAAGTCTTTAAGTCCGCTATGCCGACGGACAAGTCCTTACTTCATTCTTTATGACGGACAAGTCTTAATTCAACTATACAGACGGACACATCTCAATTCAGCAATGCTAACAAATATGTCCATAATTCAGTCATCCTGACGAACAAGTCCTTAATCCAATTAAGCTATACTGACGAACAAGTCCATTATGCTGACAGACATATCTCAATTCAGCTATACTAACGAACATGTCCACAATTTAGCTATGCTGACAGACAAGTCTTTAATTCAGCTCTTCATATGGGCATATCTCAATTCAACAACGTTGATCAAACAAGTCCTTAATTCAGCTATCCTGACGGACACATGTAAATTCAGCAACGCTGATATGTAAGTCCTTAACTCAGTAATGCTGACGGACAAGTCCTTAATTCAGTTATACTGATGGACATATTTTAAATCAGCAATGCTGACAAATAAGTCTTTATTTCAGCAATACTGACGGACATATTTTAATTCCGTTATGCCGACGGACAAGTCCTTACTTCATTTATGATGACGGACACATCTCCATTCAGCAATGCTCACAAACATGTCCATAATACAGCTATACTGACAGACAAGTCATTAATCCAACTATGCAAACAGACATATCTCAATTAAGCTATTATGACGAACAAGGCCACAATTCAGCTATGTTGACAGACAAGTCTTTATTCAGCAATGCTGAACAAACAAGTCCTTAATTCAGCTATACTGACGGACACATCTTAATTCAGCAATGCTGACAAGTAAGTCCTTAACTCAACAATGCTAACAAGTAAGTTCTTAACTCAATAATGCTGACGAACATATTTTAATTCAGTTATGCTGACGAAGTCCTTAACTGAGCAATGCTGACAGAGAAGTCTTTAATTCACCTATGCTGACAAAGAAGTCCTTAATTCACCTATGCTGATGGAGAAATCCTTAATTCACCTATGCTGACGGACACATCAGCAACGCTGACAAACAAGTCCAGAATTCAGCTATACTGACGGAAAAGTCCTTAATTTAGCTCTCGAGACGGACATATCTCAATTCAACAATGTTAATAAAACAAGTCATTAATTTGGCTATGCTCACGGACACATCTCAATTCAGCAAAGCTGATAAAATAAGTCCTTAACTCAGCAATGCTGACAGACAAGACCTTAATTCAGCTCTGCTGACGGGCATATTTCAATTCAGCAATGGTGACCAAACAAGTCATTAATTCAGGTATGCTAACAGACATCTCAATTCAGTAATGATGACAAGTAAGTCCTTAACTCAGCAATGCTAACAACTAAGTTCTTAACTCAGTAATGCTGACGAACATATGTTAATTCAGTTATGCTGACGAAGTCCTTAACTGAGCAATGCTGACAGAGAAGTCTTTAATTCACCTATGCTGACAAAGAAGTCCTTAATTCACCTATGGTGACGGAGAATCGTTAATTTACCTATGCTGACGGACACATCAGCAACGCTGACAAACAAGTCCATAATTCAGCTATACTGACGGAAAAGTCCTAAATTTAGCCCTCGAGATGGACATATCTCAATTCATCAAAGTTAATATAACACGTTATTAATTTGGCTATGCTCACGGACACATCTAAATTCAGCAAAGCTGACCAAATAAGTCCTTAACTCAGCAATGCTGACAGACAAGGCCTTAATTCAGCTCTGCTGACGGGCATATTTCAATTCCGCAATGGTGACCAAACAAGTCATTAATTCAAGTATGCTAACAGACATCTCAATTCAGTAATGATGACAAATAAGTCCTTATCTCAGCAATGCTGACAAAAAAATCCTTAATTATGCTCTGCTGATGGACATATTCAGCAATGCTGATCAAACAAGTCCTTAATTTAGCTATCCCGACGGACACATCTCAATTCAGCAACGCTGACAAGTAAGTCCTTAACTGATCAATGCTGACGGACAGGTTCTTAATTCACCTCTTCTTACGGACATAACTTAATTCACCAATGCTGATCAAACATGTCCTTAATTCATCTATGGTAATGGACACATCTCAATTCAGCAACATAAACTTGTAAGTCCTTAACCGAACAATGCAGACAGATAAGTCCTTTATTAATCAATGCTGACGGACATGTTTTAAATCAGTTATGTTGACGACCAACTCCATAATTCAGCTATGCTGATGGACAAGTCCTTAATTCAACTCTGGTTACGGATATATTTCAATTCAACAATGTTAATCAAATCAGTCATTAATTCAGCTTATGATGACGAAAAATACTCAATTCAACAACGCTGACAAATAGGTCTTTAACTGAGCAATATCGACGGACAAGTCCTTAATTCAGCTCTGCTGACGGACATATCTCAATTCAGAAATACCGGTGAAACCAGTCCTTAATTCAACAATGATGACAGACACATCTCAATTCATCAGTGCTGACAACTAAATTCAGCAACTCAGCCATGTTGGCGGACACATCTCAATTCAGCAAAGCTAACAAATAAGGTCTTAACTCAGCAACGCTGGCGGAAAAGTCCTTAATTTAGCTATGCTAACGGCACATATAAATTCAGCAATGCTAACAAACAAGTCCTAAATTCAACTATGCTGACAGATACATCTCAATTAAGTAATGCTGACAAATAAGTCCTTAACTCAGCTATGCAGACGGACAAGTCCTTAATTCAGCTAGACTAACGGAAAAGTCCTAAATTCACCTATGCTGACAGAGACATCTCACTTCAGCAACGCTGACAAACAAGTCCATAATTCAGCTATACTAACGGAGAAGTCCTTAATTCAGCTTTTGTGACAGACATAACTCAATTCAGCAATGTTAATCAAACAAGTCATTAATTCGGTATGATCATGGACACATCTCAATTCAGCAATGCTGACAAAATAAGTCGTGTACTCTACAATGTAGACGGACAAGACCTTAATTCAGCTCTGCTATCAGGCATATTTCAATTCAGCAATGGTGACCAAACAAGTCCTTAGTTCAGCTATCCTAACAGACACATCTCAATTCAGCAAAGCTGACAACTAAGTCCTTAACTCAGCAGTCCTAGAGGACAAGTCCTTAATGCAGCTATGTTGACGGACACATATAAATTCAGCAATGCTCACAAACAAGTCCCAAATTCAGCCATGCTGATGGATACATCTCAATTAAGCAATGCTTACAAATTAGTCCTTAACTAACCTATGCTGACGGACATATCTGAATTCAGCTATATTGACGAACAAATCCAATATTCAGCTATGTTAACAGACAAGTCTTTAATCCAGCTTTGCATATGGACATATCTAAATTCAGCAACGCTGACAAGTAAGTCCTTAACTCAGCAATGCTGCCTGACAAGTCCTTAATTCAGCCATGCTGAAAGACATATTTTAATTCAACTATGCTGACGGACAAGTCCTTAATTCAGCTCTGGATACAGATATATCTCATTTCAGCAAGGTTAATCAAACAAGTCACGAATTCAGCTATTGTACTGAAAAAAAACTCAATTCACCAACGCTAACAAGTAAGTGCTTAACTGAGCAATGCTGACGGACAAGTACTTAATTCACCTATGCTGACGGAGAAGTCCTTAATTCACCTATGCTGAAAGACACATCTCACTTCAGCAATGCTGACAAACAAGTCCATAATTCAGCTATACTCATGGAAAATTCCTTAATTTAGCTCTTGTGAAGGACATATCTCAACTCACCAATGCTGATAAAACACGTCATTAATTTTGCTATGCTCACGGACACATCTCAATTCAACAAAACTGACAAAATAAGTCCTTAACTAAGCAATGCTGACGGACAAGACCTTAATTAAGCTCTGCTGACAGACGTATTTCAATTCAGCGATGGTGACCAAACAAATCCTTAATTCAGCTATGCTAACAAACATCTCAATTCTGCAATGTTAACATAGAAGTCCTTAACTCAGCAATGCTCTAGGACACATGTAAATCAGCAATGCTGAAAAACAATTCCTAAATTCAGCTATGATGACGGATAAATCTCAATTAAGAAATGCTGACAAATTAGTCCTTAACTCAACTATGCTCATGGAAAAGTCCTTAATTTAGCTCTTGTGACGGACCTATCTCAATTCAGCAATGCTGATAAAACACGTCATTAATTTGGCTATGCTCACGGACACATCTCTATTCAGCAAAGCTGACAAAATAAGTCCTTAACTCATCAATGCTGACGGACGAGACCTTAATTCAGCTCTGTTGACGGGCATATTTCGATTCAGCAATGGTGACCAAACAACTCATTAATTCAAGTATGCTAACAGACATCTCAATTCAGTAATGATGACAAATAAGTCCATAACTCAGCAATGCTGACAAAAAAAACCTTAATTATGCTCTGCTGATGGACATATTCAGCAATGCTGATCAAATAAGTCCTTAATTCAGCTATCCCGACGGACACATCTCAATTCAGCAATGCTGACAAATAAGTCCTTAATTGATTAATGATGACGGTCAAGTCATTAATTTAGCATTGCAGACAGACATACCTTAATTCAACAATGCTGATCAAACACATCCTTTATTTAGATATGGTCATGGACACATTTCAATTCAGCAACACAGACGTGTAAGTCCTTAAGTCAACAATGCTGACGGACATATTTTAATTCAGTTATGCTGAATAACAAGTTCATAATTCGGCTATCGTGATGGACTAGTCCTTAATTTAGCTCTTCTTACGGACATATATCAATTCAATACTGTTAATCAAACAAGTCATTAAATCAGCTATGATGACGAAAAAAACTCAATTTACCAAAGTCGACAAATAAGTCCTTAACTGAGCAATGCTGAAGGACGTATCTTAATTCAAAAATAATGATGAAATTAGTCCTTATTTCAGCTATGCTGACGGACACATCTCAATTCAGCAATGCTGATCAAACAAGTCGTTAATTCAGCCGGCTTATATGCACATCTAAATTCAGCAATGCTAACAAACATTTCCATAATTCAGTTATCCTGACGAACAAGTCCAATATTCAGCTACGTTAACAGACAAGTCTTTAATTCAGCTCTAGATATGGACATATCTCAATTCAGCAATACTGATCAAACAAGTCATTAATTCATCTATGATGACGTACACATCTCAATTCAGCAACGCTGACAAAAGTCGTTAACTCAGCAATTCTAACGGACAAGTCCTTAATTTAGCTCTTCTGACGGACATATCTCAATTAAGCAATCCTGATCAAACAAGTGCTTAATTTAGCTATGCTGATGGACACATCTCAATTAACCAACGCTGACAAATAAAACCTTAACTGGGCAATGCTGACGAAAAACTCCTTAATTCAGCTCAGGTGACGGACATTTCCCAATTCAATAATGTTGTGAAACAAGTCCTTAATTCAACTATGCTGATGGACATATCTCAATTCAACAATGCTAATTAAAGAAGTACTTAATTCAGGTGACGGACACATCCAATTCAGCAATGCTGACAAACAAGTTCATAATTTAGATATGCTGACGGAGAAGTCCCCAATTTAGGAATCTGACAAACAAGTCTTCAACTCAGCTACGCTGATGGACAACCTACCTTTATTTCAGCTATGGTGACGCACACATCTCAATTCAGCAATGCTGACAAATAAGTACTTAACTCAACTTCGTTCATGGACAAGTTCTTCATTAAGCTATGCTGAAGGACACATCTCAATTCAGCAATGCTGACAAAAAAGTTCATAACTCAGTTACGCTGACAGACAAGTCCATAATTCAGCGATGTTGACGGACAAGTCCTTTATTCAGCTATGTTGACGTACATATCTCAATTCAGCTATGCTGACGAACAAGTCCATAATTAAGATATTCTGGCAGACAAGTCCTTAATTTAGCTCTGGTGACGGACATATCTCAACTCAACAATGTTGTTCAAATAAGTCCATAATTTGCTATGCTGACGGACACATCTCAATTCAGCAACGCTGAATTATAAGTCCTTAACTCAGCAATGCTGATGGACAAGTCCTTAATTAAGATATGCTGAAGGACACATCTCTATTCAGCAATGTTGTTCTTAACTCAGCTACGCTGACAGACAAGTCAATAATTCAACTATGTTGAGGGACTAGTCCTTTATTAAGCTATGCTGACGTACATATCTCAATTCGGTTATGGTGACGAACAAGTCCATAATTAGAATATTCTGACGGACAAGTGGTTAATTACGCTATGGTGACGGACATATCTCAACTCAGCAATTTTGTTCAAACAAGTCGTTAATTTGGCTATGCTGACGGACACATCTCAATTCAGCAACGCTGACAAATAAGTCCTTAATTCAGCTATGCTAAAGGACATATCTCATATCAGCAATGCTGAAAAATAAGTTCTTAACTCAGCTACGCTGGCAGACAAGTCCATAAGTCAGCTATTGTGACGGCCAAGTCCTTTTATTCAGCTATGGTGACGTACATATCTCAGAGCTATGTTGACGAACAAGTCCATAATTCGAATATGCTGACGGAAAAGTCCTTAATTCAGCTCTTGTGACGAACATATCTCAACTAAGCAATGTTGTTCAAACAAGTCCTTAATTGGCTAGCTGACAAACACATATCAATTTAGCAACGTTCGCAAATAAGTCCTTAACTCAACAATGCTGACAGACAAGCAAGTCCATAATTCAGCTATGCTGACGGACACATCTCTATTCAACAATGCTGACAAATAAGTCCTTAACTCAGCAATGCTGACGTACAAGTCCTAAATTAATTTACGCTGACGGACACAACTCAATTCAGCAATGCTACAAACAAGTCTTGAATTCAGCTATGCTGATGGACGCATCTCAATTGCGCAATGCTGCCAAATAAGTCCTTCACTTTGTTATGCCGACGGACAAGTCCTTATTTCAGCTATGTTGACGGACACATCTCAATTCAGCAATGCTCACAAAGAAGTCCATAATTCAGTTATACCGACGGACATATCTCAATTTAGTTATGCTGACGAACAGGTCAACAATTCATCTATGCCGACGAACAAGTCCTTAATTCAGCTATGCTAATGGACATATCTTAATTCAACAATTCTTATATAACATGTCCTTAATTAAGCTATACTAACGGTCGCATCTTAATTCAGCAACGCTGACTAATAAGTCCTTAACTCAGCAATTGTGACGGACTAGTCCTTCATTCAGCTCTGCTGACGGACATAACTTAATCCACCAATGCTGATCAAACAAGCCCTTAAGTCAGCAATTCATTAATGCTGACAAACAAGTCCATAATTTAGCTATGCTGACGGACAAGTTCTCGATTCAACAATTTGATAAATAAGTCCTTAAGTCAGCTACACTGACGGACAAACCCTTAATCAGCTATGCTGACGGACACATCTCAATTCAGCAATGTTGACAAACAAGTTCTTAACTCAGCTAAGCTGACAGACAAGTCCATAATTCAGCTATGTTGACGGATAAATCCTTTATTCACCTATGTTGACGGATAAATCCTTTATTCAGCTATGCTAAGAGACATATCTCAATTTAGCTATGCCGATGAACAAGTCCATACTTCAGCTATGCTGACGGACAAGTCCTTAATTCAGCTATGGTGATGGACATATCTCAACTCATCAAAGCTGATCAAACAAGTCATTAATTAAACTATGCTGACGAACACATCTCAATTCTGAAACGTTGACAGTCCTTAACTCAACAATGCTGACGGACAAGTCCTTAATTCAGCTCTGCTGATGGACATATCTCAATTCAGCAATGCTGATCAAACAAGTCCTTAATTCAGCTATGTTGACGGACACATATCAATTCAACAATGCTTACAATTAAGTCCTTAACTTAGCAATGCTCACGGACAAGTCCTAAATTCAGCTATGCTGACAGACATATCTCAATTCAGCAATACCGACAAATAAGTTCTTAACTTAGCTACACTGACAGACAAGTCCATAATTCAGATATATTGACGGATAAGTCTTTTATTCAGCTATGCTAACGGACATATCCCAATTCAGCTATGCTCACGAACAAGTCCATAATTCAGCTATGCTGACGGACAAGTCCTTAATTCAGCTCTGGTGACGGACATATCTAAACTCATCAATGCTGATCAAACAAGTCCTTAATTCAGCTATGCTGACAAAAACATATCAATTCAGCAATGCTCACGGACAAATCTTAAATTTCAACTATGCTGACAGACACATCTCAATTAAGCGACGCTGACAAAGAAGTCCTTAATCTAGCTATACTGACGGACCTATCTCAATTCAGTTATGCTAACGAATTAGTCCTCAATTCAGCTATGTCGACGGAAAGGTCTTTAATTCAGCTATGCTGATATACATATCTCAATTCAACAATTCTGATCAAACAAGTACTTAACCAACAATGTTGACGGGCACATCTCAATTCAGCAACACTGACAAATAAGTCCTTAACTCAGCAATGCTGACGGACTAGTCCTTAATTTAGCTCTACTGACGGACATAACTTAATCCAACAATGCTGATAACAAAAAGTCCTTAATTAACCAATGTTGATAGACACATCTCAATTCAACGATGTTGACAAATAATAACTTAACTCAGCAATGCTGACGGACAAGTCTTTTATTCTGCTATACTGACCAACACATCTCAATTCACCGATGCTGACAAACAAGTCAATAATTTAGTTGACGAACAAGTATTAAATTCAACACTTACTGACAAACAAGTCCTTAATCCAACTATGTTGACGGACATCTATGCAGACGAAGGAGTCCACACTTCAACTATGCTGAGAGACAAGTCCTTAATTCACCTCTGTAGATGGACATATCTTAATTCTGCAATGCTGATCAAACAAGTCCTTAATTCAGCTATAATGACAGACACATCTAAATTCTGCAACGCTGACAAGTAAATCCTTAACTCAGCAATGAAGATGGAAAAGTCGTTAATTCAGCTACGCTGACGGACATATTTTAATTCAGTTATGCTGACGAACAAGTCCATAATTCAGTTATGCTGACGGACATGTCCTTAATTCAGTTTTTGTTACGGACATATCTCAATTCAAGCTATGTAAACGGAAAAAACTCAATTCATCAACAGTTATAAATAAGTCCTTAACGGAGCTATGCCGACAGACAAGTCCTTTATTCTGCTGAAAATGCTGACGGCCACATCTCTATTCAGCAATGCTGACAAACAAGTCCATAATTTAGCTATGCTGACTAACGAGTCCTCAATTCAGCAATTTGACAAATAAGTCCTTAGGTCAGCTATGCTGACGGACAAGCTCTTTATTCGGCTATGCAGACAGTCACATCTCAATTCAGCAATGCTGACATATAAGTCCTTAACTCATCAATGCTAACAGAGAAGTTTATAATTCTGCTTTGCTAACGGGCATATCTCAATTCAGCAATGGTGACAAAAAAAGTCGTTAATTCAGCTATGCTAACGTACACATATCAATTCAGCAATGCTAACAAATAAGTTATTAACTCAGCAATGCTGACATGGAAGTCCTTAATTCAGCTCTGTAGATGGACATATCTCAATTCAGCGATGTTGATCAAACAACTCCGTAATTCAGCTATGCCGACAGATGCATCTCAAGTCAACGACGATAACAAATAAGTTCGTAATTGATAAATGATGACGGACAAGTCCTTAATTGAGCTTTGTTGAGGGACATAACTCAATTTAGTGATGCTGATCAAACAAGTCCTTAATTCAGCAGCTATGGTCACAGACACATCTCAATTCAGCAACACAGACGTGTAAGTTCTTAACTCAACAATGATGACGGACAAGTCCTTAATTAAGCTATGCTGACTGATATATTTTAATTCAGTTAGGGTGACGAACAAGTTCATAACAGCTATGCTGATGGACAAGTCCTTAATTCAGCTCTTGTTACAGACATATATTAATTCAACACTGTTAATCAAACAAGTCATTAAATCAGCTATGATGACGAAAAAAACTCAATTTAGCAACGTCGACAAAAAAGTCCTTAACTGAGCAATGCTGAAGAACATGTCCATAATTCAGCTCCGCTGAATAACGTATCTTAATTCAACAATAATGATGAAATTAGTCCTTAATTCAGCTATGCTGACGGACACATCTCAAGTCAGCAATGCTGACCAAACAAGTCGTCAATTCAAGAATGTTTATAGGCACATCTAAATTTAGCAACGCTGACAAATAAGTCCTTAACTCATCAATGCTGACGGACAAATCCGAAATTCACCTATGCTGACGGACATATCTCAATTCAGTAGTGCTGAGAAACAAGTCCTGAATTCAGCTATGCTGACTGACACATCTCAATCCAACAATGCTGACAAATAAGTCTTTAACTCGCTATGCCGACGGGCAAGTCCTTACTTCATTTTTTATGACGGACAAGTCTTAATTCAACTATACAGACGGACACATCTCAATTCAGCAATGCTAACAAATATGTCCATAATTCAGTCATCATGACGAACAAGTTCTTAATCCAATTAAGCTATACTGACGAACAAGTCCACTATGTTGACAGACATATCTCAATTCAGCTATACTAACGAACATGTCCACACTTTAGCTATGCTGACAGACAAGTCTTTAATTCAGCTCTTCATATGGGCATATCTCAATTCAACAACGTTGATTAAACAAGTCCTTAATTCAGCTATCCTGACGGACACATGTAAATTCAGCAACGCTGATATGTAAGTCCTTAACTCAGTAATGCTGATGGACAAGTCCTTAATTCAGTTATACTGATGGACATATTTTAATTCAGCAATGCTGACAAATAAGTCTTTATTTCAGCAATACTGACGGATATATTTTAATTCCGCTATGCCGACGGACAAGTCCTTACTTTATTTATGATGACGGACACATCTCCATTCAGCAATGCTCACAAACATGTCCATAATACAGCTATACTAACAGACAAGTCATTAATCCAACTATGCAAACAGACATATCTCAATTAAGCTATTATGACGAACAAGGCCACAATTCAGCTATAATGACAGACAAGTCTTTATTCAGCAATGCTGATCAAACAAGTCCTTAATTCAGCTATACTGACGGACACATCTAAATTCAGCAATGCTGACAAGTAAGTCCTTAACTCAACAATTCTAACAAGTAAGTTCTTAACTCAGTAATGCTGACGAACATATTTTAATTCAGTTATGCTGACGAAGTCCTTAACTGAGCAATGCTGACAGAGAAGTCTTTAATTCACCTATGCTGACAAAGAAGTCCTTAATTCACCTATGCTGATGGAGAAATCCTTAATTAACCTATGCTGAAGGACACATCAGCAACTCTGACAAACAAGTCCATAATTCAGCTATACTGACCGAAAAGTCCTTAATTTAGCTCTCGAGACGGACATATCTCAATTCAACAATGTTAATAAAACAAGTCATTAATGTAACTATGCTCACGGACACATCTCAATTCAGCAAAGCTGACCAAATAAGTCCTTAACTCAGCAATGCTGACAGACAAGACCATAATTCAGCTCTGCTGACGGGCATATTTCAATTCAGCAATGGTGACCAAACAAGTCATTAATTCAGGTATGCTAACAGACATCTCAATTCAGTAATGATGACAAGTAAGTCCTTAACTCAGCAATGCTAACAACTAAGTTCTTAACTCAGTAATGCTGACGAACATATGTTAATTCAGTTATGCTGACGAAGTCCTTAACTGAGCAATGCTGACAGAGAAGTCTTTAATTCACCTATGCTGACAAAGAAGTCCTTAATTCACCTATGCTGACGGAGAAGTCCTTAATTTACCTATGCTGACGGACACATCAGCAACGCTGACAAACAAGTCCATAATTCAGCTATACTGACGGAAAAGTCCTAAATTTAGCCCTCGAGACGGACATATCTCAATTCATCAATGCTAATATAACACGTTATTAATTTGGCTATGCTCACGGACACATCTAAATTCAGCAAAGCTGACCAAATAAGTCCTTAACTCAGCAATGCTGACAGACTAGGCCTTAATTCAGCTCTGCTAACGGGCATATTTCAATTCCGCAATGGTGACCAAACAAGTCATTAATTAAAGTATGCTAACAGACATCTCAATTCAGTAATGATGACAAATAAGTCCTTATCTCAGCAATGCTGACAAAAAAATCCTTAATTATGCTCTGCTGATGGACATATTCAGCAATGCTGATCAAACAAGTCCTTAATTCAGCTCTCCCGACGGACACATCTCAATTCAGCAACGCTGACAAGTAAGTCCTTAACTGATCAATGCTGACGGACAGGTTCTTAATTCACCTCTTCTTACGGACATAACTTAATTCACCAATGCTGATCAAACATGTCCTTAATTCATCTATGGTAATGGACACATCTCAATTCAGTAACATAAACTTGTAAGTCCTTAACCCAACAATGCAGACAGATAAGTCCTTTATTAATCAATGCTGACGGACATGTTTTAAATCAGTTATGTTGACGACCAACTCCATAATTCAGCTATGCTGATGGACAAGTCCTTAATTCAACTCTGGTTACGGATATATTTCAATTCAACAATGTTAATCAAATCAGTCATTAATTCAGCTTATGATGACGAAAAAAACTCAATTCAACAACGCTGACAAATAGGTCTTTAACTGAGCAATATCGACGGACAAGTCCTTAATTCAGCTCTGCTGACGGACATATCTCAATTAGGAAATACCGGTGAAACCAGTCCTTAATTCAACAATGATGACAGACACATCTCAATTCATCAATGTTGACAACTAAATTCAGCAACTCAGCCATGTTGGCGGACACATCTCAATTCAGCAAAGCTAACAAATACGGTCTTAACTCAGCAACGCTGGCGGAAAAGTCCTTAATTTAGCTATGCTAACGGCACATATAAATTCAGCAATGCTAACAAACAAGTCCTAAATTCAACTATGCTGACAGATACATCTCAATTAAGCAATGCTGACAAATAAGTCCTTAACTCAGCTAGGCAGACGGACAAGTCCTTAATTCACCTAGACTAACGGAAAAGTCCTAAATTCACCTAACCTGACAGAGACATCTCACTTCAGCAACGGTGACAAACAAGTCAATAATTCAGCTATACTAACGGAGAAGTCCTTAATTCAGCTTTTGTGACAGACATATCTCAATTCAGCAATGTTAATCAAACAAGTCATTAATTCGGCTATGATCATGGACACATCTCAATTCAGCAATGCTGACAAAATAAGTCGTGTACTCTACAATGTAGACGGATAAGTCCTTAATTCAGCTCTGCTATCAGGCGTATTTCAATTCAGCAATGGTGACCAAACAAGTCCTTAGTTCAGCTATCCTAACAGACACATCTCAATTCAGCAAAGCTGACAAATAAGTCCTTAACTCAGCAGTCCTAGAGGACAAGTCCTTAATGCAGCTATGTTGACGGACACATATAAATTCAGCAATGCTCAAAAACAAGTCCTAAATTCAGCTACTGACGGATACAACTCAATTAAGCAATGCTGAAAAATTAGTCCTTAAGTCAACTATGGTGACAGAAATATCTCAATTAAGCTATAATGTTGAGCAAATCCAATATTCAGCTATGTTAACAGACAAGTCTTTAATTCAGCTTTGCATATGGACATATCTATATTCAGCAACGCTGACAAGTAAGTCCTTAACTCAGCAATGCTGGCGGACAAGTCCTTAATTCAGCCATGCTGACGGACATACTTTAATTCAACTATGATGACGAACAAGTTCATAATTCCGCTATGCTAACGGACAACTCATTAATTCAGATCTCAATTCAGAATGTTAATCAAACAAGTCACTAATTTAGCTATGCTAGCGAAAAAAACTCAATTCAGCAACGCTGACAAGTAAGTCCTTAACTGAGCAATGCTGACGGACAAGTACTTAGGTCACCTATGCTGACAGAGAAGTCCTTAATTCACCTAGGCTGAAAGACATATATCACTTCAGCAACGCTGACAAACAAGTCCATAATTTAGCTATACTGACGGAAAGTCCTTAATTTAGCTCTTCTGAAGGACATATCTCAATTCAGCAATGCCAATAAAACACGTCATTAATTTTGCTATGCTCACGGACACATCTCAATTTAGCAAAGCTGACAAAATAAGTCCTTAACTCAGCAATGCTGACGGACAAGACCTTAATTCAGCTCTGTTGACAGGCGTATTTCAATTCAGCGATAGTGACCAAACAAGTCCTTAATTCAGCTATGCTAACAAACATCTCAATTCATCAATGCTGATGAAACAAGTCTTTTATTCAGTCATGTTGGCGGACACATCTCAATTCAGCAAATTTAACAAATAAGGCCTTAACTCAGCAATGCTGGCGGAAAAAGCCTTAATTTAGCTATGCTGACGGCACATATAAATTCAGCAATGCTAACAAACAAGTCATAAGTTCAATTATGATGACAGATACATCTCAATTAAGCAAAGCTGACAAATAAGTCCTTAACTTAGCTATGCTGACGGACAAGTCCTTAATTCCCCTATACTGACGAAAACGTCCTTAATTCACCTATGCTGACGGACACATCTCACTTCAGCAACGCTGACAAACAAGTCAATAACTAAGCTATACAGACGGAAAAGTCCTTAATTCAGCTCTTGTGACAAACATATCTCAATTCAGCAATGCTAATCAAACAAGTCATTAATTCGGCTATGCTTATAGACACATCTCAATTACGCAGTGATGACAAAATAAGTCTTTTACTATGCAATGCAGACGGACAAGACCTTAATTCAGCTCTGCTGACAGGCGTATTTCAATTCAGATATGGTGACCAAACAAGTCCTTAATTCAGCTATGCTAACAGACACATCTCAATTCAGCAAACCGACAAATAAGTCCTTAACTCAGCAATGCTAGAGGACAAGTCCTTAATTCAGCTATGCTGACGAACACATATAAATTCAGCAATGCTCACAAACAAGTCCAAAATTCAGCCATGCTGACGGATACATCTCAATTAAGCAATGCTTACAAATTAGTCCTTAAGTCAACTATGCTGACGGACATATCTGAATTCAGCTATATTGACGAACAAATCCAATATTCAGCTATGTTAACAGACAAGTCTTTAATTCAACTTTGCATATGGACATATCTAAATTCAGCAACGCTGACAAGTAAGTCCTTAACTCAGCAATGCTGACGGACAAGTCCTTAATTCAGCCATGCTAACAGACATATTTTAATTCAACTATGCTGACGGACAAGTCCTTAATTCAGCTCTGGATACAGATATATCTCAATTCAGCAATGTTAATCAAACAAGTCACGAATTCAGCTATTGTACCGAAAAAAAACTCAATTCACCAACGCTAACAAGTAATTGCTTAACTGAGCAATGCTGACGGACAAGTACTTAATTCACCTATGCTGACGGAGAAGTCCTTAATTCACCTATGCTGAAAGACACATCTCACTTCAGCAATGCTGACAAACAAGTCCATAATTCAGCTATACTCATGGAAAAGTCCTTAATTTAGCTCTTGTGAAGGACATGTCTCAACTCACCAATGGTGATAAAACACGTCATTAATTTTGCTATGCTCACGGACGCATCTCAATTCAACAAAACTGACAAAATAAGTCCTTAACTAAGCAATGCTGACGGACAAGACCTTAATTAAGCTCTGCTGACAGACGTATTTCAATTCAGCGATGGTGACCAAACAAGTCCTTAATTCAGCTATGCTAACAAACATCTCAATTCATCAATGCTGATGAAACAAGTCTTTTATTCAGTCATGTTGGCGGACACATCTCAATTCAGCAAATTTAACAAATAAGGCCTTAACTCAGCAATGCTGGCGGAAAAAGCCTTAATTTAGCTATGCTGACGGCACATATAAATTCAGCAATGCTAACAAACAAGTCATAAGTTCAATTATGATGACAGATACATCTCAATTAAGCAAAGCTGACAAATAAGTCCTTAACTCAGCTATGCTGACGGACAAGTCCTTAATTCCCCTATACTGACGGAAACGTCCTTAATTCACCTATGCTGACGGACATATCTCAATTCAGTAGTGCTGAGAAACAAGTCCTGAATTCAGCTATGCTGACTGACACATCTCAATCCAACAATGCTGACAAATAAGTCTTTAAGTCCGCTATGCCGACGGACAAGTCCTTACTTCATTCTTTATGACGGACAAGTCTTAATTCAACTATACAGACGGACACATCTCAATTCAGCAATGCTAACAAATATGTCCATAATTCAGTCATCCTGACGAACAAGTCCTTAATCCAATTAAGCTATACTGACGAACAAGTCCATTATGCTGACAGACATATCTCAATTCAGCTATACTAACGAACATGTCCACAATTTAGCTATGCTGACAGACAAGTCTTTAATTTAGCTCTTCATATGGGCATATCTCAATTCAACAACGTTGATCAAACAAGTCCTTAATTCAGCTATCCTGACGGACACATGTAAATTCAGCAACGCTGATATGTAAGTCCTTAACTCAGTAATGCTGACGGACAAGTCCTTAATTCAGTTATACTGATGGACATATTTTAAATCAGCAATGCTGACAAATAAGTCTTTATTTCAGCAATACTGACGGACATATTTTAATTCCGTTATGCCGACGGACAAGTCCTTACTTCATTTATGATGACGGACACATCTCCATTCAGCAATGCTCACAAACATGTCCATAATACAGCTATACTGACAGACAAGTCATTAATCCAACTATGCAAACAGACATATCTCAATTAAGCTATTATGACGAACAAGGCCACAATTCAGCTATGTTGACAGACAAGTCTTTATTCAGCAATGCTGATCAAACAAGTCCTTAATTCAGCTATACTGACGGACACATCTAAATTCAGCAATGCTGACAAGTAAGTCCTTAACTCAACAATGCTAACAAGTAAGTTCTTAACTCAATAATGCTGACGAACATATTTTAATTCAGTTATGCTGACGAAGTCCTTAACTGAGCAATGCTGACAGAGAAGTCTTTAATTCACCTATGCTGACAAAGAAGTCCTTAATTCACCTATGCTGATGGAGAAATCCTTAATTCACCTATGCTGACGGACACATCAGCAACGCTGACAAACAAGTCCATAATTCAGCTATACTGACCGAAAAGTCCTTAATTTAGCTCTCGAGACGGACATATCTCAATTCAACAATGTTAATAAAACAAGTCATTAATTTGGCTATGCTCACGGACACATCTCAATTCAGCAAAGCTGATAAAATAAGTCCTTAACTCAGCAATGCTGACAGACAAGACCTTAATTCAGCTCTGCTGACGGGCATATTTCAATTCAGCAATGGTGACCAAACAAGTCATTAATTCAGGTATGCTAACAGACATCTCAATTCAGTAATGATGACAAGTAAGTCCTTAACTCAGCAATGCTAACAACTAAGTTCTTAACTCAGTAATGCTGACGAACATATGTTAATTCAGTTATGCTGACGAAGTCCTTAACTGAGCAATGCTGACAGAGAAGTCTTTAATTCACCTATGCTGACAAAGAAGTCCTTAATTCACCTATGGTGACGGAGAATCCTTAATTTACCTATGCTGACGGACACATCAGCAACGCTGACAAACAAGTCCATAATTCAGCTATACTGACGGAAAAGTCCTAAATTTAGCCCTCGAGATGGACATATCTCAATTCATCAATGTTAATATAACACGTTATTAATTTGGCTATGCTCACGGACACATCTAAATTCAGCAAAGCTGACCAAATAAGTCCTTAACTCAGCAATGCTGACAGACAAGGCCTTAATTCAGCTCTGCTGACGGGCATATTTCAATTCCGCAATGGTGACCAAACAAGTCATTAATTCAAGTATGCTAACAGACATCTCAATTCAGTAATGATGACAAATAAGTCCTTATCTCAGCAATGCTGACAAAAAAATCCTTAATTATGCTCTGCTGATGGACATATTCAGCAATGCTGATCAAACAATTCTTTAATTCAGCTATCCCGACGGACACATCTAAATTCAGCAATGCTGACAAGTAAGTCCTTAACTCAACAATGCTAACAAGTAAGTTCTTAACTCAGTAATGCTGACGAACATATTTTAATTCAGTTATGCTGACGAAGTCCTTAACTGAGCAATGCTGACAGAGAACTCTTTAATTCACCTATGCTGACAAAGAAGTCCTTAATTCACCTATGCTGATGGAGAAATCCTTAATTAACCTATGCTGACGGACACATCAGCAACTCTGACAAACAAGTCCATAATTCAGCTATACTGACGGAAAAGTCCTTAATTTAGCTCTCGAGACGGACATATCTCAATTCAACAATGTTAATAAAACAAGTCATTAATTTAACTATGCTCACGGACACATCTCAATTCAGCAAAGCTGACCAAATAAGTCCTTAACTCAGCAATGCTGACAGACAAGACCATAATTCAGCTCTGCTGACGGGCATATTTCAATTCAGCAATGCTGACCAAACAAGTCATTAATATAGGTATGCTAACAGACATCTCAATTCAGTAATGATGAAAACTAAGTCCTTAACTCAGCAATGCTAACAACTAAGTTCTTAACTCAGTAATGCTGACGAACATATGTTAATTCAGTTATGCTGACGAAGTCCTTAACTGAGCAATGCTGACAGAGAAGTCTTTAATTCACCTATGCTGACAAAGAAGTCCTTAATTCACCTATGCTGATGGAGAAATCCTTAATTAACCTATGCTGACGGACACATCAGCAACTCTGACAAACAAGTCCATAATTCAGCTATACTGACGGAAAAGTCCTTAATTTAGCTCTCGAGACGGACATATCTCAATTCAACAATGTTAATAAAACAAGTCATTAATTTGGCTATGCTCACGGACACATCTCAATTCAGCAAAGCTGACCAAATAAGTCCTTAACTCAGCAATGCTGACAGACAAGACCTTAATTCAGCTCTGCTGACGGGCATATTTCAATTCAGCAATGGTGACCAAACAAGTCATTAATTCAGGTATGCTAACAGACATCTCAATTCAGTAATGATGACAAGTAAGTCCTTAACTCAGCAATGCTAACAACTAAGTTCTTAACTCAGTAATGCTGACGAACATATGTTAATTCAGTTATGCTGACGAAGTCCTTAACTGAGCAATGCTGACAGAGAAGTCTTTAATTCACCTATGCTGACAAAGAAGTCCTTAATTCACCTATGCTGACGGAGAATCGTTTATTTACCTATGCTGACAGACACATCAGCAACGCTGACAAACAAGTCCATAATTCAGCTATACTGACGGAAAAGTCCTAAATTTAGCCCTCGAGATGGACATATCTTAATTCATCAATGTTAATATAACACGTTATTAATTTGGCTATGCTCACGGACACATCTAAATTCAGCAAAGCTGACCAAATAAGTCCTTAACTCAGCAATGCTGACAGACAAGGCCTTAATTCAGCTCTATTGACGGGCATATTTCAATTCCGCAATGGTGACCAAACAAGTCATTAATTCAAGTATGCTAACAGACATCTCAATTCAGTAATGATGACAAGTAAGTCCTTATCTCAGCAATGCTGACAACAAAATCCTTAATTATGCTCTGCTGATGGACATATTCAGCAATGCTGATCAAACAAGTCCTTAATTTAGCTATCCCGACGGACACATCTCAATTCAGCAACGCTGACAAGTAAGTCCTTAACTGATCAATGCTAACGGACAGGTTCTTAATTCACCTCTTCTTACGGACATAACTTAATTCACCAATGCTGATCAAACATGTCCTTAATTCATCTATGGTAATGGACACATCTCAATTCAACAACATAAACTTGTAAGTCCTTAACCGAACAATGCAGACTGATAAGTCCTTTATTAATCAATGCTGACGGACATGTTTTAAATCAGTTATGTTGACGACCAACTCCATAATTCAGCTATGCTGATGGACAAGTCCTTAATTCAACTCTGGTTACGGATATATTTCAATTCAACAATGTTAATCAAATCAGTCATTAATTCAGCTTATGATGACGAAAAATACTCAATTCAACAACGCTGACAAATAGGTCTTTAACTGAGCAATATCGACGGACAAGTCCTTAATTCAGCTCTACTGACGGACATATCTCAATTCAGAAATACCGGTGAAGCCAGTCCTTAATTCAACAATGATGACAGACACATCTCAATTCATCAGTGCTGACAACTAAATTCAGCAACTCAGCCATGTTGGCGGACACATCTCAATTAAGCAAAGCTAACAAATAAGGTCTTAACTCAGCAACGCTGGCGGAAAAGTCCTTAATTTAGCTATGCTAACGGCACATATAAATTCAGCAATGCTAACAAACAAGTCCTAAATTCAAATATGCTGACAGATACATCTCAATTAAGCAATGCTGACAAATAAGTCCTTAACTCAGCTATGCAGACGGACAAGTCCTTAATTCAGCTAGACTAACGGAAAAGTCCTAAATTCACCTATGCTGACAGAGACATCTCACTTCAGCAACGCTGACAAACAAGTCCATAATTCAGCTATACTAACGGAGAAGTCCTTAATTCAGCTTTTGTGACAGACATAACTCAATTCAGCAATGTTAATCAAACAAGTCATTAATTCGGTATGATCATGGACACATCTCAATTCAGCAATGCTGACAAAATAAGTCGTGTACTCTACAATGTAGACGGACAAGACCTTAATTCAGCTCTGCTATCAGGCGTATTTCAATTCAGCAATGGTGACCAAACAAGTCCTTAGTTCAGCTATCCTAACAGACACATCTCAATTCAGCAAAGCTGACAACTAAGTCCTTAACTCAGCAGTCCTAGAGGACAAGTCCTTAATGCAGCTATGTTGACGGACACATATAAATTCAGCAATGCTCACAAACAAGTCCCAAATTCAGCCATGCTGATGGATACATCTCAATTAAGCAATGCTTACAAATTAGTCCTTAACTCAACTATGCTGACGGACATATCTGAATTCAACTATATTGACGAACAAATCCAATATTCAGCTATGTTAACAGACAAGTCTTTAATCCAGCTTTGCATATGGACATATCTCAATTCACCAACGCTGACAAGTAAGTCCTTAACTCAGCAATGCTGACGGACAAGTACTTAATTCACCTATGCTGACGGAGAAGTCCTTAATTCACCTATGCTGAAAGACACATCTCACTTCAGCAATGCTGACAAACAAGTCCATAATTCAGCTATACTCATGGAAAATTCCTTAATTTAGCTTTTGTGAAGGACATATCTCAACTCACCAATGCTGATAAAACACGTCATTAATTTTGCTATGCTCACGGACACATCTCAATTCAACAAAACTGACAAAATAAGTCCTTAACTAAGCAATGCTGACGGACAAGACCTTAATTAAGCTCTGCTGACAGACGTATTTCAATTCAGCGATGGTGACCAAACAAATCCTTAATTCAGCTATGCTAACAAACATCTCAATTCTGCAATGTTAACATAGAAGTCCTTAACTCAGCAATGCTCTAGGACACATGTAAATCAGCAATGCTGAAAAACAATTCCTAAATTCAGCTATGATGACGGATAAATCTCAATTAAGAAATGCTGACAAATTAGTCCTTAACTCAACTATGCTGATGGAAAAGTCCTTAATTTAGCTCTTGTGACGGACCTATCTCAATTCAGCAATGTTGATAAAACACGTCATTAATTTGGCTATGCTCACGGACACATCTCTATTCAGCAAAGCTGACAAAATAAGTCCTTAACTCATCAATGCTGACGGACGAGACCTTAATTCAGCTCTGTTGACGGGCATATTTCGATTCAGCAATGGTGACCAAACAAGTCATTAATTCAAGTATGGTGACAGACATCTCAATTCAGTAATGATGACAAATAAGTCCATAACTCAGCAATGCTGACAAAAAAGTCCTTAATTATGCTCTGCTGATGGTGATATTCAGCAATGCTGATCAAATAAGTCCTTAATTCAGCTATCCCGACGGACACATCTCAATTCAGCAATGCTGACAAATGAGTCCTTAATTGATTAATGATGACGGTCAAGTCATAAATTCAGCATTGCAGACAGACATACCTTAATTCAACAATGCTGATCAAACACATCCGTTATTTAGATATGGTCATGGACACATCTCAATTCAGCAACACAGACGTGTAAGTCCTTAAGTCAACAATGCTGACGGACAAGTCCCTATTTCAGCTATGCTGACAAGCATATTTTAATTCAGTTATGCTGAAGAACAAGTTCATAATTCGGCTATCGTGATGGACTAGTCCTTAATTTAGCTCTTCTTACGGACATATATCAATTCAACACTGTTAATCAAACAAGTCATTACTCCATCTATGATGACGAAAAAAACTCAATTCAGCAACGCTGACAAATAGGTCTTTAACTGAGCAATGTCGACGGACAAGTCCTTAATTCAGCTCTACTGACGGACATATCTCAATTCAGCAATACATGTGTAACAAGTCATTAATTTAGTTATGCTGACGAACACATCTCAATTCACCAATGTTGACAAATAAGTCCTTAACTCAGCAATGCTGGCGGACAAGGCCTTAATTCTGCTCTTCTGACGGACACATACAAATTCAGCAATGCTGACAAACAAGTCATTAATTCAGCTATGCTGATAGACACATCTCCATTCAGCAACGCTGACAAATAAGTCCTTAACTCAACAATGCTGGCGGACAGGGCCTTAATTCTGCTATGCTGAAGGACACATATAAATTCAGCAATGCTGACAAACAAGTCATTAATTCAGCTATGCTGATAGACACATCTCCATTCAGCAACGCTGACAAATAAGTCCTTAACTCAGCTATGCTGATTGACACATCTTAATTGAGCAATGCTAACAAACATGTCCATAATTCAGTTTTCCTGACGGACAAGTCCTTAATCCAACTATGCTGACGGACATATCTTAATTCAGCTATACTGACGAACAAGTCCAATATTCAGCTATGTTAACAGACAAGTCTTTAATTCAGCTGTGCATTTGGACATACTCAATTCAAGCAATGCTAATGAAACAAGTCCTTAATTCAGCTATACTGACGGACACATCTAAATTCAGCAACGCTGACAAGTAAGTCCTTAACTCAGCAATGCTGACAGACAAGTCCTTAATTTAGCCATGCTGACGGACATATTTTAATTCAACTATGCTGACAACAAGTTCATAATTCCGCAATGCTAACGGACAAGTCCTTAATTCAACTCTGGTTACAGACATATCTCAATTCAGCAATGCTAATCAAACAAGTCATTAATTCAGCTATGCTACCGAAAAAAACTCAATTCACCAACGCTGACAAGTAAGTCCTTAACTGAGCAATCCTAACGGATAAGTACTTAATCCACCTATGCTGACGGAGATGTCCTTAATTCACCTATACTGACAGACACATCTCACTTCAGCAACACTGACAAACAAGTCCATAATTCAGCAATACTGACGGAAAAGTCCTTAATTTAGCTCTTGTAACTGACATATCTCAATTCAACAATGCTGATAAAACTTGTCATTAATTTGGCTATGCTCAAGGACACATCTCAATTCCGCAAAGTTGACAAAATAAGTCCTTAACTCAGCAATGCTGATGAACAAGTCCTTAATTCAGCCCTGCTGACAGGCGTATTTCAATTAAGCGTTGGTGACCAAACAAGTCCTTAATTCAGCTATGCTAATTGACACATCTCAATTCAAGAAAGCTGGCAAATAAGTCTTTAACCCAGCAATGCTGTCGGACAAGTCCTTAAATTCAACTATGCTGACGGATACATATAAATTAAGCAATGCTAAAAAACAAGTCATAAATTCAACTATGTAGACATATGCATCTCAATTAAGAAATGTGGGCAAATCAGTCATTAACTCAACTATGCTGACGGAGAAGTCCTTAATTTAGCTCTTCTGACGGACATATCTCAATTCAACAATGCTGATAAAACACTTTATTAATATTGCTATGCTCACGGACACGTCTCAATTCACCAAAGCTAACAGAATAAGTCCTTAACTCAGTAATATTGACGGACAAGACCTTAATTAAGCTCTCATGACGGGCATATTACATTTCAGCAATGGTGATCAAACAAGTCATAATTCAGCTATGCTAACAGACATCTCAATTCAGCAAAGTTGACAAATAAGTCCTGAACTCAGCAATGCTAACAGAGAAGTCCTTAATTCAGCTCTGCTGATGGACATATCTCAATCCAGCAATGCTGATCAAACAAGTCTTTAATTCACCTATGCCGACGGACAAGTCCTTAATTCACCTCTACTGACGGACATATCTCAAGTTAGCAATACTGGTAATACATGTCCTTAATTTAGTTATGCTGACGGACACATCTCAATTCAGCAATGCTGACAAACAAGTCATTAATTCAGCTATGCTGATAGACACATCTCAATTCAGCAACGCTGACAAATAAGTCCTTAACTCAGCAATGCTGGCGGACAAGTCCTTAATTAAGCTATGCCGACGGACACATATAAATTCAGCTATGCTGACGGATACATCTCAATTAAGATATGCTGGAAAATTAGTCCTTAACTCAACTATGCTGACGGAAAAGTCCTTATTTTAGGTCTTGCGACGGACTTATCTCAATTCAGTAATGCTGATAAAACACGTCATTAATTTGGCTATGCTCACGGACACATCTCAATTCAGCAAAGCTGACAAAATAAGTCCTTAACTCAGTAATATTGACGGACAAGACCTTATTAAGCTCTGCAGACGGGCATATTTTAATTCAGCAATGGTGACCAAACAAGTCCTTAATTCACCTATGCTAACAGACATCTCAATTCAGCAATGTTGACATATAAGTCTTTAACATAACAATGCTAACATAGAAATCCTTAACTCAGCTCTGCTGATAGACATATCTCAATCCAACAATGCTGATCAAACAAGTCTTTATTTCAGCTATGCCGACAGACACATATCAATTCATCAATGCTGATAACTAAGCCCTTAATTGATTAATGCTGACGGACAAGTCCTTAATTCACCTTTGCTGACAGACATACCTCAACTCAGCAATGCTGATCAAACACGTCCTTTATTCAGCTATGGTCACGAACACATCTCAATTCAGTAACACAGATGTGTAAGTCGTTAACTCAACAATGCTGACGAATAAGTCCTTAATTCAGCTATGTTGGCGGACATATTTAATCCAGTTATGCTCACGAGAAAGTTCATAATTCTGCTATGCTGTTAGACAAGTCCTTAATTCAGCTCTTGTTACGAACATATATCGATTCAACACTGTTAATCAAAAAAGTCATTATTCCATCTATGATGACGAAAAAAAATCCAATTCAACAACGCTGACAAATAAGTCTTTAACTGAGCAATGCCGACGGACAAGTCCTTAAATCAGCTCTATTGACGAACATATCTCAATTCAGCAATAACGGTGAAACTAGTCCTTAATTTAGTTATGCTGACGGACACATCTCAATTAAGCAATGCTGACGAATAAGTCCTTAACTAAGCAATGCTGGCGGACAAGGCCTTAATTCTTTCTATGCTGACGGAAACATATAAATTTAGCAACGCTGCAAACAAGTCATTAATTCAGCTATGCTGATAAACACATCTCAATTCAGCAACGCTGACAAATAAGTCCTTAACTCAGCAATACTGGCGGACAAGTCCTTAATCCAGCTATGCAGACGGACACATATAAATTTAGCAATGCTGACAAACAAGTCATAAATTCAGCTATGCTGACGGATACGTCTCAATTAAGAAATACTGACAAATTAGTCCTTAACTCAACTATGCTGACGCAAAAGTCCTTATTTTAGCTCTTGTGACGAACATATCTCAATTCAGCAATGGTGATAAAACACGTAATTAATTTGGCTATGCTCAGGGCTACATCTCAATTCTGACGGACAAGACCTTAATTCAGCTCCACTGACGGACATATTTAAATTCAGTAATGGTGACCAAACAAGTCCTTAATTCAGCTATGCTAACAGACATCTCAATTCAGCAATGTTGACATATAAGTCCTTAACACAACAACGCTAACAGAGAAGTCCTTAATTCAGCTCTGCTGATGGACATATCTCAATCCAGCAATGCTGATTAAACAAGTCTTTAATTCAGCTATGCCGACGGACACATCTCAATTCAGCAACGCTGACAAATAAGTCCTTAATTGATTAATGCTGACGAACAAGTCCTTAATTCTGCTTTGCTGACAGAGATACCACAAATTCAGCAATGCTGATAACACACGTCCTTTAATCAGCTATGGTTACGGACACAACTCAATTCAACAACGCTGACATATAAGTCTTTAACTGAGCAATGCCGACGGACAAGACCTTAATTCAACTCTGCTAAGGAACATATCTCAATTCATCAATGCTAATGAAACAAGTCCATAATTCAGCCATGTTGGCGGACACATCTCAATTCAGCAAAGCTAACAATTAAGGCCTTAACTCAGCAATGATGGCGGAAAGTCCTTAATCCAGCTATGATGACGGCCCATATAAATAGAGCAATGCTAACATGTCCTAAATTCAGCTATTGTTGACGGATACATCTCAATTAAGCAATTTTAGCAAATAAGTCCTTAACTCAGCTATGCTGACGGACAAGTTCTTAATTCACCTATGCTGACAGAGAAGTCCTTAATTCACCATGCCGACGGACAAGTCCTTAATTCAGCTATGCTAACCCGCATATTTCAGTTCGGGCAATGGTGACCAAACAAGTCCTTAATTCAGATATGTTAACCGACACATCTCGATTCAGCAATGCTGAAAAATAAGTCCTTAACTCAGCAATGCTCAAAGACAAGTCCTTAATTCAGTTATGCTGACGGACAGAATTCAATTCATCAATGCTGATCAAACAAGTCCTTAATTCAGCTATGCTAACAGACACATCTCAATTCAACAATGTTGACAAATTAGTCCTTAACTCAGCTATGCTGACGGACAAGTCCTTAATTCACCTATGCTGACGGAGAAGTCCTTAATTCACCATGCCGACGGACAAGTCTTTAATTCACATATGCTGATAAAACACGTCTCAATTCAACAATGCTGATAAAATAAGTCCTTAGCTCAGCTATGCTGACAGATAAGACCTTATCTCAGCTCTGCTGACAGCCGTACTTCAATTCAGCAATGGTGACCAAACAAGTCCTTAATTCTTCTATGCTAATAGACACATCTCAATTCAACAATGTTGACAAATAAATCCTTAACTCAGCAATGCTGGCAAAGAAATCCTTAATTCAGCTATGCTGATGAACAAATCTATATTCAGCAATGCTGATCAAACAAGTCCTTAGTTAAGCTATGCCGACGGACACATATATATTCAGTAACATTGACAAATAAGTCTTTAACTGATCAATGCTGACAAACATGTCCTTAATTCAGCTCTTCTGACGAACATACTCAATTCATCAATGCTTATCAAACAAGTCCTCAATTCAGCTATGGTCACAGACACATCTCAATTCAGCAACACAAACGTGTAAGTCCTTAACTCAACCATGCTGATGGACAAGTCATTAATTCGGCTATGCTGACGGACATATTTTAATTCAGTTATGCTGACGAACAAGTCCATAATTCAGCTATACTGATGGACAAGTCGTTAATGCAGCTTTGGTTAAGGATATATCTCAATGAAACAATGTTAATTAAATAAGTCATTAATTCATCTATGATGACGAAAAAAAACTCAATTCAGCAACGCTGAAAATAAGTCTTTAACTGAGCAATTGACGAACAAATCCTTAATTCGGCTCTGCTAACGGACATATCTCAATTCGGCAATAGTGGTGAAACATTTCCTTAATTCAGCTATGCTGACGGACACAACTCAATTCAGCAATGCTAACAAATAAGTCCTTAACTCGACAATGTTGATGAAAAAGTCCTTAATTCTGCTCTGCTGATGGACATATCTCAATTCAACAATGCTGATCAAAAAAGTCATAATTCAGCTATGCTGATAGTAACAACTCAATTCAGCAACGCTGACAAATAAGTACTTAACTCAGCTATGCTGAAAGATAAGTCATAAATTAAGCAATGCTAACAAACATGTCCGTAATTCAGGTATCCTGACAGACAAGTCCTTAATCCAATGATGCTGGCGGACATATATCAATTTAGCTATACTGACGAATGCTGACATACAAGTCTTTAATTTAGCTCTGCATATGGACTATTCAGAGCCGCTGATCAAACATAAACTTAATTCAGCTATCCTGACGGACACATCTAAATTCAGCAATGCTGACAAGTAAGTCCTTAACTCAGCAATGCTGACGGAGAATTCCTTAACTTATTCATGCTGACGGACATATTTAAATTCAGCTATGCTGACGGACAAGTCCTTAAGTGAGCAATGCCAATGGACAAGTCTTTAATTTAACTCTGATGACGGGCATATTTCAATTCGACAATGGTGACCAAACAAGTTCTTATTTCAGGTAATGATAACTGACACATCTCGATTTAGCAATGCTGAAAAAAATTCATTAACTCAGCAATGCTGACAAACAAGTCCTTAATTCAGCTATGCTGACGGACATAACTCAATTCTGCAATGTTGATCAAACAAGTCCTTAATTCAGCTATGCCGACGGACACATCTCAATTGAGGAACACTGGTAAATAACTCTTTATCTGATTAATGCTGATGGACAAGTCCTTAATTCAGCTTCGGTGACCGACATAACTCAATTAAGCAAAGCTGATCAATCACGTCCTTTATTCAGGTATGGTCATGGAGGCATCTCAATTCAGCAACACAGACGTGTAGGTCCTTAATTCAACAATGTTGACGCATAAGTCCTTAATTCAGCTATGATGTATTTTAATTCAGGTATGCTGACGAACAAGTTCATAATTCAGCTCTGCAGATGGACAATTCCTTAATTCAGCTCTTGTTACGGACATATATCGATTCAACATTGTTAATCAAACAAGTCATTATTCCATCTATGATGACGAAAAAAACTTAATTCAGCAATGCTGACAAAAAAGTCTTTATCTGAGCAATGTCGACGGACAAGTCTTTACTTCAGCTCTGCTGACAGACATATCTCAATTCATCAATGCTGATGAAACAAGTCCTTAATTCGGCCATGTTGGCGGACACATATCAATTCAGCAAAGCTAACAAATATGGCCTTAACTCATCAATGCTGGCTGAAAGGTCCTTAATTCAGCTATGATGACGACACATATAAATTCAACAATGCTAACAAACGAGTCTTAAATTCAGCTATGCTGACGGATACATCTCAATTAAGCAATGCTGACAAATAATTCTTTAACTTATCTATGCTGACGGACAAGTTCTTAATTCGCCTATGCTGATGGAGAAGTCCTTAATTCACCTATGCTGGCGGACACATCTCACTTCAACAACGCTGACAAAAGTCTATAATTGATCTATACTGACGGAAAAGTCCTTAATTCAGCTCTTGTGACAGGCATATCTGAGTTCAGAAATGATGATCACACAAGTCATTAATTCGGCTATGCTCACGGACACATCTCAATTCAGCAATGCTGAAAAAATAAGTCCTTAACTCAGCAATGCTGACGGACAAGACCTTAATTCAGCTATGCTGACAGACACACAATCCAGCAATGGTGACCAAAGAAGTCCTTAATTCAGCTATGCTAACAGACACACAATTCAGCAATGCTGACAAATAAGTTCTTAACTCAGAAATGCCGACAGAGAAATCCTTAATTTAGCTCTGTTGATTGACATATCTCAATTCAGCAATGCTGATCAAACAAGTCCGTAATTGTGCTATGCCGGTGCACACATCTCAATTCAGTAACGCTGACAAATAAGTCCTTAACTGATCAATGTTGACGGACATAACTCAATTCAGCAATGATGATCAAACAAGTCCTTAACTCAGCTATGGTCACAGACACATCTGAATTCAGCAATAAGTCCTTAACTCAACAATGCTGATGGACAAGTCATTAATTCATCTATACTGACGGACATATTTTAATTCTGTTATGCTGACGAACAAGTCTATAATTCAGCTATGAAGATGGACAAGTCCTTATAGCTCTCGCTACGAATATATCTCAATTCAACAATGTTAATCAACTAAGTTTAATTCAGCTATGATGATGAAAAAACTCAATTCAGCAACGCTGACAAATAAGTCTTTAACTGAGCAATGCCGACGGACAAGTCCTTAATTGAGCTCTGCTGACGGACAAATCTCCATTCAGCAATATTGGTGAAACCAGTCCTTAATTAAGCGATGCTAACGGACACATCTCAATTCAGCAAGGCTGACAAATAAGTCATTAACTCAGGAATGCTTACATATCTTAATTCAGCAATGCTGATCAAACAAGTCATTAATTTCGCTATGTTGATAGTCACATCTCAATTCAGCAACGCTGTCAGATAAGTACTTAACTCAGCTATGCTGACGGACAAGTCCTTAATTCAACTATGCTGACAGACACATCTAAATAAAGCAATGCTAACAAACATGTACATAATTCAGTTATCCTGACGGACAAGTCCTTAATCCAACTATGCTGACGGACATATCTCAATTCAGCGATACTAACGAAAAATTCCACAATTCAGCTATGCTGAAAGACAAGTCTTTAATTCAGCTCTACATATGGACCTATCTCAATTCAGCAACGCTGATCAAACAAGTACTTAATTCCGCTATCTTGACGGACACATCTAAATTCAGCAACGCTGACAATTAGGTCCTTAACTCAGCAATGCTAACGGACAATTCCTTAATTCATTCATGCTAACAGACACATTTAAATTCAGCTATGCTGACGAACAAGTCCTTAACTGAGCAATGCTGACGGACAAGTCCTTAATTCAACTCTGATGACGAGCATATTTCAATTCGGCAATGGTGACCAAACAAGTCTTTATTTCAGATATGATAACTAACACATCTCGATTCAGCAATGCTGATCAAACAAGTCCTTATTCAGCTATGCCGACGGACACATCTCAATTCAACAATGCTGACAAATAAGTCCTTAACTGATTAATGCTGACGGACAATACCTTAGTTCAGCTTTGCTGACAGACATAACTTAATTCAACATTGCTGATCAAACACGTCCTTTATTCAGTTATGGTTACGGACACATCTCAATTCAGCAACACAGACGTGTAGTCCTTAACTCAACAATGCTGACGGACAAGTCTTTATTTCAGCTATGTTGACGGACATATTTTAATTCAGTTATGCTAACGAACAAGTTCATAATTCAGCCATGCAGATGGACAAGTCCTGAATTAAGCTTTTGTTACGGACATATATTAATTCAACACTGTTAATCAAACAAGTCATTATTCCATCTATGATGACGAAAAAATACTCAGTTCAGCAACGCTGACAAATAAGTCTTTAACTGAGCAATGTCGACGGACAAGTCCTTACTTCTGCTCTGCTGACGGACATATCTAAATTCAGCATTGGTGACCAAACAGGTCCTTAATTCAGCTATAGTAACAGACACGTCGCAATTCAGCAATGTTGACAAATAAGCCCTTAACTCAGCAATGTTGACAGAGAAATCCTTAATTCAGCTCTGCTGATGGACATATCTCAATTCAGCAATGTTGATCAAGCAAGTTCTTAATTCAGCTATGCCGATGGACACATCTCAATTCCCTAATGGTAACAAATTCAGCTATGCCGACGGATACATATCAATTCAGCAACGCAGACAAATCATTCCTTAACTGAACAATGCTGACAGACAAGTATTAATTCAGCTTTGATGACAAACATAACTCAAGTCAGCAATGCTGATAACACACGTCCTTTATTCAGCCATGGTCACGAACACATCTCAATTCAGCAGCACAGACGTGTACGTCCTTAACTCAACTATGCTGACGGATAAGTCATTAATTCAACTATGATGACATACATATTTTAATTCAATTATGCTGACGAACAAGTTCATAATTCAGCTATGCTGATGGACAAGTCCTTAATTCAGCTCTTGTTACGGAATTATATAAATTCAACACTGTTAATCAAACAAGTAATTATTTCATCTATGATGACGAAAAAAACTCAATTAAACAACGTTGACAAATAACTCTTTAATTGAGCAATGCCGACTGACAAGTAATTCAGGTTTGCTGACATATCTCAATTCAGCAATACTGATAAAACCAATCCTTATTACAGCTATGCTGACGGACATTTCTCAATTCAACAATGCTGGCAAATAAGTCATTAACTTAGCAATGTTGACTGACAGGTCCTTAATCCTGCTCTACTGACGGACATATCTCAACTCAACAATGCTGATCAAACAAGCCACTAATTCAGCTATACTGATAAACACATCTCAATTCAGCAATGCTGACAAATAAGTCCTTAACTCAGCTATGTTGACGGACAAGTCCTTAATTCAACTATGGTGACAGACACATCTCAATTGCAGCAATGATAACAAATATGTCCATAATTATTCAGCTATAATGACGGACAAGTCCTTAATCCAACTATGCTGACGGACATATCTCATTTAAGTTAAGCTGACGAACAAGTCTACAATTTAGCTATCAGACAAGTCCTTAATTCAGCTCTGCAGATGGACATATCTCAATGCAACAATGTTAATCAAACAAGTCCTTAATTAAGCTATACTGAGGGATACATCTCAATTTAGCAATGATGACAAGTAAGTCCTTAACTCAGCAATGCTGACGAACAAGTCCTTAATTCAACTATCATGACGGACATATTTTAATTGAGCTATGCTGACGAACAAGTCCATAATTCAATTATGCTTACGAACAAGTCCTTAATTCAGCTCTGGTTACGGACATATCTCAATTCAAAAATGTTAATCAAACAAGTCATAAATTCAGCTATGCTTACAAAAAAAACTCAATTCATCAACGCTAACAAATAAGTCCTTAACTGAGCAATACTAACAGATAAGTCCTTAATTTAGCTCTGTTGATGGACATATCTCAATTCAACAATGCTCATGAAACAAGTCCTTAATTGAGCCATGTTGACGGACACATCTCAATTCGGCAAAGCTGACAAAAAAGTCCTTAACAAAACTATTCTGGCGGACAAGTTCTTAATTAAGCTATTCTGACGGACAAGTCCTTAATTCACCTATGTTGATGGACACATCTCACTTCAGCAATGCTGATAAACATGTCCATAATTCAGCTATACTATGGGAAATTTCCTTAATGCAGCTATGCTGACGAACAAGTCCATAATTCAACTATGCTGACAGACTAGTCCTTAATTCAGCTCTGTTGATGGACATATCTCAATTCACCAATGCTGATCAAACAAGTCCTTAATTCAGCCGTGCTGACGGACACATCTCAATTCAGAAACGCTGACAAATAAATTCGTAACACAACAATGCTGATCGACTATTCCTTAATTCAGATCTGCTGACGGACATAACTCAATTCAGCAATGCTTATCAAACAAGTCCTTAATTCAGCGATAGTCAGGAATACATCCCAATTCAGCAATGCTGGTAAATAAGTCCTTAACTCGGCTATGCCCACAGATAAATCCTTAATTCAGCTATGCTGATGGATACATCTCAATTCAGCAATGTTGAAAAATAAGTCCATAATTCAGCTATACTGACAGACAAGTCCTTCTTAATCATGCATGTTATGCTGATAGACAAATCTCAATTCAGCTATGCTGACGAACAAATTCACAATTTAGCTATGCTGATGGACATATCTCAATTCAGCAATGCTGATCAAACAAGTCTTTAATTCAGCTATGCTGACGGACACATCTCAATTTAGCAATGCTGATCAAACAAATCCTTAATACAGCTATGCTGACGGACACATCTCAATTCAACAACGCTGAGAAATAAGTCATTAACTCAGCACTACCGACGGACTAGTCCTTAATTCAGTTATCCTAACGGACATAACTTAATTCAACAATGCTGATCAAACAAGTCCTTAAATAAGCTATGGTCACGGACACATCTCTATTCAGCAACATTGACAAATAAGTCATTAACTAAGCACTGTTGACGGACTAGTCCTTAATTTAGCTCTGTTGACGGACATAACATAGTTGAGCAATGTTGATCAAACAAGTCCTTAATTAAACTATGCTAACGTACACATCTCAATTCAGCAATGCTGACAAATAAGTCATTAACTCAACAAGTCTCAATTTAATTCAGCTATGCTTTTGAACAAGTCTATAATTCAACTATGTTGATGGGAAGTCCTTAATTATGCCCTTGTGACGGACATATCTCAATTCAGCTGTGCTGATCAAACAAGTCATTAATTCAGCTATGCTGACGGAAACATCTCAATTCAACGATTCTGACAAAAAAGTCCTTAACTCAGCAATGCTAACGAACAAGTCCTTAATTCTGCTCTACTAATGGACACATCTCAATTGAGCAATGCTGATTAATAAGTCCTTAACTCAGCAATGCTGACAAGCAAGTCCTGAATTAACCTAGGCTGACGGACACATCTCAATTCAGCAATGCTGACAAATAAGTCCTTTATACTGACGAACAAGTCCTTAATTCAGCTATGCTGACAGACACATCAGAATTATGCAATGCTGATAAATAAGTCCATAATTCAGCTATACTGACATACAAGTCCTTGATTCAGCTTTGCTGACGGACATAACCTAATTCACCATATCAAACAAATCATTATGTCATCTATGCTGACAGACACATCTCGCTTTAGCAACGCTGACAAACAAGTCCATATTTCAGCTATACTAATGGAAATGTCCTTTATCCAGCTACGCTGACGGACATATCTCAATTCAGCTATGCTGACGAACAACTTCACAATCCAACTATGCTGACGGACAAGTTCTTAATTCAACTCTGTTGATGGACATATCTCAATTCACCAATGGTGATCAAACAAGACCTTAATTCGGCTATGCAGACGGACACATCTCAATTCCGCAACGCTGACAAATAAGTCCTTATCTCAGCACTGCTGACGGACTTGTCCGTAATTCATCTCTACTGACGGATATAACTTAATTCAACAATGCTACTCAAACACGGACACATCCAAATTCATCAGTGCTGACAAATAAGTCTTTCACTTAGCAATGGTGACGGACAAGTCGTTAATTCCGCTCTGCTGACGCGCATATCTCCACCAATGCTGATAAAAAATGTCCTAATTTCAGCTATGGTGACGGACACATCTCAATTCAACAATGCTGACCAACAAGTCCTTAATTCAGCTATGCTGACCGTCACATGACAAGTCAAAATTGTTGACTAATAATTCCTTAACTCAGCTATGCTTACGGACACATATAAATTCAGCAATGCTCGTAAACAAGTCCATAATTCAGCTATGCCGACGAACACATCTCAATTCAGCAACGCTAACAAATAAGTTCTTAACTCAGCAATGCTGACAAACAAGTCCTGAATTCAGCTAAGTTGATAGGCACATCTCAATTTTGCAATGCTAACAAACAAGACAATAATTCAGCTATACTGACGGACCTCAATTCAGCTATGCTGACGAACAAATCCACAATTCAACGGTGCCGATAGACAAATCCTTACTTCAGCTATGGTGATGGTTATATCTTAATTCAGCAATGCTGATCAAACAAGTCCGTAATTCAGCGATGCTGATGGACAAGTCCTTAATCCAGCTATGCTGACGGACATATCTCAATTCAGCTGTGCTCACGAACAAGTCAACAATTCAACTATGCTAACGAACAAGTCTCCAATTCAGCTCTGCTGATGGACATATCTCAATTCAGTAATGCTGATCAAACAAGTCCTTAATTCAGCTATGGTGACGGACACATCTCAATTTAACAACGATGACAAATAAGTCCTCAACTCAGCAATCCTCACCAAGTAGTTCTTAAATCAGATCTGCTGACTGACGTAACTTAATTCAGCACTGATGATCAAACAAGTCATTAATTCAGCTATGGTCACGGTTAGGTCCTATTATATGAACTAACGACGATCTAAGCATGAATTCTCGATATTAGAATGATAAATCTTACAAATTACCTTCGGTCGAATATCGTCTTTGAAGATCTTGAGAGAGTGTTTTTCGATTGATTTTCTCTCTCTTTTAATGTGAATTCAATGCTTGTGATTTTTCCAAAAATGAACTTTTGTTTCTATTTCGATAGTGTACATTGTATTTATACCTATTTACATGATATATATATATATATATAATATTAAGTCCTACACTATCAAAACTATGAATTACACTCCTAATTACAAGGATAACAAAATAACAAAGCACAATTCTAATATCTCTTCAACTCCCCCCCTTTGTGATTGTCTTCGTTTCAGCTTCATTTATCCTTGTCGAGCGTAGAACGATTTTCTTAATCCCAATGCTGTCTCATAATGTCGGACACCATTCCTTAGCGCCAATCTCTCAGTAATGGAATCCAGAGTCTCATTTAGGACCGGGGCCTCTTCTTCTCCAAGATCCTCAAAGATCGTCTCTTCAGTGATCTCAGCCAACCTATTCTCGATATTTTTCCTCACTAGTTTCAACATCCCGTCACAGAATTTGTGGATTTATGACTTCATCATAGCTCTCATCTTTCCAATAGTTGGATTTCGATTTGTTATGGCGAGGCCAGGTTTCTTGAATATGTAGTTCTCGGGGAAGTCGTTGAGTTGGAAGCCCTTCACGAGCGGAGACTCCATGTTGACCTTCTTCATATTGTTCTCGACAGCACTTTGAAGGTCGTGTGTGGTGTGATACTTGATCTGCCGCACAATGAATCTCTTTAACCCCTCGAGTCCTTCTGTCTTGATATAACCGGAGGGTGTCTGATATTTTTTCTTGTACATTTGATATAGACGGTAGACCTCGTCCGGTGGAAGGAAGGGGAAATAGCTCTCATCTATCTCTTCTCGAGTGCAGTTGTTGTCCGCTCACTCAATGTGGTAGATTGGGGTTGGATAACTTCCAATCGAGTGCGAAACGGCCACGTGTTGGAGGATCGGTGGCTTGTCCCTGAAGTTTCTCTTGAGTTGATCCGTTGGGATGGCACTTCGATCTGGACCAAGATAGTTGAGCATGAAGATGTGCTCCATTTTCTTCCTATCTTCCCAATGAGAGACACCCCGTAGATTCAACTCTGACTGTCCCTTTTGAAAAGCATAGAGGAGAGTCAACTCTATGCCTAATCATTTCTGGTAGTTCGGGGAGAGCGGAGTTGTAGTTATCGCCTTCTTGAAGTTCTTCATCTTCAAGCAGCACTAAGTCCACAGAAGCTTGTTGTACGAAGTATCTGACGTTGGAAAGTGGAGCTTGAACAGCTTCCTCTGGTTCCCTTTGCGTCATTCAATTCTCGTTTAGGATATAATCATCTACGATCGCATGTGGATCGTAGACGAATGCTTCTGGTTGGTTTTGGAGGAGGTTAGAGTTTGGGATTGGATTTGGATTTGTGGGAGAGGGAGGTAGGATGTGGTGGGAGATGTGGTTGTTTGTTGGCGAGTCGTGGGTTGTATGGTTGGTGGGTTTGTGGATGATCATCCAGCTTCTTGAGTCGTTGTCTATTTCTCTCGACTCAGATACGGCTGCTGCGTGTGGTCCTTTGTCTTTTCTCCCCCTCATGACGATCCGGATCATCGGGATCGTCATGTCTTCTTTTGGTGCGGGAGCTTTCTTCACGGCTCCTTGTTTGGTCGGGCGGCTCGGGTTTTATCGACCAACATTTTGTAGAGACTCTCCTTAGTCGGGGTCCTGGTCTCTAAGGCTAGGAGCCGGGAAATAAGGATGCCATGAAGCTGGGTGATCAGGATAGTGTATGGGTTGATGAGGGAAGGTGATTGAGTTGGGGTGGTGAAGGTGGGTGGTATGGTGGTGCTTAGCAGTGGTGAGACGACGGGGGTGGTGTGGGCTTCGGACGGAGCTGCCTCGGAGACTGGTGTTTTCTCGGTATCCCTTCGGGAAGTTTTAATACCCTGGAGCATCCTGTCCATCAGTCGATCTTCAAGTGAAGAGATGGTTGTGGAGAGGACTTTTTGTAAGCGTTGCTCCATCACGATCATCGGTGGTGTTGCAGTGGGGCCAAGGAGGCGCTCCACTGTCATAACATCGAAAAAGATTTCCGATGTGCCGCCTGGAATAGGGCTTGAAATTGCAGAACGTCGAAGGACATCCATTATCAACCCTGAGGTCACCTTTTTAGTGGGTTGGACTATTGTTTGCTCCGAAGATATCGGGGGTCCAACAGGACTTCCACCCAATCCTTGAGATGATACGGTATGTATCACCTCTATGGGTGTTGAAACAAAATCAATTTGAATCTATGTGGTTGGCTGATCCGTTGTTGGTGGAGGAGATGTCGCCGAAGCCATTTGCGTTGAAGGAGATACAGACGGGGCTGTGATTTGCTGTCGGCACGAGCCCCTTCTTTGAAGTCTGTATTCTTCATCAGATTCGGTGGCCTCAGGAGATTCATCTTGAGGGACACCTTATGGCTCAACATCCGGTGTTTCTTTCTCCCGAGCCGCGGCTTCGGGCTCGGTTATTTCCACCAAAGATTCGAGTTTAGAAGGGCCCGGAGCTTGATCCACGGCCCGTACAATTTCCTCCGTGATGGAGTTATTTTGACAGTAGTCCTGGTAGGCCTCGTCAGTTGGATCAGGTAAGCTGAGCAGCTCTAAAGGGATCAGCATCGGTTGGAGTGCTAAGTCGGCTGCCTTTGGGTTGTGAAAGAAGCGAAGGCGAGGGGGGGATATATCCTCCAATAGGTGGTAGACGCGGTATCTCTGGATGTACATCCATGAAGTGAGAGATCAACACCGGGCAGCACCGAACGTATGGAAGGAACTTCGCCTTCGATTTAGTCTGCCTCTGCCGTATCTGGTCCGTTAGATCATTCCATATGAGGTGGGCCACGTCATATTTCTTTGAAAAGATCACTCCATGTAATATGGGAAGGATATTTCCATTTGCCTTGTCAAATTCTGAGTGCTTTGGGGAGAGGCATTTATTGATGATGCCGAACAGAGTCCGCCACATGTGTGAGATCCCGCTGTTTTGGAAATTTGCCAGTTTGGTCAGCGGGCGCTTGTATTCCATCCGAAGCATGTCTTTAACGATCACCGCATCGGTAGGTAGTTGGTCGTATTCGTCGTGATGCGGTAGATCGAGCACCATGGCCATTAAGTTCTTGGACAGGACGACGTGTCTTTGATTGATCTTCGTCGTGTATTCCACATCATCGCCGACGACATGGCTCTGCATACATCCCCAGAGTTGCTGGAGGTAGACCATTTGTACGGAGGAGGTCATTGTCAGAGCTGGCTAGAGAGGGTGTCCTTTGAGGATGGAAATTATGACTTCATCCGGATACCGAAAAGTGTTAAGGTCAGCTGGTAGTTGTTGTGGTGGACCGTCATCCAACTTGTAAAAGGGTAGATGTGAGAATATTCTGGATGTGCCATTTCTGTAAAGAATTAAATAAAATTCATTAGATGAAATTTTCATATGCCAATTGATCGAATTAAATGTGCACTTAGAGAAAGACTTAGTGAAAAAGTTGAAAAATTTGCTAAGTCTTGTTAGCGTATTTTTATTCGATCGGGAATTTATTCGAACATTAAGCTGATCGAAAAATTTTCTAAGTCTTTTTACAGAGTTTTTCACTGAGTAATTTTGCGATTGAATAAAAGTATATCGAAAAACTTAAAGTTTTCGCCGATTATTTTTGCGATCGAATAAAATTTATTTGAAAACTAAAGTTTTCGTCGCGAAGTTTTTCGATCGAATAAAAAATATATCGAAAACATAAGGTTTTCGACGCTGAGTCTTGCGATCGAATAAAAGTTAACGAAATCTAAAGTTCTTCGACGACACTGTTTGCGATAAGAACTTTTTCGATCGAAATTTTTTGAAATCAACCAGTAAACGCTTAAAATGTTAATGTTGATTTCTGGGTAAATCATGAGTTAATCTGGATTCAGAACGATCAGAAATAAGTTGTGAATCCAAATATCATGATTTTAACCCAAACGGTCGAGTTTAAACACGTTAATTTGAGAGTTTAAAATCGTTTCAGTCGAAAAAGTATCAAAGTAAAATTTTCTTTAATTGTTTTTGAGAAACAGTTTGCGAATCGTGTGTTTTTAACCGGAAAGTGATCCGTAACGGGTTTCTACCTTCGAAATCGGTGAGTTTAGGAAGAAAATTACTGAGATACGAGTGGTTTGGATGAAATCGTCGAAGAGAGTTTGGAAGTCGAAAATTTTTTCGATTGAGAGAAGTTGCGTGTGACGGAGTTTTTCGATCGAAAAAGTGATATTAATACTTTACGATCGGGTAAGGTTAAAAATACTTTGGGCCGTAAAAAAAAAGTTTTGGGCTTTCGTTAAAATTCGGGTTTTGATTAAACTAAAATTTAATCTTTTATTGATGAACCCAATAATAAATTGCGTAATGCTCCCTGTATTTCTGAAATAAATGCAATTATCTCCCAATGTTGATGAAATTCAACACTTGACTCCTCGAATGAGCTCGAAATATTCTGTGATACTTAAAAAAATATTAGAAGTCGTGTTTTGCGAGTAAAGCATATAGGAGATAAGAACAAATTCTCATGTAAAACTCCCCCTCAACAAATGCACGTTTTAACTTTTCGGCAATTAAGCATAAGTAACACATTTAAGCAATTGAGCATAGATTCATTAAAAGTTTGCGTTATTTCGCATTTTATCAATTCTGAACCAATGCATGTATTAATGCATTTATAATGTGCGAACTGTATTTTCAAAAACAATTCAAAACTATAGAATATTATTACGCAAAATTTTGAACATCATTAATTCTGATCCATTTTGAACATTATTACGCAAAATTTCTCATGACATATAGAATAATAATTTGCCGTCAAATCATGTAACTAAACTAATATTCTGAGATCATAGTATGAATCATTTTGACAACTCTCGCAACTTTCGCTCATAGCACTCAATTTATTTTTATCATGGAGATATTTAGTAGATATATCACTAATATCAACACGACAAAATTATATCAATTAATTTGTTATCGTATCATATTTAATCAACTTACCAAGTGAAAGTCCATCATTTGAATCAAATGGACTTTGAAGGTATTATTTTTAGGCTCTGACTAAAAGGGTAGGATAATTTTTGAGGATGAGTGAGCTTAAAAATTCTTCAATTCCAGGAGCTCTTTTTGAAATTCATTTCATATCCTTTAGCATTTCTTTTCTTATGTGCTTGCTCAAGAGGAATATCGTCTTCTTTACAATACTTTGAGAGATGAGATCTTCTTTTTGGGCCAAGACGGTGTTCCTTCTGAAGGTTCCACAATTATGGAATTCGAACCCAAGGTCGTGCTCGTCTTCTCGTTTTCTCTAATATAATGTCTAGATTATCGTTGGAGAAGTTCACTTCGAGGTGCTTCTCTTCTAGGAGTTTACAAGATTATCTATGAGAAGTTCACGGTGAGATCCGTGTTTCTCTTTTATAATGATTGAGACATTCATCATGTGCATCTCTTTTTCTCTCCCTCTTTTTCTTGATTGAGCAACCCCCCAAACTTATGAATAAGGTTGAAGGCTTAATCGGGTTTCAAAAGCAAAAGAATGTTGGAAAAGGCTCAAAGGGGATGTATAGAGGTAAAAGTAAAGGATTTTTTATAATATGGGTAAAGTGAGGATTTTCCTAATTTGCCCTTATCATTTTCATGACAAACTAACACAAAAGCAAGAATGAAGCTACGAAGTACAAACCAAGAGATAGTTATTAGAAGTGTGACACACTCAAGAATAAAAATATTGAGGTTCAAATTCTCACATATATGACATGGCTTTGTGTCTTGTGAAACAAACGAAGTTCTTTAAATAAAAGAATGCCACATGAATTTTTAAGCAAAGAACTAATTATATATCAAAGAAATATTTTTATGACTAGTTCAAAAATAAGCAAAATTATCGTCATCCCCCATTTTTTTTATTATTATTATATATATACTAGTTTAATTTTTTTTTGTATATATATAAAAAATTGAAAGATAGAGTCACGCAAGATAATCAAAGAATATCAAGAAGCACATAGAATATCATATAGAAGCATAATAGAGCATGTAAAGCACATCTCAAGTAAGATTGAGGTTCAACATGTCTAACTCTGCAATAAGGAAATGGAATCGTTTTTCATCCAATGCCTTAGTGAATGAGTCGGCAAGTTAAAGCTCCGTTTTAACAAAATACATATCTATAGTGCCTTTATCTACATAATCTTTTATAAAATGATAGCGAATATCTATGTGTTTCGTGTGTGAATGGTGAACAGGATTGCAAGTAATGGCAATAGCACTTTGAGAATCACTATAAATGGGAATGTTATTAAATTCAAACCCGCAATCGCGTAGTTGTGTCCGCATCCATAGAACTTGCGACCAACAGCTGGCAGCCGCGACGTAGTCCGCCTCGGCCGTCGAGGTTGACACGCAATTCTACTTATTTGAGGACCAGAAGACCAACTTTTCACCTAAATATTGTGCTCCGCCATACGTGCTTTTTCTGTCCATTCGACAACCTGCATAATCAGCGTCAATATAGCCAATTAATCTAAAATCAGTATCTTTGGGATACCATAGCCCTAAGTTTGGAGTTCCTTTGAGATAGCGTAGAATTTGCTTGACTGCATGCATATGGGACTCCTTGGGGGCAGCTTGAAAACGAACACGGAGGCAAGTGGCGAACATGATGTAGGGTCGGTTGGACGTCAAGTAGAGAAGAGACCCGATAATGCTCCGATAGGTTGTGATGTTGACTGTCTTTCCAGACGGATCAGCATCCAATTTACAGTTTGTTGGCATGGGAGTATTCATCGGTGTGCTCTTGTCTTGATTAAATCTCTTTAGAATATCTCAGATATATTTGGTTTGACTGATGAAGTTCCATCTTTGAGTTGCTTTACTTGTAGTCCAAGAAAGAATTGGAGTTCTCCCATTAAACTCATCTCGAATTTGGTCTTCATGACATCACCAAATTTCTGACAGAGACGTTCATTCGTCGAGTCGAAGATGATGTCATCAACGTAAACTTTAACGATCATCAGGTCTTTGCCTTGTCTTTTGATGAAGATTGTCGTATCGATGGTTCCTCTTATGAAGTTGGACTTGACTAAAATTTGCTTAGAACATCATACCACACGATGAGCTTGTTTTAGTCCATAGAGAGCTTTGTCCAATCGATAGACATAATCGGGATGATTCTCGTGCACGAACCCGTCGAGAAAGACGGTTTTGACATCCATTTGATTGACTTTGAAGTCTTTATGACCCGACTATGCTAGAAATTCGAATTGCTTCGATACGTGCAACCGGAGCATACGTCTCGTCGTAGTCAATTCCTTTTGGTTGATTGTACCCCTTGGCTACGAGTCGTGCTTTATTCCTGATAACTTCACCGTTCTCATTCTTCTTATTTTTTACAACCAATTTAGTTCCAATAATTGTTTTGTCATGTGGTCTAGAAACTAATGTCCAAACTCGTAGACGCTTGAACTGGTTGAGTTCATCTTCATCACTATTACCCAATCCGGGTCTTTAAGGGCTTTAGCTACCTTAATTGGTTCGTTTTGGCTTAAGAAGCATGTGAGTAATCCACTTTGTGTAGACGTCCTAGTGCGTACTCCAGTTGAAGGATCACCGATAATTTGGTTGATTGGATGAGCTCGAGTCCATTTGCATTCATGAGGAAGAACAGAAGTAGATCCATTGTTAATTTGTAGATCGAGACTTCCCGGACTTATGGTTTTATCGTTCGTAATTGGGAAATTAAATTCTGAAGTTGAATTGAAAGGTATTTCTGCATCGGCATTGGTAAGAGATGCAGTACTACTTGAAGAGTCAGAATTTGAAGAATCTAGAACATTTGTTGGAATCTGAGGATCGGGAGTCTAAATTTGAATTTCTTTCGGAGAGGGAGAAGGAGCGTTGCTTGGTATTGAGTGAGACGAAGCAGACATTTGAGACTCGTTCCGATAAAAATGTTCAAATAGAAAATCCAAATCTTCTAAGTCGGCGAGAATTGCTACTTTTGACTTTGAGGTAGAAGTTGTCGGAAGTTGTTGACTTTGTGCCAACACGCCTATAAGCTCGGGTTCTGAACTGTTTTGTTCAGAAGCCAACTCGGTCACTTCTTGAAAAGTGACGTTGTAGCTTTCGAGAATAGTACGAGAAGACTTGATATAGACGGGGCAACAACGACAGCTTCACATGCTTTAGGGTCAAACTTGCTTCGATGTTCCCGATCGTTGGCCACAAAACATTTGCACCCGAATACTTTGAAGAAAGAGATATTCAGAATCCTTTCATTTATTATCTCATACGGCGTCTTTTCAAAACGTTTGTGAATAATCGTCGGATTTTGCGTAAAGCACGCTGTACTCACTGCTTTAGCCCATAGAAATGAGGGAGACCGGAATGTATTAGCATTGTTCTGGTAGCTTCAACTAAAGTCCGGTTCTTCCGTTCTACGACGCCATTTTGTTGAGGCATTTTAGCGGTTGAAAATTGTTGAATAAATCCAAGTAACTGATAGTAATTGTTGAGCATTGATTCTTGAATTCAGTCCCTTTATCTGTCCGAATTACTTGGATATTCTTTCGCAGGAGATTCTGAGTCGTATTCACAAAACTTATTATCAGGTCTCCAGTCTCATCTTTAGCTCGGAGATATCTTGTCCAGGTGTAGCGAGAATAATCGTCGACAATTACTAACACATATTTACAACCGTTGATACTTTGTGTACGCATTGGTCCACAATGGTCCATGTGAAGTAATTCAAAAGGTCGAGATGTAGAAGCAACTTGCTTGAGTTTGTGTGTACTTTGACCAGATACGTTAGATGAGGACAAGAATGTATCGAGCTGTAAGCTGTCTTTATAGCCTGATCTTGTTTCCTACAAGACTTAAGATTTGCATTTATCTTGAATGATGGTTTATGTTTTTAGAAGTAGAGCCAATTTCAAAATTTGTGCTTTTAAAATTAATAGGCTTTAACACATAAGTGGAAGCAACAACATTAAAATTAGAAACAAATGTCTACTTACGAGTGTCCATATTTTTTGATACAGAAGAAAGTTTTGAAACTAAATCATTTCTATCATTTTTCTTCTGAAATTCTATTATAGACACTCTGTCCTTCGCATGCTTCACCTCTTTTCTACTCTACCTGTGGTAGAAAAATAGTTCGTAAAAATATTTTTCCTTTTTGATGCATTTAAGGACTCTTTTCCTCCCTTTATGCTTTTTAAAGAAGATTTATCTTCTTTTAAAATATTTTGTAAAATAATGGGAGGTGTTTTCTTGGATTTAATGTTGTCTTTAATTAATGATTTTTCTTTCAAAGTAATATCAGGACAAGATTTTAAAATTGACGAAGTTTTGAGATTAGAAATCTCCAATAAAAGCCATTTTTTTCAGCTTTAAAATTCTTTCTTTCTGTCTCTGAGGAAGCGTTTAAATCAGCTATTTTATTAATAATAGTAGGAATATAAAAGAAAGTTGAATTTTGAAAATTATCATTATTTTCTTCCTTAACTTTAGGAAAATCTTATAATGGATATAATGAAGGGTAAACAGCATATAACCCACCCGTGGTTTAGAAATTAAGCACCAAAACCCCTTTAGTTCTAAAATAGCAGATTTTTCCCTTATGCTTTTGTAAACTCAGCACTGAACCCCCCGGGCAGCAGATACTGCCCGAGAAAGATGTACATGCGCTGGAAATGCGGGTTTGATATGCTCTTTACTCGTTGTTATATGTTAAATGACAAAAATAACCTAAAGTATACATCTTACTGCCCCACGTCTAATAAAATTAGGGCACACACCTGAAATCGAAACCATTCGAGAGATAAAAGGGGAATTTGGGTTTGTGGTTGCCGCTTACGTTCGGAAATTGAAGCTTTAGCTTGGGTCAAGACAATAAGCTGCATAATGTGAGTTTGGCTTGGATTTTGTATACCGTTTCGTAATTTTGCGATGAAGCATGATGTCGTGGTACTTCATACTTTGTCTTTGTTTTTTGTGTCCTGTTATCCCAAATCGAACCCTTCCGTTTGATATTAGTACATTTACCGCATTCCTATGATGTTATAGCTCATAATCCTACATTGGCATTGACATCAGCTTCTATCTCGTAACTCGTGCTATTTGCATTGACAACATGTCTTCTAATTCAAAGAATTCCGAGAAGATGGACATTAGATACAAAAATCACGCGTGCAAGTGTGGTCGAGTGGCTGCGATTCGAGTTGTTGGTCCTACGAAAGCCACGAAAGGTAAATTATTTTGTAATTGTATGACATGAGATTGTGACTTTTTCATGTGGTTGAGCCCGGTAACAAGCAACATTGAAGATCATTTTTCGGAGACCGAAGATGTGTTCGAAGATGTGCAATCAAGAAGCAAATGTGGCATGAACACATAGCATATTGGCAACCTAATTGATGCATGTGAGAAGTTCGTGAAGAGAATCACGCGTGCAAGTACATCGTTGTTCTCATTGTGATTTTGGTTCTTGTGTTGCTTTTCAATTAGCATGTGCATGTGTGTGACTAAAGTTTGATCTGAACGTGTGGTTGTGATTTTGGTTCTTGTGTTAGTTATCATCCTTTTTATGTAGTGTTGACGATCGTATGTATTGCAAACCTTGGGTAGTGAATATATTTTTCTAGAAAATCTTACAATGGCAAAACCAGTAGCTATTGTGGGCCAAAATATAATAGTCGATAATGTCAAAACAGACAATACAGAACCTACATTGTCAAAGCCAGATGTCTTACACCAAAAGTCTTACACTAAAATATAGTAACCCCAACATATAGTCCACAAAAAAAAGAAACATCTATTTGCCTTGTCTTTAGGTTTCCCTTGATTTTTAGTTCGTGGCTTGGAGGAAAATTGAACACTTCTTAATAAACTCGAAGTTGTCGGTTGACACAATCTCTTCAAGGCCCTAGTAATAGCAGGTGCAACATGTTCCTGTCTTTTTGATGTGGTTGAAGAAGTTGAAGTTGTTGCCTTCTGCTTTCTTGGGACCTTGGGACCAACATTAGGACAAGTGCATGAATCCTATTCATAATGTCAACATTAGAACAAGTGTGGAATATCACGCATGATTCTCTGATGCTCATTTAAGTTGTAAGTAGATGCTGCTTTCCAGAATAAATTCTTCAGCTCCAGCCCTTTATACTTGCCTTTGAAATTGTTGTACATGTGTCGCAGACAAAACCTATGCTCAGAATATGGAGCAAGTTTTGTAATTGCCTCCATCAAACCCTTTTGCATGTCACTTACAAAGGCAATATTTGCAGCAGATTCTTTACCAAGATCCCTCAAAAGCAAATGTAGAAACCATTCCCAAGTTTCTCCCTTCTCAATCTCAACAAATGCCCAAGCTAATGGGTACATATTATTGTTCCCATCCATGGCAACTGCACTTAGTAATTGCCCTTTGAATACACCCTTCAAAAAACAACCATCCAACTCAATTATATGCCTTCAACATTCTTTAAAACCATCAACTAAAGGCTTCAAACAATAATATAATCTTTGTAAAACTGGTGGATCTTCATCTCTGATCACATGAAGTATACAAGAACTTCCACTATTGTACTTAACTACAGTAGCACAATAGTCATAAAGCCTTGTATATTGCACCTTTACATCTCCCCTAAACAACTCAATAGCATATTTTTTGGCCCTGTACACCATGTAAGTAATAGCATCAACCTTCACATCCCTCCTAATCTTCCTCTTCAATGACAATAGATCTTTATTCGGATTGTCCCTCACATACTCCATAATTCTCTTTCCCATATACTTGTAATTTGCATGAGAATTAGTAGTATGATGTGCACAATTATGCGCCCCTCCGTGTGTTTTAACCATCCATTCAGTGTCTCCCATTACTGGTGAAGCATGCAACCTCCAATCACATCCATATTTGCAAATTAATGTCACCTTCTTTTTCTCATTCTTGATAAATTTCAAGTTCAACCCTCTTTTAACTGTCAAATCCTTGAAGGCTGCCTTAAAGGATTCTCTATTTGGAAATCTAAGCCCAACATGTATCTCATTCTCAACCATATTTATAGTTTCATCCCATTCAGGATTAGTAGGAGCTGGTTCAACATCTGATTCTACATTATCCCTCTCTAAACCTTGATAAGTATCCTCATCCATGTCAGTATACCACTCTTCACCACCCCTATCTTCATTATCACCCTCTACTTCATCCCCATTTTCACTAAGTGCACCATCATCAAATGCAAAGTCTTCATCTTCAGGATCTTCCTCCACATCTGCATTAAATACAAAGTCTTCATCTTTACAATCAGTTGCAGTAGACACAAATCTCTCTGCATGAGCCTCATTCTCACCCTCTTCTTCAGCCCCGTTTTCACCAATTGTAGCATCATTATCACCCTCATCCTCACGTCTGTTATTTTCATTATGTCCAAACGGTTCAAGATTCACAGAATCCCAATAACTGTCTGAAAATGGGGCAGCCTCATTAACACCCTCATTTTGTGCTCTAACCCCTTCGCAGTAGAAACACCATCGGGCATGGGATAAGTTAGGAGGGACACGGCTGTACTCGCATCTGATAATCTCCTACCATCACTATCAGTAGCTTCAATAAATCCGCACAACTCTTCAACAAAAATATGAATGACTTTCTCATTCCTATGTTGATTAATCACATCCCTAATATCTCCATCTTTTTTTATAGCCCTAAGACCGGTGTCCATACTCTCACCAGGTTTACAATAATAGAACTGTATATTGTATGTTTACCCCCAGCGTATGAGTAAAATTCATGCAAACTCCCCAGAAAGAACCTATCCTTATCGACCCCCCTAAATAACACCTTAATTACCCAAAAATATCTAACCATTAGAAGCCATTCAAACCTCCCGTCCACCCATAAATAGACGTTGCAGTATGTGTCGTTCATTTCTTCATGCGAATACCAACTCCTAGAAATGAGGTCTTCGGACTCTGAATATAGGGGTTGCAGCAAAACAAATTCTTTGAAAGAATCGCGACAATGATGTCTGGGAGTTAGGTTACAATCATAATCGAATCTAGGTTTTTTAGAATGAGGGGCACAATTTATCTAAATGACTTAATTATATTTAGAGGGGTATAATGGAAATTTCTGTTTTTTGCTGCCCATTTGACCAAAATTTGACCAGACAGGGAGCGTGTGCATACTTATTTAAATCACGAGGGTATACTACGCTATTTTAGAACCACGGGGGTTTTGGTGCTTCATTTCAAAACCACGGGTGGGTTACATGCTATTTACCCTATAATGAATTATAGTCACTAGACGGCTTGATTTTCCGTGTCTTGTAACTATTATTCAAATCGGTATAGTCAAAGGGGAAGTAAATCCTATTTGTGGCTTTTCGTTTAGATTCTTCTAAGGCATTTACTTCAGAAGAATTAGTAAAGACCATTAGATAAGTTAATCCGAATCCCATATACATGATGTCATATAACTGTTTGACATTGACCCTTTTCAAGTTACAGGGATTGTTAAAATCTAAGCATTCTTTAGGATTATAAAATTCTATGCCAAGAGGTTGGTTTAGAAATATAGTCTGATCCGTTTGCCCCCTTTTTGTTAGAAGATCGTCTAATGTTTTAATCATAGAGTAAAGCTTCTTACGTTCGTCAGAGATTAAATTATTTCTAGAAATTTCTAAATACCTCTGACAATCGCTAAGAGTCTTACTAAGGTAATTTATTTTTATTTCAGAGGTAACTATCCTAGATTCAAGACTAGTTATGGTTTCCTTAGCAATAGATAAAAAAATTTCTAAGTGAATTGTTTAATCTAATTTCTTTTGAAAATTATTTTCACTAAGGGTTAGTCTTTCCTCTAATTCTTTTGTACTTTTCCGCTCATTTTGTATGTTAGTATACTTAATTTGTGAAGATTCTAACATGTTTAATAAGGTAGAATTAGGCATTGTTACCTCTTGTGATGATGTTGATGCTTTTTCTTCGTCATCTGACCTCCTTTGATGAGTTATCGTTTGAGGCGTCGTCGTGGTATACCATTAGAGCGAGATTTTCGTTTTCAGAATCTGTGGTGTCTTCCAGCCAATGCTCTTGTTCTGCCATCAGAGCTACTCTAGCCTCTTTTTATTCAGTTAGTTGGAATTTCTTGGAGTAGTAGTTGGCGTCTTTCTTCTCGGGATGATTGCATTCTCTGACGAAGTGTCATATCTTTCCACAATTGTAGCACTTTTGTGGTCTTTGGCGTTTTTAGATTCTGACGGCTCGGTCGGTCTTTCCTTGTGCTTGGAGCTTGATGTCAGAAGTTTATTAGCCGAAGCGGATGATTTCGTTTTATAGAACTTTTTGCTCATCATTTTAGTAGTGAGAGCCAATTGCTTCATGAACTCGTTCATATCTGGCTCGGAGTCCGATTCTGATTCGTCTTCATCTTCATCTTCAGAAGAACTTGGCAACTTGATGCTTTTATCCTTGCGAGATCGACTCGTTTTTCTTTCAGAAACTAGACCTATAGAGTCTTCGATCTGCTTGCCCTTAAGTTCTTTTTGTATCTCGCTTATATCTTCCTCGTATTGAGCGAGATTATCAAAGACGTCTTGGATATCCATTTCGTCCAAATCCTTGTTTCGACGGATTTGCATGGATATTTTCTTCCACTCTAGTTGAAGAGAAGAGAGAAATCGGATGTTGAACTCCATGTTGGTCTTGAAAATTTCTATCTTCCTCATCTCATTAAGAAGAGTTAAATAGCGTTGATAGAGTTCATAAACGTTTTCCTCCGACTTTGCTTTGAATGAGTCGTCAGCGGTGAGAATATTCGCTTTCTTGGCTTTGACTCCGACTTCGGTCTGTTGCATCATTTTGTGGAGTTCATCCCACATAGCTTTTGCACTAGATAGACTATCTATTTGCATATATATGTCATTCGGAATTCCTTGCATTACGAAAGTTTTGGCTCCTAAATCTGCTTTGGCTCTTAATCGCTCCCCCTCGGTGTATTCACTAGGAATTTTGAGTCTTCTAGTGGCGGGAATGGAGGATTATTAGTGGCATCGCTCGGGAATTTTGAGTCTTCTAGTCTCCTAATGCAAGGATTATTAGTACCGCTCAATTTTGGCTCATCCAAGAAGGCGATGCCACTAATAATCCTCCCATTCCCGCAACTAGAAGACTCAAAATTCCTAGTGAATACACCGAGGGGGGGCGATTTAGGAGCCAAAACTTTCCTAATGCAAGGAATTTCTAACGACATCTATATGCAAATAGATAGTCTATCTAGTGCAAAAGCTGTGTGGGATGAACTCCACCAAATGATGCAAAAGAACCGAAGTCGGAGTCAAAGCCAATAAAGACAATATTCTCACGACCTACGACTCATTCAAAGCAAAGTAAGAGGAAAACGTTTCTGAACTCTATCAACGTTATCTAACTCTTCTCAACGAGATGAGGAAGATAGAAATTTTCAAGACCAACATGGAGGTCAACATCCGATTTGTCTCTTCTCTTCAACCGGAGTGGAAGAAAAAATCCATGCAAATCCGTCAGAATAAGGATTTGGACGAAATGGATATCCACACCGTCTTTGATAATCTCGCTCAACACGAGGAAGATATAAGCGAGATACAAAAAAAACTTAAGGGCAAGCAGCTCGAAGACTCTATAACTCTAGTCTCTGAAAGAAAAATTAGTCGATCTCGCAAGGATAAAAGCATCAAGTTGCCAAGTTCTTCAGAAGATGAAGATGATTCCGAATCGGACTCTGAGCCAGACATGAAGGAGTTCAAGAAACAATTGGCTCTCATTACTAAGATGATGAGCAAAAAGTTCTATAGAAAAAAATCCTCTTCTTCGGCAAATAGACTTCGAACACCAAGCTCCAAGCACAAGGAAAGACCGGCCGAGTCGTCAGAATCTAAAAATGCCAAAGAACCAAAAAAGTGCTATAATTGTGGTAAGATAGGGCACTTCGCCAGAGAATGCAAACTTCTCAAGAAAAAGGACGCCAACTACTACTCCAAAAAATTCCAACTAACTAAACAAAAAGAGGTTGGAGTAGGGTTGATGGCGGAACAAGAGCATTGGCTCGAAGATACCACATATTCTGAAGACGAAAATCTTGCTCTAATGGCGTACCTTGACGACGCCTCAAATGATAATTCATCAAGGAGGTCAAATGATGAAGAAAAAGCATCCACATCATCACAAGAGGTGACGATGCCTAATTCTACATTATTAAACATGTTAGAATCTTTACAAATTAATTTTCTAACATGAAGAATGAGCGGAAGAGCAAAAAGGAATTAGAAGAAAGACTAGCACTTAGTGAAAATAATTTTCAAAAGCAATTTGATAGAACAATTCACTTAGATATTCTCTTTTCTAATGCTAAAGAAACCATAACTAGTCTTGAATCTAGGATAGCTACCGCTAAAATAAAAATAAATGACCTTAGTAAAACTCTTAGTGATTGTCAGAGAGACTAAGAAATTTCTAGAACAAATTTTAAGGAATTCTCTGATGAACGTAAGAAGCTTTACTCTAGGATTAAAACTTTAGACGATCTTCTAACAAAAAGGGGGCAAACGGATCAGACTATATTTCTAAATCAACCTCTTCATATAGAATTTTATAATCCTAAAGAAGGCTTCGGTTTTAACAATCCTTGTAACTTGAAAAAGGTCAATGTTAAACAATTATATGATATCAAGTATATGGGATTAGGATTAACTTCTCTAATGGCCTTTATTAACTCTTCTGAAATAAATGCCTTAGAAGAATCTAAACGAAAAGTACTAATAGGACTTATATCCCCTTTGACTACACCGAATTGAATAATAGTTACAAGACAGAGGAAATTGACCTGTCTAGTGACTATAATTCAATATATTCTTTAGAAGATTTTCCTAAAGTTCAGAAAGAAAATTCTAATCATTTTTAAAATTCTATTTTCTGTTATATACCTGTTATTATTAAAAAAAAATAGCTGATTTAAACGCTTTCTTAGAAACAGAAAGAAAGAATTTCAAAGCTGAAAAGAATGGGCTTTTATTGGAGATTTCTAATCTCAAAACTTCCTCAATTTTATAATCATGTCCTTATTTTACTTTGAAAGAAAAATCATTAAATAAGGACATGATCAAATCTAAGACAACACCTCCCATTATTTTACAAAATATTTTAAAAGAAGATAAATATTCTTTAAAAAGCGTAAAGGGAGGTAAAGAGTCCTTAAATGCTTCAAAAAGGAAAAAGATTTTTTCTAACTCTTTTTCCACTCCATCTACAGGTGGAGTAGGAAAAGAAGTGAAGCATCCAAAGGAAAGAGTGCCTAGGATAGAATTTCAAAAGAAAAGTGATAGAAAAGATTTATTTTCAAAATTTGTTCTGTATCAAAATATGGACACTCGTAAGAAGACAATCATTTCTAATTTTAATATTGTTGCTTCCACATATGAGTTAAAGCCTATTAATTTTGAAAGCACAAATTTTTTAATTGGCTCTACTTCTAAAAAATTAAACCATCATTCTAAGACAAATGCAAATCGCAAGTCTCGAAGGAAACAAGATCCGACTATAAAGAAAGCTTATAGCTCAATACATTCTTGTCCGCATTTAAGGTATCCGGTCAAAGTACACTCAGCCAAACACCTTAAGAGACTAGCTAGAGAAAAGATTTTCTCATGCACTAAGACTAATAAGACATTTATCCGCGCTGAAATTCCATGTAAGGTCCAACCTCAATGGGTTCCCAAGACACCATCTAGGCCAACGCAAGCTCAAAAGGCCAAGTCGCCTAATAAGGTACCATTTAAACCAACTAATTCCAAGTTGTTTTGGGTACATGAAAACATAAATAGTTTAGGAACCAAAAAGGAACAAACCTTACCTACCAAATCTGGTAGTCGAGAGGACCCATTACTAAGTGGGTACCTAAGTCACTCTAAAATTTTTCTATGCAGATCCATCATGTGTGGTATTTAGATTCTGGTTGCTCCAAACACATGACGGGAAACCAAGAACTCTTGAGCTAGATTTTGGTTGCTCCACACACATGACGGGAAACCAAGAACTCTTGAACAACGGAAAAGTCCAACGATTCAGCTCCTATACTAGGCTTTGGAGATATTCAACTGCAAAATCTGACGATCAAAGATGTCTCTTACGTCCAAGGTCTTAAACACAACCTGTTTAGCATAGAACAATTCTGCGACCAAGGATTTCAAGTGGTGTTTCTAACTGATCTGTGCAGAATTTTAAATAGTCGGAATCAAGAACTTCTAATAGGATCACGAAGATCAAATCTACACACCATCAATATGACAAAAGTTCGACCTTCGACAGTTGTTTGGCCCATCTCACAGACTACAATCAAGAGGAACAGTTTATGGCATCAATGCTTGTCTCATCTAAATCTCAAAGCTCTTCACAAACTCCTAGTCAAAAAGTGGATACATGGTCTCCCAACTATTTCCATACATCAAGAGCATACTTGTTCGGCTTATCAAATGGGAAAAATGAAGCGAGCATCACACAAAATCAAGCAAGTTGCTGTTACATCTCGACCATTGGAATTACTAGACATGGACCTTTGTGGACCAATACGTATACAAAGTATCAACGCTCGAAAATATGTGTTAGTAATTGTCGGCGATTATTCTCGCTACACATGGACAAGATATCTCCGAACAAAAGATGAGACTGAGGAATTGATTATCAGTTTTGTGAATACGACTCGGAATCTCCTGCAAAAAATAATCTAAGTAATTCGGACTGATAACGGAACTGCATTCAAGAATCATCGTCTCAACAATTACTATCAGTCACTTGGAATTATTCAACAATTTCCAGCCGCTAAAACGCCTCAACAGAATGGAGTCGTAGAACGGAAGAACCGGACTCTTGTTGAAGCTGCAAGAACAATGCTAATACATTCCGGTCTCCCTCATTTTCTTTGGGCTGAAGTAGTGACTACCGCGAGCTTGATGCAAAATCGGAGGATTATTCACAAACGCTTTGAAAAGACGCCGTATGAGATAATTAATCAAAGGATTCCGAATATCTCATTCTTTAAAGTATTCGGGTGCAAATGTTTTGTGGCCAACGGTCTGGAGCATCGAAGCAAGTTCGACCCTAAAGCATTTGAAACCGTCTTCGTTGGATATTCATGTCTATCGATTGGACAAAGCTCTCTATGGACTAAAACAAGTCCCTCGTGCTTGGTATGATGTCCTAAGCGAATTCTTAGTCAATTCCAACTTCCTAAGAGGCACTATCGATACGACACTCTTCGTCAAAAGACAAGGCAAAGATCTGATGATCCTTCAAGTTTACGTTGATGACATCATCTTCGGCTCATGAACGTCTGTAAAAAATTTGGTGAACTCATGAAGACCAAATTCGAGATGAGCTTAATGGGAGAACTTCAATTCTTTCTTGGACTACAAGTAAAGCAACTCGAAGATGGAATCTTCATCAGTCAAACCAAATATATCCGAGATATTCTAAAGATATTTAATCAAGACAAGAGCACACCGACAAATACTCTCATATTCAACAAACTGCAAATTGGATGCTGATCCGTCTGGCAAGGCGGTAAACATCACAACCTATCGGAGCATTATCGGATCTCTTCTTTACTTGGCGTCCAGCCGACCCGACATCATGTTCGCCACTTGTCTCTATGGTCGTTATCAACCTGACCCAAAGGAGTTCCATATGCATGCAGTCACGCGAATTCTACGCTATCTCAAAGGAACTCCCAACTTAGGGCTATGGTATCCTACGAATACTGATTTTAGATTAATTGGCTATACTGACGCTGATTATGCAGGTTGTCGAATGGACAGAAAAAGCACGTCTGGCGGAGCACAATTTTTAGGCAAAAAGTTGGTCTGCTGGTCCTCAAAGAAGCAAAATTGCGTGTCAACCTCGATCGCCGAGGCAAAGTACGTCGCGGCTGCCAGCTGTTGCTCGCAAGTTCTATGGATGCGGACATAACTACGCGATTACAGGTTTGAATTTAATAACATTCCCATTTCCAGTGATTCTCAAAGTGCTATTGCCATAACTTGCAATCCTGTTCACCATTCACACACGAAACACAAAGATATTCGCTATCATTTTATAAAAGATCATGTAGAAAAAGGCACTATAGATATGTATTTTGTAAAAACGGAGCTTCAATTTGCCGACTTATTCACTAAGGCATTGGATGAAAAACGATTTCAATTCCTTATTGCTAAGTTAGGCATGTTAAATCTCAATCTTACTTGAAGAGTGCTTTACATGCTCTATTATACTTATATGAGATATTCTATGTGCTCCTTGATATTCTTTGATTATCTTGCGTGAGTCTATCCTTCATATTTTTTTACAAAGAAAAATAAAAATAAAATAGTATATAAATATAATAATAATCATAACATTAAAAAATGGGGGATGACGATAATTTTGCCTATTTTGAAATACTCACAAAAATATTTCTTTGACATATGATTAAGTACTTTGTCTAAAAAAAAAATTCATGTGACTTTCTCTTATTCAAAGAGCCTAGTTTGTTTCACTAGACAAAAAGCCACATCATATATGTGAGAATTTGAGCCTCAATATTTTTATTCTTGAGTGTGTCACACTTCAAATGACTATCTTTTGGTTTGTACTTCATAGCTTCATTCTTGCTTTTGTGTTAGTTTGTGAAAATGATAAGGGCAACTTAGGAAATTCCTCACTAAGCCCAAATTATAAATCATTTACTTTTATCTCTAGAAATCCACTTTGGGCCTTCTCCAACATTATTTTTCTTATGAAACCCGATCAAGCCTTCAACATTATTTCCAAAGTTTCGGGGTTGCTCAATCAAGAAAAAGAAGGGAAGAAAAAGAGATACAAGTTTCAATCATTATAGGGAAGAAACATGGATCTCATTATAGAAAAGAAACATGGATCTCGCTCTTAAGTTCTCCTATATAATCTCGTATACACCTAGAAGAGAAGCACCTCCAAGTGAACTTCTCCAACGTAGTCTAGATTTTATAGAGAAAACGAGAAGCACGGCTTGGGTTCGAAATCCATAACTGTGGAACCTTCAAAAGGAACACGGTCTCGACCCAAAAAGAAGATCTAATCTCTCGAAGCTTTGTAAAGAAGACGAGACTTATCTTGAACAAGAAAAGCTAAAGGATCAGAAATGAATTTGAAAAAGTGCCCCTGGAATTGAATTTGTTTAAGCTCTCACTAAACCCAAAATTATCCTACCCTTTTAGTCAGAGCCTAAAATTAATCCCTTCAAAGTCCCTTTGATTCAAAATGATGAACTTTCAATTGGTAAGTTGATTAAATATGCTACGATAACAAATTAATTGATATAATTTTGTCTTGATGATATGAGTGATATATCTACGAAATATTTCCATGATAAAAATAAATTGAGTGCTAGGAGCAAAACTTGCGAGAGTTGTCAAAACGATTCATACTATGATATTAGAATATTAGTTTAGTTACATGATTTGACGGCAAATTAGTATTATGTATGTCATTAGAAATTTTTGCGTGATAATGTTCAAAATGAATAATCTGACCCCAAAACAAAAACATGTTTGAAAAATAATTTTAATATTTTCCATATTTTAAATGTATTAATGCATGCATTTCAGAATTGATAAAATGCGAAATGTTTTTGAAACACGCAAAATTTTAATGAATCTATGCTAAATTGCTTAAAATGCATTACTTGTACTTAAATTGTAAATTTTTATATGCCAAATTGTACTAAATATATGCTTAGACGCCGAAAAGTTAAAACATGCAATTGTTGAGGGGGAGTTTTACATGAGAATTTGTTCTTATCTCATATATGATTTACTTGTAAAACATGACTTCTAATATTTTTTTTCTAAGCATCACAGAAAATTTTGAGCTCATCCGAGGAGTCAAATGTTGAATTTCATCAACATTAGGAGATAATTTCATTTCTTTCAGAAATATAGGGAGTATTATTCAATTTATTTTTGGGTTAATCCATAAAAGATTAAATTTTAAGTTTAATCAGACCTGAATTTTAACGAAAGCCAGAATGTTTTACGGCCCAACGTATTTTTACCTTACCCGATCGTAAAGTATTAATAACACTTTATCGATCGAAAAACTCACTCACACGCAACTTCTCTCGGTCGAAAAACTTTTCGACTTCCAAACACTCTTCGAACTCTCTTCGTGATTTCACCAAACTTCACTTATCTCGGTTATTTTCTGCTTAAACTCGCCGATTTCGAAGGTAGAAACACGTTTTGAATCACTTTCTGGTAAAAAACACACGATTCGCAAACAGTTTCTCAAAAACATTTGAAGAAATTCCATTTTCATACTTTTTCGACTAAAAACGATTTTTCGATATTCTTTTATTTGATCGCAAAAATAAGTGGCGAAAACTTTAAGTTTTTCGATATTCTTTTATTCGATCGTAAAAGTCATCGGCGAAAAACTTGAGTTATTCGACACATTTTTATTCGATCGCAAAATTTAACGATCGAATAAATTGTCACTCGAATTAAAACACACTGCAAAGACTTAAAGTTCGAATAAATTCCCGATCGAATAAAAATACGCTTACGAGACTTAGTCAACTTTCCAATTTTTTTTTCACCAAGTCTTTCGCAAATAAACATTAACACTTAAAAAATTTCAAAATTTCTCTTAGTACATTATTAATTCCATCTATTCGCATATGTAATTTTCCATCGAATGAATTTTATTTTATTCATTACAGAAATGGCAACTCGAAACTACCCAAACATCTACACCTCTGGAAGTTACATGCCAGTCCATGACAACAACTACCAGCTGGACCTTGCTACATTTCGGTGTCCGGATGAAGTTATCATCTCCATCCTCAAAAGACACCCTCTATGGCCAGCTTTGACCATGACGTCCACCGTACCAATGGTCTATATCCAGTAATTCTGGGGAAGTATGCAGAGTCTTGTCAACGGTGATAGCGTGGAATACATGATGAAGATCAATACAAGACATGTCGCCGTGACAAAAAATCTGATGGCCATGGTGCTCGATCTCCCGCACTACGACAACTATGATCAACTTCCAACGGACGCGGAGATCGTGGAAGTTATGCTCCGGATAGGATACAAACCCCCGCTGACCAAACTGGCAAATTTTCGAAACAGCGGGATCCACATCCGTGGAGGACCTTGTTCGTCATAATCAATAACTTCTGAAGAGAACATTAGAATTGTGCTTTATTATTTCATTATCCTTGTAATTAGGGGCGTAATTAGAAGTTTTGATAGTGTAGGACCTAATAGCAATTATCCCTTGGATATAGGTATAAATATGATGTACACTATCAAAATTAATACAAGTTTTATTATTCAGAAAAATAACAAGCATCGAATTCATATTTTAAACGAGAGAATACGATCGAGCAACTCGAAAAGCTAACAACCTCTCTCAAGATCTTCAACATGGTTATTCGACCGAACTTAATCCGTAAGATTTCTTACTCGAATACCTAGAATTCGTGCTTAGATTGCTTGTTGATTGATGAATCAGGACCGAACAATTGGTATAAGAGCAAATCATGATTGATTTTGGACATAATTCGCAATTTTCAGATCAAAATAATTTTCCAGATTTTTCGATCGACAAACTCACGTGACTTATATTTTGATCAATATGCTTAATTGTGCGAATTTTGTTGATTAAGTGATAGATTATATGTTATGATTGATTTACGTACTGATTTCAATCACTTAGAAAGTCATAATAATTCAGATTTTCGATTTAGATCGATTTTTGCATTTGGGATCATGTTTTGAGTCCGAACTGATCTTCTTAAATCTCGATATATTTTGCTATTAAACATGGTTGATTCTGTGTTTGTTCATATCTAGAACTGTTAAACGAGTTATTATCCAGAATTTCAGCACCTAAATTGAACATCTCGGTTGAATCTGGAATTTTCACTGTTACATTGAACTTAGCTGTTCTTCGATCAGTTCTTCGATCGAAAAACTTGGATCGAAAAATATTTTTCGACCAAGTTTGCAGCCGAGAAATTATTCGACGACAAACACTATTTTCGAGTGTTTTACTCAAATTTAAGACTCGAAAAACATTATTTCAATAATTAGTTTTTCCATTCATATATAAATATCATTTTCGAGCTAATAAATTTTTCGATCCAATATTAGCTAAAACATATTTTCGATCGAAAAATATTCCATCGAAAAAATTTACAGTCAACAATTTGAGTCAAACTAAAAATAAAGTTTTTCGATCACTAGTAATTTTTCGATAAGATTATCTTTTCAACCTTTTTTTCGAAAAATGTTTTTCGATAAACATATAACTAAATCCTTAAACGTTCGAAAAACTTTTTCGATTAAAAAGTTAACATTTTTAAATCGAAAAACTTTACTGCTCGAAAAATATTTCGACCACTACATTTAAAAGAAATAAAAAATTGTGAACTTCAAAACTTACGAAAAATATTTGTTTCCGAACTATCTATTTTGATACTCAATATTTTCGATAAATAATTCAAATTTCTTTAACAAATCTTGAAGTATCAGTTTTTACTTACCAAATATTTTCGAAACCATAACAATATGTCTTTCACGACCGGATCATAGGTTCAAAAAGGAAATTGTTTAAAGTACGAATCATAGATTTCTAACTAAGCTTGTCACTTGTGAAGCATTTTTCATTACGATTCCAAACTTTCACGAAGATCCTACCAATCAACAAAAATGGATGCTTACTCACTCGGAAATGACGTCCGCCCTCCAATTCTTCGAAGAGGTGAATACACGGTATGGAGAAGCCGGTTCATAAACTTCTTGGAAACGAAAGATCAAGCCATAAATTTGATCGAGTCACTTCAAGAAGGTCCAGCTCAATTCTGGCTCATCCAAGAAGGAGATGCCACAAACAATCCTCCTATTCCTGCAACCAGAAGACTTAAAGTTCTTGAATACACCGAGGGGGAGCGTTTAAGAGCCAAAGCAGACTTGGGAGCCAAAGACTTTCCTAATGCAAGGAATACCGAATGACATCTATATGCAAATAGATAGTCTATCAAGCGCAAAGGCCATGTGGGACGAGCTCCACAAGATAATGCAACGAACCGAACTTGGAGTCAAAGCAAAGAAAACAAATATTCTAACAGCTTACGACTTTTTCAAAGCCAAGACAGAGGAATTAGTTTATGAACTCTATCAAAGATATCTAACTCTTCTTAATGAAATGAGGAAGATAGATATATTCAAGACCAACATGGAGGTCAACATCATATTTCTTTCTTCTCTTCAACCGGAGTGGAAGAAAATATCCATTCAAATCCGACAAAATAAGGATTTGGATGAAATGGATATCCACGCCGTCTTTGATAATTTTGCCCAACATGAAGAAGATATAAGCGAGATCCAAAAAGAACTAAAGGGCAAGCAGATCGACGATTCTATAGCACTTGTCTCTTAAAGAAAGAAAAGCCGATCTCGAAAGGATAAAAGTATAAAGCTGCCAAGTTCTTCAGAAGATGAAGGAGAATCTGACTCGGACTCCGAACGTGATATGAAGGAGTTCAAGAAACAGTTAGCTCTCATTTCTAAAATGATGAGTAAAAAGTTTTACAAAAAGAAATCCTCGTCTTCGGCCAATAGACTTCGGACATCTAGCTCCAAGCAAAGGGAAAGACTGGCCGAGTCCTCAGAATCAAAAAGCGTCAAAGAACCACAAAAATGTTATAATTGTGGAATGATCGGACACTTCTCCAGGGAATGCAAGCTACCCAAGAAAAAGGACGCCAACTACTACTCCAAAAAATTCCAACTGACTAACAGAAAGAGGCTGGAGTAGCACTGATGGCAGAACACGACGACAGAGAATCCTCTTCGTCACAAGAGGTACACATGTCTAATTCCACATTATTAAACATGTTAGAATCGTTACATGTTAAGTACACTAACATGAAAATTGAGCGGAAACGAACAAGGGAATTAGAAGAGAAACTAGCTCTTAGCGAAAGCAATTTCCAAAAGCAATTACATAAGAAAAGTCATCTCGAAATTCTCTTATCTAACGCTAAGGAAAAAATCTCTAGTCTTGAATTAACCATAGCTACCTCTGAGACAAAAATTACTGAACTTAATACGATTCTTATCGATTGTCAGATAGACTTAGAGATTTCTAAAAATAATTTCAAAGAAATTTCTGACGAACGTAAGAAACTTTATTCAAGGATTAAAACGTTAGATGATCTTCTAATAAAAAGGGGTCAAACGGATCAAACTATATTTCTAAATCAACCTCTTGATACGGAATTTTATAATCCTAAAGAGGGCTTAGGTTTTAACAATCCCTGTAACTTGAAAAGGTCAATGTTAGACAAGTATACGATATCAAGTATATGGGATTAGGTTTAACTTCTCTAATGGCATTTACTAATTCTTCCGAAGTAAATGCTTTACAATAATCTAAACGACAAGCCGCTGATAGGACTAACATTCCTTTTGACTACACCAACTTGAATAATAGTTACAAGATAAGAGATCTCAACTTGTTTAGTGATTATAATTCATTATATCCCCTAGAAAATTTCTCTAACGACAAGGAAAATAATATTGATCATTTTCAAAATTCTAATTTCTGTTATATTCCGGCTATTATTAGAAAAATAGTTGTTTTAAACGCTTCCTTGGAAACAGAAAGAAAGAATTTCAAAGCTGAAAAGAACGAACTTTTACTGGAGATTTCCAATCTCAAAACTTCCTCTAGTTTAAAAACTTGTCCTGATCTTATTTTGAAAGAAAAATATTTAATGAAGGACAAGGTTAAATCTAAGAAAAACTCTCCCATTATTTTTCAAAATATTTCAAAAGAAGATAAATCATCTTTAAAAATTGTAACGAGAGAAAACGAATCCTTAAATGCTTCAAAAAGGAAAAAGATTTTTACTAACTCTTTTTCTACTACATCCACATGTAGAGTAGTAAAAGAGGTGAAGCATGCTAAGGAAAGAGTGTCTAGAATAAAATTTGAGAAGAAAAATGATTTGTTATCTAATTTTTCTATGTCAAAAACTAAGGACACTCGCACGAAGACAACCATATCTAGTATTGTTACTTCAACTTATGCGTTAAAGCCTATTATTTTTGAAAGCTCAAACTTTGACATTGGCTCTACTTCTAAAAACAATGACCATCATTCTAAGACAAATGCAAGTCTTAAGTCTCATAGGAAACAAGATCCGGCTATCAAGAAAGCTTATAGCTCCATACATTCTTGTGCTCACCTAAGGTACCCAGTCCACGTACATTCAGTTAAACACCTTAGGAGACTAGCTAGAAAAAAGATATTCTCAAGCAATAAGACAAATCAGACATTTGCTCGTGCTGAAATTAACCTCACATGTAAGGTTCAACCTCACTGGGTTCCTAAAACACCACCTAGGCCAACACAAGCTAATAAGGCCAAGTTTCCTAAAGAAGTACCACTTAAATCAAATACTTCTAAGTTGTTTTGGGTACCTAAGCATTCCAATAATTTAGGAAACAAATATGACCAAACCTTACTTATCAAATCTGCTAATCCGAGAGGACCCATTCAAAAGTGGGTACCTAAGTCTCCCTATTTTCTTTCTATGCAGATCCATCATGTGTGGTATTTAGATTCTGGTTGCTCCACACACATGACGGGAAAACAAGAACTGTTGAGCAACTACCAAGATCGTTACAATGGCAAAGTCCGATTTGGCAACAATGACTCAGCTCCCATACTCGGATTTGGAGACATTCTACTGCCAAATTTGACGATTAAAGATGTCTCTTACGTCCAAGGTCTCCAGCACAATCTGTTCAGCATAGGACAATTCTGTGACAAAGGATTTCAAGTAATATTTCTAGCTGAACAGTGCTGAGTTTTGAATAGTCAGAATCAAGAGCTTCTCACAGGAACACGAAGATCAAATCTATACACAATCAATCTGACAACAGTTCGACCTTCGACAGCTGTATGCCTCATCTCTCAGACAACAATCAACAGGAACAGCTTGTGGCATCAACGTCTGTCTCATCTAAATTTAAAAGCTCTTTACAAACTCAGTGTTAAAAAGTTGGTCAACGATATGCCAACAATTTCTTCTAACCAAGAGCATCATTGTTCGGCTTGTCAACTGGGAAAAATGAAGCGAGCTTCACATAAAATCAAGCAAGTTGCTTCTACATCTCGACCCTTAGACTTCACATGGACCTTTGTGGACCGATGAGTACACAAAGTATTAACGGTCGAAAATATGTGTTAGTAATTGTCGACGATTTTTCTCGTTACACATGGACAAGATTTCTCAAAACTAAAGATGAGACTGGAGACTTAACAGAAAGCTTTGTGAATACCACATAAAATCTCCTGCAAAAGAAAATTCAAGAAATCAGAACTGATAATGGAACTGAATTCAAGAACAAGCGTGTTCATAACTTTTATCAGTCACTTGGAATTATTCAACAATTCTCAGCCGCAAAAACGCCTCAACAAAATGGTGTCGTAGAAGAAAGAACCGGACTCTAGTTGAAGCTGCAAGAACAATGCTCATACACTCCGGTATTCCTGACTTTCTATGGGCTGAAGCAGTGAGTACGGCATGTGTTACTCAAAATAGGACAATTATTCACAAACGCTTCGAAAAGACGCCATAATGATCGAGTGACATTGCTTCTTCGGCCCGAACCGAGGAATCCCTTTCATAATTAAATACCGTTACTATATAGGTGGCTCTTATTGGGAAAGACCTGTTACTGGATAATTCATGGGAGATCTATATCAGACATTATGCTGTGCTTACAGAGGTCTTTACTTTATATTTTAGATAGAGGTTCATCTGTCCTTCCTTTCCTCTAGCAAGGCCTTCCTTTCTCTTTTTCGTTTCGAATCAAAATAGAAGAGTTGAGTAAATAAAAAATCCAAAGGAGGTTCATGGCCAAGAGGAAAGATGCGCGAGTAACAGTGATTTTGGGGATTTTTTTTGGAAATTGGATGCAGTTACTAATTCATGATCTGGCATGTACAGAATGAAAACGTCATTCCTATTCAAGCTCTCCCTTGGTTGGGAAAGGCCGGGCGGATCTGTGGATGCTGAGTCATTTCCTTTCTCTTCAGAAAGGATTCACTATCTCTGTCCCGAAGTCACTATTTTCACCAGTGAGTACTGAAACTCTTTTTTACTCCAAACTGCCTCCAACCGGCTGACCGATTGCGAACGTGCACAACTTTTTACGCCCACTAGAAAAGTTCTCAATGAAAACATTTCCAGCAAGCATCCTAAGAAGTGCAGATCCGAAACCGTATCCCCACACAGCCTCAACTACCTCCCCCATGACTGGAAGTCGAATTTTTGGTACTCAAAAAGCAAAAAGTAGGAAATTGTTGAATCTATACTATTGAGTCGCTATTAAGATGATTCAGGATCATCTTATTTTGTTGAGCTATTTTTTCTTGTCAAAGTTAATTAATCAAAGAATCCCGAATATCTCATTCTTCAAAGTATTTGGTTGCAAGTGTTTGTGGCCAACGATCGGGAGCATCGAAGCAAGTTCGATCCCAAAGCCTTTGAAGCCATTTTTGTCGGATATTCCTCTACTTCAAAATCATATCGCGTCTACCTCAAGTCTTCTCGTACAATTCTTGAAAGCTACAAGTCACCTTTCAAGAAATGATGGAATTGACTTCTGAACAAAACAGTTCAGAACCCGAGCTTATAGGCGTGTTGGCACAAGGTCAACAACTTTAGGCAACTTCTACATCAACGTCAAGTGAAGCAATTCCCGCTGACCATGAAGATTTAGATTCTCTATTCGAACACTTTTATCGAAACAAGTCTCAAATGCCTGCTTCCTCTCACTTGACACCAAGCAGTGACCCATCTCCCTCGATGGAAGAAATTCATTTTGAGACTCATTTTCTTCAAAATCCGACAAATGTAGAGACTCTACTAATTCAGAATCTTCATCTAGTGCTGCAGTTCCTATAAATGCAGATGAGGAAATTCCTATCGATTCAACCTCTGAATTGAATTTCCCTACTATGATTAATCAATCCATTAATTCAGGATATCTCGATCTACAATCCAATGACGAATCTATTTCGGTTATTCCTCACGAACGCAAATGGACTCGAGCTCATCCTACTGACCAGATTATCGGTGATCCTTCAAGTGGTGTACGTACTAGGACGTCTACACAACGCGGTTTATACATATGCTTCCTAAGCCAAAGCGAACCAAATAAGGTAGCCGAAGCTCTTAAAGACCCGGATTGGGTAATTGCGATGCAAGATGAACTCAACCAGTTCGAGCGTCTACAAGTTTGGACTTTGGTTCCTCGACCACAAGGCAAAACAATAATTGGAACTAAATGGGTTTTCAAAAACAAGAAAAATGAAACGGTGAAGTAATCAGGAATAAAGCACGGCTCGTGGATAAGGGATACAATCAACAAGAAGGAATTGATTACGACGAGACGTATGCTCCGGTCGCTCGTATTGAAGCTATTCGCAAATTTCTAGCATACGCGGCTTACAAAGACTTCAAAGTCTATCAAATGGACGTCAAAACTGTCTTTCTCAATGGCGTATTTAAAGAAGAAGTCTACGTCGTTCAACCCGAAGGGTTCATGCACGAGAACCATCCTGATTATGTCTATCGATTGGACAAAACTCTCTATGGACTAAAACAACCCCCTCGTGCTTGGTATGGTGTTCTGAGCGAATTTTTTGTCAAATCAAACTTCATCAGAAGAACAATCGATACGACTCTCTTCATCAAAAGGCAAGGCAAAGACTTGATGATCGTTCAAGTTTACGTTGATGACATCATTTTCGGATCGACGAATGAACGTTTCTGTCAGAAATTTGGTAATCTCATGAAGACCAAATTCGAGATGAGCATAATGGGAGAACTCCAATTCTTTCTTGGATTACAAGTCAAGCAACTCGATGATGGCATCTTCATCCCAAATATATCCGAGATATTCTGAAGAGATTTAATCAAGACAAGAGCACACCGATGAATACTCCTATGTCTACTAATTGCAAACTGGATGATGATCCGTCTGGAAAGGCTGTCAACATCACCACCTATCGGAGCATTATCGGATCTCTTCTCTACTTGACATCCAGCCGACCCGACATTATGTTTAAAGCTTGCCTATGCGCCCGCTTTCAAGCTGACCCAAAGGAGTCCCACATGAATGCCGTCAAGAGGATTCTACGATATCTCAAAGGAACTCCAAACTTAGGGCTTTGGTATCCTAAAATTACTGGCTTGCGACTTATTGACTATACTGATGCTATGCAGGTTGTCGAATGGACACAAAAAGCACGTCTGGCGGAGCACAATTTTAGGCAAAAAATTAGTCTGCTGGTCTTCAAAGAAACAAAATTGTGTGTCAACATCGACGGCCGAGGCGGATTACGGTGCGGCTGCCAGCTGTTGCTCGCAAATTCTATGGATGCGGACACAACTACGCGATTACGGGTTTGATTTTAATAACATTACCATTTACAGTGATTCTCAAAGTGCTATTGCCATTACTTGCAATCATGTTAATCATTCACGCACGAAACACATAAATATTCGATATCATTTTATAAAAGATCATGTAGAAAAAGGCACGAAAGATATGTATTTTGTTAAAACGGAGCTTCAACTTGCCGACTTATTCACTAAGGCATTGGATGAAAAATGATTCCAATTCCTTATTGCTAAATTGGGTATGTTGAATCTCAATCTTACTTGAAATGTGCTTTACATGCTCTACTATGCTTCAATTTGATATTAAATGTGCTTCCTTGATTATTTTGCATGACTCTATCTTTTAATATTTTTCTACATAAAAGAAAATTAAAATATATATATATATATAAATATATATAATACTATATATATATATATAAATAGTATAAATAAAGTAAAACAAATTTTTGGGGGATGACGATAATTTTGACTATTTTTTAAATTACTCACAAAAATATTTCTTCGATATATATGATTAAGTTTTTTGCCTAAAAATTCATCTGACATTCTTTTATTCAAAAGAACTTTGTTTGTCTCACTAAACACAAAGCCACATCATACATGTGAGAATTTGAACCTCAATATTTTTTTGTGTGTGTCACACTTCAAATGACTATCTTTTGGTTTGTACTTCGTAGCTTCAATCCTACTTTTGTGATTAGTTTGTCATGAAAATGATAAGGGCATATTAGTAAATTCCACTTGGCCCAAATTATAAATCCTTTATTTTTTCCTCTAGAAATCCACTTTGAGCCTTCTCCGACATTCTTTTTCTTTATAAACACCCAATTAAGCCTTCAACATTATTCAAATGATTCGGGGTTACTCAATCAAGAAAAAGAGGGGGAGAGCAAAAGTGATGTACATTATGCATTTCTCAATCATTATAGAAGAGAAACACTGATCTAACTGCGAACTACTCCTAGATAATCTCGTATACTCCTAGAAGAGAAGCACCTTGAAGTGAACTTCTCCAATGATAATCTAGATCTTATGTAGAGAAAACGAGAAGAGAAACACAGTCTTGGGTTCGAACTCCATAACTGTGAAACTTTCTAAAGGAACACAGTCTCGACCCAAAATCAAAGAAGATCTCATCTCTCAAAGCCTTGAAAAGAAATTACTAAAGAAATGAAAAGCAAAAGGATCAGAACATAATTTCACAAAAAGGGCCCCTGGAAGAGAAGAATTTTTAAGCTCGCTAACCCAAATTTCCTACCCCTTTAGTCAAAGCCTAAAAATAATCCCTTAAAAGTCCCTTTGATTCAAAGTGATGAACTCTCACTTGGTAAGTTGATAAAAAATACTACGATAACATATTAAATGATATAATTTTGTTGTGATGATAAGAGTGATATATCTAATAAAAATCTCCTTGATAAAAATAAATTGAGTGATATGAGCGAAACTTGCGATAGTTGTCGAAGTGATTCAGACTATGCTCTTAGAATACTAGTTTAGTTACCTGATTTTATGGCAAATTAATGTTTTATATGTCTTAAAATTTTTTGTGAGAATGTTCAAAATTAATAAATCTGACCCCGAAACAAATTTTTTTTCTTTTACTCGCACATTTTAAATGCATTAATACATGCATTGGTTCAGAATTGATAAAATGCGAATAACTATTGTGAAAAACGCAATATTTTTAATGAAACTATGCTGAATTGCTTAAAATGCGTTACTTGTACTTAAATCGGAAATTTTCATATGCCAATTTGTACTAAAATTATGCTTCGGTACTGAAAAGTTTACTCATGCAATTGTTGAGGGGGAGTTTTATATGAGAAATTGTTATTATCTGCTACACTCATAAAACATGAATTCTAACATTTTTAAGCCTCGCAGAAAATTTTGGAGCTCATCCGAGAAGTCAAATGTTGAATTTCATCAACATTAGGAGATAATTTAATCTTTTTCAGAAATACATGGAGTATTATGCAATTTATTTTTGGGTTAATTCATAAAAAAAAATTTCAGACTTGAATTTATCTAAAGCCCAAAATTAATTTTTTACGGCCCAGTGTAATATACTTTATCGATCGAAAAACTCTCTCACACGCTACACATTTCCAATCCAAAAAAACTTTTCGAACCGACTTCGGCGATTCAAACCAAATCCCGCAATATTCGAATTTTTTAGATTAAACTTGCCGATTTCGAAGGTAGAAACTTGTTCTGAATCATTTTATGTTCAAAAAATCCAATTCTCAAACAGTTTCACGAAAAATGTTTGAAGAAAGTTCATGTTTATATTTTTTCGACGAAAACTGGTTTTTTGACCCTCAAATCAAAGTGTGTAAACTCGACTTGTTGGATTAAAATCATGTTATTTGGCTTCGCGAATGTTTTCTGAACATTCTGAACCCAGAATAACTCATGATTTACCCAGAAATCAAAATTTCCGCGTTAAACGTTAAAAGTTTGATTTGAAAGTTTTCCGATCGCAAAAGTCCGTATCGCAAACAGTGTCATCGAAGAACTTTATTCGACCGCAAAAACTCAACTTTGAAAACCTTGGTGTTTTCGATATATTTTTATTCGATTGCAAAACTACGCGGCGAATAACTTATGTTTTTCGACCATTCTTATTCAATCGCAAAACTACGCGGCGAATAACTTAAGTTTTTCGACCATTCTCATTCGATCGCAAAACTACACGGCGAAAAACTTACGTTTTTTGATAGCATTTTATTCGATCGCAAAATTACTCAGCGAAAAACTATTGTTTTCGATAAAATTTTATTCGATTGTAAAAGTCATCGGCAAAAAAATTTGTTTTATTCGACACTATTTTATTCGATCGCAAAATTTAACGATCGAATAATTTGTCACTCGGATAAAATCACGCTGAAAAAAAAACTTAGTCAAACTTACAAATTTTCAAAATTTTCACTAAGTCCTTCGTATTTAAACCTTAACAATTCCAATTTTTTCTTAAATTCATTCTTATTCCCTCAAATTAGCATATAAAAATTTATCAACTAATGAACCTTATGTTATTTTTGAAGATATGGCAACTCTCAACTACCCTCACATCTACCCCTCTGGAAGATATATTACAGTCCAAGATAACAACTTTCAACTGGACCTTACGACGTTTCGATGTCCGGGTGAAGTCATAATATCCATCCTCAAAGGACACCCCCTATGAGCCTTGACCATGACGTGCACCGTACCAATGGTCCATCTACAGCAATTCTGGGGAAGTATAAAGAGCGTCATCAACGGCGATAGCATGGAATATATGACGATGATCAACACAAGACATATTGCCCTGACGAAAAATCTGATGGCCATGGTGCTCGATCTCCCGCACTACGACGAATATGATCAACTTCCAACGGATGCGGAGATTGTAGAAGACATGCTCCGGATGGAATACAAACCTCCGCTAACCAAACTGGCGAACTTTCAAAATAGCGGGATTCCCCATCCGTAGAATACATTGTTCGGCATCATCAACAAATGCATCTCCCCAAAACACTCCGGCTTCGACAAGGCGAACGGGAACATCCTTCGCATTTATCACGGAGTGATCTTTTCCAAAAGATATGACGTGGCCCAGCTGATTTGGAACGATCTAGCGGACCAGATGCGTCAAAGGGAGACAAAGTCGAAGGCCAAATCTCTTCCCTATGTACGATGGATCCCGGTACTGATCTCACACTTTATGGACATCAATCCTGAGATCCCGAGACTACCACCAATTGCTGAATATCACTCCGCCACGCCTTCGATTTTTTTACAACCCGAAGGCCGCCGATCTAGCACTCCAACAAATGCTGATCCCATTGGAGTTGCTCCGACTAGCTGATCCAACTGAAGAGGCATATCAGGACTACTGCCAGAACAACTCTATCACGGAGGCGATGGTACGTGCCATGGATCCAGCACCGGCACCTTCTCAAAGGGAATCTTTGGTGACAACAACGGAGCCCGAAGCCACGACTCAGGAGATTGAGCTCGAAGGTGTTCCACAAGATATATCTTCTGAGGCAACCGATTCTGATGAAGCACACAGACTCCAACAAAGGGGTCCTCGCCGACAACAACCCTCAGCCTCGTCTGCAGTGCCTTCAATCATACCAGCTTCGGAGCCAACACATCCACCACCAAGTGATCAGCCTACCGAACAGATTCAAATTGAATCTGTCTCAACGCCCATAGAGGTGATACCTATCGTATCATCTCAAGGATTGGGTGGAAGCCCTATTGGACCCCCGATATCTTCGGAGCAAACAATAAGCCAACCCATTGAAGTGGTAACTTCAGGGTTGACAATGGATGTCCTTGGACGTTCCGGAACTTCAAGACCTACTCAAGGCGGCACATTGGAAATCTACTCCGATGTTGTAACAGTGGAGCGCCTCCTTGGCCCCACTCCACCAATGTTCGTGACGGAACAAAGACTACAAGTAGCGCTCTCCACAGCTCTATCTTCTCTAGAAGATCGTGTGATGGACCGTATGCTCCACGCTCTCGAGACTTCCCGAAGAGACACCGGGAAAACACCAGTTTCAGAAGCTGCTTCGACCGACACAAAAACCACTCCCATATCCTCACCACTTCCTACCACCACCCTAACACCCCACTACAACCAATCCTGACCGCCCCAACTCCCTCACCCTCACTTATCAATCCCTACACCATCCCAATCACCAAGCTTCACGATATACTCATCTCACGCCTCCTCGCATTAGAGACCAGATCTCCCGCTGAGGAGAGTCTCTACAAACGGCTGATAGATGAACCAGAGCCGCCAGCACAACCAACATGTCGAGAAGAAAGCTCCCGCACCAAGCATAGACATGACGATCCGACGATCCGGATCGTCATGAGGGGGAGAAACGACAACGAACTACACGGAGCGACCGTGGATTGAGTCAAGCACAGACAAAGACTCAAGAAGCTGGAGGATCGTCCTCACACCCACCAACCACACAATCTCAAACCCGCCAACAAATAACCACACCTCCCACCATATCTCAAACACTAACCCTCTCTCCTACAAATCCAAATCCGATCCCAACCTCAAACCTCCCCCAAGTCCAACCAGAAGCAGTTGCCTACGATCCACATCTGATCCTAGATGACTACATCCTAAACGAGAAGTGGATGATGCAATGAGAACCAGAGGAAGCTGCTCAAGCTGGACTCTCTAACGTCAGATACTTCTTAATACAAGCTTCAGTGGACTTGGTGCTGCTTGAAGAAGTAGAACTTCAAGAAGGCGAGAACTACAGTTCTGCCCTGCCAGAGCTACCTGAAATGATAAGGCTCAGAGTCGACTCTCCTCCCCGTTTATCAAAAGGGACAGTTAGAGTCGCCATGGGAGCACGTCAGAATTGAAGTCCCGTTCATTGAAGACGTAAGAAAGCAGATTTGGAGTGCTCCAACCAAATTCAAGAAGCTCAATGAACTTAACCTAAGGGGCATCTCACACTGGGAAGATAGGAAGAAAATGGAGCATATCTTCATGCTCAATTATCTCGGACCCGATTGAAGTGAAGGAAAATTTCAAGAACAAGCCACCGATTCTCCAACTTGTCGGAGTCTCGGAAGATATCCAACCCCTATCTACATCATTGAGCGAGCTGACAGCAACCGTACACGAGAAGAGATAGATGAAAGCTATCTCCCATTCCTTCCACCGGATGAGGTCTACCAATTGTACCAGATGTACGAGAGAAAGTACAAGACGCATTCCGGATATATCAAGACTGAAGGACTCGAGGGACTGAAAATATGGTGCGGCAGATCAAGTATCACACCGCACACGACCTTCAAATTGCAATAGAGAACAACATGAAGAAGGTCAACATGGAATCTCCGCTCATGAAGGGCTTCCCACTCAACAACTTTCTCGAGAACTACATCTTCAAGAAACTTGGCCTCGCCATAACCTATCTAAATCCAGTTATTGGGAAGACAAGGGCTATGATGAAGTCACAAGTCCATAAATTATGCGACGGGACGCTAAAGTTAGTGAGGAAGAACATTCAGAAGAGATTGGGAGAGACAATCTTCGAAGATCTTTTTGAAGAAGAGGCCCCACTCTTGAATGTGCTTCTAGATGCTATAAATGAGAGATTGGAGCTGAGGAATGTTGTTCGACGTTACGAGACAGCATAGGTTGCGGAAGTCTTTTTACGCTCGACACGGATAAAAGGAGCTGAAACAAAGACAAGCACAAAGGGGGAGATTGAAGAGAACATTAGAATTGTGTTATATTATTTCATTATCCTTGTAATTAGTGGCGTAATTAGAAGTTTTGATAGTGTAGGACCTAATAGCAATTATAACTTGGATATAGGTATAAATATGATGTACACTATCAAAATTAATACAAATTTTATTATTCAGAAAAATAACAAGCATCGAATTCATATTTTAAACGAGAGAATACGATCGAGAAACTCGGAAAGCTAACAACCTCTCTCAAGATCTTCAATGTTGTTATTCGACCGAACGTAATCCGTAAGATTTCTTACTCGAATACCGATAATTCGTGCTTAGATTGCTTGTTGATTGATGAATCAGGACCTAACAAATTCCTCTCCCCAAAACACTCCGGCTTCGACAAGGCGAACAGGAATATACTTCGCATCTTCCATGGAGTGATATCCCAACTGATATGGAATGATCTAGCGGACCAAATACGTTAAAGAGAGAGAAAGTCAAAGGTGAAGTACCTCCCATTCGCACGGTGGTTCCCAATGCTGATCTCACACTTTATGGACGTTCATGTGAAGATCCCTAGACTACCACCGATTGGAGGATACATCCCACCTCGCCTTCGCTCCTTTCACAACCCGAAGGCAGCCGACCTCTCCAACCGATGCTGATCCCATTGGAGCTGCTCAGACTAGCTGGTCCAACGGACGAGGCCTACCAAGACAACTGTCGAAATAACTCCATCACGGAGGAGATGGTACGGGCCTTGGATCAAGCTCCGGTGCTTTCTCAAAGGAAATCTCTAGTGGCAATAACCGAGTCCGAAGCCACGGCTCAAGAGACAAAGACACCGGCCGTCGAGCCCGAAGGTGTTCCTCACGATGTATCTCCTAAAGCCACAGATTCGGATGAAGAATACAGACTTCAAAGTAGGGGCTCTCGCCGACAGCGAATCTCGGCCCCGTTTGTATCCCTTTCAGTACTACCGGCTTCCGTGACAACTCCTCCACCACCAACGGATCAGCCAATCATACAGATTCTACCTGAATCTGTCTCAATACCCATAGAGGTGATACCTACCGTATCATCTCAAGAATTGGATGGAATCCCTATTGGACCCCCGATATCTTCAGAGCAAACAATAGGCCAACCCATTAAAGTGGTGAGTTCAGGGTTGATAATGGATGTCCCCGGACGTTCCGAAATCTCAAGACCTGTTCAAGGCGGCACATCGGAAACCTTTTCCGATGTTGTGACAGTGGAGTGCCTCTCTGGCCCCACTCCACCGATGATTATGACGGAGCAACGCCTACAAGAAGCACTCTCTACAACCATTTCTTCTCTCAAAGATCGCCTGATGGACAGACTGCTCCATGCCATTGAGACCTCTCGAAGGGATACCGGGAAAGCATCGGTCTCCGTGGCCGCTCCATCAGAAGTCCACACCACTCCCGTCTCCTCACCACCTCTTACCACCACCATACACACCCCCATCCAACCCACCCTCACCACTCCAAATCCATCACCTTCACTCATCAACCCATATACCATCCCGATCACCCAACTTCATGACATTCTCATCTCCCGACTACTTGCCTTGGAGACCGGACCCCCGCTGAGGAGAGTCTCTAAAAAAGGCTGATAGATGAACCTGAGCCGCCCGCTCAAACAAGGTGCCGAGAAGAAAGCTCCCGCACCAAAAGAAGACATGACGATCCCGATGATCCGGATCGTCATAAGGGGGAGAAAAGGAAACGAACCACACGAAGCGGCCGTGGTTTCAGTCGAGAGCAAACAACAAAGACTCAAGAAGGTGGAGGATCATCCTCAAACCCACCAACCACACAACCCACAACCCGCCAACACACAACTACATCTCCCACCATATCCCACACAATACCTCCCTCTCCTACAAATCCAAATACAATCCCGACCTCTGACCTCCTCCAAGCCCAACCAGAAGCAGCCGTCTACGATCCACATCTGATCGTAGACGATTATCTCTTAAACGAGAAATGGATGACGCAATGGGAACCAGAGGAAGCTGCTCAAGCTCGACTCCAACGTCAGATATTTCTTACAAAAAGCTTCTGTGGACTTGGTGCTGCTTGAAGATGAAGAACTTCAAGAAGGCGAGAACTATAATTCTGCTCTCCCAGAACTACCAGAAATGATCAGGCACAGAGTCGACTCTCCTCCCCGCTTATCAAAAGGGACAGTCAGAGTCGAGACGCCGTGGGAGAATATCATAATTGAAGACACGTTAATTGAAGAGTGTTAGAAAGCAAATATGGAGGGCTCCTAACCGGATAAAGAAGCTCAACGAACTAAACCTACGGGGTATCTCACATTGGAAAGATAAGAAGAAAATGGAGCACATCTTCATGTTCAACTATCTTGGTCCAGACCGAAGTTGCATTCCAACGGATCAACTGAAGAAAAACTTCAGGGATAAGTCACCGATCCTCCACCTCGTTGGAGTTTCACATTCGATTGGAAGCTTCCCTACCCCAATCTACCAAATTGAGCGAGCGGACAACAACCGCACTCGAGAAGAGATAGATGAGAGCTATCTTCCTTTCCTTCCACCGGATGATGTCTATCGTCTATATCAGATGTACAAAAGAAAATATCAGACGCCCTCCGGATGCATCAATACTGAAGGACTCGAGGGATTGAAAAGATTCATGGTGTGGCAGATTAAGTATCACACCGCACACGACCTTCAAATTGCTATAGAGAACAATATGAAGAAGGTCAACATGGAGTCTCCGCTCATGAAAGGCTTCCCACTCAACGATTTTCCAGAGAACTACATATTCAAGAAACCTGGCCTTGCCATAACTTATCGGAATCCAGTCATTGGAAAGACGCGAGCTATGATGATGTAAAATATCCACAAGTTCTGTGACGGAACGTTGAAGTTAGTGAGGAAAAACATCCAGAAAAGATTGGAAGAGATCATTGAAGAGACAATCTTCGAGGATCTTGGTGAAGAAGATGCCTTACTATTAAATTGAGCTTCTGGATGCTATTAATGAGAGGTTGGAGTTAAGGAATGCTGTTAGACGTTAGTCAGCATTGGAATTACGGAAATCATTCTACGCCCGACAAGGATAAATGGATCTGAAATGAAGACAAGCACAAAGGGGGAGATTGAAGAGACTTTAGAATTGTGCTTTTTTATTTTATTATCCTTGTAATTAGGGGCGTAATTAGTAGTTTTGATAGTGTAGGACAAAAATAGTAAATATACCATGTAAATAGGTATAAAAACAATGTACACTATCGAAATAAAAATACAAGTTCATTTTCGGAAAAATACAAGCATTGAATTCACATTCTAAAAGAGAGAATAGTTATCGGGAAACACTCTCTCTCAAGATCTTCAAAGAAGATATTCGACCGAAGGTAATTTGTAAGATTTATCATTCGAATATCTAGAATTCATGCTTAGATCGATCGTTAGTTGATATACGAGGACCTAACAAAGAGAAGCTATCAAATTTGTAGCTTGATCTTTTGTTATCAAGAAGTTCATGAATCGGCTTCTCCATACGGAGTATTAGCTCGCCTCTTCGGAGAATTCGAGGGCGGACGTCGTTTTCGAGTGAGTAAGCATCCATTTGTAGTTGATTGGTAGGATCTTCGTGAAAGTTTGGAATCGAAATGGTAAAAGTGCTTCACAAGTGACAAACCTCGTTAGTAATGTTTGATTCGTACTTTAAGCAATTCCCATTTCGAACCTATTTTTCGGTTGTTAAAGAGAAATTGTTTTGATTTCGAAAAATATTTGATATGAGAATTGATACTTCAACATTTTGCTAAAGAATTTTGAATTTAAGATCGAAAATTCCGAGTATCGTAAAAGATAATTCGGAGACAAATATTTTTCGTTAATTTTGAAAATTACGAATTTGATTTCTTTCAAAACAGTGTAAAATGTGTGTTTGTTTGAGTAGTGGTCGAAATTTTATTCGAGCAATAAAGTTTTTTATTTAAAAATTTTCAAACCTTTAATCGAAAAAGATTTTCGATCGTATATGTTTTTCGTGGTATTTATCGAAAATTATTATTCAAACGTAAGAGTTTTGCAAAGTAAATATCCTATCGAAAAATAGTTTGTTGAATAAATGTTGATCGCAAAAACTTTTATCGAAAAATTTGTAATCGAAAAATTTCGTTAATTTTGACTCAAATTAAAAGTTTTTTGAATGTGAATTGTTCGATCGAAATATGTTTTCGCTAAATTTAGACTCGAAAATTTAAATGATCGAAAAATATTGAGATCGAAAAACTTGTTTTAATATTACATGTTTTTCAAGTCAAAATTAGATACTTATTTAGCCAAAACAGTATCAGTCGAAAACAAATACGCTTTATTACTCGAAAAAGATATTTATATATGAATCGAAAAACTTATTATCGAAAATAATGTTTTTCGAGTCTTATATTTGAGTAAAACACACGAGAACAGTGTGTCATCGAAAAATTTCTCGGCTGCAAACTTATTCGAAAAATAATTTTCGAGCCAAGTTTTTCTATCGACGATCGAAGAACAGCTTTCAAGTTCAATGGAACATTGAAAAATCCAGATTCAACCAAGATGTTCAAGTTATGAGCTAAAATTTTGAATAATCACTCGTTTCTTAGTTCTGAATATGAACAAACACAAGATTAACCACGTTTTACAGCAAAATATTGAAGAAAATCAAATCGTAATCAAAACTTGATCGCAAATGCAAATATCGATTAACCAAGTTCTAAGCGATTGAAATCAGTACGTATTCCTAACATATAATCTATTACTTAATCAGCAAGATCATCAAAAAAATTCGCAAATATTAAGCGCATTGATCAAAATACATTTCACGTAAGTTTCGATCGAAAAATCTAGAAAATTATTTTTGATCTTCTAATCGCGAATTCAATCCAAAAGCGATCACGATCTGCTCTGATACCAATTGTTAGGTCCTATTATATCAACGAACGATCGATCTAAGCATGAATTCTAGATATTCGAATGATAAATCTTACAAATTACCTTCGGTCGAATATCGTCTTTGAAGATCTTGAGAGAGAGAGTTTTTCGATTCCGTTTCTCTCTCTTAGAATGTGAATTCAATGTTTGTGATTTTCCGAAATTTAATTTGTGTTTTTATTTCGATAGTGTACATTGTATTTATACCTATTTACATGGTATATTTACTATTAAGTCCTAAACTATCAAATCTATGAATTACGCTCATAATTACAAGGATAACAAATTAACAAAGCACAATTCTAATATCTCTTCAGTCACGACCACATCCCAAGCTATGCTGACAGACATATCTCAATTATGCAATGCTGATAAATAAGTCCATAATTTAGCTATACTGAGGGACAAGTCCTTGATCCATCTATGCTGACCGACGCATCTCAATTCAGCAACGCTGACAAATAACTCCTTAACTCAGCAATGTTGACGGACTAGTCTTTAATTCAGCTCTACTGACGGACATAACCTAATTCATCAATGCTGATCAAACAAATCAGTAATTCATCTATGCTGATAGACACATCTCACTTTAGCAATGCTGACAGAGAAGTCCATATTTCAGCTATACTAACGGAAATGTCCTTAATCCAGCTATGCTGACGGACATATCTCAATTCAACTATGCTGACAAACAAGTCCACAATCCAGCTATGCTGACAGACAAGTCCTTAATTCAGCTCTGCTGATGGACATATCTCAATTCAACAATGGTAATCAAACAACACCTTAATTCGGCTATCCAGATAGACACATCTTAATTCAACAACGATGACAAATAACTCCTTATCTCAGCACTACTGACGGACTAGTCCTTAATTAAGCTCTACTGACGGACATAACTTAATTCAGCAATGTTGATCAAACACGGTAGCATCCCAATTCATCAATGCTGACAAATAAATCCTTAACTCAGCAATGCTTACGGACAAATCGTTAATTCTGCTCTGCTGACGGACATATCTCAATTCACCAATGCTGATCAAACAAGTCCTAAATTCAGCTATGGTGACGGACACATCTTAATTCAGCAATGCTAACAAACAAGTCCTTAATTCAGCAATGATGACAACACAAGTCATGAATTCAGCTATACTGACCGACACATCACAATTCAACATTGTTGACAAATAATTCCTTAACTCAGCTATGCTGACGGACAGGTCCTCAATTCAACTATGCTTACGGACACATGTAAATTAAGCAATGTTGTTAAACATGTCGATAACTCAGCTATGCTGACGAACACATCTCAATTCAGCAACGCTGACAAATAAGTCCTTAACTCAGCAATGCTGACAAACAAGTCCTGAATTCAGCTATGCTGATAGACACATCTCAATTTTGCAATGCTAACAAACAACTTAATAATTCAGCTGTACTGACGGACAAGTCCTTAATCCAGTTATGCTGACGGACCTCAATTCAGCTATGCTCACGAACAAATCCACTATTCAACTGTGTCGACGGACAAATCCTTAATTTAGTTATGTTGATGGACATATCTTAATTCAACAATACTGATCAAACAAGTCCATAATTTAGCTATGCTGACGGACATATCTCAGCTATGCTGACGAACAAGTCAACAATTCAGCTATGCTCATGAACAAGTCTATCTCAATTCAGTAATGATGATCAAACAAGTCCTTAATTCAGCTATGCTGACGGACACATCTCAATTTAGCAACGCTGACAAATAAGTCCTTAACCCAGCAATGCTCACCAAGTAGTCCTTAATTAAGATCTGATGACGGACATAACTCAATTCAGCAACGATGATCAAACAAGTCATTAATTCAGCTATGGTCACGAACACATCCCAAACTCAGCAATGCTGGCATATAAGTCCTTAACTCCGCAATGCTGACGGGCAAGTCCTTAGTTCAGTTATGCTGACGGATACATCTCAATTCAGCAATGCTTACAAATAAGTCCTTAACTCAGCTACGCTGACGAACAAGTCCTTAATCCAGTTATGGTGACGAGCACATCTCAACAGGAATGCTGACAAATCCTTAACTCAGCTACGATGACGGACAAGTCCTTAACTTAGCTTTGCTGATGGACAAGTCCTTAATTCAGCTATGCTAACGGACACATCTCAATTCAGCAATGCTGACAAACAGGTCCTTAATTCAGTTATGCTGATGGACACATCTTAATTCAGCTATGCTGACAAAAGTCCAAATGCAACTCTGCTGACTGACAAGTCCTAATTTAGCTCCGTTGACAAACAAGTCTCAATTCAGCAATGCTGACAAATAAGTCATTAACTCAACTATGCGGTGTTAGGGATATGCCCTCGAATGCTATACGAGGATTGGATATGTATAGGGCATTAGCTTATTTATCATTCGATTGTCAATGTAATCAAACATTGTTTTGCGTATTAATAAATGCATTGTTCGTTTATTGGTTATATGAGTTCTTTACTTAGCATCTGGTAAAGCAATAAATGAATAAATCCAAATGTGTCGAGTTAAGTCACTGTTCTCGATGGGTACGAGAGAGGAAGGCACCAGTGGACTCTTAACCTCGAACATAAAATGTCCATAAGCCTTAGGTTTCAGTGGGTGCTGGAAAACCAATCATGGCTTATTTGTAGATGACTTACCGTGTGCCGATATACCGCTTGGAAGCGGAAGTCAAGACTTGTGATACGAGTCGAATCAAGGGATTGAATCGTTTCATGGACACTGACTCGCAGGTCGTACGATCAAACATGGCTTATTACTCAAGGAGTGTCAATGATCGACGACAAAAACTATAGTAGTCTGCTTGAACCTTAGACCGAAAGGGGCTTTGAGGAGTTGACTTTGAAGTCTTGACTATCACTGGTTTCGCTAGATCCGATTTGCTATTGCATGGGTCAGGGGGACAGATGCGGTCTTGATGGATATTTGTGATTGCCGGGCTTAGACCGCCGAGTACGGATTCACAGTCTCGCAAGTAATCGAGACAAGTGTCCTATGAGAATGACGATGGGAAATTACAAAATCCTTGGCCAAGGTATTAAACTAACTCATGTTAGACATGGAGGGTAGTTTGGTAATTTGCCTCGTGTCATTTTATCATAGTATCGAGTTTAATGAGTTTGACAAATACCATGGCTCTCACTCGATCGGGACACAGCTGAAGGGTTTATACGTAGTACTATAATCTATAGTTAAGTTCTGGAATAAGACTAGTTCGAAATTCGTGCTCAAGTCGGGATCTGTCCGGTACTGCGGGATTGGCTAGGCACTTACCGGACTCTTGGATTCCTCCCTTGCCGATTGAGTCGAACCTAGAGAGTCGGGCTTAAAAAGGATCATCAATGTGTACCGAGAAGGAGAGATTGTGTTTTGGGCCTTAACGGGCCTCGGGTCGTTATGTCTCGCCTTATTGGGCCTCGGGGTCATTAAGTGGACCGAAGTCGGACTTCATATGAAACTAACTTTAAGACTTAGGCTTGGCTAAGTGCTTAGAAAGACTTGAGGGAAGAATTGGAATTCAACCCTAAGCCGAGAAATTCGAAAAATGCCTTAAAGGGTATTTTCGTAATTTACAAATATGGTAATAAAAATATTTGGAATATTATTTATTAAAACTAAAATTCGAATTTATATTTTATATAAATTTCGAAATTTATTTACCATATTTGAAGATATTTTAATATCTTAGTTAGTTTTCTATTTATAGTATGTTCCTTTAATAGAATTTTGAATTCAATTAGGAGAGATATTTTGGCAAGAATATCTCTCATATTTAGGAACAAATATTTCGAGATTTTAGCCTTGTTTAGGGCTGAAAATTTCGTCCTCCCCTACTATAAATAAGGGTGAGACCCTCGTCAAATAAATGACACGGGAAGAGAATCGACGCGAAATTTCTCGACCCGAGAATCGAAACATGAACACACAAACGCAAACCACTCTCCCGAGCGACGGATCAATTCTCTCTAGCCATCTTCGAAGAATCAAAACCGTGGTACATTGCGAGGTCGGTGTGATGATCTAGACGATACCCAACACGACTGCGGCCGACGACGCAATCGACGAGGAGCTGCCACTCGCTTCAAAGGTAATCTCTCACGGGTATGACCCGCCCTATTACGTGTCAACGTGATTAGAATTTTCGATCCGAGCTGCGAAGGAACCCGGAAAACATTTTATTCCGCACCGTATCCCGGGGCGTTGCGTCTCGGGTACAAACCGGGTACCTTTCCCAACATGCGGACGGACATATTTTAATTCAATTATGCTGACGAACAAGTCTATAATTCAGCTACGCTTATGGGCAAGTCCTTAATTCTGCTCTTGTGATCGACACATCTCAATTCAGCAGTGCTGATCAAACAAGTCATTAATTCAGCTATGCTCACGGACACATCTCAATTCAGCAACGCTGACAAATAAGTCTTTAACTCGGAATGCTGACAGACTAGTCCTTACTTCAGCTCTGCTGACGAACATAACTTCATTCATCAATGTTGATCAAACAAATCATTAATTCATTTATGTTGACAGACACATCTCACTTTAGCAACACTGACAAACAAGTCCATATTTCAGCTATTCTAATGGAAATGTCTTTAATCCAGTATGCTGACGTACATATCTCAATTCAACTATGCAGACGAACAAGTCCACAAGCCACCTATGCTTACGGACAAGTCCTTAATTCAGCTCTGCTGATAGACATATCTCAATTCAGCAATGGTGATCAACAAGACCTTCATTCAGCTATGCAGACGGACACATCTCAATTCACCAACGCTGACAAATAAGTCCTTATCTCAGCCCTACCGACGGACAAGTCCTTAATTCAGCTCTACTGACGGACATAACTAAATTAACCAATGCTGATCAGACACTGAAACATCTCAATTCATCAATGCTGACAAATAAGTCCTTAACTCAGCAATGCTGATGAACAAGTCGTTAATTCTGCTCTGCTAACGGACATATCTGAATTCACCAATGCTGATTAAACAAGTCCTAAATTCTGCTATGGTGACAGACAAATCTCAATTCAGCAACGCTGACAAATATGTCTTTAACTCAGCAATGCTGACAGACTTGTCCTTAATTCGGCTCTGCTGACGAACATAACTTAATTCATCAATGCTGATCAAACAAATCATTAATTCATCTATGCTGACAGATACATCTCACTTTAGCAACACTGACAAACAAGTCCATATTTCAGCTATTCTAACGGAAATGTCCTTAATCCAGCTATGCTGACGGACATATCTCAATTCAACTATGCTGACGAACAAGTCAACAATCCACCTATGCTAACGGACAATTCTTAATTCAGCTCTGCTAATAGAGATATCTCAATTCAGCAATGGTGATCAAACAAGACCTTAATTCAGCTATGCAGACGCACACATCTCAATTCAGCAACGCTGATAAATAAGTCCTTATCTCAGCACTGCTGACGGACTAGTCCTTAATTCAGCTCTAACTGACGGATATAACTTAATTAACCAATGTTGATCAAACACGGAAACATCTCAATTCATCAATGATGACAAATAAGTCCTTAACTCAGCAATGTTGATGAACAAGTCGTTAATTCTGCTATGCTGACGGACATATCTGAATTCACCAATGCTGATTAAACAAGTCCTAAATTCTGCTATGGTGACAGACACATCTCAATTCAGCAACGCTGACAAATATGTCTTTAACTCAGCAATGCTGACAGACTTGTCCTTAATTCGGCACTGCTGACGAACATAACTTAATTCATCAATGCTGATCAAACAAATCATTAATTCATCTATGGTGACAGACACATCTCACTTTAGCAACACTGACAAACAAGTCCGTATTTCAGCTATTCTAACGGAAATGTCCTTAACCATCTATGCTGACGTACATATCTCAATTCAACTATGCAGACGAACAAGTCCACAATCCACCTATGCTTATGGACAAGTCCTTAATTCAGCTCTCTTGATAGACATATCTCAATTCAGGAATAATGATCAAACAAGACCTTAATTCAGCTCTGCAGACGGACACACCTCAATTCAGCAACGCTGACAAATAAGTCCTTATCTCAGCACTGCTGACGGACAAGTCCTTAGTTCAGCTCTACTGACGGACATAACTTGATTAACTAATGCTTATGAAACACGGAAACATCTCAATTCATCAATGCTGACAAATAAGTCCTTAACTCAGCAATGCTGATGAACAAGTCGTTAATTATGCTCTGCTGACGGACATATCTCAATTCACCAATGCTGATCAAACAAGTCCTAAATTCAACTATGGTGACAGACACATCTCAATTCAGCAACGCTGACAAATAAGTCTTTAACTCATCAATGCTGACAGACTTGTCCTTAATTAGGCTCTGCTGACGAACATAACTTAATTCATCAATGTTGATCAAACAAATCATTAATTCATCTATACTGACAGACACATCTCACTTTAGCAACACTGACAAACAAGTCCATATTTCAGCTATTCTAACGGAAATGTCCTTAATCCAGCTATGCTGACGGACATATCTCAATTCAACTATGCTGACGAACAAGTCAACAATCCACCTATGCTAACGGACAATTCTTAATTCAGCTCTGCTGATAGATATATCTCAATTCAGCAATGGTGATCAAACAAGACCTTAATTTAGCTATGCAGACGGACACATCTCAATTCAGCAACGCTGATAAATAAGTCCTTATCTCAGCACTGCTGACGGACTAGTCCTTAATTCAGCTCTACTGACGGATATAACTTAATTAACCCATGATGAATCTAACACGGACACATCTCAATTCAGCAATGCTGACAAACAAGTCCTTAATTCAGCAATGCTGACAAACAAGTCCTTAATTCAGCTATGCGGACCGATACATCACAATTCAACATTGTTGACAAATAATTCCTTAACTGAGCTATGCTGACGGACTAGTCCTGAATTTAGATATGCTTACGGACACATGTAAATTCAGCAATGCTTTTAAACTAGTCCATAATTCAGCTATGCTGATGAACACATCTCAATTCAGCAACGCTGACAAGTAAGTCCTTAACTCAGCAATGCTGACAAACAAGTTATGAATTCAGCTATGCTGATAGACACATCTCAATTCTGCAATGGTAACAAACAAATTAATAATTTAGCTATACAGACGGACAAGTCCTTAATCCAGTTATGCTGACGGACCTGAATTTAGCTATGTTGACGAAAAAAATTTTCAATTCAACTGTGCCGATGGACATATCCTTAATTCAGCTATGTTGATGGACATATCTTAATTAAGCAATGCTGATCAAACAAGTCCATAATTTAGCTATGCTAACTGACAAGTGATTAATCCAGCTATGCTGACGGACATATCTCAATTCAGCTATGCTGACGAAAAAGTCAACAATTCAGCTATGCTAACGAACAAGTCTTTAATTCAGCTCTGTTGATGGACATAACTCCATTCAACTATGGTCACGAACACATCCTAAACTCAGTAATGCTGGCAAATAAGTCCTTAACCCCGCAATGCTGACGGAAAAGTTCTTAATTCAGTTATGCTGACGGACACATCTCAATTCAGCAATGCTGACAATTAAGTCCTTAATTGAGTTATGATGTCGAACACATCTCAATTCCACAATGCTGACAAATAAGGCCTTAACCCAGCACTGACGGATAAGTCCTTAATCCAGTTATAGTTACGACACATCTCAACAGCAATGCTGACAAATAAGTCTTAACTCAGCTACAATGATGGACAAGTCCTTAACTTAGCTACGCTGACGGACATATCTCAATTCAGCAATGCTGACAAACAAGTCCTTAATTAGTTATGCTTATAGACATATCTTAATTTAGCTATGCTGACAAAAGTCCCAATTCAACTCTGTTGACGGACAAGTCCTAATTCATGTCCGTTGACAAACAAGTCTAAATTCAGCTATCCTGCCAGATAAATCATTGACTATACAAATGAATTCAGCTATGCTGATAGGCAAGTGTCCTGACTATTAAAATAAATTCAGCTATACTGACAGACAAGTCACCTGACTATAAAAATAAATTCACCCGTGGTGACATACAATTCTCATTGACAATAAAAATAAATCCAACTATGCTGATAAACAAATCCCTGGACTATAAAAATAAATCCATTCTCGTGCTGGCAAACGAAGACCTGATCTCTTCGATCATGATATCTAAGTCCATCTCAATGTTTGTAAACGAAGACCTGACCCATCTGGTCTGGATTTCCGAACAAAGACGTGACCTATCTGGTCAGGATTTCCAAGTGAAGACCTGAACTATCTTGTCAAGATTCCAAGTGATGACCTGGTCTACCTGGTTGGTATTTCAAAACGAAGAGCTGACCTATATGGTTAGGATTTCCAAATGAAGACTTGACCTATCTGTTCAGGATTCGAAGTGAAGACCTGACCTACCTGGTCAGGATTTCCAAACGGAGACCTGATCTCTCCGATCAGGATATCTAAGTGCAGCTCAGTGCCGGCGAATGAAAATCTGCTCAAACTAAAGCCTAGTTGTAAAAGGGAGAAAGAGAAGAGAATAACATGCTTTCAAAATACGCTAAATGTGTTTACTACGTTAAACACAATTAAGAGTAGGGGGAGTGGATGATACGGGTAAATTTTACTACTAGGATAATGGAAACCTACATACCTGAACCTTCAAAGGCCCGGACTTTTGAAAATACATCTTAAGAGAAGGGGAAACACCACATATAAGTTCTAACGGGACACGAGGTTCGGAGGTAAGGCATGTCTGGCAGAGCTGAGAAGCTATATCAAGAAACAAGTCTAGCATAGGTGAATCTTCCCTACATTTCGACCCGAAGACGAGGTCTATCGGAGATACGTCGGGTATAGCAGCCCTATCTTCGACGACAAATCTACCCTAAGTAGATATGCCAGGAACACTAAGGAGAAAGTTACGCACTTTTCGGTCTCTGGTCATAAAGGAAGGAGAAGAAGATCATTTCCAAGGGCAAGTGAGAACTATAATTGAGAAACCCTAGCCATTTGACACCATCTTACCCATTGTACACACACTAACACACCAACAAACACACACACACACATATCCTCTCTTCGTCTCTTCATTCCTTTATCTTTTAAGGCTCAAAACCACATGTAAATATGAGAAAAGGTAAGTTTGAATGTGTAATTATCCTTAATAAATAACATCATTTGGCAGGCCGTTGGCCCTTTTATTTTTCAAGAACTCGAGTCCGCTTTGACTCCGACAATTTACGTATTCCGAACCTAAATTTTGTTGATAAGGGTCATACCCACCTTCATCTTTTTGTCTAGATGTATCCTATTTTCGAAAATCATTGATACCTCCCAAATGAAGTGGAGAGAATGTGGGGTGAAATAAACGACACGTGCTGAACTGTCATCGTAACTGTGGGGAGTTGGTTTGAAACATGCGACTTAAAAGGAGCCGCGGTTTGAAGTTAGGATAAGTTGGAAAATGGTATTAAGTTCATGGGGTACAGAGATCTCGCTGTTTGTGGAGCATGGTAAAGGCTCATAAGGCATGAATAATTGAACAAAAAGTGCTTGGGCGCAATCTCCCATACATAAAGCTCTAAAAGGGCACTAAACACAAAAAGTCCTAGTTACACTCGCTCTAACTAGGACTATTTTTACTCAGCCTGACCGGGTATGGCCGAAACTACACTACTATTGTCCTTCCATTGTTCTTCAACCTGCACCCAGGGCTCAAGGATCTCTTCAAAAATCTCAACTGAAGAATCACAAACTTGCTTCATGCTCTCCTCAACGATATCCTTTTCGGCCAAGTTGGCCTGAAGGGGAACTTCTTCAGCTTGCTAGGAGTTCATAGTAGCGATTGCTATTTCACGTAACCGGCATGCAAAAGAACTTCTTCAGCTTGTTAAGGGTTCACAACAACAATTTCCTTCTTGACCTCATCAGCTTGGTCGGGCATCTCTCCAGCTTGCCCATATATCTATCAGCTCTTTCCAAATCCCTTATAATGGATCCTTAGTAGGAGGAGTTAAGCCTGCTTTCAACTTCTCTTCATGACGCTCGGTTGGATAGCCCCCATCTTTTTTAGCTTTCCTTAAGAGCCTGAAAAGACCAAAAAGTCAAAAGGAATCTAGAGCGAGTGAAGCCACTTGCTCGAATTTGAGAAAGACACCGTAGAAGTCCTGCTTAACGAAAGTAACGACGTCGGCTCCAGACTCCTCTTTAGGAGATAATATTTGGAGAGTTTTCTCTCTACCTCCTAACGGGCGTTGTCTTCCTTAACCCGAGCTGACTACTCCTGGTTTAACTTCAACTGAAGATCACTCAATTGTTTGCGAAATTTATAGAATGAAACTTTTGTTAATATAAATTCCCACAACCAAATCAATAGCATCCGTAATTCCTCCAAAGCCTCCTCATGACCCTTAGCCTGCTTCGATTCCTTAACAAGTTCATACACCCTCTTATGAAGATACTTTTGTTTTGAGCCACCTCTTCGTAGTCCTTCATCATACACTCCAATGTCTTTGTCAGATTAAATAATGTTCAATATTATTAAGTCTTGATCTTGTATTTTAAGTTAATTAGATTTTTTATAGGGTCTAATGTAATAGTTTAGCGTAATGTGCTAGTTAGGGCTAATAAAATAAATCATTACTGAGAATTGAGCCGCATTTTAAAACCTCTCAAGCTACGAACACGTACAACATACATACTTGAAGGTATTTGCATATTTCTCATTGATTCCACCTTAGAAATCGTTAATCGTTAGGTATATCCAAACATACAATTTGTAGCAAATTCAGTTTTGATTTGAGAAAGATTTATTTGGGTTTATCGAGTTTTTTTAGTGTATCGCATCTTCAAACTCTTCTTAATATTTTTCCAGCGATTTTGAGCCTATTTTGGTTGCTTTTCAAATCGTTTAGTGCTATAGGACATTATCGTGAATCTTTGTGAAAGAACCAATAATTTTTACATCAAGTTTAAACGATTTCTAAGCAAAATCTGTGTTTGGACATTTTCGGTAAAATTTTCGAACTCACTTCGAAAATTATACCGAAATACGTTTCGAAAATCATACCAACAAACACTTCGAAAATCTATTTTCATCGCTAACAAGCATTTTCAGCAGCATTGTCGTAATTTTCGGTACCGAAAAAAATTTCGAAAACCTCTACGAAAATCGGTTATCGGTATAACTAAAAATTTTCGAGGGCATTTTCGTAATTTTTCAGTACTAAAATTTTCGAATCAAAATTTTGCATCAAGATTTTCAAAGTGAGATTTTCGCACTCAAATTTTTTAAGCCGGATTTTCGGAACCAAATTTTCGAACCCCGAATCGCATTAAAATTTTCGAACCTATTGTCGCATCAAAATTTTCAAACCCGTTTTTCGCAACCAACCCAATTTTCATAGTAAACGTTTTTCGAAGCCACTTTTTAGATACAAAGATTTTCGATATCAAGTTTTTGATATGTAAATTTTTCGATACCAAAACTCTTTTCGAAACCAAAATATTCCATTAACACTCAAACTTCGAGAATCCAAATTATCCTCACCACTTCACATACAAAAAATTTCCACCCACGTAACTCGATCAAAACCCGACTATCAATGATGGACACCCTCTCAATGTGAAGTGACATTCGTCCACCCGTACTTCGATGGATTGAATAAACTGTCTGGAGGAACATATTCCTCAACTTCTTGGAGACCAAAGACTATGGACATGACATTCTAGTCTCCCTAAACGAAGGACATGTGCAATTTTGGACAAATCATCCCGGAGATCCCACAAACACTCCTCATGTATTCTTGAGCAGAGTATTTAAGATACCGACAAAGTACACTGATCAGGAAAAGTTGAGAGCCAAGTCAAATCTCCTTGCTAAGACCTATCTACTTCAAGTCATCTCCAACGACATCTACATACAAATCGATAGACTGTCTACCGCGAAAGAGATGTGGGTGAAATTAATAAAATGGTGCAACTAATAGAAGTCGGAGTCAAGGCCAAAAAGGCGAATCACGTGCTGCATACGATTATATTCAATGCCAGACCAGAGGAAGAGACCGGAGATACTTATAGAAGATTCATGATCTAAGTGAACGAGATGAGGAAGATCAATGTCCCAAGATCACACCTGGAGGTAAATGTCCGATTCCTCACCTCTTTGCTGCCCGAGTGGATGAAAATTGTCACACTAATTAGGCAGAACCAAGATCTAGATGAAATTGACATCCATAGTGTCTTCGAAAGCCTCTCACAACACGCTGAAGATGTAAGTGAGATTTAGAGTCCAAGAGGAGCTCTAAATCCTCCGAAGAGAAGTCGATGAAGCACCCAAGATCCTCGCACAAAGACAACTTCAGATCCGACTCTGACCCAAAATTCAAGGACTTTGAGAAGCAGATGGCACTCGTGACGAATATGATGGCAAAGAAGTTCTTTCAGAAGAAGTATTTGTCCTCTACTAACAAATAAATGACCTCCTCTAGCTCCCGACAATCGCCGAAGGCTCCTCAGTAACCAAAATCCAAGAGTGCCGGTGAATCCGTCAAATTCTTCAATTATGGCAAGCCAGGGCACTGGGCAAGAACTGCTTCCTCTCAGAAAAGAAAGGATGAGGACTATTATACCAATAAGCTTCAGTTATCAAGAAAAGAAATTGGTGTAGCCCTAATGGTCGAGCACGACCACTGGCTCGAGGACACCTCAGAGACTGAGTTAGAGGATCTCGTCCTGATGGCCTTGGTCGAGGGAGTCGAGTCCGATGAAGAGAGCAATGAGCCGAGTCCTCGGACAATGAGGATGAAGATGTAGCTGCTGGGGTGGAGGTAGAAACTATTGAACTTAGAGTCTCTTTGGAATAACAATAGACTGTAAAGAATATAAAAGCATTAAGTCATTAGAAAAGAGGCTAGCTAATAATGAATTAATTTTGCTCAAGCCTATGAAAAAGTCACCGCAATATAAGCTAGCCTAGCTACGTCTGAAGCTAGAGTTAGTACTTTGACTTCAAAATTAAATGCATGCGAACAAACAAAGACTACCTCTATAGCTCACGATAAGACTATAGAGGACTTATAAGATAGGTAAAAGAAGAACAATCAATGCTTACTCAGAAACCTGAGAGAAAAAGGCAGTCTTGTGTGGCCGGCTAGAAGCTGCACAAGAGAGAGTTACAGGTCGAGATCCACAAATTGAGAAGTTCAAAGCACAGATTCACAAACTTACAACTAGTTTGAAAGCTAGTGAAACTGAGCAAACGAACCGCTTAAGCGAGTACAATCTTATGTCTGGGGAATGTAAAAAGTCTAAAGGATATTCTTACAAAAAGAGGACAAATAGACCAGACCATCTTCTTAAACCAGCCTCAAGACACGAGATTATATAATCCAAGTGAATGCTTGGGATACACGACACCTCGTCAAGTTTTTAAGAAGACGCCCTTACCACTGTATGCCATTAATTATTTAGGCATAAACATACCTCATCTAATGCCCTTCACGAGAACATAAAATAGATGCCCTCGAGAAGAAAGAGCGAGATGCAAAAGCAAGGGCCGAAGATCGTTTCACCACGCAAAACTAAAAAGCAACAAGACAAGGTAAATTCCTTTGTCTACCGACTATTTACCTATCTGCACACCCTCAGGCGAAGCCACGACTGTTGGGGAAGAAACTCATCACAAAGCTCAATCTAGTACTTCTAGTGCTTATATCCCAGCAATAACCAAGGAAATATCTGATTTACACTCATCCCTATAGTCGGAAAGGAAGACTTTTCAGGCAGAAAAGGATAAATTGCTAAGAAAATCTTTTCACTTGAAAAGGACTCCGACACGAGCAAAGCTTCGTTGTGAAAACCTAATTCTCTAGCTAACTCCCTAAAGGAATCCCCCACTTGGGCTAGAAAAATAGAAAGAAAGATTGTACCTTCTAAAGAGTACTTAGCTAACTCGTCTTTACGTGTGCCTAGAAGCAAAAATCTAAATAGGAAGGGAAGAGAAAAGCAAAAGGGACTCGAAAAGAGGACGCTACTCTCTTTTCAAAAAGAAAAATCTACCCTTATCTTTTGTTCCCTTTTCTAAGTCTAGTTCGAATGCATGTAGAAATTTTTCTACATGTATTTCAGACCGTGTTACTACTTTCTCTTTTTGATTTTCAAAACCTAAGCATATAAAGAGTGTTAAGCGTTTAAATTCGTATGATTACGTATATGATTCAAATGCTTCTAATTATCGTTGTAGGAATCTAGAGGCTAACAAACCTAAAAAGGAAGTATGTTCTTCTACAAAATCTAAGTTTAAACTTGACAAGAAGGACGAATGTATGTCTAAACAGTGAAAGCACTTTAAGACTAAAACAAAGGCTTAAGTCTTAGAAACTAGAAAAATATGGGTGACCAAACAGGAATTTGCATCAAAGCACTAACCAAAGCTACCCACTAGGAATTAAAATGATAAGGGTTCGTAAGTCGGAAAGTACGCCAAGCAATATTCCTAAAATCGACTTAGAGCCCGAACCTCCAAAATGTACATGGAAAGCACCTTCTGGGAAAAAGGGAGGACCCTTCCTTAAATGGGTACCTAAATCTCCTTAATTTATTTTGCAGATCCATCATGTATTGTAGTTGGATTCTGGTTGCTCCACATACATTATTGGAGAAAAGAACTGTTGAGCAACAATAGTAAGAGATTCGGTGGAGAAGTGCATTTCGGGAACAACAAATATGCTCATATTATAGGACATGGCGATTTAATCCATGACAAACTCACGATCAAGGATGTCTCCTACGTCGACGTCTCAACCACAATCTCTTCATCATCAGGTAGTTCTGCAATAAAAGACTTAAGGTCAACTTTCATGCTGAAGGATGCAGTGTGAGTGACGAGAATGGAAAGAAACTCCAGGGAGTCCAATCTCTACACCATCAATCTGAAGTCCGTCTGACCTTCGACGACCATATGCCAAAAGGCCTCGTTGCAATAGAGCAATTGCTAGCATCAACAATTGTCCCACCTCAACTTCAAAACGTTGAATAAACTGTACTAAAATAGTTATTCATCGGACTACCTGCGTTAAAGTATCACATGGAGAACCTATGCATTGCATGTGAAAGGGGGAAGATGAAGAGAGCGTATTACCAAGCGAAACAAATAGACCCAATTCAAGGCCACTCAATACAAGGCCTGGTGAGATTTAAGAGCATAGATGGATGCCAGTATTTCCTTATAATCGTGGACAACTTCTCTCTTCGTCGACAAGATTTCCTCGAACTAAGGAAGGACATCAAAACTCATCATCGCGTATGTGAAGACGACGCATAATCTGTTGAGATGCAATATTCAAGTGATCTGCATGGACAATGACAAAGAGTTCAAAAATCACCGAGTCAGTGAATTCTATTAACCGCTCGGGATATTGTAGCAATTCTATGTTGCTAAAACGCCACAATAAAATGGAGAAGTGGAGCAAAGTAACAGAACTCTAGTGAAAGAGCTTGTATGATGCTGATTCACTTGAGCCTTCCCCACTTCCTTTGGGGATTAAGTCGTCAAACACAACCTGCTTCACAGAATAGGACAAGCATTCACAAGCATTTTGGAAAGACTCTGTACGAACCAATCAACAACGGGTCCCTAATACAGGCTTCATTTGGGTCTTCGAATGCAAGTGCTTCGTTGCAAACGATCGAGAAAACCGGGACAAGTTCGATCCCAAAGCATTCGAAGTCGTATTCCTACGGTACTCTGCGAATCAAAGACGTATCGAGTCTATCTTAAAGAAAGGAAGACAATCATGGAAAGCGTTAACGTCACAACGAAACGTCGTCAATGGCTTCTGTGCACATCAGCCACGAACCCGAACTTATTAGAGTGTTGACAAAAGATAAACACAGTTCTAGAGAGGTGGAAGGGACATCCACTTCAGAAACAAATAAACATGAGGACATGGACTCCTTGCTCGAGTACTTCTACTCTAGTCATTACCTACCAATAATCCTTCAACAGCTCATTCCCTGCAGTCATGCGTCGATATCACATGTAGGACAACCAACCATAGCTGATGCAGTACCTTCACTTCAAGATATTGGAGTCACGGTGAATTAAGAAAATGAAGCAAAAAACGGTGGCAAATGAAGAAAATGAAGAAACGTATGAAACTCCATCGATTGACATCTATCATATTGAAATCATCTTTCTAAATCTGCCTCTCACCGTCAAGATCTCCAGCTCTACTGAAATGGAGTACATGGATCCTCACAATAACGACAATGTTGTACAACCTCTACCACATGAGAGAAAGTGGACTCGAGACCATCCTACGGATCAAATTATCGGAGATTCAACTCAAGGCATTAGCACATGCTCTTCAACGTCCCACAAGATTCTATTGACGTGCTTTTTGAGTTAGAACACGCCAACCAAAGTTACAGATGCATTAGGTGACCCTGAATGGATAAAGGCAATGCAAGAGAAAATCCATCAGCTCGATTGGCTGAGGTAGTCCCGAGATCGAAAGGCAAAACTATTATCGATACCAAATAGGTCTTCAAAAACAAGAAGGATGAAGAGGGTGTCATCATAAGAAACAACGCTCGATTGGTGGCTAAAGGCTACAACCAACAGGAAGGCCATGAGGAGCATGATGGGGGAGCCCAATCTCCCCCTTAGTGTCCAATCTTCAAGTAGTGTGTTGTGGTCTTTGTCTTGTCTTTATTCGCTTTTCTTTCCGAGCAAAGATGGACTTGCCTAGTCGTAGAGTGACTTCATAAATGTTGTTCCATAGGTCCAGCCGGTAATTGATCTTCTCTAGGATGGTTTCAATAATAGGTCATACTTTTACTCCGAGGTTCTTGGAGTAATTCCCGGGTCCTTGCGAGGCTAGGCGTGCCTGAAGCTTATGTCTGGTGATCTTCAGCGTACAATCCGAGAACTTGGAGATTCGGGAGACCGCTATCACGTGTATCCGCTTTTCCTTCGGGTGGTAGTAGGTGACCCCCAGCTCAGGGTGAGTGAAGATGTGGTTCTCGGGTAGTCTTGCAGCTCCTTTGCATATGTCTGAGGCAATGTCATGTTGAATTTCTTCATATTGCTTTCTATGGCAATTTGATAGTCTTCTGTAGCGTGGTAGTTGAGCTGCCTCGGCATATATCGCTTCAAAGCGTTGAACCCTTCGCGATGCTTCTGTTTCTTCAGGACAAACTTGTTGTACATATCGTACAAGTAAGTGAATTCGTCCGGATGAAGGTTGGGAGAACATGATCCTTCGAGCCATATACTCTGCCAACAAATACGACGGAAGTGGGGTATCTATCGTATGTATACTACACTTCTTCGAGGTCTGCGATGTGAGGTTTTACCTTTTCTCTAGCATTTAGCTGCTTGAGAGTTAGTCCCCTTCTGGTGGTCAGTTGAGAGATCGTGAATAATTGGCCGAAATCTCGCCTCGTATTCTTCAAGTGTGTGAGGCCTTTGATTGTTAGCTCTTCGGTAGGTTAGATCTTGTCATGATGCCTCCAGATTCTGGTACAGTAGTCCTCGAGGAAGGGAGCGTGATCCTCTTGTTCTCCGATAGACCTCGACCAGCACCGTGCCTTTGCTCAGGATTGGTGGCTCATTGACTCGGTGATTTAGGAGTTCAGAAATTTCTCTTTGGTGATCCTCTCCTTGCTCTTCTTCCTCGGGTTCGAAGGAGAAGGAGTCTGTCATCAGCCTCTGTAGAAAAATTATGTTGTCGAGATGTAGACGGACTTCTTCAGTCTTCGTTCAATGTAGCCACTCCTCCAAGATGCACTTGTCTATGTACACCTGGGAATTGTTGATGGATGATGTTTGTTTGGAGGTGGTGGTGGTTTGGACTATTTGGGTAGCGGTTTTTGGTGGGGTTTGTGGGTGAGTGGCGGTTTGTCTGGAAGATAAGGTTTGGGGTGGTGGTTAGGATGATGATGAGCCCGCTCCACGAATTGGAGTCTCCCCCTTTCCTCGACCCCGGCCACCTCTGGTGGTCTTTTTCTGCCGATTCTCCCCCTCAAGACGATCCTAATCGTCAGGATCTTCATGTCCTTTTTTGGAGCACGAAGCATCATCACGACATGTTGGAGGAGGTATGTCGTTTGGGCGGTCGACAAGGCGTTCGAAGAGTCTCTACTCAGAGGGTGTTCGGTTTGGAATTTCGAGAAGTCGGGATAGCAAGACATCATGTAGGTAGTCTATGGGAACAGTGAATTGGTTAATTAGAGTTGTGTCTGACGTAGGTTGTGAGGATGGTGGAGGTGGTGGAGGGGGTTCGTTCGTCTCTGGTGCTTTCCTCTTGATCCTTAAGGTTAACTCAATCATTGAATGCATTTATCCCAAGAGATTCTCTTCGATAGAAGGGACAAGCGCGTGGATGATCTTCTTGACCGTTGGACTTTTCGGGACAAGGTCTCTGTTGTAATGTACGGAGGATATAACCCACCAGAGCCACTAGGCATTCCGTTAACACTACATCGGAGTAGGCCCATGTATGGCATGCACTTACTTGGACAGGACATCCGACTGATCCTAGTAACACTATTGGGGGAAGTGTCACTACGGTCATTGTGGCAGGTTCATTGAGACTTACGGGGGAATAATTTCATGGGAGCCACTCGGGTTTCCCGTTGACATCGTGCTAGAGGTTTGAGCGGATGGCCCGTTACCGATGTTGTATTTGACGTTGCAGCGGAAAGACTTCCTTCCAATCCTTGAACATCATCCGTAATGGATGCATCTATGGAAGTTCATGATAGATCACTGAGACCTAAGGTGAGAGGTGTATATGTGTCCTAGGGAACTGGGAATGTAAAGGTCGAGTGAGCACATTATCTAACGTGAACGAAGAAAGGGCGGTGGTCAGGGGCTCTAAACCACCTTGGTCAATATCTCTTACCTTCTAGTGAGGCGGTGATAGTAGATGTGGGTCCCCTTATGATGTTATTGAGACATTCATATGTTGGGAGACAGATGAATGGGCAGGAATGGGTGAGAAATGTGCCATTGGTCTTGATGTGGCGGCTTCAACTCAAGAGCCGAACATCGGCTCCTAAACCTATGGGGTTAGTCCGGCCTATGGTGGTTTCGGGGGCAACCATGGAGGGCATCAGCGAGGAAGCAGGTTGATCATTGAAGTGCTTCTATAGTCGCTCGCGGCGGGTGCCTGATGCGTCATCGATGAGGCGCGTGATATCCTCCGATTCAGTGGCTTCCGAGGACTCAACAATTGGTGAACTCTCTCTACCCTAACTTTTGCTCGGTGGTGCTCCGGGGTTGGACATGGTTGGGTCCGCCGTAGTCGTAGGAGTGGTAATGTGGTGTGCCAGACAGTAGGATTTGATTGTGTGGTCTGTCTGGTCTACGTGACGCAGGAGAGCCTCCGGGATCAGGATCGGCGGGTAGAGGGACTCTCGTGAGTTCTCTTTTGCCTTTTGGAAGTACTTGAGTATTGGCGGTGGATAACTCTTCGCGTTTAGTAGTGTTGGGATCTTTAGGTTGACCGTTAGAAAATAGATTTATGAGAAGCGGTAGCTCCCCCTTAAAGATTATAATAATATTTCTACTCCTCCTTAAAGATCCAATAAATGGTCTCCCACAAATATATAAGGATAGTTCCCCCTTAATTGAATAAATATTTCTCCCTCTAAATTTTAATAAAATTACTCCCCCTAGATATAGGCGGACACATATTTATAGTAATTACAATATAAAAGGTTCGCAAGGCATAATCAATCAAGAGTCGAGGTTCAGCATGTCTAACTTAGAAACAAGAAAATGGAAGCGTTTTTCATCCAAAGCCTTGGTAAATAAGTCCACTAGATGAAGCTCGGTACAAACGAAGAACATGTCAATTATGCCTTTTTCCACGTGATCTGTTATAAAGTGATACCTAAGGTCTATGTGATTGGTGCGTGATCGGGGTGTACATAATTGCATGTGATAGCTATTGCGCTCTTAGAGTCACTATAAATATGAACGTTATTGAGATCTAAACCATAATCCTGTAGCAGAGTATGCATCAAAAGGATTTGAGACCAGTAGCTAGCGGAGGCAACGTACTCCGCCTCGACAGTGGAGGTTGATACGCAATTTTGTTTGTTGGATGAGCATGTTACTAATTTTTCACCCAAGAATTGCGTTCCGCCGGAGGAGCTTTTCCTGTCCATCTTACACCCTGCATAGTCCTCGTCATTATAACCAATTAAATTGAAGTCAAAGTTTTTAGGGTACCACAGTCCAATATGTAGTGTCCCTTTGAGATATTTCATGATCCCTCTTCACGACAAGCATGTGTGACTCCTTTTGATTAGCTTGAAAACGGGCACACATGCATGTTGAGAACATAATGTCGGGCCTACTGGCAGTGAAGTAGAGAAGCGAGCCGATGATTCCTTGATATGTGGTTGGGTTAAGTGGTTTCCCTAAGGGGTCTGAGTCAAGGTGACATGTAGTGGACATCGGCATGCTCTTTGTCGTGAAATTCTCCATCTCATATTTTTTCAGGATGTTGTGGATATATTTGGATAGGCTTATGAAGATTCCATCCGAGAGTTGCTTAACTTCTAATCCGAGAAAGAAGTTAAGCTCTACCATCATGCTCATCTCGAACTTAGTCTTCATGAGGTCTTTGAAATGTTCGCAGCGCCTTGGATCTGTAGAACCAAAAATAATACCGTCGACGTAGACTTAAACTAGGAGAATGTCTGATCCTTTTCGTTGGATGAAGAGAGTTGTGTCTATCTTATCTTTTGTGAAGTCTGACTTGACCAATAAGTCAGATAGGACATCATACCAAGATCGGGGAGCTTGTTTTAGCCCGTAGGGTGCTTTGTCTAACTAGTAGACATAGTCAGGGTGAGTTTCACTCACAGACCCTCCGGGTTGAGCCACATAGACTTCTTCTTCAGGACTCAGGTGAGGAAGGCGGTCTTGACATCCATTTGATATACGGTGAAGTTTTTGTGGCCAGCTTAGGCAATAAAGAGTCTGATGGCTTCGATTCGGGCAACAGGAGAAAAGGTCTCGTCGTAGTCGATGCCTTCCTGTTAACTGTACCCTTTAGCCACTAATCGAGCCTTGTTTCTGATGATGACGCCCTCTTCATCCTTCTTGTTTTTGAAGTCCCATTTGATACCAAGAATGGTCTTCCCATTTCCCTTCGGGACTAGTCTCCAGACCATCATTCGTTCGAACGGGTTGATTTTCTCTTGCATTGCCGTTATCCAGTCGGGTCGGCTAATGCCTCAGCTATTTTCTTTTGTTTGTTTTGACTCAGAACGCACGTGAATAGACATTCATGGGATATTGATGAGTGTATGGTGATGTCTTGATTCAGATCTCTCATAATCTGATTCGTTGGATGAGCTCGAGTCCACTTTCTCTCCTGTGGTAGAGGTTGGACAACATTGTCGTCATTTTGTTGATCAACGAACTTCATCTCACTTTTAATGAAGATCTCTATTAGGGATTTTCATTTATTTCTTCATTTTCTTTGTAGTGAGTTCATTTTCTTGAGTTATAGGTACTTCATCGTCCACAGTTGGTTGTTCTACTTGTGGTGCCGATGCGTCACTGCCGGGAATGGTTTGTGGAGGGACTAAATGTTGGCGAGGATTGATATAGAAATGCCCAAATAGGACGTCGAGATCCTCATATTCTTCTTTCTCTGATGGTCCCTTCCACGGATGTAGAACCGTGTTGATCTTTTGTCAACACTCTAATAAGTCCGCGTTATGGACATATGTGTACAAAAGTCATTGTTGGTGTTTCGTCGAACGTGATGTTTGTGCTTTCCAAGATTGTCCTCCGTTGTTTTAGATAGACTCAATATGCTTTGGATGTCGTGGAATATTTGATGAGGCTACGTATGCTTTAGAAGACTCGAAGGAAGCCTATATTTGGAATTTGTGAAGTGAGTGAAGCTTGACTGATTAAGGCGGCTAATTTAGTTCTCCTTTTACAGCTCCCATGTAGAATAGGCGTTACAACCCTTGTTTCTTTTTCAAGCAAACAACTCTATAACAATTGTGTGATTCTCCACGAGTACTAGAAAGGATGGGATCGCTACTAAAGGGAAAGACTCTGCCTTAAGACATAGGCTTCCGTTGGTAATTTTTGTATGGAGTATTACCAAAGCGTTTGTGAATGCTAGTCCTATTTTGGGTGAAACAAACAGTGTTGACATGTTCTGCCCAGAGGAAGTGGGGAAGGCTCGAGTGGATTAGCATCGTGCAAGCGACTTCCACGAGAAATTCCTTCGCTCCACTACTCCATTTTGTTGTGGAGTCTTAGAAGTAGAGAATTATTGGGAAATCCCGAGTTGTTGGTAGAAGTTATTGAGTAGATTGTTTTTGAACTCAGTGTCGTTGTCCATGGGGATAACCCGGATATTGCACCCCAACAAATTTTGTGCCTGCTTCATAAAGGCAATGATGAAATCAGGAGTCTCGGCCTTCGTTCGCATAAATTTTGTCCACGTGTAGCGAGAGAAGTCGTCCACAATCACAAGGAATTAGCTCTCAACTCTCATCGGACAACAGAGAATCATGAGAATTAGCTCTTGTGGTTGATAGGTTGATGCTATTTGTTTTGATTTTTTGGTACACTCCCTTTATCTTCCCCTTCTCACAAGCGATGTGATCCTTGTGATACTTCAACGCTGGTAGTCCTGGGACTAGCTTTTCTGAGTGAAGTTTGTTCAACGTCTTGAAGTTGAGGTGGGACAAACGCTGATGCCAGAGGTTGCTGTGTTGCAGAGAGGCCTTTGATAGAAAGCAGATTGCCGTAGTGGGTCGGGAGGTCTTCAAGTTGATGGTGTAGAGATTGGACTCCCTTGATCCGGTGAGGAGCTATTGTCCATTCTCGTGACTCACACTACACCCTTCAGCGTGAAAGTTTACTCTGATTCTTCTATGGAAGAATTGCCCTATGCTGAAGAGATTGTGGCTAAGACCGTCAACATAGGAGACGTCCTTGATAGTAAGGTTGTCATGGATTATATCTCCTTGTCCGAGAATAGGAGAGTAGTGATTATTCCCGAGACACACTTTTCCATCGAATCTTTTGGTGTAGTTGCTCAGAAGCACTTTTCTACCAGTCATGTGTGTTGAGTAACCAGAGTCAAGGTACCACACATGACGGATCTGCAAAACAGGTGAAGGAGATTTAGGTTGCCTGTTAAGGACAAATCCTCTCTTGTTTGCAGAAGGTGATTTGCATGCACTATTTGGTGATTTGGGTTCTAAGTCTGATTTTGACATTTTTCTTAACTAAATTTCGGACTTACGGACCCATATCTTTTTAATTCCTAGAGGATAGCATAGCTTAATGCTAGATGCAAGCACCTTTGTGGTCAACAATATGTGTCTAGTTTCTAAAAGTGTAGCCTTGGCCTTAGTTTGAGTGTGCTTTGACTCTTGTGAAGGACATTCCTCTTTCTTGTGGAAATTAGAACTTGATATTTTCGGAGTAGATGTTTTCTTTTTATCCCTTTGGATAAATTATGTGATACCGCCACGTGCTTATACTGAAATGCACATATCTACCCTATGCTTTTTTTATTGCACGAAACTCCCTTGTGCTATCTAAAACTTGTTGGGAAACGTACCCGGTTTGTACCCGAGACGCAACGCCCCGGGATACGGTGCGGAATAAAATTTTTTTCGGGTTCCTTCGCAGCTCGGATCGAAAACTCTAATCACGTTGACACGTAATAGGGCGGGTCATACTCGTGAGAGATTACCTTTGAAGCGAGTGGCAGCTCCTCGTCGATTGCGTCGTCGACCGCGGTCGTGTTGGGTATCGTCTAGATCGTCACGCCGACCTCGCAGTGTACCACGGTTTCGATTCTCCGAAGATGGCTAGAGAGAATTGATCCGTCGCTCGGGATAGTGGTTTGCGTTTGTGTGTTCGTGTTTCGATTCTCGGGTCGAGAAATTTCGCATCGATTCTCTTCCCATGTCTTCTTTTTTGACGAGGGTCTCACCCTTATTTATAGTAGGGGAGGACGAAATTTTCAGCCCTAAACAAGGCTAAAATCTCGAAATATTTGTTCCTAAATATGAGAGATATTCTTGCCAAAATATCTCTCCTAATTGAATTCAAAATTCTATTAAAGGAACATACTATAAATAGAAACCTAACTAAGATATTAAAATATCTTCAAATATGGTAAATAAATTTCGAAATTTATATAAATATAAATTCGAATTTTAGTTTTAATAAATAATATTCCAAATATTTTATTACCATATTTGTAAATTACGAAAATACCCTTTAAGGCATTTTTCGAATTTCTCGGCTTAGGGTTGAATTCCAATTCTTCCCTCAAGTCTTTCTAAGCACTTAGCCAAGCCTAAGTCTTAAAGTTAGTTTCGTATGAAGTCCGACTTCGGTCCACTTAATGACCCCGAGGCCCAATAAGGCGTGGCATAACGACCCGAGGCCCGTTAAGGCCCAAAACACAGTCTCTCCTTCTCGGTACACATTGATGATCCTTTTTAAGCCCGAATCTCTAGGTTCGACTCAATCGGCAAGGGAGGAATCCAAGAGTCCGGTAGGTGCCTAGCCAATCCCGCAGTATCGGACAGATCCCGACTTGAGCACGAATTTCGAACTAGTCTCATTCCAGAACTTAACTATAGATTATAGTACTACGTATAAACCCTTCAGCTGTGTCCCGATCGAGTGAGAGCCATGGTATTTGTCAAACTCATTAAACTCGATACTATGATAAAATGACACGAGGCAAATTACCAAACTACCCTCCATGTCTAACATGAGTTAGTTTAATACCTTGGCCAAGGATTTTGTAATTTCCCGTCGTCATTCTCATAGGACACTTGTCTCGATTACTTGCGAGACTGTGAATCCGTACTCGGCGGTCTAAGCCCGGCAATCACAAATATCCATCAAGACCGCATCTGTCCCCCTGACCCATGCAATAGCAAATCGGATCTAGCGAAACCAGTGATAGTCAAGACTTCAAAGTCAACTCCGTCAAAGCCCCTTTCGGTCTAAGGTTCAAGCAGACTACTATAGTTTTTGTCGTCGATCATTGACACTCCTTGAGTAATAAGCCATGTTTGATCGTACGACCTGCGAGTCAGTGTCCATGAAACGATTCAATCCCTTGATTCGACTCGTATCACAAGTCATGACTTCCGCTTCCAAGCGGTATATCGGCACACGATAAGTCATCTACAAATAAGCCATGATTGGTTTTTCAGCACCCAACTGAAACCTAAGGCTTATGGACATTTTATGTTCGAGGTTAATAGTCCACTGGTGCCTTCCTCTCTCGTACCCATCGAGATCAGTGACTCAACTCGACACATTTGGATTTATTCATTTATTGCTTTACCCGATGCTAAGTAAAGAACTCATATAACCAATAAACGAATAATGCCTTTATTAATACGCAAAACAATGTTTGATTACATTGACAATCGAATGATAAATAAGCTAATGCCCTATACATATCCAATCCTCGTATAGCATTCGAGGGCATATCCCTAACAATCTCCCACTTGCACTCAATGCCATGCGCTGTTTTATCTAATACCCATCTTCTCGAGATGTTTGTTCAGCACTGCCTGAGATAAAGGCTTGGTGAATGGGTCGGCCACGTTGTCCGCAGTCGCAATCTTCTGGACGGCTATGTAGCCACTCTCAACAAATCCACGTAACACGTGGTATTTACTTTCTATGTGTTTGGATTTACTGTGAGATCTTGGTTCCTTCGCTTGCGCGATTGCACCACTATTGTCGCACCACAGTGGCAGTGGTTTTTCGGCAATCGAAACCACTTGCAGTTCTTCCAAGAACTTTCTCATCCAAACTCCATCTTTATCTGCCTCTGAGGCAGCTATGTACTCAGCCTCTCAGGTGGAATCAGCAGTTGTGCTCTGCTTGGAACTTTTCCAAGATACTGCTCCACCGTTGAGTGTAAAGACGAAACCTGAAGTGGATTTTCGGTCGTCCACGTCTGACTGGAAATCCGAATCCGTATATCCTTCCACTTCTAATTCTTCATTTCCATAGACCAGCATCATATCCTTTGTTCTTCTAAGATACTTGAGGATATTCTTGACTGTTGTCCAGTGTTTTTTACCCGGGTTGGCTTGAAATCGACTGACTACGCTCACAGCGTATGCTATGTCCGGTCGCGTGCAAAGCATCGCGTACATCAAACTACCCACTGCGGATGCATAGGGGATTCCATTCATCTCTTTTCTATCTGCCTCACTTTGAGGACACATAGCTTTGGAGAGATGTATCCCATGCCCCATAGGTAAGAACCCTTTCTTAGAATTGTCCATGTTATATCGTTTCAGGACCTTTTCTAAGTATAGGGCTTGAGAGAGCCCTAACATCTTATTCGTTCTATCCCTATAGACACGAATTCCTAGGATGTAGGTCGCTTCTCCCAAGTCTTTCATGGAGAATTCGGTCGAAAGCCATGCTTTCACCATCGAGAGCATCCCAATATCGTTTCCTATCAAAAGGATGTCATCGACGTACAATACGGGGAACGATATCTTGCTCCCACTGCTTTTTCTGTAGAAGCATGGTTCATCTTCGTTCTTTATGAATATGTAGCTCTTAACTCCTTGAGTAATAAGCCATGTTTGATCGTACGACCTGCGAGTCAGTGTCCATGAAACGATTCAATCCCTTGATTCGACTCGTATCACAAGTCATGACTTCCGCTTCCAAGCGGTATATCGGCACACGATAAGTCATCTACAAATAAGCCATGATTTGTTTTCCAGCACCCAACTGAAACCTAAGGCTTATGGACATTTTATGTTCGAGGTTAATAGTCCACTGGTGCCTTCCTCTCTCGTACCCATCGAGAACAGTGACTCAACTCGACACATTTGGATTTATTCATTTATTGCTTTACCCGATGCTAAGTAAAGAACTCATATAACCAATAAACGAATAATGCCTTTATTAATACGCAAAACAATGTTTGATTACATTGACAATCGAATGATAAATAAGCTAATGCCCTATACATATCCAATCATCGTATAGCATTCGAGGGCATATCCCTAACAAAACTTAGCACCGTATCTCTGATGTTGTTTAAAGCTTAGCACAATACCCCCTGTGTTGTCGAAAACTGAGCACTGTACCCCCTGTGTTTTCTAAAACATAGCATTGTACCCCCCAATTATTAGGTGAAAATGATGAGGAAGGGATTTTACGCTATTTCCGAACCATAGGCGTTTTGATGCATATTTTTCAAACCACATGTGGGTTCTATGCTATTTACCCTATCCCTTTTAAGAGTTGTATTCCTATGACGAATTGCTAAAATTTGAGTCACGATGAAAATCATAGGAATTACGATGCTTAGAGGTCTTTACAATCCAAGATTTAGAAAATAAAGAAGAGGAAATAGCGGCACGCTCAGAAATCCATGACGAAATCCTTCTACATGAATTCGAATTAGACTTAAAAAAGGAAGCTAAAGGTAAGGTTAGCTTCGTCCTTTTAGAAAAGATATTAAGCGTCCTCCTTTGCAGTCCCTCTTCCTTTCCTCTCCCCCTTCCTACTTAGGTTCTTGCTTGTGGGCATACGTAGATACAAATTAGTCGTGTTATATTTGCGAGATACAACCTTAGTTTCTGGCTTTCTAGCTAGAATGGAGGGTTTCTTTGGGGAATTGACTAGTGGCTTAAGTTCGAAGCTTCATTCCTGTCGGGGACCTTTTCAAGCAAGGATATTCTGCTTAATAGATTCTTCATCTCTGCCTGATAATCTTTACGTTCTTACTCTAGGGCTAAGCGCAAATCAATTATTTCTTGGATTATCGTTAGTATGTAGGCACTAGAAGCGCTCTTCTTCTCCTTGTCAGACAATCTTTTATCGACAGAAGTAGCTGGTGAAGGGTGTGCAGATCGGTAGATAGTCCGTAGATAGATGTATTTTCCTTGTCTTGTAACTACAATTAAGAAACGAGTGATTATCCAGAATTTCAGCTCCTAACTTGAACATTTTGGTTGAATCTGGATTTTTCACTGTTACATTGAACTTGAAGGCTGTTTTTCGATCGAAAAACTTGGCTCGAAAAATAGTATTCGAATAAGTTTGCAGCCGAGAAATTTTTCGATGACAAACACTGTTCTCGTGTGTTTTACTCAAATATAAGACTCGAAAACATTATTTCCGATAATTAGTTTTTCGATTCATATATAAATATCTTTTTCGAGCGTAATAAAGCGTATTTTTTTCGACGAATACTGTTTTCGCTAAATAAATATTTAATTTTGACTCGAAAAACTTGTAATAGTAAAACAAGTTTTTCGATCTCAAGATTTTCGATCATTTAAATTTTCTAGTCAAAATTTAGCGAAAACATATTTCGGTTGAATAATTCATCCTCGAAAAACTTTTAGTCAACAATTTCAGTCAAACTTCACGAATATTTTTCGATCACTCTTAATTTTTTGATTACAAATTTTTCGATAAAGGTTTTTGCGATCAACAATTATTCGACAAACTATTTTTCGATAAGATATTTACTTTGCAAAACTCTTACGTTTGAAAAGTAATTTTCGATAAATATAACGAAAAACTTATACGATCGAAAATCTTTTTCGATTAAATGTTCGAGAATTTTTGAAGGTTTGAAAAATAATTTTCGATTAATATAACGAAAAACTTATACGATCGAAAATCTTTTTCGATTAAATGTTCGAGAACTTTTAGATCGAAAAACTTTATTGCTCGAAAAAAATTTCGACCACTACTCAAACACACACCATTTTACACTGTTTTAAAAGAAATCAAAATACGCAATTTTCAAAACTTACGAAAAATATTTGTCTCCGAATTATCGTCTACGATACTAAAAATTTTTAATCTTAAATTCAAAATTCTTTTGCAAAATTTTGATTTATCAATTCTAATAACAAATATTTTTCAAATCAAAACAATTTCTCTTTAACAAACGAAAAATAGGTTCGAAAGGGAAATTGCTTAAAGTACGAATCAAACATTACTAACGAAGTTTGTCACTTGTAAGCACTTTTACCATTTCGATTCCAAACTTTCACGAAGATCCTACCAATCAACTACAAATGGATGCTTACTCACTCGGAAACGACGTCCGCCCTCCAATTCTACGAGGAGGCAAATACACAATTTGGAGAAGCCAATTCATGAACTTCTTGGAAACTAAAGATCAAGCTACCAATTCGATAGCTTCTCTTCAAGAAGGTCCCGCTCAATTTTGGCTCATCCAAGAAGGCGATGCCACTAATAATCCTCCCTTCCCGCCACTAGAAGACTTAAAATACCTAGTGAATACACCGAGGGGGAGCGATTAAGAGCGAAAGCATATTTAGGAGCCAAAACATTCCTAATGCAAGGAATTCCGAATGATATATATATATATATATATATATGCAAATAGATAGTCTATCTACTGCAAATGCTATCTGGAATGAACTCCACAAAATGATGCAAAGAACCGAAGTCGGAGTCAAAGCAAAGAAAGCTAATATTCTCACCGCTTACGACTCATTCAAAGCAAAGTCGGAGGAATACGTTTATGAACTCTATCAACGCTATTTAACTCTTCTCAATGAAATGAGGAAGATAGAAATTTTCAAGACCCACATGGAGGTCAACATTCGATTTCTCTCTTCTCTTCAACCGGAGTGGAAGAAAATATCCATACAAATCCGTCAAAACAAGGATTTGGACGAAATGGATACCCACGCCTTCTTTGATGATCTTCTGAAAGAAAAACGAGTCGATCTCGTAATGATAAAAGCATTAAGTTGCCAAGTTCTTCAGAAGATTAAGACGAATCAGAATCGGACTCTGAGCCACGTATGAAAGAGTTCAAGAAACAATTTGCTCTTATTACTAAGATGATGAGCAATTAGTTCTATAAAAAAAATCCTCCTATTCGGCTAATAGACTTCGGACATCAAGCTCCAAGCACAAGGAAAGACCAGCCGAGTCGTCAGAATCTAAAAATGCCAAAGAACCACAAAAGTGCTACAATTGTGGAAAGATAGGGCACTTCGCCAGAGAATGCAAACTTCCCAAGAAGAAGGACGCCAACTACTACTCCAAGAAATTCCAACTAAGTAAACAAAAAGAGGCTGGAGTAGCACTGATAGCCGAACAAGAGCATTGGCTTGGAAGACACCACAAATTCTGAAGAAGAAAATCTTGCTCTAATGGCATACCTCGACGACGCCTCAAACGATAACTCGTCAATGAGGCCAGATGATGAAGAAAAAGCATCAACATCATCACAAGAGGTAACGATGCCTAACTCTACATTATTAAACATGTTAGAATCTTTACAAATAAAGTATACTAACATGAAAAATGAGCGGAAAAGCAAAAAGGATTAAGAAGAAAGAATAGCCCTTAGTGAAAATAACTTTCAAAAGCAATTAGATAGAACAATTCACTTAGATATTCTCTTATCTGATGCTAAAGAAACCATAACTACTCTTGAATCTATGATAGCTACCTCTGAGATAAAAATAAATTACCTTAGTAAGACTCTTAGCGATTGTTAGAGAGATTTAGAAATTTCTAGATATAATTTTAAGGAAATCTCTGACGAACGTAAGAAGCTTTACTCTAAGATTAAAACTTTAGACGATCTTCTAACGAAAAGGGGGCAAACAGATCACATATATCTCAATCAACCTCTTGATATAGAATTTTATAATACTAAAGAAGGCTTAGGTTTTAACAATCCCTGTAACGTGAAAAAGGTCAATGTCAAGCAGTTATATGATATCAAGTATATGAGATTAAGATTAACTTCTCTAATGGCCTTTACTAATTCTTCCGAAATAAATGCCTTAGAAGAATCTAAACGAAAAGCCACAAATAGGACTGTCAGTCCTATTTCAGAAGAAAAATGATAGAAAAGATTTATGTTCAAAACTTTCTTCTGTATCAAAAACTATGGACACTCGTAAGAAGACAACCATTTCTAATTTTAATATTGTTGCTTCCACTTATGCGTTAAAATTTATTAATTTTGAAAGCACAGATTTTGAAATCGACTCTACTTCTAAAAACATAATCTGTCATTCTATGACAAATGCAAATCTTAAGTCTCGTAGGAAACAAGATCCGACTATAAAGAAAGCTTATAGCTCGTTACATTCTTGTCCTCATTTAGGGTATCCGGTCAAAGTACACTCAGCCAAACAGCTTAAGAGACTAGCAAGAGAAAAGATTTTCTCATGCACCAAGATTAATAAGACATTTGCCGCGCCGAAATTAACCTCCCATGTAAGGTTTAACCTAAATGGGTTCCCAAAATACCATCTAGGCCAACACAAGCCAGCCAAATTGCCTAAAGAGGTACTACTTAAACCAACTACTTCCAAGTTGATTTGGGTACCTAAAAGCATAAATGGTTTAGGAACCAAAAATGAACAAAGCTTACCTACCAAATCTGCTAATCCGAGAGGACCCATTACTAAGTGGGTACCTAAGTCTCTCTAAAAGTTTTCTATGCAGATCCATCATGTGTGGTATTTAGATTCCGGTTGCTCCACACACATGAGTTGAGCAACTGCCAAGACCGTTACAACGGAAAAGTCAGATTCAGCAACAATGATTCAGCTCCAATACTAGGCTTTGGAGATATTCTACTGCAGAATCTGACAATCAAAGATGTCTCTTACGTTCCAGGTCTTAAACACAACCTGTCCATCATAGGACAATTCTGCGATAAAGGATTTCAAGTGGTGTTTCTAGCTGATCAGTGCAGGATTTTAAATAGTCAGAATCAAGAACTTCTAACAGGATCTCGAAGATCTAATCTATTCACCATCAACCTGACAACAGTTCGACCTTCGACAGTTGTTTGCCCCATCTCACAGACTACAATCAAGAGGAACAACTTGTGGCATCAACGCCTGTCTCATCTAAATCTCAAAGCTCTACACAAACTCTCTATCAAAAAGTTGGTACACGGTCTACCAACGATTTCCATACATCAAGAGCATAATTGTTCGGCTTGTTAAATGGGAAAAATGAAGCGAGCATCACACAAGGGCATTTCTGATTTTCGCAACAACGTAAGCTATCAAGGGCATTTCTGTAATTTCAGTGGGCTTTTCATTACACGTTTTTTGTAACTCAAATTTCGCAACACAGGTTCAAAAACGTAACTTTTTGCGACTTGATTTTCGCATCAGTGATTTTTGCAACCCGAAATTTCGCATTGTCAATTTTCGCAACCTTATTTTCGTAAAAACGAAGACATTGGAAACAAATTCTCGATAAACTCTCAAACTTCGAAAATTCTAAACTCTTCTCTTTTCAAACAACACTAGTTAAATCACTTCACGTCGAAACGATCACAACCTAACTCTCAACAAGATGGACATTGTTGCAATGAGAAGTAACTTAAGGCCACTCGTTCTTCGACGCGACAAGTACTTAGTATGGTGGAATAGGTTCCTCAATTTTCTTGAATCCAAGGACCAAGGACCAGACATTCGAGCCTCTTTCACTGACGATCCAGGCGAATTCTGGATAACAATCCCTGGCGACGCTACCACCAACCCTCCAGTAATTCGGAGTCGAGTAGATGTTAAACACCAAAGAAAGAAAGTGGACCTCGAAGCTAAAAGCTACCTGCTTCAAGCCATCCCGAACGACATCTACGTTGAACTCAGTGCCTTTACCACAGCAAAGGAGATTTGGGATGAAATCCGTAAGTTGATGCAGGGAACGAAGCTCGGATTAAAGGCAAAGATGGCAAGCACACTGGATGCATATGATGCCTTCAAAGTAAGGCCATCGAAAGATCTTAAAGACACATATAGGAGATTCATCATCCAAGTTAACGAAATAAAAAAGATCAACGTCCATAGATCCAAATTGGAGCGGAATATCCTGTTAGGGATATGCCCTCGAATGCTATACGAGGATTGGATATGTATAGGGCATTAGCTTATTTATCATTCGATTGTCAATGTAATCAAACATTGTTTTGCGTATTAATAAATGCATTATTCGTTTATTGGTTATATGAGTTCTTTACTTAGCATCGGGTAAAGCAATAAATGAATAAATCCAAATGTGTCGAGTTGAGTCACTGTTCTCGATGGGTACGAGAGAGGAAGGCACCAGTGGACTCTTAACCTCGAACATAAAATGTCCATAAGCCTTAAGTTTCAGTTGGGTGCTGGAAAACCAATCATGGCTTATTTGTAGATGACTTATCGTGTGCCGATATACCGCTTGGAAGCGGAAGTCATGACTTGTGATACGAGTCGAATCAAGGGATTGAATCGTTTCATGGACACTGACTCGCAGGTCGTACGATCAAACATGGCTTATTACTCAAGGAGTGCCAATGATCGACGACAAAAACTATAGTAGTCTGCTTGAACCTTAGACCGAAAGGGGCTTTGACGGAGTTGACTTTGAAGTCTTGACTATCACTGGTTTCGCTAGATCCGATTTGCTATTGCATGGGTCAGCGGGACAGATGCGGTCTTGATGGATATTTGTGATTGTCGGGCTTAGACCGCCGAGTACGGATTCACAGTCTCGCAAGTAATCGAGACAAGTGTCCTATGAGAATGACGACGGGAAATTACAAAATCCTTGGCCAAGGTATTAAACTAACTCATGTTAGACATGGAGGGTAGTTTGGTAATTTGCCTCGTGTCATTTTATCATAGTATCGAGTTTAGTGAGTTTGACAAATACCATGGCTCTCACTCGATCAGGACACAGCTGAAGGGTTTGTACGTAGTACTATAATCTATAGTTAGGTTCTGGAATGAGACTAGTTCGAAATTCGTGCTCAAGTCGGGATCTGTCCAGTACTGCGGGAGTGGCTAGGCACTACCGGACTCTTGATTCCTCCCTTGCCGATTGAGTCGAACCTAGAGAGTCGGGCTTAAAAAGGATCATCAATGTTACCGAGAAGGAGAGATTGTGTTTTGGGCCTTAACGGGCCTCGGGTCGTTATGCCACGCCTTATTAGGCCTCGGGGTCATTAAGTGGACCGAAGTCGGACTTCATATGAAACTAACTTTAAGACTTAGGCTTGGCTAAGTGCTTAGAAAGACTTGAGGGAAGAATTGGAATTGAACCCTAAGCCGACAATTCGAATAATGCCTTAAAGGCTATTTTCGTAATTTACAAATATGGTAATAAAAATATTTGGAATATTATTTATTAAAACTAAAACTCGAATTAATATTTTATATAAATTTCGAAATTTATTTGCCATATTTGAAGATATTTTAATATCTTAGTTAGTTTTCTATTTATAGTATGTTCCTTTAATAGAATTTTCAATTCAATTAGGAGAGATATTTTGGCAAGAATATCTCTCATATTTACGAACAAATATTTCGAGATTTTAGCCTTGTTTAGGGCTGAAAATTTCGTCCTCCCCTACTATAAATAAGGGTGAGACCCTCGTCAAAGAAAAAAACGGGAAGAGAATCGACGCGAAATTTCTCGACCCGAGAATCGAAACACGAACACACAAACGCAAACCACTATCCCGAGCGACGGATCAATTCTCTCTAGCCATCTTTGGAGAATCGAAACCGCGGTACACTGCGAGGTCGGCGTGACGATCTAGACGATACCAAACATGACCGCGGCCGACGACGCAATCGACGAGGAGCTGCCACTCGCTTCAAAGGTAATCTCTCACGGGTATGACCCGCCCTATTACGTGTCAACGTGATTAGAGTTTTCGATCCGAGCTGCGAAGGAACCCGGAAAAAATTTTATTCCGCACCGTATCCCGGGGCGTTGCGTCTCGGGTACAAACCGGGTACCTTTCCCAACGTGGTATCAGAGCCAGGGCTCGTGATCGGAATCATAACATGATTAAATCGAAACGAGGATCGTGGGAGACGATCGAAAAGCCAACGCACTAGGCGCATGGGGCTGCTCGATGCGTCGCTTGCCAACCCACGACCACCATACCGCTCGACGGGGTCGAAGGCACCACCGCCGAGGCGCTGCGACACGCAGACAGCCGCACAGCCGCACGCACAACCGTGCCGTGCGACGGCGTATCCGCTGCCGCGGGTTCGGGCAACGAAGACCCGAACCACTGCGCCGCTGCCTCGGGCAGCGGCCCACCGCTGTCCGATGGTGGTGCTACCTCTGACGGCAGCGCCAGCGGCACGCGGACAGCCGCGCAACCGCACGAAACTGCAGCCTCCGGGACACGACGGCCGCCTAGGGTTTTTCGCCCAAAAACCCTAACGGGCCTTTTTATCGGGCCTGGCCCATTTAAGGCCCAAATTGTCGGTTTCGGTTAGAATTCATGAAATTGTCAACGTGCTCGTTATGATTATGATTTAAGGCACACTTACGGGTTTAGGATTTCTATTTGGTTTTCCGGGTTATTTGTTAAGGGCCTCGTCCCCCCGGTTGTATTTGTCTTTTACGGGTTGTTTGGGACTGATGATCCCCCCGTGTTGTGCTTCAAAGTCTTTATTAGATTAGGCTTAGTTTATAATACACGAAGCTGTTCGACGGTTGACGACTCCCCGGGAGAAGATGACTTGGTGGACGATCGACGACTTGGAGGCCGTTCGAATGATGAAGGGCGATTGTCGACTTCAAAGCCCATATGGAGAACCGATGATTTTTTGAAGCCACATACACATAATTCACGTAATAGGGCTAGAATATAAATAACCCATTCGTGTTGCCTTGTAGTTTATTTTCCTATGGTTTATTTACTACTTACGTGCATGTCGATTTGTGAAATGATATGCATGCTTTATGTGCTCTTAGGTGAAAAATGTTTTTTCTCCCGTTTGATAAATACTAAGTGAGAAAAGGAATTGGGTTCATGTCTTCTATCATGCTTGAGATGTCTGGTGTTAGGGAGTTTGTACGGTTTGTTCCGAGTAAGTTGGCGCCGTACATCAAGCTCTAACATTAGCGTTTCAGGTTCGTTTGACGACGCTCACCATAGCATATTCCGCCCCACGAAGCGTAAGGCAGCAAGGCGGAATTCAAATGTGCGGTTAGAGCATAAGTTGATTAGTTGCACTTAGACAGTTATACCCAAAATGCAGGGTTAGCCGTGAGGGTCACTGACTGAGACAAAGATAGTTGAAATACTCATAGGATGGGTTCGAATGAAACTCGACTTCGATTGATTAGGCAGGCCAAATATTGCGTTAAAAGCTGAAGCATGTCTAATCGAGTCGGGGACCTCAACTCCACTATGAAACTACTCAACGAAGTTTCCGAAATTCTTAAATCGGGAGAATAGAATTTTCGAGAAAAATAGTGGGAGTCAAGCGAAACGAAAAGTCCGTGTTTGCGCTTGATGAATGATAGAATAAACCTAACTATGTGATCTTTATCTTCTGCAGAGTTATTTTCTTTCTAGTTACTATGACGAATCTTTTAACCATGCTGCTTGAAAAGAACCGTTTGGTAGGACCAAACTACGTGGACTGGCTCCGTAACCTCAGGATAGTTCTAGGTATGGAGTCTTTGACTTATGTCCTCGATTCCCCTACACCGCAAGTCCCAGGGACTGATGCGAGTGACGACGACCGGCTGCGTATGTCAAGTGGCAAATAGACGAGCCAAAGGTCAAGGGCTATATACTCCTATCCATGAGCAATGAGTTGCAGCGAAGCCACTCGGAAATGGAAGTGGTGCCATTTTTCTTCATTTGAAGGAGCTCTTTGGTGAACACTCCAGGAGTGCTCGCTACTCTTTGACAGAGCAACTGTTTCATTGCAAAATGGATGAGGGCAGAGACGTTAGAGAACATATGCTGAAAATGATCGGTTTGATCGAGAGACTCGATGCACTTGACTTCCTCATGGACAATGAGCTCCAAAACGATCTCGTGCTCCAGTCACTGCCGGCTTCCTTTAATCCCTTCATTGTGAATTATAATCTGAATAGGGTCGAGATGACATTAACTGAGTTGATGACCAGTTGTCAACGGCCCAAACTCAGATGAAAAAGATAAAGGGAAAGGAAGTGGCTCTTGTTGCGACTTATAAGACTCGGAAGTCGATTAGAAAGAAAAAGTCGGACAAGCCCATTAAGCCCAAGGGAGGAGTTTCAAAAGGCAAGGCCAAGAAAAATGTGACTAAAGGCGCCAAGCCTACGGACAAATGCCTTCACTGCAATGAGCTCGGCCATTGCAAGCGCGATTGCCTGAAGCTAGCCGCCTCAGGTAAAGAACATTATGTTTTAAAAACTAATTGTTCTATGACTGTGTACTCCACTTCATGGATCCTAGACTCAGGAGCTAGCGCTCACATTTGTGTTTCAAATCAGGGTCTGGAACGAAGTAGGAGGTTGGCGGATCGAGAGGTCATGATCAACGTAGGAAGCGGACATAGTGTGCCGGCGACCCACATTGGATCAAGAACTCTTGTTTTATCTAGTAGACATAAGTTATTGCTTTCTGATTGTTTAGTATTGCCCAGAGGGCTTAAGAATATTATTTCTATTCCCGTTTTGAGAACGGATATGAGTTCCGCTTTAGTAATAATATTTGCGATATTTATTTTGGAAAAAATGCGTCGGAAGTGCAACTTTACTTAACGGATTATATTATCTAAATGTCAAAGATAAAACTGAATCTGTGAACACAATTACCAACAAACGAAAATTAGAGACCAATATGAGACAATTGTGTCATCTTCGACTTGGTCATGCAGGAGATCAAAAATTCGTGAGTTGGAGAAAAATGGCATGATTAAGCCGTTGGGTTCGGACCCTTATCCGACTTGCGAATCGTGTATCCTTGGAAAGATGACTAAGTCTCCCTTTACCGGGACTTTCCAAAAAGCCACAGAACTTCTCACTTTGATTCATACAGACGTTTGTGGGCCATTCGGGGAAGCGGCTCGAGGTAATTTCCACTACTTTATTACCTTCACCGACGATCATCAAGATTTGGGAAGGTATATCTTATGAGATACAAGTCTGAAGCCCTTGATAAGTTCAAGGAATATAAGGCTTTAGTAGAAAAACAAACTGGGAATCATATAAAGGCCATTCGATCTGATCGAGGTGGCGAGTACATGAGTCTCGAGTTTGACGAGTTCTTGAAAGAGAACGGGATCATTTCACAGATGACACCGCGGGAAACCACAATTAAATGGTGTGTCCGAACGCAGAAATCGAACGCTGTTGGACAAGGTTCGATCAATGCTAAGTTACACAGACCTGCCACTGTCGCTGTGGGGTCATGCGTTATTAACCGCAACGCACGTTTTAAACCGAATCCCTTCTAGTTCTGTCGACCAGATCCCTTATGAAATATGGACTGGTAGAAAGCCGAGCTTGAACCACATAAGAATATGGGGTTGCCCCGCTTTTGTGAAAAAGCTCAAGACAGAAAAATTGGAATCGAGAGCTGTGAAAGGACGTTTTGTCGGTATCCTGAGGATTCCATGGGATACCAATTTACTTCCACGACGATCAGAAATCGTTGTAGCCCTTCAGGCTCACTTTCTCGAAGAATAGTTCGTTCGAGAAGGTGGAGTGGGTCGTGAAGTAACTCTTGGAGAAACGACAGAAACGATTTCACAAACTCCAGTGTTAGAAGACACCATAGAGCAGTCCAAGACGTAATCAGAGTTGCGCAGGTCTGGTAGAGTATCTCGCCAGCCTGAGAGATATGGAATGGTACACGTCGAGCACGGGGATGCTGCGACGGTGGGTAACGTCGGGGACGACCCTGCTACCTATGACCAGGCAATGACGGATATAGACTCCGTAAGATGGCTTGAAGCTATGCAAGTCGAAATGGATTCAATGCACGAAAATCAGGTCTGGACACTTGTTGATCTCCCCGATGGTTTTAGACCCATTGGTGTAAGTGGATCTTCAAGAAAAAGATTGGATCAGACGGACTGCTGGATACATACAAAGCTAGGCTTGTAGCGAAAGGTTATAGTCAAAAAGAAGGAATTGCTTATGAGGAAACCTTTTCGCCCGTTGCGATGATGAAGTCCATTCGGATATTACTTGTGATAGCAGCGTATAACGATTATGAGATCTGGCAGATGGATGTGAAAACCGCATTCCTAAATGGATACCTCAAGGAGGAAATATATATGGAACAGCCAAAGAGTTTTACATCACAAAAGGATGCTCATAAAGTATGCAAATTGAATAAGTCAATTTACGGACTTAAACAAGCCTCTATGAGCTGGAATCTTCGGTTTGATGTAGTTAAGAGCTACAGATTCATAAAGAACGAAGATGAACCATGCTCTACAGAAAAAGCAGTGGGAGCAAGATATCGTTCCTCGTATTGTACGTCGATGACATCCTTTTGATAGGAAACGATATTGGGATGCTCTCGATGGTGAAAGCATGGCTTTCGACCGAATTCTCCATGAAAGACTTGGGAGAAGCGACCTACATCCTAGGAATTCGTGTCTATAGGGATAGAACGAATAAGATGTTAGGGCTCTCCAAGCCCTATACTTAGAAAAGGTCCTGAAACGATATAACATGGACAATTCTAAGAAAGGGTTCTTACCTATGGGGCATGGGATACATCTCTCCAAAGCTATGTGTCCTCAAAGTGAGGCAGATAGAAAAGAGATGAATGGAATCCCCTATGCATCCGCAGTGGGTAGCTTGATGTACGCGATGCTTTGCACGCGACCGGACATAGCATACGCTGTGAGCGTAGTCAGTCGATTTCAAGCCAACCCGGGTAAAGAACACTGGACAGCAGTCAAGAATATCCTCAAGTATCTTAGAAGAACAAAGGATATGATGCTGGTCTATGGAAATGGAGAATTAGAAGTGGAAGGATATACGGATTCAGATTTCCAGTCAGACGTGGACGACCGAAAATCCACTTCAGGTTTCGTCTTTACACTCAACGGTGGAGCAGTATCTTGGAAAAGTTCCAAGTAGAGCACAACTGCTGATTCCACCTGAGAGGCTGAGTACATAGCTGCCTCAGAGGCAGATAAAGATGGAGTTTGGATGAGAAGTTCTTGGAAGAACTGCAAGTGGTTTCGATTGCCGAAAAACCACTGCCACTGTGGTGCGACAATAGTGGTGCAATCGCGCAAGCGAAGGAACCAAGATCTCACAGTAAATCCAAACACATAGAAAGAAATACCACGTGTTACGTGGATTTGTTGAGAGTGGCTACATAGCCGTCCAGAAGATTGCGACTGCGGACAACGTGGCCGACCCATTCACCAAGCCTTTATCTCAGGCAGTGCTGAACAAACATCTCGAGAAGATGGGTATTAGATACACAGCGCATGGCATTGAGTGCAAGTGGGAGATTGTTAGGGATATGCCCTCGAATGCTATACGAGGATTGGATATGTATAGGGCATTAGCTTATTTATCATTCGATTGTCAATGTAATCAAACATTGTTTTGCGTATTAATAAAGGCATTATTCGTTTATTGGTTATATGAGTTCTTTACTTAGCATCGGGTAAAGCAATAAATGAATAAATCCAAATGTGTCGAGTTGAGTCACTGTTCTCGATGGGTACGAGAGAGGAAGGCACCAGTGGACTCTTAACCTCGAACATAAAATGTCCATAAGCCTTAGGTTTCAGTTGGGTGCTGGAAAACCAATCATGGCTTATTTGTAGATGACTTATCGTGTGCCGATATACCGCTTGGAAGCGGAAGTCATGACTTGTGATACGAGTCGAATCAAGGGATTGAATCGTTTCATGGACACTGACTCGCAGGTCGTACGATCAAACATGGCTTATTACTCAAGGAGTGTCAATGATCGACGACAAAAACTATAGTAGTCTGCTTGAACCTTAGACCGAAAGGGGCTTTGACGGAGTTGACTTTGAAGTCTTGACTATCACTGGTTTCGCTAGATCCGATTTGCTATTGCATGGGTCAGCGGGACAGATGCGGTCTTGATGGATATTTGTGATTGCCGGGCTTAGACCGCCGAGTACGGATTCACAGTCTCGCAAGTAATCGAGACAAGTGTCCTATGAGAATGACGACGGGAAATTACAAAATCCTTGGCCAAGGTATTAAACTAACTCATGTTAGACATGGAGGGTAGTTTGGTAATTTGCCTCGTGTCATTTTATCATAGTATCGAGTTTAGTGAGTTTGACAAATACCATGGCTCTCACTCGATCGGGACACAGCTGAAGGGTTTGTACGTAGTACTATAATCTATAGTTAGGTTCTGGAATGAGACTAGTTCGAAATTCGTGCTCAAGTCGGGATCTGTCCGGTACTGCGGGATTGGCTAGGCACCTACCGGACTCTTGGATTCCTCCCTTGCCGATTGAGTCGAACCTAGAGAGTCGGGCTTAAAAAGGATCATCAATGTGTACCGAGAAGGAGAGATTGTTTTTTGGGCCTTAACGGGCCTCGGGTCGTTATGCCACGCATTATTGGGCCTCGGGGTCATTAAGTGGACCGAAGTCGGACTTCATATGAAACTAACTTTGAGACTTAGGCTTGGCTAAGTGCTTAGAAAGACTTGAGGGAAGAATTGGAATTCAACCCTAAGCCGAGAAATTCGAAAAATGCCTTAAAGGGTATTTTCGTAATTTACAAATATGGTAATAAAAATATTTGGAATATTATTTATTAAAACTAAAATTCGAATTTATATTTTATATAAATTTCGAAATTTATTTACCATATTTGAAGATATTTTAATATCTTAGTTAGTTTTCTATTTATAGTATGTTCCTTTAATAGAATTTTGAATTTAATTAGGAGAGGCAAAAATATCTCTCATATTTAGGAACAAATATTTCGAGATTTTAGCCTTGTTTAGGGCTGAAAATTTCGTCCTCCCCTACTATAAATAAGGGTGAGACCCTCGTCAAAGAAAAAAACGGGAAGAGAATCGACGCGAAAATCTCTCACGGGTATGGCCCGCCCTATTACGTGTCAACGTGATTAGAGTTTTCGATCCGAGCTGCGAAGGAACCCGGAAAAAATTTTATTCCGCACCGTATCCCGGGGCGTTGCGTCTCGGGTACAAACCGGGTACCTTTCCCAACATATCCGATTCTTGAATTCCCTGTTGCCCGAATGGAAGATAATTGGCAGCTTGACCTGGCATAACGAGGATATCGATATAATCTACGTCCATAGTGTCTTCAAAAGTTTATCTCAACACGCTGATGACATTTGTGAGATCGAGAGAAGCTTGAAGGGAAATGAAGTGACTGACCCACAAGTAACCAACAACCGAACAAAGAGGAGCACAAAATCCTCTAAAGAGAAGTCGATGAAGCTCCCTAGCTCTTCAGACGAAGACAGCTCCGGATCCAACTCCGATGCCGAGTTTTGAGAAGCAAATGACTCTAATGGCGAAGCTTATGAAAAAGAAATTCTTCCAAAAGAAGTCATCTTCATCTGCCAACAAACAAAGGACAACATCGAACTCCCGCCAATCTCCAGTAGTTCCTCACACGACGAACCCAAGAGTGCCAGAGGCCTGGAAGTGCTACAACTGTGGCAAGATAGGGCTAGCAAGGGAGTGATATCTCCCAAAGAAGAAGGATGAGGACTACTACAAACGAAATCTCCAACAGATTAACCAGAAGAAGTCCGGTGTGGCACTAATGGCCGAGCAGGACCACTGACTTTATCTCACTCAGACAGTGAGCCCGAGAACGTAGCAATGATGGCTTTTGTTGAGGGAGCGGAGTGAGAAGCAGATGTAAAGGGTCCCGAAGCCTCATGCAGGGAGGAAGAAGGAACGTCTACTGGGAATGAGGTTAAAGATTTTCTAGAACGAAAAGTGAAATATAAATCATTCTGTAATGAACGTAAATGCGTTAAGTCACTAGAATATAAGCTAGCTAATAACGAGATCTTTAGCTAATGCCCAAGAAAAGGTCACCGCCTTAGAAGCCAGTTTAGCTAAATCTGAGGCAGAAGTTTGTGACTTGATTTCAAGAATTAATATCTTTGAGCACGCCAGAAGTGCCACTATAGATCAAAAGGAACTATAGAGGACTTGGAAGCTTGATTAGAAAACAATAATCAAAGCTTGCTTAGAAATTTAAGGGAAATTGCATGCTCAATTGTTAGCTTTAAGTTACACAGGAGGGAGTGTCAAGTCGTGACGCTCATATAGAAAAACTCCACGCTCAAGCTCACTGCGAGCTTAAAAACATGCAAATCTGAGCAAAAAATCAAAACAAACGAGTACAATCTCATGAAAGAGGAACAAAAGCATCTGAAAGATTAAAACTCTAGAGGATATTCATACAAAAAGAGGGCAAACGGATGAAAAAATCTTCTTAAACAAGGCAAAAGACACTAGATTTTACAATCCACGTGAAGGCTTGGGATACATGGAACCCCGTGAGGTCCATAAGAAGACACCCCTACCACTTTATGACATTAGATATCTCGGGCTAAATATGCCTCATCTCATGCCTTTCACGGGAGCATCCAAAGTAGATGCTCTCGAGAAAGAAAAACGAGATGCAAAAGTAAGTGCCGAAATACCATTTAACTACGCAGAGTTGAACGAATATGAACAAACACAAGATTAACCACGTTTTACAACAAAATATATCGATTATGAGGAAAATTAAATCGTAACCAAAACTATCACTTAATCAGCAAGATCATTAACAAAATTCGCAAACATTAAGCGCATTGATCAAAATATACTTCACGTCAGTTTTTCGATCGCCAATTCCATCCAAAAACGATCACGATCTGCTCGGATACCAATTGTTAGGTCTTATTATATCAACTACCGATCGATCTAAGCGTGAATTCTAGATATTCGATGATAAATCTTAAAATTTACCGTCGGTCGAATATCTTCTTTGAAGATCTTGAGAGAGAGAGTTTCTCAATTGCTTTTCTCTCTCTTAGAATGTGAATTCAATGCTTGTGTTTGTCCGAAATAAACTTGTGTATTAATTTCGATAGTGTACATTGTATTACCTATTTACATGGTATATTTACTATTTAGTCCTACACTATCAAAAGTACCAACTACGCCCCTAATTACAAGGATAACAAAATAATAAAGCACAATTCTAATATCTCTTCAATCCTAAAACTCTTTTAAATGATATTGAAATCGAACTAATCTAGATTCAAATCGTTTTGATCGATCACGCTAGGCTCTGATACCATTGGTCCTTTTTCTACCAAACAAGGATCAAAAGATAGCTTTTAAGCTTAACGATCGAATAACACCTTGTAGTGTGGTTTTGTGCGTGTTTCCTATTTTGGAAGGTACAAGGTGGTTACTCTAAAAGGGTAAAAGAAGTCCTATATACCACATGAGTTGGTATATTAAGGCCTATGACCTAAATTATATTATATTTACGTAGCTGTCCAAAACCAACTACCATCTAATTAATTACAAGATAGACCCAATACTTATAAGAATTCAGGACACTACAAAATATTCCTAACAATCTCCCCCTTAGTGTCCTTTTCGTTGTGGCGTCTTCTTTGTCTTCTTGTGTCTCACCAGCTCGTAGACGGATCTTCTGAGTCCTAGTTTGCGCTCATAAGATCGTATCCATCTACGGTACGAAAGCCGTTTAGAGATGATGTGGATCATCTTCTAAAACTAGTCTTAGACCTCGTTCTCTTCGAACATCAGTTAATCCAGAATCTTTCTCAGCTTATCTCGTATACTCAGGAGGGTTCCATCACAGAACTTGGAGATCTCAGATGTCTTCACGAGCCTTTTCTCACACTTGTAGTTGATGTAGACCATGTATGGATCTTCTCGATCGAAGATGTGGCCTTCACCGTAGCTTCAGCTTCAGGGCGATCGAAAGTAGGCTTCGTGAGGTTCACATTCTTCAAGTTGCGCTCCAGAGCCATCTGAAGGTCTTGAGATATGGTGTATTTGATCTGGCGTAGCATGAACCACTTTAAGGTTTGGTAGCCCAACTTGACAGGATTTTGAAAAGTTCCAAGCATTCTGTAGCTTCCGACCATTTGATAGATGTCATCCTCTCTGATGTAGGAGACGTCCGCTTCCCCAAGTTCTTCGGTAGTCCCGTCCTTTCGTCGAACTCGGTAGATTGGGAAGAAGATTGAGCATATGTGGGGCGTCTGCACCCCTATTACTGCTGAGATCCATGGCCTCTTCTTCTCATCTCTTCGGAGAGCCTCTACGTCACTTCTTTTTCCGCCGAACATAAGTTTAGACGGAGGCTGAGTAGGTACAACTTGGCTCTATGCTCCGAGAGATGAGTCGTGTCTCGCAGCTCCAACTCATTGAGCTTCTTGAGGCGGTCCTCTTTCCTCCAAATTCTCTTTCGAATCTCTTCTTGGTATGGCGCAAGGATCTTGGCATTTTTCCAAGGTAGGTTCAGTTTCTCTCCTATGTTTGACTTCAACGGCGGGTCTTCCTCGTCCATAACTCTGTGTTGGAGGAGCTCGAGAAGTTCTAGGATGTCGGCTTTGTAATCTTCGTCTACCTCGAGTTCCTCCTCTTTGGTCCGAATCAGGTCGATGATTGTCTTCTTTAGGAAGAACCTGACATTTTCCCTCATCACCTTGGCTAGTTCGGGAGTCATCGGTTGAGTCATCCATTCTTCGTTGAGTATGTTTCTCTCCACCTTATCATGTGGGTTGAAGAGCTCTTCGACGGTCACAGGCTACTCGTCGGTAGCTGGAGAGGGAACTGGTGAGGTAGAGGTTTAAGGAGGTATCAGAGGGTCTTTCTGGATGATGGGTTGAGTTGAGGGGAGGCTTATAGTGGCTGGTGAGCGGGTGGTAGTATGGGCTACGAAGTCAGCTTCTTTTTTAGATGAAGCCTCCGGTCAAGTGGTTTTGGTGGTGGTTGTTTGGATGGTGGTGGATGGAGTGATCTGCTGCATCAGGGTTTCCAAAGTTGTTCTTTGTCTCTTCTCTCCCTTGGGACGGCCCTCATCATCAGGGTCATCACGTGATCTCTTCGACTGCTCCGCATCTCCATGGCAAGACATCAGAGTCATTAGCCATAGCTCGTTCAGAGAGAGGGCGGACTATACCCGAGTCATGACAATGTCGTGAAGTTCTTCAATGGGTACGTCCTACGGTCAAGGTTCGGAGGTGTGTGCTGGCGGAGCGGATGGAGGAAACACAACAGGTTCGATTTCCGTGGCAGGGGCCTTGCCTTTGGCTCGGGTCGATGTTTCGAGGGCTGAGTAGACCTTTGTCATGATGGAGTCCTCGAGCTTTTTGGAATAGTCTGCAAGACGGGTCTGTATCACAAATGGGGAAAATAACGGGACGGACCAACTAAGGTGTTATGTCGTCATGAGTTTAAAGGAGGAAACTGACACGCCGCTTGTTTTCACAGGACTTGAGAAACTAGGGCCACTTAGGCGCACCGTTGGCATCGAAACTGAGACGGACTCAGTTCGATGGCCCAATGCAGCAGCTCAGGGATGTTGGCTGCTGTGGGACTTTCGCCCAGTTCCTGGCTGATTTCCATCTAGGAGACACTGAACAGTGTTCTGTCCAGATCACTGGAGGTGCAGAAAAGCCTTAAAGAAGACATTTTAATTGTGATCTTTTATTAGTTATCCTTGTAAATAGGAGCATTATTTGTGTATTCAATAGTGTAGGACTTAATTGTATTATGCCAAGTAGATGGGTATATATACCAATGTACACTATCGAATTAAAAGGTGAAAAAGTTAAAAGAAAAATCCGAAAGGCGTGCAATTTAATTTCTAGAGAGAGAAACACACAAACACTTTCTCACACTAAAAGTTTTTCTCTCGTGTTCTTCATTGGATATATTCGACCGAGGCAACAAATCTCATATTTCTATTCGAATATCTAGAATTCATGCCTAGGATTTACTGTAGTTGATAATCTAGGACGTAACAATTAGTATCAGAGAAGCTCGTAATTGTTTTGGGTTGAATTTCGCTGTTTTTAGATCAAATTTTTGTTATGTTTTTTTTTCGTTCGAATATGCGCTCGACATGGAAACTTGATCTTTGTGCTGATTTCTGCAAAATTTGTTGTTGATACTGGTATGAAAGTGTTTGATTACATGTTAGGAATGAATCGCGTACTGATTTCAATCGCTTAGAACATCAATTTTATTTTATTTTTTATTATGCTCTATTTCACTGTTTGCGATTGCAGTTTGAAAACGATTTGATTTTCACCAAAATTGATGGATTTTGCTATAAAACGTGTTTAATCTTGTGTTTGTTCTTGTTCAACACACAAATTCAAATAATTTTCCACAATTTTAGTGTTAAATTTGATGTTTCTCAGTTGAATTTTTGTAATTTTTTTCGATTAAACTCTGCTATGCGTTCTTCGATCGTTTTTCGATCGAAAACTTGGCTCGAAAATCGTTTCGGATATTTCACTGTTGAGTTTTTGAGTAGTTCTCTAGCGCAAAAGTTTTTCAAAAATTCACTGTTTTTGCTAGTTTCACTCCTATATCGAAAAACTCTATATTTTATTATAAGTTTTTCTCTGGCCTCACATAGAATAATATTTTTCGAGTGTAACTAAGCGTAAAATTTTTCGACAAATACTGTTTTTGCTATATCCATATTCACTTTTGACACGAAAAACCTGTTTTTTTTATTACTAGTTTTGCCACTTCTGGAGCACTCTTACCAACTCAACTCCAAACCTTCACGAGATCCTACCAATCAACTACGACTATGGATGCTTACTCTTTTTGAAACGATGTTCGTCCCCCAATTCTCAGGAGAGGCGAATATACTGTATGGAGAAGCCGCTTTATAAATTTATTGGAGACTAAAGATCAAGCTGCGAATCTACTAGCTTCTCTCCAAGAAGGACCCGCTCAATTCTGCCTTATCCAAAAAGGCGATGCCACAAATAACCCCTCCATTCCAGCCACTAGAGGACTTAAAATTCCTAGTCAATACTCTGAGGTGGAGAGATTAAGAGCTAAGGCTGACCTAGGAGCCAAAACTTTCATGATGCAATGCATCCCAAATGACATCTATATGCAAATAGATACAAAGGACCGAAGTCGGAGTAAAGGTGAAGAAAGCAAACATACTAGCAACCTACGATTCTTTCAAAGCTAAGACGGAGGAAAATCTATACGACCTCTATCAGCGCTACCTGACTCTACTGAACGAGATGAGAAAAATAGAAATCTTCAAGACAATATGGAAATAAACATCAGATTTCTATCATCTCTTTATCCGTAGTGGAAGAAAATATCCATGCAAATTCGTCAGAACAAGGATTTGGATGAGATGGATATCCACGCCGTGTTCGACAATCTCGCTCAACCCGAGGAAGATGTCAGTGAGATTCATAAGAAGCAGAAAGGCAAACAGATCGAAGATTCAATAGCCCTTGTTTAAAAAAAAACTAGTCGATCTCGCAAAGACAATAGTGTAAAAATGCCCAGCTCTTTAGAAGAAGAAGACGAGTCAACACAGATTTTGAGCTCGAGATGAAGGAGTTCAGGAAGCAATTAGCTCTCATTACAAAAAGGATGAGCAAAAAGTTATACAAAAAGAAGTCATCCACCTCAGCTAATCGACTTCGGACCTCAAGTTCTACGCACAAGGAAAGACCAGTTGAGACCTCAGAAATCAAGAATGCCAAAGAGCAACAAAAATGCTTCAATTGTTGCGAAACAAGGGACTTAGCCAGGGTGTATAGTCTGCCAAAGAAGAAAGACGCAAACTACTAGTCCAAGAAATTTCAATTGACTAAACGAACGGAAGTTGGTGTAGCTCTAATGGTTGAAGACCACTGGCTGAAAGCCACCACAGATTCTGAAATGAATAACTTAGCTCTCATGGCACGTCTTGAAGATACCTCGAAGCAAGCACGACGAAGCGGACTGACGATGACGAAGCATCAACCTCATCTCAGAAGGTAGCTACGCCTAACTCCACATTATTAAGCATGTTAGAAACTTGACGGATACTTAGCCTCTCAATTCAGGATGTCTCGAACTACTTATCGACAATGGTTCTGCGTCGGCTCTGCCTCATGAGCGCAAGTGGACACGAGCTCATCATGTCAATCAAATAATAGGTGATCCTTCGAGCGGAGTACACACTAGGACATCTTCTCAAAGCGGACTTTTCACGTGCTTTGTAATCCAAAATGAATCAATCAAGGTAGCTGAAGCGCTTCAAAACACGGATTGGGTGATCGCAATGTAAGACGAACTCAACCAATTCGAGCGTCTACAAGTTTCGACACTAGTTCATTGACCACGGGGCAAGACAATTATAAGAACCAAATGGGTCTTCAAGAATAAAAAGAACGAGAACGGTGAAATTACCAGGAACAAAGCGCGACTTGTAGCCAAAGGGTACAACCAACGGGAAGGCATTGACTACGACGAGACGTATGCTCCTGTTGCTCGAATAGAAGTTATCCGACTCTTTTTGACGTGCGCGGCTCATAAAGACTTCAAGATCTATCAAATGGACGTAAAAACCGTCTTTCTCATCGGCGTGTTAAAGGAGGAAGTCTATGTTGCTCAACCGAAGGTTCGTGAACGAAGAGCACCCTGATCATTTATATCGATTGGACAAAGCTCTCTACGGACTAAAACAAGCCCCTCGAGCTTGGCATGATGCCCTGAGCAAAATTCTAGTAAAGTCAGATTTTGTACGAGGAACACTTGATACGACACTGTTCATCAAAAAGCATGGCAAGGACTTTATGATCGTCCAAGTCTACGTCGACGACATCATCTTTGGCAGAACAAATCAACGACTTTGTAAGAAATTTGGTGATCTGATGAAGACCAAATTTGAGATGAGCTTAATGGGCAAACTTCAATTCTTCTTTGGGCTTAAGTCAAGCAGCTCGAAGATGAAATTTTCATCAGTCAAACCAAGTATATAAGAGATATTCTGAAGAGATTTAATCAAGACAAGAGCACATCTATGCGTACTCTCATGTCAACAAACTGTAAATTGATGTTGATCCTTCTGGCAAGGCAATCAACATCACGACTTATCGGAGTATCATTGGCTCTCTTCTCTATGTGACGTCAAAGCTGACCCGAAGGAGTCTCACGTGCACACGGTCAAGCGAATCCTACTTTATCTCAAAGGAACTCCCACCTTAGGGTTATGGTATCTAAAAGGCACAAATTTCAAGTTAAATGGTTATACTGACGCTGACTATGCAGGTTGTCGAATAGACAGAAAAAGCACGTCAGGCGGAGCACAATTCTTGGGCGATAAGTTGGTCTGCTGGTCCTCAAATAAGCAAAATTGTGTATCGTCTTCGACGGCAGAGGCGGAGTACGTCGCGGCTACCAGTTGCTGCTCACAAGTTCTATGGATGCGGATGCAACTGCACGACTATGGGTTTGAATTCAATAACATTCTCATTTATAGTGATTCTCAAAGTGTTATTGCCATTACTTGCAATCCTATTCATCACTCACGCACAAAGCACATAGATATTCGTTAGCATTTTATAAAAGATCACGTAGAAAAGGCACTATAAATATGTATTTTGTTAACACGGAGTTTCAACTTGCCGACTTATTCACTAAGGCATTGGATGAAAAACAATTCCAATTCCTTATCGCTGAGTTAGGCATGTTGAATCTCAATCTTTCTTGAAATATGCTTCACATGCTCTATTATGTTTCTGTGTGGTATTCTATGTGCTTCTTGATACTCTTTGTTATATCTTGCGTGATTTTATTTTGTTTCAATATCGCATTTAGCTCTAATTAAAATAAAACAATGCATAACGGGGAATGACGATGACGTTATTCATTTTTATTTACTCACAAGAACATTTATGTGATACATGCTTGGTTATTTGCTGAAAATTCAAGTCACATTCTTTTGTCTAAAGAGCTTAGTATGTTTCACTAGCACAAAGCCACATCAAATATGTGAGAATTTGAGCCTCAATATTCTTTCAAAGGATTTATCCTTGAGTGTATCACACTTGAAATGCTTGTCTCTTGATTTGTGCTTCGTGGCCCCATTTTCGCTTCGTGTTAGTTTGTCATGAATATGATAAGGGCAATTAGAATATTCCTCACTTAGCCAAATTATAATATATAATCCTTTACTATTTCCTCTAGTAATCCCCTTTGTTCTACAATATCCTTTTTCACTTGAAATCCGATCAAGACTTCTACCTTATTCCATAAGTTTCGGGGCCTACTCAAATAAGAAAAGGAGGGGCAGAAAAGGAGGTGGAAGATGCACGAGGAATGCTCAACGCACAAATAATCAGTAACAAAAGAACATGTACTTCTCGTTCTTGTAAAAGAGGAGCATGGATCTTGCTGTGAAGTTTTCCTTCGATAATCTCGTATACTCATCAGAACGGCTAGAAGAGGAGAACCTCGAAGTGAACTTCTCCAACGATAATCTCAGTCTTATATCGAGACAACGAGAAGAGGAGCACGGCCTTGGGTTCGAATTCCATAACTGCGAACCTCTCAAAAGATCATCTTTAAAACCTTCAAGAGGAGCACGGTCTTGGCCCGAGAAATACAAAACAAGATCTAATCTCTCAAGCCTCGTAAAGAAGAAGAGATTCACCTTGAGCAAACGCAGAAGAAAAGAAAAGAAAAATGAGCAGAAATGAATTTTAAAAGGGCCCCTGGAATGGAAGAATTTTAAGCTCATTTATTCCAAATTATTATCCTAAAATAATAATTCCTTCAAAGTCCATTTGATTCAAATTGATGGACTTTCGCTTTGTGAGTTGATTAAATGCGCCACGATAACAGGTTAATTGATAAAATTTTGTCGTGTTGATTTGAGTGATATATATACTAACTATCCCCATGATAAAAATAAATTGAGCGCTATGAGCGAACCATGCGAGAGTTGTCGAAATGATTCATACTAATATCTTAGGATATTAGTTTAGTGACATGATTTGGCGGCAAATTATTACTCTATGTGTCATGTGAAATTTTTGCGTGATAATGATCAAAATGACATATTCTTACACCAAAATATTTTCGCACATTTTTTAATGCATTAGCACATGCATTTGTAAGGAATTTACGAGCGTATATGTTAACGCAAATTTTCATATCCATGATTAAGGGATCATGAATCAATGCTGAATTGATTAAATGCGTTATTCTTGCTTATGTCAGATATTGTTAAATTTTCATATGCATATTGTGATGAATATGTGTGTCTATGCAAAATTGCCAAACATTATATGTGCACTTGTTGAGGGGGAGCTTACGTGTATATTTGCTATTATCTCCTAAATGATTTACTTGCAATTACGACTTCTGTTAGGTCCTATTATATCCAACACGATTAAGTTCGGTGAAGAATTTGATAGAAAATGTAAAACTTATGAAGAACACGTTTGAATTTGGCACAGAAACTTGAGAGCGTTCTTCACGTTGTAAAGCTCGGTTTTCTATTAAAAAGAATTCTTAACCCTAATACATCACATTAGGGTTCTTTATACACCAAACAAGTTTGGTATATTTGCTAAGTAGTCCTAATCTATGATTTAATTACAATTAAGCCCAAACTACTACTTATATAACAAAAGTAAGATAACATATACATTTGAACACAATTAAAATGTCCTAACAACTTCTCATTTTTTTTCTAAGTGTTACAGAGAATTTCGAGCTCATCCAAGGAGTCTAGTGATGAATTTCATCAACATTGTGAGTTAATTGCATTTATTTCAGAAACTTTGGGGGATTTCTGTTAAAACTTCTTTCAAAATTTAAGGGTGCAAAAGATTTTTTTTCTCTGAAAAGGATCGCAAAACTAAACAAGCATGGTCTAACAAAAATCCCAGAATAATTTTCCCGGCCCAAAACTACTAATATACTTTTCGATCGAAAAACTCTTTTACACGCAAAAACATCAAACACAGAGAATTTTCGATTCTCTGGAAAGTTCAAACGGCAAAACCCAAATTTATCTAATAATCTCATTGGGTTCGATTTCCATAACTGTGAACCTCTCCAAATATAATCTTTAAATCCTTCTAGGACTAAAAGAAGAGGAGCACGGTATCGACCAGAGATATACAGAAGAAGAACTTCTCCTTAGATAATCTCTTAGCATTGTAAGGAAGAGGAGCGTCAACTTGAGCAAGTGCAAAAGAAAGAAAAGTAAAAGGAACATAGATGAATGTTAAAAGGTCCCCTGGAATGGAATGATTTTAAGCTCACTAATTCCAAATTATTATCCTTCCCTCCTAAGTTAGAGCCTAAAGTAATAATCCCTTCAAAGTCCATTTGATTCAAATTGATGGACTTTCGTTTGGTGAGTTGATTAAATGTGTCACGATAACAGGTTAATTGATAAAAATTTTGTTGTGTTGGTATAAGTGATATATATATATATATATATACTAATAATCCCCATGATAAAAATAAATTGAGCGCTATGAGCGAACCATGCGAGAGTTGTCAAAATAACTCATGCTATGATCTTAGGATATTAGTTTAGTGACATGATCTGATGGCAAATTATTATTCTATGTGTCATGTGAAATTTTTGCGTGATAATGATCAAAGTGACATATTCTGACCCAAAAATATACACGCACATTTTTAAATGCATTAGCACATGCATTGGTACGGAATAGTCAAATGCGAAATTTTACAAACATACATGTTAACGCAAATTTTCATATGTATGATTAGGGGATATGCTGAATTGATGAAATGCGTTATTCTTGCTTATGTCATACATTGTTAAATTTTCATATGCATATTGTGTTGAATGTGTATATCCATGCAAAATTGACAAACATTATATGCACACTTTTTGAGGGGGAGCTTACATGTATATTTGCTATTATCTCCTAAATGATTTCCTTGCAATTACGACTTCTAATGTTTTTCTTTAAGTGTCACAGAGTATTTCGAGCTCATCCGAGGAGTCAAGTGTTGAATTTCTCGAAACTGAGAGTTAATTGCATTTATTTCAGAAACTTAGGGGGAGTTTTGTTATAATTTCTTTCAGAATTTAAGGGTGAAAGAGTAAATTTTCTTCGCTGAAAAGTATCGAAAACCTAATAGGCCTGGTCTAACGAAAGCCCATAATACTTTTCTCGACCCAAAACTACTAAGATATTTTTTGAAGTCGAAAAATATTTTACACGCAAAACCTCAGAAGAAAAACTTTTTCGATTCTGAAAATTTTCAAAAGGTGAATCCCAAACTCTTCAAAAATTTTGTTATTTCTTCTGCAAAATCGCCGTTTTTGAAGGTAGAATCCATATACTGTTAGTAATTTAGTTCATTAAATCACATATTGCATGAGTATTTTCAAGATTTTCGAGTGTTTTTCGACTCGTTGATTCTCGACTCGCTGTTTAAAAAAAATTTGTTCTTTCTTGCTGCAATTTAGCCTTAAACATGTTGATAAACTGCGTAATACTTGGGTTTGGAACTGGTTTTTGAACATTTTGAGTCAAGATTAAGTCCCGATTCTCGAAAAATGATCATTTGCAGTTTAAATTTCGACTTCATATTAGTGAAAGTTTTAGGGTTGAAAACCTTTTTATCGCAAGCAGTGCTTTCCAAAACTTTTATTCAAAAATATTTTTTATCGAAAAACTAATTAGCGTCGAAAACTTTATTTTTGGATAGAATTTTATACGATCGCAAAACTTAGCGCCGAAAACTTTATTCTTCGATAGAATTTTATTCGATCGCAAAACATAGCGCCAAGACTTTATTGTTCGATAGAATTTTATTCGATCGCAAAACTTTGCGCCAAAAACTTTATTTTTTGATAAAATTTTATTCGATCGCAAAACGTAGCGCTGAAGACTTTATTTTTCAATAGAATTTTATTCGATCGCAAAACTTAGCGTCGGAAATTGTTATCTTTGATAACTTCTTATCCGATTGAAAAATTAAGCGACAAATATATTTTTGACTGAAGTCTTATTTTATTAAATTCCTTCTCGAATAATAACTTGCCGCAAACAGTAATCACTTTCAATACTTAGTAAAAAAAATTCTAGTTTTTTCACGTACCATACTTTGACCAAATGAAAAATATTTTCCCAAGTCAAAAATGTTTGTGCGCACTTCAATTTGACCTTAAACACATAAGCATTGCTTATGCTTGAATTGACCTTTATGTACAAATGATCTTTATTCATTTTTCAGAGATGGCACATCAAGAATACTTACATATATATCCTTCTGAGCTCTGGCTACAAGTCCACGACAATTCTAAAAGGGCTCTCGCTTTGGCGAGCTCTCACACAGACAGACTCGATTCAAATGGTATATCTCCAACAATTCTAGGGATGTATGAGTAGCCATCTCGTGGGCGACGACACAGTTTAAACAACCAAAGTCAACCACAAAAATGTCGTCGTCAACAAGGATCTACTTCGAATGGTCCTTGATCTCCCACATCATGAAGTCTACGATCCTTTACCCTCGAGATCATTGTCGATATGCTTCAGATTGGATACAAGTCTCCGTTTGTCAAGCTCGCGAACTTCCAAAACACCAGAATCTCACATCCTTGGAAGACTTTGTTCGGGATCATCAACAAATGTCTCTCCCCAAAGCATTCGGGGTTCGACAAGGCGAACGGGAACATCAACAGGATCTTTCATGGGATCGTCTTCTCCAAGAAATACAACGTGGCCCAGCTCATCTGGAATGACTTGGAGACCAGATGCGTCAACGGGAGACTAAGACGAAGGCCAAATTCACGTCTGATGGTTTCCATTAATGATTGAGCATCTAATGGAGGTTCATCCAGATAGTCCTCGTCTATCACCAGTTGGAGGATACACACCACCAAGGCTGCATTTATTGCACAACCCAAAGGCATCGGACCTGGAGCTACAACCGATGCTCATTCCCTTGGAACTCCTTAGCCTGGCAGAACGTACAGACGAAGCCTATTAAGTCTACTGTCGGGACCATCACATCACCGAGGCCATGGTTCAGTCCATCCCCACCAACCCTGCCTCAATGCCATTAAGTCAAGTACCCATCGTGAAGGCACATGAGCCGGAAGCTGAGGATCAGGAGCCTGAAGTCGCGACCCAGGAGCCCGAGGTTGAAGCACGTGTACCAACACCTCCCATGGCTGCCTCGCCTGAAGAAACAAAATCAGATGAGGAATGCAGACTCATTCGAAGGGACTCCAAACGATGAAGATCACAAGTCAAGTCTGCATCCTCGCATACTATGACAGCTCCTGCGTTGCCCCCTCAAGATATCTCAACAAACGTTGTGATTACTTCAACGATCGAATCTGAGCCACAGCCCGTCTTGACGTCTACAAAGGTTCACACCGAGGCTATCATAACATTCATGGAGATGATTCCTATAGTTTCATCTCCAAGATTGGATGGAAGTCTCGTTGCTCCACCGATATAATCAAAAGCAACAATGGGCCAACCCACCGAAGTGGTGCTCTCTGGGTTTCTACTTTGACGTTGCGACAGTGGAACGCCTACCTGGCACTAACATCTTTCGAAGATCGTTTAATGGAGAGAGTACGACAAGCCATCGAGACTTCCCGACGAGTTACCGAAAAAACACCAGTCTTAGAGGCCACTCCATTTGAACCTCCCTTCACCACCATGAACCACCACCATCACCCAAACCCCATCTCCAACCCTTATACATCCATACACCATCCCAATCACCCATCTTCATGATGTCATCATCTCTCGTCTATTAGCCATGGAAGAGAGGACCCCTGTAGAGGAGAATCTCTAACGACGACTAGTCGATGACCTCGATCCTCCTGCTCGGACAAGCTGCCGCGAACAGAGCTCCCGCACAAAACGGAGACATGACGATCCTGGCGATCAGGATCTCCCTGAGGGGAAGAAGCATCAGAAGACGATAAATCGCAGCCGCAGACAAGGACGAGACAAGACTCCATCAACTCGTGAAGCTAGAGGCTCGTCAACAAACCCACCAACATCATCCACACAAAGATCTATCACCTGTTCACAAACGACCACCACGCCCCCACCCACACACCACTTAACATACCATACATGACACCTCCCCATCTCAAAGTCCAAACCCAATTCCAACTTCGGACTTTACGCTCAAAGATCAACCAGAAGCCGCAACAGTCAACTACGATCCTCACGCCGTTGTAGATGACTACATCCTAAGCGAGAAATGGTTGATGCACTGGGAACCAGAGGAAGCTGCTCAAGCTCGATTGTCCAATGTCAGATATTTTCTGGAATAGGCTTCAGCTGATCTAGTTCTGCTTGAAGACGAAGAGCTTTAAGAAGGTGAGAACTATAATGCCGAACTCCCAGATCTACCAGAACTGCTAAGCCATCGAGCGGACACCCCTCCACGTTTATCAAAGGGGACAGTCCGAGTCGAGACACAATGAGAAAATGTTCGGATCGAAGTGCCCTTCCTCGAAGATGTACGGAAACAGATCTCGAGAGCACCGAACAAAATCAAGAAGCTGAACGAGCTGAAGATTCGAGGGATTTCTCATTAGGAAGAGCGGAAAAAGATAGAACACATGTTCATGCTCACCTATCTCGGTCCTGATCGAAGAAGCATCCCAAGAGATCAACTCAGAAGAGACTCCAGAGACAAGCCACCGATATTCCAACTCTTGGGAGTCTCACACACAATAGGTCATTATCCAACTCCGATATACACGATCGAGCAAGCAAATCGCACTCGAGAAGATATAGACGAGCTTCCACCAGATGAGGTCTACCGTCTGTTCCAGATGTACAAGAAAATGTTCCAGACGCCTGCAGGGTACATAAAAAAGGAAGGGCAAAAGGGCTTAAAGAGGTTCATGGTGCGGAAGATCAAGTATCACACCGCACACGACCTTCAGATTGCATTGGAGAAAAATATGAAGAAGGTCAACGTGTACTCTCCACTCACGAAAGGTTTTCCGCTCAACGACTTGCCGGAGAACTACATCTTCAACAAGCCAGGCCTCGCCGTCACTTATCACAACACAGTCATTGGAAAGACGAGAGTGATGATGAAGTCTGAAGTGCACAAGTTCTGCGATGGGACGTTGATGCTAATAAAGAAGAACATTGAAAGGATATTGGGAGAGATCGACAGGACTACCATCTTCGAGAACCTTGGAGAAGAAGAAGCTCCGCTCCTGAGGGAGCTTCTCAAAGTTATTGAGGAAATGATAGGGGTGAGGGATGTTGTACGTCATTATGAGACATCATTGGGATTGCGGAAGTCTTTTTTACGCCTGACAAGGATAAACAGAGCTGAAGAGCAAACGAGCACAAAGGGAGAGATTGAAGAAGACATTTTAATTGTGCTCTTTATTAGTTATTCTTGTAAATAGGGGCATCATTTGTAAATTCAATAGTTTAGGACTTAATGTATTATGCCAAGTAGATGTGTATAAATACAAATGTACACTATTGAATTAAAAGGTGAAAAAGTTAAAAGAAAAATTCAAAAGGCTTGCAATTTAATTTCTAGAGAAACACACAAACACTTTCTCACACAAAAAGTTTTTCTCTTGTGTTCTTCATTGGAGATATTCGATCGAGGTAACAAATCTCATATTTCCATTCGAATATCGAGAATTCTGCCTAGGATTTGGTGAAGTTGATAATATTGGACGTAGCAAACCTGTTTATGTCCTAGTAAATGTGAAAATATTGGAGGGTGAGGACACTAGACTCGTGATCAAGAAAGGTGCAATCTGAGGCGGAGTACTGCTGATTTCAACACTACTGCCTCCGAGCGAGGCAGTGATGACATATGTGGCTCCTCGTGCATAAATGAAACAACCATCTATTGAGAGATGGTTGAGTGGCTAGGTCAGGATAATTGCGCGGTTGGACCAGATGTTGCGACTTCTACTCGGGAAACGACAATGTCGTCTTCTGCACCTATGGGTCGGTCCAGGCTATTTGTGGACTTAAAGGCGAAGTATTCCGGTCGCGTCGTTGTTTTGTGTGTCGTTTTTGTTCGCGTCTTACGACATCCCTTTTTTATTTCTTCTTTTGTTTGCGAGCGGGGAATGTTGCACGTCATAGACCTATACTTAGGCCGGTGGGTAGGTTTGTTCCCGGAGTATGTCCAACTAGGATATGTTGGACCATAGGAACCTCCTCGAGCTCGTTTTTCCAGAGATAAGCTCGGACGACCGGGTTGGTTGGGTCGATGAGTCTTAGTAGTTCTTCAAGAATTAACATCGCCTCCCGGTCGAATTTGGTCTTTGATGAATGGAGAGAGCCGAACTTCGGTGGTTGTATCCTTCGGGTGGATCTTGGCTCTAGATCTCTGACACGGTGTCCATGAAATGCTTGACGAAGACCGGTAGCCACATTAGATACGACAAAACTTTCTTTGTTGTTGATGGGAGGTCTCGTCTTCGTAATTGATCGAGCAGGTCCGACCAGATGAGTTGAATGACATCGTACTTTTTGTTAAATACGATGCAATGGAAGATGAGCATTATATTGCGGTTGCATCTGTCGGGCCCACTATGTTTTGGGGATAGGCATTTATTTACGATGAGGAAGAGAGTCCTCAAGGGTTGAGGAATATCCTTGGCGGTGAAGTTGGGAAGGTGTATGGTTTTGTGGGTGTCGGGTATGTAGCCCATGAAGAGGAAGTCATGTGAAGTTCCTCTGCAGTGGGGTGTGGGTCGTAATTGAGGGATGATGGTATGTGGAAAAATGCGCGTAGTATGGAAGGATTTAGGACGACATGTGTTTGCTTGATTTGTGCGGTTAGGATGTTTGGGTTTCGTCTTGTGGTATGATTGGTAAGAGTGAGCCAAATTTTTTGAACATATACTTCGGGGACGCACTCGGAGATGGTAAGGGTTGTGTATAGTGCGTGGTTGCGTAGGATTTGGAGAATTATGGGATCAAGGCATACGGCTTTCTCGAAGTCGAGTTCGTGGTTATTTGGGGTTCTTTGTGCCCAGTTTGTTCGGGGAAAAATTTCTTCAATCGTACGGACCATCTTTGTTCTTAAAATAGATAAATAGATTGTTGGTGCATAGAACATATAGTTGTATAAAGTCGTCCCGATATAATTTCTAAGTTGAAGGTGTGCCCACCGTGGAGGTACTTGGTTGATCTTTTGCCAACTCTCGTAAAAGTCCGGTTTTGGACTGATTTGTGCAGAAGCCACATGGAAACATAGCTCAACAGCCTTTTATTTCCCGTCATGCGTGAGGAGCAAACTGAGTCTAAGTACCACACATGACGGACCTGCAAAACAAGTTAAGCAAGCTTAGGTACTTCTTTAATTGAAGGCGAGGGGTTCAACCTTTTTGTTGTTATATTGAGTTCTAAGTCAGCTTGTCGAATGACTGGCTTAGAAACCCAGACTCGATTATAGCCTATTTGGTGCAGTTGGGATTTTGAAATCTATATTTATCTATGTTTTAACAATTTATTACACTTGTCTTTGTCCAGATGTTTGGGTGAGGTGTATCTCTTTCTCTTTGATTTGTGAGATTGCATGTATTGCATTGGAGATACATTATGAGGAAGAGGGAACAAGAAATGTTTTCTTCTTTGTAAAGTGGAAGCATTTTTCCGAAAACGATTGTTAGAGGACGTGGAAGTTCATCATAATTGTCATAACAAGACTTAGATACTTTAGTAGAAAACAAAGAAGCACGGTTAGCGACATTACATGACGACTTTTTGGAAAACGTAAAAAATCGAACACATGAGAAAAAAGAGTCGAAGGTAGCTTCTTCTTTTGATCAAAGAGAGTTGCCTCCTTCACTCGACCCAACATAACTCTCTTCGTCTCTTTAGAACTTAGTCTTTGATTTGTAGGCACAAGCAATATGGAGTTAGTGAGAGACAAAGAGGTTTTCTTATCTGTTTTCTTGCATTTACGCGTAGGTGTTTCGCAAACAGAATAAGAGGTGGACGGTTCATATACATCAGGAAAGTGTTGAAGAGTATAAGTTTTGCTTAAAGAATAGTCCTTTCTTCCAAATAGGCTTTCCTTTCAGATTCCAGACACGCAGTTAGATCGCCTATTTTGCGATCTCTGGAATATAAATAGAGGACTAAATGGGTTTGACCTATTCGGAAGTACTTTCCTGTTTTTTGGGTCCAAAGGGTGAAATGACGTCCGTAGTTAGCAGAGTGTTTCTAGTTTTATAACTATCGTTCAGCTTCGCATAAATAAATGCAATTTGGGCCCAATTTTGTTTCTCCATTTCCGTTCTTCTTATTCGCTCACCTCTGTCGATTCAATAAAAGGCATAAGCTTTTCCATGCTTAAGCCAAGGTGTTTAATGTCGTAAGAGAAATTGCTTCATCTTTCTGAGGGTTCGTTTTACTTTGTAACCCCAACCTTCACGAGGATAGTATAATTCTACATCTTTTGGTTGGTTGAGAAAGATTGTTTGATTGGTTTGACATCTTTTTGTAAAAAGGTCCTCCAATTGTTTAACCTTCCTATAGAGTCTAACACGTTTGAGTGATCAATTCGTATTGAGAAGATACGTGAAGAAGACTTAGAAATTGTGCTTCGTTATCCTTGTAATTAGGGGCGTAGCTTATATTTTTGATAGTGTAAGACTAAATAGTAAATATACCATGTATATAGGCATAAATACAATGAACACTATTCAAATCAATATACTAGAATTCAGAATTCACAAGGCTAAAGATTTCACATTCTAGATAGAGAAACACAAACGAAAAACTTTCTCACTCTAAGTTTTTCTCTCTTGTGATCTTCAACGGATATATTCGACCGAAGGTAACGAATCGATAATCTATATTCGATTATCTAGAATTTATGCCTGAATCTCTCGGTAGTTGATGAATTAGGACCTAACAATTCGTATCAGCGCGAATTGTGATTGTTTTAGATTGATTTCGCTATTTTTAGATAAATTTATTTTCCAGATTTTTCGATCGAAAACGCGCGAGAAATGCAAATTTGATCTACGTGCTGAATTTTGCGAATTTTGTTGATGATTCTGATGCAAAAGTGATAGATTATATGTTAGGAATGAATCGCGTACTGATTTTAATCGCTTAGAACGTCGGATTATTCTGATTTTCGATTTCGATCGATTTTACTGTTTGCAATTGAGTTTTGAATACGATTTGATTTTCATCGAAATTGACATATTTTGCTGTAAAACGTGTTTGATCTTGTGTTTGTTTATGTTCAGTACTCATATTCAAGTTATTACCCAGAATCTCAGCGTCTAATTTGAGTTTTTCAATTGAATCTAAGATTTATTGTTTCGTTGAACTAGTACTATGTTCTACGATCGTTTGTCGATCGAAAACTTGGCTCGAATATCTATTTCGATTAGGTCACTGACGCGAAAGTTTTTCGATAATTTCACTGTTTTCGCGAGTTTCATTCATATATAGACTCGAAAAATATTATTTTCGACAAATAGTTTTTCGATTAACACATAAAAATCTTTTTCGAGCGTAACTAAGCGTGTATTTTTTTTTCAACAAATATTATTTTTGCTATATATATATATATATATTTACTTTTGACACGAAAAACTTGTTTTACGATTACAAGTTTTCGATCTCAAATTTTTTGATCATCTAAATTCTCGAGTAAAAAATTAGCGAAAACATATTTCGATCGAATATTTCAAACTCGAAAAGTTTTAGTCAATAAATTGAAAAACTTATCGACAATTTTTAAAGACATTGATTTCGATCATTTTAATTTTTCGATTAAAGTTTTTGCGATTGACAAATTTTTCGTTAAACTATTTTTCGATATGATACTTTTGCAAAACTTTTATCACTCGAAAAATAATTTTTGATAAACATACTTCGAAAAACTTATATTTTCGAAAATCATTTTCGATTAAAAGGATCGAAATTTTTCAAATAAAAAATCTTACTGCTCGAAAAAAAACCTTTACAGAAACTGAACTTTCAAACGCACACACATTTTACACTGATCTGAATTTTTCTTTAAGGAATCAAAATAGACATTTTCAAAACTTACGAAAAATATTTCACATTGCATAAACATTCACAATATTAAATTTTTGTGCTAAATATTTTCGTACTCAAAAACAATTTTTTTTACCTAAAAATAGGTCCGAAAAGGAATTGCTTAAAGTACGAACCAAACATTACTAACAAGTTTGTCGCTTGTGAAGCACTTTTACCAACTCAACTCCAAACTTTCACGAGAGCCTACCAATCAACTACGACAATGGATGCTTACTCACTTGGAAACGATGTCCGTCCTCCAATTCTAAGAAGAGGCGAATATAGTGTCTGAAGAAGCCGATTTATAATCCTAACAATCTCCCCCTTTGTGTTCAATTTATAATTAAGCGCTTGGTATCTTGGTCTTGTAAATCTTTTCCTGAGTCCTTGAAGAACACGTATCAAAGTGGCATTAGCGAAAGCGTTAGTGCGTGTGTTCTTCTTTAGTGTTTCTCCTCCTTTGTCTCGTCTTGACCTTCTCTTCTCGGCACCGCATCTTTCATCAAGTCTTCTCTCGAAGCTTGTCTTGGAGATGTCGGGGCTCGAAGAGGCTTGCCGGTGAGTTCAGTCTCTCCCTTTGATAGTGCACAACTCCCCCTACGTTTGTTCAACCTTGTGTTGGGATTGGGGAGTTCTCTTTATATTCGGAGAGGCGAACTTGTGGCTGTAAATTCGAGTTTTGAAGGTCGTGGTTCGCTTGATTTTCTGATGACGCTTGAGATTTGAGCATTTCCGATCAATCTTGCATTTTTCGTTGTGGTACGGCTCCCATTTTCTTTCTTTACTACTAGGTGAAAATAGGTCGTCGATGGCAAGATGTTTGCATCGTCAGGACGAGGAGAAGCAACTCAGGTTGGGCAATAACCTAACGGAGCCACAAAGGCGATCCGTCTTGAAGGTTAACCGGGGTCACAAAGACTTCCCGTTAACATCAATTCTCTTCTTCTTGGCTCCAGGTTCATCTTCTTCGAAGGAAGTTGTCTGGTTCGGCTTCGAGAAAGCTTGTCTGGCTCCGGAAGAAGGTAAGTGTGGGGCTTGATTTAAGTTGTGCCGAGGCTCCTTTGGAATGTACGTTCAAGTGCAGGAGAGCCCGGCTTCAGAGTGGTACGCTCGGCGGAATTTGTTGGGTGGTCCGACCTCTTTGTTTATCCGTGTCCCCTTCTCCCCCTCATGGCGATCGAATTAACGAGATCGGCATGCTTGTTTTGGAAGATAAGGACACAAACGACAGGTCGGCGTGGTAATGAACAGACGGAGCCACTAAGGCAATCCGTCATCACGATTGCCTGTGAGTACAGGGCTTGGTAAACCGGGGCCACATAGGCATCCCGTTTTCATCGTTCTAGAGACTAGCTCGAGACGATGGCCTGATTCCGTTGTTGTTTTGATGTTGCAACGGCAGGACTTCCTTCCGATCATCGAACCATGTCTACGAGTAACATGTCTACGAAAGTTCTAACTTGATCACAAAGACCAGGTGTTATAAGAGTGTATGTGTCCTAGAAAATATTTAAAATATGGGACGTGAGGACACACTAGACTCGATTGTGCACAAGAAAGTGTGGTAGTGGGGCTGAGTACCACTTAATTCAATATCTCCCACTTCCGAGTGAAGCGGTGATAGTAGTCGTGTCTCCCCGTGATTTCTTGAAACACCTGTCTTTTGTGAGACAGACGAGTGGGTGAGGCTCGGTTGTGCATGCGCCGTTGGACCTAATGCGGCGACTTCTACCCGGGAGCTAATAAAATTAGCACCTGTACCTATGGGGGTGTGATCCGAGATATTTGTGAGGTAAGGGAATGTTGTAGTGTTGGTCTTTTCAAAATGGATCAGAAGCATCATCGGAGGCAAGCTTTGCAAGATATTGACTAGTTCTCGGGATGTTCCGGGGTTAGATTCAGTTGGATTTGCCTGAATCATGAGAACAAATTATCCTTGCGTCCGGTAGGAAGTAGTGAGTGCTGCTTTATTTGTATCAGCAATGCCGGAGCAGGTTGCTTGAAGTGAGCACCGAGTTTGCACTAAAGGCCACCATTGGAAGCTTGAGATTCTTCGTTTAGAAAAGACTTGATATTTGGATGCTCGAAATTCTTCGTTCCAATCCGTCGAATGGTGTCCGAGGGATAATAAATTTTTTTTTTTTTTTTTTTTTTTTTTTTTTGAATCATGCTCCCTAAATAATATTGCTCCCCCTCAAAAGATGCGTAGTCGGATTGAAACAATTTCTCTTCAATCTCTTTCCCTAAATTTACATATCCATGCTCTCTCCCCCCAAAAAAAATGTAATTATTTCTCCCTTTTAAACAATTGTAGAGGTTGCTTCTCTTTTATAAGTAAAAGAGTAGCTCCCCCTCAAATAAGGCTCATTTAAAAATGGTTTTTATCATTTTCGTGCGTAATATGCAACTCGGATCTCAAAATCTCGTAATGTTTTGAAATGCATATTTAAAATGTACCATTTTAAAAGAAGGTATTTTTCAACGGGATACCAACCATGCTGGGGTTATCTGCAAAACCTTATCGGGACTTTGGTACCCATATTTGTATGGGTCCTCCCTTATTAGCAGAAAATAATTTATGCTTAGCATGTGTCAAATTCGGTCCTAAATCGTCCAACAATAAATTATTGGATAACCACTTAGGGGTAATTTGACACGGAAAAGACGTTTCAGTGCCAGTGAATGTGTCTCTAGGTATTCTAGAGTGAAAGATCTTCTCTTTGGCTAGTCTCATAAGGTGCTTTTCCGAATGGACTTTGACAGGATATTTCAAGTAGGAATACGAAGCTACAACATTGCAGGCATGTATAGCGGGTGAATACCTACGAGAAGACTTCACACAATTCACTCCATAATGATGGTCTTTAGTGGGATTTTGCTTACGAGAATGATAAACATTTTTGTTCGTGTAAGGAAATCCACTTTTCTCATTCTTTAAAGAATGGGAAATTTTGGAAGCTCGAGAAGTTAGCTTGCTTGAGCATGAAACTTCTCTTTGAGGAGCATCCTTTTTAATAGGAATAGGAGAGGAAAATCAATAACAGTTTCTACTCTAGTTTTCATAGAAGGTGTTGATTTTCCTTTCCTCTTCCTATTTTTCTCCTGTTCCTTGGAAGAATTAAGCTTAGGCTTTTTACTTATCTTTCTGCTCGGGTCACCGTAGACTTTGAAGTCGTCACGGGTAACTTAGAATGTGTATTTGAAGCTTTCTCAGATTTGAGAACAGAGATGCTTTTAATTTTTGTTGTCTTGACCTGTTTCGAGGATGATGTATCTTTTGAAAAATCATGGAAAACAGGTAAGGACGGGGAATTTTTAAGATTTGAAATCTCCTCTAAGAGTTTTTGCTTTTCTGCTTGAAACACTACTCTTTCCGATTCCAAAGTTGCGTTCAATTCGGAAATTTTACTAGCAATCATAGGAATTTCCAACCACGAGATAGATTTATATAACTTGTTTTCCCCGTCAAGCGCTGAAAAGGAATCTTGGTCGACTAGCTTCGCAATAATTGTCTTTAAAGGGATAGTTCTAGTGTACCATTTATTGCAGATTGCTAGGATAACCTCATATTGTTCTGTGACGACATTCCACTCAGTTGCTTTGAGTTCAAAACGACATCGATTAAATTCCTCAATTTCTTTAGCTTGAGCATCCATAATTAAGTATTAATTTTAAAATTAATTATTTTCTGAAAGAAATGGCTCTTGAAACTTTTGTTCCAAAAAGTTTGGTTTTGTCAAAGATAGCGTGAAATTTCGAAAAAAAATTAGATTTCGAAAATTTGAGAGTTACCAAAACTTTTTCTAAAATTTGCCAATAATGTCCTAAATAGATTGTTGGATACGTGATCGTTGACACGTAAAGTGGATTTGCCTTTGGAAATTAACAAAAGCGTTTTCTATACCTAAAATTTTGGGCCCGAAAAAATTTATTTTAAAAAAAATTTTCGAAAGTCCTTTTTTTTTTTTTTTTTTTTTTTTTTTTTTTTAAGGGGTGGCCGAAAATTTTAGGTGGTCGAAAATGTTAAGGGTAATTTCAAAGGGTGGGTTATAGTGAAACTCGGATGGAAATATTTCGCTTAGTCTAAATTCGGGTAGAAATTCGATTTCAGTTTCGCCAAATTTCACAAATTCGGGGGACTCAAATTAAATTGGTCACGAAATTATGAAATTCGGGTATTAGTAGAAATTCGTCGAATTTGATTTGAACAGTAGTAATTCGCCGAGTTTTCCACAATTGGGCAAATTTTGTAATTTTGCCCGAAAATTTGCCAAATTCGGGTAGTAGAAGTTCGCCGAAATTGTAAAATTTGATTCAAAATCAGGAATTCAAAATTCGGGTAACTTAATTGAAATTCGGCGAGAATTTTGAAATTGGATTAAACAATTTCGGCGATAGAAATTCAATATCCAAATTCGGCCAGCTATCTACTGAAAATTGTCTCAAATTCTGGCGAATTTCGATCGAAATTCGGCGAGATGAATCAATTTTCGGGCTGATGAACAAACTTCGGGCAGATGAACACTGTTCTAGAATCAAATTTCATGCGCGATTTCTCCCCAAAACTCACTCAAATCAACTGAAAATTGATGGGTAATCACTCAAAAACACTCGAAAAAAAACTAAATGTTGATCTTAATCAAGCAAAATCAGCAACATAGACTGAAAAATCTCAAGACCAAGACCTAAATATTTTCGAGTTTATCACATGAAAAACACCAAAAATTTCATAAAATTTGATCAAATCCAAACGTGTTTGGCTCTGATACCACTTGTTATTCCTACGCATCCAACTACGTTTAAGATTAAAGACGATTTACCACGATTAAAGCTCGGAAGTATTGATTCGTCGTGGGATGGGCGTGGGAGACTTTGATAGCTTTGGGAATTCTCTTGTAATATGACTAATCTCTTCACCCACACACTATGTGTGAGGGTTTTTGGTATTTATACCACAAGTTGGTATATAATACCTTGGGCTTTTGTAAGCCCAGTTACATTTAATAGCTCACTAGCCTCTAATTAAATTAAAGCCTAGTTCGCTAAATTAATTACAAGACTAAGATAAAATAATACATTGAACACAATAAAATAATCCTAACATCTACGAACTCTATCAACGCTCTTTGACTCTTCTGAACGAGATGAGGAAAGTAGAAATATTCAAGACAAATATGGAGGTAAATATTCGATTTCGTTCATCTCTTCATTCGGAGTGGAAGAAAATATCCATATAAATCCGTCAAAACAAGGATTTGTACAAAATGGATATCCACGCCGTTTTTGACAATCTCGCTCAACAGGAAGATATCAACGAGATACGAAAAGAACAAAAGGGCAAACAGATCGAAGACTCAATAGCTCTAGTTTCGAAAAGAAAAACTAGTCGATCTCGTAAAGATAAGAGTATCAAATTGTCGAGCTCTTCAGAGGAAGAAGACGAGTCAGAATCGGATTCCGAGCCCGACATGAAAGAGTTCAAGAAATAATTGGCTCTCATTACCAAAATGATGAGCAAAAAGTTCTATAAAACGAAATCCTCCTCCTCAGCTAATCGACTTGAGACCTCAAGCTCTAAGCACAAGGAAAGACTAGTTGAGTCATCAGAATCCAAAAGTTCCAAAGATCCACAAAAATGCTACAATTGTGGTAAAACATGGCACTTCGCCAGAGAATGCAATCTTTCGAAGAAGAAAGATGCCAACTACTACTCCAAGAAATTTCAATTGACTAAACAAAAAAGAAGCTGGAGTAGCTCTAATGGCTGAACAAGAGCACTGGTTAGAAGACACAATTGATTCTGAAAAAGACAATCTAGCTCCCATGGCATTTCTTCGATGCCTTAGACGCAAGCTCCACGAGGAGGTCCGACGATGACAAAGCATCAACCTCATCTCAAGAGGTAGCTATACTTGAATCTAAATTATTAATCATGTTAGAATCTTTACAAGTTAAATATGCTAACATGAAAAGTGAGCGGAAAAGTACAAAAGAGTTAGAGGAAAGACTAGCACTTAGCGAAAATAATTCCCAAAGCAAATGATAAGAAAGTTCACTAAGAAATTATCTTTTCTAATGCTAAGGAAATCATATCTAGTCTTGAATCTAGGATAGCTACTTCTGAGACTAAGATTAACGACCTTAATAAAATTCTTAGCGATAGTCAGATAGAGCTAGAAATTTCTAAAAATAATTATAAGGAAATCTCTAATGAACGTAAGAAACATTACTCAAGGATTCAGACTTTAGACGATCTTCTAACAAAAAGGGAACAAATTGATCATATTATTTTTCTAAATCAGCCTCATGATATAGAATTTTATAATCTTGTTGAAAGCTTAGGTTTCAATAATCATTGTAACTTGAAAAAGGTTAACGTAAAACAATTATATGATATCAAGTACATGGATTTAGGATTAACTTCTTTAATGGCCTTTACTAACGCTTCAGAAATAAATGCCTTAGAAGAATCCAAAAGAAAAGCCAAAACTAGGAATGACATCCCCTTTGATTACACTGATTTGAATAATTACAGACACAGGAAATAAACCTGTCAAGTGACTATAATTCATTATATCCTATAGAAAACATTCGTAAAGTCGAGGAAGAAAATTATGATCATTCTAAAAATTCTACTTTCTGTTACATTCCTGTTATTGTTAAGGAAAAAGATGATTTAAACTCCTCCTTAGAAACAGAAAGAAATAATTTTGAAACAGAAAAAAATGCGCTTTTATTGGAGATTTCAAATCTAAAAAATTCCTCAGTTTTAACTAACGATTTAAAACTTCTCCTGATTTAATTTTGAAAGAAAAACCATTAATCAAGGACAAGACCAAATTTCAGAAAACTCCTCCCTTAATTTTACAAAATATTTCAAAAGAAGAAAAATTCTCTTTAAAATGCGTAAAGGGAGAAAAAGAGTCCTTAAATGCTTCGAAAGCAAAAAGGTCTATTACTAATTCCTTTTCTACTCCATCTACATGTAGAGTAGTTAAAGAGACGAATCATGCTAAGGAGAGAGTGTCTAATATAAAAATTAAGAAGAAAAATATTGATAATAATGATTCATTTTCAAAATTTTCTTCTGTATCAAAAACAAAGAACACTCGTAAAAACAGAGTCGTTTCTAATCTTCATGTTGTTGCTTCAACTTATGCTTTAAAATCTATTAATTTTGAAAGAACAAACTTTGAAATCGGCTCCACTTCCAAAAACAAAAACAATCATTCTAAGAGAAATGTGAGTCCTAAGTCTCGTAGGAGACAAGATCCGGCTATTAAGCAAGCTTATAGCTCGATTCACTCTTGCACTCATCTAAGGTACCCAGTCCAAGTACACTCGGATAAACACCTTAGGAGACTAGCTAGAAAAAAGATTTTCTCCTCAACTAAAACTGATAAGACATTTTTCCGAGATGAAATTAATCTATCATGTAAGGTTCACCCTCAATGGGTTTCCAAAACACCATCTAGGCCAACACACGCCAAAAAGGCTCAGTTGCCTAAAGAGGTACCAATTAAACCAACGACTTCTAAGTTGGTTTGGATACCAAAGAATAACATTGGTTTAGGAACAAAAAATAAACAAACTTTAACTACTAAATCTGCTAATCCGAGATGACCCATTTATAAGTGGGTACCTAAGTCTCTTTAAACCTTTTTTATGCAGAGCCATCATCTGCGGTATCTAGATTTGGGTTGCTCCACACACATAACGGGAAATCAAGAACTATTGAGCAACTATCAAGATCGATACAACGGTGAAGTCAGATTCGACAACAACGATTCAGCTCCAATTCTAGGGTTTGGAGATATCATTCTGAAGAATCTAACAACGATTCAGCTCCAATTCTAGGCTTTGGAGATATCATTCTCAAACACAACCTGTTCAGCATAGGACAATTGTGCGATAAAGGCTTTCAAGTATTATTTCTGGCTGATCAATGCAGAATTTTAAATACTCAGAATCAAGTTCTTAAAGGATCTCGAAGATATAGTCTCTACACCATAAACCTGACAACAGTACGACCTTCGACGGCTGTTTGCCTCATCTCACAAACAACAATTAAGAGGAACATCCTTTGGCATCAACGAATGTCTCATCTACATCTCAAAGCTCTTCACAAGCTTTCTACTAAAAAGTTGGTCAATGGTCTGCCAACTATTTCATTTCATCAAGAGCATCAATGTTCGGCTTGTCAAATGGGAAAAATGAAGCGTGCGTCACACAAACTCAAGCAAGTAGCTTCCACGTCTCAACCTTTGGAATTACTCCACATGGATCTTTGTGGTCCAATGCGAATACAAAGTATCAACGGTCATAAGTATGTGCTAGTAATTGTCGACGATTATTCTCGTTACCCTTGGACAAGATTTCTACGAACTAAAGATGAGACTGGAGACTTGATAACAAATTTTGTGAATACAACTCAGATATCCTGCAATAGAATATCCAAGTAATCAGGACTGATAATGGGACTGAATTCAAGAATTAACGTCTCAGCACTTACTATTAATCATTTGAAATGTCAACAATTTTCGGCCGCTAAAATGCCTCAACAAAATGGCATCGTAGAACGAAAGAACCGAACTTTGGTTGAAGTTGCTCGGCCAATGCTTATACATTCCGGGCTCCCTCACTTTCTATGGGTTGAAGCAGTGAGTACAACTTGCTTTACGCAAAATCATACGATTATTCACAAACGCTTTGAAAAGATGCCGTACGAGATAATAAATCAAAGGATTCCAAATATCTCTTTCTTCAAAGTCTTCGGGTGAAAATGCTTTGTGGTGAATGATCGAGAGCATCGAAGCAAGTTCGACCCTAAAGCATTTGAAGCCGTCTTTGTTGGATATTTGTCAACTTCAAAAGCGTATCGCGTCTATATCAAGTTTTCTCGTACAATATTGGAAAGTTACAACGTCACATTTCACGAAGTGACCAAATTGGCTTCTGAACACGATAATTCATAATCCGGGCTTATAGGCATGTTGGCACAAAGGCAACAAATTCAGACAACATCTGCATCACCGTCAGAGGAAGCAATTCCCTCCGATTTGGAAGACTTAAATTCTCTTTTTGAACATTTTTATTGTAATGAATCTCAAATGCCTGCTTCGTCCCATTCTATACCACAGCACAGCTTCCCCTTCTACGGTGGAAATTACAAATGAGATTCCCGATCCTCAAAGTCCAACCAATTTTCTAGATTCTCAAGATTCTGAATCACCAACTAGTGCTACAGCTCCTACTAAAGCCGAGAGGAAATTCCAACAAATTCAACTTAATAAATGAATTTCCCTCCTACGAATAATCAGCCTGTCAATACAGGATGTCTTGAACTGCTCATCACGATGGTTCTACATTGGTTCATCCTCATGAACGCAAGTGGACACGAGCTCATCCTGTCGATCAAATAATTGGTGATCCTTCAAGTGGAGTACGCACTAGGACATCTACACATAGCGGACTTTTCACGTGCTTTCTAAGCCAAAACGAACCTATTAAGGTAGTCGAAGCTCTTAAAGACACAAACTGGGTGATTGCTATGCAAAACGAACTCCACTAATTCAAGTGTCTACAAGTTTGGACACTAGTTCCTCGACCGCATGACAAGACAATTATAGGAACAAAATGAGTCTTCAAAAATAAAAGAACGAGAATGGTGAAATTATCAGGAACAAAGCACTACTCGTAGCAAAGGGGTACAATCAACGTGAAGGAATTGACTACGACGAGACGTATGCCCCTGTTGCTCGAATCGAAACTATTCGACTCTTTTTGGCGTACGCGGCTCATAACGATTTCAAGATCTATCAAATGGACGTAAAAACCGTTTTTCTCAATGGTTTGTTAAAAGAACAAGTCTACGTCGCTTAACCTGACGGGTTCGTGCACAACAATCATCATGATTATGTCTATCGATTGGATAAAGCTCTCTAAGGACTAAACCAAGCCCTTGAGCTTGGTATGATATTCTGAGCGAATTTTTAGTAAAGTCCAACTTTATAAGAGAACAATTGATATGACATTGTTCATCAAAAAGCAAGGCAAGGACTTGATGATCGTCCAAGTTTACGTCGACGATATCATTTTCGGCACGACAAATGAACGATTCTGTCAGAAATTTGGTGATCTGATGAAAACAAAATTCGAATTGAGCTTAATGGGCGAACTCCAATTCTTTCTTGGACTACAAGTCACTCAACTCGACGATGGAATCATAATCAGTCAAACCAACTATATACGAGATATTCTGAAGAGATTTAATCAAGACGAGGGCTCACCTATGAGTAAATTGGATGCGGAGCCTTCTGGCAAGGCAGTTAACATCACAAGTTATAGGAGCATCATTGGCTCTCTTCTCTACTTAACGTAAAGCCGACCTGACATAATGTTCGCTACTTGCCTCTGTGCTCGTTTTCAAGCTGACCCGAAGGAGTCTCGCATGCATGCGGTCAAGCAAAATCTATGTTATCTCAAAGGAACTCCCACCTTAGGGCTATGGTATCCAAAATGCACTAATTTTAGATTAATTGGCTATACTGACGCTGATTATGCATGTTGTCGAATGGATAGGAAAAACTCGTCTGGCGAAGCACAATTCTTAGGCGATATGTTGGTATGCTGGTCTTCAAAGAAGCAAAATTGCGTATCAACTTCGAAGGCCGAGGCAGAGTATATCGCGGCAGCTAGTTGTTGCTGACAAGTTCTATGGATGCGGATGCAACTAGAGACTACGGGTTTGAATTTAATAACATTCCTATTTATAGTGATTCTCAAAGTGTTATTGACATTACTTGCAATCATGTTCATCACTCACGCACGAAACACATAGATATTCGTTATCATTTATAATAGATCATGTAGAAAAATGAACTATAGATATGTATTTTGTTTAAACGGAGCTTCAACTTGCCGACTTATTCACTAAGGCTTTGGATGAAAAACGATTTCAATTCCTTATTGCTAAGCTAGGCATGTTGAATCTCAATCTTGCTTGAAATGGGTTTCACATGGTCTATTATGTTTAAGTATGATATTCGATGTGTTTCTTGATCTTCTTTGCTATATCTTGCGTGACTTTATTTCTCAAATATTTTTTTTATATATAAAAATAAAAAAAACTAAAAATAATATGTATAATAAACAAAAATATATATAATAAAAATAACATAAAATACAATAAAAAATAAATGGGGGATGACGATAATTTTGTCTATTTTGATTCACAAAAATATTTCCGTGATACGTGCTTAGTTCTTTGCTTAAAAATTCATGTGACATTCTTTTGTCCAAAGATGTTAGTTTGTTTCACTAGACACAAAGTCACATCATATATGTGAGTATTTGAGCCTCAATATTTTTTAAGGAATTATCCTTTAGTGTGTCACACTTCAAATGCTTGTCTCTTGATTTGTACTTCGTGGCCTCATTCTTGCTTTGTGTTAGTTTGTCATGAAAATGATAAGGGCAATTAGGATATTCATCACTTGACCCAAATTATATATCCTCTTACATTTTCCTCTAGTAATCCCCTTTGAGCCTTCTCCAATATTCTTTTTTCTTTTGAAACCCGATCAAACCGTCTACCTTATTCACAAGTTTCGGAGGTTGCTCAAACAAGAAAAAGAGGGGGAGAAAAGGAGACACACATGATGAATGCTCAAATAATCTCACGACCATTATAAAAGAAAAACATGGATCTCGCAGTGAATTTCTCTTAGATAATCTAGTATACTCGTCAAAACTACTAGAAGAGAAGCACCTCGAAGTGAATTTCTCCAACGATAATCTAGATCAAGAAGAAGAGAAGAGGAGCACGACCTTGGTTTCGAACTCCATAATTGTGAACTTTCAAAAGGAACATGGTCTCAGCCCGTGAACAAACGAAGATTTCATCTCTCAAGCCTCGTAAAGAAGATGAGACTCAACATGAACAAGTGCAAAAGAAAAAGGAGCAGAAATGAATTTCAAAAGGGTCCCTGGTATTGAAGAATTTTAAGCTCCAAAATTATCCTACCTTTTTAGGTCAGAGCCTAAAATAATGATCCCTTCAAAGTCCCTTTGATTCAAATGGATGGACTTTCACTTGGTAAGTTGATTAAATACGCTATGATAACAGATTAATTGATAAAATTTTGTCGTGTTCATATGAGTGATATATCTACTAAATATCCACATGATAAAAATAAATTGAGTGCTATGAACGAACCACGCGAGAGTTGTCGAAATGATTCATACTATGATCTTAGGATATTAGTTTAGTGACATGATTTGACGACAAAATGTGTCATGTGAAATTTTTTGCGTGATAATATTCAAAATGGAAAATCTGACCCCAAAATAAAAATATATTCACACGTTTTAAATGCATTAGCACATGCATTGGTACGGAATTGACAAACTGCGAAATTTTATGTAAACGAAAAATTTTCATACACATGATTAGGGGATCATGAATCTATGCTGAATTGATTAAATGTGTTATTTGTGCTTATATCATATTTCATATGCATAATTGTGTTGAATATGTGTTAAAATTGCCAAAACTATATATGTGTATTTGTTGAGGGGGAGGTTACATGAATATTTGCTCTTAACTCCTAAATGATTTACTTACGATTACGACTTCTCATGTTTCATTCTAAGTTTTACAGAGAATTTTGAGTTCATCCGAGGAGTCAAGTGATGAATTTCATCAAACATTGGGAGTTAACTGCATTAATTTCAGAACTTCGGGGTAGTTCTATAAATCATTTTTATTGGGTGCAAAAGTAAAAGAGTAAAATTTTCGTTATAAAACTAAACAGACATGATTTTAACGAAAATAATTTTTCACGTCCCAAAACCCTTTAAAATTTCCTGATTGAAAAGTACTTAAACACCTTTTCGATCGAAAACCTTTTTCTCACGCAAACAAAAAATCGAAAAACTCTTTGCATTCTCAAAAACTTCAAACGTCAATTTCAAAAAATCTCAAACTTCTTCACCTTTTCTGCTAAAATTTAGCCTAATTTGAAGGTAGAATCCAGATTCGATTCATCTTTTTGTTCTGAAATCACGAATCGCGACTGTTTTTTCAAAATCATTTGCAGTTATTTCTCGACTTTGCAATTTTTTACTGATAATACTTAAGAAATCAAATTTTCTACTGTTTAGATTCAACCATTTTGATTAGCTGCATGATATTTGGATTCGCAACTGATTTCTGATCATTTCGAGTCCATATTAACTCATGTTTTACACGGAATCATCATTCCCAGTTTAAGACTTTTACTGTTTGATTTCAAAAAAATTTAGGTCGAAAATCGTTTTATCGCAAACAGTACAGTCGAAGAACTTAAGTTTTCGTTAAGTTTTATTCGATCGCAAAACTCAACGACGAAAACCTTATGTTTTCGATAAGTTTTTATTCGATCGTATAACTTAGCTGCAAAAACTTAAGTTTTTCGATAAAGTTTTATTCGATCGCATAAATATGCGGCAAAAACTTAAGTTTTTCGATAGAATTTTATTTCGATTGCAATACTACGCGGCGAAAAACTTAAGTTTATTGACAAAATTTTATTCGATCGCGAAACTACGTGGCGAAAAACTTTAGTTTTTGATACATTTTTATTCGATCGCAAAACTCAGCAGCAAAAACCTTCAGATTTTCGTTAAGTTTTTATTCGATCGCAAATCTCAGCGGCAAAAACCTTGAGTTTTCGATAAAATTTTCTTCGATTGTAAAACTTAGCATTTGAATAAATCTTCGTTCGAATAAAAACACGGTGCAAACAGTATACACTTTAAACACTTAGCAAATTTTTCAAATTTTTTCTAAGTCATATGTTACTCAAATAAAAACTGTTTGCGCTTGGACAAAAATTTGAATTATTCAACACTAACAATTACTTACTATAATTTGCATTTGAATCTTACAATCTAATGATTCTTATTCATTTGTTTTCAGATACGGCTCATCAAGAATATTCATACATCCATTCGTCCGAAGCTTGGCTAACAACTATCCACAACAACAACTATCAGTTGGACTTAGCCACCTTCAGATGCCCTGATGAAGTCATCATCTCCATTCTAAAAGGACATCCCTTATGGCCAGCCCTCACAATGACTGCATCGGTCCAAGTGTATCTCCATCAGTTCTGGGGATGCATGCAGAGCCACATTGTGGGTGATGACGTGGCCTACACAACAAAAATAAACCAGAAGAAAATCATCATCAGAAAGGATCTTCTGGCCTTAGTCCTCGATCTACCGCATCATAAAGTCTACGACCCCCTACCCACAGATGCAGAGATAGTGGAAGATATGCTTCGGATGAGATACAAGCCACCACCGATGACTAAACTAGCAAATTTTTAGAACAACGGGATCTCTCACCCATGGAGGACCTTGTTTGGAATTATCAACAAGTATCTCTCCCCGAAGCACTCAGGATTTGATAAGGTGAATGGGAACTTTCTACGGATCTTCATGGAGTCGTCTTCTCAAAGAAATATGACGTGACCCAGCTCATTTGGAATGACCTTGCAGACCAAATGCGTCAACGGGAAACCAAATCGAATGCAAAGTTCATGCATTATGTTCATTGGTTCCCGGTGTTGATCTCCCACTTGATGGAAGTACATCCGGAGATTCTTCGTCTACCACCCGTCGGAGGATACACACCGCCGAGGCTGCGGTTTTTCCACAATCCGAAGGCATCAGATCTGGCACTCCAACTAATGTTGATCCCGTTGGAGCTTCTACGCTGGCAGACCCTACCGATGAGGCCTATCAAGACTATTTCCAAAATAATTCTATCACAGAGGCAATGGTACGGTCCGCCGATCCCGCTCCGATGTCTATCCAACAAGATCCACCGGTGAAGCTGAGGCTCAGGAGCATGAAGCAGCGGCTATAGAGCCCGAAGGTGCAGCTTGTGTGCTCACACCTCCAACAGCTATATCTCCCAAAGCCACAGAGTCAGATGAGGAGTGCAGATTACTACGAAGGGGTTCCTGCCGACAACAAATTTTTGTCCCGTCTGCATCTTCCTCCACTACAATGGCTTCAAATTTACCTTCTCCACCACCACCGGTCCTGACGACGACACAAGTTCCCATTGAACCTGTCCCAACATCCATAGAGATGATTCATCCAGTTTCATCTCAAGGATTGGATGGAAGTCCCGTTGGTCCCCCGATATCTTCGGAAACAACAACGGGCCAACCCACCAAAGTGGTGACTTCTGGGTTGTCATTGAGTGTCCTTGGACGTCCCGGAATCACAAGTCCTTTAATAGGCGGCACGTCACTTATACTTTCTGACGTTGTGACAATGGAGCGCCTCGCAGGCCCCACTCCGGAGGTGCAACTTTTCATGACGGAGTAGAGACTACAAGATGTTCTTTCCACAACCATCAACTCTCTCGAAGACCGGCTAATGGAAAGAGTTTTCCACGCCATTGAGACTTCCCGACAGGATACCGGGAAAGCATCGTCTCTAAGGCCGCTCCATCCGAACCCCTTTCCCAACCCATTTCCTCACCACCACAAATCACCACCATACACACTCCCATCCAACCCATATTAACCACCCTAATCCCATCTCCATCCCTTATAAACTCATACACCATACCCATCACTCAGCTTCATGATATTGTAATACCTCTCCTGGTAGCCCTCGAGAAAAGGACCCCTGCCGAGGAGAGTCGCTACCGCCAGCTAGTGGATGACCACGAGCCGCCCACTCAACCACACTGCCGAGAAGAAAGCTCCCGAAAAAAGCGAAGACATGAAGATCCTGACGATCTGGATCGCCATGAGGGGGAGAAAAGGCAGAAGACCACCAAAAGCAGACATGGTCAAAGTCGAGAAAATACATCCTCAACACGTGAAGCTGGAGGATCGTCAACTAACCCACCAACCACACAACCCACAAATACCCGTTAACAAACAACCACCACATCCCACACACAACAACACCTCTGTCTCCCAAAAGCCAAATCAAATCCCAACTTCCGTGCTCCAAAATCAACCTGAAGGAGTCAACTACGATCCCTACGCAATCGTAGACGACTACATACTGAGCGAGAAAAGGCTGACGCACTGGGAACCAGAGGAAGCGGCTCAAGTTCAACGTTAGATACTTCCTACAACAAGCTTCTATCGAATTGGTTATGCTTGAAGATGAAGAACTTCAAGAACGCGAATACTACAATACCGAACTCTTGGAGCTGCCGGAGATGATCAGACCCCGAGCGAACACTCCTCCTCGTCTTTCAAAGGGGACTGTCCGAGTCGAGATGCCATGGGAAAACGTTCGGATTGAAGTGCCCTTCCTTAAGACATAAGGAAGCAGATCTCGAGAGCACCAAACCGTATCAAGAAGGTGAACGAGCTTAATTTACGGGGGATCACTCATTGGGAAGAACGAAAGAAGATGGAACACATCTTCATGCTGACTTACTTTGGTCCGGATCGAAGTGCCATCCCAACGGATCAACTCAGAAGAAACTTCAGGGACAAGACACCGATCCTCCAACTCGTGGGTGTATGACACATGATTGGAAATTATCCAACATCGATCTACATCATAGAGCGAGCGAATGCCAATCACACTAGTGAAGAGATAGACGAAAGCTATCTACCATTTCTTCCACCAGAAGAAGTCTACCGTCTGTTCCAAATGGACAAGAAAAAATACCAGACACCTGCTGAGTACATCAAGAAGGAAGGGCTAAAGGGATTGAAAAGATTCATGGTGCGGCAGATTAAATTTCACACCGCACACGACCTTCAAATAGTTGTGGAAAACAACATGAAGAAAGTCAATATGGAATCGCCGCTCATGAAAGGCTTCCCGCTCAACGACTTCCCGGAGAACTATATTTTCAAGAAGCCAGGCGTCGCCATTACTTATCGGAATCCAGTCATTGGAAAGACGAGAGCGATGATGAAGTCTATTGTACAGAAGTTCTGCGACGAGATGTTGAAGCTCATAAGGAAGAACATCGATGGCTGGCGGAGATTGATGAAGATTCGTGGACCTTGGAGAAGAAGAAGCACAGCTCCGAAATGAGCTCGTCAATGCGATTAATGAATGGTTGGAGCTGAGGAGTGCTGTCAGACACTACGAGACAACATTGGGATTGAGAAAGTCCTTCTAGCCCGACAAGGATAAACGGAGCTGAAGAGCAAATGAGAACAAATGGGGAGATTGAAGAAGACTTAGAATTGTGCTTTTTTTATTAGTTATCCTTGTTATTAGGGGCGTAGCTTATATTTTTGATAGTGCTGGACTAAATAGTAAATATACCATGTATATAGGTATAAATACAATTTCACTATTGAAATCAATACACAAGAATTCAGAAATTCACAAAGCTAAAGAATTCACATTCTAGAGAGAGAAACACAAATGAAAAACTTTTTCACTCTAAGCTTTTCTCTCTCGTGATCTTCAACGGAGAAATTCGACCGAAGGTAACGAATCGATAATATATATTCGAATATCTATAATTCATGTCTGGATCTCTCGGTAGTTGATGAATTACGACCGAACAATACGTTTACACGTTATTCTTCGCTTTCCTTCAAATTTTTATTAACATCGCTAATCTGTCATTCGCTATTCTCTACCTTTTCTGCTATGTTTTTTGCTTTAGATTCTGAAATGGCTAATGATTCCTTAAGAATAGCTATCTCTTCATGTTGTTTGTTTTGTACGACGTAATTATTGTCAAATTTTCTTTTTAGCTCATCCATGTTGTTTGGTAAGATACGTGAAAGAGAGATGTGAAATGAAAGGTTAGTTTCGAACAATTATATTCTAAGTATCGAAACGTTTGAGTATGAGATTTTATCAAAACATATAAGAATTTTCAAAGTCTTTAAATTGAAATATTGTTGTATTTTGGACTTAGAAATTTCGTGAACGACTGTTAAATAATTCTCGGGCAACGAGTAATTTAAATTGTTTAATCGACGAGAATTGTAAATTTCGTGTGACTTTCGGTCAACACTTGAGTCGAAATTCGTTTAACACACGTCGAAGATCGAATGAGTATGAAATTCGAGTAATACGTCAATTGAAAGAATCTACACTGATCTAATTTTATCTGTCATTAATATTCCGAATGTCATGTAAATCAGTCCGAGAATTTATAACTTTCAGATGATTTTCGGGTAAGAAAAAAAATTTGAGTAAATTAGGCGAATTTTAAATATCGGGTAAGGTTTGTCCGATTTTCGAAAAACGGGTTTTCCTAGTCGAAATTTGAAAATCGAGTATTTCTGACCAAACGTTAAAAATTGGGTAAGCCTGACCGAATTTTTGAAATTCACATAATCTTAACCGAATTTGAAAAATCGGGTAATCCTAGTCGAATTTTGAAATTGGAGTAATCCTAACCGAATTCTGAATTCCGCCGAGAGTTTTGAAAATCAGGCGAATTTCAGGTCTTAGCTGCCCAAAAATTAAGTAAATTAGACTGATTTTCGACGTGTTGAATATTTCTCGGGGAGATGACCTGAATTTCTGGGCACTGTTACATTCATCTACCCGAAAATCAAAACTGTTGCAGAATAGTCGAGTTGCATACTCGATTTTTGCTCAAATCTTACTCAAACTTGACTGAAATCGATGCAAAAGAGTAAATAATCACTCATAAACAGTTTATCAAGCTCCTAAGGGGATAAACACAACAAAAATTGTTCAAAAACACCGCAATGAACATGAAAAAAATCGAAAATAAAGTTTATCCTAAAACTCTTTTAAATTATATTGAAATCGAACGAAACTATATTCAAATCGTTTTGATCGATCGCGCTAGGCTCTGATACCACTTGTTGGTTCGTTTTCTACCAAACAAGGATCAAAAGATAGCTTTAAGCTTAGAGATCGAAGAACACCTTGTAGTGTATGTTTGTGCGAGTCTCCTATTTTGGAAGGTACAAGGTGACTTGCTTTTAATTTCTTTTGTAAAAACCCTAAAAGGATAAAGAAGGCCTTATATACCACATGAGGTGGTATATTATGGCCTATGACCTAAATTATATTATATTTACGTAGCTGTCCAAAACCAACTATAATCTTATTAATTATACAATAGACCCAAGACTTATAAGAATTAAGGACACTACAAAATATTCCTAACAAAACGGACGTCAAAACGTCCTTTCTCAACAGCATTTTGAAGGAAGAAGTCTATGTTGCTCAACCCGACAGATTCACTAGTGAATAATATCTTGACTATGTCTATCGTCTCGATAAGGCTCTCTATGGACTTAAACAAGCTCCTTGAGCTTGGTACGATGTCTTGTCGGAATTCTTGGTAAAGTCAGGATTCACTAAGGGACAAATCAACACCACACTCTTCATCAAAAGGCAAGGATCTGATATAATGCTCATTCAAAACTACGTGGACGATATAATCTTCGGCTCTAAAAATCCTAAGCTTTGCAAAACATTTAGTGACTTAATGAAGACTAAGTCGGGATGAGCATGATGAGAGAACATAGCTTCTTTCTTGGATTGCAAGTTAAATAATTACGCGACTGAATCTTCATTTGCCAAAGCTAGTACATCCATGACATCTTGAAGAAATACAACATGGAAAATAGCACAACGATGGCCACATCCATCTCTATAAGGTGTAAGCTTGACATCGATTCCTTCGGGAAATCGGTCAACAAAACCACATATCGATGCCTCATTGGCTCGATATTGTACTTGACGTTGAGTCGACCAGACATCATGTTCTCCACGTGTCTCTGTACTCGATTCCAAGTTTCCCGAAGGAATCCCATATGGTTGTCGTGAAGGAATCTTAAAAGCGCTCTTAACTTAGGTCTTTGGTATCCTAAAAATGCCTCGGATTTAATTTAGTTGGTTACACTGACGTTGACTATGCAAGATGCATGATACGCGTGTATATCTAAAAATCTCGCGTGTATGGAAATAGTCGCCTATAGTGTTTTTGCCTATTCTTATATTTGTATGAGTGTAAATCATGAAAAATGTGTTTTGTCATTATTTAGCTGTCAAACATCCATGTGTCCAGAAAGCGTTTTTGACAGGAAAAGAAAAGCTAATTTTCTGAATTGTGTGTTATCATTGTTGCATCATTTGTATAAATTACACAACACGTACAACTCAGTTAAACTAGTTTTTTTCCTCTAAAAATAAACGGTTTCGATTTTTTGGAAACTGATTTTCACATTGTGTTTGATTAAACTTTAGTAATTTTTATCGATTATTAATACTCATTATCAAATAGATGTCATTTTCACCTTATTCGGTCATTGACATTTGAATTTGACCAGTAATCATTCAAGAGAACCACAATTTAAGCATTTATCGTTCTAACCACACCCCACTTCGTTCTTCAACCCAAATTCACCAGCAAATCAAAAAATCTTATCCGAGATCAAATTAAGGTCTATTATACGTTATTCAGTTGTCGAGGTTCAAGGATTTATGACGATTATACCAAAAAAAAATATATATATATATCATGATTTACTGTCAAATAGCTATCTGTCAGATGTGTTATTGACATGGAATAATCATATTTCTGAATTGTGTTATTGTGACAACATTTCTTCTTCACAACACGTGTTACTTAGTTGAAATAACTTTTTTCCTACAGATCTAAGCGATTTCAATTTTTTGAAAAAGTTAATTTTCATATTATTTCATGATTAACATAGTAAGTATTGTTGATTATTAGGGTGCATGATCAAATGGAGACGATTTGTCATTATTAGGTCATTAAAGTCGATATTTTGAACAAGATTTTTAAATATAGTTTAACACATTTATCCATTAGAAACTTCGGTTCGTTGATTATTAAAACCCATGAGAAATCGAGGTAATCTCACCTTATGCGGCCATTAACGTCGGGATTTGAATGTGATTTTTTGGTTCGATGTATGCGAGATACGATGGCAAACAACCGTTATTTTCTCTATCTTACTTATCAATATTATATATATTTTTCTCTATCATACTTATCAATGTTTTATACATTTTTGTGTGCTTATAAGCACTCGGTATAATAATATTTATGGTGCAATGCTATCTACGAATGTTTTAACACTAATCGGGGTAAGGTGTAATGATATTTTTGTAAAGTGACACACAAAAATTGGACAGATGATCTCGCTAATGGTTGCCGAAACCTAAGAAAAATATGCTACTATGAACTTTGAAACGAAATTAAGCCTTTATTGAAATGGAATAACATTGGCGCCATTGAGAGGAAAGAAATGTTTTTGAATAACTGTAACTTTGTATTTAAAATTTAAAAAAAAAAAGATCCAGTTTAATAGTAGACATTTTCCAAACCCAAATCTGTTCTCTCGTGTTACGTGATTGTAAAAACGAACACTCCCGAAAATGATTCGTGTCCACTTAATATTTTTATATATTTTCCTTTATTACACAATAATGACAAATCACGAGTCAACGCCACCTTCGAGCCGCCGCCAATGCCACGCCATATATTCCTTCTAATATTTATTTTCTTTATTCTGTTAAAACAAATCATATAAAAAAATATAAAATCCTAGAACTCCGTCTCTCTCGCAAAAATAAACCCGTTATCTGATCTCCTTGCAAGTAATTCACATGCTTTCTTGAATCTTTGTTTTATTTCTTGCGCTCATTAGTTTTTCCTACTCTAATTTGTTATTATGATGTATTGATCGGTTTTGATCGTTGTTCCTGTATTATACACATGACTTTTCCCAGCGGATGTTTTTTTATTAATTGAAGAGATCTTATCCCAATCTGTTAGAAGATGTGGCGATAAGGTTTGTTTCTGCTAGCTGTTTGTTTCTTCAATTAATTCACGTAAAGGACAAGAACATGTTGAAGCACACCGTTTCCCATTGTCACCTCTCTCCCTCTGGAATATTCACACGCATACGCATTGCCTCGTCTCATATAATTCTCAATGTTCCACAAAGACCCGTCTTTTTGGCTATGGGTTTTCCTTTATAAATCTATTTCTCCTAATCATTAAGACATATTTACAATTTAACTCAGTTTTTTCGCCTTGTCCTCGGAGAAAAAAAAAAGTTTCAGATGGATTTCACATACAGACCGTACAATGACCCACCAGAAATTGAAGTATTAATGGAAAGGATACATCCACCGAGGTTTGTGCTCAATGTTGATCTTCGTGATCCTATTTATAATTGCTTTTGAGCATGTCATGTGTGTTGTTTTCTATACAGGGTTTGTGTTGACAACGCTGCCCATCCAGATTGTACTCTTGTAAAGGTACGTTTTTGTATAGTATTGTCCTTTATGATCATTACCTAATTATCTAAATATTTTATTTAATTTAGGTTGACAGTACAAACAAGCCGGGGATGCTGCTGGAAATGGTCCAAGTTCTCACTGATCTTGACCTCCTAATTTCCAAATCATACATTTCTTCTGACGGTGGTTGGGTGATGGATGGTAATAACTCATCAAATACGAATTTTAACTAAATAAAAAATACCAAGAAAACAGCATTAATCAATTCAGTGTTGTTTATATGTTTCCATCTATATTAGTTTTCCACGTGACGGATCAGTGGGGGCACAAAGTCACCGATGAAAGCTTCATACATTACATTGAAGATGTAAGTCCCTTTTTGTTAATTTTTTCCGAATCAATCATAATCTGTGTTGTAAAAATCGGCTCAGGCGGGTTGTCTGGGCGTCAATCGGCGCCCCACCGTTGTTAAAATCGCCTAGGCGGCTGATTAATCAGTGGAACCGCGCCGATTAATGCGATTAAATCCGCGGATTAATCAGCGATTAAACCGTTCGTTTGATTGGAAAAAGATTACGGAAAAAGAGGAATGTATGTACCAATGTTGCAATAAATTTGATGCACCTTTGGTTCGCTATAAATTTAGCACACTTGATAATATAAAAAATAAAAATAGTGAAAAATAGGTGTATAGTCTAATTTCCGCAAAGGACGTCAAGACGTTAGGCCCCCCGACGCCAACTAGAGTGCATAGATTTTAACTTTAACAATGCATGCTGCATCCATGCAGGGCATCTGCGCGATTCGGAAAGCATCGAAGGAGGAGCCCACATCGTCGAGGCCCAGGCACGTACTGACAGGGCACATGGCGATCGAGATGACGGGCATCGACCGCCCTGGGATGATGTCGGAAATTACAGCCGTCCTGGCCGAGCTTAGATGCCATGTTTCGGCAGCCGTGGCATGGACCCACAACCGCCGAGTCGCGTGCATTATATACATCGACGGTGTCTCCTCCTCCTCCATGGATGATCCCTACAGAGCAGCGGAGGTCCAAGCCCATCTAGAGAATGTGGCCGAGGCCCACCACTACGGGGACGAGAGATGGAGTGTTCGGCTAATATCGGGCCGCACCACCCACGCTGAGAGGCGGCTCCACCAGCTGATGGCGGCGGATTGCGACGACTATAATAAGGATCAGTGTTGTTGTTGTTGCGGTGAAGGCGGCGACGATATTGATACGATGGCGATGATCGGCGGAGACTATTATCCGAAGTGTCATAATCATAATAACGGCTGCTGCTGCTGTGATGGGACTCCTCATGTGAGGATAGGTTACTGCAGGGAGAAGGAGTACTCTGTGATTACGGTGAGGAGTAGGGACCGGCCCAAGTTGCTGTTCGACACGGTGTGCACGATGACGGATTTGGATTATGTAGTGTATCATGCGTCCATTCGCTCCAACGGATCCACCGCATACCAGGCAAGTAGTATCTACAGTACGGATATCATGTGATTTTAAGTAGGCGGCGTATATATATATATATATGTGCTAAGTTAAATTGTGTGGTGGTCAGGAATATTACGTGAAGCAAAAGGGCGGGCACCCGATAGACGCAGAAGAAGAGAAGCGTAAGGTTATCCGATGCTTGATTGCGGCCATAGAAAGAAGAGCTTCACACGTATGATGATGTTCTTAGAAAACATTATTATTATTCACTATTTCTCTTAGTCGTCCCAAATTATCAATTAATTCTTAGGATTTGTAATACACAATATATAGATATATATATGTATGTATCCTGCAGGGATTGAGACTGGATATATGCACCCATGATCGAGATGGGCTGTTGTCGGAGATCACGCGGGTATTTCGAGAGAATGGTTTATCGATATCGAGGGTTGAGATTGGTACACGTGATGATAAAGCGGTAGGAACATTCTATGTTAACGACACGTCAGGACAAAAGGTGACCGTGGAAATGCTCGAAAAGGTAAGGCAAGAGATTGGAGGCATCAATATTACTGTGGAAAAAGACGAGTTTCTGCGTACCACTTTCATGCGAACATTTACGAGTAACAGCAATAGTAGTAGCAGCAGCGGTAGAGGAGGAGGAGGAATCGAGGGGGAGCGGCCAAGATTTTCGCTGGGAACATTGTTATGGTCACATATAGAAAGGCTTTCCGGAAATTTTAGACCTATAAAATGGTAATTCATGCCATGTCCCTTTATTTAGCGCATGCCGAAGTGCAGGACACGAATATACCCCCATTCATTGTTCTTCGACATATGTAGTAGTAAACCAATGCCAACATTAAATAAAAAGGTTTTTTTTTTTTTTCTTTTATAAACAAACTCCTACGTTTGTTCAGCCCATTCGACACTTAATTGTTTGAAAAAGTTTGTCGAGTTGGGCATCACATACATTTAGAATATGGGATCCCCGTTGAGTCTGTTTGCCAGTCAGGAAAGTAGCGAATGTTATCTGCGACAAATATCACGATCTTGGCAAGTTGCTGCTGATTAATTGAGAAACCGCGCAAGTTTTGTTATTGTAGTAATGATTTGTTCTTAAATCAAGTTAGTTGTGTTAGGCTTTGTGTCTCTGGTCTTTATTTGATTCAGTCGGTTCGTGTTACAAGTCGGGTATACAAGCGACGAGAGAAACTAACAAAGACGCGTGTCAATGATGGAATTGGACGGAGCGAGCCTAATGGGCTGAACCGGGGAGACGTGTTGGAGCGACAGACCGCGGGCACCATTGGGCCGTTGGAGCAAAACCGTGGCGAGGAATGAATTGGGCCATCTGGGCCCGAAACGGGATCGAAAATTAGTCCGAGAAGAGAAGATTTGAATTGTTATTATTTTCCTATATTTTATACACTATGGTCGAGATATTTTAGGATTAATATTAGTATATATAGATAACGACTATTAGCTATTAATAAAAATATTATTAATAAAAATCTTTTGTTCTCTGCTTTGCGGTTAATAAAAATATTATTGGTGATAACCTTTGTTGATTATGAGTCCCCTTCGTCAAGTTACTCACATAATATAGGGATATTGGTCTTTACTTTAACAAATTGGTCCGAACTATCGCTCGATGACGAATACGCATTAGAGAAGCCCATGGACTCAACGACGATGAGTTTCGCTCTACCCTCGGTAGCCTCACGAAACAAATTGAGGAACTGACCGTCTTGGTGACTTCTCAACGAAACCACTCACCTACACGACAGATACCACTCGATCCCTCTGGTTTGAAGCCGAACCCATATCCTCAAAACAACCACGACATGTTACCAAAGCATCTACAATGTTGTGTTGATCTTCCCATGTTTGACGGTTCGGACCCTTTTGGAGGGATCTCAAGTGTCGAACAATATTTTGTACTCAACTCTACTCCGTTACCTCAACGAGTAGCATGTGCGATGGTTTGCATGGAAGGAATCGCATAACCATGGATTCATTACTTACTAGACAACCACCCGGCTACCCGATAGGACGCATTGAAACAACAAATCATCAACATTTTTTACGACTGGCATTTGGGCAGCCCCGTGGCTCGTATGTCGAGCGTTCGCCAGACCAGGTGCATTAAAGAATATTTTCATGACTTTATCAGCATGATCACCACCTTACCATAAATTTCCAGACACATGCACCTTGGTTTTTTCCTACTCGGCATGCACCCCACACTTTCGGCAGAATTAACTCCTCTGCATCCTTATTCGGTAGAGCACGCGTTTCAACTGGCACGAGGTGTGGAATGGAAGCTCTTGGTTCTCGGGATGTCGATTATGCGTGGATGGTCTCTTGTTCTTGCGAACATGACGGTGTCCCCCATCGTTTGGGTTCTCAGCCATCGCCCAATTTTCCAAGCCACAACAACGCCACTAGCATTCGTTCCACGGGAAACGAAACCGAATATTCTATATTCCCCCGCCTGCGCGCAATACCACTCAGAGCTCTCGACCGTTTGAACGAGGGTCGGGGGCAAAAATTTCGCTAAAGGTCACGTATGTCATCAGAAGAAATTTCGTATGCTAATCGGCAACGAGGATGAGGCAGGTCTTGATGGAGAGCTACTAACATTCGAGGAGGTCGATGGTGCACTCCAGAACATTCCTAACACTGACGAAGCTTCTCCGGGCGAAGTGAATTCAATCGAGCTGCCTTTGTATGCAATGGGAGGATTGACGGGACCCCATACTCTGAAATTGTGCGGTTGGGTACATATAGAATCTATCGTGGTCATGATTGACAGCGACGCAAGCCACAATTTTATCTCAGTTCGAGTGGTCGACCGTTTGAACATACCACGTTCCACCAACCAACAATTCCAAGTATATTTAGGTGATGGAAGTTGTGCATCGACACAAAGACTTTGCAATAACCTTGAAGTTTGTCTGGGCTAGTGTCGGGTAACAAGAGATTGTTTCTTATTCGGACTCAGGGGTGTCAATATCATTCATGGAGTAGATTGGCTCCGTACCCTCGGCGATGTCAAGATGAATTGGGAGAAATTGACTATGCATTCTAATTGGACAGGTTCGCATCACTGCATAGTGGGTGATACCTCTTTAACTTGAGCTTCGATCAACTTTCGGGCTCTATGTAAATTAGCCGACGAGGAGGTGGTTCTGTTTTGTGGATGGTCAATGAAATAACCACACCGTCACTAATCGTAACGAGCATCCCGACCGAAAACATCGATCTTTGATAAACCCACGGCGTTGCCACCACCTCGCGACTCAGACCATCGGATTCCACTGTTACCTAGTATATCAGCCGTCTCGGTACGTCCATATCGTTAAGGACATGCCCAAAAGGATGAAATAGAATGCCTCGTTATTGAAATGCTTACCGCTGGGGTTATTCAGCTTAGCTGCAGCCCTTTCTCGAGTATGTTCTACTTGTGCGAAAAAAAAAACAGTAGCTGACATTTGTGCATTGACTATCGCGAACTGAATCGGGTCAGAGTTCCATACAAGTTCCCGATTACATTGATCCAAGAATTGTTGGACGAGCTTTGGGGAGCAAAATTTTTCACGAAGTTCGATCTTTGATCCGGTTACCATCAAATTTGGGCCCGCCTTGAAGATGTTCCCAAATAACTTTTCGAACTCACAATGGTCACTATGACTTCTGTCATGTCATTCGGCCTGACCAATGCACCGGCGACCTTTCAAGCAACGATGAACGATATTTTTCGACCTCTACTTTGGAAATCAGTAATAGTTTTTTTCGATGACATTCTCATCTATAGCTCTTCATGGTCGATGCATCTAGCAACTTATAAGAGGTCTTCGGACTCCTGGTGCGACATCAACTATGTGTTAACCTAAAGAAATGTCATTTTAGTCGTCGTCACGTCGAATATCTCGGGCACATCATCTCGGCCGGTACTGTCACCATGGACCCTCAGAAGATTGCATCAGTAGTGGGGCGTTAGACCAAAATCTCTAAAAGGGATACGCGAGTTTCTCAAGGGTACTACCGTCGTTTCATTCAGAATTACGAGCAAAGGGCATAACCGCTTACCGCACTTCTCAAAAAATTTGAACAAGACATTTTTCATTGGCCAGCCACGGTAGAAAGCGCGTTTAGAGCATTACAGACAACGGTGGTCACTGTTATTGTACTTGCTATGCCCGATTTTTTGCATTCTTTTATTTTACAATGTGATGCCTCTAGTACCAGAACGAATGTCCTACTCATGCAGGAGCATCATCCGATAGCATATTTTAGCAAAAGTTGGTTACACGTATGGGTTCTAAATCAACCTAGAAACGAGACTTGATGGCATTGGTTCTCGCCATAGAACATTGGCGTCTCTATTTAACGGGAAGAAGATTTACGGTACGAACTGACCACATGAGTTTGAGTGCCCTGCTTTATCAGATGATTGCTACACCAGCCCAGCAAGTTTGGGTAGCCAAATTACTCGGGTACACTTTTGACATCGAATATAAGTCCGGACAAATGAATAAGGCGGCCGATGTGTTGTCTCAGACGGGCGAATCGGTTCAGTTTGCAGCCTTAAGCCTTCCATAATGGATCGATGGCAACGTGCTCCAAATATAGATTCAACACGACCCTACACTAACATAAATTGTAGAACAGTTGTGCATCAACCCGACAGCTCGACCTCCATATCACTTGATCGGGGGTTGGCTCTATTACAAAATCACCTTGTTATTCTTGAATCCTTAGAATGGGTGACACACACTTATTGACGAGCCCGAAGAATGTTCACCATGGGTGAGGGATGCTACCCTGTTGGTAGTTGAAGAGCATCTTGAGTTTTGTTGCGTACCCAACGCGTTTGAGGTCTTGTAGTAGTTCTGCGTCTGTGGGCAAGGGCTCGTAATCTTTACTCATGGGCAGCCCCATAACTCGTCAAATAATTGTCTTTGTAAGGACCGCCATTGTTCTGTTGAGGGTGACCTTCAGCTTGAGCGAGTTCTTGAGGTGACCCCGGAATTATTGAAGGTATACTTCGGGGACTTGAGTTGTGAAGGAGAATGCCAATCAGGGGGGTGCCCTTTGAGAATGCCCACTACGACCACGTCCTCGCATTTGAATGTTGCAAGGTCGATTCCGAAGTTGTTCTCCTTGATTTGGATCCTTTTTTCTTGTGGATGGATGGAGTTTGAAGAAGAGGCCATCGTTCTGAAATATGGACAAAAATAGAGATGATTAGTCAAAGATCAAGAATAAATTTTCAATTTCTTGTTTTTATATTGATTTAGGACTTAGATGTTTGAGATTTGTTCGTATGAAAAATTGTATGTCCCGGGATTTAATATGTAGCTTGCGGTTTTTGTATGTAATATGTGCGGGATAGTATGTTTCTTGATATTGTTGTCTAAGTTTTTGGATAAAATTTGTTTGAAAAGTTTTCTAAGTAATTTTCGCAACCAACAAGTTTAATCGTTTTCGTAGTCATAAGGTTTCGAAGTGTTTTAGTGCGAAAACATAAGTTTGAGGTCCGCGAAGTTGGAAAATATTTCCCAAGTATCTGTGGGAAATATCTAGTAGCAAGTAAACATGCAAACTAACAAAAAAATAAAGCACTGTTATGCTCGCAAATCACAATAACATAATGCACATAATGCTTTTCTGTACTTATACAAATAATTTTTTTTGGTAACTCATACAAAACATTTAAGAATCTAAATGTTGAGTTCTATTAGTTAGGCCCTCAAGTGTTGATTTTTCGTGGAGCCTTGTTGATTCTTTTGCAAATATAGCCCATTTTTTTTTAAAAAGATTTCCATATCTTGTTAAAGTTGAAATGCGTCACGAATGGACTTGACGTCAATTAAAAAATATGACATATGCATCTAAAAAAGGAAAAAATAAGGGTTAGATAATTTTTGGTAAAAAAACTAAGTCGTATTAGCAAAGGAACTGTCTAAATCAATTGAAAAATTTTCCAATGTAAAAATTAGTACGGTTTTTTTGTTGCGTGCAATCAAACGTTTTTGCATTTTGCACGTATCATCGATCTAATGACATTAAACACTCGTGTAAATATGTATCAAAATGATTGCACCAAATATTTAAATGAATAGAAAGAGTGCTCATTATTTTTGAAAAAATTTGAAATCATACGTTTATTGACTAAGTAATCACTGAGACTTCGCACACGTAGCTCGAATGGAAGCCAGTCGTCCATTCCTTGCTTACGCTGCACACAAGAACTTCACTGTCTTTCAAATAGATGACAAGACAACCTTCCTCAACGGTGCCTTGAAATAAGAAGTCTACGTGGCGCAACCCAAAGGATTCATGAGCGAGGCTCACTCTGATTACGTGTACTTCCTAGAGAAGGCACTGTACGGGCTCAAACAAGCACCATGCAAATGGTACGAGGTGCGCTCAGACTTTCTGGTCTAGTCAGGCTTCACAAAAGGGAAGATCGACACAACTCTCTTCATCAAACGACATATACCAGGAGTTCTACTAGTTCATATCTATGTCGAAGACATAATTTCGGGTCTACAAATCCTAAGTTGGGCAAAGAATTTGGCGACCTTATGAAGACGAAGTTCGAAATGAGCATGATGGGAGAGCTCAATTTCTTTCTCGGACTGCAAGTCAAGCAACTGCCTGAAGGAATCTTCATAACTCAGTCGAAGTACATCCACAACATACTCAAGAAGTACAACATAGACAAGTCCACAACGAAGAGTACCCCGATGTCCACAATGTGGAAGATAGACTCGAATCCAGCAGGAAAGTCATTCAACTGATAAGTCCAGTTATATCCAACACGATTAAGTTCGGTGAAGAATTCGATAGAAAAAGTAAAACTTACGATGAACACGTTTGAATTTGACATGGAAGCTTGAGAGCGTTCTTCACGTTGTAAAGCTCGGTTTTCTATTAAAATGAAATCTTAACCATAATACATCACATTAGGGTTCCTTATATACCAAATAAGTTTGGTATATTTGCTAAGTAGTCCTATGGCTTAATTACAATTAAGCTCAAACTACTACTTATACTACAAGACTAAGATAACATTTATATTTGAACACAACAAAAGTGTCCTAACAATCTCCCCCTTTGTGTTCAATCTTCGCTTGAGCGTAGGTTATCATGTCTTGTTTTGAAAAGATTCCTCGAGTCCTAACAATCTCCTCTTTACGAGATTATTTGTATAATCTCTTCCTTTATCTTGTCTTGTGATCGCTATCTTCTTTGGAGATCTTCAAGCTCACCTTATCTTGTAATACTCTTCTTGGCACCGGATTTTTCTTCTAATTTTCTTTTGAAGTTCGTCTCCAAATGTCGGAAGGTGTGTGAAGTCGCTTGCCGGATTTTCGGAGAATTTCTTCATTTGTGTTCCATCTCTCCTTTTGATAGCGAGGAAACACCTCTATTTTAGTTTAACCTTGTGTTGGGATTGGGGAATTCGATTTGAAATTTGGAGAGACGTACACGAGCGGCAACTTTGGTCATTGAAGCTCGTGGTGTTTGCTTGATTCGACGACGCTTAAGAATTTAGTATTTCCGATCAATCTTGCACTTTCGTTGTTGTATTGCTCCCATTTCTTTAGTACTACTCCCCTCGTGATAATCGAGTGGCGAGATCGTCATGGCAAAGTATGGGGCATCGTCGTTTGGCAAGATGTATCGTCGTGACAAGGAGATGGAGTTTGTAGACTTCGTAGGAAATCAAATTTGGTAATAACCCGACGAAGCCATGAAGGCGTTCCGCCTATATGAAATCGGGGCCACATAGGCTTCCCGTTGACATCGTTCTTGGAGCGTTGCTCGTAGAAGATGGCGTAATACCGTTGTTGGTTTGATGTTGCAACGGTAGGACTTCCTTTCGATCATTGACGCATGTCTGAGAATGACATGTCTACGAAAGTTCTAACTTGATCACAAACACCAAGTATATAAAAAGTGTATGTGTCCTAGAAATTTATAAAAATATAGGAAGTGAGGACACACTAGACACGATGTGATAAATGAAAGTGTGGTACCGGGCAGATTACCACTTAGTTCAATATCTCCCACTTATGAGTGAAGGGGGATAGTAGACGTGGCTCCCCGTGAGAAAATGAAACATCGGTCTTTTAGGAGACGATGAGTGGGTAAGGCTTGGATGTGCATGCGCCGTTGGACCTAATGCGGCGTCTTTTACCCGGGAGCTAATAAAATTAGCACCTGTACCTATGGGGGTTAGTCCGAAATATTTGTGAGATAAGGGATTTATGTACCTTAAAAAATTTCCAAGTCATCATCGAAGTCATCTTGCTTGTTGTTCGGATGATGTAGGATAGATGGTAGGTTATATCGTCATTAATGCTCGAACGCGTTCTGGGGTTAGGATCAAGTCGGTTTAGACTGAACCATGCGAACTAGAAATCCATGCTTCCGGGATACGAGATGAGTGCTGCTTTATTTGAATCTGCAAGCCGGAGCTGGTCGTTAAAAATGAGCATTTGGATCGTCATGAAGATGGCCACTTTTGCCTTTTGGAAATATTTGGTAGTTGTAAACTCGAGATTCTTCCTTGAAGTCCGTAGAAAGTTTTTTGGAGGAAATATCCATGAAGCTTAATGAAGATGAGAGGAGATTTTTCTTTTTCCCCCTTTTTTTTATATGATGTATATATGTATATTTATAAGAAATATATCATAGTTTATTATATTATATATATATATATATGTGGTGTGCGGGTGAGAGTTGTCGGGTCGGAGTCGAGAAGTAGAGATATCGAAAAAAATTTCGGATGAGGTGTATCGAAAAAAAATTTCGAGTGAAGTGTATCGAAAAATATTTTCGAATGAGGTGTATCGAAAAATATTTTCGAATGAGGTGTATCGAAAAATATTTTCGAATAAGGTGTATCGAAAAACATTTCGAGTGAAGTATATTGAGAAATATTTTCGAATGAGGTGTATCGAAAAATATTTGGAGTGAGGTTTGCGATAAAATTTCTCGATAAAAATTTTACGATAACGTTCCACGAGAAAAATCTCACGAGAAAGTTGTTCGAGAGAAAAAAAATTGTCGATAAGGTTTTCGCATTACGTCTCGAGAAAGTTTGTTGACAAAGAATGTGTCGAGAAAGTCTTGCGAGAAAATTTCTCGAGAAAATGTAGAAAATTTATCGGTAAACTTTGTCGGTAGATTTTTCAAAAATTCAATATTTGAAAACTATATCTATATTTTTTATTTCTCCCTCTCAAATAATCTTTCGAAATAAAGTTTCTCCCCCTAGAAAGTTGCGTAGTAAGATAAAAAAAAAATTATGAATCTCTTCCCCTTAATGCATTCGTTTAATTTTTTAACTCCCCCTCAAAAATTAAAATTGTTGCTCCCTCTTGAAAGAAATAAGAGTCGCTTCTCTTTAAAATAAAACAGTAGCTCCCCCTCAAATTAAGCTCATTTAAAAATGTTATATTAAACAAAAATGGTATTTATCATTTTCGTGTATAATATGCATTTGGAATTTTAAAATCTCTTAAAGTTTTGAAAATGCATATTTAAAATGTACCATTTTGAAAAATAATAGGTATTTTTCAAAGTAGCACATATGTGTATGCAAATTTAAACATTGAAAGTTCGTTCAACATACGCAAATTAGAATGTACCTCGTTGAAGTGTGGTTGTAGTAGCTCACGCCTCTTCCCTTTTATCATGTATGTGGAGCCACTACGTCAAATACCATACATGATGGAATCTGCAAAACATTATCGGGACTTTGGTACCCATTGTAAAGTGGGTCCTCCCTTAGTAGCAGAAAACGGGTTAAGCATAGATGAAGTCAAATTTAATTTCGGTCCTAAATCATCCATTAATGTGTGTTTAGGTACCCAAATTTGTGTGGGATTTCCTAACTTAATAGTAGACATAGGAACCCATGCAGGAGTGATTTGACAAGGAAAAGAAATTTCGGTTTTGGTGAAAGTGTGTTTCGGAGAAGATTTAAATATTTTCTCCGAAGCCAGTCGCATAAGATGTTTCTTAGAATGAAGTTGGACTGGATACTTCATGTAGGGATACGAGCATATAGAATTACAAGCATAACTAGCATATAAGTCGTGTATTCTACGTTGAAAATTCACACAATTCACACTAGAATGATGAGAAGAATTAGAAAAACTATTACCAAGCCTAGGCTTCTTAAATGGAGAATTATTAAAATAATTTGAAGCACACGATGAAGTTTGTTTGCTAGAACTTGAAGCCTTTTCGTTAAAAACTTTCTTTATATGAATAGGAGAGGAAAATTTTTGTTCTTCAAATTTCCGTTCCGAAACTTTTGAAAATAATGTAGATTTTCCTTTCTGTTTCCTCAGTTGTATTTGTTCCTTAGCAATTTTAAGTTCTTGGCTTTTACTTTGAATTTAAGTTTCAGTCAAAATTGACGTAGAAGTATTAGTAAAAGTCTTTACGATTTTAGGAAAAAAACGTCCGTTTGCGTTGCTTTATCATGTTTAAGAGAATATTTTTCTTTAGAAATATCGTTTAAAACGGGTAAAGAAGAGGAATTTTTTAGATTTAATATCTCCAATAAAAGCGCATTCTTTTCTGCTTCAAAATTCTTTCTTTCTGTTTCTAAGGAAGAGTTAAAATCAGCTATTTTCTTAATAATAGCGGGAATATAACAGAAAGTAGAATTTTTAGAATGATCAGAATTTTCTTTCTCAACTTTAGGAAGATCTTCTAAAGGATATAATGAATTATAGTTACTAGACAGGTTTATTTCCCATGTCTTGTAACTATTGTTCAATTCAGTGTATTCAAAAGGAATTTCAATCCTAGTTTTGGCTTTTCGTTTGGATTCTTTTAAGGCATTTATTTCGGAAGAGTTAGTAAAAGCCATTAAAGAAGTGAATCCTAAACCCATGTACTTGCTATCATATAATTGTTTTACATTAATCTTTTTCAAGTTACAAGGATTAGTAAAGCCTAAGCCTTCAACAGGATTATAAAATTCCATGTCATGTAAATGAGGGGAATTTTTTAGATTTGATATTTCATCTAAAAGCTTTTTCTTTTCCGCTCGAAAACCTACTCTTTCTAATTCCAGAGATGCGTTTAATTCGGTTATTTTATGAATAACCTCCGGAATTTCCCAACAAGAGGTTGATTTATTAAAATGTAAATTATTTCCCCAATTAGATGCTAAGGCTTTAGAGGAACTTTGGTCTTTTTGACCCTTTTCAGCAAGATTGTATTCTAAATTTTTAATTTTAGAGTACAACTTTCCGCGTTGCTCAACTAATTCGTCATAAAGGAGTGACTAGTTACGACACACTGCTTCACTATTTTTAAGAAGCGTGGTAAGTTCCTTATTTTTTGTTTCTAACTCCATAACTGTTTTCTCTAATTTTTCAAATAAACTAGAGTCAGAATGACTAACCTTGAGATGGTCAGTGGATGAGTTCATTCGTAGATACCGTACTCTTTGACGAGTATCAATTAGGTCTTGGTTGTGTTCCATAGAGTAAGTATCCATTTGTTTTGGTTAGGATAAAATGTAGGTTGGATATTTGATCGTTGACGCGTTATGTGGAATAAAAATTTCGAGAAATAGAGTAGATATTGAAAAGTTTTTAGGATAAAATTTGGATATCGAAAACTTTTGGATCGAAAAAGTATAGCTTTGAAAAGTTTGGAGTCGAAAAGTTTAAGTATCGAAAACTTTGTGTGTACCAAAAACTATTGATAATGAGAGTGTAAGTATCGAAACTTTTTATTAAGATTGACTTTATAAGATTCCGTATCAAAAAATTTTGGTGTATTTGTGAAATATAATGAATTTTCGAAAATTATATAAGTCTCGAAAACTTTTGGTAGATACCAAAATGTGTTATATCAATGCCGAAAACTTCGAAAAAAAAATACCAAAATTTTCTTATAATTTGCCTAAAATTTATTTCACCCTTAGTTTTATCGAGAAATAATACGTATCGAGAAATCAATTGATACCGAGAAACTTCGTTTGTCGAAAAAGTTTCTAGTATCGAGAAAATGTATGTGTCAGTATGACAACTAAATGCTCGATATATTACCGAGAATGTTTTATATATATATGTATATATTCAAGTTAATTAGCTATCGAGAAACTTGCTAATTATGTCATTAGCTATCGAGAAAAAAAACTTATTTCTCTATCGAAAAAGTTTTTCGTATTCAATATCGAGAAATGTTTTGCGTGAGAGGGTTATTTCTTTCAAGACTCAACCAAAAAAAAACTTCAAGCAAGAACAATTCAGTGCCATGTCAGGTGCGACTCAGAAAAAAGCGTTCTATTCTACCTTGCAAAAAGTGTAATCCAACGTGGCAAGGGACAAACATATTTCTACTTTGTTCTTGTGATAGCAACTTCAAGGCATTTATTTTCTCGATGCTTTGTCTGGTTCACGTGCAGAATGCATTCTGTTATTATTTTGCGATAGATTTTTGTATACTGTAACCTTTATCGACAAATGATATCGAGAAAAATTTTCGGGTTGACTAAAGTTTGAGTTGGTTTGACCAAATTTTCTCGACAAGCTGTGACTTCGCGAAATAGTTTTACGATACCAAAAATTCTCAAATTTAACTCAAAACACAAGATTAGACAGATAAATAGATTATCGATTTCTAGCACCCGATTACATAAAAATCAGCTAAACATAACGAATTTTCCCGAAGTTTTGATGAATTTTACGAAGAACACAGAAAGAGGATTTTCAATTAATCTTCACAATTCACACAAACTGATGTTTCGATCGATCAAATTTCAGCACAAAGATGTTTATAACAATCAATCGAACCTAAAAAACAGCAAATCGTGGTGAAATTTGAAAATCGATCGGCAAAAGATGAAGAATGACGATTGAAAATTCGAGAACTTCAATCCTCAATTTGACCAATTAACGCACAAATTGAGCTTGAAAAATGAGTTTCAGGTATAGTTTCGATTGTAGCAGCTAATAAACACTCAATTAATCATAATCAAGAGCAAAATATGATCAATTTTCGAAAAATTGAGCGAAGAACACTTTAAAAATTCTCGAGCCGAAAACTAAATTCTCGATTAAAAAAAAAAACTCAAAATCAGATGCAAATCCGAACGCGTTTTGCTCTGATAGCAATTGATAAATCCAGTTATATCCAACACGATTAAGTTCGGTGAAGAATTCGATAGAAAAAGTAAAACTTACAAATAACACGTTTGAATTTGGAGCGGAAGCTTGAGAGCGTTCGTCACGTTGTAAAGCTCGGTTTTCTATTAAAATGAATTCTTTACCCTAATACATCACTTTAGGGTTCCTTATATAACAAGTAAGTTTCGTATGTTTGCTAAGTAGTCCTAATCTATGCTTACTTACAATTAAGCCCAAACTACTACTAATACTACAAGACTAAGATAACATTTATATTTGAACACAATAAAAATGTCCTAACATCAACCCAACCAGCTAATGAGGAATCATTGGTTCACTCCTCTACCTAACGGCTAGCAGATCCGTCATCATGTTCTCGACGCGCCTGTGTGCACGATTCCAAGCCAATCGAAAGGAGTCTCACATGCTAGCAGTAAAGAGATCATGAAGTATGTAAAAGGAACGTCAACACTCGACTTATGATATCCCAAAAACTCTAGCTTTTAGTAAACTGGTTATAATGACACATATTCTCCAGGATGTAGAATGGACAGGAAAAGTACATCAGGAGGCATACAATGCTTAGGTGACAAACTTTATATAATTTAGGGGGAGAAATTTTATGATTAGAATATTTTTGCTAAAATTATTTAATTTAGGGGGAGTATATTAATTTTCAAAATAATAAAGAGGGAGCTATTTTTGAATTTTAAAGGGAGTGTAGAAATTTAACTTTGATATCTTTAGTAATATCTCAAATTTTTACTCTCCAGTTTCACTTAAAAAGCACTATTATTGGTCTTTTCGCTTAATGGACTTTTCGCAACTTAATATCGAAATCCCATTCGAAAATCGATCCTCATTCGAAAAACACCCGCTATCGAAAAACGTCTTGCGAAAATACTCCCCAAAACGCCGAAACTACTTTTTCCTTCAAATCCTCAGATTTTCGATTCAAAACGGTATAAATCTCTCCTCTCTTTATGTTTTTGCGAAATTTCGCGTCGATTAAATGTAAAATCTATCCAAGTTTCACAAGTTTTCGTCTCGGATCAACAATTTTCGCAAAACCTCATTTTCGCCAAAATTGCTTTCGAAAATCCGTCGATTTTGTGTTTATTTTGGTGTTTAATAGAGTTTATTTAATGAATTTGGTCTTAAAATCGAATTTGTGCTTTAGATAAGTCAAATGTTTCTGTAAAATGCGTCGTTTTTTTTTTTGCATGATGTTAAGGTTTCAGGTTTGTTTCGAAAATCTATTTCGAAAATCGTTTCGAAAATCGTTTCGAAAATCCCGATTTTCGAAACTCAAATTTCGATATTCGGTTTTTGCAACTATGTCTTTCGAAATCAGTTTTACACATAGAAACTTTTCGCATAACACCTTTTGAAAATCGATTTTCGCATATAAGACTTTTGAAAATCAAGATTTTTGCAACTTTTTGTTGAAAACCTACACTTAAGAAAATTTTCACATTGTGTTGTGAAAATTACATTTTTGCACAACATGCTTTTCAAAATAACTTTTCGCAACTAAATATTTCGAAAATTGATTTTCGCACAAAACACTTTCGAAAACCTCATTTTCGAAATCTTACTTTCGCATCCAAAAAATTTTTGCATCCAAAAATTTTTCGAAAACTGATTTTCGCATACCGACTTTCGAAACATAGAAAATTTTCTTTTGCAAACAAATCGAAAATCGTTTTTCAAACTCTTAGAAAATTTTTGAAACATCATAACATTCGAAAATTCAATTTTCGCAAACTAATCGAACAAAGAACATCACAAACACTTTGCATTCTAAAATTACATTTTCGCAAAACAGGCTTTCCAAAATTAATTTTGAACAAACACTTGGAAAAATTTTCGAACGCAGTTCATTCGAAAATCAAACCTTTTCGAAGTTACAAGATTTTCTCAATCATAGCTCATTCAAAAATCATCTTTGAACATAACACTTAGATAATCATTTTTCGACCATAACTTAGCAAAATTTTTCGAACACTCATCATTCGAAAATGACATTTTCGCAACAGGGCACTCGAACACCTTTTTCAAACCTAGAAAACTTTCTCAAACATATCCTTATCGAAGATCATATTTTCGAAAATAACACGCGAAAACTTCTTTCTTCTCAACACTTAGAAATTTTCGAAACTACAGTTCAATATAAAACGTAGCACATTTTTGAACTCCACATTTTCGAAACTCGATACACTCGACTTAGCAAAATTTTCAAAAAACACCACACAACTTTTGGACACTAGACTTCTTTTCTTGACTCATCATTTCTCCTTTTGTTCAACTTTTACAGATTCAAAATGGCTTCATCCTCCTCATCCCAAAACACAATCTACCCACAATACAAATGGGTACAAATAAAGGAGAACAACTTCGGACTTGACGTGAACACGTTCAAGTGTCTGGACGAAGTTGTTGTGGCCTTTCTCAAAGGACATCCACTATGGCCGACATTCACCCTCAACAATCAAGTCCCCGCGGTCCACCTCCAATAATTCTGGGGTACGCTCAAGAGGACAAATGTCAAGAAAAGCTCTAAAACTCAAGGCCACCATCAACACAACTGAGGTGCTCCTCACGAAGACGATCCTACGAAGAGTCCTCCAACTCCCAATGCGTCAATCGTACGAGGACCTCCCCACGGACGCCGAACTTCTCCAAGACCCAAGGCGAGTAGGCCACGTACTTTACCTCAGGCGCCTGTCAAGCTATCACCTAGGAGGCATACCGCACCCGTGGAGGACACTCTTTGGGATAGTCAACAAGTGTCTGTCACCCAAACACAACGGGTTCGACAGGTACAACGTCAACATCCTCAGTATCTACCATGCCAACATCCACAACAGGAAGGTTGACTACGCCAACTACTCTGGAACGACCTCGTGGATCAACTCAAAAATTGAGGAAATGCAAAGAAGGTCCAGGTCGTCCCATATATGAGGTGGCTTCCACTGCTCATCGAATACTATGGAGGACCACCCTGAAATCTCCTGCCTCAGAAATGCAAAGAGCTACCAAGTGTCGGTGCTGAAATAATTCCCCAAAGCAAAGGAGACCTCTCGAGACCTCAATGCCAGCCGATGCCCATTCCGAAAGCTCTATTACAACAAGCGAACCAGGCGGACGTACCAGTGATCAAGTATCGCCTGGAGAACAATAGACTCGCTCCCACGGCTATGGCAGACCCAGTCGAGCCCACCCCAGGAGCATCATCGAGTGATCGTGAGGGTCTTGCGAGTGAACCGGCCGAGGAGTCCTCAGAAGCAACCCAATATTAGGACGTTGAGAACATCATTTAGGATGTGACACGCACCCAACGCGAGCAACGCCAAAAGAAGAGAAATGACGAGCCGACAACGTCGCCCGTGCCCTCCCCAACCTCCTCCCCACTCACTGCAAGCCGGGCTTCACCCGTAGGAACATGAGTTGATTTGTTAGACTCCCGAATAGAAGTCGCCGCATCTAGCCCAACGGCGCACGAGTCTACCCACCAAGCCATTCATCCATCTCCCAGCAGGCGGATGTCTCCATAAATCCACAAGGGGAACCAAGTCAACTATCCCTGCCTTATTATGACGTGGCGGATAAAGATTTATGTGGTTCACAGCCCCTGACCACCGCCCTGTCATTGCTCACGTTAGGTCCTCAGTCCACGATGCATATATGCTTCCAACCCTTTAGGACACATACAACGAGAACCCTAGGTCTTAGTGACCTAACATGAAATTTCATAGATCCATCCATTATATATGTGCTTCGAGAATCGGAAGGAAGTCCCCCTGCTGTAACATCAAACACAACAGCGGGAACGGGTCATCCACTCGACCCACCAACGAGTGTAATGTCAACGGTAAGCCTTAGTGGCTTCGGTATGGTGATTGCCCCCGCAGGTCTCAGTGCCCTGCCACAACAGCCGTAACGACATTTCCCCCAATTGTGTCGCTAGGATCGGCTGGAATTCCTGCCATAGTAAGTGCATGTCACCATTCGGTTACCTACTCCGAAGTGGTGAGAACGGAACGTCTTCGTGACGAGTCTGGTAGGTTTTCGCCCTCGTTCGTCACGAAGGAGGCCTTCTCCCAAAGCGTTTAAGCGGCTACCAACGTACTTGTCCCAACCCTCCAAGAAAATATCCTTGGACAAGTGTATACGATGATAGAATCCGCCGTCTACGACAAAGGCAAAGCTCATGTGACGGACGAACCCAATCCTACAACACCACCACCACCCTATTCGACACCACAAGCTTCACACCCACTCAACCCATATACGATGCCGCTCCACCAGCTTCCTGATATCCTTATATCCCAACTAGCCATCGACAATCGAAGCCCAGCCAAGGAGAAACCTCAACAAACAACATGCGGCGGACAAAGCTCCCGCTCCAAGAGCAAACATGACGATCCTAACGATCAGGGTCGTCCTGAGGGGGAGAAGAAGACCTCAAGAGGCGGTCGCGGACAAGGGAGAGGAAAGACTTCAACCCGTGCCCACCACCATCATCATCATCACAACCACCCCAAGCCCAAGCCACCATACAAACCACCACAACTTCCGCCCAATCCGTCCAAACAACCACTACCTCTCGACAGCCCTTCTGCGACCCATACCCCTACATAGACAAATATATACTGGAGCAAGAGTGGCTAGAGAGAACAGAGGCAAAGGAAGAAGCTCGCCTAGGCCTGAACCACATCAGACACTACCTCAAGTTAGCGGCGGCTGACTTCTGTCTCCTCAAGCACGAAGAAGAGGAGGAAGGGGCAAACATTGAAGCCGACCTCCTAGAGCTGCCTACTACCAAGCGCCCGAAAAAGAGGTGACAAGCATCAAAAAGAAGGAGACACCTTGGGACAACAAGAAGATCAAGGCACCATACCTGGCGAAAGGAGGACGAGATAAAGGGGGTTGACGAGCTCCGCCTTCGAGGCCTGTCACATCTTAAAGGGAGAACTGAGGGGCTCCAGCACCTGATTATGCTCTGGACGATGCCAAACATGGGAAAACGGACCAAAGAGCAGTACATGATACACCTCAGAAAACAAAATCCCATACTCAAGCTCGTAGACATAGAGCACTCAACCGGAAGATATGAGAGTGCAATCTACATAATCGAAAGGACGAACAATGCCGTAGAGACGATCACGACAACCGACCTCCCTTATCTTCTAATTGGCGAAGTCTATCAAATGTTCTGCTTGTACCGTAACTTCACCCTCAACACGCCCAATGAAGAAATATGTTCGAAGGGATCAAAACCTACATGCTAAGACAAGTCCAGTACCATGTTGTTCATGATTTACAAATGGCTTTGGAAAGCAAAATGAGGAAGGTCAACCTGACTCAGCCTCACAACATTAGAGAATCCTTAGAAAGTCACGAAGAGAGCTACATCTTTCTGTACCCATAACTTGCAGTCACTTACTTTCAACACAAAAGTCGTCAGAACAAAGCTCTCCTGGTGTCAGAAACAGCCAAGTTCTGTGATGGAACTTTAAAGTTAATTCGTGATAAGCTAAGGACAAGACTGGGGACTTTTCTTGCCGATGCAAAGCTAGAAGGTGAATAAGCGGAAGAATCCCCAGTCTCATCAAGATCATCTGGGCAATCCAAGAGTGACTGAACCTCAGAAACAATGTAAGACATAATGAGATCGCTCTTGGATTCTGGAAGTCGTTCTTTGCTCACAGAAACAAATAGAAGTAGGAGACTTAGACGATAGGCCATTATTTGTATTTGGACACGTACGGGGAGATTGTTAGATATATTAAAGTGTCCAATATATTTGAATTAGTCTAAGTCTTGTGATTTCTTTATTAAATGAACTAGAGTCCAAAAATGTGGGCACTAGTGATTTGCTAGTGGTTGTAATGGGTCAAGTAGGGGCCAAAGTGTTTATACCTATTCCAGGTATAAATACCTAAACCCTACACTTTAATGAAGTGAATCAAATAGAATATTCCTTGAGATTAGCGCCGCTACAATTCTCTCTAGCCAAGAACATGCACTAAACACACACTCAAAGTAAAACTCATGTAAATCCCTTTTTTATTCCCCCATTGTTGATCGTTGAGGTGTATGGTAACATACATAATCCATACTGAATCCTATTACTTAAAACTGAAAGGTAATAATTTAAAGGCTAACATATGTACTGTTACCCCGAGATTCTCCCAAGGAAACATATCTGACGGTAGCAGCCTAATCGCTCGACGGAAGTTATCAAAATTGCCTATAGAACTCCCTAACCACAAACATCGAATACATAAAAGCATCAAGTCCCAAGATAGGACGGGCCAGCCAGATCCGACCGACCATGGTGACAAGGTCCTGTGAATTGTGAGCCACCAGAGCTTTGTTGAGGCTTCATCAAGATACCTACTTTGCTCAAATTCAATCCTGAATAATCTATAAAACATATCGAGGCTCAATCGAGATGATCGACCCACTTGGTCGAAAAAGCCTATCCAACCAACCAGACCAAGCCGAGCAGGCTGGACAAACTAGGGCCCCCGATTTTCGTTGAGCTACCATCTGAGTTATTACGATGAATCAAGTATCCTAAACGATTTTTACAAGATCCTCCACGGCCTAGAATATAGGAGAGATCGTTCACTTCACCCTGTATAAAAACCCATGCTCGTACACTATTCAAGGTACGCTTTTCAACACTTTGAATGATCATCCATCTTTCAGCATATTCGACTAAACACGCACACGCTCCATACGTTACTTTCGTCCCTCAAAAGAGAAACAACATCCTGACTAATGCATGCGGGAAAAAAGCCTCACCGCCTCAATCTAGGTGTTGCAGGGAATGATCCACGAAGGTCCGATGTGTTGGGAAAGGTACCCGGTTTGTACCCGAGACGCAACGCCCCGGGATACGGTGCGGAATAAAATTTTTCCCGGGTTCCTTCACAGCTCGGATCGAAAACTCTAATCACGTTGACACGAAATAGGGCGGGTCATACCCATGAGAGATTACCTTTGAAGCGAGTAACAGCTCCTCGTCGATTGCGTCGTCGGCCGCGGTCGTGTTGGGTATCGTCTAGATCGTCACGCCGACCTCGCAGTGTACCACGGTTTCGATTCTCCGAAGATGGCTAGAGAGAATTGATCCGTCGCTCGGGAGACTGGTTTGCGTGTTCGTGTTTCGATTCTCGGGTCGAGAAATTTCGCGTCGATTCTCTTCCCGTGTCTTTTTTTTTTACGAGGGTCTCACCCTTATTTATAGTAGGGGAGGACGAAATATTCAGCCCTAAACAAGGCTAAAATCTCGAAATATTTGTTCCTAAATATGAGAGATATTCTTGCCAAAATATCTCTCGTAATTGAATTCAAAATTCTATTAAAGGAACATACTATAAATAGAAAACTAACTAAGATATTAAAATATCTTCAAATATGGTAAATAAATTTCGAAATTTATATAAAATATAAATTCGAATTATAGTTTTAATAAATAATATTCCAAATATTTTTATTACCATATTTGTAAATTACGAAAATACCCTTTAAGGCATTTTTCGAATTTCTCGGCTTAGGGTTGAATTCCAGTTCTTCCCTCAAGTCTTTCTAAGCACTTAGCCAAGCATAAGACTTAAAGTTAGTTTCATATGAAGTCCGACTTCGGTCCACTTAATGACCCCGAGGCCCAATAAGGCGTGGCATAACGACCCGAGGCCCGTTAAGGCCCAAAACACAATCTCTCCTTCTCGGTACACATTGATGATCCTTTTTAAGCCCGACTCTCTAGGTTTGACTCAATCGGCAAGGGAGGAATCCAAGAGTCCGGTAGGTGCCTAGCCAATCTCGCAGTACCGGACAGATCCTGACTTGAGCACGAATTTCGAACTAGTCTTATTCCAGAACCTAACTATAGGTTATAGTACTACGTACAAACCCTTCAGCTGTGTCCCGATCGAGTGAGAGCCATGGTATTTGTCAAACTCACTAAACTCGATACAATGATAAAATGACACGAGGCAAATTACCAAACAACCCTCCATGTCTAACATGAGTTAGTTTAATACATTGGCCAAGGATTTTGTAATTTCCCGTCGTCATTCTCATAGGACACTTGTCTCGATTACTTGCGAGACTGTGAATCCGTACTCGGCGGTCTAAGCCCGGCAATCACAAATATCAATCAAGACCGTATTTGTCCCGCTGACCCATGCAATAGCAAATCGGATCTAGCGAAACTAGTGATAGTCAAGACTTCAAAGTCAACTCCGTCAAAGCCCCTTTCTGTCTAAGGTTCAAGCAGACTACTATAGTTTTGTCGTCGATCATTGACACTCCTTGAGTAATAAGCCATGTTTGATCGTACGACCTGCGTGTCAGTGTCCATGAAACGATTCAATCCCTTGATTCGACTCGTATCACAAGTCATGACTTCCGCTTCCAAGCGGTATATCGGCACACGGTAAGTTATCTACAAATAAGCCATGACTGGTTTTCCAGCACCCAACTGAAACCTAAGGCTTATGGACATTTTATGTTCGAGGTTAAGAGTCCACTGGTGCCTTCCTCTCTCGTACCCATCGAGAACAGTGACTCAACTCGACACATTTGGATTTATTCATTTATTGCTTTACCCGATGCTAAGTAAAGAACTCATATAACCAATAAACGAATAATGCCTTTATTAATACGCAAAACAATGTTTGATTACATTGACAATCGAATGATAAATAACCTAATGCCCTATACATATCCAATCCTCGTATAGCATTCGAGGGCATATCCCTAACACAATGAAGTTCATGGAGGTGCGAAAAACATCCAGAGCCGCACCGACGGAATGACGGGCGGATTTTTTCTATCATATTGGGGTCGTCTGTAGAAAATGATAGATAAAAATTGGTGAGTACCAGATCAAATCTAAGTTTGTTGGGAGAGAAAAAATCGATGAAGAAACATCGTTCGATTAGTAGCTGCAGAGATGTGGACTGTATTATCAGTATGGCCTTCTTCTGATGAACTAGAACTTATAATTTTAGATATTTGTAGGTCTCAAATCACCTAACTAGCAACAAAATTGGTGAAGAAATAATGAAGAATACACTAAAACTTGAAGTGCGTGTTTCAATATATATAAGGTATCGTAGCGGCGCTTATTTCGATAAAATGATTCTTAATAATAAAAGTATAGGGTTTTAGTATTTATACCCTTGGATTAGGGTATATGATACTTGGGCCCTTAAAAGGCCATTACATCAAGTAAATCACTAATCTCTCCAACTTAGAGATTAGTTCACGTAAATCGAAGTACCAGACTAAGGCACAAAATAAATACATCAGGACACTGTAAAATATATAACAATCTCCCCCTTTGTCCAACTTTTAAGTCATGCTCGGAGGTCTTTGTCTTGACTTTCTATTATTTCTTTTTTCTTTCTGGGCGAAGGACTTTCGAAATCCTATAGCGAGCTCGTATTTTGGATGCTATTTCTAAGCTCCAGTCTGTCATTGATCTTTTCTTATAATCTTTACGATCATAGGTCCATCTTCGAGTCCAAGGTCCTTGGAGTATTTCCCGGGTCCCAACGACGCAAGTCGCTTTTGAAGCTTTTCTCTTATGATCTTCAGCGTCCCTTTAGAGAACTTAGAGATTTGGGAGATCATCATCACGTGAGTCCTCTTCTCCTTTGGTTTGTAGTAGATGACTCCTAGCTCTGGGTGCGTAAATAGGTGGTTCTCTGGGTAATGAGGCATCGTCATGTTCACTTTCTTCATATTACTTTCCAAGGCAATCTGAAAGTCTTGGGCGGTGTGGTAGTTGATTTGCCTCAGCATGTAGTGCTTCAAAGCGTTGAAAGTCTTTGGCTTTTTGAAGTATTTGAGTATGGGCAGTGGATAACTCCGGGCGTCTTGCAGTGGTGGGATCTCCTGGTTGGCCGTGATGAAGTAGCTGATTGGAAGCGGGAGCCACCTGAGATATGAAACGACTTGGACCTTCTTTGGGTTGTCCCGCATTGGATCTGGTCCATGAGATCATTCCAGATTAGTTGTGCATACTCAACATTGCGGCTGAAGATCAAGTCGTGGTAGATGCGAACAACGTTGACGTTCCCTGTACCGAACGCGGTGTGTTTGGGTGACATGCATTTGTTGATGAACCCAAAAAACGTCCTCCATGGGTGAGGGATGCCACCCAGTTGGTAGTGGGAGAACATTTAGAGTTCGGTGGCGTATCCGACGTGTTCGAAGTCTTATAGTAGTTCGTCATCGGTGGGCAAGGGCTTGTAGTCTTTGCTCATGGGCAGCCCCAGAACTCGTCAAAGTATTGTGTTCGTTAGAACCACGATTGTTGTGTTGATGGTGACCTTTAGTTTAATCGACTTCATCTTCTTGGCATGCCTCAGTGTCCTCCAGAATTGTAGACTCCGGAGACATGTGATGCAAGTGTTGGTCCGTTATTTACCTAACAACGATAAAAAAAATAGCTTTTAAGTATAAAGATTGAAGAACACCTTTTAGTGTGTGATAGTGTGTGTTTCCTTTTAGAGAAGGTATAAGGTGGTTTCCTTTGGATCTTTTGATAAAAGCCCTAAAAGGGTAAATGGGGCCATATATACCACATGTGTTGGAATATGAAGGCCCATGATATAAACTATCATATATTTACATAGAGGCTCAAAACCACTACAATCTAGTATATTACAAAGTAGACCCAAGACATGCAAAATCTAAAGTACACTACAAAAGATTCATAATAATCTTCCCCTTAGTGTCTTTTCGGCTTTGGCATCTTCTTTGTCTTCTTTTTCTTGGGTCTCACCAGCTCGTAGACGGATCTTTGAGTCCTATTTTGTACTTGTAAAATCGTATCCATCTACGATAAGAAAGTCGATCTGAGGTGATGTCAATCATCTTTTGGTACTTGGCTTGGACTTCATGCTCCTCGGAGGATTCTTCTGAGCTTATCACGTATGACAAGGAGGGTGCCATCACATAACTTGGTGATCTCCGATGTCTTCATCAGCCTTTTCTCGCCCTTGTAGTTGATGTAGACCATGGAAGGATCTTCTCATCAAAGATGTGACCTTCACTGTAGCTTTCTGCCTCGAGGCGATCGAAAGAGGGCTTTGTGAGGTTCACCTTTTCAAGTTGATCACTAGTGCCATCTAAAGGTCGTGAGATGCATTTTACTTAATCTGGCGCATCATAAACCTATTTAAGATGCTGTCGCCCAGCTTCAGTACGGGGTTTTGAAGAGTACCAAACATCTTATAGCTTCCAACCATTTGATAGATGTCTTCCGCTCTGATGTACGAGAGGTCTGCTTCACTCAATTCTTCAGCAGTTCCGTCCTCTCGTTGAACTCGGTTGATTGGAAAGGATATAAAGCAAGAGTGAGTCGTCCGTACTCCCGTTACTACAGAGATCCTAGGCACAGCGGTTCGGTTGGGTTGAGTTGGCAGAGCGAAAGGAGGAGACGCAACAGTTTCGGGTTCAGTGGTAGGGGCCTTGCCTCAGTTTTGGGTTAGGTGGTAGGGGCGTTTTAGGGGCTGGGTCCGGGTAATTTGTAGACTAAGGGGCAGAGGAATTCGATCGCTGCGTTGTTTTGTGCGACGTTCTTGTTGGCAACTTACGACATCCCCTTTCAATATTTCTTTTGTTTGCGAGCGGGGGATGCTGCTCGTCGTAGACCTAGACTTGGTTCGGCGGGTTGGCTTGTTCCCGGGGTAGGTCCAACTGGGATATGTTGGACTTATGAACCTCCTCCAACGTGTTCTTACGAAGGTATGTGATGACGATCGGATTGGTCGGGTCGGCGAGCCGTAGAAGATCTTCAGGAATGGACACGCCTCCCAATCGAATTTGGTCTTGGAAGAGTGGAGATAGCCGAGTTTTGATGGTTGG